>OX461809.1:28491981-29854456 GCA_949802685.1 Dicyrtomina minuta
TTCATCATGCAGAATAATTTGTAAATCATAGTCGTACTTGTACACAGCTCAAAACACAGAACAAACAAAGGCTACAAAGAAGATTAGGAATTACGACTGAGTGTGGAGACAGGAGCTGGAAGAAACATATATGCTGAGCATGATGGATGATTACCATAATAAATTATGTACAGGAGGCTGTGTGGGACTTTGGGAAACTTTGGATAAGAGTCGGCCTGATTATCATCATTGATCAACATATATATAGCTTACATGTGTTTGGATTGCAAGTTGGAACTGTATGTGTGTGTGTGGGTGAGTGAGACAGTCAGTTCCACCCATAGTGCCCAGTCTCCCCAAAAAACCCAGACCAATGTACTCACGCTCTGCAGTCTGCAGTATCTGTCCTCTGTTTGAACTTTCTCCACTACTTCATCCAAGAACCGCAGAGCGCAGAGTATGAATCATGTTAATTCCGTCATGGATATAATTATCATATTACAGCATTTCATTCTTACAACAAGATGTGTCATCAAATGAAACCGATCGGTGGAGAGAGTGAACAATCTTATTATGATTTTTATTACAACCTTCAATTCACTTGGAAAGACAACAGTAGTTTCATTCCATTCAATTATTACAACTTGTTGCGTAGGCGTGAGGGTAGACCGTAGACCGACAGTAGACAGTAATATTATGGCATCGTCCGTCACCTCATAACGTGATCATCTTATCTACCACAATTTAAAATTCCCTACAAATTCCTATGGCTACAGAGGAAAAATCAAAGTGCAAATATTGAACGTAACTATGAGAAACGTGCCTTTATAGATATTTTTACTCTACGACCAAAAAGACGGGCTTGAGTCAGAACTGGGAGTGTGAGGTAGAATAACAAAATCCTGCGGAGGAGTCTGATCAACGATGAAATGCTAAAATTAAAGTAACCCACTTATTTTTTGTTCGCAGTTTGTAAAAACGAAAAATCTCATCCAGCTCAGCGCTCTCTGCAAAGAAAACGCTACAAGTTGGGTGTTTGCGGTGCTTGATCTGTGTGTTAGCATACTTTTTTGCAAAAATATATATCTACGTATACAGATGTAGCCTCCGTGTTTCCTGGTCCTCTATGACCTGTGGTATGCTTAATACTTTTACTTCCCTACCTAGAACATAAGTCGCACTTGGCACTTAAGTATAGGTAGGTAGGTAGGTACATACATTGCCTGCATGCGGCGTGAAGATTTTGGTCCTTCCAACTCGAACATAGTCACACAGAAATTTGCTTCTTCACCATTTCGCCTCAAGTGCGCGATTACAGCTAACATAGGATAAAAATTCTTGGGAGCGATTAAAGAAGATTCTTCCTGTTAGTCTATTGTCGTTGTAGAATGTGCATGGCATGCTCCCATCAAAATATTTCCTACCAATCTTTTCCCTCCATAACCAGAACTAGAAAGACTTTGCTCATGTTTGTTTTAGCCATAATAGAATTGTGTATGCTCCAGAAATTAATCGTCTTCAAATCGCAATCCAACTATGTATATAGCCTGTTGCAGGAAGGGGAGTCCAGGTTTTATCATTACTTCTACATTACTCGCTTCTGCTGGAATTTAATGTTGATTCCCACAGGTGTTCAGTGTTTCCATCTAATCGTAGTGTAAGAACAAGAAAAATAATCTTATCTACGATATTTGGGATTTAAAATTATTATTATTATTATGTATTATTATTAGATGTAATTCTTGTTAACAACTTTGAACATGAGTGAACAACAAGGTTAATAATTATAAATTATTACGGACATCTTAATGGAAACTGCAAATTTTATAAATTATTGAATACGCTTAACACATCCCAACTTTAGCCATTTGAATTGAGTAGAAATATTCAACCTGCAAAAATAATTTCACAAAAAGGAGGGATTTTTTTAGGTGCATTTGGGGACAAATAAAATAAAATTTTAAATTTCTGAGTACCAGCATTAGCACCACTACAGATTATTCACATCATCATCAGTCATGGGCCTTCCCCAACAACAACAACAACCAAAATGAATATAACTAGAAATAAAGCTGAATACCTGAATGAAAAGAATGCAAAAAAATAGCGGGTGTAAAATTATATAATGCATGAAGTGGAAATGCATTATTAAAATTATTCTGTACTAATCCAACGAAATGTGTGTTATTGTTATATAAAGGAATAGAAAGGTTGTAGGATTAGGGCCTGCTCAACGTTTTTAAAAAAATCAACTAAAAACAGACCAAGGTTGGATCTTCTTGAGATTGACGAAAAAGAACGGAAATAGAATTTTTAACAGAAATTAATAATTTACGTATTCTTCTTTACCTCTGTTTTTATACTAGGTACCTACCTACTTGTTTTTTGCCTGGCGAGGACTGTATAAGACAAACAAGTAAGTCCAGCTTTTTTTTATTCAAAGATTTTCATGCTCCCACATACTCCTTGTCTCATCTTTTATTTAATTCAACTCGAGGAAAATCTTTTAGGCGGCATATAGAAAGGAGACACGAAAAGCAATTTTGAAGATTTAAATATGAATCGTATTTGCAAACGCACATCTTTAAAATCATAAAAATCATAAAAATTTTAAATCATCGTGTGTAGGCTTATAATATGTTTGCATACTATTTGCAGGGAGAGATTTATAGTAAAAAAAAGAAAGAAAGAAAATGTGTGAATCTTTTCATGCCTTATAGCTGAATGCCAGAAGTTCAAAAATAAGCTTATGGTGTACATTATACATTCATGACATTGAACCCCATCAGAACACCCGGAAGAGAATATAAATCCCATATCCTAACAGCTCCTCACATAACATTCCTTTTTATTTTTCAAATGCTCACAGCTCATAGTACAGTATCCTACAGACGACTTATGTACAATGTATACACGATTCCATGATTCTTCGAAAAAATATAAAAGATCACACAATACATCAGCGCCTAAACGAAATGAAGACTTTTATCTTTGCAGCATACTCCCCAATTATCGTACTAATCTGTTCCGTCCTCTTTCAAGTGATTAAATCTGGAAGAGAGGGTTCAATGTAATTAGTTTTAAGGGGAAAAACTATTACACAAGCCTCCAAGCGGTTGAGTATAATTCACTTTACTCAGACTTTCACCGGCCTAAGCTATACTCATATAGAGGTGTAGATTTACGTACATAAAATTACCAACCCAAAAAATATGTTATCCAATGTACCTAAACCTATTTATTGTTAGTTTCGTTATAATTTTCAGTACAGTGTGGTTGCGGTAGGATATAGGAACAGCAGGGTAACGTACAAAGTATATTAACCTAACCCTGTTCTTGACTACAAGCAAACCTACAGTATAATATGACCATCTGATTCCTAATTTTAATTGGAATTTAACCGCATTGAATAATTTTGGGTGATTGGCCTATGCTTTCTTTCTTTGAACTTTTTACTTTATTATTATATTGAAGTTACATATTATACAACGTGTGCAGAAAAAATCAATATAAATAGTTCCTTCTCCTTTCCAATGACAACAGCTCAAAGTTCAACACAACAAAATGGGTAGTTTTGCAGAATAGTTGCCCCAATCGCCGGAGAGTGCTTCCGGTGTCATGATACAAATTGTATTTCCGTGTAAAGTCTGGTACATGTAGGTTGCTTAGGGAAGAGTAAATCCTATGAATATAATGATCATATAGTAAGTATATATACTCCCCTTTACTGTGCTGTACCAAGCTAATTTCAAGGAGGGAACTTACTACAATGCTTTTAGTAAAAATTATTTCCTGACCCGGAAGTTATGTCATCAGATGGCAGCGTGAGACCGAAGATTATTGTTTCAAACGGAAATAATATTTAATGATGATAATGATACTAAATGGCTTAATCTAAAAATCAATGAAGCCCAGTAATATAGAATTCTAGAATATCTAATTCTGAAAGAATGTCAATGATCCAGCACTATGGGTCACATAGGATAATAAATCTTTGGTTATGATTTAAAATCTTTGTTTCTCCTTCATAATAATCCACGTGTAGGAATTACTATATGTAGCTTCGGCTCCCCTTCTAGTTTTGTTAAACGTAAAGTTAATAAAAGACGTCTATACTGTAAGCCAAATATTTAATAAGAAAATCGCAATGGGGTCTGTCTCACGCTTCTTAGAAATCCGCTAAGAGTTAAAAAAAAATACGCGCACGTAAGCATCGTAAAAAAAGAATGTAGAAAAAACCGACTTGGGTAAAACCCCTGGTTATGCTTGCCAAATAAGAAGGTATATCTATATGTATAAGATCACCTGTGAGATGCTGAAACTATACATACGCTCATCTTGAGGATCATCGCCCACGAAATTCATAGAAGATGATCTCATTTCTTCCTCCTCTCCTCTAAGAGTTCTAGCATCATATTCTATAAGCATCAACGTTGGACTAACTGATCGTCTATGGCGTCTACCCTGAAAGAGAGCAAACTTGCAAAAACAAAATTTGTAAAAATATTCTTTCCACTGCTCCTCTCTGCATATTGTGTCAAGACTGGAGACGACCTATCATCAAATGTCATCCTAGAAAAATCCATTACGTCTTCGTCCCTTACATAACACTGAATGTCAGGAGACGAGAGTGCTCCGTTTTATAGGTCTTAACAAGGGTTAAATATTGAAGACATGATTTTAAATCTCATCTGATGCTTTTTTAGAAATTTCGTGGCAACGAGAAACAAATATTAAATTTCTATTATGTATATGGAAGCCCACTAGGAGAAAGTAAAAGTGCTTATGGGCAATAGTTAGCTGTCGTTTTTCATAAATTCCAGATTTTTCCCCGTTTTAAATTATAAATTTTATTTCAAAAATGAAGGAGCGCATTTCTTTCATCATTCTTTCTCATAACACATCCTTTTTTTATTATTTCCACTTAACATTTAGAAATTTAGAATATTATGCAACTATTTAATTCATACTTGTGTGCCTATACATACGTTTAATGTACTCCGAAGCTTTCTATAAATAATATACAAACACGGGTCTGAGCAGGAATTTAAGATAAACAATTAAACTTAAGCCTTAGACTACACGTAACAATAATTATTGATTATATTATAGTTAGTTCAAAACTTTTGGGAGGTCACTGCTCCAGCAACTAGACGGACGGAATTTGTGCTCAGGACAAAGTTAAGAGAAAGTAATACAAGCGGAGTATTTAATGGGTGGCTAGGGTCGAATTAGATTAGAGCTCCCAATGTGTACACAGGAAATGGAGGGTGAGAGAAAGTAGAAGGACATAACATAGCTTAACAGAGCGAGTGGAAGCAGTCTCCATTAGTCTCCAACACCTGTCTGTATATTTTAATATTTTACCTTCTATCTTGTGGTTCAGCACAGTGTTAAGACTGAAGACATTGAGCAAGAAGCCGCTTGCTACTGCGTCTCTTTTCCATATCTCTGCTTCTAATCTTATATACCACCAACCTACCCAGGCCGAATATTATGTATAGGTTCCTCCTATACGTAGTTCTAGAAAACGGTATATTGCACATTTATTTGCTCGTTTTCAGAAAGAGAGTCCTCAAATTGTTTCAAGTCTGTACCATACGCGCACATAATATATGAAAGCTTTAAAAAAAAGTTAAAAAAATGTTTTGACATGACAAGAAAATTTGAGTCAAAGCCCTGTACGAAAAAGTTGTGTGTAGCATTTCCCAATTTCATAGATTCACAGCCACGCTTCTGAGTTGTGAAGAAATAGCTTAACTCTGCCAAAACGTCAAAGAAGATGTTTTCTCCCTTGTCGGCTTGGATAGAAAAATATGTCAACAATGTTCTCGGGATTTTTAAGATACAGTACAAGATGCATGCGGGATGTCGGAACAGCGGCCTATGCTATTCTTGAGGCTTGGAATTTTGTCCACATGAATGCGCACTTCCTTCCGATCTATGAATCTATGTGCACATACTACATACATGCACGTCGGTAGGTACTTCCCTATCAGTATTTCGATTTCGACAGGGGCATTTCAGTTTCCGGCTAAGCTGAATAAAGGCATATGTATAATGACTATACATATGCACCGCCATCATACACCGTATTGGATATGAGTGGAGGATCCAAATTAAATGATTCCATATATTTTATGGAAATAGAAACAAAAGCCTTTGGACTTTCTCCTTAATTAGTAATTTATTCCCTCGTTTTATTAGTTTTTTTTGTATTTTACGGTTAATTAAATATAATATCAATTCCATTGAAAATGATTAACACCAGTTTTTATAGGATACTTTTAAGGCTACACTCCCCGCCCCATGATTGATAGCGCCAACCTAAATTCCTGAAGCTTTCCTCGTGCTCAAAGTTATGTAATTTAAAAGAGTTAATTAAAAATTCAAAAGTAGTGCTCAGGTGGTGCTAGGAATTATGCTTGAGTGCCATTCTCGCATTCTCGTCTATTTAGAGGTTCACATAGAAACACAGACAAGTCACTCTCATATCAAAACAGCTCAACTAAGCCATATAATACCTTCAATGATAATAACAATACAAATATCAAAACTATAGCGGGAATTATATTGAGTCAGTAGGAATAATCTCATAATTTTGTCGAGTTTCTAAGCAGAGTACAACTCATAGGAAGCCATCTAGCTTGTACATACTTGATCCTGGTAGGAATTTTCCCGTGTGCCACCTCAAAAGATTTTATATAACTTATGTGTAGTACAAGCTAAACGTTGGATTCGAGCGACTTTATTACAGTGGGAGTGGGTAACTCGGGAGCATATATGATTTAATTTGAAATCAGAATGGATACAAGGAATTGAATTGCATTTCAGTTCTTGAGTTTTCCTCCGTAGTTCCCTCCATAGCAGCCATTCATTTAGGATATTCTTTTCAATGGGGAATATCTATCTACTTTACCCATGTACGATCGCTATTAATGAGGATATTTGCTTCTTCATAGTCGAGCACATAATAATATGTAAACTAGGGAACGTGGGCTTACAGCGATATGAAGCTTATAGTTAGTGTTCCTGCACCTTCCGTTACAAATTCTACCTTCTAAACCTTCTACCTACACACAGAGTGTAATTTGACTGTCTGTCTAGTTGAGCTCTATGGATATATCTGATTTAAGTGGATTAGAGAAATACATAATAAATCTGTACTTAGTGTACGAACCTCAAGGACAATATCAGGAGGGATATGTAATAGGAAACTCGTGTCGAATGGCTTTTCTAGGCTATGCTAAAGACGGGTAGGGAGCGAAGTAACGAGGGACAGAAATAGAATCCTGATAAATTTCCTGTAGGATATACCCACACACCCACCAGTCCTCATGACTTATTATTATGTACATAGACACGCGAGTGAGGAACATTCAGGAAGCTTAAATCCACCCGTTGACATGTCACCACCACCACAGAATATACAACTCATGCCACGCTTGACTGTGCTGATTGTGCTAACAGGTGTTTGAATGGGAATAGTTATGGTAATGGGTGATGGGATGCTTTGATATGCTATATGGATTATGGATACAAGTAAAAAAGCCACTCTACACATAATTCCGTGTCTTTTGTCGTTTTATACTCCTGTGGGCTAAACAGTGGGTTCATCATCTAATTAGTATAATTATTTGCAATCATCTAATTAGTATAATTATTTGCAATTGAAACTAATTTGAAAATTTGAAACTTACAATCATTTTGTTTTTGTTTTGAATCCTAATTTTAGCGTCGAAATAGATACATGATTTTAATGGACCATGGAATTAGAATATAAAAATAGAATCATGCTTGACTCTAATTTAATGTGATTACTCTTTTACGAAAAGTCTTCCAGTTTTATAGATGTGTATTTTCAATTTACTTTTATAGATAATTGCTATATGCTACAACATAGGCATAAAAGAAATAACCACGCACACTATTTGGGTCATGAAAATAGAAAAAAAAATCCTTTCAAAACATATTTTTGTGGAAGAGGAAGAGGAAGGAGTGAGCCCGATATATTTTTATAGGCGGAGGATTGGAAATCGTGCAAAAACACGGATTTGATTTTACGACTACACACTACAAGGCGCAAGGTCGCATATGGGAGGTAAACGGAAAGTAGAAAGAATAATAAACAATATTATGAGGAGCCACACATCCATACATAGCAATGTTGTGTTATCCTTTAATTTTCATGCCTAGGTCACGAAGACGGAAGTGGAATTCTAAAATGAATAGCGGATGCAATGTTTACGTTATACTGGCACTGGTACTGGTACGGGTACGGGTATGTGTATGAGCATAATATGTGGTTGGTATGTATCTAAGATGTTTAAATTGCATTTATATTGAGGCTCACAACCAGTGCAAAAAAAGATATAACTACAGGTTAGATATGTATTACTATTAATGAAAGCCGAAGCTATGTGTGGTGGTGTGATGATCAATAGGAAATAAATGGCAGTTGACTGTTTAAAACTCCTCATAAAAATTTCCTGTGTGTCATCTGTATTTTTGTGATAATGTTTTTTTGATAGATAAAGAATGTTTGCGTGGTGGTAGGGGATATATTATACAGGGTCCAACTAAAAGGTTTTTTTCCAATAAATACAGAACATTTCGTACATGTAATCAGATAGTGGAGTACTTAAAAGATATAGATTACTTTTTTTCTTGTCTCTCTCTCTCTCTTTTTCTCTTTCTCACTCTTCTTCTTCTTGTCCCGTTCCGAGTACGAATGTAATGTTATAGGTACTTTGCATAGTGTATGTAAATATTTTAAAGCATCTGGCATAGTATTAATCTTCCGCCCATATACATACTTATGACGGACCAAGTACTCTTAGTCACATTAAAATACACAATATATTATTATTCTAATCTTATTATTATCCAGTTCGGTTATTTTTTGTGCTGCTGCAGAAAGCGTAGACCTGATCTTGATTTTTTTTACTTTCCAATGATAATTTTTCTGGAGGCTCCAAGATTTGAACCAGCCTGGGAAGCTCCCTTGTTGCTCCCAGCTTGAAGACCAATGATGGATTGTCCAGCTTGAATTACTTCATCAGAGAATTCCCGGATGTTCTCATGAGATGGTTTGGGTCCTAACCATGGTCCCTTCCATTCCGGATGCTGATAAGTCTAAATTCAAATTGACACACAAACAAAAATTATTGACAGAAAATCGATGGGAACCTCTATTCCAAGTGCATTCTTTCATTTGAGTCAATGCCATACTATGTACTGTATTGTATATATATATATTTGCGAATGGAAAAAATAGGAGATTAATTAATTAAAATAATGCATTAAACTTACAGTTCGTCCGAGAGCAAAAAGGCAGTATGTAACTTGGGAAATATCCTTCTTCTCATAAAGATCAATGGTTTGGAAAACATCGATTTTAGGAACTCCATATGCTTGAATTGCTTTCTGGAAGCTAAGGGGGAGAGAAAAAAAACGATGAAAGTGAAAGCATTAATGCTTTTACTTGCTTTAAAATTTTTCCAAACCTCATAAAAACATGCAATTTTGGAGAAATCCAAAAGTGTGGACATAAAGTTAGCCGTTATAGAGCTCAATAAATGTTCTTTAGTTGACTAATAGTGGACTATAGGGATATGCTTAATGGTCACTCACTTGTTGATGTTCTCCATGAGCTTGAACTGACCGCCGGTCGTGTTGATCTTAGGAATAGCTCCGGGTGACAGTTTGTTGAGAACTCTGCAGAGAATGACTCCGTCTCGGAGAGCATCCTCATACCCATCAATTTTCTCACCCAACACGGACTCGATCCACTCCTTGGCCTCTTGCTCCTGGTCCGCGTCTCTCTTCCCCGCCAACTGCAACGATAAGCAAATCAGAAGAATGAGCCTCAATTTGACTTTATCACACACACACACACACACCGTCACCAAATATAAGTTACAAGCGTCACTTTTGATTTATATCTGTCACAATGTCTGTGCTGAATTTACTGTTGCTATTACTCCTACAATTGACATGCAAATTTCGTAATTTCGTAATAGCGTCCTCAAAAATCTCAAAAAAGTGAAAGGATGCCTATAGAGCCTACAAGTCCTTCTTTGCACTGTCACACAGTTGTCTCACCTTAGCACGAACTTGCCTCTCCAGAGCCATGGCTAATTTTTCGATTAGGCAGTTGACTGAGAAGTAAAAATGTTATTAAAATTTTAAAATTTCAAAAAGAATCCTCAGCTTGTGAAGCAATGAGCGTTAGTTTAGTTATGTGGCCTATTGACCAAGAATCAAAGACTTATATAGTGGATGAAGTTTCTTGTCTTTCCGGATCGACTCCCGCGTGTCGTCCCACATTCATCGGATCGGAGAAGTTTTTCTGCTTCCTCATCATCTGGAATCTTGGTCCAAGTTGAGAGCTACATAATAATACACAACATATACACCTTCCGCCTACATCTTCACTCAATCTAAAATTATCTAACAATATCTTCTTCCCTCTCAAATCAAGGAGGCAGTCATCAGAACGAGAGCACGCTTACTCATAATTGTCAGACCTTTACTATCTGTACCCCAATCAAATGCAGGAGCAGCACAGGCAGGCACGATACATAGAATATGTATAGGTACATCTCTTGAATTGTAGTGGAAATGTGCTATAATATGTACTGGGGCGGGACACGAATGATGTGGTAATGGCAACGTGCGCTGTTGCTGTTGCTATACGGATTCAGAATTCCGAATTATTACTTCCCTAGAGTATGCTTACAGTATGGTGTGGACTATGGACACACACACGCAGATATCTCCAAGACGCTCAGGTTAAGTGCATATTATAGACATTGTGCGAGTAATAAACAATTTGGCGAAAGGATTGGTTTGTTCTCAAGTCATTAATATCAAACTACAGTGGAGATACCAGAGGGGAAGGCGATACAAAAAGAAGAGTGATTTAAGCTATATGTATGTAACCCATCGTCAATCGACCTCAATGAATTTGTTTTTTTTTCGTTGGAAACTTGGATGATTCCGTCATGTCATTTATATATAGTTTTCCCTTGAACTAAATCGTCCAACGAAGAAGAAGGAGGAGAAGAGCAGGAAAAAAAGCTACTCGAGGGAAACGTTTGCCGCTTCGGTTTTTTCTCACCTACTACCCTCATCTGTAATTTCTTCTTTTTTTTTGGTGTCATTTCGATCCTTTTTTATAAAAACACTAACGATCGCGAGTTGCACATTAACATGCAGATTATGACATCGTCACTGTATTTCTTTTATCCTTCCTCCACCTAATTTCTGTGTCTCTCCTTCAATTTAATTATGACGGCTCTATGCGGTCTGCGGTGCTATATAGTGCAATACACTGACTGTATCCCCCCTCTTCCACCTTCCATTGCATTGTCTAAATATTTGTTCAGCCTCATCTCACACAGTCGTGTACTTCATATATATGTAGGTAGGTAGTAGGTATAGTTGGGATTGCGATTAGTCAAACTCAGAGACGAACACCTCATATTTTCATTTCTTTAATTTTTTTAATAGATCTTGGTTTACTTTCCTCACTTCAATGTTTCTATCACATCTGTCTTCACTTTATCTTCTCTCGTATAGTGCCGACCGTACAGCGTCCCCGAATCTCGGTAAGCGTGACATTTTACACGTCTTTACCATAACTCTAATTACATACATTACTGTAGGTACTTTTATGCCTGAACAACCAAGAGCCTATGCAGTCTGCGCTCTTGATAAACATTATAAACTTTTCGTACAATCAACCATTTACAATTTCATCTTCCCTTTTTTTTCTTCGTCGTCTGGATTTCACTCCTCAAAACTTCACTCCATCATCAACACTTCTTGAAGTTGTAGTGTAGTAGTGAAGTCATCGTCGGTTTTTTTTGCAAGCTGGGGAAAGATTATGTTTGGCTCAGAAGCAGCAACATTCAACAGTTGACAGTCAAGTAAAGATTTAAACGTTCATAAATCGGCTCCTGTTTATGTTTTTATTTTTCTGTTGATTTTAATACTTCACAGGGAGAAGGTCTACTGTTTATCTTTAGTTTTTTTTATGCATGTGCAGAAACTATTTTGCAAAGAATCTTTTACTTTTGAGTATACTTTTCAACCATTTTCAATACTCACTATGGACCCGGACCGGGACCGGGAGCGGGAGCAGAGGGAAATAATGTAAAAACTAACATCTCTGGGCTCCATTTACACTCTCTTCCCTTTGCATCATAATACGTATATATGTGTAAAAAAAATAAAATTTAAACTCTCACAAAAAGTATAAACTCCCAAGGAATTTGTATATTCGTTCAGAATGCTTGACAGTATTTTTACGACGGGACCACCCCACGCACCACATTGCAACTATTGATATAGTGTGAAACATGTGTATGCATAACACCGTATGTACATAGACTGTAAGTAGACTAGGCATGCATGTAAACTCATTTTTACGAGTAGGCACCTAATCTGTACAAGAAGGGAGAGGAGCTCATTACAGATAAACGGGAGGAGTCATAAATCTTTTTCTAACGAATTTATACGTGGGTGTTGTAAACTTGAAAAGCTTTCTCGCCAAAAAATTTTGCCTTTCAAGGTAATTTCACCCACTATTTGTGGTTGGATAGCTCTCTCATAATATTCTCCGTAATATACCAACGATTTTTTGTGACGTTGTGTAGAATCCAGTCCGGAGTTAGATGAACATAAAGAAAGCTTACCCAGGATTACCTTTACAGACGCCATGTGCGAACCCGTACAATCTGGAAATATATTCATGATTGTTACACCTACAGCTTCTGTAAGTATTATTTACCTTTACCTCAATGTACGTAATGTAAATTGGATTGGAATGTGTTGGGTCTATCCATGAAAGTTGTCAAGCAGATGTAACCTTTCACTCAGCAGTACTATAAAAAGAAGCACTCATTTTACAATTTATCCCCCATTCGAAAGGGTCGTGTCAGCTGTAGATGGAGAAAAGCTTGATGAAAAGCATCAATTGATAGCTCTTGTCCTTTTTTACATAAACCATTTGACTTTACATTATCTTTATATGTCATTACGGAGTAACTCAGTGGAAATCTTCAAAAATGACTCTGTCGTCTATCTGTGAATCTTGTGAAAGGAAGTATAATGTTTCAGTAGCAGTCAAGAGGAAATTGAGAAGCAGACCAGTTTCTGTTCCTGCTCCGGGCGCCGCCCAAAACCCAACTGCTTATGCTGACAAGCGAAAGCGCCTCCATACAATTTTGAGGGGAGCCAAACTTTCATAACTCTTTGACCACGTCATTACTTAATTATTAATCCCCGCGCATGGGGAAAGTATAAACGAGGCTTAATAGTAGCTGTAGTGATATAAGTACACAGCTAATTTCTTTCATCTACTCTCCTCACTCCTGAGTGCTCATACATAATTCCAAATTTCATACAAGTTGAGAGAACACAGTTTACTCCCCATGTCTAGAAAAGTTGTGAATAAACATAGAAATGGAACGTCGTAGAAAAGAAATGTGTGACGAGTACTGACGAGTGGTAGTAAGCCGTATAATTGAAACCTTGCATAGGCAACAAGTAACTTCATTGCTAGTGAACTATGGGAATATCTTGTCAAAATTACATTGCATATCGTTGTTGGAAACGTATTACGAACACGAGCCATAAATTTAATTTTTAGAATTTGAAAAATTCGAGTTTCTGTATATTCAACGGCTTATTTTTTTTATTGCTAACTACAATTTCGTAATATTCATTTGTAATGCTAAGTTGATACAAATTGTATTACCTACCTCGGTTGAAGTAAAATCTTTGATTTGTAAAATACTTTCCGAAAACATAATTATTCCATTTTCGGTCTATTTAGCACAACATTCCCTGTGATCATGCAGTGTATATGTATAAACGAATTGGATACTTCAAATGAATGAAGCATGAAACCGACAAAATAATAATTTACACATAGCATATAGTTCACTGGGATTATTTTCTACATCATATATTTATGTGCATAATTTACCAACTCCATGAATTACTTGATGAAATCGAAATCTGACATGTGATACATCATCATGCTGAAGCTCCTGACAAATAAAAACCTTAAATTCCTCGAAAATTTAAATTACAATAAGTAACGAGTTTTTCTATGGGTTTCGAAGAAAGTAGGGTTTTTGGAAAAGATTGAAATATTTTTTGAATAAGAAAATTCTACTAAAATTACCGTTTGTGTATGCTTTAATATATTATTTAATGTATGATTTGTGGATATTTATACAATGAGCATCCGGTCGAAAATTGAACTTTAAGGCTTCGACATTAGCCAATTTTTCGTATTATTATAAACTGCACAATGAATTAGTATACAACCGTCCGGTTATTACTGCTGCCAATAGTATACGGACATATCCCTCCAGACATTCCTCCCGGACATATCTCATCGAACAGTAACGCCAAGCATTTCCCCCTCAAACCCGTATTTGAGCTACTAAAATGCAAATTGATGTAACATAAAATGATTTTTATTAAATATTAGATATTAAAAAATTTTCTATACTCCCTAATAAAATTAATATTATTTCCAAAATAATCCTAAGAATCTGTACTGTATTAAATTTTTCTATATTCTGTATTTTATTGGCACATTCCTTTTTGGTTTTTATTTAATTGTGTAGTAGCCCCTTGACCCCTAGGGGTCAACCAAAGTTATATTAACTAAATGGTTGTCAACAAAATATAATTCAGTAATTATGTCGTTGAATTATTCGTACGTTGGGGGAACTTACGTTACCTCCGAAACCATAGTGAGTCTATTTCAGTGAGACACTCTGTAAGAGCTAATACAGCAAAATATACAGTGTGTGGGTATAGTGTTCCTTAGAAGGTAAATCATTATCATTTCTTAGGAAAATGGAATCTGCTAAATGAATGATATTCTGGCGCTATCAGATTGGGCTGGATTTGGATAAAAAGACTTCTATTCATTTGTTATAGTGTCTTTACTTGAAATAATTTCAAAAGACCTCTAAGTTTTTATCATGGCTGATTAATAAAAATCCATGACTGGAAAGAGGTTATACTTTGGGGGAGTTGTGGGCGTGAGTTTCGCAATCTAAATCTCGGAGCTCTCAAGCTTGACAGAAACACAATAAATAATGGGACAGACAACAGCCAATGGAAGCAGTGACTGCGCTGAAAGTAAAGCTTCAAAAAAATACTCTTGCGATTAATTTATATTACAAGTCAAATTCCTAAATATACATTTGATTTTAATGATGGATAGTTCCAGCTCCTGTCCCACTAAGCTGCCTAAAAATGTGACAGCAGATCATTTTTATGAGTAAATAATTTTCACCGTCTCGGGAATTAATTTCCATGAAAATGCTCACAAATTTTTTTTCAAATTTTTTTTCCTTCCAAAAAGTACATACAACGTGAAACTCAAGAACTTTACAAAACTTGTTATAAGTGGTTCCTATATGCTTTGAATTTTCTAACTTGGTAAGGATCCGTAATATTAGCACATAATCCTATAATGACATTTTATACATCATGTTTTAATTCAGTTTCAGTACTCTTTCATGCTTCCAACAAGTTTTATACTAACGTACTGTAGAGGCAACCGAAAGTGAAGCCTGGCAAGGATAAAGCTGTCATTTGTTTGCATGTAAAATTTATCCTTGCCAGGCTTCACTTTCGGTTGTCTCTACAGTAAGTCTACTTGACAAGTACTTCTATGGAGTTTAAATTGACTTTACTTTTAAGTGGTTTTGGCTTACTTTGGATTCGTCTTTCACTGGTCAGCGTGATTCCACCAAAGAAAAGTAATTAATTTATATCCTACAGTCTACAGCTTTGGTTCGCTGAAGATAATCTGAGCTAATACGAAAACTATTTAAGAGGCGGGGAGTGAATGATTTGGAGGGTTCGTTACATTTTTTATTCAGATTTCGCACAATATAATTCCGTTGAAACTCCATTAAGTTAGATAATTCTAGTTCTAGGACATTGCTGTCTTCTTTCGAATAGTAATATGATTGAAGCATAATTAAAATCTCTAAAGTCCTGATTACTGTGTAAAAATGATTTCATTTTCATTACAATTTTTAAGTATCGAATTATAGAAAATTCACATGGAGCACGTGTCATAAAATCAGTATGTGATTGTATTACATTCATTGCGACATTTACATGGGAAAGTTGGTAATGTTAGCACAGGCTTGGAGTCCTATATGGATGATTAATTTCATACTCACTAGGTGACGGTATACTAATACAAGACTGAAATAGCATTCCAACTAGAGCTCTACTGACTTGACTGACTAGTGAGTGTGAGTGAGAGCCTTTTCGGAGAAGGAAGAGAAAACTAAAGACTTCAAAATGTATTCATACCTAATACCCTACGTACTTGACTAATGTCTAGGCACTCAATGTTTGTTGTTCATGAATAAAATCATTTGTCCTGTATAAAGTTAAGGCATATATATGTTGGGATTGAGAGTAGTAACCATTCAAATGAAGCATGATTTTAAATATTCTTGAAAGAGAATTTAAAGTTATTGTAATATAACGGCAGAGGTTAAATCTACAAAATTACATGAGATTATTTTGGCAAAGTTGCGCTGAGCCAGATAGAGTAAAAGATGTATTAAACTGAATATTGATAGAAGTGGCAAGTGTAGAGAGTGACTGACTTGCAAAATATTTAAGCAATTTCCATGAATGCCAGATGTTTTTTAAAACCTTTCTTAGGAAAAACTTTTCGTAATACGTTGCTAACAATAAGACGTATTTCTGGAGCAAATAGAAGTCAACCGTAGTATTTACGATTAATATTTGATGCTTTCTATGAATTGCTTTGGTTCTAATCTGCTGCAGTAGTTATCCTCAAAATCCGGTGATCCAGTTGGACTTATTTTAAGTAAACCCTAAGAATTACTTGAACTCAAAGTTGGTTTCCCAGCTCGGTGGTGAGCAAATAGTGTAGAGTTAGATACAATTCTTACCAGGTACATAGTAGATTCCAATGTTGAGAGTTTATTTTATTTTTTTTTTGAATTTTGAAATACAATTGCTGTAGACCCACCGTCGACATTCATACAACGCGCAATGAAATGGTCATGTATTTATGTGCTAATGCTAATAGTGCTAAGCCACTCAACACATCATCACGCTCCTTTCCCAAGACGGACTTCTTAGGTGTAAGAAGTGCATTATGGTGTGTGCTGTATTGTTGCGATCTACAATCTACAATAGTTTCTATAAGAATTGATTTAAAAAATAAAACTGTAATAAATTATATACAATTTACTGCTTCTTTGAAGTGCTTGACCGATTTCAACGAGTGATATATCATTTTAAAGCCCTTAAGAAATAAAAGAATACTCCATTTTAAAAATTGGCATATTCTACAACACTTTTTGTGGAGTTTTTACAACCACAAAATTTAAGAAATAATGCGATTATACGTGCAAATATACTATTATTAGATTCTGCTGATCATTACCGTTCGAAAGATAACTTTTCGGTAGTAAGTTGAACTTTTAGATTCTCTGTCGCCAGAAGGAATTTTCGCCTGAAGCATTTTTGTGGAGACTTTACAAAACTTGTCCATGAAAATCGGCATCCCACAACATGTAACCCGCGTGTTATGGCTGCCTTGCGAAGCCTAACAAATTTAGGGGGGAGTCGGCGTTTGAAGATCAAATCTCAAATTGACATTTAAGATTTGAAGACAAATTGAAACTGACTAATCTTAAGGCTGCTGTTAAACAAGAGCATTAGCCCTTGTTATATTATATTTACTTCCATGATTGTGACATAAACGGTTGCAGGACACTTTCCCCCCGGGTCAATTTCCTCCCAAATTGCACAGTGGATATTTTCCTCCCAGTATCAAAATCGCGTAACAAAAATGAGCGAGTGTACCTTTACAGAAAATTTGAATTCGTAGGTATTTTCAAAAATAGGCTACAGTCCTGAACTGAAGTCTAGTACTAAAATTCTCCTTTTCCCCATTTAATTGTGAAATAATGATAACGTAAATATTTTTAGTAAAAAAGCAACGAATGTAATTTCAACACTATTTCCAAAAATCTTGTAGTCTGACCTCGACGCAAACAATGAATAAGAGTCAATCTGGAATCTAAAATAATTCATAACAGAAATTCGCTGTCAAACAGTAGTGTATAGCTGCTGAATTCTAAATAATATAAAATTAAAATATCAAATATATAATACTTAAATAATTCTTTAAATCCTGTAAACATATAATAACGAAATAAAATTGTGTACATTGTAGGTAATATAACTTTGTAATAATAAATATTTCATTGTAAAAAAACGTAAAATTAAACAGTAAATCTTTTTTGGTTAGGGAAATACATTTAAAACGTCGTCCTTCAGCTTGTGATTTTTGCATATCTCAGAGAATATCTAGGAATACAAAGCTTCTGTAAAGGAACATTTGCTCATTTCGGTTGTGAGTTTGATTCTGGGAGGAAAATGTCCTCTGACGATTTGGGAAGTAAATGTCCCGAGGGGAAAATGCCAGGGGGGAAAAGTGTCCGGGGGGGGGGGGGAATGTCCGGGAGGAAAATGTCCGTATACCAGCCCAAAGCAATGATCTCAATTTTATAGAAATTGTAAGGTTTCTGTTTGCTAATGATATCTAATATCTACAGTGTAGTGAACAGAAGACTGAGTAAAATAGTAAAGACGTAGTAACCAGTGGTAAGATAATATGGGGTGTTAATTTGGGAAGGAAAGTTGTTGCATTCATTGGGAGGCATGATTCTTTACAAGTTGGCAAACTGAAGATATTTAACTCTAAAGATTCTAAGCAGAGTATGTGCAATCTTTCCGGAACGCCCACAGTCACTTTTTTTGACACGCTTCCCAAGCATGAAAACATCGGAAAAATAAACACCGACATCCACATTGCTGACTGATTCCTTATTCAAGAGATGTTCTTTTGATATTCGCTTAGGTATTCACATTCTCTGTATTCTATTGTAATTGTAAGCACCATCATATCGGGATGAATACCGTGGAAGACTTTTTCACTTATCTTGTCTTGCACAAAATGTTTTCAAAATGCAACGCCAATATAGTGCCTCAAATAAAAAGTCAGGTTTATGCTTAATTTCAAAATCCATTACCTAATTAAGGGACTTTGCACTGTCATGAGCCATAAGTTAGAGATAAAGTAAATATTTATTTACAACTGGCGTCACTATTACGCTTGCCATTTAGACACAGTAAGAACAAAAAAGCATCTTTAAAAAATAATTATGATTTTTCAATGTAAAGATATAAATAAACAATTTAGAATTAGCTGAGACAAATTCATATTATATAAATGATATGAATATATATATATAGGTTCGAATTTTGAGTGATGTCTGATTCCACTCAATGCATTTAGACCTTTACAATTATTTAATACCGCTTATTTTATACTCTTCCTATAATGTAGCTCTCGGAAAATTATCGACGGGGTTTCTACCGTTTTTCAATAATTAATAGAACCTGCTCTTTTCCTGCAACCGGAATATCTGTTCATTTGTAGAATTTACTGAATGAATTAAATTAAGCTTGTAGCTGGGTTCACAGCCTCCTTTGTGTGTGACCAGAGAATGAATGTAAATAATATGAAATTAACCGCAAGCAAAACAGCAAATTACAGGCATATTGAAGGAGGGGTATGCACACTATGGTGGGGTTGTAAGGCCCGGTGCACCTTAACGTCCACCCAAACTGGACGTCCTCTGTGTAAATAAGAGGATGGGCTGGTTCGTTCCTAATTCGCTCTAAAGACGTGTCTGAGAGGTTGCTTGGTGGTGTTATAGTTGATACCTGGGTACCTTCAGTTGGCTGGATGATGGAGACACCCGAGGTTGATGTCTAAGACCAGACTTGGGGCTGGGACCAGGTGAGGGTTGGGTCTGGGACCAGATGAGAGCTGGGACCAGGAGTTGGGTCTGGGACCAGATGAGAGCTGGGACCAGTAGTTGGGTCTGGGACCAGATGAGAGCTGGGACCAGAGCTTGATCTTGAGCTTGAGGTGGGACCAGAGCTTGATCTTGAGATGGGACCAGAAACTGGGACCTAAGGCTTGAGATGGGACCAGAGAGCTGGGACCAGAGCTTGAGATGGGACCCGAGAGCTGGGACCAGAGCTTGTGATGGGACCAGAGAGCTGGGACCAGAGCTTGAGATGGGACCCGAGAGCTGGGACCAGAGCTTGAGATGGGACCAGAGAGCTGGGACCAGAGCTTGTGATGGGACCAGAGAGCTGGGACCAGAGCTTGAGATGGGACCCGAGAGCTGGGACCAGAGCTTGAGATGGGACCAGAGAGCTGGGACCAGAGCTTGAGATAGGACCCGAGAGCTGGGACCAGAGCTTGAGATGGGACCCAAGAGCTGAGGTGGGACCCGAGAGCTGAGACCAGGAGCTTGAGATGGGACCCGAGAGCTGGGACCAGAGCTTGAGGTGGGACCCGAGAGCTGAGACCAGGAGCTTGAGATGGGACCCGAGAGCTGGGACCAGAGCTTGAGGTGGGACCCGAGAGCTGAGACCAGGAGCTTGAGGTGGGACCCGAGAGCTGAGACCAGGAGCTTGAGATGGGACCCGAGAGCTGGGACCAGAGCTTGAGGTGGGACCCGAGAGCTGAGACCAGGAGCTTGAGATGGGACCCGAGAGCTGGGACCAGAGCTTGAGATAAGACCCGAGAGTTCACGAGCTGACTTGGACCTGGGACCAGGTGAGGCTTAGACCTGTTGAGACTTGTACCTATGAGCAGGGACCAGAGAGCTGGGACCAGGGCTTGAGCTGGGCCAGAGTCTGGATCTGAGGTAAAGCTGAGGAAGTAGGCCGGTACGCTGGTCGGTCGGTAGGCAGGTGAGCAGGAGAGTCAGATCCAGGTTGAGTAGTTCTGACCGAGGAAGTGGATTTGAGATGGATCCTAGCCTGGTGTAACTGAGTGGAGACCGGTTGTGATATGCAGATGCTGATCTAGCTATGGTTCTGAGCTGATGAGCGGGTCTAGCAAACTGTACAGACCGGAGGACGTGACCTGGAGAGCGAGTCTTGAGATGGACTGTGACCGAAACTGAGATGATCAAGAGTGCAGTGCGTGACTACATGCTATGCATGAAAACAGCACTGGCAGCCCTTCCTGCGGTATATGATAGATGGTACAAAGAGCTGAAGCTTGATGCACTTATCGAAGCTTGATGCACTTATCGACTATGTGGTGAGCCGGGCAATGTGAGACACTTGGGATGTAGCGGTGGTTGGATGTGCAATAAATGATGGGTGTGATCTCCTAAGTGCGTGAACTTGGTAATAATTACCAATTGACGTTTAATTACACACACTTAATTACACACATTACACTAAATAACAGATATGAAACACACTTAATTACGCACAATTACACGAAATAGTAGATTTGGAACTTCAGATTTGATACACCAAATAAAGAAGGAAGTCGGAAATATCTGACTTAAACTAATTTTGAGGAAAGAAAAGATGGCTGATCAGAGCTCAGAGCGGACAGGTCTTTTCGCCTTGGTGGTTTTTTGTCGACTGGGAGCAGTGCCGAAAGGGAATGAATGCTACTGCTCCCTTTCCTTTGTTTGAGCTGATGCTGAGGCATGCTGAGGCATGCTGAGGCATCGGCTCCTTCTACTACTTGAAGCTCTCAGACCCATACAAAAGTGGGGGTTTGAGAGCAACTTAAGAGTCGTTCAGTACTCTGGGTTTGAGAGCAACCCAAACCCAAATGAACTGACGTCATGGAAAATTTCTGCCTATGCAGGCAAAGAGTTCTTTACTATTGGACACATATTATTTGTCGGCGAAGAATCAATTTTGATCATCTCCATTTCCAGCTAAAAGCAATTCTGATCATCTAAATTTTTCATGAAATACGGTTAATGCGATATGTTAAGGATTAGTTAAGACTTTAGCCATTCGAAACTGAGTACATTTGGGATCATCCATAAATGACGTCATCAAAATATCTCCATTTAAAGTCCATATGACCCTCTGGTCATCAGCTAGCCCGTTGCGTAAATGGCTATCTTTAGCATACGATACCATCAATATCCAAGTAGGCTGCTTGGCCATACCCATGACGTCATTTATGAGCGACCCCCAGTAACCAGCAAACAGCGGAAAGTGGAACACTGTACATGTCCTGCGTTTTAAAAAACTTATGCATGTACCGTATATCCTATAATAGTACGCCCCGCGTACCATGCAAATTTGGTCCTCTCAGACCCGCGTACTATTAAAGACCCGCGTACTAAATAAAATGTAGAAATTCCCGGTTTATAAAAATTATTTTATCCTGCCATTACCTTGCAAACAACAAGATTATCAAAAATTATGAAATTAAATTTGTTTCTAAATAGATTTAAGCAAAAAAAGATATTCCTTATAAAAAATTAATAACGTTATAATTTCACATTGGCCCAGTTATTATATTATCATTTCTCCCTACCCGCGTACTATTACAGACCCGCACACTATTATATGGTATACGGTAGTCATATTGTTGGCATAGCCGCTGTGCAGTGTGCATAAGCTGGTTGAAACTCCACTAATTGACAGGACTAAGAAAATTAAAACTCAAGAAGGCCAAGGAGGCAGGCCTTAAAGGCTGGAATGGAAAAACGAACGGGAGCGAGCAGTTCCTAAAAGGGAAAATGCAATTTCGTGTGCAACGTAAAGCAGTTTGGGGTCGGGCAGTTTGAATAAAAAACGGCTACAGAGTCACAGAGTATGAAACTTTATAATTTACTACAAAAACACAGCAGTCACAAGTATCAAAATTATGTGTAACTAGTAACCCGGCCCGTCCTGCGGACGGAACTTTTCCTTGCCTGACAAAGTAATCGCAGGAGCATAAACTATTCTTTAGTTATTATCTGTTATCCTTAAGCCAATAAAATAAAATAATGTGGTTAAATTAAATTGCAACCTTAAGCCATGCAAATTTTAAGGATTATTATTTTTTGCTTAAGTATCACAACTAATATGCACAGGCAATTTACCTTTATCTTATTCTACGTTCATATACACCTGCAAGGTTAAGGGTTAAAAATAGGTGAGGTAAGCAAACACGATACCGGACACCGGACACTGGACACCGGAGTCCGGAGACCGTGATTTGGATTTTATTATTATGTAGATACATACACTCTTTATTGTGCAATCGAAAATTTTGTAGCTGATTTTGTAGCTGTAACAATTGGACGCCGGGATGGTAGTCTAGGTCCACCTCTTTTTCGTCCTCGAAGTTCAATTTGTTTAGTCTTTGAAATTAAATGAATTTTAACAAGCTTTTGCAAGGCAGCTTTTTCAAAAATATGTTTAGAGTAAACATAAATCTTTAAAAACACAGGAAACGTATATACGGGTAGAAATATTCCAGTCAAGACAAGTTTTGTTTGATTACGTCACTAAGTATGCATTTACTTGTGTAACGCACACGCCTTTCTCCAGATACAAACTGCTTTGCTTCCAAAAGCCAAAACTATCTAATAGATTTCCAATTTACACACTTCCTTGCTTTCTCTTTCTTTCGTTGGCACAATAACAATTTCCCATTCGGATTCAGAATTACAGGTGAGCTGAATAACGTGCGAAGCTACTGTACATACTGACTGATCAAGTCTGATACCGACTTATTAGGTTGTAGAGTCGGAACAGTATTGTCAGTCACCGTCATATAATTTAGATGTAAATAAAACTATGTAGATGTAATAAGTTCATTGCAATAAAAATATTTCAAACTGCCTTTCCAACTAACAGAAAAACATTATGTAAAATATGCCTACTCCTTGGATTCCCTCGAACTGCCCATCCCTGCCTCGGCCTTCCTATTTCCTATTTCGAACTAAACTAACCTCTCGCCGTCTATTTCTTCGTCAATAAAATAAAATTTCTATACCCTCCAACCTCAAATGAGGAGTTTGCTAGCAAAACGCGTTAAGTCCATTTTTTCAGAAATTGAGATTATTGGTGTTTAAGAACGACTAAGTACATATAATTCACACCGTGCAATATTACGGGTCAAAGGTCACTGGAACTATTTGAAATAATTCGCTCAAAAACCGTTTGTTGGCAAAACACGTTAAGTCCACTAAACCCAATAAAAACAACTGATTCTTATAAAAAAATATCCTTATTTTTCCAAAACTGCTTCTTGTAATGAAACGAAATTTATTCGCTTTAACATCAAATTCACGTGTACTATTTGTAGGGGATGGTCCATAAATGACGTCCCACAAATTTTCACTTTTTAAGGCTAATCCATCGCCATGTCATCACTTTAACATTGCGTTCATCTGTTATCTTTCCCACGGCATGACATATCATTACTACATGACTAGATTCATTGTAGACAATATTATTGTTAGTTTTGAGTAATTATTACATTTAATTATTGTATGCTTAAATTGACGTAAAATACTAAAAATAACGATTGACAAATCGAAACACATACCCTACCGAAAACGTCATTTATGGACGATCCTTCACAGATCGGTATGCAAACTAAATTTCAATTTGTTTGGTACATTTGGAAGCTCTGCTGTTTTAATAATACAGAAGGGCATGGTTTACAAAGTAATTAAGAAATTTTACAAAAGAACAGTCGAGTTTCTTATGAAGAAAATAAAGACGTAAGGGGTCGTTCACAAATGACGTCATTGATAGGTTCAACGGGTCTACTTGGCAATCCTATGCTAGGGATAGTCATTTACGCAATATGATTAATCTGGTGACAGGGGGCAACATGGTTTTAAAAATGAATACTTTTCTATGACGTCGTGGACAATCCCTTAGCAAACAACTTCTTTAAGGAGTAGTAGATTTGCACTCGAAAATTTAACATTGGAATGCAGGATTGTTTTAATTAATGCTTACTGTTGTATTTACATGTTTTTAAAAAGTGCAAAATGTTCTATGTACATGTTTTTGAAAATTGCATAATGTTCTATTTACATTTTTGTAAAAAGTGAATAATGTTCTATTTACATGTTATTGAAGTGTACAATTTATACTTCAATTTTACAATCATAAATTAGCATGCAATTCAATATAATTCAAAAGGTTAATTTTTTGGATTGTTTCTTATGGGTTTTTTGGCAAAACACGTTAAGTCCAAGATTTCAAAATTTTGAATCATTTTTAAAAAATTACGACGCTGCGTCAGATTTGAGTTATTTTGGCTACTAATACACCTGGTAGTATGCAGTTACTGAAAAAAAAATTTCGAAAAAATATTCACGTTTTCACATGATTATCAAAATTTGCGGTTCCTGTAAAGTTGGGCAACATGGACTTAACGCGTTTTGATAACAAAGTCCTCAAATGTTGCTGGAGGGGTCCCCCCGGCAGGGGGCGCCACTTGCCCTATGCTTTAACATTGCAGGACTTGGGCCGTCCGGGGGGAGGGTCCTACCCCGCTATGTAAAATAAAATTTTCTGGAGGGGTCCCCCGGGTACTAACGGTATGGGAGGTTGGAGGGTATTTCTGCGCTGACATTTTCTATATCTTACATTTAATTTTAATAATTATATCGTCGGTGAAGGATCTTCCACTTTCCACTGAATTCGACTCTTTCAATTTATACTGGAAGCATACTGCTTTGCTTTAAGCGCAAATTGGAAGTGAACGGATTTGCACCTAGCGAAGAATAGGAGGATACGGATTCGATCACTCATGGACGATATATATCATATTTGACCGAATAAGAACCGGAGCTCAATAAGAGCAGGGCTGTCAGTCCAAAAAATTTAATAAGCACCAGGATATAAATAACTCCTGGTACGGTGACCGAATGGCCCCTGAAAGTCGTCCCTTTGAAATGGTCCCCTGCCATTTGGTCCCGCTATGTAATGGGCCCCTGCCATTTGGGCCCGCTATGTAAACGGCCCTTGCCATTTGGGCCCTCAAAAATACATAGAGTAGCATAAAAGTAAGAGAGATGCCGGTTGTTGGCTGTAGTTAACAACTGTGGTTATTTAACAGATGTATGTACACCAACGATATAATTTAAGGTGATTTTAAAAGTCATGTTTCCTATTCTTACCATTGAAAAAGGTAACAAAATAAGGAAATCATGATAAGGTTTTGGCTGGTCGCGATAAGTAGTTGTTCTGCTCACACACTGTGTGACTGTTGAAGTGCCTGGTCTGTAGTTTTCTTATTCTCTGGTGTTAATTATTAGTTGTTATTATTGTTAGTTATTCTCTGCCGTTTGTTTCCGTGCCAACAGCGCAGTTAGTTAGTCCCCCTTCAGTAGCAATATCCACACGTAAGCGCGGACGACCCCGAAAAAGTCAACAGTCAGCTGCAGTACCAACACGGTCATCAGACAGGAATCGCAACAGACAGCAACAACTTCACGATGCCGGGGACGTTCACGACTGTCTTACTCAAGATTGTTAATCCATTCCTTCTATCCATTCACCCTTTCCTCAGACCACAATACATAAAAATTATACATTCTTATAAATATTAATACATTCGAAAAAGTAATCAATAAACTAAACTTATGTGCATATGAAACGGCATTGAATCCCTGCTACCCCTGTGCATCCTATTGCGGCATTTCATGCTAGGAGGCCGTTTACATAGCGGGCCGAAATGGCAGGGGCCGTTTACATAGCGGGCCCAAATGGCAGGGGCCCATTACATAGCGGGACCAAATGGCAGGGGACCACTATCAGGGGACCATTTCAAAGAGACGACTTTTCAGGGGCCATTCGGTCACCCAACCATAACTCCTGTGCACAGTAAAACTATTATAGAACATGTTTAAAATAGCTGAATGGTAGGAGAACCACATTTTGGTCAAAAGTAATCTTTATTACTATCCATTATTTTGTCTTTATTAAAAACCAACACAAAAACTGTTGTTTTAGACATAACTTTGCATGAATTGGTTACATTTCTTTACCGTAAAATTTCCAAAATAAGCACCGGCCAAAGAATTAACCTTCCGGCGCTCAATCGGTCAAATATGGTAATTATATACCACTGAATTCGTTATTTTCGGAATACAAATAAAGTTTCGAGTCAAATATGGTAATTATATACCACTGAATTCGTTATTTTCGGAATACAAATAAAGTTTCGAACGCTTGTAATCCTAGATTGCCTATTACACGTTTTTGTTTACTTCCGATTCACACTTGTAAATACCTCCATACAGAACCTCCTACTCCTACTCCTTTTAGGAGCCGTATGAGTCATGCAGCCTCCTTGAAAATATTTCGTTAAATAGAAACATAAAACACATGAGGGTGGGAGCAACATTAGTCCTTCAAATATTGATACCTGCTAAGCTCATTTGAAAAATAAATAGCATAAGCTAGAATTATAAAATTACCTTAAACAAGTCAAATCAAAGCATGTGGCAGCTCGGAGCGTGGCAAGTTAGGCACTGTCTGAAAAAAATACATTATTTTGTTTTGTACGTGAAGGACATGGTACTTTTCCACGGAGCACTCCAAATCATTGTAATCCATTTTACCTTTATTCTTGTTTTCAGTCAAGCATCTATCTAGATCCAGCTCATTACAATTTATGTGTACTGACTACTGAGGATTAGTTGTTCGCTATTCCCTAGCACACTATATCAATTTCTGTTGCTACTTCTGCCTGTATTCTCCATTGAGTCCATTCTATAAATAGTGAATTCGTCCGTCAACAACAATTCCGTCTCTGGTAAACCTCTCAGCAAATCCGAATATATTATTTTCCAGCCTTGCTGTTGTAGGAGTTAAAATATAAATAATGCAACATCTAAATACAGAACCGTGAAAAATCCATGCTACGCCTGACCATTATCCCCCCCCCCCCCCAATAGCCGTAATATCTGCAGCATCTCACAATTATGATGAAAAACATTGAGCACAAACATGATTGAGAACATTTAGTTTACATTATTATTTTAGCAGGTAAATCCTCTGTTTATTTTGTAGGTACAGAGAGTGTCATCAAAACCATTGTAAGTACGAAAGAAAAATAAGAAGTATAATATGAATTTTATTTTACGTGTTTCTAGTACTAAGTAGAAGTATCTATTTATGTACGAAACTTATGTACTGTATTGTAATATGTATGTAATGATATTAAATAATTTTTCGTGATATACATTTGTATTATCTCTTGCAGCTCATGTCTTCATTTTGTAGTACGTAGCTTTCTTAATTTTTGCCTGATCTCATTGGTGCTGGTGTTAACTGGACTTCATTCAAAATACAAAGACCGAACATCAATCTTAAAGTTTAAGCTGATAAACTCTTGATAAATACAATAATTGGTAGACAATTAGTAAATATAATAATTATGTCAATTGCCACTTAGAACGCACTACCATGATATACCCAGTACGCACCAATACAATTTGTTTTTGATATCATTCGTTGAAGTACTTCAGAATTGCATTTGCACACCAATCTATTCTGAAGTAACATTTTATGTATGAATATATTTCACTGACCACTTATAATTTACAGGAAATTACATTTCATATGCCGTTTAATGTGGGTAATTAGGAAAAGTACATAAATTGTTAACGCACAACAACTCCACTGTCAGCAATGATGAGCTTTGTCAATGCTTTGAGTTTCATAATAATCGAAATGACCGAATGAGTTGCAACACTGGCAATTACTCTAGCAGACTTATTACAGAATTCAGGGTTGACAAATTAGCATCACTTCGTACCGGAAAACATTTATAATGGCAATCTTGTTTCTCAGTTTCTATTTCTAGATATCAACATTTATAATATAGCAGAAGATCAACTTGTGTAAAACTTCATTTAAATATTTCACATTACTTTACTTAGTGTACTGTGCCAACGCATCAGTACATATGGCTTAACTTGCTATTAAACTGAATGGCATCTGGGTATTTTTAACCTTACGTACACTAATTAAGTCACAACACAAGAAAAGAGTAATGTATACATTTCTTTTTGCATAGACAGCATTATTTAACGACGTACGGGGTACTTGGAAGGACTGAATACATATTACGATTGGCACATAATTACACTTAAATTGATAAGAATACAGATTCTATGTGCGCAAAATATTAGCTACTGTAGTTAACATACATATTGTATGTTAACGGAGTCAGACGTCAAAGGTAATGCACTGTTTATCCATATGCATAGCCCCGTGTACTAAAACTATTAATCTAATTTGATGCTTATTATAAGTTACTTTGTAGAATAATATTACTACAGTATAATACGTTTCTAAAATAAAATACAAAGTTTTTCATTGGATAGCTATATCCTAATAATAAATAACGTTCAAAATCAAATATATTCAACTAATGTTAAAACTTTCTTTGATTGACATCATACTAAAAACAGAATCCGTACGGATTTTTCTTCGGTTGTTTTTAAGATCAAATTACATTTGGGTAAACTTTCACTTTACACACCATGATTAATAACACAAACACGATTAAATGGGGAGAAAAGTAAAACTGATTATAAGCTTTTCGCGCATAGACTAGGATACAATATTACACCAGAAATTAAATACTAACTTTACGATTGCCAAAACAAAACCACGAAATTGAAAAGTTCGAAAGGAATTTGCAAATGTTGAAAAGTTGTAAGACTCTCAAATCTCTTTAAGACAGCAGCTGGGTTACATCCTTGAGGAACTGCGATTCTCGTGACCGTATAAAATAAGTTGCAAGTTCAGACATACTCCATTGACCTCACTTTTCATCTTCACATTAACTTAAAGAAATTTTGTTAGAATTATGAATCAAGTTTAACCAGCCTATTGACATTCTGGCTTGCTGTAAAGTCGGCTGCCAAGTGGGAAAATGTCCCTGTGTTTTGAAATAACGTTTAACTATAATCTGGGTATATGTTGTTGTAGTGTACGGATGACAGAGAAGGCACTTTGTCCTAACGACACTTAACTCTTTAACATAATGTGAGATATATGTACTACTTGTAAAATTCAATCACTCGATTTCTTCAGAAAGATTAATCGACACTTCCGCTGCACGAACAGATTACAGTATCATCGTCGCCATTTAAAGTAATGGCAATGATCTCCACAATTTGAGATTGTTGTGCATTTCATTTTTTCTACCGGATAAACAGATGTTGGCATTTGACAGATTATTGGCACTATTAGGTAGCATTGAAATTCGAGAAGTTAAATACTATTTCTCCATTAAAAAATTCCGAGCCACTTCACTTACAGTAGCATTGTCGTTGGGAAGAAATGTACATCTCACAATTGAATAGGATGCGAAGAATTTGGTGACGACGTGAATATGCACACACTGTTTATGCATACAGAACAGACACTTTATCTATCCTATTTTTACCTATCTTAGTTAATATTAATTAAGTTAAAGTTGAGATTTTAAGTCACTCCTTCACAAGTTTATAAATGTGATGTTGAGCTCCGTGATCCGAGGATGAAACTTCAAAAACGTAGGCAATACAAAGAAGAGTTTCTTGAGTTTCGCGATTCGTCACAACCTAAACAAGATTAGAAATTTAAAAAAACATTATACCACTTCCTTCGAGCTTTCACGCTAAAAACAATGTCTGGTTTACAGATTACGATTACATACAGAAATCATTAGCTATATACCTGTAAAATTGTGAAGTTTTCGAGAACACTGTTCATCATGTATTTTTCTGGTAGATGCTTTAGTTTGTGTATAAAGTTGATCATATATTCACACATAGGCGATCGATGAATCCGATAGACAAAACGACCGTTTTCAAATCGTGGATACTCCGTCTCTACCTTTTCAACAACCTGTTTCCCAAACGAACATACTTTGGTGGAACATGTGATTGTCATGTTCTCGTTGCTCTCGTACCTGTAAGTAAAGAAAATCAATGTAAAAACGACGATGCTCAATTCGTATATATCTTGGAAAACAATATAATGTTGCATTGAAGAAACTCATACTGAAATAAATTATCAATAATGCTACATCTAAAACACCTTCTCACAGAATGTCAGCCTAGTGTGCATATAGTTTCTCTTCAATTTGTTTGGTTTCTACCGGATTTATATTTTGTTATACAGTGTGTTTCATTGAAATAGACTCAGACATGTTTTGGGGGGTAACTTCCCCCCACGCACGAATAATTCAACGAGATAATTATTTTTTGTTGACAACCAACTGGGTGCTATGTTTAAACTTTAGTTGACCCCCAGGGGTCAAGAGGTTACTTCACAATTAAATAAAAACCAAAAAATGGGTGTTTCAATGAAATAGACTCAGACCACGGTTTTCCCCATTCAAAAACGTCTATCTTTTGAACTAGTAGATAAAAAAATGCAAATTTTCGTCAGCTCACTCACAGACGTATTACTTATAACTAGAAACACTCACTGCGACCACAGAGAGACAATAGCACCACTGACTGGGGGGAGAACTCGTGCTCATCGCGTCACTTACTTTTACCGTTGTTTCTTATGGGGCGGTCCTGACTTTTTTCAGTTATTAGTCTCTAACAATTGCAAACAAGCACGGATTGAAGTAAATTAACATTGGACATAATGCCAACTGAATTCCCTACAAAATGACAAATCACACATGACTAAGGTCACACGGGGTCACAAGGCACCCGCATATGAACTTTGAACGCGGTTGCTTCGCTTGTACTCCATTGGCGAACCCACTGCGCAACTGCGTTCAAAGTTCAAATTCGGGTGCCTTGTGACCCAGTGGGCCCATAACGATGTGACCTTAGTCATGTTTGAGTCTATTTCAATGAAACACACTGTATATATAACGCTCTAGTATACAAATATTATTTCAGCAAGACAGGGTTTTGAAATCTAAATTATCAACAAAATTTCCATACTAACTTATTACTTTCACAAAGCAGTTCACGAAAATTTCATTAACGCTTACATTTCAACAGTGCACTTCATTCTTTGTTTAGTTATTATTCCATCATTATTTTCATATATGGCTAGTATTACTAAAAATAAACGCATATTAAATATATACATAAGCACTGAAAAAGCTTAGTAACCCTACCCTCGATCAAATTAATGCAATGGTCTAAGCCTGAAATTACCGAAATATTTGGTTGCAGGAAATTATCCTCCTGGACACTTTCCTCCCCAATATTTTTCAACCAACGAGGACATTTCCCTCCCAGTATCAAAATCACATATTTAAAATAAACGAGTTCCTTCCTAAAAACTTTACGTATTCGTAGACATTCTCAAAAATATGTTAGTCCTGAACTGAAGAACTAAAATGCTCCTTTTCCTCATTTTTTATGAAGTAATGACCACGTAAATATTTATGAATCGAAGCATCGAATTTAATACGAATATTATAGTACAAAAAATGTAGTCTGAAAAGCAGCATGCAAACAATGCTTGATTAAAGTTAAGTCAACACTTATATGTTGTAGTTAATATTCAAACGCAGAAATGTATGTATGTACAATACTCCCGTACGACTAAAAACACATTTGTACTTTTTAATTATGTGATTTTGACACTGGGAGGAAAATGCCCGTATACCAAATCTTTACGTAAGCGAAATCAATCGACTCAGGCATACCTAGTTTTAAAATTAAATATATAATTAAATATATACGAATCTAGTTTATGTAACCGAACTAAACCTAAGCAATACCATCAGTTGTTACCTTCCCTTGGTATAAATTATATAAAATGGGTATCAATCTGTCTATGGCATGAATAATATAATAATTTTTAACTCGTTCGTTTAAACCAATTTTGTTTGTGTACTTTCAATAGGTAAACATTTCGTTCGACTAGATCTAAAAATAATTTCCGAACTACTTGTAAACGGAGTAGATATCTCAAATCACTTTTTCCTACCTTAATCAAACAACTTAATTCTTTAAGCACATAATATAAAATACCAAGTAAATTAGACGAATGCTATACAACTTCAATTACCCCACCCTCCAATAACAATTGAACAAGTTCGGTTATTATTTATTTATTGTTAGTTCTAGTTTCTGTCCTGCGATCTCTGAATCGAATATCCTGGTATTCCACTCTTTGCTTTGTACTGAATAATCATAAAGGGTGCTGATTACTGCTGATTTCATGTATGCAATTATCATTGTGGACAATAATTCATCATCATTATTATTAATACAGCAAAAACTGATCTGACACAAAAACTAAAAATAACGGTATGAACATTCATAAATTGACATACATTATCAGTTTATGGCAAAAAGCTCTAGTAACATACACTTATTAAAATCTTCTGAGAAGCACGATTATAATTTCACATATTATTTTCTAAACGGAGTCCTCTGAAATTTCAAAAACAATAATTTTAACTCGAACAATATTATAATTACTAAAATTTAACTCGAGGTGTGCCGTGCATGTTTTGCTTAAGTTTAACATTTCCTTGTGATTTGTAAAGTTTGCGGCTGTGATATAGTAGTACATATAATGGTCGTAATAGACCGTGTTTTATAATTACGGTAAACTATTAAATATTTCCCAGGTCCGAATGCATACAATGCACTTATTTACTCCGAACATGGCGTCAGAATTCGTCGTTTTTTACTTAAAATCCACACACACGTTGGGTACACGTAAAGTAAGGCCAAAAGACTACACTTTAACTTAACAATCAAGTGCCGTATGACGGACAAGTAAAATTTATTTTTCCGTCAAATAGCCAAATTTTAGAATTCAGCTCATAGTTAATTTAAAATGAATCATTAGGTCGATTTAGCCAAAGCTCATACAACCAGACTCATTATCACTTTATTTCAGGAAATAGGAGGCTGTCGCTGGCGCTGTCTTGATTATATTACCCTTTCACCTTACCCGTCACATCGTGGTCCTTTCCCCACGCAACCACAGTAAGTGGAAGTCACTAGAGAGCACCAGAGTAAACTCTCCAATAACCCCCCTCATACAAGCACCGAGCCGGATAGGTATCTCAGATAGCCTTTAGTTACCCATTACTCATTACCCATCCATCAAACTGAATGGTTCTTAACTTCGTTTCCACATTTCGTAATTAGCTCTCCAAAATTGTGATAGTTGTGCGTGTTTATGAACAATTTGGAGGTTTTAATAAAAAACTATAAACTATTATTAGTGTGAGATAGTTTCGCAGTTCCGTTCAAGCGAAAGGTCAAACAAACGAAACAAGGCTAGGCTACCTACTAATTGATTATTCACCACATAGTATAGCGCCTTTACAGGATGATTATTTTTATAACAAGATGTGTATCAATAGCAACAAAGATGTAGGCCATGATTTACCAAACAGGGCAACAGGGTCTCTCAAGTAGTTACTGATTTTTAACTCTAAAAATCAGACAAAACTCACTATGTGCCATGAATCCCTCTGTTTGCGTTACAGTATTGTAAGGAGTACAGCGAGTGGGATGGCAACCCCCACTTTTAGTTAGGGATATTTGCAAATATCAATAACAAACTTTGTAGTATATGCCGAGTCATCCCAATATGTCCAGTCCCAGTAATGTAAAACGTAATGTTAATCAGAATCAAACGACCAGCCTACCGACTAACACCACATTAATTTTATTCCGGAAAATAAAATAAAAGTTTGATTCTCACCTACCTACTCCTATCCTACAATTTATTTATTATAATCATAGAAGATAATTATAAACTCTCAGTATTCTCTTCTATCAGTATTAAAGAGCCATACTCACTGATTAATCGCCATTCCATTTTTAAACTCTATGAAGTCTTGCATGATTTACATACAAGACTAAATCGAAAAATACAATCTGGAAAAAACTAGCTACACAGATAATTGCAGTACACTGTCTTGCATTTATTTTTAAAATAGGTACTATAAAAAGTCATACTGGCTTGTGACTCCATAGAAAGCTCCGGTTTCATCCTGGATGTTGGAATTGAGATCAGCCCAGAATTTGACGAGGAAGAAAGCTATCTGCGGTCCCTTGTCGTAGAGTTCTTTGAGGCCACCCTTCTTCTCAGGGAATTTGTCATAAATCTGCCTAATATCTACTGACTGCAAAAAAAAACAAGAATTTAAAAATTTCACCTTTTGGTCACGTAATTTTTTATGACATATCGATGTATAAAAACTAGTTATAGACTGTAGTTATAAAAACTAAAAACTCCTTTCATACCTCTAGCGCTGGGTCCGAATACGAGACGGGTCCAATATGGACAAACAAATGTTTGTGATACTAAAATAAAAAATTAATAAAAGCTAAATTACAAACCATGTAATATAGAATATTAATTTCATTCAATTATAGGGCACGATATTACGATAAACTGTAATGTCATCATTATTTTATCGTTCGATTTACAGCAATAAACAAGTCGCGATAGGGTTTCGTTACTTCTGCATTTCGTCAAATTTGGCGGGTACTTTACACCCATCAGTGAGCTAGGGTGTTATACAGCTGTCACAGTAATTAAAAAGTAGGGAATATCGCATATATTTAAATTTCGTGCACAGCAGTATAACATCAGTTTTATGGTGTGAAGTTTCCGAAACCTCTAATTTGAATTCAATCATATCTTCTGATCTTACTTAACACAAAAATGGCCCAAGCGGTTGTACAGCATAATTTTGAACTATAATGCATCACAACTGTAAAGTAATAGAGATTTAAATCCTAACTCATTAAAATTTGCTTACTGTGTCTGGGTCTCTTTGCTGCTCTAAAAATGCAGAAAATTCAACTAGGCATAGCTTGTGAGTGGCGATGGCTCTTCCCTCCCAAGCAGAGGCTGGAGGTGCCGGAATCCCTACGTCTAGGCCTCCACCATTCCCAGTAGGGTGCGCTTTCCCTCCACCAGGCCCAACGTAGACAGCTTGGGCAAAAGGCTTCACACTGTTACAATAGTAAAAACATTGATTTACAAGCAGCCCAGTGCACATTAACCAGGGTTGTACGTCCATTGCGACTGGTCCATCAACATCATATTATTTAAACTTGAAGACTTAATAGAACGAAGCAAGAGGGAGGGAGAGAGAGAAAAGAGGGAGAAGATTTAAAGCAAAACAAGTTTCTCGACTATGCTGACCCATCTGCTGCACACCAATAGTAAATATAGTATCTTTGAAGTCGTAAATCAGGTATGACAAAATAGAAAAAACTTACTCTTGAGAACCTGGTTGTAAGCCCGCTTGCCAGAACTGCAAAAGCAAAAAAGTAAGCATCCAAATGAGGTTTTGCACTCTTTCTTTAATACTAGACGTTACGATAATATTATCTGCTTGTAATATATGCTATGTAGACCAATTCATAATACATTACGGCTTACGTTTGTATAAGGGACAGGGGTGCCCAGACCTAGAGTTGCGAGTCCGGCAGCCGTAGCCTTAGTGTGAATAGCAGTAGCGGAGACGATTTGGGCACTGGACATGGATGACATCGTTTGCAAAGCTTTTTGTGTTTCTTTCCCTTGTTGGTCTTGATTTTGCTATGATAAGAAAAACACCATGGTTAAATATGCACCATTACTGTGACAAACATCATTTGACTAAAAAGATTATTCCAATAAAAACAAAATCTCGAAACAAACATACTCGAACTGCACCACAATTAAAAAACTTTTTTAATCTAACTCACCTTAATTATATACAAACAGATACAATACAACGGTTTCTATTATTTTGAAAAGTGAGCATTAATAAATAAATAAAACTATTAACAAAAGACAAAAAGCCATTGATTTTTACCTTCAGTTTAGCCTGAATTTCGCGCATCTTTCTCCTGGCCAGCACCTGAATGTGTGAACTAACTTGTTTTCGGGTCCTCGTCTTGCCTGTACGTAGTTTTATGTACCGCGCTATTAACTCATTTCGGCCTGCAAATAGAACATGTAGAACACAATTTTAAATAACAACTTAATTTACTACATAACACAAGTACATATCTTTTATGCTTTGACTGGTATAATGCTTTTTTACCGTAACTATTCACTGATAATAGAAAAAACACATGAGATTTTCTAATATGCTAAAACTATTAGGAGATTGAGCATGCAGTAGGCCCTAGTCTTCGATCTTAATATAAAATTTTACAAACGCTAGTTCAAAATAATGCGTAACTTTTATTTCCTAATAGTATACCAAATCTACATCTACATCTAAAACTAGGATCTTTCAGGTCCACTTCCCACATAATAAGGAACCCGCTTACTAATAGTGAACCAAGAGTGCTGAATTCGAAAAATCAATATTTCTTCCGCTAACTTTCTTCTAATTCGTACACGCTATACATACCGCTCAAAAGGTATACGTAAACAAGTAGAATCCATATTTATAATGATACAAGCTCGAGATAAGTTACCTAGTTATAACAATATTTCGAAAAAAAAGTCAGCAGATGACCCGGAATTTACTGATGGATTTGTAATTTACTTGCCAATACCTTTAAGACGGTTTTCGAGCTCTTCGGTATTTTATTAATTCGGTGAATTATATCAGTGTACAAATTTAAAAAAAAACTTAGTTAGTATATGGACTGCAACAGTGGTCAACAGAAGTTAATGAAGTACGATTAATATGTCAGATAACTTCCATTGCTTAAATGGATAGGGAACAAAATTAAAGAACAATGAGGTTCGATGGAACTGAGGACGGAGATTTCCGTGCAGTTTTGTCTCTAATTATTAACCGAAAAAAACTCAAAAGCCTTATTCTGCATAAGGAGTTACGTCAATATTATTCTAATTGCGACTTTATCGAGTTAATTGGTCAGTGCTACCTTGTCATAATATTATTTGTTATTGCCATATTACTAAAAGAAACTACTTTCCAATAAAAACACTTGCAGAACAAGTACCAACTTTAGTAGTATTTTACACTACAAACAAACTATAGTATTTTGGGGTGGAAAACCATTTTATTTCTCGTTGCAGGAAGCATATTTATCAGCACAACATGAAAATCGACACTAACGTATTATAATGAACACCACAATTAAAATAAACCACAATTTCGATCCAGAAGACTACAAAAAAAATGTTGTGGTTGCACTTGCAACTCCAACCCGGCATAAGTCAAATTAATTAACTAATATAGTTGTGTCAGCATCGCTGAAAATACCAAGTATCATTCTAAAAACATGAACTGAGGAGAATTTCTAAATTCAAAAGAAATATCTACTTCAAGCATAAGATATTTTTTCACGCCATGATTTTTTTTGCAATCGCTATGCTCTATACTGAGCTTAGTATAAAGGCACATACTCGAAAATTCGATAGTTTCTTTACGCTGCCAGTGCCTGATGAATTGAATTCGACCAATGTGAACAACGCCTACAAACATTAGAGGACGAAAGAAAGAATTGAAAATCGTTTGTACAAATTGAGGTATAAATTTTCCTCTCAGCAAAACTAATCGCTGTGTTTCGCGGAGAACGATGTTAGTCCATGGTTGAAATTGCCTCATCATTTTCTTCTTGCGAGACTCTGCGTAACACCAAGTCGACGAGAAACAAAACGCCTGTCTACCAAACGAAAACTCTTTGTTGCTCAAACACTCCAATGCCCAGAACATACTACATGTCGATATATATTGCGTACACCTTCCTTCTCTTCCACCCACAGTTCGTTTTATGCTTGTTCGGAGACTTATCTGTCCGTAGAAGGCAGAAGCAGTAGCAGTAGCATTGAGCACCCAGGTTACGAGTACGCTACACACACCTACCACCTCATCTTCAGCTATAAGTACCTAGTATACTTATCGTTAGGTGCATACATGCGTCAGCAGTGGCGTCGTGCACATATTGCGTATACACTTTTTCGACTTTTTTGTACTCCCCCTCCCCCCTAAGTATACAATAGTGATCAGCGCCACTACCCCACCCCCCCCCTATATTCGTATACAGTTTACATACTATTGTCTATTGTACCGTATGCCAAGCCAAATAAATTTATTAAACGAATAAAACGGCCAAAAAATGTATAGAATTTGAAATTGTCATAGATTGAGAAGTTGTTGCGAAATAAAATAATAAATTAGAATTATCAGATGTCCTTCTTGTCAGAGACATGCGACCCTTCCCGTCAATATTCGATTTATCGTAGAAAAATTAACGCTTAACAACTTTTCTGAACAAACTTTTCTAAAATATTAGAACTTGACCCCAAAATTTCGGGTCACATGTCAAATATAGAATCGCATTTTACCCCACAAAATAATTTTATACCAAGTAGAATTTGCTGATGATTAACACGGTGGTCTTTATTTTGGCAAAGCATTAATTTTTGACCCCACTGTGCGGCCAAAGGTGAAAAATAATATTAACTACTAATTTCTGTAAGTTAATTTTTATGATGCAAAATTTAACGTTAAAAAGCATTTAAAAAACATTAATTAGCAGCAAATTATACACCACACAAGTGAATTTCACATATATCAATTGTGGTTCAATGCTTGAACTTTGACTCAAAATTTGGGGGTCAAGGTCTAATATTTGAGCAAAGCTCCTTTACAAAAGTTGTTAGACGCTAAATTCTCGAAAGTTGATGTGATTTTTAGGATAATCTAACAAGAGTCTAATTTTCCACACTATTTCAACTGTGCCGTGTTTTTAAAAAGGAAATAATGTAGAGAAAGCAATTTTCTATACTAGCATAAAAATATATAATTCACTTATAAACTAAAATTTTATTTTGCACTTTATAATGACATTAATAAAATCAAAGAAAATGAATAAAAATTAACTAAATTCTTTGGAAATTGAGTATTTTGTGTTGTATTCGTGATCAAGGGCTCAAACCCTCCCCCCCCCCCTCCGTTTTATAGTATACAAAAGTATCAGGCACTGAGACTCCCCCCCCCCCCTATTTTGTATACGCAATATGTGCACGACGCCTTCGTAAAACAGGGAAACAGAAAAGATATATGTACATAGGAGGTTTGAGCAACGCAAGTAAAAGAAAGACTTGAAGCTGAACGCATTATTGGATGTGAGGAATGCGAAAAAACAATGTCATTTTGAATCTCCACTTATCGCTTTCCCTCAATATTATTTGTCACTCTTGTTTTTATCTTCTTTCCTCAAACTCTAATCCGAGGAAGGTTCCTTTTCCGTAGAAGGCCTTACAATCAAATAGTCCTGACACAAATACGTACAAGAAAGTGGGAAAAGCAAAGCCCGTTTCTATAGTTCTCTGACAGATTCACCACGGAAAAATAAATTCCTTTTCATTTGTCACCCGACTTTTCTCTTTTTCCCAATTTTGTCTTCCATCCTCCACCTCACATCAACTCTTCGATCGTACATGCACATGTATTTCACACTCCTTCGCTCTTCCTTAGCTATCTTTCTCGACTTTCTCAATGAAAAATTTGCACATCAGAGTCTGAGACTCGAGCTAAATCGAAATCAGATTGCGCACAAATCTGTCGTATTTGTTCTTGTTCTCGGTTTCTGTAGCCCACTCGAAGCCTCCAAATGTCCTCACCTCTACTGAGTGTGACGCCGTCTGTTTCCGATTCCCGCAAATTATTGCGATCTAAGGTCTCAGACAGTTCACAGGAGAAGTATAAGCTCAAAGCTGGCCCAGTCAAACTACGCTGTTTGAATTTTCCTTCCGATCACCAAAAATCCCAAGAGGTGCAAGCAAGTATACAGACTACAGAGTGGGCAGCGTCAATCAGTAAATTCCAGGAGTTAGTAATTATGATGTACAATTGTTATTCTACTGCGAATATTTGATACTAAAACTCTTGAAAGATTGAATTTATAAAATCCAACTTGGCTAGGTAGCTGAAATGAAGCAATTAGTAATGGCAGTCCAGAAGTTCCCTGGGAATTTATGCAATCAGTATATTTCCGGAATTGACGGCATTTTAGAGCCTATGGATTTATTCCCTTCAAAATCATATTTTTAAACTCCTAGTATTTCGGGAATAACCAAATATTGATTTCTCGATAGTTTCGACAGATTCTTTGCAGGATATTATAATGTCAACTGAAAATGCAACTAACTTGAATATGCTAAAGAAATCAACACCATGGTTCATTTCAAGCGTCACATTTTTGCTCAATTTGGTGAGTTAGTTGACTAGATTACTTCCGAAGCTTCCTATTTCTCCCGATCTAATCCTTTTGAAAACAAGAAATGAATAGCGTTAGCATAGAAAATTGGAAATTTTGAGGGAACTTTGGCAACTTTTAATACGTCCGGCGTATATGACCAGAATGAGAATATTGCAATCCTTTAGCTACATTCAAGGGTTCATTTCTGTAAATTTTGTAACTTCGTGTTAGTTTCTAGAAGCGTCATTCAGAAAACAATGAATTTCATGTTTCCAGCTTTATTCTTTAAAAACGTTAACTAGAATTTTGTACAACAAAAACACCCCAAACATCATCTTTCCTTACTGTGCAGTGTTATTTGCCAACTTGCGAATTAAATTTAAATGCATACCTCTTTAAAATTGGTTTTCGAGCAACATAATAAGAAGTCGCGCCTCAAGTTGCAGTTCACATTATTTTGCGTTTGAATTTTGTAGGGCCCTTTATAAATCAAACTGTATTTATATGTTTTAAAAATCAAGATTAAGAGGTTTGAGTTTTTAGACTCATTACAAGCAAATAGTGGACTTTCTACCCTATTGCTATTTCCATATATATTTTATAAGCAAAAAAAGAGGGGGCTTCGCCCCTTGTTTCGCTAGGCAGCCGTTACGTGACGGCAGCGGTCACGTAACGGAGCCCTAAAAACGCATTTTTATTGTGACTGTTTATTGAAAATTTGCGTATTTGAATTTCGGGGGAAACCAAAAACTCAAAATAAATCATAGGGAAGAATAGAAACATGTTAAACATCATTTTAATGGTAATTATTAGTATAATTTAGTTGCTGGCTCGGGTAAGCACTAGACATAAAGGTTTTTGAAAAAAAAATCGAAAATCCCGATTTATTTTTCGAAAACCGAAAAATGAAGTATTAAATAATATTTTTTAATTTTTGAGGCTTGATTTATAATGTACTTGTCAAGACCTATAAAATTATATATCACAGGTTAGGTTAAGTGCAATACTTCAAAAGTTTGTTTAATGGCAGCCTTAACAGTAATGTGAAGGAGCAATATGCAGTTTGTAGTATGTGTAAGGAACAAGCAGTTGCTGTAGACAAGGAGAAAAAAGAAATTTACGAGCCTTGTACAAAGTACTTCATGGAGAAATGGGATTTACGTAGAGTCGAAGTGATTGGTCTTTATATAGGAGCACGAGGATCTTTATCAAGTTCTTTCAAAGCATGGGCTAGTTCTTTTCGTATTCCTTCGACAGTTGTGGACGATATTTTAATGTTTGCTCTCAGAGGATCAATTAGGATTTATAATCATCATTTATATACTTAAAATGCATTCTTGTTTTTCGTAAAATGTTTTAATTATAGTTAAGAAAGTATTGTATTGTATACTGAGCTGTATGGCTATTGCAATTGTGCAACAGTGACTTAATAAAGTTTTTCTCTCTCTCAGTGTCATTATATCCCCACAACACGGTTGATGTATAAGTATGTATAAGTATATTTATTTTATTAGGTTCCTACCCTGCGTACATTTTGCATATGCCATACCGCATGTACGAAAATATATTCAAATGTTAAGTTCTACCTGAGGTGTGTGTGTGTAGGGCCGCCCCGTGATGGCAACCGTAAAAACCAATTTTGTGGTGGCTTTAACAAATTGAAGCACTTGAATTTCGCGCAAAACTTTAAACTAAAAATATTCCCTAGGGACTCACATCAAAGGGGGCACATGTTATACATCATTTTGAAACCCTTCCCAATTGGAAATCTGTCAACATAATTCTGCAGGAATATTTATACATAAACCGGTTCAAATCTTAATGTTCGAATTTCGGACATATTTATGCAGAATATTTTATGGATAAAAAATTATTGTCAAACCCTTATTTTGAAACAAAATTACGCAATCTAGGATTCGATCTCTCGATATTCGGTCGAGAAGATTAGTTCCATGCACTCACCACAGTGCCATTATATCGTTCGTAATACATAATACTGTGATTTAATCTGCGGAGTATAATGCTCCTTACTGTTTTACTGTTTTCAATAATCCAAAATTCTTGTTTAGCAAGTGATTTATTTATGAACTCAGTAAAAAGGTAATATTTAATAAATCTCTATTTGTCCGAGTATTCTAAAATATTAAATAGCGGTGATCCCATCCGCCATCCGCTAACTAAACATAAGGTAGGTACATGTATCACAAGGTGTACCCAGGTCCAGGTACCTTTTTATGTGAGCCATTAGTTTCGACCAGAGCCTGGAAAGCGAGTTTTGAAAAAACCGAAATCCTACACACCAACTATCATAACCAATGTTAGTTAAATAAAATGTATAGAGTGGTTCGCCAGTCTTGAAATAATTATTTATGGAAGCACCGAAAATATTTTGATAGGCGATGATAGGCCAAGTTAATTATGATTATAATGGACTTGGACTAGTTAAAGGGCATTGAATTTCTATCTTAATAGACTTAATACTCTATGACGCTCCAAAATTACATGTGAATTTAGTAACCTTTAAACTATATACATCATTGTAATAACGGTTGAATTGAATACCAAATTCAATGCGCCATAGGCAGCGCATCAATATCATATATTTATACAGTTTACTTTTAATGGTTTTACACATTTTTAGAATAAATCAAATTCTTCAACACTCAAATATTCATTTTATTACAATTAATTATTAATCCCTCCTGTCACTTTATTAGCATGACTATATCTTCATGTTTGAAGTAAAAAATACCATCACAGTAAACGCGCCATGCTAAAAAAAAATAGTTATTTCCATTTACGAGGCGACAGCATTGTTCTGAAAGAAATTCTTATTATGAGGAGAATTACGAGTAAACCTTATATTCCTGGGCTCCTGGCCCTGACTTGCTAAATAAAGATCACTGGGATGGATATTGGGGACATTCTAGTTAGTTTACCCCAAAAAACTAATATAAAGTTAATGTCCCATTATTTCGTTAACATCCGCACTCAATTTACTGTTTGTAACCCAGCATGTATGTAGGAGTTCGCATTTCTGTTAGACAAAAACTGGGAAACCAATTTTCACAAGCAAATAATAAATCCGCATCAGGATGAAAACCCAGCATTTACAGGTGAGGTAAATTACATACGTAGATACCTACAGGGATACAGTATTGTGTATGATAAATAAGAAATGCCTATCCTATAAGATACGACATATTTTGCACGTCTGATTTTTTCTTATGGCTGTCAGCCATATTATTTCCATCAAAAATGAACTGCAAGTTTCCAACAATAACCTGTGCTTAAATAGACGGTCACAATCAAAATCTTCAACTCATAACATGGAGTAAAGAGCAAGTAATTTATTAAAATATTACACAAAATTGAATTGTTTTATTCAGTGTGCACAATACAATGGTGACTCATATGGCTAACTTTTCCACATTTTAATGGTGAACACGATGTGGTTGGTATAGTAGAGTGCAGTAGTGGCAATTTTCTACATATAAATCATTGATCCACAAAAGAAAGACAAAGCTCAGTTTTACAATGAAGTGGACAGTTAAAACAGATGAAATCTCTTAGTTCCTATAAAATGGAAACTAAAACGTAAATCAAACTTTTCTGATGACGTTAAAACGTAAAAATGCAGCAAAACAACCACATACTAATACTTACACCAATAACCGCATCATATTTCAAGTTTATGTACAAGGAATAAAAATACATCGCTTTAAAAAATCTACCGTGATACTAATGCAACGTGCACCTTTTCAAATGCTGTAAGCGTCAAAATTTGAAGTATATCAATGTCAGTGTCACTAAGCGTAACATTCTCTGCAAGGACATAATTCTGTATGTATATCTACACACATTTCACAATTACTAAATGAACATCTTTGACTGGTAGCGTTTATCTCTTAAATCGTTTTGTAGATAAAAAATATTTATATATATATAATTACACAACTTACATGTGTACATAAAGTGAGACATAAAGCATTCAGGGAATCATAAACTCAAGTTCATTTTGACTTATCTACTTTAACCAAAATAATGAAAAATGCCGTTATTCCGAATATGAGGGTAGACAAATACTACAAATACATATTCTACCTCGCTCTCTAATTTTATTTTCAGCTGACTAATACTGCATCAGTAAAAGACTGAATGAGTGAGACTTGGTTCGTTGGTAGGAACAAGTTAGTTTCAAACCTCGCCTTTTTTCCACTACTCATTCACTACTACTGATACTTACTTGACTTCATTCTACATACATGAGAGGAGAAATGAGCTTTTAAGCCGACCAACGACAGAGGTTAATGTGTTTGCACGCATTAGGTACCTACCCACCTACCTACACAAATAATGACACTAGAAGAGTCACTCGCACTAGCACAGAACTAAAAGTACCAAGACAAGACGACAAAACTTCCTATACCTGCCTATGCAACAAAGCTACCACTACACCGTTTTCTTTCAAGTCTCTCCTTTAAAAAATTTCATAGGGTTAACTACACAGGTATCTATCACATCATCAAACAGGTCACATTTTTACGACTTTTATATAGGAAAGTAAAAATGACACATTCGCCCAATTGTCCATGATATGAGCTAAAGAATTTTCAAGTCTATACTAAAACTTCCAATTTACCCGAGTTACAGCAAATATACAAAAAAAATGAAAAACAATCATTCTTAACGATTTTGATAATTGGATGTTCATATGTTTTTTGCATGTAAACTTTGTGGTGCATTACAAAAGCTCGCTCACAAAGGAAGGATCCACGTTGTTTACAACATCACAATGCTTCAATCATAATACAATGATACTCAGCATTACAAATACTGAACTTCAACTATAATGTGATCCTACAGATACATATACTAACAGCTTATCCTTAAGGGTGGGACTGCACCTTTCTGCCGTAACTTCTAAAAGATGAAACATAGCCGTTTCCAATAAAATAGAACTAATTCCTAGATCCACGAAAACAGTAAGCGGCGTCGAAATCATTCGGTTTTGTGGAATAAATTAATATAATATAACACTGTAATTGAATCAAAATTCGTAAACAAGCTTATACTTAAAAAACTCTGTAAGTTCATCCGTAAAATCTTTATTACATTTTACCTAATGTTATTACGGAAACATTGTTTGTAACATTCATATTTCACATTCAACATTCATGTTTTGAATTTCATAGCATTATTAAAAGAAATTTGAATGATTTCAACGCCGAGTACAAAATTTCACTCTTCTGCGGGTTCACTGGTATTGTCCACTATGTTATACTCCACCCCCAGTTTTTATCACTGCCTCATGGAGAACATAGGACTTGAAATTTTGTGTAAATTATTAGAAAATTTGGTAGCAGGTGCATTCAAAATAAATTTTATTATACATAGCTCAAACAATTGCCTATCCACTGTCTAAGAGTTTTTGCCAGATTTCAATAGGGAAGGTATTTTATTTGGGCGTCGAAGATGAGATGTCGGGATGTCTACATATAAAACAACGTTAAAAGTTTCACATTTCAAAAATCTTTAGTTTCAAATTGAAAAACTTTTTTCCAGTTTTCTCTTAGACAATGGTTAGATATTACCTTTTAGTTACTGTAAAAAAATTAAATGTATACCTACATGTCCAGGCAAAGCCTAAGAATTTACCGCTGGATGTGCAGTCCAACCCTTAAATGATCTGTAAACCCTTACATACATAGATAATTACTTATTTAACACATGACATCGTAATAATGCTTTCTTTTTCAATGTCTAACTTTTTTAGCAAACCTAATAATCTGTACAGAATCAATAGGTATAATTTACAGATATTCAATCTTTCGCATACATATATTTACACAGTAATATAACGACGGTCATTAAATTAAAATCTTACACTGCACTACTGACATAAGTGTAATTTGGTGATTCAAAACACCCAAACATGAACACTTTAATCCACACATAATTCGAGCGACATCGGAAACAAAATAATAATAAACCATTCGCATGTGAGTCATGTATGCCCAGTAATTCCATGTAGGCATCGTGAATCATCATACTCGTGTGTAGTAGTGTGTAGACGTAGAGTATCTTACAACTAGCGACGAATGTTCTTGACTGTTCCCCTAAAGCAGGCGCGCCGCACAGTACAGTATATATATCAGTGTGTACCTCCTCACATATTGCATTGTTAAAATCCATGATTAGTTTTTTAATGTTTTACAATATGGCCAACACACTGACCGATTTACAGAATTCAAAAGGATAAATAGCTCTTTTTGATATTTAGATAATATCGTAATAAAGTTGTTTTAGCTGCATTCAAAAACAAAATTTATCACAAAAATGTATCGAAAATCAGAATAAAAGCAAATCACTGAATTGAAAGACAACAAGTTTAAAAAAATAAATATAAACAATTTAATCAAATGTCCAATGTTCTTTCAATAAAATTGCCAATCAAACTTAACAAGTTGAACAAATCTATTTAGGAAAGAATCCATCCCAGGTACAAATTAATTCGCTGGTAGTGTAAAGCGTGACTAACGATAAGTAAATGTGAGAGGCTATGTACAAAGGTTGTGTAACATGTGAAAAGCATATGGCGTACCTTTGTATGCATATACCATAGTCCCAGAGTGCTCCCGCAACCACGAATTAAGAAGTGAAGACGTTATAATACTTATAATCATAGTCACCAATAAGAAAAGTACGAGCCATATTTGAGGACTACGCGTTCGTTATAGTGGTTTCAGAATAACATAAGCTTGCCAACTTCAACGGGCCTACAGAGACGCGTCACTATGGATCCAACGATCTGTAACCTGAGAGGTTGACGTGCTTATAGTTTCTGCTTTGTAGATTTCCATTATGTACTACACTACTCTTCAGTCACTGAAATTTATTAAGGTTTCTCCAAGCACCTCAGATCTCATCTGTTGCCTCCAGGATCGTGATAGGGGATCCTTGGAAACGGTAAATATAATGTATATACTCCATTACAGAAACCACTACCAACGCAAGCTAGCCTGCCGACGAGCGGATGAATAGTCTTGAACTAACTTAAAAGTTCAAACTTGCAGCAATGGGAATGGCTCTTTCTTTCTGAAGCTCAATATTATAACAATATAAACACAGAGAATCTTATAATAATATAAAATATTGTGTGTCTGATTATAATCATGAAAATGAAAAGTGCGTATACCAAAAAAGAGCACTACAGATGTAATAACAGCGTTATTACAGTCTAAGCTGTCATATGAAATCTAAACATCGAGACAGCTACTTGTTTGCGATCAAACAGTGAAGTGATAAATCTATACGAATTAATGAAAAAGTTCACAATACTGCTGAAGAGTAGGTACGAAAACGTTTGGTGATAAACATGGAAGATTAGGTTACACAGGATCAATGAAGTTTCAGTATGAAGCAAAATAATAGAAAGTTTGAGGGGTGCATTAAATTTGTTACTTCGATTTTTTTTGCACAGGAAGAGTGTACTGTTGAAGTAAAAGAGAGGACAGAATTTATGGAGTCGATATTAGGCAAGGAAAGAACACAAAAGACACGTCGAATTTGGATTGGATGCTGTTGTTACATATTTGTACATAACTATATATAAGCCTCACGCATACAGAGAACTATGGCGTTGAAGATACAGAATCCGGTCGGTCGATCCCGGAGATCACCCGGGAAGAGGGAAGAGACAGGGAAGCAGGAGGGGGAATCCAGAACGATATCCCAACTAAACTATGCCAAGAATGTCCAATTAGTGCATGTACTGAACGGTATATATAGAGCAGAGAGCGAGAGACTACGAAAAAAAGATGCGTTTGCCCTATCCGAACCAAAATGAGAGAAATAGATACGGATCTGTGAACGACGCTGAGATGAGCTTCGTATCCTCGATTCATCCTATCAACTAAGTCTACTTTTCCCCGCCTGTTCGGCCTCACCAAGTCTCTTCATATCGTTTTCTCTCTCTCTCTCGCTTTCCATTCGTATAGGGATTATTATTGAACTTGTCGACTCACTTGTAGTTATCTCCATTTTCTTTCAACGGAAATACGGAGTTTCCTAAGTAAACCTAAATGCATACATGGATCCTTTTTCCCGTTAAACTTACGAATTACGAATTATGACTACTAAATTTTAAAATGCTTACAATCCATAAAACAATCAGGCACCATAAAGCAGCAGTGGTACTACCCATCCTTCCGAATATTGGCCTTACAATATTAATATGTAGGTATATATTTTGCAGTTAACATGTAGCAGCCAAAGCAATCCAATGCTAATGTTGTGGGTCAAAAATTGACTTAAGTGTGGCGTTTATATATTCGAAAAAAATACGAATATTTTTTCTCGCTATGGATATTTCGGATGACGGGTTCCAGGCACAAACTGTACTCATGAAAATGATATTGAATTCTTACATGAATATAATAAATAGTATGCGCATATCTTTATGATATACATTGTATCGGATCACTATTTTAATTGGCAGGTAAGTTTCGTATTGGTCTTCACGCTCGAGATTAAAGTTACACGAGGTTATTTGAAATAATATTATTACTATTATTATTATAATAATTCAATGATTACTTTGCTTTGAATAGAACATAGTAACAACCACAATGCCAAATACCAATCCTTGGCAAGAAATGCGAGCTGCAACGTGAATGAATTTCTCAGTGTCCTTGCCGTTTTCTCATATACACAATATTGAAGCCCAGTCTGATGTAGCTCAACGTTTATCTTGCGAATTTAACTGATAATTAATAGACGCACAATTCTACAATTCAGGATTTTTTTTTAAACTTAAGGTCCATGCATATGGAGCCGATGAATCATTTAAATGATCATTTAAAATACAAGAAAGAACCAATAAAAAATAGTTCCAACAAGACAAATTCAGAGATGGGCGTAAGTACACAAGTAACGAATACTTCGTATTGCCCCTAGTGTTGTAACCCGAACTGAAAACAATATCTAAGGGTTAATTCGAAATGTTTATTTTTGTATCGCTTTGGTAATAAAGCGCATGAAGTAACCGTATAAAAATAGGATAAATTAATGTAATAGTAAATATCTAGGTAGGTACCTAGGTAGGTACCTACTTAGGTAGGTGGGTAGAGGCTTATTCCTAATGAACCAATATGCAATTAGGTATATCATAAAAGAGGGAAAGTGGGGGGGGGGGACAAAATTAAACAGTGATTTGTCTTCGCTACCAATTCTTTTTCACTACCATAACAGTAGATGGTAGTGAAAGATGTAGTATCAGTAAGTATCATCATAGGTTTATAATACATTTTATATAATCTGACCGGGTAATATGAACCGAAGAAGAACCTACCTAGGTACCTACCTACTTTATATTTGCACAATAGTTGCTCTAATATGCTTATAATTGTTGATATGCTTGAGTTCTTGAGTGAGACCGCTTAGGTTGGCAGCTTAAAATTAGACATTTTAGTACTTTCATGCAGTACAAAAGTCAAATAATAAGTTTTACTTACCATACATTTTTCCCTCGTCGGATAATATGATTTTCCGGCGGCCACATGGTGGATAGATTGCCAAGGCTTCCTGAAAGCTTTGCTCTATATCAGGACTCCAGACTCCTTCAGCATCTGATGACGACAAATCTTTGTCATCCTATAAATTAGTTAACCCATATAATTGCATAAAATTTCAACAGAAGTAACTGCAACACTGCTTAACATATACTCATGTAATTACATCCAACAACTAACTTTGCTATTAAAACATGCTGTTAAAACTAGCCAGGAATATAACTTGTAATTTCAATGAAACACCACGAAAGAGATTATTTACAGACAGCGAAGTCAAAGTAACTCATTATTCTTGTAATTCATGAATAATTAAAAAACAATGCTGACAAAATGCACTTACATCGCTTACGTCCAAGCTACGATCACTCCCCGCTCCGTTCGTGTCCGGAGCGGGGGCAGAATTCGGAGTCCAAGGAGAAGACAGTTTGGCGTTCTTATAAAAGTACCCCAGCTCCAATTCCTAAAATATATCAAATGTTACGTTATTTTTATATTTAATCAAGGGCGACTTTGGACAAAACTAAAAAGCAAACTTTAGAAAATCCTTTTGAGAGTTAAAGGCACACCTTCACAATTTTTTGTGTGCAACACAGCACCACATTAGTTTAAAAGGAGCAATAGCTACAGACTCCAATCGTAACTCCAGTAATAATCACACAGTATTAACCAGTATCAGAATTAAGCTGTAACAATCTTTGGTATTATTAATATTTCCGTTGCCGTCACTGGAAACCCAGTCTATATTAGACCGCTTTTCACTGGTATAGATATTTCGAGTTTTGTTGTTGCTTCAGAGATTTTCAACCATGGCAAGAGAACATGAAGATCTTGCTTGTATTTCATGGCGAACAGAACAAGGAAAGTAGCAACAGATGAAAACGCTGAGAGAGAAACAATCGTAGAGAGGCTGAACAACACAAAAAAAAGAAGGAATAGTAGGTCCAGTACCACGTACGATTAAGGAACTACTACAGAAAAACAGACTGAGTATACATCTTAAAAGGACTCCCAGATCCTTCTATGACCTTTGTTTCCATTGTTCCTCAGCATCTACGTGAAACTTGTTACGCGAAGAGAGCAAGGAGATAAGAGAGCTGACTGGGAAGCAGGTTGGTGGTACCTGCTGATGGTGGGCAACAGAGAATTAACTATAATTTATATGATGATTTTAACGTGTCCTTTGGTTTTCAAGAGTCATTTTAGTTCCTCATACAGAACGAAACTGTAATGTTGATATGTACAGACTTTTTTGTTTAAGGATCCGGTGCCCTCCAGGCAAGACACAGAATCAAGGGATTGTACATGTGCGATGTGCACAATGCAAAATCGTACAAATGAGAAATACAAGTCACGGAGGGGCTTCCATAGTTTTTAGGGTACTCGAGTGGCTACAACTACGAGACTGCGACTGCATACATCCATTTTACTTAGCTCACCTCTCCATGCAGTATGTATGTAAAAGGAAATTTTAAAGGATGATCATGGATAAGAGCAGGACTATGAAAGCTATGATGGCACCTGGCTTCAGCTAATGGAGTCGGAGGTGGATAGATGAATATACATTTACCTCTCATAAACATATAACACACACACAAATGGACACAACAGTCATATATCGCTCCTTTCGTAGTAACCGTAGAAGAAACGTAGAGAGAATAATCTCCAGCTACTCTGTAGGAACGGGTATCACAGTTTCAGCGCGTACGTTGCAAAGAAGAATCAGTGTGGATAATAATGTAGAGTAGAGCCAGACTATGTATGTGTGTATATCCATGCATGCAGGACATAATATTATTTGTGAAGAGAGTCTGTTAAACGTGCAGCTGACTAAAAGTTGCTGAGTAGGGAGGTACCTACCTATCTCGGATAAAAAAGAATCAACTAGGGAGCCCAGGCACAGGGGATGTTGCAATGGGATTACCACGGTTCAACCTTGTTGCCGACTGGGGAAGGGCTTTCCCGAGCAATGCTAAGCATGCAAAACAGCTCCGAAAGGAATTTCTACTCTCTTAACCATCCGACGGCTTCTCTTTTATCCTTTATGCAATATTTTCAACCTGGACAAAGCTAAATTCAGCCCTATTGCTCAATCGACTCATTTCAAATACCGCTAAAACCCCATTAGGTAAATAACTCACCTTCGCTTCTTCTACTTCTTCTTTTACAATTAAAACCTGCATACCACAGCGAACCTTACTTGAAATTTCCTTCCTTTTCTCCACACAACAAAAATACTGGTCCAGCGCAGCACACACTACAAATGCGTGCATGCACAAAATGATATACTGACTTACGAAAACCCAGACTCACTCCACACACATTTGTGTAATTAGTTATCACTGCGCATCATATCTAAACCCCCTGTAGTAGATACATTGTGCAACCATTTGCTTGTAATAAAATTTCATATTTACAGCACAATTCACTGGAGAGAAACAAAAACTCATCAAATAAAAAAACGGTCAAACTAAAACAACTAGACAACATCCCATCACAAGCCGTAGAAAAATTATAGAAAAAATATATCCACACATTTCAATCGGGCGTCTTTTGTACACTTACTCTATAGAGTATATGAAGAGTTGAATTATTTACAGACAAAGCGAAGATGCAGAGGCAAAAATACTATCCGCAGACTAGGTGTAAGGAAACCGTAGTCGTAGAGAAATTATCTATTCAGAGCATTTGACAACATCGAGTCAAGCAGGAAAGGTAGATCGACGGCTGGACTCAAGAAAGCAAAGACAACAGGTGTTATCCCATAGTTTTTGGCTCAACCGGTTCACCAGGGCTCCTAGTCCTCGGAGGCCTCCGGCCACAACCGCTAACGACCATCAACAACCCACCCTCACTCTGACTAAAAAAACTCATTTCCCTTTTGTCAAGTACCAACCCTCTCTTGGGCATTGTGCGCCGGCACAAAAACGCTTCGTAATATGCTCGATATGGAAAGAATCGGTGATACAAGATGAACTGAAGACTAGAAGACAGAATCACTAGCGGGTGTGTAGGTACTTAAGCTCTACCTCTTCTTCATCCAGACACGAGTAAAATCCCATCTGGTTTGCAACGAAAATTATTGTGAAGATAGGTAGGTTACCTTCTTCTACCTAACTTACCACCTACCTACCTACGTACGAGACCAAACCAACTTTCCTACCTGTACTCCCTTTTGCTAGTTAACTACAGCCGGGATAAGACGCGCTTTTAGCTACAAAATCTCCTGCTTGTAGTCTCATGAGTGAGTTGAGCTCGATGATCATATTTTCCTCTGTGCTCACTGCTCACCAACGGAATCAACTAGCCTCAACTTACCCACCCCTTTTATTCTCAGTTCATGTGGATCTTTTAGAGAGACCTCGATAAATGCATCATCCTTTCCTTCAAATAGTTACTCACTACGTACCTACTCAATATGCAAAGCCATGCACATGTACCACAAACACTTCATGATCTCATCATTACTGCCTCGTACCTACTCACACTCATGCAGCTATAGCCAACGAATGGTGCAGGCAGGAACCTCCTGTGTGGGGGTTCTATCACATCTCAAATCTTGTGTAGGTACATTTCTAGATGTACGAAACTTACGATCTCGTTACGATGGTAGGGAAAGAAAAAAGGTTCACAGTCACCGTCACCGTCATCCTGACTCAGATTCATGGAAAGGAATACATAAGGTGAATCATCATCGAACCAATCCAATTTCTCCTTGGAAATACGTTTTTTCCTTAGTTGCTGTTTTAGTGCAACATCAAATAGAATTAGGCTACATTTCCAACAATAAATTTAAATAGATGCATACATTTCATTCTCTACGTAGGTACATACTTAGTGTGGTGTTATAATTTGGTATCATCATCATCATGAGCCCCTTTCTCTTCTTCCTTCTCTTTCCCGGAACATTCAAAACACTTCCTTCCCAAACAATAATTCTCGATGGCTTGGATGAAAATGGGATAGAATGAAACCAAGTCTTATTACGTAATGAAATCATCTCTACAATTTTGCATCTCAGCGTTCAGCTCCGCAAGCAGGAAGAAAAGGAGGGGGGACAAGCCATCCAAGATGACGATATTTTACCCCAGTCACCGACAATATTCACACTCATCTCACTATTTAATATGCCATATAAATCTTACGGGAGCAGTAATAACAGGAATGGAGGCTCTAAAACGTTACATTTTACCTTCCTCTCATTGATCTATCATAATCAACATTTCAACAACTTCCCCTTACCATGATTACAAGACTAGTCTTTGTATTCTATTGTATTATTTCTCCTCATTCAGCCTCAATGAATGCGTGATTTGAAAACAGGCGTCAGCAGAACTGGGAAACCATCTAAACCAGCAAGCAAAGTTATTCCAAAGTAGTGAAACTAAATCTTATCTTAGTCTGCATACAAGGTTCTCACCTTAAGCAAAAGATTTCATATAGCAAAACCAAACTGTAGCTCACAGCTTATTAATAGCGGTAGAATGAAAAGTTTACTACTAGGTACAAGTAGTAGCAGGCCTAAGCGTCATTCTATGACTCTCTACAGACATTTGTAAACGGGCTCTCAAATATAGAGTAAAAGAGCACACCCACACCTGGCTAAATCTAAGAAACAGTGCTCCAGGCATCAAAATCTTGTCTGAGTCATATTCTAAACTTCGTATGGCAGTCCCGAAGAGACGCTGTGAATCTTGAATAAGGTTTTTAAAATCTCTACTCACTACTCATGCAGCAAAGCATTTGTACATCGTAGGTACACACTTCCAATATGAAATATTATTTACTCCAATGCGTACCCAGCTTACTTATATTACTTTATTTATCCTCTTCTACTCCTCACTATATGAGAACACAATGCTAAAATAAAATAATGAATTTGTACGCATCCTCAACTTATGCAACATAACTGAAACAAAGCCTAGAACGCTAGTTTCAATGCATGTCATGAAAATAGCACTCGAAGCAGAATCTAATTAGTTTGTGTAGGCTCTATAAGTTCACTCTATAAAACGATAAACAATAATTTTCAGCCCTGATAATGCAATGGCTGACTAGTTCAACTGCTCAACACACCGACTATAGCTTCTACTGATGCACCAAGGAAATAAATGCATCTTTACTGTACTCCTCTGAAATCCTATATTACGCCACACTACGTACTTAGCTATCTTTCTAGCACCGCCGACGTCAGTGGTTTATTTTATTCTGATGATGACCTAAAGCTATAAGCCCAACCAAACTTGAAGGTCATCCTTACGATGTCAGCTCGCTCTTTCTCTCTCTCTCTCTCTTTCTCCCTCTCGCTCTTTCGTCTCTCATAATTAAAAATAACCGTTCAACTCCGTTTCACGGACTGCGCCATGCCAGACTAAAGCTTCGTTTCCACAGAAAGACATGAAGCTGAGCAACCAGTGAGAGCGCGAACGACAATAGGCAATCCTACAAAAAAGTTCATCTCTAGACCTCAAGACGCTACTCTTAGTCCTCATGGCCTGTCTGAAAACCACCTTCTTAAACTACAAAAGTAAACAAGTTTGGAACTATCTGTATTGTTGAAAGTTAGGCTCTTCGAGTCGCTCCAAGTATATTTCGAGCAAATAAAATACGACACAATTTAAACTTGTCAGATAAACTTGAACTTCAGTGCGTAACAGTAACAGGCACCAACGATCACGAGTCGAATATATTTTTGGTACACACGAGAAGCAGAAAAGAACAATGCGTTCTAGTACTTCCATCACCATCATTACATCACTCTCAAAATCACAAAAGCAGCTTGAGAAAACTGCAAATATTGTCTCATTTATTGAGCATCAATAATAGATATTGTTGTCAGTTCTTCGGTAGTTCCTTTTTTAATTTAAGTACGCATCATAAAACTTTTCAAGGCTGGTATGACTAACCGTTATGTTGGTCAATACTGATTATGAATAGTAATGGATAATGCATAAAAAGTCAAGAGGAATGGAAAAATTCCAATAATTGTGATGATTTCTACATGTGGACAACAAATACTAACTTAATCGTATTAATTGTATATTATAGTGTGACAACATTCAAATATTAAGAGTAAATACAAACAAAGTTCAAAATCAAGTTCAAGGCTTTTCTATCTTTTTAGTATTATATACGAATAAGAGATAACAAAATCACACCACGTAAACATCGAAATAATACTACTGTCTTATACAATACTATATCCAGGGCAGCCACTACAAATACACAAAAGTTACCTTACAGCCCACCAATGACACAGAACAATATTTAACCTGAGCTATTACCAATACATTTCTCACACACCTAGTGTCTTGTAAATCTTACCTGTACACAAAATTAGTACAAGCCCACGCTATTAATTGCCACCAACCATAATATAAACAACATAAATAATGACTAATTGTACTTTAAAAATACTACCCACCTATGTAGTTAAGTAGTTAGGTAACTATCCAAAAACATCTTAAGTTTAAAATCGCCAGACACTTCGCTGGCATTTTGTAATACTTGACAAAAACCGGCATGTTATGCACCCTTTAAAAGTCCTTGACGAGCGAACTGCTCATGCATATACGACGAAGGGGGATATTGGAATCACAGACAGCGTTTTCCAAAGATTTGGAGACGTAAAATTAGGATTTTCGGGGAAATAATCAGAACTTTGCTAAAAATGTAAATAATTTCACCTTATGTAAGTTTTGATGCAAGGCAATAAGAAGACGCTGGGAACATTGACGGTAAATCGTGAATCCTATGCGATGGACCAGAAGCGAATATGGAAATGCAGTACGTACTATACAGTATCATGGCTAAAAAGGGAAGAACGTTCCAACGGAGGATAGAAGTGAAGTAGCAGCTCCTAGCAAACTTGGCTCAATTCAGAGTTGAATCATCACTTTATTTTCAATGTTTTCCACCAGATAATATTGCCAATGCATTTGTCCATTTGCAGATTTGAGACTACTATGCTGCTTGAGTCACTGAAAGGTACGTACGTATTCGTGAGTTTAGGCTTGTGGGATTCTTTCAAAACGAAAGGAAGAAACCACATGGTGATGGTTGAGGGTGACACGACCATGACTGCCCAATTCAACTCCACACCAAAGATAACCTCAATACAAATGACATGTATCTAATATCTTAGTACTTCATCTCAACGCCAAGCATGAAACAGCTGAATGATGAACGCTGAGCGGCGCCAAGAGACAGACGTATGTTAGCATTTCGTCAACAGAACAGTAACCGTAATCCGCACACTATGAGTCGAAAGCAAAACAATAAAAAAGCAAGCAAACTAGAGTTTGGGATGAAGCTACCTGTCCTCCTCAATTTTTTAGCCTCGTCGTTTACATTTAATGATAAGTAAGCACATGTGTATCCAACTGATTCTAACACAATGCCTATTATACACTTTTTTCAGAACTCCGAACAAAAATGGGTTGGGTATTGGGGCGTTTATTAGATGAAGACAGAGGAACCTTCAGTTCAAGCCTGGTAGTACAAATCATCCCTTCCATCTCACCATCATGCACGAACGTGAACAACGTAATAACAAGAAGCTAAAGGATGAAGTCTTGTCTTTTCCACGATAAAAGCTTATACGAGGATGGATGTATAGAGTATACAGGTGAAGCGAATACAGGTAGCACAGTTAAAAAAGCTGTTTTTCTCCGTTCTCACAGAAGTGTGCAGAGGTTCAAACAACAAGAAGGCGAAGAAGAAGAGAACAGCTACATGAAAATTGAGCGAGTGAAACTTGCTGCGTCTCTTTCTTTTGTACAGGTGAACAAGGGTAGGAAGGAAGATGAGTACGAAGACGTGAATACATGGAACATAGGAGAGCCATACACGTAACTGCATCACTATCACTACAGACACAGACTTGCTAAGCATGGGGTAGGCAGTAGTGCCTCGATTTCTCTAATAATAGCTACAACAGCAACAGCATACAAGAAAGAATCTCAACCCAGCCGATTCTAGCCTGGTGCTCTAACTCTCTGACAAGAGGCGAGGTAAAGATGTAGGGCCAAGAAAACAAGCTTGTGCACAAAACACATATACTCTTGAGACAGATAAGTCGTAATTACACTTTTTGGCTCTTCCATGATGTTAGTCCTACAAAAAAAGTAAAATCAAATGCTTCTAGCACTCAACAGAACACATGCACGCTTAAAGCATTCACTATTATTACAATCAGTACTTTCCTATGAATCCCCTCTGAAAGCATGAGCAATTTCCCTAGCAAACTACGGGTTTTTAATTCGAAAATCCCAGATATGTATACCCTGGTATAAATACACTCGTAGCTAAGAGAAAGTAGGAACCTTACGCAAACGATCTTCCTTAGAACTGTCTATTATAATTCTTTCCATCCATGCCATGCCATGAACATATAGATAATTGTATATGTAGGTACATATACACGATTCTAAATTCAGTTTCCACAAGTTTTTGTTTTCATTCAGTTCTACCAAAGTTTACTACTTATATACGTAAGTCAAATATGTATTCATGGTTAAGAAAGAAACAGACGCTGCATGTGCATGTACCCATTTATAATAGGCACCCTGATTCCTCATATCATCTGTTTGTTTCCGCAAGGGTTAGGCAGTTAGGCCGCAATTTATTCATAAAACGAACTGTGAGATGGATGACATATCTACTTTGATGATGCTAACCAATACACACCGAAGCGACCGAACCTTAGACGTTGGCTAAGCATCAACTCGTATTTGTCATCAGAAGAGTCAAATGAATTCATCCATGGATCCCCAAGTCAAATCTTATTTGTTTAACCACGGACACATATACCATTACGAGAGAAATAAACACAGTTAATTGTCGTGCAAAATATAAAAATCAATCTTAACAATGCGACAATAGCAAATAAAATGCAAACCTGAATTTGCAATTATTAATATTTAGTACTTACATTTATCAAATATAAATTATCACTAAATCAGGACTGATTAAACTGCTTCGTGAAACATTACGGCAAAAATTCAAATGATTGGTGTCATTCAGCTTCAGCCATAATGTCTCCAGTAAGCAGCCTGCACTGCTCCGCGTTTCATTGAATATGCTTTACTGTCGTTATTTAGATTGCAGATACTATATCTATATATGCTAAATTAATTTTATCCTGAAATACCACAATTCAACTTCTTTCTTGCACACATTTCTATTATTTTTTCTACAGCGTCCTTTAAATGCTCAACATTCATCCTCTCCCGCGCTCTAATACAATTAGATGTAATTTCGTCCAACTCCTCATGAAAGCAGATTTTCAAAACTTGTGATTGGCATGTAAGTATAGTATAAGTACAACAATAAAATTAGCTCGATTATTAAAACTATTAAAACAGAGTTGCTCTATTACAACTTCCAACATTAAGTGTTGTACATTTGCTGAGCCGTTTTCTACAAGTCTGAGTTCACAACTTCACTTCCGACCTATTTATTAAGAAACTATGCTGTTATATATTTCATGAATCTGTCATTCTGCAATACTAATAAATCGATGGTTTAAGTACCTCGCATCAATGCACCACAAATAATTATGTCCATACAACTATCTTGGTAATCTTGTTGAGTTCATCATAACGCTCATATGTAAGTATGTACGTGTACAAATATACCCCATGCACATAACATGATCCCCTGTTGCCTCGGAGCGGTTGAAACGAAACGCCTAAATCTCCGTAAAAGTTGATTGCGCACTTTCCTCCGGCAACTCTAAGGGAAACACTACGGACAGTCACTGAAACCATAGGCGCCGTAACTCATCATATGGATAACTTGTGGATTGCATTGATCCTCAAGTAAACTACAAAACTGTAACTTACAAGTCAGGATGTATATATACGTACAGGAGAACATCAAAGATATTTAGTACACAACAAACTGTGCGTTCGCTTTAGCTTTTTACCTACGAAACTTGAAATGTCCACGTTTACGCTATGACTGAAGTAATATTATTGTGGATAACGGGTAACGTCTACATATATTCGGCTGGTAGGCACTAAAGCGGACGTGGAGCAGAACCTCGCTTACTACCAACCGTCCGTATCTATCCACATAATCGATAACTCAGTCAGTGCTGTAAGCGTCCCTGTCACTGTGGTCATTTTATTGCTTTTTGTCGTCGCTATAGAGATTTCCTATTTCTGGTCCTGAAAACTTGCTTTGGAACATACGCTTGTCTTTTTCATCCTCTTTTCCCCCAGATCTCATTTTGGGCCCATAAGTCTCAACCCTATGCCACTTGGATGGTGGATCAGTGTTGCCGGTAAAACTTTAGCGCTCAACCCCATGCTCGTATTTTCATTCCATTCGTTAGTAAATAAATTCATTCTTTTACCGAACCGACGAATACTATGTGAGCAATACTTGCGACACCTTCCACTTCCACCAAGGTACAACTCCCCCAAACATTCCTGTCTACCCAAAAACTACCAGACCAGACAGAACCACCGGTCGGTCAAGGATAGAATATTGGCAATTTTATCATTGTAGTTCACAACAATCTACAAAAAAGTCTACATAATATTCATATCACCACAGTATTTGTACAATTTTTATATAACTATGTTGACTGAATTGTTTATCGATATTAAAGTCGGAGTGTGACTAATGAAAATAAACTTTACCGTTATTGGCATCATACGTCCAATATACACGCACAAAAAAATTCATTATTCATCTTAATTACTTAACAGCATAGAGAGCGAATTAAAGATAATTTCACTACTAACTGAGTTCACTGATTATCTTCAACTACAATACTGCATTCGCTAAAAATAAAATACTTCACACTTTATCCATGCCTATACCAAAGATTACTTCAACAAAAGTTAAAACTAGTGGGTGGTGGTAGTCGCGATCTGAATGTCAATGCAAAAAATGTTAATAGTAACAAGTGCGGATAATTGAATAATTTTAATGATTTTAATTGTAATTTTCGACGTTTTATCGAGTAAAAACACTGAATTGGGTATATTTCTCCTCTAAAACTAAGCAACAGATTTTGTAACAATAAAGGAAAGATTCAGACTCCTTCATAACGTGTAATAAAAGCTTATTCGTTTACACAATATTTAAGGTCGATAATCCTTTACGTTATTTTGAAAGTCAATTTAAAACTGCACTACGTTTTATTTATCTCACGTTCTTCAAGACAATCAACCAGTCAAAGCACAAGTGATTAACAAAACATAATATTATTACTACGGATTAATTTTCTTTCATCTGTTTTAAATGTAAATGCATTTGACCTTAGAATTGGCTGGTTTCAGATGCATTCGGATGTTGTCACAAATGTTTGTATAAATTTTCTTTACTCCTATTTGGAGCACTAAGTACTTTTTAAACTACAGTTCACTGTTTCACTTTTAAACTTTAGAATTACATATGACATACAGCAGTAGGTACGTAGTTTCAAGTTTAGCTATGTATGTTTTGGTTGGCGCTTTTATCCTACAAGATTACGACCGAGTGTCTTACGACTACAATCGCCCGTGTGAATTTTAAAACGAAAAAAGTCATGCTTACCGCAAAATTGGAACCTCAAAAACCTGGACACAAACGCCTGGACAAAAGTTTAATAACGCTAAGATGCTCTGGACAGTGGACGACGATTCAGAAGAGACGGGATTGTGAAGTGGTCAGCAGGAGCAAAACACACTTCAAAAATTCGGGCTGCAATGCAAGTTCGTTTCGTGGTCCCTAGCTGAAATATGCGAGGAATGGCAAAAGAATTCTGAAACTATGGGAGATTCGTGCGCACACCACTCCACGCATCCACCAGCCACCTGTAGACTGTCAGCTGCGTGGATGCGTCAAATTCTATGCGCCTGGAAACATTCTTCTCAGACACGGATACAGACACCGAAAACGAAAACGGGGGGTTGCAGTCTTATTGAGATTATCTAAAAAATTTATAACAAACTAGTTTACAAAATGATAAAGTCTTAACTCTTGAAAAGTACAATCCAAGTTATCTATGTTGATTGTGAAGTGAGTATTACAATTTCTTAGTTAATCAATCCGGTGACAAAACATTCTTTGACAGTAAGCTGTATTAAGTACTTACATTTTAAATCTGTTTTTCTTATATGTGTCTGGTCTGTACTCTGTTCTGTACACGTTTAAACTGTTTAAAGTGTTGTACTTTCAACTTTATTGAACTCTCATCATAGTATCATAGTATATTTAACTGCATGCGTTAACCTAGTTATTCCAAGAACATGTGTTACTCTTTTTAGAAATAACTAATTAATGGCAGTGTCAAAATTATCTTGATAATGTTTATGTGTATGTAGCTATACTAGTCAGCATGGAATTGTCAATGGAAAATAGTGGATCCGATAATGACCTAGGGTCACAACTCAAAGGGGATATAATAATTCCTGACTTGGCTGAAAATGATAATGAATCTGCTAGTCCCGGTGCTGACTTCAACACACTTGATGAGCCCGTCCTCGATACCATTGTAAGTCATTCTAGTTTATTCAGGAGTAAGTTTGTCATTACTCATATGTCAGATATTTACAGGTATTTTTTACGCAAAAAATTCAAAATAGTTTCCTTTTTCAGGTATGTCATATGTAGAATCCAGTGGTTTCATTAAAATAGTTTACATGTTTTGTAATTCGGAAATTGCAATTAGATATTTGGAATCTTTGATTATCAACATAAGCGAGAGACATCTCATTAAAATGGAAAGTAATTATTCGTGCGACTACCTTTTTTTATTCACAGCAATATTTTTAGTACTTAATTTATTTATTGATTTAGACGAGAGACTTGAAGGCTGTTGGGAAGAAGATTGGCAGTGCGTTGGCACCTTCTGCTAACAATGTTATCATGAAAGAATGTAAGCAATGCGTTTTTAAGTTTAATTTTATCTCTTCAAAAATTGTTTAGAGCAATGCTGACAATTTAATCATTTTGACTCGCTTATCGCGATCGCCGCTTGTAATATTTCTGAAGACATAGTCAGTTCTTCCCAAAATATGACCGTACGGGTAAGTTGTGTAATTTCAGTTGTGGAATTTGGTACTGCCATGAACTAGCGTATTGAACTTTTGATGGTAGCAGATGTAATTACTTCGGCATGCTCACTAAAAATCAATTGAAATTCGTCAATTTAATATTGCAGTTTATAAAACTAATAACGACGTTTTTGTTGTTTGTATTAGGGGATCTTTGGGGTCCACTGTTAATGTGTACATACATCGGATTGTAAGTTCGTTCTGCCGTATATTTTTTACTTTATGTGCAATAGTAATATTATGTTTACATATCGTAACTATTTATGCTTTCACTTTAAATTATATTCCCTTAACTATAGAATTCTTCAAGGAATTGGAGGCGACGGTTCTGGATCACAATTTACCCAGCTATTTGTAATGTTCTGGGTTGGTGTTTCTCTAATCACGTACAACTTCGTATTCATTACATCGTCGAAAATGTAAGTAACCCTAAGATTCAACGAATACCTGTTATTGCTGTCACAGGATCCCATCTCTAATCCGAACTGCTCGAATTGGGATTAGTATGCAGATGCATTCATGATAATAGACGTTTTTATATTAAACAGTATCTTAAGAATTCTTTCAAAACATGACCAGCTTTTTAGTTTGTATGGAAGTATAATATGAAATACGGCTTGTTCCCCATTTATTTGTTTTAAGAAATTAAAAGTACAGGGATTTAAAGTACTTGACTGAGATATCTTAAATGCGCTAAAAACTGTGAAGAGTAATTTTTTGCATTCCAGTTTGGATTCATGTTTTGGAGTTATATGTTTTACTTTTGATTAACTTGATATTTTCCCCAAACATTATCATCACCCTGTGCTTAAATTTAAAATATTACAATTTGCGACTCCATAATTTTACATATATAATCCAGGTTTCGGATGATGAAAAATCCATCCGAATAATAGAGATTTATGATATTCGAGGTTCGGATGAGAGGTGTTACTGTGTTATTACCTATATCAGTTTATGATAGCTTACATGAAGTCATATGAATTAATTTCTTTAATTTCACACGTAATCAAAACTATTTATTGAATTTAGCTCAATATTTCAATGCATCTGTGTTCTGGGTTATTGCCTTGGACCACTGGCAATCGCTGCCACAGTTTTCGAATCAATGCACTTGCTGAAGGTATCCAGTGGGACGTTATTTTTAAGATTTATTATTTCCTCCTGTGGTGCTGCGTGGTCTGCCGTAGGTAAGGACTGCATTTCTAATCAAGATCACACAAATTATTTTTTTTTGTTTACATTCCTTATTCGTATCCTTTTTACTCGTCCCTGTCATATTCGTATCGGAGCTTTCGTCGTACGTGCTCTATTCACACCCCGATGTATGCCAAATAATATTGGTATATGCTAAGTATATATATGATTTTGTACGGAGTATTTAACCAGTCGTCAATACTGAGCAGCATTATATGGGCAATCATGCATGTGTTTTGCGCCTGTTGAGAATCTCTCCAGCCATTGTGATTATTATTTTTATTATTGGGGTTTTTAGTATCAATTTCCGATTTGAAAGTACATACACATAAATAATACAAAGTTGCTACACATAGCCATAATGACCTAGCCAACTTTCTGGCGATCCATATTACGTTCTCTACTAGCTTTTTTGTCTTGTAAAAAAGTATAATTTTGAAAATAGAAGGGTGATCACACCCTACTTACACGAGCAGTCAAATCTTTATTTATTACTTCGTCGTTGTTATTGTCTCCGAATTCTGTTCAAAATCCTGTCGTAAGCGTTACATTAACTTTGGAGGGAACCGTGCTAGGGAAATGTCGCTGCTTATGTGTATCGCTGTGATAGTGGTAGAAGCAGTCCAGTAATGTGTTCATATTTGCTTCACTTGAAACTAAATAAGGTTTTAATTAGTAGCGATAATTTTAATGTTAACTTTGTAAATTGGAACGAGCGCCAATGAGGTTACCATCTTAATTGTTTACAAATCACGAAAATTAATGATTTACAAACCCAAGAGTGTCAACAATTGCTATCTATCTCTACATGATAACAGTTAGTGAAAATTTGCAAAGCTATCAATGGTTAGTTTTGTGATTTCACTAGTAGTTACCAATTGTTAAGTACTAATCATCGATTTTAACAATTACTAAAACTTAAGCACCGTTAAGAGTTTAACAATTGCTAGTTCACATTTTGCGTTAAAATGGGTGACTAGTTGTTGGAGTTACCAATTGCTAACGTGTGTAGTGCAATCAAGGTGTTACATTTAATATTTTTTTGGCGTAGACGTAATTACGAAAAGGACATGTACGACTAAAGCTCGGGGACGAATATAACAGGGTCGGGGTCTAGTGGGACGAGTACGCCTCAAAGGGTACCATCAACACTTGTCCCCTTCTTTTTTAATACAAGCCAGATTTTATTTTCAGCTTTGCTAGCTGTAAATGATATTTTAGTTCCACCTAGAAATGCTTAGTCAGAAATATAAAGGTTTACCCTACGTCCTCGTTATTAATTTTAAATATTTATGTGCGGTTGAAAGATAGGTTTGTACGAACCACATAACTTAATTTATTATCTTTATGTACGTGATTGCATTCCGTAGTTCTTCTTGAATTGTCAAAATGCTTGTCTTTTGCTTATTTACTTATCATACTGGTGGTACAAACTATTTTTAGTTTTGAAAATTTTAAATTAGTGGTGTAATACATTTATTATTCGACTTGGATTTATAAAGATTAAGTCAGGTGTAATCTGCGGAAACGTATATACGCTGCCTTTTATAAATATTTTGTGTATCCAAACTCATAACAGGTTAAGTAACTGTTTCCTTAATTTAATTGAAAAGATTCACTTACTGAATTATAAAAGGCTATTGATATCACTTTTCAGACTTGATTCAATCACCCTAGCTTAAAGTTACTCTAGTTTATTAAATTATATAGAAAAGTTTTGCCTTTTACCTACCAATGAAGCCGCTATTTCATGAATCCTTGTTTTTAATTAGGGTGTTAAAACCGTCGAAAATATAATTATGATTAAACTTCATTTCGGATAAATGCAGTTGGATGAATAAGCAGAACTAAAATAGCGAAATTAATTGAGTTAATTTTCAGTGGCAGTTTTTCTTAAACTTTATAATGATAGCGAAATTAACGTTTTTGCTCTTATCGTGGATTTTAACTACCAACTACTCAGGTTTTAAAAAATATGGCTAAAATAAATGTAAATGAACATCCTTCTAAAGATTTAATGCAGCAAAATTTGTTTCCCTTTTTATCATGAGTTACATAATAATGTTTATTAGGCCTCAAGATCCTGAATTATGCTAACTTTCCTGGTTGACATGAATTCACTGCTCCAGACGGCAGACTTTAAATTTTAGGAGTTTATCTGTTAGAACTGAAGCAAAATCACTTACCAGGAAATTTAATTTAAAAAAGCAAGATTGGTCAAGTCGAATTTTTCAAAACTTTTGTTTAGTCTGCCTTGATTTTTAATCTTTTTATTAGAATCGTTTCTCGTTTCTTATTAGAATATAGATTACAGACAACAGTCATGTAATGAGCGTCTAGAGTGTAATTCGTCTATATATTATCGTTATTTAGTATTTTAAGTATGAAGTCACTGAATTTTCATTTTCGTACGTTTTACCGATTTTTAAGGTATAAATTATGTAATAGCGAGCTGGCTGACACAGCGATTCCTTCATTCTTAGCGAATATATTAAACCATATAGCTTTTTGTTTTGCTTTTGTCTATGTTAGCTCATTTATTAGCTCATTTAATGTTTGTTATTTTGTAGGGAACTATTTTTTGCAATCTTAATGTATAATATATACACGTTCAAAGCCTGTAACGAGTTGTGTGAATGAAAAATTATAATTATATTTGTAAGACGGATAATCCATAGGCATAAAGATTAGTTTGCGTAGAGATAGGTGGTGCTCCTTATTAATGACGTTTTAGTTCAGTGCAGTGTTTGGCAAATACTTAATTCAACTAACAAAATACATGAATTTTTATCATATTATCAATGATGAAAAACTCAATTTTTTAAAAAGTGTGATCTAGTTTTGATACTCAGTCAGTGTAGAGTGTAGTGCATATGATTTAAGAAGCAGACATGTAATGTTTATGTTTTCTGCTTCATTAGAGCATCTGTGAAGAAATTGTTTATTAGTAAAATGTGTCTTGTTCAAGGCAGTAAAGGTTGCAGACACTAATTATATGTATAGGCAGGTACTTACTATTTACGGTTGTAATTACGAGTTTCAAGGTTATGCATTTATGTGGCTATAAGCTGTAGTATATCTTCAACTTAGCATTTAATTTGCAGCTATTTAGCTTTTATTCAGTTTGTATATACCCAGCTTGGAAGTTAAGCTTAAGCATAGTTTTTGTCTCCACGCTATTTCCTAAAGGAATATGTAAATGATAAAGCATCCGATCATTTAATGTACTAACCATCAACACTGTTTGGTTTTACAGCTGCTACACGAATTTTGGTCAATACTGCTGCACCAGAAAAGAAGTATGTTGCTCTTGGACCAGTGATTGTATTTTACGTCCTCATCTCATTACTTATTTTGCTGCATTCAGCTTCTTAGAATGTCTTCGAGGTGTGTCCTCCAAATATGAATTCCTGGGGATGAAGTATTCCTTTTTAGTGTAATGTTTTCTTAATAATTATAACGACACGAATCGAGTCAAATCGCGATGTTTAAAATGGGTGCAAGTGATATCACACATGTTATGTAATACAAATGTTTACGAATGACACTTTGGATATTCCTTCTCAATAAATTCACTTGTTGGCGATTCCTGGTGTTTTAGCGTATTCAGTAGACAGGAATTACACGCTGAGTTGATTGAAATGTATTCCTTATTTCCTATATTATAATTAAATATTTCGTAATGGGGTTGAGTCATCGAGTTTAAAGAGAGTTAAGAGTTCATGCTTGTATTGATAATAGCAAAATAAAAATGGATTGATTGTTGGTGTATAATTAATTACTTATCTTAACAAAAGTATTTTTTATAGTTACTGTTATCTTATTTTTAATAAAGTCTTACATGGGTGAAATGAAGCAGTTGTTTCTATATTTTTATTTACAAAGTTATTCTGTGTTGAAAATTGTGCACCCCTGTAGTCTTATTTCCAACAATTGTACATCTCATTATTTGTTGTTTTCTCAACTCCTTACTTTTACCTAGCTACTGACCCACTGTGCATACTTATTAATATCCGGAACCTTTTAAAATGTACGGTCATGTGATACTTCACAGATATCTTTATCTCTAATAAAAGAAATTAAGATTATTCGACCACGTATGTAAGAATTCTAATTTACCTATTTTGGTTTTAATTTAATCCTTAAACTGATCAAATTAAAATATACGCCTACATAGCTTTGGAGTTTGGGCTCTAAATTTTGTACTAATCCGTTGGGAAAATTTCATTGGAGGAGAAAGTTGTGGTGGAGAGCAGTGCATGGCAGAAGAGACGGGAGTCCGAGTTAGTACAGCACACAATAGCAGACCATTTGGGATTTTGGGATAATATTACCCATAAGATTTTTATTAGTAATTAACAGATATGCCTCCAGAATCTTAAGAAAACATAGCACTTTTGGCATCTACATATTATCATATATGTATGGTCAGTAGGAAATTCTTTAAGTTACGGCTGGAAAAATTCCGCTGCTTTAGTTTATATATAGATTTCCACTGTTAACAATACTTAAGTCCTTAAGTCCTTCCTATCTTGTGCAAAGATAAACATGGAACAATAAATTTAACTACGTAACCTTGTGTAAAGGTCACTATGTAAGCTGAGTAATTTTTTAGCTCTCCTAACGCGTGGAGATAGCTCAATTTTTTTCCAATATAATTGATGCATATGTAAGTTATATGCAGTCACTAAAATATATACATTCTGGATTTTGGACTGTCGATTTTGGTGAAAACGAGGTTCCTGAGCCACTGGCTTTTATGAAGTATATGAACCAACCTATAATTTGCAATATTATAAAATTTGTTACAGTTAAATACACACTCCAGTAACATTAGGTCAGGCAAAAAATTCCGAAGAATTCCGTGAAACAGCAGAAAGTTGTAGCATTGGACTTCGTCTGTCACAGACACTCTACCGAAGGCATATTAAATAGCTGTCCGGAACTTTGCGCATATTGTTATTCGAAAGGCAGGCTAAGAACTGCTTTACTGAATGCATCTTCGTGTTTATTATATGGTGCAGTTCGCGTTCGTTGGATTAATACGGCAAATATAAAAAGCGGCAAGAATTATGATGTCTGAACGGTGTTGACGAGAACATCATTTTTTTAAAGTAGTATAATAATGTATAGCTTGGCAGCCAAAATCCTTAAAATGCGACAGTCTACCCCTAAAATGCTATCTATATATTTATTATACTTACTATGTTCGTCTTGACATCATTCAATAAGAGACGAGACGTCGAGAGTCAATGTGGTGCTCAAACCATAATTCATGGAAGGTTCTTTCACTAAAGATTACTAATTAAGTATTTCATCTATAAATTAATAGTTCATACTGATCTTACTTGATCTACTTACTATTATTAAACCTATAGTACATAGTCCCGGAAAGTACAAGATATCAAGATACGTTTTATTCATACGGCTTGAATTGGAAATATCAAGTCTTGCACGTACTGGCACGTAGTGCAGTAAATAATTGGAATCGGACGTATGAACTTTACCACTGTAGTCACCCACACAGACAAACTAATAATAGTCTTGCTGTTTAAAGTTTAAAGCTCTACTTCTCGTGTAATATAGTACATAACCTGTGCATTCCAAGTCCATCTAGAAAAGCATTATTTTATCTTCCAGCTAATATTTATAGACCACTACTAAACTAAATTAGATAAAAGTAATTAGTGTAAATTGTAAATTACTATCGCATCCCAGTTTTTAAATGCAATCTCCATCTATATAATATCTGTAATAATGCAATATATGAAAATGGTTTCGCCTGAGGCTTTTGAAGCACTCAACGTATCAGGATGAAGGAAAGGAGGTGTAAAAAAATGCGCTAATCACGAAAGCGGACTTTTCCGGTTCGAATACAAATTTTAAGAATTCCAAAGACCCGCTGAATAAATAAACCGGTTGCCGGACATTTTCCCCCCGGAAAATTCCCCCCGGTCACTTTACCCCCGGACATTACCCCCCACAGGTCATTTTCCCTCCAAGCAGTAACCCCGGACGTTTCCCCCCGTACTCTTATTTAAGATGCTAAATAAGATGCATATTGTTATACAATTAAGTGATGATTACTGATGATTCATGAAATGATATACTCACAAATCCAATTCATTCTAAAATTTATTAAACCGTAAGCGAGATCTGCGTAGTGAAACAAAATATAAATTCAAAAACCTAGGTAAGGATATTGAAATAAAAGCAGCTTACAAGGGAATGCCGCCACATGTACTCTCTTGATTTTAAAAACAATACTCATACTAAATTTGGCTGCACTTGGTTACTACAGATCCAAAGTAACTCGAATGCATTTTGCGCCGTTCGCTCACAATCACGCGCCAAAGTTCACAAACATCGATTTTTTGCAACTTTGCAACCCTGTTGCTCCTAGGGGTTTCTTTGGTAAGTGATGCCCAGGCCGGTAAGTGATGCCCATTTCGGTAAGTGATGCCCAGGCCGGTAAGTGATGCCCAACTTCGGTAAGTGATGTCCAAAAAATTTTTTTTTTGTTTGAAGTGCAATGAATATAAATCGACGAGAAATGAATAAATTTACTACCGAACAGTATTTTATGTCGATGAACCAAAAGTAACACTGAATCAGGCTCCTAAAGCTGCCTGAAAACGGATAGGTTATATTTTCCCCACCCGCCTTCGGCGGGGCCGCCTCCGGCGGCACAGGACGTCAGTTTTCCTACCCCCCCCCCCCACCCCCCCCCGTCAAACCTAACCTAACCATAAATATAACAAACTTCGGTAGGTAGCCACAAGCGAATATGTAGCCGCAACAGTAATCCTGAAATAACTAAAAGCCATGAGCTTCAAAGCGAAAATATAAGTTAACTGTTGATTGTTTTATTATAAATATATTTATACACATATATATATATATAAATACATATATATATAATTATAAATACATTTATATATAACATAAATATATATATTTTATTATATATATTATTATTGTATTTATTTTTACCTGTTTACATAATTTCGTAGATTTATTCATTTCTCGTCAATGTATATTCATTGCACTTTAAATTAAAAAAAACTTTTTGGACATCACTTACCGAAGTTGGACATCACTTACCGAAATGGGCATCACTTACCGAAGTTGGGCATCACTTACCGAAGTTGGACATCACTTACCGAAATGGGCATCACTTACCGGCCTGGGCATCACTTATCAAAGAACAGCCCTACAATTTTGGTCGGATTTTTAAAAAAAATTGTAGTTTTGTGATCGCTGTAACATTAGTTATATATAAGTTATATAAAATTTGAAAAATGTTAATTTTTTTTATAAAATTGGGGTACTTTGAGTGCCTTCTGAACTGATTTTCAAAACAATTTCAGAAAAAAAAATTGAAAATTTGTTTTAAGACAATGTTTTAGAGATCACAAAACTTCAAATGTTTGGAAAATCGGACGAACATTGTAGAAGCTACAGGGTTACAAAGTTGCAAAAAATCAACTTTTTTGAACTCTGGCGCGTGATTATGAGCGAACGGCGCAAAATGCAGTCGAGTTACTTTGGACCTGAAGTAACCACGTGCAGCCAAATGTAGTATGGGTATTGTTTTTAAAACCGAGAGAGTACATGCGGCGGCATTCCCTTGTGAGATCATAATAATATTCTTTAAAGTTAATAATTGCTAGCAAACTCAATTTGTAAAATATATATACTACACTTTTTCTCCCATGTGCCTAAAAAGGCTGTACATGTTTATGCTGACATGGTACAAAATTTATATTTAATTATTTTGCTCTGACCTTTTGAAACAGACTGATCATGTAAGATAGTAACAGAAATAAATTAGTGTTTACGAATTAATTTGCTGATCCGATGCATAGATATGGTAAATTCGAGTATGCAAAATAATGCATATATTTTTAGATTGTGGAACATGAATTTTTGCATATTAATGACTAAGCTAATCATGAGAAAATTCATCAACGCTCAGACGTTCTTAGATTATGTACTATATTTGCTTTATTTTCCTAAAACATTTACCTTAATACTTAAGTGTTGCTTGTCTATACCATTTAGTTTCATTTTGAGACTGGGGGGAAAATGTCCTGGTTACTGCATCTGGGGAAAATGTCCGGGGGGGGGGGATGCCCGTATACCAAATAAATCACACCAAACGAAAATTCGGAAAAACGTGTATGCTTAGTTGGCAAGCTGCTTACAGGAAATGAAGTACTCGAACTCGAATCCACACAATGCAACCAATAGTTCCAGACGTTCCAGTACACGCGTAATAACATTTTGAAAGTTTTGAAACTTATCATTTTAAGGTTGTAGCTTGTGTATAGTGAGCGTGCATGTTAAATAAACAAAACTAAAAAGCTTTTTTAAACGTTAAGGCTGATACAAAATACAAGGGTCGTAGGTGTCCTAGATCTAGATTTAACGTGCTACCGAAGAAGATTGGATTTGCTTCAAATCGGTTTAAATAAGACGTTGATAAAAATGTTTTAATAACAAATAAAATACGTTCGTAAAATGAGGATCACCCTTTAGAGCAGGGGTCGTCACGACGTCACACGCGTGCGACGAGTCGCATGCGGCGAGAATTTTAGTAGCACAAGATAGTTGCTCCTGTCTCCGTCTCCACACTCTGCAACGGCAATTTAATGACAAACGCCACTTTTACCTAGAGAGCTAGAGCTTCTGCTCTCTACAGAAACAAAGGATGCCCATCTCAATCGAGCAATTAAGTGCTTCTCCCAGCAAAGGAATAAGTAAAAAAAACCTTTTGACATCTTTAAAGAGCTAAATTATTTGAGGAATCACAGGGAAGCATGTTTACAAAGAAGGCATGCTGCATGCCGTATGCAGGAGCCTTACTTCTAGTATAAAGATATTTCAAGTTCAGGGAAACGTCGAGTTCGTGCTGGAGGCTGAAATTAAGCCCTTTAAACTAGAACATCATTGTGCATGATATAGTGATACCTCAAGACTTCCTAGACTGCATATATTTACATCAAATATTCCTATTTTCATTTAACATGTAGCTGCACGTGTTTAATGTCATCAGTGGAATATTACCATTCTACTTAATACTGTAATCGTCGCCTATAGTCCATACTTTCATACACTAAATTATCTACTGTGTACCTGAAAATCATGACATGCTTACATTCTTTATTGATGTACCCTAAGCTCTTTCAAATCCAAAATTGTATTTATTTAAATGCAAGCTAAATATAAATAATCAGAATTTAAATCAGATACAACCGTGTGGGGATTGATAGTAGGATTTGTAGGATAATTTACTTTGGAACCATTAATATTATGTAATGTATGTAGTACTTTTTATATATTGCAAAAAGGTAATCATCACCATTTTGTGTAATATAATCATATGATGTATTATTTGATTTTAATCAGCTTAATATATTTGCTTCCTCATTAATACCTACGAATCTGATCTGCTGATCAAGACGAATTCTTTATCGCTTTTTTATATTTTATATTAAAATATGTATATATGAATAATTTAATTATTCAACCTTCTAATTTAATCATTACATATTTGCAAATCTATCAGTACAAGGTGTAGCGTAAGGCTTCGTCTATAGACGTGCATCCCCAGTGTCTGCAAACATTAAAGCTTCCGCAATGGCTATGAGTCAGACATTTCCTACATTATTTCAATTATAATTTTTAGCCATGATTGTCAATAATAATTTAACATTATTCATAGCACTTACATAAAACACCTAAAATGCGTAAGTATGACTTGGGTCACTCTTTTTGGAAAGCAATCATTAGATAAGGCACATACAGTGATACAGTACTTACATGCTGAGAAAACGTGCTACATTTCGTACAGTTTAAACAGTCGAGGAGAAATCAAGTACTAACATTTTAATAGGAAGAGATGGGTAGGAGGGTAATCATTACTAGTGGGTACAAAGAATCTGAGGAAAGTTAGTAAGGAGTAAGGGGCACCCATCTACAGGTGGCTATGAATGCGTTGAATTGTGTGCGCACGAATATCCCATAGTTTCAGGATTTCTTTTGCCATTCATCGCATAATCCACCAGCTAGGGACCACGAACGAAAAGAACTTGCATTGCAGCCCGAAAATTTTTGTAATGTGTTTCGTCCCTGCTTGACACTTCACACTCCTGTCTCCTCTTTCCTTGTCAACAGATGAACAGACTGTATCCCTGTGCCCAGTGCATCTTACTAGTTAGAGTTATTAAACTTCTGTCATCCAGGTTTTTGAGGTTACAATTTTGGGGTAAGCCTGACTTTTTTGGATTTAAAATTCACACGGGTGATAGTAGTCGTAAGTTCGTAAGGTACTCACTCGGTCTGTAATCCGTTAGGATAAAAGCGCCTATGGAAATATACATAGCTAAACTTTAACTACAACTATATATAATTTTAAAGTTAAAAGTGAAACGGTGAGCTGTCAACTGTAGATTAAAAGTACTTCGTACTCCAAATGGGAGTGCAAGAAGTTTATAAAAACATTTTTGACAACGTCCGAATGAATCTGAAACCAGCCAATCGTTGATCGTAGGGTCAAATGCATTTACATGTACTTAAAGCAGATGAAAGAATATTAATCCTTAATAATAATATTATATTTTGTTAATCACTTGTGCTTTGACTGGTTGATTGTCTGGAAGAACGTGAGATAAATAAAATGTAGTGCAGTTTTAAATTGACTTTCAAAATAACGTAAAGGATTATCGACCTTAAATATTGTGTAAATGTTTAAAGCCTGTATTACACGTTATGAAGGAGTCTGAATCTTTCCTTTATTGTTACAAAATCTGTTGCTTAGTTTTAGAGGAAAAATGTACCAAAGTCAGTGTTCTCAGTTGCTAAAACAAGTTGGTATTGTTGATCATTTAAATTTTCTATTACATGCACAGGTTACACTTAACAGTTTTGAACTAATAACCGTAACGCGACTGCCATTTAATTCCCCACTAACTAACTAGCTTTAACTTTTGTTGAAGTATAATCTTTGGTAGACATGGATAATTCATAAAGTGTGAAATATTATTTATTTTTAACGAATTCAATGCATTGCTAGTCAGGTTGCTCTCGTTTGAGTGCAAAATTCTCTCGAAATTAAATTCTGCAAAATATGCTCGCAGATGGGCGCAAATACGCTTGAGTGGCTGGAGCACTATATTTTTGCGTACTATGGTGTTGAAAGCAAAGGGAGTAGGGAGTGAAAGGGATGGACCTCAAATTGGAGTGGAATATCTGTTCGAAAACAAAACAAAATCCAATTTTTTTTCATTTTTTGCCCTGCAATATCCTAATTTCAGAAACCATTTGGGATTTTATCAGTTTTCACCGTTTCAACATTAACTAAATTAAAATATCCAATAACTGTGCAAAAACAAACCCAAAAGGAAATTTTTTCCAATTTGCTGTGCAATATCGTAGTTTCAGGAACTATTTGGAATTTTATTGGTTTCTACCGTTTTAACGTGATAAACAAAATTAACACACATAATAACTGTGTGGCAACAACCACAAAAGGATTGTTCCAATATGCCCTGCAATATCATAATTCCAGAAACAATTCGAACTTTATTGGTTTTCCCAACCTCGGAAATGTAATCGATTTCGATCCCTTTCACTCCCTCTTTGAACACCGTAGCAGGCAAAAATATAGCACTCCAGCATATATTTGCAACCATCGGGGAGCATATTTTACAGAAATTAATGTCAAGAGGATTTTGCATTCACATTCATTAAGGTTGAATTGCAGGAAAGGGCAGACTTTTATTTGATTTAGTTTTTGACATTCACACACATTCATTGTATATATTTTGTGGCATGCATTAGTGTTGTATTTTGTGCGCAATTGCTCGGCCTTAATTGCTCACAGGAAATTTTAATTGCGCACAAATTAGGGTTGCGCACAGCGTTGGAGCAATCTGTTTTCCCAAATTGCTCGCAATGTAAACTGCGCACAATTTAGAAAAAATTCTTTTAAAACGCTATTGGACCACGTGAAACACACTTTAAGTATTACTGCACAGGAATAAGACAGTATATCATGACTAACCAAAACAAATCAAGAGCAAGACACAAGACACACAGTGTATTATCGATATTGAAGCATATTTTTGGTTTTTCGGAGAGTAAAATAAACAAATAAAAGCCCATCAATACAGTAATATAAGTTGCTAATTTCTAAGCGAGTGCTTCAATATTTCAAACTTTCAATTACATTCCAACTTCGCACGTTCACCATTCACCATTTCACTATCACTATTTATAAGTTACAATATAATTTACATGATAAGGTCAGTCAGGTCAGTTGTCAGTATCAGTTGTTAGTCTTAAGATGCTAAAACTTTTTAGTTGTGAACTGTAACGAAGGCGAGTTGAAATTACTCCCAATAATGTGTTGTTAATGAAATGTAAAACCAACCAAAACGGACTGTCAACTGTGACTGCCGTATATTTTTTCAAAATTAATAAATCATGTAATTCGTACTGCAGATTTCATTTTTCTACTAAACACTGTCCGCCAAAGCAGTTTAAATACTTTGCACGTGGGGACATAGGAATCAGACTATTGTAGTACTTAGGGGCGGTCCATAAATGATGTCACAAAAATGATTGCTCGTTTAGAACCCACCCATCACTAACTACTCACTTTAAAATTGCCTTAAGCCAGCTATCCTTATGTCATGCATGTCATCAATTCCTGACTAGATTCAGTCACCCTACCCATGACATAATTTATGGACGATCCTTCATAATACTGTAGAATCGTCCGTAAATGACATCATCGGCAGTATCAGTTAAGGTCTGGTTAAGTTCAAAATCGCAATTTACGTAATGATATAGGTGGCTTCGATGGCGGCCCCAAACGAGCGACAGTTTAGGTAACATCATTTATGGACCATCCCTAGATTCAGCACTGACGACTGACTGACCGAGAGTTAGCTATGACGAGTGTTAAGGGTCGTAGGGAAGGTGAATAATTTTCAGGCTGACTTTGCTTGTAGGTTGCTCAGCCAAAATTGCTCGCTCATTGCTTTGCGAGCAATCAGTTTTAAGTTGCTTTGCTCTTGCTTTGCTCAGGAGCAGGAGCAAAGCAAATAAGCAGTGTTAAATTGTGCACATAATACAACACTAGCATGCATTGTTGCATAGCTAATTAGTGTCGTTTTTTAAATTTAGTTTATCATGTTAAAACTGAAAACCAATAAAAACCCAAATGGTCTCTGAAATTGCGATATTGCAGGGCAAAGTGAAAAAAATCCTTTAGGTTTTGTTTTCACACAGATCCAAAGTCAGTGATCTCAGTTCCTAAAACACAAAGTTATTATTATTAAACATTTAAATTTTCAATTATATACACTTATAACGGTTGACAGTTTTGTACTATTATTAGTGCCGCGACTGCCACGATCCACTATCCACTTTAGATTTTGTTGAAGTTGGAAGTAATATTTTGTAGAAATGGATAAAGTTTGAAGTATTAATTATTCTTAACGAATGAAATCTATTGCTAGTCAGATACATTACAGTATACTCTCGTATCAGTGCAAAATTCTCTCAAAATGGAATTCTGTAAAATATGTTCCCAGATGGGTGCAGTCCTATGCTTTTGCATGCTTTAGTGTTGAAAATGAGGGGGAGTAGGGAGTTAAAGGGATTGTCACGAATTGCAGTCGGACGTTTTGTTAAAATATTACTATTTTTTACATGGCGAGGAGGTTTTTACATATCGTATCGGGGTGACAGTTGACAGTGGTGTCACTATATTTATGTAAGTAGTGTCAAGTGCCAGGTTTGTAATGATCAACCTGCACTGCATATGGTTAGCAACTGGTTTTTGCTTGCCACTAAAAATTCATTCCGCGAGAGGAAGTTTTGGAATTTAAAAAAATTAAAATGGATTTTGCATGTTCACTGTTACTAAAAATTTGTTGTATTTGTTTCTTCAACAATTAAAAAAGTAATAGAAGTTGTTTTATTAATTGATATCGTACAAAATAATATTTCAAAATATTGACTGGTTTTTTTAATAGGAAATTAATATTTTGAAAAAAGGAGAAGCATACAAACGATACAATCAATTACATGCCAATTTCTGAAGGACCCATCCTGCGTAAGAGTAGGATGACAACTGTTTGAACATTGCCGTAAATGGGGTGGGATTTAGGACTTACCCACGAAAATGATGACATCATTTGTGGGATTCTTCTATTCACACTATTGATTCGTCAACTTTTGTAAAATTCCAAATATTCTTGTTGAGAAATAAATATAACGTATACGAGCAAAAAGTTTGTTGTTCAGTTTGTTCAGCTATAGTCCTTCCTATTCCTATAGTGTAACTAGGTTTGTCCTGAGTTGGGAAAAATTGGTAATAATTTGGTGGTCCTGACTTTTGGAACTACATTTTTGACGCCACTTTTTGGCGGGCCTCTTTTTCTCCCAAAATCAGGAAAAACTTAAACAATGCCATGTACCCGCTAATGATAAAATGTTCAATGCCAGCAGCCATGATCTTTAGCTTGTGCCTTGACACTTCTTGACGCACGCACGTCTGTTTCATATTAAACCTGAGAATGTGTGTCTCTTTTGTCAAAACGATAGTAGTTAGTTAGTAGGTGTGGGTACCTCTGTAACGGTATACGGACATATTCCCCCTGGACATAATCCCCCCGGACCTCCTCCTCCCGGACATTATCTCCCCGGACATTTTCCCCCCAAGCAGTAACCCCGGACATTTTCCCCCCAAACCCTTATTTAAGATACTGAAATTCTAATTATATAAAGTTATGTTGGTTAATAATGTAACAAATACAAATCGAAATTATACTTACCTAATTGAACCCTGAGGGTGGTTTCCGTAGAAATAGGAAGCCACTGGAATACACCCACGGAAAAGAATGCAGAAGTTCTTTGTTAAGCTTCAAATAAGGTTGAAAAATATTTGCATGAAATATAGCAAAAATTCTGTGAGTGTCGAGACGTTCCTTCGTAGTTTGGATCATACCATCAGGTTTAATTTTTAGAATTTTATATTGCACAGTAGTGCAGTATTTATTAATTTTTGATTCATTCTTTAATTAGTCTATTTTTAAACTACTTAATATCAAAACATGATTTTTTAAAATATTTATCGTGCAATAGTGATGGGCACCGCTTTTAATTATTTGTAGCGTTGAGTTTTTCAATAAAAAGTTATTTTTTCAATTGATAGTGTAACAAGTTTAGGTACTATGTATCACTTACTGATTTAAGGGGTAAACAGTTTTACTTTCGTTTTCTTACCCATCTATTAAGGACGGATTTCATATAATGCCAGCATACACAACTAATCCACATTGTTTTTAGTCATATTGGAAAAATAGTATAGTACATTTTTCTGGAGTAAGTTTACTACTAACTAATATGTTTAAAAATTATTATGATTAAAACTAGTTCCCTCTTTTGCTTAATTGTTCTATCTTAGAATTGATTTTTCCATGTATATCTACGCAAACCACGCTCAGGGCTCAATATTTAAAGTATAATTTCGATTTGAATTTGTGACATATATATGACATTTATTAACAAACATTTCATAATTCATAACTTCATACAATGCGTATTTCAGTATCTTAAATAAGGGTTTGGGGGGAAATGTCCGGGGGGAAAAGGTTCGGGGGGATAATGCCCAGGCGGAATATGTCCTACAACCCTCTGTAACTCCTGCATACTTTATTGTTGGTCGAAGTGTCAAAGTTTATCGAATAAATTATATAATGATTTATATGAAATTGCAATCATTGAATCACCTGCTTCATTTTAAATATTTCAAGACTCAGTTAATGAGTCACTACAGCTAACTGGCTATGCTGGATAATTTCTTAGCATAACGTAGAAAAATATATTTTGGTTGATACTACAGTGATATTATTTTTGAAAACCTCCTGTTTAAAAATACCAATATTCTGTGTTTCAAACCTTATTTTCTTATCAATTGTAAATTAAAAATAATTTTAATTCAGCAGCATTTATAATATAGAATAATGTACGATTTTTCCAGTGGTAATGGTTTCATCTACCGCCAATTTAAGCGTCTTACTCATCGAACGATTTGTAACTTGAATGCGCTCACACGGGAGAATTAATTGTTTAAATTATTCGCTTAGACCTTGATTTCACTAGAAAAGTTAACCATTGTTAGCCTTAAGAAACTCGCTTTCAGATTTAACAATGGTTAACTCCGAAAGCGTGTTTCTTAAGGCTAACAATTGTTAACTTTTCTAGTGAAATCAAGATCTTACATATAAAAGCTATAAAAGCATATAAAAGCTCCACTGAAGCCGACACGAGCGTATTTTCTTCCATTTGGGAGCAAAATTTACCGAAGTTAACATCGATGCATCTATATGCAATAATTTATTCCTAAAGTTGATTTGGGAATCATCCACATAGATATTATTTTTCATTCACAACTGTGACTAACTGATTGAAGTTAAAGATAGCAGGTGAACTCAGTTAGTAGTGAAGTTAATCTGTATTTCGCTGTCTCGCTGCTGTTAGTGTGATATACAAGTTTTCCAACTATGTTTTTTTTAATAAAAATATTTCAAATATACTAATGAAATTACTGTTTTGTATACTGAGCTGTAAAGCTATTGCAATTGTGCAACAGTGACTTAATAAAGTTTTTCTCTCTGTTAAGACATTATAGATGACTAATTAAATTTATTGCGCATGTGTATTGGACCTATGTATGATGCCAGTAACGGTAGTTTTGTTAGTCATTTTAGTCAAACTTGATTATCGACTCGAGGTGTTTAATAAGTTTCAAAATATTGAAATCTGACTTTAAAAATTGAAATACTAACCGGCAACTCTTCGTATTGTATTGTATTGTATTTAACTATTCAGAAGCCCATGGGGTGCCCATAGATTCCCTTAATCATACTGCTGATGTATGTCGTTTATGTCTGCACTATGGTTTCAAATTCTAATATTCTAATTAATTTTGAGAAACATAATACAGTAATTAATTTTGTCGAAGTAATTAATAATATATAAGAATATTGTTTATACCTGTACCATTAATTAGATAGTAAAATTCGAACACTCCCTTCACTAATAATAAATATAATTATATGTTTTACGCAGGTGCAGTCGTGCTTATAAATTAGTATTACACCAAAGCCTGAAATACCGTAAACTTCGTTAAAACACAAGATTGCCAACAGTAGTTACGATTTAAGATGAGTCGCAAAGGCAAAGAAGAAGCTGAACCTCTTTTACTTCAAACTGACACGGGTTCTCATATTGATGGGTAAGAATTATGAAAGAAAGTAAATGAATTAGGTAGCAGTAGCAATCTCTTGATTTTGATAATACCATTTTTTCCAAAACTAAAATAAAAAGCTAATCTAGACTGGACTAGCGATTACATAATTAGAGCACAGTTGTAGAGTAGTATTAGTATAATTGTGGTCGTGTCAATTTTCAACAGGGAAACATAATATTAGCACGGACAGTAAAAGAATACCTTACCAAATGTCAAATGTTTTCGTGTTGAAAACTGACGCGACCACTATTACGGGACTTACCACAATTACATGACTCTAACCTAGATCAAAATTCCATGCTTATTTTTCAAAAATTGAAAAAATGATGTAAATTACTTTATTTTTATTATTATTAAATTATTTGATGCAGAAAATTTCATTATATGCAAAAATTGTTTTCAACGTGTAACCTGAATTTATTTCAGAACATTAAAATATATGCTGGTCTGAACTGTGAATTTACTGAATTTGCTAATGTTGCACACGGTTGTTTCTGTCGCACAAGCCGCAATGTTCATTAGTTTAACTCACATTTTATGTTCCACAATAGTTGTATCATTATATGTTTGAACAAGTGTATTTCCCTTTTCTCACAGCATTTAATATGGTTAAAGTCAGTTGTGAACTACACTGAAAGATTCTGATCCATTTCGTCGGTAAAGATGGAGTGTAGCACAAGTCCAACGTAATTCCATTGAACTTGTGCCACATTGCATCTTCATTGACGATCTTTAAAATTTACTTGGAAAATATTTATTAAATATCTGTTTCCTTATAACTAACTGAACATATTTATTTTCAATTTCGTAGGATTCAGGATTCTGAAAATGAGCACAACTTGTATACCAGACAGAGTGGACCGAAAGCCACAGCAATATCTTTACAAAAACCCACCGCTGAACATGATTACTCGGTTACAGGAGAACATTATGATCCTATATCAAGACGAAATGTTGATCATCCCACATCGTGAGTTACTCAATTATTTAGTTTTCGTATTCTTCATTTATTCTGCTTTGGAGTAGGAACCAATATTCTGATTGAAATCCTAGTGTGAACATTATGTAATTTTGTATTTCAGAAACTTTGATACAATGGTACATCTGCTAAAAGGAAACATCGGGACTGGTATCTTGGCCATGCCAGATGCTTTCAAGAATGCAGGCTTGGCAGTGGGCACAATTGGTACGGTCTTAATAGGCCTCATATGTGTTCACACCATGCAATTATTGGTGCCGATTTTGCACTCTATGCACTTTATTTTACCTACCCATTAAAGTTACGGCTAAACAGTTCGCTTAAGTATAATGCTAAATTTGATAAGCTGTTCACTGTTTTTTTCTGCTTAATCTTTAGGTCAAGTGTTCACACGAATTATGTAGACGGACTCAAGTACCATCTTTAAGTTTTGCTGAAGTAGCAGAAACATCTTTCAAAGTTGGACCAGTTGGGCTAAGACGCTTTTCCTCTGCAGCAAGGTAAAAGTTGATAATTTATTTTTCAATAAATTCTCACAGTTAGCAATTGTGATGGCTACAGCGTAATGTAATTTCTTACAGAACATTGATCAACATTTTTCTGTGCATCACTCAGCTAGGATTTTGCTGTGTTTACTTCGTCTTTGTGGCAAGCAACATTGAGCAAGTAGGAAAGATTTGTATTCTTAAACTGTTTCTCTGCATGATGATATTTTTTGTTAATAACATTTTTAATCTACCGGTATGCGGTAAAGTAAAAATGCAGATGGCCATAACAAGTAAAATTTTCGATTTTCTAATCATTATGATTATTTGTTTAGGTAATCCAGTCTCGGCTGAATCTGAATTTACCTTCAAGAGCATATATGACGATGCTTCTTGTTCCTATGATTTTCTTGAATATGATCAGAAATTTGAAATTGCTTGCACCATTCATGATGATTGCAAATATTTTCATGGGATTTGGATTGGGAATAATTTTTTACTACATTTTTCAAGATTTGCCTTCGGTATCCAGGCGGGACAATTTTTCTTCATGGAAACAATTGCCGCTCTACTTTGGCACAGCAATTTATGCATTCGAAGGAATTGGAATGGTAATTTTTAAATTGCATTGTTCATGGCATAAAATGAACCCTTTGTAGATTAACAGCATCTCGCGGATACGACTGTGAACTATTTCAAAAAACTAATGCAAAATCATACATACTTACTCTTAAATGGCTTCATTTCCAACCTAAGGTTTATAGTCCAAAATTAGTATTAATTGCACAGTTAATACTTTTCGATCATTTCTTCGTAAATACAATGACTATCACAGGTCGATTTTGGAATCTGTTGGGCTACATATTCAAACTTCGACCTGTGGATGTGAATCAATTTCGCGGGCTCCCGCGAAGGGTATTTACATATTTATTTGTCAAATAAATTCTTTCTTCTATGTATTAATGACAATGAAAAATAACTTCTTTTCCATTGCCAAGGGCCATCGCCGGGTTACCATTGCCAAGGGCCATCGCCGGGTTACCATTGCCAAGGGTCATCGCCGGGTTAACATAGTCAAGTCACGATGCTTGAAATCAGCCCAGAGTCAAGTCAAGCCCAGTCAGTTCCCCGTATGACTTGCGCTAGTCAAGTCAAGCTAACATAGCCACACAGTCAAGAAAATCTAACTTATATGCCTTGTCATCAATGAAATCGTGACTTGTCTTTGTAATAAAGATGTCTGAGCATTCCAACAAAGTCATTTGCCCCAAAACATCATTTAATCAAGTCAACCGACAAAACGACTTGAGCTAGTCAAGTCATACCCCAAAAAATAGCCACAAAGTCAAGTCACTAGTCAGCTAGTCAATGTTAGTCGACTTGGCCAACCTTGTCCATTGCCATACTGTTCGCGGGCCACAGATTCAATATTCGACCTGTGAATCGATTTTACGGCCATCACAGGCATGCTATCTTCTATTAATGCAATGATCCGAAAGTATTAACTGTGTAATTAACTTTAGTTTTAGACTATAAACCATATATTGGAAATGAAGCCATTTACGAGTTCGTATGATTTCACATTAGTTGAGTTTGAAACATTGTATGGATACAAAGTCAAGATAGCTGGGTAGGGCTATCCAAACTTTGACCGTGTTCATTTGGTTGCATGTTGCATGGATATGAAACTGTTTGGACAGCCCTACACAGCTATCTCGACTTTGTATTCACTAGTCAGACTAGTTCACTTTACAGTTGTATGTGCGCGATGCTCGTAGTCTGCAAAGGGTTCATTCGTTCATTGCCAGTGTAGAAAATGTACGACATTATGTATAGTAAATATCAATGAAAATAACTATAAAAACATTACAAGTATAATAGAAAATCCAACATACGCTGAGCTCTGGAATATTATTATTTATTCACAACTCTAGTAAAAAATGTTTTTAAAATGTTTTAATGGATATTAATTTCAATGCTGTTGAACGAAATATCTGTGGCAAAAAAGTGTATACAATGTGAACGAAGAATTATTACGTCTATTATTGCACTAATATATAAACTTCCTTCAATAAGGTTCTACCTCTTGAAAATTCCATGAAAAATCCTCACGATTTTGGCGGCTGGAATGGAGTGTTGAACACCAGTATGGTGATTGTAGGTTGCCTGTACACAGCCGTTGGATTCTTCGGATATCTGAAGTATGGTGACGATATCAAAGGAAGTATAACACTAAATTTACCACCTGGGGATCTGTAAGCTCTACTAACGATAAGCTACTACTTACTACTCTACTAAGCTCTAGCTCTATTTGGCCGCGTGTAAGCTTAACCGCGTTTTGTTTTTACCTGAAATAAATTATTTTATTGTTTTTAGATTGGCTGAATCTGTTAGAATGATGATGGCTCTTTCCATTTTCTTGTCGTACGCACTGCAGTTTTACGTCCCAATTGATATCGTATGGCCATCAATCAAGTCTAGAATCCCCACTGAAAAAATGCAGTTAGTATTTGAGTATATCTTCCGGTCGTTTCTGGTTCTTTTCACCTGTAAGTGTTTCAGCTTTGAAGCATAAATTTATTAAAACTAAGGAACTTATGTGGTATATGGTGCTAAGTAATTTTTTTTCTGTATAGTTGCTATGGCGGCCTTGATTCCTGATTTGGGATTATTCATTTCACTGGTTGGGGCTTTGAGTAGTTCAACTTTAGCCCTAGTTTTTCCTCCAATTATCAACATTTTTACGAATTGGCAGTTCGGGTACGGAAGGTACCGTTGGTCTCTTTGGAAGGATTTATCACTTATTATGTTCGGCACTATTGGATTTGTTGCTGGAACTTATGTGAGCGTAGAGCAGATTCTTCACAAAGCTGATTCATCAGTGTAGATTCGTATAAGGACTGTATATGCCTACTATACACATGCAATTATATAATATGATCCTTTTAAACATTATTTGGAGTTTTAGTGTCTCTCCGGTAGTCATTTTAAACAATGAAATTGTCAGTCTTCTGTAATATTTCAGTTTTCCGCGTGCATATATGCATAATATTATGATGTCAAGAACAGTCACAAACGTTTTACTGTGACCAAATACCTGTAAATAGTTATATAATATTATTCTTATACTCTTACACTATTAATCTTTTCGTGGTTCCAGTCTTGTTAACCAACTGTGATTAATTGCGATGTATATTCAATTACTTATAGGTGCCCTTATGGGCGTAAAGATTACTTTGTCTTAATCGATTTTAAAATTTGGATACGTGAAATATCAAATAGTAGGTAACGCATAATTTATCTAGATTATTAATGCGATCATCAAAGATGTTTCACAAAGTTTATTTCCTAGAGTCTTGTAGAGACACAATATTCCAATGAGCGCTACAATTTAAAAAGTACTTGAGCAAATTAAGGGAAGGTAGAAGGTACAGGAACATTGTGAATACAATACGGTCTCTATCCTTGTTTTGATATAAATGAAATGTTGCTAAACGTTCTTCCAGCCCATTCCACATACGAATTACGAATATACTCAACAAATCAAATTTAAGCTTGATTAATTTACGAGATAGGTTGACTTGTAAAAATCGGGACTATTCTGATCAGATGGGTTTGTTATTTAAGACTGATTTTATTTTTAGTATGAATTCCGTGATTTCATTTTTTTTAATCAAGGCCGTATATGTATAGAGACAGAACAGTATAGCCGTGTCTTGTATGATGGTAAGGACCTAGTTGTTTGCTTTTTAACTACGACATATAGGAAATCGGAAAGTCAAATCATGACGTTTTCTACGCACTAAGTAAACTGAAATTTTTCAGTCTAGGAAGCTCTGTAGCAGGTTAACAGGCTAAATAACGTCGTTGTGTTGTGCCAAAAAATTGTACGTTATATCATTTAGTTTTCTAGTTTAATCACGAACTTTTTACAAATCTGTCAGTACAAGGAGTAGGGTAAGACTTCAATGACTTGGACTCTCAGTGACAAAATTAAAGCTTAAGCGAAGCCAGAAAAATCTTTTAAAAATACTGTATCATTTTAATCAGCTTTCTAAATTGTAGTAACTAATAATTTTGCAGTAAGTACACTAGGAGCTGAATAATAAATCTTATGTTGTCCGTATTTGCTAGGTTTACTGTATGTTTAAGATTTTTCAACATTTTATACAAGTTTTTATTTTTTTTATTTCAGCTTCTTTCGTGCTTCACGATCATAAGCATTCACAGTTTTCCAAATATTTTGTTTGCATAAATACCTCGAGCAATATTGTAATACAATATCGGTGGGTCAGCATTTGAAATATCTTATGTAAGAAGATTTTAAACCAAGTCGTTTGTAACTTACAGCGTACATAAGTAAATGCACTATTTTTAGTAATATTTAAATTATATTTGCAACTATGAACTGAAGTTAGCAAACGATCAGCTGTTCGTTGGCATGTAGTATTTTTTTAATGATAAAAATATTACCCTTTCTTCCTAGTTAGTTAGTTATTATCTAACTAGTTATTGTATGTTTTTATTTCCTAAATCCTCAGTCCTCAGGCAATAGATGTTTTTCCAAGTGTCTATCGACGAAATCAATTCGTCATAAAGTCTGCTACGTAAAGTCCTAATAAGATTTGTTTCCTTTCTAGAAATGACGCTCGGCCAAATGTCCGGCTACAAACTGGCTCATGGCGCGAGGTCCCTAAAATGTATTAGGCAATTTCAGTATGTGATTAAAAATATTTTTATCCATCTTGGCCGTGGCATTGGCGCTTGCTTATTTATTGGTTTACACTTCAAAGTTAAAAGTTTATTTAGACTAGTTTGTTGAAAGCAACTCGGCTCCTAGTAGTTGAATTCAGGTTAAATAAGATGCGCAGTATTTTTATGAGTAAACCATAAATAAAATTACTCGTTCATTGTTACCACACTAGTATTCGCCATGCCAATTCTGGTTAAGTCAGTAGTGTCGGGAAAATAGTTTCAAGGCTTTCGTTTTCACTTTTATTTTACAAGTCATCGATTTCACCACATTTCAGTAATGCTGGAATGCCTGTCAGGTTTGTGCCCACGCACTGTTCTCGTTGGTTTATATTACTTCCTTCCATAAACGAGAATTATGTTAAATAAAAATAAATAAATTGTTAAATTAACTAATGTTAAATATTCAGCTGTTTTCTGTAAAACCTTAAGTATAAACTTAAGTAGTAGGGTCAGGGTTATTGTGTTTTTAATAGCTGTGAGTTCGAATTCTTTCTCGCTACAAATACATTTATGGAGCTACTGTGGCGCACAGTCTTGTACGTAAGCTCATTATAGTATTTATTCTTACAGTATTGGGAATTGTAATATTACTCAAGGATTACGTAATCACACAAGGAATGTTATATGATTATTTAAGAAATTATATGCCAAAATTGAATACTACAAACTGACAATTTACTGAAATTATGATTAAAAACTGAAGCAGTGTACAATAATCTTTTAATATGTAATTATAAATGTAACGTCACTCGCATTAAATGAATGTAGTTGCGAGTTAGATATTTTTCGAAAATAATGCTTGGTGCGTACTTACCTCAGTCTTACTCGCTCTGACAACTCCGAGGACGACGGACGTGTCCGTCTCTGTGTCCTCGTGAGCAAATTTCAGAAAGTCTTTTTTCCATTTTGGTTTTTGACTTGAACATACCGTTCGTGAGTCTACCTAGCAGTTGTGGGTTTAGCGTGTCAGGGCTGTGTCGTTGAGGTTTCTTATCTTCACCTTGGACAACTTTGATATTTGAGATAGCGTATATCTACATATCAAAGCTGTTTTAACATAAGTTGGAACTTACAAGTAGGAAGATTATGTAACTTCGGTAAAGAGGCAGTGTGGTGGAGTACACATTGCTGCTTTACTGAAGTTATTTAAGAGTAATCGCGATCTTCCCAGGCACGTTGACCCCAGCTAATAGCACTATCAGCAACTGCTGGAACATCTCTGGTATTTTGTGAATAGGTTTGATTAGTCTCGCTTAATTACATGCAAGTTGGACTACGTGCTGGTATTTCGGGAATTTGTATAAATTCCACCATTGGCTTCGGCCCTTGATAAATACCAGTGCTATGGTCTGATCGAATTGTCAATTCTGAGCAACTCATAGGCATAGTCATAGTCACTAAATAGTTATACGCTTAGAGGTGTAATTGAAAGTTTAGTGCGAAAGTTTCTCGTTCTTGCTCACGCATACTTTATAACGAGTAAACATAGCAACTTTCATAAATAAAGACATAAGTCATCGTAAAAAGGATCGTTCTGCAATGGGCCTATCTATTGGCCTGAGCGGCATTTCAGTAACTTTATGTTGCTGAATCTCCTTCAAATACAATACAAAATACCTCAGTCTTGATTTAGTTATGGCGAAATCGTGGTTTGCATTTAGATTTTAAATGTTTCTATATTCGTTACTCGTTAGGTCTGTTTCAGGTGTGTTCTTCAGCAGGGCTAAAGAAAGACACCCTTGACGTTGGAATATGCTCGAAGAACAATGTGTTATCTTTACCGCTGCCTACAAGTACACGAATGTTTTCCATGATACACAGATTATTTGTAATGAATAATGCATACTATACATATAAGTATAATATATATCTATCTATAACATAAGTAATTATATCACAGAATTGTTCTGCAGTTGCAGTTTCTCGCAAAAAGAATCATATGTCGTTTTAAAAAGTGTATTCTATGTACTACAGTGTGTCTCAAAACGTTAAACTCACCCCCGTTTATGGGGTTTACTTCCCTCTAAGAAGGAATTTTCCGGCGACATATTTATTTTTAGATGACAACTCACTAGTAAGTAGGATTTAACTTTGATTGACCCCCAGGGGTCAAGTAGTTCTCATTTAAATAATTAAAAACCAAAAATGGGGTGTCTCAAAACGTTAAACTCACTTCACGGTTTTTTAAATTCAAAAAGCAATATCTCCCGGCTAAGTCAACGCAAAAATGTGAAAATTGGTATGCGTACTCTCACATTTGTTACCTATGAATAGAATCATTAACTTTGATCATCGGGTCACTGTAGCACTGGTAGTGTTGAAGAAGGTGGGTCAACCTCATGTCAACTTTTTCCCCCGTTTGATAACATGGGAAAATCACGACTTGCACCACTAAATTCCTATGTACATGCGCAAATTTCAACCGATTAGAATTTAAAGAAGCTGTCCATAAGCACAATTAAATTCTCTACAAAACAGCGTATAAGTCATTACTCAGGTCACTCGGGGTCACGAGACGTCCGGGATTGGACATTATGGTGAGTTGCATACCGCTGAGCCCATTCCATCGACTCTTCGTAGTGCCATATCGCTTTTTAGTTTGAACTTGACTTGTTCCATATTACACCTTTACCAACAATATGTTTCATGAAAATATGAATTACTGTACTTCTGGTAAATATATATATATATATTTTATGCATATCTATATCTATATATATTATATGATACTGTAACTATATCGTATTGTGTAATAAAGAAAAAATGCGTTGGTGATAACAAATGGTCAGTTTCAATTTTCTAAAGAATCATATTTTAAATTGCAAAAATTGTTTATGTGATGAAAACTTAATTTTAGAACTTTCATTTACAAAATTATCTGGCGTTTCAACAATATCTTGTTAGATGAAGTTGTATACACATGTAGCTATGTTTACAATGTCATCCCTCGCATAATGTAATGCACCGTGGTTTCTAACGTAACCATACACGATACTAGTACCGTACCGTACATATATAATATGCATCCCAAAAGTATTAAAACTAAATATTAACAAACTGCATTCAATTCAATCTGGTATTTCTTGTATTTGATGCGTCATTGTCATTAGTTTTGGATTTACGGTCTGGGACGTAACTTAGCAGCATTTTTGGTCGATTCTAGCCACTACATAAATAGCAACAATGGTATAGGCGCAGGACCTTCATACAATTAAACTATAAGCACTGGTACAATAATCAGGGATAATGACATGTATTATCTCTGACGATCTTATCATCACATTTTATATCAGATAAAGCTTGAAATTTAGAATCAAAATTGTTGAACTGTAGTTACTTTACTTGTCATTACCTATTGATGCGCCTTCGATTTAACATGTTATTGTCTTCCTATACTATACTCTTCATTGTAGGTACCTAGGTACTTGCTTCTTAGTGCCCCAGCCTTCTTATTCCTATTAGGCGTATCCTCATACATCTCGGATGCAAAATACGGGATGAGGGTCAGTGTCTGTTACTTTTGTATACTATAATAAAATATGAAATATGGCCGCCCTGAAGCTTCCATGTTTCTCATCAAATTTTGATGAAATTTGATTTTTTCTAATTATTAGACTATTTTCTAAAACGTAATTTTTGCATTTTTAAAAATTCAAAACACATTTTTTGGCACCGGTTTTTAGCTGTTTTTTTTTCGACATAAGTAGCATTTTATAATTTACAAAAAATCCTGAAATGTCTTCAGGATTGACTGCTGAAGTGTTGACGATCGTACTATGCGATTGTCTTCCCAGTCCCAGGTGTAAGACGGAAGTAAAATGGGATCGGTAGAACAGTCATTGTAAATTAGCCATGACCATGTCTGCCCCTCCTGCCTCCACCGGCATCGGTCAAGTTGACATCCATGAAAACTCATAGTAGCGTAGATGGTAATGGTAGATCTGACCCCAGGACTTAATAGTAGTAGCCTTCAATTGATACAAAAACTTTACGAGGCGCTCTCGCCTCTTTCACATGCATGAATTCGACGGTGAGACGTCTACACAAATAATTGAAACGAAGACTTGGAAGGACCAGGCCTATACTAGAGAGGTATAGCTGTACTAGAGAAGGTATCCTAAATGCACCAGGAGTTACAAAGATGCGCGTTGTGGTTACAATAGTACTGCAGCGTGTTTACGTAAACACGTTGCAGTGTTAATATTACTATTGTAACCACAACGCGCATCTTTGTAACGTCAACACTGCAACGTGTTTACGTAAACACTTACAGTGTTGACATTACGATTGTAACCCCAACGCGTATCTTCATGCGACTTTATCCATAGCTGAAAGTTCCCCTAATCGTATACACTGTATACAGTCGTGTACAGTCAGTCAGTAAGTCAGTTTGACATCCAAAGAAAGGATCAAAATTAATTTCAGTTCTGCAGGTGCCTCTTCATTTTCTACTGTACCTTTTAACTACTCAGTATAATTAAGAAATTGCAATGTCGCCCATTATTAGTATGAATTTAAATATTTTATTATATTCATTCATTATTCCAGAAAATGTCGTATGTATGAAACGATAATTTATTTGGGTTGGTGGTAGTGCTGAGGTTTATGTGCTGAGAGCTTTCGTTAGTCATGTATTTATATGTATAGCTATAGTATTTTTTATTTGCCATTGAAAGCATAAATATCTTATAGAATACGAATACACCATTCATTCGCAGTTTTCAGTTTCTGAATGCGTGCATTTGGTTTACTACAAGTTTTTAGCAGTTTTTTGTAGTTTGAAAATTTTAGAATTGAGGCAAGAAAAGGTCTGAACTTTCATTGTCATTCTACATTCAACAACATTATATTCCTGTTGTTTGGCTCAGTCTCAGTCCCTTCAGTCAGTCAGTCAGTAAGTCAGCAAGATGTGGGTGGTTGTTGCTGTGATCTATTTTTTAAAATAGTTGTCGATAGTCCAAGAACTGACTTCGCTCCTGGCTGGGACTGAACCGGTCATGGTAACCGTGACCGTAATGGCATTTAAATTGAAATCTTACGTGGGCATCCCCCAAGTTCTTTCCTAACAATTTCATTTTTACATCAGTTAAATTGTTAACTTTTTCATTGACTTCTCCATAAGAATCTTGACGTATTTTGCTCATATCTCCTCATTCCACAGTCCTCAGCTTCCTCATTGAGCTTCTTCCATTTCAGTGCCCACCTGGTCATTTTCACGTTCGCACTGCTTGGACTCACTTACGCTTACGCTTCTTCAGCAGTTTCCTCCTTGGCATCTCGAGATTTCTCAAATCGTTCAGGCAACGTAATTTTTATTAAATTTAACAATTACAAACATTTTCTAACTTAGTATAGCTAAATATAATAACAATAGAAAGTTTTAGCATTCTTCACCGTTGAAGGTTGAACTGGAGTATTTTTCTCGGCAAGAGTTTTTCTGAGAATAAATTCAAGGTAATTTCGAAATGGATTTGCTGGTGAGTCCCAGAGCATTTGGATTTGGAAGAAGTATGGAATTTTTCGTGTTTCCATTGGTACAACAACCGAGCCAACAATGTCAATGTAATATTCAAAATATTTCCATCCGGAGCCTAAATTACTAAAAACATTGCCAAGTTCAGAGGCTTCGGTCGCATCGAATGAATTATAGCGGTAGGTATCCGCTTGCTCAAAGGTCATAGCTTGAATATAAAACGATAACGAGGTAAAATCAAAAATCAAACATTGGTCGTCCCGAGATAGAAACAAAGGAGACCCGCCAGAAAGCTGGCGCCAAAAATCAAGTTCCAAAAAACATGAAACATGGGACTGGGACTGTCAAAAACATAATTTGGATTTTATTTTTGAAAATTTGGTAGGTCCGTGGTCCTGCCACTTTTTAAAACTATAGGTGACATTTTTTAAGATTATTTTGATCTTTTTCACATCTAAAGGTCACGAATTAATATTTTTATGAATTCAGCTCAAATTGACACCGAAGGTGAGACAAATTGCAGAATGTAATGTTACGGACATTACAATGCTACTAATATTAATTTAAGTGACCTACAATTACCAATAGAGGTCGCAAAGTTTAAAAATGTAATGCATATTGACCTCTAGAGGTCATCGTAGGTCATGTTTAAATTGAAAATACTTATTTTAACATTACTTTTTTGAAAAGGTTTAACTTTAACCTTTAGTGCTCAGTCGCTGAATGTCATTCCATGATGATCTTGAGCTGAGTAAACTACATACGAACCACATCACAAGGACCTAATCTCAAGTCTTTTTGAGGAATAGCTGTTCGTTTCTTGGTTTCGTAGTTTTCTCTTTCAGTTTTTAAGTTTTTTTCATAGTTTAGGAATTCTCGAAATCAGGACCTACCATAAACAAGCGCCTAATTTTTATTTTAGAAACCTTTGACAGACTACAATACATACTTTAAAAATTTTTTTGAAATCGAACCGTACAAAGTAACTCGAAGGACCTACCATTACCCGCCTCTACCGTAAATACTGCGCTTTTCGTTTTTAAATTGTTATATGTCAAACAAAAAGATGATCACTTTTCAGAGATAATAGACGTGCCTTTTTTTAGTGGCGCTTAGAATGGGAAAAAATCGAAAAATAATGTCGAGGGTTAATGTCAATATAGTTATCATGGAAAGTAGTAAAAAAAGTCGGACGGCAGTAGGAAATAAAAGTTATAAAGTAGGATAGATAGAAGTAAACAAGCCACGCTAGCAGTGGCCTTAGAACTGGTTGCGACCACAGATATTTGACTGGGAACTTACTTGGTACTATAAGTATTTGCTCTTTCTCAAAAATATCTAAATAATCATTATTAAAGTATTATTGTCGTAATAAACACCAAGTACTAATTTCATGCGCACCGTATGGTGCAAACATATTTTTAGGTTCAAACGCAATGCAATCTAACCCTGCTCAAGTTTCAAGTTAATCTAATTACTTTGTCTTATGTTGAGATATATCTAAACTTTGTTCATGCTGGTATTTTGGTACTGCCAACTGCCACTGCCCTGTGAGGGACGACGTATTGCGTTTGACTAAATCTTGAGGCTAGTGTTTTATTTTTTTCTTATGAATACTACTTATATAGAGCATAAATCAAAGCATGGTTACCGTAATAATTCTTGGGGTCGTAATGTGGTGCTTAATGATGTGGATTAAAAGACGTCAAGCAAACAATGATATTACGAGTGATGTTTCCCAAAAGTTGCCAAAAGATTTCAAACACTCCAAGTTATCTGATGCTCAAAAGGCGGAAACGTATCAAGAGGTTGCTTTCAGTTATTTAAATGCGCAACCTAATAGCTCATATTATTTTTTTAAATTTGATCTCTGTCATGTTATAAGCTGCACGTAAACAGAAACAAGCTTTAAAAATAAAAAGACTCAAAAAGTTCTCATCTTATTAAAACTATTTTTTAGGCACGCAAACGTTTTTTAGAGAAACGGAAAAAATCAAAGTTAGACATAGCGGATGAAGCTCTGATTAGGCATCAAGTCATCAAAAGTCATGGTCATGTTAATGTTGTGAGTTCGTCAGTTACTTTCTATTAATTTTGCAAGAAAATGTTTTCTGCAAATACTATATATGTAGTATTAAATTTTTCATTGAAAAAATATATAAAGAAATATGTTGGTTTTTAAAGCCTCCCAATGAAGGTGCCTTTGCTCTTTCGGATATCCGTATGAAGGAAACACAAGCTCGGAGGAGGGTTCGGGAAGAATATACTCGACGAATCGAAGCTTTGGGGAAAGCTACCAACAAAGATGAGGCTAAAAATTAACGAAACCAAGAGTTATTCTTTATTTTAGCAATCTATATAGTATGTAGTATATAGTAACTGTATCAGATAAATGTTTAAACTTCGTAATCAACATTTTAATTATAGATATCTTTACTTGTCGTAATGCATTTCAAAGGTGTCATAGCCATAATATCTATAAGTAAATACATTTACATAATTTAACTACAATTTTTAATACTATTACAAGTGTGAAACTTGATTAACATATCCTTTTAGTTCTATATATGTAATAACGGGAATAAATAAATAATCCACAGAGAATTTATATAATATATTGTGCGTATGAACTGTAATAAAATTATATTTTTACACTTTAGGGTGATGATTTTTTACTTTAAACACAAGGGTCATTAAACGTTTTGATCATGACATTTATTTTTGTCGAATTTTTAATGAGTGCTTCACCGCATCATCATCCGGTCGAATCTAAATGATCGACAACGCTAATATTATAATAATAATAATGTCAAATCAACGAATGATGATACACCTAAATATCAGTAAATCCCTGATTAACTAAACAATCCATGCATACTATGTTTTTAGAGTATACCTACATCATTCACATAAATGATTCAAATTTTCTGCTCTGCTTTTATGCCTTTGAAAAATAATCGCAAATTTGCAACATGATGTCATGTCTTACGAAGGAAAACAAGTGAGTAATCGATTAGTGTTTCGTCCAAATTCCAGTAATAGTATACAACAATAATGCTTTTACATTTTGCCCGATGATATCGACTTAATGTAATACGTAGACGTAGACATAAATCAACTGTTTGAGTATATTTTAGCATATTGTAATACCGGTGAGGTGAATATGGTTCTTTGTGAGAGGCTGAGAGGTAAAAAAGCTGATGATTAATGCCTTCTAATCTATACTTTGGGTGTAAAATGAGTGATAAGATAAGTTTATCTAGGAAAGGACTAGCTGAATACCCCATTGAAAATCACTTCCACAAATGTAGCTAAAATAGACACGTAGAGGAACATAGGATTTGGAGTTAAAGGTGTGAATACAATCAAGTGGCTCGGTTCATATTTTTTGGACGTTAAGAATATAGAGGAACAAAGTTTTGTCCTCCTCGGCTCCTATTTCATTTTTACGCATCTTAATATTGGAATCACACTCGATAGTTGTAAAAGGAAAAAAAATAAGTTTCGCGTAGTAATAAAAATAGTTTTATGTGTACATTAGATTTTAAAAAAATATACAATTGTTTAGATTGAACTGTGAAAATCAATAGTCAAATATTGTGACGAGATGAGAGGTGGACGGAGTCCTTTTATGGTCGGTATTTTACTGACTTTTGCCTTAATATTTGGTCATATTAATCCCTCATTTCAGGCGGAAAAGGACAGTATTGACGATGTCGAATTAATTGGTAAGTGAAGCGTTAATTCAAATATTTTGTACATAACATATTAGTAATTAAAAAAATACACACTTGCCTCAGACTTAAATTATACTGAGCTTGAGTGGGCAGTGTCTGCACGCATAACATGCATAACTGTGTTTCACAATAATTTCCTTTATTTTTCATTTATATTATCATAAAGACATATATCTGTATTTAACCGAAAAAATTTTAAAATTATTGCCAATAAATAAGAATTTTACGTAACTGCCAGTTCTAAAACACTATTTGAGCAAATCCTAGTGCACAGATCACAGAAATAGGGGAGGCACAGGGCAGAGTAAAACCGTTTCCTTCCAACTCACCTTTGTTGACTCAAGCGTCACATTTTTATCTTAATCGTAGTATGTGTTTCTGAGGGGAGGAGAGATAAATATTGAGGTCATCACGTATGACTAAGCTCTTCATTTTAGTGAATAAATATTTTTCAATGTTGCTTTTTGCACATTGTATAACCTATTCTTCAGTTATTAGACTCTACATAATAAGCTTTAGCTGTTTTTTTTTCAAGATAAAATAAAAGTAATTATTTTTCTCGTCCCTACCTCTCCACCTCCTTATCCGAAGTGAGGAATAACTAATAGTTATGTGCGTGTTGCATAACATGTCATTTTTTATTACAGCCACAAAAATAGAAAATTTTCAGATTCACATTTTTGAATTACCGAAATACAAGTTACCAATTCCGAAATCCAAATGTGAATATTTGCTACTAATGAAATCTATACCTAGATCTAAATATATTTCTGATTCAAAATCCGAATATGAATATCTCTTATTATTGCAGTCCAATTTTGAAAACAAATTCGAATCTGCAAAACTATGTTAATGAAAAAAAATCCGAATTCATGCAGCATCTCTGTATTTGACGACGTTCCTATATGAAGTTCGAACTATGAAGTTTTAGGTTAACAGACGCTGAGAGGGTTTGACGCCGTCCTATTTTCATATAAAATGTATACATGTCAAGTTACGTCGTCGTACGCCGCCGTAGGTCGTCACACTTGGTTTTATTACTGAAGTTTAAATAAATAGATTAATAGACCTTAAATTTGCTAATACAACGATCCGTTGTGTATTAAAACTTGGAGGTTTACCCCCGCCTTATATAAGAGAACCGCGTTATAGCACTTAATGTTAAAGTATAGCAAATCCCACGCATTGCATTAAATATCATACACTTACCCCTCGCGTTCTATTATTGACCCGCGTTCTATCAGAAACCGCATAGTATTAGAGGATTTACGATAGTTATGCTTCCAAGCATGTAATTGCCGTCCGGAGGACGGACAAGATAACTTGCTATTAATAAATACACACTTGGATTATAGACTGAAATGACTGAGCTCGATCGAATGAGTGCCTCTTGGTTGTACTTATGCGCATAACTGAGCTTTATAATAATTCCCTCTATTCTTCATTTATTTTATTATAAAAAACATATAACCGACAAATTTTAAAATTGTTGCTAATAAATAAGAATTGTGCGTAAAACATTATTTGAGCAGATCCTAGTGCACAGGATAGTGTAAAACCCATTTCCTTCCAACTCACCTTTGTTGACTCAAGCGTTACATTTTTATCTTAATCGTAGTATGTTTCTGAGGGCAGAGGAGATAAATATTGAGGACATCATGTATGACAAAGCTCTACATTTTATTATTTTTATTGAATAAATATTTTTCAATTTTGCTTTTTGCACATTGTATGACATATTCAGTTACTAGACACATAATAAGCTTTAGCTGTGTTTTCAAGATAAAATCAAAGTAATTAGTTCCCTCACTACCTCTCTACTTAAGTTGGACAGTCAGGGTAGGCGGGAACATGAAATGGACGGAAAACCCCTCCTGAATTTCTCTTGAACTTAATTTGAGAGTATTTTTTGGGCTAGTTTGCTAGGAAGGCAGACATGCCACAATTACGGTAATTAGTAAAGTCTTCAACACGGGTGCAAATTATAACGACACGTTCCCGCGGTCATTATGCTTGACAATAGGCACGAATTTCTATTAAGTAGTGTTGTTATGCGAGGTTATTTTTGGTCTTAAAACGGATATATTATGCATGATGTCTAAGGAATTCGAAGTCCAGTATTTAATTTGTTACAAGGGTTTTCCTTGTGAAGTTTCAATACATTATAAATACATACAAAAATAATGCCTTTCCCATTACAGATCCTGAAGATCCCATGAGGTCTCGGATAGCACCGGAAGCAAGCAATGAAAAAGCTGGTCGACAACTCTCAAACAATCCTGGTCAACAATCAATCACTGCTGATCGTTTAAGATATATTCGATCTGAACTGCTGTATCCCTTTTATGATCAAGGTAAGCGTACGAATATATGGAATCTAAATTACTTACAAATTACGATCAGCTATATAAGTATAACTTTATATGTCTTTACGATCAGTAATGTCACGCAAGGAACCTACAAGTGTTGTGTTATAATAAAATTATTGTTCAATTGTGAAAAAGGTGGGAACGAAAACATTGGAGATTGGCAAAAGAATATTCTAGATAACTCTCCTCGAGTTACAAAGCATTTGAATTTTTTGCTGCCGTTTTTTGGATTTGGCTACAATTATACTTGGGTAAGGAGGAAACACTGCACACCATGCAGTGCAATGCAAGCAAAACTGTGCGCTATAGATTCAAATATAGAATTTATTTACTATATGTTAATTCTTTATATTTCAGGTTTCTCTTCATGGGTTCTTGTCCTTTAGCGACGGCCCAGCTCTATCTCCTCACTACCCATTAAAATTCCCGATCGAAAACTACCCAAAACATTCTGATCCATCATTCATTGGCCCTTTTTACTCAAAGTGTAAAATCGGAGAATTGAAGGGAGATGAACTGGACAAGAGACAATCTGGTGTTTACTTTAGGTTTGTATTCTAAATTTTAAAATAATAATTTTATTCAAAAGTTGATTCCGCCTTTGGCAGTAACAACTATAGTCACTGGTATTTTAAAACAAAATCGCTGTTACTTTCCTGTACATCACTCATTTTTAACAGGAACAATGAGTGGGTGTGTAAGATTAAACTATAGTTAGTTTTTAGTTCTTAGTGTACCCAGAATAAAGATGAATTCGTAATTTAAAATAACTTTAATATATTGCTTGGTTTGTATCTTCATCGAAAGCAGTATTTACTGTTATAACAAGCTAACGGATGATTGAAAGTTACTATGACATATTATAGGGTGGAGCGTGACCTTCTCACTCGTACAGATCAATTGGGCATGGAACTCCGGGAACGATTGCTATGGGACGTAAGAGAAGGCATTGTCGGAGCGGATTGGTTCGAGCCTCGACATGCTGTGATTGTAACTTGGAAGAATGTAACATTCGCTGGTGGCACCATCCATGCTCGTAAAACGGTAATGGATAATTATATCAGTGGGCCCGTTCTACGGCTACCAGAATTAAATAGTTATTTTGCTCTGGCAAACTAGCTTTACTTACTACTTGATGACAGTGAGGGGGTATGCCCCTCTGACTGCTCACAAATAGGGTCAATAAATGCCTGCCATTTCAAGTGCGCACGCTATATATGTACATCTGTATGACTATGACTATAATATAGAATATAATATAGTTGAGATTTGCATACATTTCACTAATACATTTTGTGTTTAAATCAAACTTAAACTTTCTCTACTTTCTTCGATTCGACACAGACCAACACTTTCCAACTTGTTCTTGCAACGGACGAAACAAGGACTTATGCCATTTTTAATTACAAATATTTGGGATGGATGACACATACGGAAGCTGGCGGTTCCTCGGAAGACGGATCAGGCGGAACTCCAGCCTTCGTAAGTACTAAAAATAGTAACCATTACTGCATGTGGTATACAATTTTCGTAAACTTTGTTATCTTTAAGTTTAAAACGTAATATAGAATAAAAAAGCTTGTTTAAGAACAACGCGGTGAAATGTGTACTTTACGGTGGACTCAAACAGGTGTAGATTATATAGCCAGTAACTATGATTAAAACTGTTGTCTTTTTGAAATCGAGATTCACTATACATTTGCAATTTTATAGATTGGATTTAATGCTGGGAATGGAACGCGTGCATTTGAGTACAAACCTTACTCCCAGACAACCAAGTTACCGAACATCATGTCAAGTGGTAATGTTAATGGTTTCCCTGGACGTCATATCTTCCGAGTAGATGAAAAAATAATGGCTGGACAATGCATTCCTGAAGTCTGTAAGTTTAGTTTTAGGACAGCTTATTACATATGCGAATTTCTGCGCTAGCGCTAGTACAATTATTTTTCAAGTATTCATCTTTAATTACCTAATGCATGAAAGGTAGACAAATTTAAAAATCTCTGTGGGATTTCCTTGCAGATGACATGGCTGCTCATGAGCAGCGGTTAGCGTTTGCCCCAGAGAGTGGTAACATGTTGGGTGGTACAATTGTTAATATTACTGGACCTTGCTTTAATCGGGAACAGGCAATAACATGCAGGTACACTTACAAATATGATTTTCACAATTACGCAAAACAACGTTGCTACTGTTTATTTTCTATGGTATTTGAATCACTTTAATCACTAATCACTTATCACTGCGTTTTAAAATCAATGGAAATAATGTTGCCTCTCTAAAAACTTGCGTCAAGCATTACACAAAACGTTACCGCAATTCTTTACCTATGAATATAATTTATTTTTAAATTAGATTCAATACTTTCAAAGTTCGAGGTGCAGTTATTAATCAAAATCGAGCAACATGTGTCATGCCTCCTATTTATGCAACTGGATACATTGATTTGTACGTGGAAGTTGACGGCTCCAACGATTTGCTTTGGCATGGCAAGTTTCTCATTGAAACTCCATACTCGTCTCCGGAATTAGTCTCGTTCCCCGACGGCGATCAGCTGAAAGAAGATCCAGTGTCTCTTCGAATCAAATGGGACCCAAAAAACTTAACCTCCAATACTGATGCTCCTGTCTCTATTAGTCTCTGGGGATACCGAGAGACTTCCATTAGACCTGAATTAATATTCATCGACACATTGGCTGTAAGAGCGACCAAAGAGAATTTTGCACTCTTTATTTTAATGAAAGAATTTAATTAAATAATTGGGAGGGTACTGGTAATAATTGCGTATACACATTACAAATTTTACAGAATGCCATTCCAAATAACGGGGAATATGTTCTGAATCCCAAAGACTTTCAGCGGAAGAAAACGCCTTGGGCCGTTGAGCTCGAGATTGGTATCGTGACTGTTAATATTACAAATCCAAGTGATGCTTTGGGTGTTCCGTATGCTCCGTAAGACTTAATAGATCCTATTATGAGAGTACTTACGTTTTTACGTATATTTAAAGAAAGCATAACCAACCTTCGTATAAAATTGAACGCATTTAAAAGTAATATTTTGTTGCGTATAGAGTTCTCTGGAGTCGCCCACTCCCTCTTGCGTGGTACTTGGCTCCTCAATGGGAAAAGAAGTTCGGGAAAAAATGGACGGAACAAATGTGTGAGAATTGGATTGTTCGTGATCGCCTTTTGAAGAATTTTGCATCGGATGTGAGCTGCGGTAGCCATTATTGACATGCTTTCTTCATGCATGCTTTTCGTCAACTTAAAATAATGGGGGTTTTTATTTTTATGTACCAGGTTCCTGTATGTCCGTGCTCACTGGACCAAGCACTTGCGGATAAAGGACGATTCCACCCAGATCCTAATTGTGATAAAGATGGTAAAGTTGGACAGTGCTATCTTCATCAGGGTGCCAGACATTGTGTACTTTCATCAATGCCGAGGTGTGCTTTTACTCGTAACATAAATACGGCACGTATAAAGGTTGAAACTGTGAATGAAGTAATAATATTTCAAATTTTTTTTGTGAACGTTTTAAAGCCAATCAGGATCGGGTCAGCAATGCTGCTACGATATATTCGGATATCTTATGATGACACAAGACCAGAAATGGGGTGGTAGACCAGGCCGAGCACATGATCTTGGTCATATTCCATGGAATGAAGCCAGTAAAGTAAGTTTGAAATGAATTCAGTGTACTCGCTATTCTAAAATTTGACTTCATCTGAAGTGGCAACTTATACTTACCCATTTAATAATACGAATACGAATTTATTCAAGAGAAAAAAAGTGCTTTCGGGCAGAGCCCATCACACAAACAATAAAATTATAGATTAAGTTTAAGGATTACATTCTAATGGTAGATAAACATTCCTTTACGAAGGAGAAGACACTTGTAATGGTATTAAAACAATTTAAGCTTTTAAGAAATTGATTGTACTCTATCTCGTTCATGCAATTTACAGAGTAGGTCTGAAGGTGTTTAGTTCGTTGAGATTGGAATTTTGAACATTCTACAAAAAAATGAAAAATAGAATCAAAGAACGGAGGTCCACATTGCATACAACATTCATTACAGTTAAATTTAAGGAACACATTATTACACGAAATAAAACTACTGCTTAGTCTTAGTTGAGAACATACACGGACATGTTGAATAGGTAACATTAATTTTAAATATTTGCTACATATAAAATTAGATTTAATTATGTGGTAGTATTGATGATACGAGGAGTTATTTACACGGGCTAAATCCTCCTGCCTGGCCTGATCATCAATGCATTTAACAATATCTTTAAAGTGCTTCGCTAGAATCTCTGGCGACTGGGCATTCCACACAAATGAGTAACCAAGAGAATCAAGTATATTTTTAACCTGGAGTGCCCAATTGTACGCTTCTTGTATATTTTTAACATTTATTAAAGTTAGTAGTCTCGAGTAACATCTCTTTGCTAGCCTGTCCGGGGGCATTAATAGGATGCGAAACCAAAACTTTACTTACCCATTTAATAATGCGGAAAGAGATGATAGATTTCACTGATGCTATTACAATATTTGCCAAAATACACAGTACATACAAAATGTTTGCCCGCTTGTTAGATTTTTGCAAAGAATTGATTATTGGGAATCACATTGTTAATATCTATTGCTATCTATTGATACTACAGGTTCCCTCACTATCTCACTACTTACATGACATAGCGCCGTTCTTCCCTTGTTGCATGTGGAATCACGAGCACACCTGGTGGTGCATGACGTACCGCTTTGAAAGAAGAGCCTCCCAGAACTGTGTCGGTTATCAACCACCGGGCGTAGGTAAGAGGATAACTAGGATAACTCTTGGATGTCCATATAGAACTGTAATCATGCAAAATTACAAAAATCTCAACAGATGTCATTATTTTGAATTTTAGCCAGTGTTTTTGGAGATCCTCACATTTACACATTTGATGGTTTACCATATACTTTCAACGGGAAAGGGGAGTATGTACTGGTCAAGGCAAATACAGACCGTCATAAATTAGATGTTCAGGGTCGCTTTGAGCAAATTCCAAACAATTACTATGGAGAAATTAAGGCCACAGTCTTGACTTCGGTTGCAGCTAGGGATAATCAGTCAGCTAAGGTTGAAATTAGAATTCGTCCAAGAGATGCGCAGTGGCGGTATAAATTGGATGTCATTGTTGATGAACATCGTATTTTCTTTGATCGTTACCCACAGAAAATACAATTTTTCCCTGGTAAGTTAAAAAGGCAGCTTTTCTTTATAATATTGACATGCTTTTGTGCATCTCTTAGTACAAAAGTTGTAGAAAACGATTTTGATCCTTCATCAACCTACTAAATATAATTATATTATAATTACCATATACCGAATACCATATATAATTTTTTTCATTAGGCGTGACTGTTTATACCCCCTCTACCATCCAAAATCAGTCGCATGTTATTGCTATGTTTGAATCTGGAGCTGGAGTTGAAGTTGTTGAGAATCATGGGCACATGACGTGTCGCGTTTATTTGCCGATGACTTTCCTGGTTGGTTAATTTATATCGCATTGCTATATTTTTCATAACAGTTAATTTTTTTTACGTGACCACATTGTAAATTGTAATTTTGTGTGCATTGGTTGTACTTTTAAATATCAGAATCAAACTAGAGGATTGTTTGGAAATTGGAGTGGAATTATAGAAGATGACTTTGCACTACCTGATGGTTCTTCAGGCCCGGTTGGAAATATTAACAGCCTTGAAGTGATGCATAATTCATTCGGACAGTACTGTAAGTGTACTACGGTAGAATAATTAAATGTATCTTTTTAATGGAGATTTGGCTTCGATGAACAAGACTAAGGAATATAACCATAATGATTCTTTAAACTAGGGAACGTGGATAATAATGAAGCTCCGGACAAGGGGTCATCACTTTTCTACTACGAGAATGGCAAGAGTAGTAACAACTACAATGATCGCTTGTTCAGGCCAGTTTTCTACACGGACCCAATGCAGATCATTCCTCTCAATGTGTAAGTTCATGAAGTTATGTATAGACTTGTTTCATTTTTTACCTTTAATTGTAATCATCAATCTATTAGTATCATTTGTTACACAACCTTTTTTCTAATCAGAGCTTTTAAAAAATTAATTCAGAACACTTAAATCGACTGAAGTGGATAGCTTCTGCGGTGAATCAATTCCATGCAAATATGATTATAGTTTGACCTTAAGCAGAGATTTTGCTCATTGGTCAAAATATTATCAAAATCAATTCCTGAATATACGTGAACATCAACTTAAGACAGGTTTGTTTTGCAAAAAAATCCTTCTAAACTGAATTTATTAGATTAACATGCTAGTAATAAATGAAAAATGTGTGCGGAGTTGCTAATATTATATTATGCACATAATATTTTATTCTCAATGAACTATTATGACTCACAGTTATATCCTGTGGTGCTCTGATGACCCCGATTCATGGACATAAAAGTAATTTCAAGTATACTCCTGGAACCGAAGTCCAATTTGACTGCGACACAGATTTCATTCTTGTTGGAGAGCGGAAGAGAGTGTGTCAGGCAAATGGGGATTGGAACATTCCCACTGGTGGCAATGGAGACCGGCGATCAGAGTCAGAATGGCTCAACTGGATTCCCGTTACAACAACTCGTTGTATAGGTAAGATGTGCATTTATGACTTGATTTTTACTCCAGTAATTCAAACTAATTTAAAATAGAATTATATTGTAACTTATTTTAAACTAGAGCACAACAGAACGTAATTTCAATCATTTGTTTTCCTCGAAATAATTTAAAAACGCTTTACTAGCTTACTTTAATCCCATTAGCTTGGATTATTAGTTTGGTTTAAATAATTTGATGGAGATACAAGTTGCGTAATTTGAGTAGAGAATAAATGATTTGTCATGGGAGCTTAAAAACATAAGGAAGCACAGTGATGTATGTAGCTTTGAAAATCCTATCGTAATGATGTAAACAGAGGAAGGCGAATACCAGTCGGTGACAAGTGCCAAGACGGCTGGAATAATACTGGGAATTCTTGTACCGCTGATCATCATCGTGTACTGTGTCGTTGTCTGTTGTCGGAGAGTTGCGGAAGAAGACCAGGACGACACAAATCCAGACACATACTACAGGAAAAAACAAGAAGAGAAAGAAGCATTACGTTCGAAAAAGAGTCCACTTGCAGATCAAAAGAATATACCGCGAATTCCGTTAGAATCAATAAATTTGGAAAAAAAAGCCAACGTAGCTGAAGATATTGAATTAGTAACAAAAAGTTCGCCGCTTGCCCCAAATGTGGATAAAATTGTTGCAATCCCATTGCAGGCATCACCTAAATCCACTGCCGCGAGAGCAGCTATTCCTTCTAGTTCAGATACGGAAAGAGAAAGTGATAGTTTCGCCAGCTCTTCTCCTGTACTGTCACACAGAGGAAGTATTGTCAATTCTTCTCCCAGAAATGGAAGCGTGCTGGGGCCACCTCCTAGACCTCCTGGTCCACCTGGGGCTGATCGAATACCAACTCGTTACGACGGGGTTTACCATACTGGAGAGCCATTACCTGGGCGTCCAGACATCACATTTGAGGATGAGCCTTATGATCCCTCAGAATTACCGCCTCCCCCATCCGAAAGTCCCACTCCTTATCAGCCTTATATGTCACATAGTGTTAACATTTAAGATTTTTATTTTAGTATCTGTCTTTATCTGCTTATCTTGTTAAGTACCTATATTAATGCAAGTGGAAGGGCATACAACCCTTGATATCTAATTACGCTATCATAAAACCGTAAATCTAAAATATTCTACTGAAAGCACTTTATTTAGTTGTTGTTAGTCAATCATAATTAAGAGTAACTTCTTGAAGGAGAAACAATAATTGTACAAGTGGTTCAGTTAATATTACGCTTGTAAATAAGTAATACCTACGTTTATTGTAAATACATGAGAACCCTTGCTGCCTCCATTCCCGGTGCCATGTATGATCTATCTATAGATGAGCTATGCATACCTAGGATTTTTGGACCCATAGGACAATTCAATGTAAATAGTAGCAAGTGATGACGTAAATTACGAGTATCCATAAATTGGAGTATAACATTTCATATCTTAATAATTGGATGGTGAATTGCCAGATAATATATTAATGGCTAGGTATATTGCCAGCTGTGGATTGAATGTGTGTAGTGATAATAATACTTTTATATGGTTAATTACGTTTTCATGAAAATTCATTCCTTTCAACGTTAGTTTTTCAGTTAAAATGCTTCTACACCAACAATTCGAATATAGTTGAAAAATCTAGGTATTAAAGTAAAACTAGATCTCGAATTCGTACACACATCTCAAAAGCGCTCAGCCTGTAAACAATCCCTAACTTTTGTTTAATTACAGAGGAGGGTGAGCATCAGTCCGTGAACAGTGCGAAAACCGCTGGGTTTATTCTTGGCATCATTGTGCCCCTAATAATTATTGTATTTTTTGCTTACCGCTGTTACCAAAACAGAAAGCATGCTCATGAAGTCAATGCTGCGGACGATCCTAAACTGTATGCTATGCTCATTATTTTTCACTCGTAATTTTGATGAAATTAAGACAATTTCACAGATCTTGATTATTTTATATTTGATGTGACTATTAAATAAATTGCAGGCGAAGTAGAAGGGATATCGAAATGACTAGAAATATGATGAGCAGTGAAAAGCCTACTGAAGAGAAAGGGTCACCAGCTTCGAGAAAAGAAACATCAGCTTAACGAAGGTCACGTGTATTCCATGGCATTTCAAAATTATCAATAAATAACTAGTTGGTACATACATGCTTCAAATGGATTTATAACATGAAATATTATATTTACAAGTACAATATGTACAAAATGTTTTCTACAACTCCATAAACCCATAAGCCTACATTATAAAAGCAAAATCAACAAAATACGATATAGTTATATGTAATGACTCAGTCTAACGTCTAAACATAATTATATAGCTTTATTCCAACACGAAGTGATATACTTCTATATATGTAAGTTATTCAATTTAGTTTATTCCTTAATTATTATTTAATTATTATTTATCGGTTCAAACATTGTTACTGTCCGTAAAAGAAAACAAAAACTGCCCACTGCTGCTTTTTACCTTTATCTATTGTAGAGGTGACAAAATGTCAAATGTCGTGTTGGCAGTGGCCGTCAGAGCGGCATAATAAAACCTGTTAATTTGCATTTTTAGACGTACAAAATCAAACACAAATTATTGATTATTTTAATTTTAAGCATTTCATTTTGATTACATGATTTTCAAGTTAATTTGTAATGTAAAGTAGGTAGCGGTAAAATTGCTGATATACTTAAGCATATTATACATAATATTATAGCATTTTAATTAATGTGCAGGTTGATCTTTAATATGGGATAGTCCATACATTAGGTACATATATGTAATCCTGAGATGTCACCATTATTCAAAGTGACTCACCCACGTTACAAATGGCATCATTTAAGGAAGATCCCGCATGGTTACATTTACAAAACATTTTTGTCGCCCCTGCTTCTATCTCCAGTTGTCTGCGTACAATCGGCGGCAACACTGTACGTTTCTGGGCTTAAATATATATATATGGCTTTCAGAGACGCAATGAAAAAGAATGGTAAAATCTCTGGTAAAAAGAAAGTAAGTGATCCCATGGCCCGCCTTTAACTGTTACAGAGTGGACGCGTCAGTCGAGATTTAGATCCCAAGCCGGCTCCTGTTCTTACTCTAAAACATGCACTCCACATCCCAGTCCCAGTCCCTGTACCCATCAATCATATCTGTACTCGAGGAGTACATATAAATATATAGTGCAATAAGATAGTTTCACACGTGCGACGGATGGCTTCCTGTGTTTTTCACATTCGTTTTTTTTTTCATTTTGAAATCCTCTCACTACCTAGCTATACGCCCCCGGGTTCAACAAGAATTATAAAAGTAACGTTTTCGTATTATTTAATCGTATTTGCTGTCGATAATCTAATAGATAAAAGCTCTGTCGACGTCGACAGGCATGTCCCGTCACGTTTAAAAAATACTTTACTTCAAAATCAGTGAAGACTAAATAGTAAAGCATTGCACTGTTCAGAAATTGAAAAAATAAAAAAAAAAAGTAAGGTTGAGTAACAAAAAAATATTTTGTTGCTGATAATCTACAAATTATTATCAACAACAACTTTGAACAGTTAAACTCCCGATCTTAGAGTCCAACTATGGTAACAGTAAATAGAGTCAGAAGTGTGCAGTGTAGGACGACTGGGACTGCAGTATTAGATTGAGTGGTTGATTACAGTAGAGATAGAGAAAGTAAAAGCTTTTATTTACACTGGTACACAATTGTACTTGCCTAAAAGACACAGTAACAAAAATACATTGTTGTACAAAAACGATTTACAGATTAACTATGTAGTAGTAGTGTGCGTATGTGTGATCACCCCTTATGTGTGATCAGTGGCCGCCGTTCAAATATTACCGCCTTTAAAAATCTGTCCATCTAATATTCATACAACCTATAGTCTCAACTATCTTCTCTACTGATTTCAGCTTCTTTCCTTGAAAACTCTGGCTATGTAAAATTATGAAAGTTTTGAGTACTTTTTTGAATTTGTCACATTTAAGACCCTACTTTACCATTAACTTTAAATGTATTGATCACATTAAGGGCACTTGGGCCGTTGTAAGACTTTCCGCAGTTTTTTCGTACAATGACCTGTATCTCTTGCAACTTTTAATTTTCGACACTGATCATTTTTTTGTACATACAGTATTAATAGAGAAGTACAATGATAGCTTCTTCGTTATTGTACGTTGTCTGTGGAAAAAGATACAGATTTTCAAAGTTGATAAAAAATGAACCCGATCACACATACGCACTCCCCTACTAGTCAAATTGAGTCAATAAGGGTAAGAATTATTAAACTGGAACTATAGAATATAAATGATTATGTGCAATCCTGTTGGTTGTTAGACCCACGAACGGCCGCTAAAATAACTTCTTTAACCATGGAATGGGGCAATAGAAAACGCTTGTTATAATCTTCTCTTAATTAACGCGTGCAGTGTTACGGGGGATAGCCAACTTATACAGTAAACTCCTCCTACAATTTTATGAATTTACCCCTTATTATCCCCTTATTGGGGTGTCATTGGATAGACCTTGGCCCAGCGGATGGTAAATTGGCCTTGGAAAATTTAACGTTTTGGTTATTTTTTTAATTATTCACGTTTTAACGTTTTAGCTCTGCACTAATTCTGCCAATTCTGCCTGAAATTCAAATTTTTAAAAATTCCAGGGTCCTGATTGGTACAGAGCAGGATTATTAATTCATTTTTCATTGATTACAATTATTTCGAGAATTATCGCAATAAATTTTTAAAGAAAAAAGTTGAGGCTGATAAAAAAAATTGAACCTGGCCAGAAAACTATTAACGCAAGAATACGAATTTTGTTCAACCAAATTTTCCTATTGTATAACTTGCAACTGCATCGTATCCATGTCTACACTGAATTACAGCACCTACAGTAACTCAACCCTATGCTTCGTAAGAATATTTTGCTGGCAGTATCACGTACTAATAATTTATTTTTTATCTCTTAATTAAAAAGTATACTCAATGGGGTATGGGTTAGCCACAGTTAAAAGCCACTACACTTAAATTGCTACTAATTGTTACACGCTTAAGAGGCGAAGGTTATGGTAATATCTGCAGTGGTTTTGTTGTACAAGTGTCTCCACTGACACCAGCCTGCAACGTCTAACGGATGCTTAAGGGAATATAGATAAGATCTTTAAAAACCTTAATCCCAAGCAAGCATTTGGTAATAACTTTGCAAAGCCAACGCTTTGCTAAAATCTTATCCGTTCCAAGCCTGTCAAAAAATAAAAACTTAAGTGCAGCAGCCGATCCTTCGGACGGCAGGGAGAATATTATAATGAACGAAATAGAGTGAATTTTACATCACACAACTAGCTGGAGATCAAAACTGACCTCATGCATGTCGGTGAATATACCGTAATCAGGTTAAGTCTCTAGCCACACAAAACCCCATCACGCCTGCGGGAAAAACTTAATGCGGGCAAGCCTTTGTTTAAAGCTTAGATGGGATAGGGTTGTGATTAAAGGTGATACCCGTCAAGTCCGTGACCATAGCGTAATACCGGCAAATCTCTGGTCAAAACTTAACTGAGCACGCCTGTGGGCAAAGTTCAACAAATAGAATAGTATGAGGTCTGTGTGGCAAAGCATTATTTTTGGGCAAGTCTGTGGTAAATACTTTGTACAGCCAACACTGCGGTAAAACCTTATCCGGTGCCGGCCTCCGATCGAAGTCTTTCATTATAGCGTTACCCGGGCAAGTCACTGATCCAAACTTACCCCTGCCAAGTCCAATTGCATTGCATAACTCTGGCAAGGCTCTGGTCAAAACTTCTCCTAGCGCGCCTATGGGAAAAACTTAACCCTAGCAAAGTTGAGATTAAAGCTTATCCCGGGCATGTATCTGGTCAATACTTACCCCGACCAAACCTGAAGTAATAACTTTACTCGGTGGAGCAATTAATTAAAACATATACCGGGCAAGCCTCAAATTAATTTGAACACAATCGATGGAACATTTTATTTAATGTAGCAGCTAAAAGTGAAGAAAAAATATCACCTTCATTTAATTGCAACCCATAGGGTAGCTAACCTATTATTCAAAAGTAGTTTTTACACTATCAGTATTGACTATAGTAAAGCAATGCACTGACCACTGAAAAAATAATAATAATATATTCAAAAGTCAGAAGTTGACAAAAAAATAATGTTATTAAAGTTGAGAAACAAAACAAATATTTTTTTTTGCTAATAACGTTCGCATATTCGTAAAGTAAATCCTTTCTTTTGTATTTTGTAATAGTTCACAATTTCAAAATTACGATACATATAGTTAACTTTTAGTATGTAGGTAATAAATTGTCGGTATTATTATACTGTCTCCGAGCTACATTAATAAAAATAAATTTTAGTTTATTTTTTTATAAGAATCTGCAAAGGAGCTCGACGGTTGAAGACATTTTATCAAATTTTACGGCTGTCGTCGGGTCAAAGTGTAACTCACGCTGCGAAACATTTAGCAATTGACCCCAGGAGACGAAATTTGTGCCAGCGAGCCAATCCATAAATTCTGTAGGTGGCCTAAAGCCCGAATGTTCTTCATGCAAATACTGATTCCGTCTACTCTGGTGTAAATAAAATGCATAACAACTGCGTTGGACGAAGGGTCTCGTAAATGATTTCTCGTCTCTGGGTTCGAGATAGTAGAAAGCGGTAAATGAATTAGAATTAAAGACAGAATAAAGTTACAGATATTCTTTTAGTTTTTAGGCATAGATTTGGATGAAACAGTAATTTTCATTTATTTCACAATTTGATAGTCAGTGATCCGGGGCTCCAACCCCCCCCCCCCCCCCACCCCGATTTATACAAATGTGATACCACTGGTGTGCACTGGACTCCCCTCCCCCCTCCCCTCTACTTTATATGCGAGATATGTGGATGAGGCCTTAGCAATTTTCCCACAAATAATTATGCCTATAAAAATCAACTTTTAAAAACGTATATCCTGAAATAAGAACGACAATTTAAGTTTTGGACTGTTCACCAAAAGACTTGACTCGTTTTTTGTTCCAACAATTTTGAAACATCTTAAAGCCACCTGTATTTGACAAACTATAAGGATGCATGCGCTTTACAATTACAGTAGAATCCGGTTATAAGGGACCCAGTTTAAAGGAAAATCCTGCTTAAAGGGACGCTTTTTAAATATTTGGCTGGCCCGCTATGCTTTCTGGGTTAAAAATATCCGGATATAAGGGAACCGATATAAGAAATAATCCGGTTGTAAGGGGCGATTCGTAGACCATTTTTTTGCGTTTTAGTCCACTTATAAGGGAATTTTCAAGAAAAATGATTGTTGGAGGCAGCCAACTCTGTTTAGGCGATTTGAGGAACGGTGGTTCATGGGATGAAATGATGAGTGAAAATGAATGATGGTTAGAGTGATGCTTGAATATTGGGTACCCAAAATGATGACAAATAAATCACGAACGAGATGAATGAAATAAATGACTGAATGTTAAATCAAACTGGGTTAAATTGTGAAATAAGTCGTTGTAACTTTAGTCAAAACACAATAATAAACAATCTACTCTTTACAATAAATACAGAAGAAAATGAGAGAAGTTCTCATAAAAAATAAATGATTAATTGAACTGATGGTTACAAATAGTTACTAATAATTGACTGAAGTCAGAGAGTGTTCTCTCTTCGCAACTCTAGAAGCAAGTGAAGTCTGTCTTGAAAAGACAGGTAGAATTTCAGGTAGAATTTGAAAAATTATGACGTTGATGTCAGAAAATAGGCGGCTAATTAAACAAAGGAACCTTTTACATTGTAGGCTGAATAAACTAGAATTAGAGACAATAAAAGGTTACATGATTAGTTGTAGTTGACAAAGCAGGGAACCCTGCGTTCAGTTGACATGACATGATTACATAAATGATTGTTGCTTTACATAACAGTACTTTGTAAGTACTGACAAGTAATTATAACTAAGTATGGCTATTGAAACAAAGGGACCTTTGACGTTGTTGAAACGAAAGAATAGAGAATCATAATTCAATCACACAGTGAAGTTGTGATGTTATGAAAATGAACTGAAAGTAAACTGACTAGGAAATAGTCAAAGGTACCCTTACACATAAACTAATGATTTGACACAATTGAATATTGAATGTAATTATTGATACAATTTATTTACGGCTGACCTTTTGAAACTGGTTGACACATAACTATTGACTTAAAACTATGATATGGAAGGTATTGACATGAAATCACACAAATATAACTTTACATAAAATTAATCTATGAATAGGAAATGAGTTAGGGTCCTGACTGACAGTTTGAACTCATGAACTGATGTACTTGTAGAAAAGGCTAGAAACTATTGAGTAGTTAATTAGTACAATAAATTAAAGGTACCTTCGTCCAAACACAGGCACGAAGGTTGAAAAGAAACATAACTGTAAAGTGTGAATAATTATTACAATATGATTTGAAGGTGCCTTCGGTGTTGCATACACCAAGGCTGGAAATGAATAATTAATGCACTAAGGAACATTGAAGTTGTTGTGGGTACCCCGATGCTATATCCTAACCAAAAATTGAAAATTATAAATCAATATCTTTGGCCTTCACTTATCTATCCCTTGCAAACTGCTCCACTGCATAAATTGTCCTCAAAATTCTTGCTCAACTTAGATAAGTTGGTTAAAAGCTCGGTTAAAGAGATAATAGGGCTTCCTGCAGACACACCTGATGCCATGCTATACACAACAAAAAGCCATAGGGGTCTCCAAATTGTTCGTGCTACATGGGAGGCGTTTATTCAGCAATATAATATCTGTGTGTCACTACTTGGTTCTAAGGATAAGTACGTTCCTTTTGTTCGTAAAGTGGAAGAAGAGATGCATCAGTGCATAAATGCATTAAAGTTGGATGTTACGGAAATCGAGTCTCTGGTTGCAGCTCGTCACAAAACTAAACCTGGCCAGATTATTCGCAAAAAGTTACGGGATGAAGAATATGTTAAATGGTGTGATTTGCCTCAAAAAGGAATGGGAGTCAAACTTTATCAAGAGTATACAACTGGAAATCGTATAATATTGGACAAAGTTGGGCTCACGACTTCTGAATGGGTGTCTATTTTAAAAATGTCGTGTAATGTGTATCCAGTTAAGTCGATTCCTGGTCGCTGCCTAGGTGAACCTTGTTGCCGTCATTGTAACAAGAGAGAAACCCTTAGTCATGTCCTTGGTAGCTGTCAGAAAGGTGATTTACTTCGAAACACAAGACATCACGAAATTCGATCAATCGTTGCAAGTTATTTGCGTAAAGCTTTTTCTGGATCGCAGCGTTTTTGGACTGTTCATGAAGAAGTGACGTGTACAGACACAAGTCAACGTGTTGACATTTTATGTTATGATACTCCATCCCGAATTGGATACATCATTGACCCCACAGTACGGTTTGAAAAAAATGAAGACCAAGCAAAAGAAGTGGATTTGGAGAAGCAAGCAATATATAACCAATGTATTCCATATTTTATGAAACAGTATGGATTGGAGAAAATGGAAGTTATTGGGCTTTTTGTTGGTGCAAGGGGAACAATTACGGAGTTCTTTGAGCAGTTTAGAAAGAGTTTTCTATTGCCCTATTCCATGGTTAAAGAAGTAATTGTAGCGGCTGTTCGTGGTTCTAACAGGATTGCACATAATCATTTATATTCTATAGTTCCAGCTTAATTATTTTTATCCTTTGTCAGTATGACTTCATCGTTACTTTGTAAATCGTTTTTGTGAAACAATGTATATTTGTTACTGTGTCTTTCAGGCAAGTACAATTGTGTACCAGTGTAAATAAAAGCTTTTACTTTCTCTCTCTCTCATGACTACGTAATCAGGTCAAAAACCTGATCACAAGAATTGATTTGGTTTAACTTAAACTGCTTAAAATAAAAATAACGACTGAGAAAGTAGATACTACTGCGGTTGTGGCGGTTGTGACAAAACATGAATGTATAATTAGCAGTGTCAGGTACCTGACTAATACAACTGACTAAAAGTAAGCCTTGAAATGAATGTTTAACTAGTCAGGAACCTGAATACAAATTATAAAACTGACTAATACTAAATACAGTTAACACTTAATAACTAGTGTTTAGGGGTGGCTGAAAGACCAGTTCAGCATGCAACTGAACTTTACAATGACTAATACTGTGCATAAAATACAATAAATGACGAAATACACTACACTTGGAAAGTTTGGAAAAGATTTTGAATAAGGTGCAAAAGTAGGACTCGCGGTTCAGGCTTACAATCCAACAATGATAAAAACAAAGACTAAGACAGAGCCGAACAAGTAGAGAGCTAGGTACTTTACTTGACAACTAGACTGCACTTATCTTATCTGAACGTTCAGAATCTTAAATCTAACTAAGTAGGTATTGGCTGGGCATTCGAAAGTGATATCTGGCAAGGATAAAGCTGCCGTTTGTTTTAATGCAAAATGTATCCTTGCAGATGTCTTTTCCGGTTGCCTCTTCTGTGGGTCATCGTATTTATAGATTACACGTCTTTCAAAGTTGTTGGTAGTGGCTCTAACTTTCAACTTAAACTTTACTGCTTCCGCCAGTTACAATGTCGACAAAGAGAAAAAGCAACTCGGTTACCACAGAACAAAAGTACGAAATTTTGCGAAGGTTAAAGACCCATTAAGCAGATAGACGTAATCAAGGAACCTGGAATTAGTTAAAGTGTAATAATACAAATTAAGGAAGAAGGTGAAAAAGTGGTTTGGTGAGTTGTTCCTTGTTGTTGTCTTTTTCATTTGTTACTTCGTAAATAATAGATACAAATAAAAATTTCAAATATGTAAATTATGTGCTGTGTTCACTTACAAGGGAAATCCCTTTTATGGTTAATTCGGCTATAAGGGACCGATTTTGCCAGCCCGGCGGCGTCCCTTATAACCGGATTTCACTGTATAAGGCAAAAGAAGTTAATATAAAAACATAATTTAGTGTGCTAATAAACCAAATGAAGTTGTAAGAGTTTTAGGGACCTAAAAATTACTGTATAACCTTGCTTTTGCATTTACGAACCCAACCTAAAAACTATGTTACATTTTTAAGCATAATAACCATCGTACTCACTAACAAATATAAGTTTTAAATTTATAAATAAGGCACACTGGAGTACAAAATCTGTTAAGGCTGACTGAAGGAAGGATTTATCCTATTTATTAGAATTAGGATTAGCATGCAATTTTACTTGGCTTACAATTTTGGAAAATATGTATAATTTGAATTACATTCGGGAACCTATCTTACTTGAAACTACCAAATAAGGCGAAACTATCAGGAACGTATACTACCCATATGAATGACCTCTGCTCCTATAGTGGTTTGAGTGCAAACTTCGTTGTTCGGTCGCAATCGCGCTCTCAAATTCAAATATATCGATTTTTTTAAATTTCACTGCGCTCTAGAAAAAATAACTCGTAAAGTATCTACAGCTTAAGTTAAGGAATAGCACCATCGGATTCGTCAAGCAACTTACAGGGTTTGCAATTTTGGAAAACACATTATCAAGTCTCAGGGGCCCTCAAACCACGCATCTGCGTAAGTTATTCCCAAATAATTCGGCAAGTATTGGTGGTAAAAAATCCAAAATATGAATACTGGATTAAGCATTCAATTTTAATTGATTAATGATTCTGGAAAAAAATTGCAAAATAGCACGATTAAATTTAGCATGCATTTTTATCTGGCTTACAACTTTTGAATACAATTAGAGTTACTCGGGGCCCGGAAACCACTACCTGGCCACTTAATTCCTGAATAACTCTTAAAGTATAGACAGCATTAATTCTAAAATTGCATCATTTGGGCTCAGCGTACAATTTTATTTTTATTGTAAAATTATAATTATAAAAAGATCACACGCAGTCCTCAAAGCTCCTAAACTACTACCTGCCTATTTAATTCTTAAACAACTCGTTGAGTATTTAATACTGACTGCACTAATTCTAAAATAGCAGAATTGGATAAAGCGTAACATTTTATTGTAAATAAAATGTTACGCTTTATCCAATTCTATCCAATTCTATCCAATTCTTATCCAAAGGAAAAGGTCATACTTATCCCTAGACCCCCTAAACCTCAACATGCTTATGTTATTCCTAAATAATTCGTTACATATTGACTACAAATTCCAAAATAGCACTAATGGATTCAGAATTAAATTTTATGATTTTTGGTTTTTAATTATTTATACCCCTTAGGGTCAATCAAAGTTGAATCATAAAACATAGTGGGTTGTCATCGAAAAATAAATATCTCGCCGGTAAATTCCTTCTTGAAAGGAAGTAAACCCCATGTACTGGGGTGAGTTTAAAATTATGAGACACACTATATATCACAATTTTGAAAAAACTATATCCAACGCAGCCCTCTAGGCTGTGGAAGAAGTACGATGCCTTTGCAATTCTTAAATAACGTAAGTATCAACAGCAAATTCCAAAATTGCACTACTGGATTTAGCACAAAACTTTACTTTTACAAATAGTTTTAAAAACGTTTGATTACGGTTACACGCAGTCCCTCAGCCCCATTGCACTACTACTCCACTACATGGCTAGGTACATTCTGACTAACTCGTCAAGTTTTGACCTTACAAATTCCAAAATAGCGATATTTAGCATCAAATTTTTTCTACATTACAATTTAAAAAAATAATAATTAACGCAAGTCCTCTAGGCTCTTAAACAATTACATGCCTACGTAATTCCCTAATAACTTGTTGAATATTAATCGCACTGTCAAAATAATGCTAATCGATTTCGTATTTAATTTCACTTGTATTTTAATTTTGAAAATAAATTGTTATTCTAAGCAGTCCTCTAGGCTTTTGAACCAGTAAATGCCTATGTAAATAACGCAATAAGTATTGACCACAAGAAATTTAAAACTAACACCAGTGGATTCAGCATGTTATTGTACATAAGGTAGGTTGGTTTTAAAACCTATCTAGTAGAACGTTTGAAAACAAATGCAGTTCCACGGTTGCTAATCGGGTTTCGGGTTGTGCCTGGTGCTAAATTCGCCCAATTTTGACGGTCTGAAACGCAGCAGCAAGAAAAAATAAAATACGCATCTACATAACATATCTACTTCACCTGTCACTTGAATTTTTGGCAACAGTCTGGGACTTGGGGATGGTGATTTGGTGAAAAAACAAAATGTGATCACGATAGTAATCGTAGATCATAGATAAATTTAAATGTTAGTCATGCACTCTCTTGTGCTACATTTCATAATATTTAAAAAACGATATAGTAGTAGTGTGCGTATGTGTGATCGGGTTCATTTTTTTTCAACTTTGAAAATCTGTAACTTTTTTTGTACTTCCTCCAAATTCACTGTTTATGTACTCAAATACTAGCCAGTTCATTCTCTATGTACCCTTAAAATATCAAACCGATAAACTGAAAATTCGAAGACTTATACCGAATTGTATGAAATATCTTCGATAATTTTCGATATTACAAAAATGCTGTAAATGTGATCACCGTGTCCCAAAATGTGATCATGTTAAAATTGCATTAATATTACAGTGAAAGTTAGTGCCTTTTATGTGATCACTCTAGAAAACTTTCAGATAAGATGGAAAATGAAAGATAATGCGATATTAGGTTCCATTTATGAGAGTTTAAATAACACTACATGCGTAAAATACAAAATCACGTGTTTTGGGGTGGTCTGCAAATGGCGTCACAAAATTAATGACATTTTGTCCCACCACTATTTTATCATTTTAGGGGTTGCCCATAAATGATGTCATCGAAATTTCTCCATTTCTACGACCCTATGATTACCCTGTCATCAACCGAACCATTGTGTAGAATAGATGGATATCTTTAACATACGTTGTCATCAAGATCCTAGCTGACCCACTTACCGTACCCCTGCCCCTGACATCATTTACGGATGATCTCTTACCATTGAGTAAGCGACTATTTTAAAATGGAATGTCATCAGTCATCAATATCTGGCTAGACCAGCTGACCCGAACGATGACGTTCTTTAAGGACGATTTTTAAGGGGTTACCCATAAATGATGTCAAAATCTTGGTGGGTAAAAATAAAATAAACGATAATTCGGCATCTGTAACATGTGATAACAGCAATTGCGTAAATGATCGAGGAATTCCTGAACTAGTGGATTTATCTTGAGCTACACACCACAATAATGCTAACGATACACTGAATTTTAATACCCACCCATTTTTATAATTTACAAAAAATCAAAATTTGCTGTAAGGGATGGTTCATAAATAATGTCACCCAAATTAAAACTTTATTAGGGCCCATTCACCTCTATGTCATGATTGTCATGACATCAACATTACTTAAACCGCTATATGTAATATGTCTTCAAAATCTGACTGGACCCACACCCATCCGGACGACATCATTTATGGACGATCCATAATGATGTAAAACAGCATTGTCAACTTATTTTAATAAGCTGTTTGATAAACTGAGTTGATTCGATGCTTTTAGCCATCTGCAGCTCTGATCACATTTAGAGCTCATAGAATGATCACATTATAGCACAACTCCCGGATTTGACACTTTGACCTTTCATCTATTTTAGTGGGAACTCTCCGTACGAAAATCTCAAACAGTATCTTCAACTAGTTGGTAATGAATGTATCAATCACGTTGCACACGTTGTTTAATTCTAAAATGTACAACACTAGAAATTTTGAAATTTGAAAACTCGGAAAAAAATTCGGAATACTAGTTATTCTGATATTCGGACTTCGGCGATTTTACTCTGCCCAGGTTTTCAAAGTTTCGCACCCTAAATTATACTGTCGTTAGTTAAGAGTACAAGCTATCATTACCGGCTAGTAAAGGATTTCTGATGCAGCTTGTGCTTTAGCACCAGCCACTGATCACACTTAAGGCATGATCACATATACGCACTATACTGCTAAATGTATTTCAAATTTTGCAATACTGCTATTTAAGTTTGTAGGTAAGTGCTATATATCTTTTTTGAAAAAAAACATTAACTACGTTCCGTGTTGTGTCGATCTATTTTTCTAACAATGATGTGCGAATATTATTGTTTTCGAAATTTCAGTTTCAATTTGCTTCATGCATACACAGGTATACATACGTACTCCAATTATCAGAAAATCACTGACAAATTCTGAAGCTATAATGTGTAGTCTTGCCCAAAATAGTAGGTCCATCACCTAAGTATTTTATTCTTATTAAATTATATTGGTAATTTCGCATGATAGTGCTCCATTACTGATGTGGGTTATACATTTTCATCTGAATAAATTAATAAGTTTTTAATAAAATTATTGTTGCAAATTTCAAAAATAGTGTCGACAAACATTTACACAGCGTTTTTAATTACGTAAAAATGGTGGGAACGAAAAACATCTAAAAGTTAAAATTGTGTTCCTAATGAAAAATTATATTTACATTAAACATCTAACCTTTATTGAAACGTAATTTAATCAATATACCAGCTGATATTTAACGTCATTCCTCATTTGTTGGCGCATTATTTCCCTTTACTTTATCCTCACGCCTCACACTTAATATACTACAACTTGGGATGTTTTGTGTAGAAGTAATTTGAATTTCCTACTGCAAGAATGAATCTGGATTATAATGTTTGACAACCACATCGCACCATGAGCTGTCCCCTCTGGTTTCTAACCGATTTAAATTGTGAATGCTCCACAACCATGGATTACTATAAGCATTGCGTTCGGCGGCCGAAGTTCGTCAGAGTAGTCGTTCGTTGTAAAACTATAAAGAGCATGTTTCGTCGGACCCGTTGTATCATTACCTAAAGTCAGAGACGAGAGAACACAACGCGAGGAGTTTTGCTTCCGTCCTCTACAAGTGGAGCTCAAAGAAGCTCCCTTAGAATTATTTAAAGTTCTGGTACAATAGGTGCATAATGATACTGAATGGGTAACTACTAGGACATCCGGAGTTGTACATAATAGTTCAAGCTTCATTGCTGCGATATGGACTTGAGTTTTGACATTGCAGCTACTAAGCTTCTTGAGGTTGTAGCTGCTGATGGTAGTGTAATAATCTTGAATCTTGACTCCCTTTAGGTTGTGTGGCCACTCGTATATCATCCGACTAACTTTTTCTTCGCTTAGAACTTCCTTCCCTCACTCAAAATTACCTGGTTCTATCTTAAAATTGAGTTTTAAACAACTAGTACCACAAAGGGCCATTTACTAAAGTACTGGAAGTAGCTCCATCGCACCCCACTGGAGTGAGACTGGATCACTATAGTATAGAAATCGAAAAGAAAACTATAAAAACTAAACCGTGTGTGAATGTGCAATTTTCTCTTTTCCCTTTTAATTTGTGTGTCCACTACTGATGATGTTCGGATTGATTCACTATGAAGAGGAATCTTTGTCTGGTGTGTCAAGTGCTGGTGATGATCACGTAACTCATGTACTGGCTCCATCTCCGACAGCAGAGCATGCACCCCGGAAATGTCTTCTATGGGCATGTAAAGCATGTAAGAAGAAAACTGTAACTGTTGATCGTCGTAAGCAAGCTACTTTAAGAGAAAGACGCCGACTGAGAAAGGTGAGTGTAAACTTATGGAATTGTGTTCATTAAATTTTAAGACGTCTTGCTCTCGAGAGCAGCAAGAGTTAAATAAACTGGCAGATGTTTTTAAATTGATTTGAATCGACTTTTGACTTTAAAAGAAAACAAGCATCAATCAGAAAGTGTTTTGTGCTAAAATTATTATTACATGTAATAGCTTCTTACATGAAAACGTAGACAAAAACATATCACCAACATCTTTTGTGAATGAACAATTCTTACTTCGAGTTTTAACTGTTTCGCGAAATATAGAAGTAGAATCAAGTCTCCATATCTGGTTAGTACCAGACAGCTGTCTGCTTTCTAGGAGAGAAAGCAAATGCATTTATTTACACTGGTACTACAATAGTACTTGCCAAGAGAGACGTACTATATATACTGTGTAATTTTCAGAACAAAAGACTATAATTAAAATTAACCGACAAAATTTTAAGCCGTTTCCACAAAAATTTGAAGGGATCAAAGTATAACATATAAAAGGAAACTGAACAATTCATTGAAATACCGTATTTTGTAAAGCCGGTAGAAAAAAGAGCGTGAGTCTGCTGAGTTAAACGCGAGGTTATTAAAATATAATATATTGCTCTATTACTCCGACACCAAAAAGTACTCGGCTAACATTTGTAAAAGACAATTCAGTTAGGAGTTAAAAAAGTGAAATTGATGACTTAACCGATCTTATACTGCCATGCATAACATAACAGACTTATCAGTTGGCTACTTTACCGATTGCGCGGTTTGCTCACTCAGTATACTGCTCTGTTACATATTTTAACCGATAAATCGGGTGACATGATAGATTATGCGGTAAACATGGTTGCCGGAAATTTTCCCCCGGGACGTTTTCCTCCCGGACATTTTCCCCCCAAGCAGCAACCCCGGACATTTCCCCCCCGTATCCTTATTTAAGATGCTAAGATACATATTGTTATATGATAAAGTGTTGATTCATTAAATGCTATACCCACAAATCCAATCCAATTTTTTATTAAGCCTTAAGCGAGGTCTGCTTAGTGAAACATAAAATATAAACTCAAAGACCTAGAAAAGGAATTATAAAAAAAGCAGCTAAGTTTATTCTTTAAAGTTAATAGTTGATAGCAAACGTTTTGTAAAATATATGTACGAAACTGTTTCTCCCCTATGTCTAAAATTCTGTAATTACATGTGTATGCTGACATTGTACAAAACTCTTACATGGTAACCTACCCTGCTTTACCACATTGATTCAAATGAATTGTATCATAAACGTCGTCTACTGTGACTAGTAACTATTGCTAGTATAGTCCTTCGAGTGCAAAATGGTTTATATTTATTTTATTCAAATTTGAATTTGAGATTTCTTGAAATAAAATGTCAAGAAAATTCAGTGTGAATAACAGTAGACAATTTTAATGAAATTATAACTTGCAGTAAATGTAGTGTTTAATTTAATTTATGTTGGTAGTAATTAAATTGTTTCTGCAACTGAACTTACTCAACAATCATCAGCTGCAATAGGGTCGTCCATAAATGACGAAAGTACGCCCCGCGTACTATTCAAATTTGGACCTCTCAGGTCCGCGTACTATAACAGACCCGCGTACTGCCATTTAATACTGTGTTAAATAGACCCGCGTACTATTCAAACTGAGACCTCTCAGACCCGCGCGCATTATTATAGAATATTATTTCAACAATTTGTAATTTTTTCATGGGGGGGGGAGGGAACAATAGCATTGATTGTCCCCCCCTGTCGTTTTTCAGGGGGGGGGGGGACATTGCACCCGTGTTCCCCCACCCCCCCCCCCCCCCGGTTCCGCGGCCACTGCTTAAGACTAACATTATCGCTAATATTGGATTCCTTCCATGCCTTGGCTAACTTCCTTGGATAAACTGCATATGCACGACTTGGCCCAACCTGCTTGTGGACCATATCGGCTTATCCTGCTCATCTTCGGAGGATTCTGAATCCTTAGTGGATGAGTAAACCGTCACCGTTTACACCCTCTGCTTCTTCAGAGCTGGTTCTAACAAGCCTGTCTTCAGTTTTGTACCCTTACAAGTAGTTGGTTTCTGTTCTTTGAACTGTGGGATCAATAAAGTAAATTTCGATTTATATTTGTGACATGTGACATATTCCGTTATTAACAAACATTGCATGTATCATAACTTTATATAATGAGCATTTTAGTATCCTTAATAAAGGTTGGGGGGGGGGGAAATGTCCGGGGCTACTGCCTCGGGGTGAGGCATATCTGGGGCTACTGCCTGGGGGGGGGGAATATCCGGGGCTACTACCTGGGGGGAAAATGTCCGGGAGGAAAAATCCAGGGGAGCAAAGGCCCGGGGAATAATGTCCTGGGGAATATGCCCTACAACCCTTCGTGACTGGTGATCAATAATTATTAGTGTGACAAAGTAAAGTGTTAAAATGACGAAAAACAAAACTCGGGTCTTATCACAGTGAATAGTGTATTATATACCCTGATTAAGAAAACATTGTTCTCTATTGTGACTCAATTGTTAAGTTTTTCGATCTACATTTGAATATTAAAACTATCTTTAGTAATAGCTAGTTGTTAAAATAAAGCCTTTAGTTGTCATTGGTTGCAAACGCTATTGAAATTTATTTTCATATTTTAGTTCAATTCTTGTTATCAAATTTTACCGGCACAACAGCATTTTAAAACAAATCTGTTACTTTCTTTTGATGTTTCCTCTATTATAATCATTAACAGGAATACTGTTAGAGCTTCAAAGCAAGATTCCCATCAATCGGCAATCTAACTAACAAGGTCAACAATAAAGTTTACATATTCTATCTGCTAATGTCTAACCGATTTTTCCGGTTACTAATTCTGACTGCTTTCAATATGGAGGCCCACAAACATGTCACCTTGGCATTTTTTTCTGAGCTTGTGAGTCTTAAAAATATACGTTTGGGGTTCACCATTTGGGCGCACTATTCAAAAAACAACCCTGATGGCTAAATTTCAAACCAAACCTGAATAAAGGTAAAATAACAGTCTGAGCAGAAAGAGCATATAATTTAGCACATTTAACAGCTGAGCCACCTTCTGTCAGAACTGTCGTTGTAAGCAATAGTGAGGGGAAATGCCAACTGCATACAATTGTTATGGCATGGAAAAAAATTATAGGAGTTAATATTTTTGACCGCCTCACAATCAAAAAAATGATCGTTTTGCAAAACTTCTGAAGTCGTTGTTTCTTCAAAACCAGATCAAAGTTGACTCAAAGTACCACACTGACACAGTTGTCTCTCTTCTTGACTTATATACATGTTTTTTCTTAATTGTTTAGGTGAATGAGGCGTTTGAGAAATTGAAGAGACGCACTTGTAGCAATCCAGAGCAAAGGTTACCTAAGGTAGAGATTTTACGAAGTGCCATAGAGTACATTGAGACTCTGGAGGATCTTTTGCATGGCTCAAACTCTTCAATAAACAACGACGGGGATGGTATGACATCGCATCGGGATTTTATTCATGACTCCAATGGTTCAATCCTTTCGTCAAATTGCAATTCAACGAATTTGGTAAGTATCAAATCATTTATTTATTTCGATTTCAAATTATATTTAGCATGTATGTGTGAGGAATTTCCTCCAAGGGATGAATAGTATGAATACTAGTGCTAGTACCTAAGCATGAGTATGCTTATTATTACAGTTCATGATAGACTTCGTACTTCGTATATATTCCATCATATGGTTTAGCTCACACTCAAAATATTTGGTCGACTATTAAATTTTCAACAACCAAAAACCCATCTGCATGTCTCAGGATAAGAATAATTGCATGTTTTAACTCTCAGAAACATAATAATTGCCAGAGTTGAAGTACAGTGAAATCCGCGTGTAAGGGACGCCGCCGGACCCGCAAAATCGGATTCTTATAGCCGAATTCCTTTTAAACACATAGCAATCAAAGGGATTTCCCTTGTAAGTGGACATAACACATAATTTACGCATTTGAAATATTTATTTTTAGTCGAAGTATGGTCAAGAAGTATACATTTTCATTGTTCAATAGATACAAATTATTTGCATTATTTAAAATAGTCAGTTAATGTAGTTTGTTTCATGTCTTTGTTAGTTTGGTTCTCGAACACATAAGATTATATGTTGTGTAGGTTAATAGTAAAGTTTGCATCGTCAGTATTTGCCTGCTCTAAAAAACATTTTTAAACTTCCGCAGCACTTGCAATTGACTTTGGTTAGTCCTCTCTGTATTCCTCGGAATGGGAATCTCCTTCGAATTCCATTTCGTCCCTTTCCAGTAAAATTTTGCTGACAATTTGGTCCTCATTCACTTCCTCCTCAGTAAGTAAGTCGTTATTCATATTCATAGCGGCAAAAGCAAAACGTAAGCGTCTCTACTGCAGATTTTTTCACTTTCTTGCTTAATTCGACTTATTACACTTAAAATAATTCCAGTTGCTTTGAGTACGTCTACCTGCTTATGGTCTTTTAACTTTTGCATTTCTTACTTGGTTTCTGTGGTAACCGAGTTCCTTTTCGTCCATGATGTAAACTGAAGGAAGCAGTAAAGTTTAAGTTAAAAGTCAGAGTCGCTAGCAACAACTTTGAAAGCCGTGTAATCTATAAATACAATGGCCTACTTAGATTTAAGGTAATTTAAATGTTCAGCTACGATAAGTGCAGTGTAGTTGTCAAGTGCAGTAGTGCTCCACTTCTTTGGCTCGATCTTACTCATTATTTTTATCATTTTTCTTGAAAATTCCCTTATAAGTGTCCTAAAATACCAAAAAATGGTCTATAATGTGTCCCTTGTAACCGGATTATCTCTTATATGGGTTCCCTTAAATCGGGATATTTTTAACCCAGAAAGCATAGCTGGTTAACCAATATTTTAAAAGTGTTCCTTTAAGTAGGATTTCCCTTTAATTCGGGTCCCTTATAATCGGATTTCACTGTAACTGTAAATGGAAATCCAAGTGATATCATTATACAGGTACGGAGCGAGCGAGTGAGAGAGAGAGGAATCTTTTATTCATAGTCGTTAGGACAGATCTAAAAGTCTGTAATTATTATATTTTTACACATAGCTTGGGAACATGTAGATCATAGAATTTCACCTACAATACTGTCCTTATTTCACTTACGCTTATTTCACGACATTAAGGCAGTAAATAAAAAAAATCATTTGAATAATCTGAAACAGACTGGGATGCGGGATTCGAGTGTACGAGTGGAAGAATATAAATATTAAAGGGAAATGTTTGGCTGCCACGCTCTCAAATTTTGATTTATCAGCTTCAAGAATGTTTCATATTTACCTACCTCTCCTTTTAAAACTACGTTACATGTTCCATTCCCACAATTTACAATCATAATGCGATAGTAAAATACTATTCAAGTAGCATTATTATTAAGTAGCAAATACATTGAATTTAAAATATTGCCGCTGCTTATATGCCTTCTCTCAAGATTTGAGAAGTAATGGTGCAGTTTCCGTTCAGTTTCCTTAGCGCATATCCTGAAACATAAACAAACATATCCTCTACCTAAATTCTAAAAATGTGACTTGAACCGTATGCATAATTATGGGTTTCTACCTATATAAAGTTGTGCACATTCTTAATGGAAAGAGGTAGATTCTAATAAGTAACAGCTGTTTACGGGGAATTATTATAGTAGAATAAAAAATAAAAATGACGTACCAACATTCTTGATATTGAATATGTTTCGTTAGATTCAGATTGGATACCGGAGGGCTGAAATTGAATAACTGGCATTATAAAACTCGCAGATAATTTTAGAGTGAGAGAAACGATATGGAATGTATCCAAAAAAATTATCTGCCCGACTAAAAATCTTCATGCGCTTTCACTATATTATGCAGGTTTCAAATAATCAAATGAGCTCTGCTCCCAACAACCTGGCCATCTATTTCTCGTATCACATCGGGATCTGGCGAAACACCTCGCATCTGTATCTCCCCTTACTCCCCCCCCCCCTCCCTCATTTCCACCCTTTCATATGTCCTTCAATATTTCTTTGATTCACTCTGCGTAAAGCGAGTTGAACTTTTCTAATTATTCATAACTTGCATATTATTCCCTGCATAGAGAGTCCTTAATCCGGGAAAATGGAAGTACTGTAACATGCTGCGCACAATGACAATAACGATTAAGGCCTCAGTCTAACGAGGAAACAATTTTTAATTAATTGGAAATGTTGTAACTGTCCTATGTGTACAAGGTGATGTTGCTGCAGGTGCCATGCAAGTTGTGTATAGGTATTCCATGAAATGTTAATTACTGGTATGCCTCCCCCCCCCCCTCCCCCATGAGCCATTTCTGGACCAGTCACTGGGTCCCGGGTAGACTACAATATGTACCTACTAGCAAAAATCGAGACTCAGGCAGTGAGACAAAGTTTCATCTCTTATGATGACAGAGGCACACAAACTAAAATCTTTCATGCTTCCCACAAATGAGAGACTTCCGAAGCGTTATTGCGTAAGAATAGGCAAACATGTTTTAATTTAAAAACAAAATTAAAGAAGTTAAGACTTGGGAGAGATGACGAGAGGGGAGCGGAACAGGGCTGACATGGAGCACGCTCCACTGTTGTGCCGATATGAGTTAGAAGAGAGAAAAATATTGTTTTGAGGAAGACAACGTATTGTGAGCGCAAATACCATGGAGCCTGACCGTTAATCTTTGTTCAAAAATGTGTATACCGTGTAATGTTAAAAGTAACGTCAAGCTCTACTGTGCATGTACAAAAGGCTCAACCCTATATGAGACGATAGTAGAAAGTCGACGCTTTCATAATCCAGGCTCATACTGTTAATGCTGAACTGATTCCCTATAGCCACTAGTTAAATAAAGTTCCCAAGTGTCATGTGCACCATTTGACTTGAACATCGTTTGGTTCCGTACGTCTGAATTGTGTTGCATGGAGAAAATAATGATGATTCCTGCCCTGTCTTTGTAATTGCAAATGTAGTCATCAACTATTAAGAAAACTCCTACATGGCTTATAGCCTGAGCTTATCTCCCGTAGCGGCTGTACATTGCAAGCCATCCTCAATGGGTCAAATGAAGTTCTTATTATTATTATTTTTCTGGGTTTTTATTTTCCTTCTTTTTCCTGTTTAAGCCTTAAGTTATACACACACAAGAATAATACAGAATATGTTTAGTTATCCCCAAAAATAGTACATTTATCAGATACACATGTGAAATTTGCACATAAGAGACACCGCGCGCCCTGCAAAATCGGTCCATTATAGCCGGATTCCCCCTTTTAACCATAGTAGAGAATTTCCTTGTAACTGGACACAACACAAAATTTATACATTTGAAATCTTTACTTTTAGTCAAAATATGGTCAAGGAATATACAGCTCGTACAGCGTCCCGAACTACCCCAAACTGAATCTTCCTCTTTGCTTTCAGACCCTATCTCAACTTAAATGTAATCCAGGTGTGGGGTAGACTCCCCCGACAACTCAGACCAGTAGTTAGACCAACGAACCGCCAAGCCGGTATATCGTGGGCGAAGGATCAGATCCGGTTCCTTCCATTATTTCATATAGACAAATCCGCTTCCTTCCATTTTTACTGAAAAGCAAATCTGTACCCTTCCAGTTGGGATTAAAATAAGAGTTTTAATTACTAATTCGTATTCATTCGTAATAGTTAGTGATCGAGATTGATATTATGCATTATTTTAAAAACTTGGTTAGGGATGCTCCATAAATTACTTCATGGGTAGGATCATCAGATCTGCTTGTATACTGATGACATCCAATGTTAAACAGCCATTTACGCAATGGTTAAGCTGATGACGGGGAAAGAAAGGTAATAGGGCCTTGAAATGAAAATACTATCAATTCCGACTATAAGGGACCTGGGGGGACCGACCTTTTTAGCCCCGTTTAGCCGATATACCGTATAACCATTTAAGGGATTTCCCTACTAAGCGAAAGATTTTTACAATTTTAAAATTTATTTTTTTAGAGTAAAAAGATGTCGAGGACAAGATATTTACAACGGTGTTCAAATATAATTATTGAGATTCAATGAAAAAGTCAGTTGTTGCAGTTTGTTCGTTTTTAATTCCATTTTGTTGCACACAAACACTAATATTAAGAGGATTTGAAAAAACGGTCCCTTAAATCCGGATAATTTTAGCATTGGAAGCATAGCTGGCCAACCAAATATTTTAAATTCGTCCCTTTCAGCCGTTTTCCCTTAAATCAAGATCCCTTATAGAAGGATTTGACAGTATTTCCATTCCATCATTTATGGATGACTCCTCATGCATTTTTTGAAACTGCAGAGTTTAAATGTTATAGTTAATTAACCCAACATGTGCAAATTTCTTGGCTAACTTAATATTGACAGTATATATTATATTTTATACCTATTTTTATTCATTAAAATAAATGAAAATAGATAACTACGTATTATGCCATTCTTCGATGAACTTAAAAGCAATTTTATTATGCTAAGAATTACTTTTTGGAGGTATCTTGTTTTCATTCTTTAACAAACCGAAATTATTAACTTTGTTTAAATACATTATAAACTAAAGGTTTTAATCGATAGCAGGGACGGACGGCCGTAAGAAATTTCGGTAAATTCCCGATGGGCCCTCAATTTCTTATACATTACGTATAAAAGGGAGCTTGGGCCCCTAGGCTCAGAGTGGGCCCCCTGATCGCCCAACTTGTTAAATGTAATTTCCCGGGCCCAAAAATTCTCCAGTCGCCCCTGATCGATAGATTATAAGTTTTGTTACCTTTGAATCTCTGGCATCAACATGTAAATACTAAATACAAAAAAATAATCAGTCGTAGCAAAAAATAACTATTATTCTTGGGTAACTAAATAGCAGGGGACTATTACATAGGGGTACCAAATGGCAGGGGACCATTATTAGGGGACTATTGGTAGGGGACCACTTTTAGGGGACTTTCAGCCACCGTACCGTATTTTTTGGTCCAATTATTTGGGTGTCTGTTGTTATAACCTTTGAATCAGTCGGAATAACAACACAGTTAATAAATGTTTCTTAAGTCACTAGTCAGTATGGCATGTGCGCGGCAGTCAAAGTCTGGTAAGAAGCAGAAAATTGTGATTTAGATCTTGTTTAAGACAAATAAATGTTTATACCTATTTATTGATTTTATCTATTGGCTCCACTACTTCGGATTTTCTCCACTGTCAAGTATAATAAATTAGAAGCTGTGGCGCTGGACATTTTTTTAGATTTCATTTTGGAAACAAAAATTTCACTGTGTATTGAAGTGTCAATATTAATTCATTTTTCTTTTATACAACTCTAAGCATAATTAAGAACTGATTATTTAAAATATTAATAAAAAAAAACCAATTATAATTACCAGCAGCAGACCGTCAATTGATCCTAGCTCTATGCTAGTTGGTCCAAGAGGCCTAGCGCTGCGCTGTGTGGTCTTTTTCATAACTAAAAGCCTTCTGGCCTCACCCCTGCTTCTACCGCCAATTGTCATGCAGCCACATTTTGTAATCTAAATTAATTCATTATAATAAGCGCTACTTCCTCGTATGTAGCATGTAGTTAAAATGGAGTACCGGGTACGTTGGCTAGATAATAGGTTTGGTTGTACTTCATATCAAAATATCAGTATAGCAAAGAATTATAGCATACAACTGAATAATAAAAATCGTCTAGATCTTAATGTCAAATGTAACGTCATTAATCAACGTGTCTTTCCATATACTTTAAACGTAAAGGGATATGAACAATTAGATAAAAGTTAATTTTACATTATTGCAAATTCTATAATAATAGCTGCTGATGTGCTAGTTAGCACTTAAAATGCAAAGCTTCATTCTAACACTCTCACTAGTCAGACTCGTGTACTATTATGAGGCCGTGTACAATTACATAGGAAATACAGAGTTGCTTTCAAATGTTGGGTAAAAGATTCCTATTCGAGGCATTAATTTATAAAATACCCAACACACAGCTGAAAAAGAACAGACACTCGTCTGAGTTTACCCTTTTTACGCTCCTTCACGTTTTCTCAATAAATTCGATTCGCCTTATGGTCTAAGACTTAATCCCACAACAGCGATACATAATAGGTACCTATATAAGTAGAAGATCGAAAGATTTTACGATAATAAAACTTTGGACCGTGACAGATATAATTACATACTGGAGATGGCTGTGTGAACATGTATGATGATATGACGGGTTGGTTATTATGTTGATTATTTCGAGTCGCAACTTTGTTGTGGATTGGGTCGGGTTGCAAGTATGTATCCCCTTGCAGGCAACTGGATACGCTAAGTATAGGTACTTGAGGCAATGTAATAAAACAAATGGAGTTTCTATGTGCGACCCGAAAAGACGGAAAGAGCGAGTGAGTCTCGGGGAAGGCTAAACACACTGAAAGTTATTGTCTAGTTATCCCGTCATCCCTTTAGCAGACATCATGTACCTTCGCGGGTACATAATAATACACGCTGAAAGCTGTATGTATCAGCTTTCAAGCACATCTTTCTTCTGCTTCTCTGTACAACTTCTACAAAGTCGTCAAATCCATCAAGATTATCGTGCAACCTCTTTGCACGACGTCTTGGGGTTGACCTGATCACGTACAAAAAGGAGCTTGGATGTCATGTCATCCAGCTGCATGTAGCTATTTTATGTTTGTATTTCAAATCTATACTACTCTGCACTCTACTATAGGGCACTTAAAATGTTTAGTCTTTCAGAAACTGAAATAGAAATGAAGGTTTCTACCCCTAAAATTTCTACGATATCAACGCCCATATAAATTTTGCACACATACAAATGTGAAGAAACGTAATCGTCGTTCATAACTGCCTACCCCGATCCCCAACATGTATGTATATTATGTGTAACTATATTACTATATGGGAGTACCGTAAATCTTCCAATGGACGACGTTCGGTCTATTTCAAAAATCCATTTGGGTCCGCGCTATATTGGAGACCCGCGGTGTAATGGAAGATTTACGGTAGGTAGCTATATTTATATCACTTTATTTGAGCTAACTTGGGCGTCGTCCATATATCTCGGATGAAAAATAGGGGGCGGGGGAGTTTCAGTGCCTGATACTTCTGCATACTATAAAATGGAGGGGGGAGAACGGGTTCCAGTTCCAGCACTTGATCACGGATACAACAGAAAATATTCAAATCACAAAGAAATAGTTCATTACTGTTTATTGTACTCCTTATAATATTTCATATATTTGATTATTAAGTGCAAAATATAATTTTTAGTTTATTAGTGAATTTTATATTTGTACGCATTAGTATAGAAAATCACTTTCTCTACATTATTTCTTCCCGTATAGAAAAATCGTTGTCGGCGATTAGCGATTTCTGCATTTGAAGGTGGACGAACTTTATCTTGCATAAGTACTTCTAACTCCCAATTTGAAAAACACCCATACAGTAAAATTACGCTACTTTTAAATAGCACAGATCCAAAATAACTTGATTGCATTGTAAATTGTTTGGTCGCAGGGGTCCGCCAAAATTTTAAAAAATATAAATTTTTAAATTTTGCCACCCTGTAGCATCCACATTTCTCATCCGATTTTGGCGAAATTTGACTTGTTTAATCATTAGACTATTTTCCAAAAAACAATTTCCGGATTTTTTAAAAATCCGAAAAATTTTTTTTTTGAGGCACCGATTTTGAGTTAGTTTTTGCACAAAAATATAATTAATTATTATATTATTAATTATCAGTTATGTAGGTTAAAAGAAACTTTTAAGTTAACTTCGTGCCAATAAAGAATCAATCAGTCAATATTTACAAAATTTACAGTTATTTTGAAATACTTGACCAATACTAACGAGTGATAACGAAAATTCGAAAGGTAATTATTAGTAGAATCTATATACCGAAACGCGCCTAGTGCAATCGCAAAACTTTTTGAAAGCGGATTGTTTTGCCTAAATACTATTGTATGGGCCAGAAGTCCAAAACCAAAAAAATACTTTGTTTTTTCAGAGCTTTAAAATTATATGTTACTCGTCAAAATTTCATATAGGTTTTAAAAAAGAAAGTTTTGCTATCGCCCTTGTAACTTCAAATTAATTCGATAACCTAATAATGACGGTATATCAATGATAAAATTGTACATCACTCTTTAAAATTGGTCGAGTATTTCAAAAGTTTGATAAACTATATGTAAATAGGTAGAAATTAAGTTGTCATTGAGTTGAATAAAAGTATCTGTATGCAAGTGGAGTCATATAGGAAGCTCTGAATTTGTAGTGCTAGTGTGTGTCAGTGGGTAAAATAGCATTTATAGGTAACTAGCACGGCAGTACAGTAGTAGAATTGAATGAAAGAAATTGCTAAGTAGCATGGCAACAGTAAAATGTGACTTGGGATGACTGAGGGAAAAGTTGAGCAGTTTTTCAGTAAAATGTGACTTGGGATGACTGAGGGAAAAGTTGAGCAGTTTTTCGTTTTATAATGGGTTCGTGAGCGTGTATGCCCGGATGCAAAAGTCAAAACAAAAGATGTTCAAGTGAAATGAGAGAATCTCACTCAGTTAGCTATTGCGTTTTGGATTAAGAAACCCTCCCCCAACTGATCTCGGTCTTTCTTGTGTTCTAACCTAAACACCCAGGAAACAAAATTGTTCCTCCTACATATTTGTCTCTGTCATCTTCCGACATCTCGACATTCAATATTTTCCTGATTGCCAATGTCATTGGAACGTGATTCTGTTTCACATTCCCGTCTTTACTACTAATAGTCGTCCTCGTTATGACGCGAGGCATTCAAACGCCTAAGCCCATTCATTCATTCCATCTCCTTCCAACAACTCTTGGACTAATTCTATCACCCTTCTTACCCCTCACCTCATGTGTTATTTCCACTTCGCAAACCATCCGACAAAATATAAAATGTGGCATCTTTCAAAAGTTTACTTTTATACTACTTGTCTATGCTTATTTATTATTTTCAGCCCTTGCCAATCTCATAATGTTGTAAAAGCCTAAGTTAGTTAAACTTAAACTTAGTGAAATAAATTACTTCTTTCATCTCTTTTTATTATGAGATTTTTGCATTGGATTTTTTGTGTTTTATTTTTTAGTCTCCACCGCTCATAAACTATCAGGATGAAATAATACAGATACGCCATTTAGATAAGGTGTAGCTTCACTAATAATGAAACAACTTTTGAGTTCCAGTAGATAGAGTTCCGTCGGCGTTCTTTAAAGACAGGACTACTATTTGCTGACTCGACTTGTGTAAGATGTAATGCACAACTTCGTATACTTCTAGACTCAGATTAGACGGAAATGGAAGGGAAGGGAAATTTAGCTTTAGTTGAAGGAATGCATGAAAATTTAGATTATGGTTGAGATCCGCTAAGATATCATCATGATATCATTCATCTCAACTGTACTTTGACTGATGTTTTCGTCTTTAAGTCTTTCACGATTTTCTCAGTTTAATTTTGTTGGAGTTGGAGGGGCGCTAATATTGGGAGAAAAGAAGGATGAACGCTACACGACACGTGCTTTCCAGATGGCTGTCACCAAACGAAAAAATGACAACTCTGATACATTTCACATAAAATTAAAAATATCATTTGATGAGAATCCCAAACGATGGTTTTGTGGGACTTTGCAGCCCTACCGCGCAGCCCCAGTCCTTATACCATATCTACAGATATGAGGAAAAATCAAATGCTAGGGACTTCCTTTTGAGGAAACAGAAGTGAGTAATATAAGTACAGTCATGAATCTTAAAAGAAGAGAACAAAACAAACTGTCTTTCATAGGGTTGGTTCTGTGAGATTTCGTCCGGGAATAGGAATTAAATCATGAAATGTGGTGGAAAACTGGGAAGCTGAAAGGTATACCGTATTTCCTGTTATAGTGGGCCCCGCACACTATTCAAATTCCGACCTCCCAGACACTTCTACTATTATAGGCCCTTCCATTATTACAGGCCCGTCTACTAAATTTAGTTTCAAGTTATACTGTTAGAATAGTACCTATAGGTACCTAGGTAGTATAGTGCATATGCAAATGAATTCAAATTTTCAAATTATCAGACATGCAAATATTCCAACACAATGAATCAATTTTTCTTAGTACAACAATCGCAACAATAATTAAACTACTTTTGCACCAAACTAATATTTTATTTTTATATTTTTCCTGTGGAATGTAATTTTCCAACTATAGCAATGCTCCTGTCCAGTAATCCTGTTCAGTTTAGGGTACAAATATCAATTTTAAGATTTGGCGGGAAATTCAAAAGTTCAAATTCCGTTTATTTTTAAATTTTCTTGCACAAATTCAGCAAAAATAATGTAGTACGCAGCTTTCCTGTAATTTATGGCGCTAACACATGCTTACAGATTGCTTAATAATAAACTGGAAAAATTAATAAGATAAAATATCGAATTTTAGATTTGGAGGAAAGTTCAGACTGCCGAGTCTTACCTTAAGGCAACCATTAAGAGAGAAAGATAGCTTTATTCAAAAGAACAAACTTAACACTGCACTGTCCTCTAATAAGGGTAGTCTAACAGACTCCTCTGTATACGTTTCAAAAATTGGTTACCCAGAAGCAAGGGAAACAAGTAAACACTTGTTTCTTCACATAATTATTTTAAATATTATAATTTATAGAATTTAGTAAATTTACGTGACGGAAGTAACTGAATTTATGAATAATTAATTAGGCTGTGTATAATCAACCCCATGTACAACTGCAGGCCCGTTTTATAGACCCTCCTAGTATTCACATTTTGACCTCCCAGACCTGTCCATTATCACAGGCCCGTCTACTAATAAAGGCCCGTCTACTATTACAGGAAATACGGTAATTGTTTCAAAGAGGCGAGGGGAGAATTTTTCCTATTTTAGTGTAACCAAAACAAATTATGGCGATACGGAGGAGTTGGACTTTTTAGCAGGGTAACATTTCCTCAAAATATTTTATATGCTGGTTTTAACACACCGTATATATTACCTACCCCCTAAGTACTTTACTCATATTACTCCTCCAGATCCAGACTCTCTATGTACTGTTCGTTCAGCCGTCCTAGTCTATAGCACTTCGTCTTTACGGATATAGGATATACCGTATTTCTGCTAATAACTCCTCCCGGGAGTTACGTGAAACTTAGCCACACACTTGGGAGTTATACTAGTAAGAGAACCAGGACCTATAGAGACCCGGGAAAGAAATACGGAACCTGCATATAAGTTTCTATTTCTATATTCTATAGTCCACAGTCACTTAAAAATGTTTTATACCGTGGAAACCTTATGTAAAATGTATTCAGTTTTCCATCCATCCATCCATGTTTGTCTCATAATATACTCGTACCCTCCGTTGAATTTGTGGGTTATTAGCTTTTACTCCAAGCATTTGAAGTAAATTACCCTTTTTACAAATATCTTTCCAATCATTCCAACTACACAGACACACACACAAGACACAATGTTTAGGAAACTGAAAAGAGACAAATTGTCGGGGAGAGAAATGTATATAGCATGGAAGGAAAAATGAAAATACTTTGTAGTTGAAACACTACAAAGACAAATAATGCATCATATAAGTACATCAAACTGAAAGGTTTTCAACTTCAATAGAAGAAAGCTAGGAGACCTTTCGTCTCTGCTGTTGATGCCGATTGCCGATGTATGTATGTATATATGTCATGTGGTATGTTGGTTTTTTTACTCGCTATATAGGCTGAGCACTCGGTTTCTGCGGATGCTATATGCAGTCAGGCTCACAGCTTAGTGTCTCAGGGTGTTGAGATGTGTAACTTGGGAACGACTCCCTCACATGACAAATTGAGTGTTGTTGATTGATTGTTGTTGTGTTTTGTTTTCGTTTTCAGAGTACTGCGTCACTCTCTTATTTCCATGACAGACTTGCTCATCTCCACTCGCAGAACTCCACCCCATTCACCCCAATCAATGGTAAGATTTTATTTAGTAAAATCGCATTACAAAAATTTCTAAAACTGACTGTATTACCTCTTAATTTCTTATGTTGCTGCGTTTACTTGGTCGTTGTTAGAATATATTGAAGGTGCATATCTATATTTATTCGAATGAAATAGGAAAAATTAATAGAATAAATGTGAAACGCCAATAAATCACTACGATAAATAAACTACAAATCCCTATTTGCTCTACGTAGCATGAGAAGCAATATAAAAATGTACCACCGCACATCTCTGACAGTATAATTTTATGGGAGTGAGTGCTTCATTTCCTTATTGTGTACCTTCAGATTTTGGTGGACACAGATGACTGAACCTTTGTACACCCCATAATGACTCTTCGACTCTAGAATACCAAAATATGAATGAGCTAATGATTTGAGGAGTGAGTTTCTGTACAATCTATAGGATAAGGGAAAGAGTGAACATTTTCCGATTTCTTGCAGTGTCCCTTGTTGCTTGTACTAAATTATTGGAAGGAAGGCTTTCTTTGATGATGGTCGGTATATCTGTAACTTTGAGACTTTATCGTCTGTAAAACCATTTATTCCCTATTCACTGGACTGAATACATTTTATATTGCAAAATTCCTTCACACCTTAGAATGAAATCCGTTTAAAGCCACCCATATACTCGATGTAGAGATCGTGGACTAGTAAAAGAAAGAAAGAAAAAATGGAGGCACGCTTATTAAATACCACTATGTAAGTAAAAGTAGCGTTTCTCATTCGTCACATTGCACTGTTAATTCCCATTCGTACATTCTCTAACCTTATGGAGATTGTGGGATATGTTCCCGGTTGAATTGTAGCAAACTATTTTTTTTCTAACCCTCTCTCGCTCTCCTACAGTTGCTGCTCCACTAGAGTTTGACTCCCTAATAAATAAATTCATTGTTTGGTTAAGTTTCCGCCTAAATTTAGATAAGACTTAGTTATTCAAGTACCCAGCTCAACCTTCTTATCGTATTCTCCATCCATACATTTCATTGCCGTCACGGGGTTATTTATCTGAGATTGTGCATTCAGAATAGAGGGCCCTCTTTATTGCATAGTGAATAAAATGGGATGTTTAAAAATAGGACGGGTAGAAGGGTTCTTCTTGTTTCACTGTGACAGTTAGATTTATAATATGATTTTCACATTATCATTTTTATATGTCTCACTGGAAATAAAATAATGATGAAGCTACCGCCTCACCCATTCATCCTGTACGGGTGACGTCGGCTTCCTGCCAGTATCACAAGGACTTGTTTCTATAATTCCCCACCACTACCTTTCTTGCATTTAAACGTGTATATCCACTTGAGCATCAACTCCGCGTTCTTACTTACCCGGTTTAAACGGTTTCAATATAACGCAGGTGCTAATTCTGATCATGAAGTATGAGACTGTATAAAACGTAATCCCATTGCAATGTGGTACATACTTAACCAGATTTACACTTGTCTGTTGAGAAAATAAAAATAGGTGGATGAGAATGGATGCTGTGCCAAAGTCATTTTTTAAATGTGGCAACAGCTCCTTCCGACGAATTAGATACGTACCTTAGGTTACATACAATTTTTGGACATGTCAATTCGGAAAACAATGAAAGCTAAGGGAAATTGTAGCACTACATAGAAGCTGAGGAAACAAATTAATACATCAAGTAAAATATTTAACTAATTGCCAAATTATGTAGGAATGTTCAAGCCTTCTTCGGAGTTTATATATATCATTTTAGGGCCTACCAGACATATGCATTACATATACCGTATTTCCCAAAGATTGACCCTTTATTCTGATACCTACATTTTCCCTATTTCGTACAAAAAAAAATTTCCGCTCAATAGGTATTTCTTCCTATTTTCTATTTAAAAAGACTTGTATGTATGTATGTATGAGTTTAGAGATTTTTCAACCTTAAGGTTATATCCCACTCTGTTGCATTATTGCAACAATTTTACTGTGTGATTTGAAGATCCCGCGAAGCAGTATTATACTAAATAGCATTGGGCTTCGCATCGTATTTTTACTTAATTACCTACACTTGTAGTATTTGGTGTTCGTCGCGACTCGCTGCGGACCATTTTGCAAGCATATATTTAGGCTGGTTTGCACCAGAACAACTAGTGTATATTTTCCCTTTCGGAGGAGAAACTCACCAGAGTATCTTATGGAATCGAAAGAACTTTCTCACGATCCTCACGACTCCAATACGCTCTGGCAAGCCAACCCATCAGCGAGCAACTCTATCGAATGTCATCGGGTGGCGGCACTTGTAGTATATTTTAGGAGAGAAGTGCTTCGAGGAGAATCTTAAGTTTATACATTTGAATGTACGAGAGTCAGGCAAAGTAGGTACCTACTATTAAGCAGCACTGAAACTCCGTCTCAGGTAGATGACTAACACGGATTTTTTCAGCCTGCACCCAACTCCCTTAAACTCTCACTCCCACCCCAGCTCAACTCCCCACCGACATACCAAGCTCTATCACCAACACCAACTCCAATCCAGAGCGCCACCGACTCCCCCGACCCAGCACCTCAGTAGTTAAACCACTGGGCCGCCGAGCCGGGATTATTTAAAAAGACTTCTTATTTTTGAAGCTCAAATCAAAAGCCAAATGCCTATTTTCTCCTGTACTTATGAATTTTCCTTCCTATAAAAAGTTTTTTGTTTAGGTTGAAGTGTTCGCGTTGCAATAACAGTTATCACCTATAGTACGTAAAAACCTATAGAAAAATAATTTTTCTTACTTGTTCGTAAGATTTTGGATTTAAATAGTGGTTGTAGGCACATTACTCCTTACAAAATCATAGCATTGACTACCACTAACATGGGAATGACGCCACATGGTCCACTTCGATTTCCAAAAAAACTGTTAAAAATATGAGTCTACTGTTAGATAGTACAGATCCAAAGTAACATGAGTCACAGTGGTCCGCAGAAGTTTAAAAGCTTAATAAACTTTGAAACACGTCAAGTTAAGTATAAAATAATAGCCTTTAGCCAAGTCAGCTCGCTAATTAGCCAAGCCTGGCTTGACTTGAACACCCTTGAAAAGTAGAGATTTTTGTGAATAGACTTTTTGAAAATCTTGGTGTATATCATGTCGCGTCACTCCCTTGTGATTGCTCTGTTCCTATTATTTTGTCGGAAATATTTTCCTATCCTGCATTCCTATAAATATTTTCTCCTTCCTATATGTTTTCCTATTTTATAGGAAGGAAAGAAGGCCTAAACATTTTCTTTCACATTTATTCTTCCTATGATTTTTTAATTTTTTTGCATTTGTTCATCCTTCCCACTTATTTCCTAGCCTATATTATAGGCACATTATAGGAAGGTGCCCATCTTTGTCATTTTCTATAATAGTCAAATTTCGACTTCCCAGACCAGTCTACTATTACAGACTCGTCTACTATTATAGGAAATACTAACATATGGGCTGAGGCCAAATCGACAAAATGAATAAATTATTATTACATATTACTATTACCATATGACATGCCATCATTTCATGTTATTCCCATACATAATTAGTATACATAGACATGGCAAACTATATTCGTTCTGTATAGAGTCTCACTGTAGACTGCAGACATGCATACCATAGGAAGAAGCTTGTTGTAGAGAAAAATAGGTTGACAGGGTGAAGCATGCTGCCTTTGCGCAAATAATTCCTTGGGGAAATTCCAAATCTGAGTCAGAATACCAGGAACTCAAAGTCTGGAGAAAATTGAAATTGACAGCAAGTATTTTGTAGACCGCGTGGATATTGAATTGCTATTCCCTTCCATTCCAGTCCCATTACATTACAGAGAGTACGAGGAAAATGTAACTCTTAGTTCGACTGATACTTGGAAAGGAACTCGGAGTCGGGACGTACTCAGTCAACTCACAGTCACTACGAATTCGAATGAGTATAGTGAGCTAAGACTATGATAACATGATGAGGGTTATTTGTAAGTTGTCACGAAATCTTCCTTCTCATATTCATATTACATGATTCCGTGTTTTTATTAACTTGAACTAACGACTACCGATTTCGGGCTCGTTATTTCTTTCATGACACCTAAGACACGACACCAAGTAGCAAACTACGTGTCTCAATACGGGGATTCTCTCTGAAAAAATATACAAAATATCTCGATGCATTACAATAATTGCTCCTGGTGGTTCATCGGCACTTCATCCAGTCTTCGCTTTTACAACGACAAGACGAAGCGCATATAGGTACGTACCAGGGTAGAGTACCTCCCAATAAACAATTTAGTGCCAGACCTGCGTTGTCCCGACACTCTGACACGCCTGTCAGTCCGACATAAGTTTTTGTCCGCTGTCCCTGCATACAGCTGAGCCCAACTCTTCGTAATGTCCAATCCCGGATGTCTTGTGACCTGAGTATTGATTTAAACACTGTTTTGTAGAGAATTTAATTTTGCTTATGCCCGACTTCTTTAAATTTTAATCGGTTAAAATTTGATGTACATAAAAATTTAGTGATGCAAGTCGTGATTTTCCCATGTTATCAAATTAACGGGGAAAAAAGTTGACATGAGGTTGATCCGTCTTCTCCAACGCTGCCAGTGCTGCAGTAACCCGATGATCAAAGTTAAGATTTCTAATGATAAGTAATATATGTGAGTTCGAGCATACCAATTTTCGTAATTTTTCATTGATTCAGCCTGGCGATATTGCTATTTAAATTTTAAAAACAGTGAAGTGAGTTTAAAATTTTGAGACACACGATTTTCGGTTTTTAATTATTTACATGAGAACCAAGTGACTCCTGCGGGGGTCAATCAAAGTCGAATCATAATTAGTTGTGGGTTGTCATCTAAAAATAAATATCTCGCCTTGAAATTCCGTCTTGGAAGGAAGTAAACCCAATAAACCGGGGTGAGTTTAAAATTTTGAGACACACTGTATGTCGAAAAACATTTTGGAAAGGTCCTTTTCGTCATTTGACAATGTTACACGTCATGATGACATGATGAAGACATTTGGATGCATTGCACCAGCTTGATTCGATAATTTTATATTTGTGCTGTTGTTAACTTAAGTTGTATTTTTGTTTTTAAAATCGTTTTTTGTCAAGTTTTTGATATTTTTTTCTGCATTTGTTATTTTGCTTAAGTATTTTTCAGATGCCAGATTACATCAAGTATCTTGTATCGTGTTGCAGGGGATTTATTGATTGATTTTCGATACTCAAATTCAAATCTGTCACTTTTTACAGGCTTTATTTGGTCGCGAGCCACCAGTGTTTTATAGTAGTTCTGTGTGCACCAATTGGTATAAATGATAATTAGTGAATGACTGATTGATTGGACTTTATTGTGACTGAAGGTGTATCACACAAATTATCAAAAAAGTTTATTTTTAACGTACGTATTTGATATTTTTAATAAATGAAGTAAAATTAAAATTAAAGTTAAAATTTTGAAACTGGGTACACTTATTTGCAATTAAATATTTTATTAGCAGTTACAATATAATTGTGTCTATCCGTGGTCTTTTCAATAGTTGCGTTGAGTTAAACTTTCGCAAAAAATAAGAACCCTTCAAAACTGATGCATTTGAGACATTGCCTATACATTTTAACATCACATTCGTCATTTAAATTCATTCCAAAGTTTAGTAATGTAGAAAATGCTCGCCAGCAAACGGTGACATTTTTTGAAGTATTTTCTCCAGTTTAGATCCATCAGTTGCAACCCTTTTTTTCAGATACACCTCCCTCCCCCTGCGTGTCATTTTTCATCAATATTTTGAAACTCCTTCTCTCTTATATTGGGTGACGTAACTATTTGAAGACCTCTTATTAAACTGAAATAAAAAGCTAAATCCTGTCTTACTCTTAAATTGCGATGGCTGTCGCACTAACTTAAGTTATTAGGTCATTGCTTAATAATTAACGTAGGTATGACTATTTACGTATGTTAAATATTATTCAGTTTTTTAATTATGAAAAGCGCTTAATATGATAACGCGTGGTGTGAGCTAACCGCAATAATTGCGGCTAGCTCACACTATTATAATTACGGTAAACCTGGAAACGTCACTTGGTAGCCACCTAAAAAAAGTCATGTTGACCGCTTTTAACCGATTCGGCTGTCAGTGTCAATATTTATTCCAAATTTTAGTGCTGTGAAAAATAATGTCTAATGTATGGCTGTATCGCGTTTTTGCCTCATGTAGGCATACACACATCAACTTTGCTATAGGATAGAAGACACTAGAGAGGGTATAGATGTGGAGCCTACTGTGAAAAATACTGCTAGCGAACTGTGACATTTGAAGTATTTTCCCCAGTTTAGATCCGTAAGGTGCAATTTAACTGCAAAACAGGAACTAATGGCCTTTTTTCGGTAATTTAAGTAAACCCAAAAACGTTACTTGGTAGTCCCTAACAAAAGTCATGTTAACCCCTTTTAACCGATTCTGCTTTCAGTGTCAATTTAATGGCGGTTAGAAATGAATAGTAACGCTGTAAATCGTCAAATATTTTCTATGCATGTAGTAGACAGATATCAGACAGTACCATGCCTAAAGTTTAAGTGTTTTATTATTCATGGTGTCAGATAGTATATTTTACAACTTAGAACGAGTGTAAACTAAGGAACAGGTTCGAATTATTCTCCTATATTAAATTAAAGTCTAAGCAAGAAATTTAACAAACCGCAGTTCAATAATCCCAGACAGGGCTAATGTTTCTGTTTTTGAACATAAAAATAAAATGAAATGGCTCTAGCATCCTAGCTGTGTTAAAGTTAAAACTGCTTTACGATTCAGAGCTTACGACTAGGTAATTATTGTGTACGAAAATCGCGGGTCTCGATTAGAAAGTGAGCCTATAAATCCGTAATTATTTATTCAAAGGGTGGTCTATTTTATTACTCCAGTGCTGTGCAGTGGTTGTTGCTTTACCTTCAAACTCACCCTGCCTGTAAGCACTGATTTTCAGATATGTACTGTAATGGTGCTTTAACTACTATAACATGCGGCTACCATTTAATCTTATTAATTCTTATTAATTTCGTGTGCGCATATACACTTATCTATGTTATTACGTGTTTTACGACGAATGGAGCCCAGTGTGTACTTTATAAAGTATTGACTCAACGAATATAACACACCGTATCAAGCCCCATCTAGGCAAGCTAGATTAACGAAAACGTTTTTCTTCCGAATGTGCGGTGTAAAGATTGTTCCACCGTGCAAACTTTGTAAAAAACCTGTCACACTTTAAACCATGTAAATCATACCGAATGAAAATAGACGAAATTCTGTCTTTCTTTCCAGCACTCAACTCGAATATTATATGCTCTTGTTTTATTATTTAAAAAATCCTCCTGTTTACTGATTTCTTTGTCGGGAGTCAGAAGCACAGTACACAACGGAATCAGTGTAATTATATTCCCCTTCATAAAAGTCTAAAAATAGAGATTTTATAATTGTAGTTATACGGGAAGTCAAGAGATGGAAGAGACACTTCAGTCATGCAATAACTCAACTCTCTTTACATGATATGCCATAACAAACAAGTAAATATTTTTGTTACCATTTTAGGATCTGAGGACACTGGCGAGCGAGGAGCATCAAGTTTGGACTGTCTCAGTCTAATTGTCGAAAGTATTAATCGAGTAAATCGAGATATAAATGAATTTGCCTCCACGGACTCCCCAACTTCTCAAATACAAAATAATATGCAGTTCTCAAAGTAATGTTACGCCTCCCGATACTATGCTAAAAGTTGACATGCTATGCAAGTGCAAGGAGTCTAGACGATCACGAGTGGCTTCCTTAATTCATGTCCTATTGCTCAATAATACGTACTACATTTATTACCAAGAAGTTTTTAATTGCGTCAAACCATTTTTGAAACAAATCACAAACTATATAATTAGTGCTATGAATAATGTGTCGCGTCTTGTAAGAAGTTATGTGCAACACAGTTCTGTGGCACTCAGATTAACTCTGTGCATTTGCAAAACTTTGGCAGTGTAAATTACTCTGAAATATAGAAGTTACCATTTAATATTTGGAACATTTACTTGTGTCATACAGTCGGATTTATTACGCTGAATTACATAATAATGATTTACGTGAAACGAATGGAGTTGTGTATTTTTAGTACAGCCCATGTCGGCCTGTCAAGTCTCATAACAAATATTGTACTTTGCATACAAAGATCCAAATATTATTATAGTTATTTGAAACGTAGATATTACTTACTAGTTACTAATGAAAAAACACACCCTTGCCTTACGCGTCGTCCACACATATCGTATGCAAAAGACGGGAGAGGGGCGAGGGCCCAGTCTTTGATCACATTTGTATTATTATAAAGCGAAGGGGAGGGGGGGGGGGGGAGGGCTCGAGTAATTGATCATGCATACACTGCCAAATTAAAATATGTATAAAGAAAATGACTGCTTCATTTTCGCAACGTTGTCTAAACAATATCAAATCTATCACTTTATTAGATGCTGAGCTTAAGCATCTATTGAAACGGTCATGTGCGTCTGTCCGTCCGTCTATCCGTCTGTTGGTCGTACACTATTTGCAGGCCACAGTTTTAAACCGATTTTCTTCAAACAACTTTTAAACGACCACAAATGAGAGAAGGCAGGTCTGTTTAGTTTTTCATTTTGCTCGGACTGACGATTTCCCCACAATTAACAGTTGAATGGACCCAGGTCAAAACGAAAGGAAGTGGACGAGAACAAAACCAATACGTATAAAAACATTTCATATACAAAATATTCACGTACATACGTATTTTTAAATTCGGGGCGAATACAAGCATATCTAATAGCATAAGTACAAGCCATACCAATTAATTAAACATTAATCTGGAATCTACAATAATTAGTAACAGATGATCGTTTTCAAAAATAAATGCATGGTAAAACGTATGCTGTGTGCTGAGAAATGTAATGAGGCCAGATAATTCAAACGAGCATTATTAGTGCAGTGAAATCCGCGTATAACGGACGCCGCCGGACCAGCAAAATCGGTCCCATTACATACATAACTGGATTCCCTTTTAAGTGGACACAAAACACATTTAAAATTTTTATTTTATAATGCAATTTTAACAATGCTTTATCAATATCTGGCCGAGAACAAACTTTTTGCTTCTTTACCCTTTTTTTCACTTTCTAGCTTAATTCGACTTATTACACTTGAACTAATTGCAGTTTCTTTGATTACGTCCACCTGAATTTTGAAAAATTTCATGCTACTGACAGGTTCTGTGGTAAACGAGTTCATTTTTTTCTTCGTTGACATTGTTAACTGAAGGAAGAAGTAAAATTTAAGTTGAATGTCAGTGAGTTATGTTATGAGTCACTACTACTACCAACAACTTTGAAAACCGTGTAATCTATGAATACGATGACCTACCTAGATTAAGATAATTTAAATGTTCACAGATAAGATAAATGCAGTGTAGTTCTCAAGTACAGTAGTATTCCACTTGTTCGGCTCTGCCTTATTCTTTATTTTTATCGTTTTTCTTGAAAATTCCCTTATACAAGTTGTTAAGTTGTAAAATACAAAAAAAGATCTAAAATGTATCCCTTTTAACCGGATTATCCCTGAAATACGGATATTTTTAACACAGAAACCATAGATGATCAACGAAATTTTTAAATGTGTCCCTTTAAGTAGGATTTCCATTTAATCCGGGTCCCTTAGAGCCGGATTTCACTGTTACGTTGCAATGAACTTTCACACGCAAAAAATGATTTAATACTGTAATATTACTCATACCTGACAAAAAAATCTACAAACTGTAGAAGCTTAGTTATTATAATAATTGATTGGTAATATTGATAAAATTGACAAAATTAGAATATGTCCAAGAAATAAATTTAATATTCTAAAAATAATTCTTTAAACTTTAAATCGTACAAGCATTAATTTAGTAACAAAGTGTTGCAATAAAATTTGTATTAAATTTGTTGCTTGTGATTAGCAAACATTTACGTAACCATTACTACACAAAAAATTTCCACCGTGGTCTCAAAGTAGTTTATGGCAAGCGCAATAGTAGCGCCAGTTGTGAATAAATAATATTTACTTTCTCTCTTTCTCTGAGCTTGCAGCGAATTAGTAATATCCCCGGAAAACAATGTTTTTGTAGTAATGTAGTAAGACTACCATAAAAAAATAACCCTCGCAGTTAGCGCTGGTAATAAAAAGCGAGCTAGGTACGAGTTTTGCTGGTAAAAAAATGGGCTGGGTATGAGTGAGCTTGTTAAGAGTAGCTCCGTTACGAGTGTTTATGACAGGACTGGGCGGGGTGCGAGTGGTGCTGGTGCAAGTGGGCTCGGTGACATTAGCTTAGGTACACGCTAGTTGGGTAAAAGTGGTTCCGTATCGAGTGGGAACAGTGGGAGCAACTCTTGTTCGATTGGGGTCTGTAAAATTAGCGCAGGCATTAATAGTGGTGCTGGTAAGAGTTTCGCTTATTGTTGTTGGCCTATGTAAAAGTAGTGCAGAGTGCAGGTACGAGTTTTACTGATTCTTGTTGGCGTAGTAACAGTAGCACAAGTCCGAGATTGCTTGGTGCGACCGGTTCGAGCATTGCGGGGTAGAAGCACCACCGGTACGAGTAGTGCCTGCACAAAAAGATTGGGATACGAATTTTATAACATCTCATCTCATGCCAATAAAATTCGTTTTAATTTAAAACTTCCGCTACCTCTTCCAAGCCTTGGCTGGTTATTATCTGGCTGGAATTATCTTACAGGATAATTCACGTGACATCATTTATGAGTAAAGGCAAGTGCGTGCCTAAAAAGTAACCGAATTTAGGAGCAGAACAAGCCATGTATATTTCCACTTGCATTTAAACACAGAATACCAGGCAAGGCTAAAGTCACACAAAACGTAAGCAAGTTTTCTGATGGAGCCTAGTTAAGCCACTCCTACCGTCAGTACCTTAACTATTGTAGAAATGACAGCCGTTTACCTGATGTTAATTTGATGACAGGGTAGTTCCTAAAAGATAATTAATGTGACATCATTCATCCCGAACCATAGTTCACAGATCATTTAGATTAGGGAGCCTTCGCAAATGATGTTATTTAAATAGGTACCTAGGTGGATATGAAAATTTATCATTTTCATTATGTTTAACATTAGTGGAAAAGAAAGGGTAGGCCAGAAAATTGATCAAATGTGATGACATCATTTGTGAACGCTCCTTAACATTCCTTTTTGTATGTTATTCAAAGGCCCGAAATGCCAAGAGTCTGAACGACGAATGTACGGCGAACATATCTACCTAGATAGGTTCAGAGGCAAGTATGTATATGCCTTTCATACCCGGCACTAAACTTTTTTCCCGACATTTTTTATTGTTCATTTTTATTGTTCCAAAAGTAGGTTTATTCAACCGGTAATATTTGAAAACTGGTCAGTTCGATCACCCCCAAAAACAATTTAGCACTTTTACCTCGCATTTTTGAACGTTTAAAAGTTGTTTAAAGGAAATGTGTTAAAAACTGTGACCCGTACAGCACGACCAACAGACGAACAGACAGACGAACATGACCATTTGAAGCTTAAGCTCAGCATCTATAAATGGGGAAAGGGAGAATTTTAGTGCTTTAGTTCAGGGCTGTTTCTGTAAAGGAGCACTCCTTCATTTTCGTTATGTGATTTTGAAACGTGGAGGAAAGTGTCCTCGGTACGATTTAGGAAAAATATCGCGGGGGAGGGGGTATCATGAGGGGAAAATGTCCGGGAGGAAAATGTCCGTATAACCTACTGGGAGTGAGTGCTTCTTTATTGGTAGCTGTATACAATTACTTGAGACTACAAACACGTCAGTAGATATAAACCGGAAGTTTATTTGACATTACTTTCAAGTCCAGTCTTAGGATAAATCATTACAAATCAAACAAAATTTTGAATGTTAAGTTTAATTAATTCATTGTGTATATTTAAAATGGGTATATACATAAACATGCGTGACCCATCCGTACTTCATGTACTCTTCAAACCATGACTAATCAAGGCAGAAATGTTGAGCAAGTGTAATGACAGTGATGTGATCTTCAGTGCCTATATACATTTACTATACTATTTACTACATATACATTCTATGTACATATACATACATACAAATATTATGCAGTAATGGTGTAATCACTTAATTAGACCACATAAAGCAATGCAATTATATAATAATATTGAGTTTGAGTGAATTGTCTAGTTATTAAATGTAGGATATATATATATTTATATTATATATAATAATAATAAATGTTTCCCGGGAAGAATCCTAAAGGATTTGAGATACATCTTTTGTTAAAACCCGGTTGTCACTGTTTAAACACTTTGAAGCTTAAGTTACACGAAAGATTTGTCAAAACTCCGCCCTTTAAACTTGTTTAACTTATTTTTAAACGAATTTACTGTGTATAAATCTGATTTGTCATTTTTCACATCACTTGGAAGATTATTCCATGCTGTAACAACCCGTTGGGTAAAGAAATGGTGTCTCGAGTTGGTAATCCCAGGTTTTTTCTTTAAAAACGGTATATACAAAACTAAATATTAAATAATTAAATGTTATCTTACTAGAAAAATTATAAACAAATAATAATACAAAGATCCACAAACACCTCCACAGTATACACAGTATAAAGCTATTTTTCTGGCTGAAACATTTAGGTATTTTGGAGTACGTGGCATGCAGGCAGTATGTAGCAAAGTAATTACGAAATTGGGATACACGCACCTGTACCTGCAGTGTGCGATTTACAATGAAAATAATAATACTTATTTAGATTAAATAGATTTTAATTTCAATTCAAATGCTATTAATAAGATCGTGTAAGGCAGTAAAAAATTTACAGGGTAGAGACATTTATTAAAATAGCATACAAGATCTCAATATATCGCATACAAGTCTGATGTACTTACATGAATGCCTTAAGGGATGTCCGTGAGGACGGCTGGGGGATGTGATGTAATACGTACATAAAATATGGAAGTCCTTTTGAGAGTCGAAAGGTTGTCAAGTTGCCTGTGTCATCGTAGAGGGAGTACTCAGTATAGTCATTGTCATTAGGTTAAAGATTGTTTTCTTTTTTCTCAAAGACTCATTTCCGTTCTTTCTGAGCTTACTTGTTTTTCTGCTTACACTTGCACGCCCAGCTCTTCCCTTTTTCCAAACTTTGAAAATGAGTACCACGAACTACGAACCAAGATAATTATTGCCATTCAAATATTCTTATTTTTATAAATAACTATTGAGCCGTCTTCATATTCAATTGATGCTGCTAAGTACATTTACAAGTATTTCAAACAAATTACATTTGCATTTATTAGCGTAATTACATAATTGCATTGGGTAAATCTTTTTCCTTCAGTGATATTGCTCTAAACCCCGTATTTTGGACTTTAAACCTTCAGAGAAACTAATTTTTACTTCAGTGAAACATTATTATTTACTTTATTCTACTGTTGTATTTTGTTCACAATTGTTTGTGAAAAATTGTGATTTTCATACCACAAAACAATCACAATTAACATTGTTAACAATTTATTTTACCAGCCTAGATTGTGATTGTGAAAAATTGTGATTGTTAACAAAACGATGGAAAAACCTAATTTGTTTGAAATGAGGTGGGGGTGGGGGGGGAAATTTTCCAGTTTGACTGGAACGGTCCACAAATGACGTCCCGCAAATTACTAGTATTCAATTGGGATCGTCCGTAAATGACGTCCCGGAAATTATCATTCTTTCATTGGGATCGTTCGTAAATGACGTCCTGAAAATTATCATTCTTTTATTGTGATCGTCCGTAAATGACGTCCTAAAAATGATCATTGTTTTATTGGAATCGTCTATTAATGACGTCCCCCAAATTAGCATTATTCTGTTAGGATGGTCCTTAAATTACCTCACTTAAATTATCACATATTTAGGAACCACTTACCTCCGTGACATCGTTTGCACGTTTTGAAAACGCTATTTTTTACATAGAGTTTTACGCCTGTGTAGACACACTGGCCCTCCCGTTTACATATTTTATTGATGATCTCAACTGTTCAGATCACAAAAAATAGTTTTTCGTTTTTATTTTGTGTTTTTTTAAACTGAGTCGTACTCTCTACTCTCTGTATATTTTACTACGAACTATTATTAGTAAGATTAAAAAAATAACTGACTAAACTACAAAGTGCACCATGAAATTAGTATCGTCAGTGAAGAGGTGTTTGCCAATGTCCAATCACAATCTAGGCTGGTAAAATAAATTGTTAACAATGTAAATTGTGATTGTTTTGTGGTATGAAAATCACAATTTTTCACAAACAATTGTGAACAAAATACAACAGTAGTACATGCTTACAGTGTTATAACTAGAGTGGAAAATGTATTACCTGCACCAGTAAAGTGCAAAATGGAATATCCACACCTTTGAAGTGGAGAATTTGATATCTAACGCATTTAATTGTAAAACAAATAACGAACTAAAATGAGGAAGTTAGAGTAATATTTTCATATTTTTATCATTTACTGATACAACATTTTGGTGTTCAAAAAAGTATATAAACCTGATTCTAAGTTTTACTATCTAGTAAGTACACAATGTGATGAGTGCATTTTATCACATTGTACTAGTTTTGTATTTTGTGCGCAATTGCTCGGCCCTAATTGCTCACAGGAAATTTTAATTGCGCACAGCGTTCGAGCAATCTGTTTTCCCAAATTGCTCGCAATGTAAATTGCGCACAATTTAGAAAAAATTCTTTTAAAACGCTATTGGACCACGTAAAACACACTTTAAGTATTACTGCACAGGAATAAGACAGTATTTCATAACTAACCAAAACAAACCAACAACCAAGAGCAAGACACACAGTGTATTATTGGTTATGGAAGCATGTTTTTGGTTTTTCGGAGAGTAAAATAAATTTATAAAAGCCCATCAATACAGTAATATAAGTTGCTAATTTCTAAGGGAGTTGTACCCGTGTAAATAGGGCACAGTACTTTAAACTTTACTTTTCCTTCGATATTTCCAGTTTCTTAACTTTTTGACTTTAAAAATAGGCACTTACAGTTTACAGCCATGAAAAGGTCACCAATATAACTTTAATTAATGATGCAGTCCGATGCGATGGCCATTTCCTTTAGTTAGTAAGATGCACGATGGAACAAAACATATGTAGTGGGTCAGACTACGGGTCTCACGGAATTTTAGATAATAAAATTAAAACTATCTATTTATTTATCTTTCACACAATCAATCGAACACTTAATACATTAATCAGTGATTGAGAGAAGACAGCAATCTCGTCAATCACAAATAAAGTAAGAATAAAATCAAACTTTGGGACGATATTATTTCTGTGTCCGTTCCTGTCTGTGTCCGCCGTGAGACTAAACCCACAAAAGAAAACCACGTCCCTTCATACCTACACACAGACAATCCAGAACCTTCCCCAATTCCTATTCCCTAACACACAACGCCACAAATACGAAATTCGGACGTTTTACACTTTACTTTTAAACACATGGCTTTTTACGTATTCTTCTACGACTTACATTCCTTCAAAAAATGCCATAAATTCATACACACATAGAAATAAGTAAATGATTCAAAATTTAACATAAAGATGGCCTTCAGTCGCCACTCTTCAACTCTGCATCTGATTGCTCAGCAACAGGAGTGCTTCAATATTTCAAACTTTCAATTACATTCCAACTCTCCACGTTCACCACTTCACTATCAATATTTATAAGTTACAATGTTAATTTACATAATAAGGTTAGTCAGGTCAGTTGTCAGTCTTAAGATGCTAATACTTTTTAGGGAATTGCAATTATTCCCAATAATGTGTTGTTAATGAAGTGTAAAACCAACCAAAACGGACTGTGACTGCCGTATTTTTTGTCAAAACTAATAAATCAAGTAATTCGTACTTCGTACTGCAGATTTCAGTATGCAGTTTTCTACTAAACACTGTCCGCGAAAGCAGTTTAAATACTTTGCACAAGGGAACATAGGAATCAAACAGTTGTAGTACTTGGGGGTGGTCCATAAATGATTTCTCCAAAATGATTGCTCGTTTAGAACCCACCCATCACTAACTAGTCATTTTAAAATTGCCTTAAGCCAGCTATCCTTATGTCATGTATGTCATCAATTCCTGAATTCCTGACTAGATTCAGTCACCCTACCCATGACATCATTTATGGACGATCCTTTATAATACTGCAGAATCGTCCGTAAATGACATCATCGGCAGTATCAGTTAAGGTCTGGTTAACTTGGGATGTATTTTTCATGTAACTCTAGGATTTAACCGAATGTTACCAAAACGTCTTCTACTGACCCGGGACACTTCCACTAGTATATAGACTTGCGCGCATTTTGAAAAATGGTCGACTTTCAAAATGGCCAAATCCTTATGAAATTTAACATGTGAAAATGAAAAAATCCAGGTGTGTCCTGTGTTTTTTTTTCATTTTTCACAAAATCTCAAAATAACTTCAAAATACCAAAAAAAGTTGCAAAAAGTTGTGATTACGAGTTTTAAGCAAAAACACCACAAGTACGTGTGTGAAAAGTATGCCTGTCATTTATAATCGTCGGTGAAGAGTCATTCTGTCATAAGTCCAGTGCACAGCTAAATTCATTCTGTCGCAAGTCCATTCGATTAGTAGCTGCTGTCGAGACTGTTGAGGTCGCTTTCGCGTTGTCCTTTGCATTAGGGGGTTGGGGGGGGGGGTATGTTATTAACTGTATTGTACTCATGACGTACACTTAGGGGTCGTCCACAAAAGACGTAATAAAAATGCCATTTCCAGAACATTTTCAAACACTTTTTGAAAATTGCAAAATGTCCTATTTCCATGTTTTTGAAAAGTGCAAATTGTTCTATTAACATGTTTTGCAAAAGTGTAAAATGTTCTGTTTCAATGTTTTTGAAAAGCGCAAAATGTTCTATTTCCATGTATTTGCAAAAGTGTAAGATTAAGGGTCTCAATCAAAAGGCAGGACTGCATTAGAACGCGGGTCTCTATTGAAACAAGGGTCTCTATTAAAACGCGGGTTTCTATGAGTACGCGGGTCTCTAATTCAACGCGGGGGATAGGCGTCAGATGTTTAATACAACGCGGGTCTCTAATATAAAGCGAATGTTCGCTATGCTTAAACATTGCGCATATGTGGTCGGAAATGTAAACTTTTTAATACAACGCGGGTCTGTAATATAACGTAAACCTATGATTATTAATACAACATACAAAAGTATACGCTAGGTAGGTAATAATGACGTCTATTTTCTGCCAATGTTTGTAACGATATTGCTTGAGCTTTGGCATCTCCTTTACATTAGGCTTGTGGAAGTGTGTACAGACATTTGCAATCCAAACTTTTGCAACCTGAGCATTTTTCACCGAGGCAATTTTTACCCGGACATTTGCGACGCGCAACCAAGGCTAGGATATTTTCTATATATGTATCTACTAATAAATTGAAACGACAAAAATCGTACCTTATTTAAATTCCAGAACATTTTGCGCTTTTCAAAAACATGTAAATAGAACATTTTACATTTTTGAGTAACATGTAAATAGTACTAAATAGAAAAACTTCTGAGAAACATGCAAATAAAACATTTTGCACTTTTCAATAACCTGCAAAACGGACATTTTACACTTTTGAAAAACATGTGAATCGAACATTTCGCACTTTTGAAAAACATAGAAATAGAGCAATTTGCACTTTTCAAAAATATGTAAATAAAACATTTCACACTTCATTTTCACATGTTAAATCCCATAAGGGTTTGGCCATTTTGAAAGTCGACCACTTTTTCAAAATGCGCGCGCCTTTTATGCGCGAACAGCGCAAAATGCACTCAAGTCTATATACTAATGGAAGTGTCCCAGGTCAGTAGAAGACGTTTTGGTAACATTCGGTTAAATCCTAGAGTTACATGCAAAATACATCCCAAGTAAGTTCAAAATCGCAATTTACGTAATGATATAGGTGGCTTCGGTGGGGGTCCCAAACGAGTGACAGTATAGGTAACATATAAAAGCGGGTAGAGTTGAGTTTGTATCCGGTTAGTCGGTACCCGTTTTATATATTTTCCATGAGCTTTTCGTATTAAAAACCTCTGGGAGGAATTTTAATATTGTAGCTTTGTTATGTACTCATGAATGTTGAATTGTATTGTAGTGTTGAGTGATACAGCTGTAAAAACCTCTGGGAGGATTTCTACTGTGTATTTGTGGCTGAGATATTATTCATGAAAATCTCTGTGAGAATTTTCATAAAAATATCTATGATTTCTATGAGCAAGAATTAATAGGTCCGACTCGTTGAGATTGTAATCGAATTGTGTTGTCTCTTTATTTTTCAATGTATAATTTGAATGAATTGTTTAATTTTATGAAAGGAAATGGTGCTCTACATAAAGAGCAGAGTTGTCCATAGTTCAGTCTTGGTGACAAAAATAAAGAGTATGTATATTGAATTTGTTAGTAATTTGGTGTCTTATTGTTTTTATGAGTGGTGCTTCTGTTAGCAATAACAGAGCCATAAAAAGAAAGGGCCGAGTGGGGTGACTCGGTGCAACGTTCTTAATTGTAGTGCTTAAGCACGTACGGTCAGTGAGAACGAGCTGATGCATGGATAATTCTCTGAAGGAGAATTATCAGCGTATTGGAATTTTGTGTGTGTAGCTATTTTTATGAGATGGGGCGGTAGTGTGAGTCACTACCGCCCTTACATTGAAATGTAAAAAAATAACTACAGATAAGTAGTTTTGAATGTTGTCAATTTTGTTACATATAATAAATGCGAATGTCATGTATTGAGAAATAATGTTGATATATTATATGTAATAATACCCTCCTTTTTTTGATAGATAGTCTGTATTTGTTTGTTGTTGAGTGGGATGAGTGTCACAAAGGAGGAGTAGATGTCAAAAAACATAATTTTAGATAATCAAAGGAGTACTTTGAGCCTTCCACCAGTATGGTGAAAAGGTGGTGGCGGTGGGGAATCGCTTGAGATGACTCTGGGTGATGGCTTAGGAGGAGAGTTGTCCAATAGAGGGGGAATGGTCGCCATTTCCATTGATTTATCCTTGGGTGTTGGAGTAAGAGCCGGTTGTCTAGTTGTTTGTCTCCATTTTGAATAGAAATTTGTCCAGGTGGTCCTGGTGAGAAACAGAATGAGTCCAAGCAAGAGAAGAATGAGGATTGTTGTTGTCCATATGTATGGTGTGGAGTTTGAGGAGAAAGATGAATCCATCCAGGGAATAGGATCCCTATCCACAGATTCAGGAAAGGTTGCAGTTAAGTTGCTCATGTTTAGTTTAGGAGTGAGATGCCAGTCGAGTCCAGCAAGAAACATGGGGTCTTCTCTTTCAATGAATATCAGGTCCAGAATATTTCCACGAAAAGTTTGATTCAGAATCCTGAAGGTGGTGCTAATGGGTTGTGTAAAGATACCAGAGGGACAGTCCGTGGTACGTGTGTCTCCAATAGTAATTGGTAGGCCAGGGCAATAAATGTAGTATTTTCCGTCATAGGCCTTGACTTGTACATTGTCCTCTAGGTCATGTGTTTGTTGAGGTCGACAATTAGTGAGAGTGTAGAATTCTTTGCCGCCTTGGAAGGTACTGCGTGGTCGACATTTTTGGTGAGTCGTGGCCAGTACACGTTTCTTAAATTGTAGTTCCAGATTGGTGGCGTATAAGCAATCTTCCTTGATTGAAATGAGAGCATTAGTAGGACCAGTGTATTGTAGATCACAGGTCCGATTGTTGTGAATTGTGATGAGTTTGAAAGGATCGGCTTCCACTACGGTGAGAGATGTGTCAATAAGTGGGAGGATGAATTTGATGTTGGCTACCTCTTGGTCAGGGTCAAAGGTGCATGAGCGAAAATCCGCCAATTCCATAGGACAGTCCGTCCCACATGGAAGTGTGAAATTGAGGTATTCAAAGAGGCTATCGTCCATGTCTCCTTTCTTCCAGAGTTTTGCTGTGCGAGTGAGAACTTGTTGACTGATTGTGAGTCGAGACATAAGGTAGGCAATGGAGAATTCTAGTTCTACTGTTTCCGATCTGAGGGAGTTGACTTTGATTGTTAGGCTGTTGACTTGTTTCGCCAACGTAAGCATTTGTTGCTTTAAGGTATTGAGGTGATTGGTGTCCTTGTTGACTTTTGCCTCCAATCTTGTAAAGTGATGGGCCAAATCGTTGATGTGATCGTGATTCACTTGTGTTTGCTCATGTGCTTGATAGGCCATGCCGAGGCCAGCACTTGTGACAGCAAATATAGCTAGGAGGGCTATAGCTGTGAAGATGAACCGTTTCGGGCGTCCAACTTGTGAGGGACACATTTTTTGGAATGGTTCCAGGAATATGCGACGGTATTCTTCGTTGCATTTAGTCTTAATGTCCGAGAATTCTGATTTGTCTGAGATAAGTAGTTTGCAGGGGGAAACTAGTCGGAGCTTGAGATAGACTTGATTGTAACCTGTGACAGCAGGGTGGTCTGAGCGTCTCCATATGATAGGGGGAGCATTGTCTATGATTGTTGGTTGTGTCGAGGGTAGAAGAGATAGTACACAGAGGGCAGTCATTGCTAGTGCTAGTGTGCTAATCCCAGCTCTGGAGGAGGAGTTGTCAGTGGTGGAGCGGGATTTAGTGTCCTTGTGTCTTGACTTCTTTTTAGGCTGCTCATTTGTTGAGGCTGTTGGAGTGACCTTGGTTATTGTAGATTTCATCTTGGGGGTTTTGTCCATTTTTTGGAGTTTGTCCATTTGAGGGTGGGTGTCAGATTTCTTGGATCGTTTGCGTGGAGGTTCCGGAGGTGATTCCTTGCGGGGAAATCTCGATTAAGGGCGTTGTCGTCGTCCGGAGTTCCATATTTTGTTGAGGGCTTGTGGTGTAACTTGAGCGTTTTCTACCACAAATGGTGGAAAGTGGTCCACTGGGGCTGAATATGGTTTCCTAGTTCTGATCAGGATTGACTTAGGTGGCGCTGAGGGTTGCGCTTGAAGTATATGTGGGGAATCCTTACGTGGCTTAACCATACCAAAGCTATGTAGCTTATTTTGTAGTGAAATTTTTCCTATATGGGAGGAAAGTAGATGGATGGGTAGTAAGTTCCCATCTCGAACGTCCAGTGTGAGTTGTTTATTTTCAATGAGTTTTTGGAGCCACTGTAGTGTAGACCGCATGTAGTCTGGAGCTTTGTCAAGTTTGTCATAAATTAGCTGCCATCCAGGGTCACAGTGGGTGCGATGTACGAGCGGCATTTGTGGAGGTCTAGCTCCTAGTTCGACTAGTACGTTGTGAATCCACATGCCACGCCAGGTAACTTCATAGATTGCACTTACTTCCATTTTGTTTGTTGGATATGACTGGGTGGGTTCTACATTAGAGCCCCACGAAATGACGGTGTCGTTGAGAGTGATTGCCGTTCCTGTGGTGCTTTTTGTAATATGGTCACGAGTTAGTGCTGAGTTAGACATCAGTACTATTTCCATCGGGGTTTCCAGTTTTGCGTGATACTGGATACAGTAAGGATTATTTGTAATCAAGTATCGTAGTATCCCAATGGCTGCTGTTGAGTGTGTAAGGAAGCAGGAGGTGAATTGTAGAGCTAGGCGTTGTACTGCTAGTAGAATGTCAGGTCTGGTGCTGATAGCAATTTGATATAGCCATCCAAGGACTCGGTGGTGGACACATTCATAGTCCTTGCGACCAACTACTTCCATATTGAAGGTGAATGAGAGAGGTTCATCTTTGATCTCTGGTGGTTCTATGATAAACAGGTCTCTGAGGGTTTGAATGCGAGTTGTGCTGCTAATTTGTATCATGGCAGGATGTACTGAAATATCCATGCCGAAGAGAAATTTGAATTGTTTTTCTTCATGGAAATGGAGAAAGTCAAATTGGTCCACTAGAGAGTGGAGTCCTTGATCATCAGTTGTGGTGACCAAAAGGATATCTTCATGCCAGTAGATGAATATCCTGTGAGTAGTTGTGCCTTTTTTGTATTTCTTCACAAAGAGGTTGGGTGCGTGGTCACTTGTTTTGAATTGGTCATCTGATAAGATGGAAGACAAGCTTATTTGTAAAGCTTGATTGGGTCGTCTTGGTAATATTTTGAGGAGACATACCAAGTCATGAGGATCTTTAAGCCGGAAGCCAGGGGGTTGTTGCATGTATGTAGGGGTGTGAGGAGTTCTTGTTGATTGAAATTGTTTGTCCAGCACAAATTTGGATATGTGTTTCCCATATGTTGCAGCATCAGATAGAAGCAGTCGGACTAGGGTAAGATCCGGTGGTGTGGGAAACGGATTGAGTTCGGTGCCCCAGTGGTCTCTTGAACCGAGATTAAGGGCAAGTGTAGCCTTGAATTGGCCTGTAGCGCTATCCGCGGAATATGTCCAGACAGGTTCATGTAGTTTTTGTCTTGAGGTTATTTTTGAGTCTACATATGTCCATGTGTCTTGTCCAGCCATGATAAGCATAGTGTGGTGCATGGCTGCATTCCAGTCGTCTCTATCAGAGCAGCGAATAGCTTCCTCATAGTCTTTTGGGATGTGGATTGGGGTGATGACTAAAGGTGAGTCCTCTCGTGGCGGGACGTCATCATTGTTGATTGTACATTGTATAGACACAGGTTCATCGTTCCCAGAATACGGAGGAGAAGCTGGTACGTAGCTAGTGGAATGAGTAGACGGGGTGTCTTGAAGCCATCTTGCTACGGCAACCTTGTCTGGTAGTCTGTCCGACTTCTCTCGGTATTTTCTTGGAATGTCTGTGTCCTTGACCAGGGCGAGTAGGTCTATTGATGGGGCATCTAGACAAAGAACGTCATCGTTAAAGTCCATATCTCTTTGGTCCAGATGTGCAGTCCACATAGGGTCTCTTTTGTAAGACGGTTCAGGCCTGATGGAAATCGGGGAAAACGCCGGTGATGGGTCTTCAGTATCAAGGGTGATTGTTATAGAGAGGTCCGCTAAGGGGGGTTCCTCAGTGATGGGTGTTTGGTGGACTGACTCAACTTCTTCATGAATGGCCGCCCGGAAACATCGTTGCATTGTTTGTGTGTCCAGGTGAATGGAGACTGGGGTCATTTCTTGATGACAGGTTGTTTGTTGTATTATGGGAACTTTATAAAAGATCCATTCTCTGTGTAGCAACTCCTGGGGAGGTGCTACAGGAATACGGGATGGGAAGTAGTCCAAATGAGGCTCGTAGGAGTACTGTCCGTTTGATGAGTCGAAGAAGTAAGAGCGTTTTTTGTCACACTCATATCCCATCAAGTATCCTTGTTTGGTGTCACCAGTCATTCTATTGTTTTTCATGACTTTCACGAAGGCAGGGGTGCCCCAAATTTGTAGATGGCAGATCCGGGGGGCGGATCCTAGTATGCATTCGTAGGGGGTTATAATATCTGTATGGTTGATTATCCGATTGTGGACATAGACAGCTGTACGGAATGCGTCTTCCCAGAATTGATCTGTGATATTTGATTGTATTAACATGGCCATGGTGGCGTCCTTTAATTGGTAGGTAACGCGCTCCATGAGTTGGGTGTATGTGGGAGTTTGTATTGTCAGTTTGTTATCGGTGCTCCATTGTAGTAGAGTTTCCGGGTCAAAGGGTAGCTGAGAGTGAATCTCAATGGCGGTGATATTGTATTTCTTGGATTGAAGCCATTGAGTTGCTTTTGTAAAACCCTTTTTGATTTGGTCCTTATTGAGGTGGGTTAGAAATGTAACTTGTACATATTCTGATGATGCATCCATTATTAGAAGGGCATCGCGATTGCCATGCGATGAGATTATTGAGGTTTGTATTAGTTTGAGGATGAGAACGGCGCCAATTGTTACTGGGTGGGTGGGGCCGTTATATGGTGCATTGAGGTCTTTAGGTGGTGCTATTCGTCCTGGGCGACGACAAATGTCACAGTTGGATTCTGCGCCTATTGTAATTTCTTTTCCATTAGTGTCAACAGCTTGATTAAGGAAGGTCAAGTCAAGTCTGCGTTTAGGGTAATGACCCAGGCGTTCGTGCCATCGTTGTAGGACCGGAAATTTGAGTCCTATCTCGGTCATGTCATCCTTTAGTTTGGAGAGGGGGCGAAATAACATCACTAGTTGACCAGGGTCGTCAGGGCCTTGTTTCATTGTCTGGCCGACAAGAACTTTTTGTATGACTGTAGTTAGAATGGCTTCCTTTTTGTTTTTCTTGTCTTGTGGAGCGATTTGTTGTGTTTCGCGTGTGAAGTAAATATTTTCGTTCCCTCCTACGTATGTGATTTGTTCTTGAAATGTGATGCAGGATACGGAGAATAAATTTGAAGCCCCGGGAATGTACCATACGCCGTGAATTGCTAGTGGATTCCAGTCATTGCCGTCAAAAGCGGAGACTAGGACTGTCCCGTATCCTGGAGATTGCACCCAGGTACCATCTGCCATTTTGACACCGGTTTCCTTTTTGAAGTTGTAAAAGCTATAGAACCAGTGTGGGTTCCCGCATATGTGGACTCCAGCTCCAGTGTCGCAAGGCCAAATGAAATGGTCCTGTAGGGAGGAGTAGCCTTCTTCTTGTATTATGTAAGGCGTGGGAGTGGTTTTGATTGTGTCCAGGTGATGTTTTCGTTCATTTTTCATTTCGAAAATGATTTTGAGTACATGCCCTTGTTGATCTGGTATGACCCTGAGAGCTTCCTTGTTTGGTTTGGCCCGGTGGTAAAAATTTTCCATTGCGGAGCGGAAGGCTTCATCAGGGATGTTGTGACAGTTGATTATTGGTGGAGGATTTCTGGGCTTGTTTTGTGTGACTTCCTGACCATTTGTGGGGTCAGTAATAATTGGCTTTTTTGTGGAGTAGCCTTTTTTAAAGGGTTGGACCATGTACGCATGTCTGAGTTCCCATATTGGTTTCCGTTTTGTTCGTTGTGGCCGTGTCGTATTGTCAGGAGAGGGAATCGATTTTTTAGGAGGTATTGTACTCCGCATCATGGTTTTGTTGACTAGATTGGCTGGAAAGCAACGTGATTCTTCTGTACAGACGTGCTCCAGGTCAAATTTGAAAGGTGCGACTCGTAAACTGTTTTGTGTTGTTGACGAGGATGGAACTTGGTAGCATAGGGTTTGTGGATTGAAAGTGAGTCCCTCGACTGCAGTTGGTTGTTCTGCGTCATGTTCCAGAGTATCAAGATTAGTGTACAGGGTGGGTACATGATTAATTAATTCATGAGTCCGACTTCTCCAGGTGCATGGGTCAAATGTGGAGTGTTCATTATTATTGTGAGGACAGTGACACAGGTGCTGGTCACTTTGTTTTGGATTTTGAGTGTCATTAACCACCATTATTGCTGGTGCCTCCGGGTGGGGGATGTATTGTTCTATATGAGCATAGGGATGATGACTCTGTAGAACTTTAGCAGTCACTGGTAGTTGTGGAGATACCCAATGACGTTTAAAATAACCGTTAACCGTGTGGGTGAGGTCATAGTAGGTTTTGATCGCTCTGTGTTGATTTGGATCAAGGTGAAGGGGTGAGAACCTTTGTTGTGTTTGTTGAGTTTGAACGGTCGTCCTTGGAGGCGAAGGTTGGGGTGTCGTTTTGTTTGAACGTTTGTTTTTCTTGCCCTTTTTTGATTTACCCTCCTGAACGTGTGTTGTGGGGGTTGTGTTAGTTTTGTCCTGTTCAAATAGTGGTTCCTGTGAGGAAGGATACCATGGTTGCTTGTCTATCCATCTATTAATTGATGTCACCAGAGATTGGTCCAGTGGATCAGATGGTCCCGTTTGTAGGGCTCCAAGGAGAGTTTGTAATGTTTGTAGTATAAACTGTGGATTAGGCACTATATTTGTAGTGGTCCTAATTCTTGGAGATTGGGGGGGGGTGTCCTCGGGGGGGTGTGTCCCTCCTCTTCTTGTCCTTTTGGTTTTGGTGATTTGGTTTGTCCTTTCCTTTTTGTGCCTCTGGACGGAGTCAGAGAGTCGTCTGATTCACTTAGTATGTCCAGGGTGGCGCCAGGTAGTACTTCAAAGCCTTGGGCAATGGCTTCCTGTTCATCGGGGTTTCCGGTAGGATTTGTGTCTGAGGTTTGGAAAGGTCGGACAAGGTGTTCAGCTATGCATAGTCCTACTTCACATTTGTGGATTTTTGGTAGGAGGTAAAGGTCCTGTTCTATGGTTCTGAATATATAGCAGTTAGTCGCGATATTGTATACGAGTTGAGGTGGCTCGTTTTGTTGAGTCAATCTGCGGGAACTGCCGCAGGGTTTTGGGCTTGGACGTACCATAAATGCATGCGAACGGTACTGTCTTGCATTATTAGCAATGACTTCCAATTTGCGGGGTAGCGGATTTCTACCTTGGTCCACTGGAACGTCTTCCTCATCTGTTGAGTAGTAGTGTACTGAATCATCACTGTGGATAGATTCAGTGGAGGCAGCGAGTAAGGCTGCTGGGGCCTGGCCTGACCCTCCTTGACCTTGGTTGGTCGTACCGGGTTGATTGTTTTGGTTGTTTCCGGATGGATTGTTTCCAGGTTGATTATTTGGTTGACGGCGAGATTGTGCACGACCTCGTCCGCGTCCTCTTCCTCTGATTCCAGAGCCATGTCCTCTTATGGGGGATGGGTGATTGAGGGCTCTTGATCTGGGAATTGGTATTTCCGTGGCTTTTGGATGGCCTATCTTTTTATTGATGCAGTTTGCTTCACTGTGTCCAATGTTGAGACAGTGGCCACATCTATCCGTATTTGTAGGTTCTGGGGGTTTATTGTCATTGTTTGTGGATGAACCCCTGCCCATTGTTTTAGCTTTTTCTCTGTGAGCTTGTTGGGCTTGCCTTCTGAGGTCATTGTCTCGATTCTCTCTACGAGGGCGTCTTTGAGATTGTGCGGATAGTGCTGAAACCGTGGGTTTCAGATTGCTGCCCTCCTCTGGTTCCATTGTGTTGTCTGTTGAGCTCAGAAGTGACTAGAACTTTGCTTCTGTTTGCGCGTCATCTTCCATGGCGTACCATGTGACTAGGAAGTGTTTGTACTTATATGATTCTGTGAGGGTTTTTAGGCCAAGTGCAAGTGTGAGTCCCACGGGGACTTCCGCTCCGGCTTGTTTGCATTCTTCTCGAACCCGGAGTAGTTCGGCGAAATAATTGGAGCCTGTGGTTTCCATTTTTAGGTTTACCAATTTTAGGAGGAGCTCCGTCCGTTTGGTGGGAGGAGTCTTTGAGTATTGTGTTTTGAGGAATTTCATCATTCCCGCTGCGGTGGGGTAGCATTGCAATTTATGGGCTATAGCATTGTTGACCGAGAGAAGGATGACTTCAATGGCCATTATATTTTGTAGGTCCCAGTCCTCTTGAGCTTTGAGCTCCGTTGTATGACCCGTACTGCCTACGGTTTCGGTGATTTCTGGGCGTTTGCATGAGTCGTCAAAATATGATTGTAAACCGTTTAATTTGGCTTGTTGGTCGAATCTGTTTTTCCAGTGGTCATAATTTTGGAAACCCGTTAGGCGGGGAAAAGAGAGTTGTGGTAGGCGAGCAATAGGATTGGAGATGAGAGAGAGTGTAGCTGCATGGTCTGGATTTGAACCCATATTGTCTGGTTCTGGGGTAGATTGATGTCTCCGTATATAATCCTCTTGTGATGTAGCAAGAAGTTTGAGGGATTTTAGTTCTGTATTCCAGGCCTCAGTTTTCATGTCTTGTACTTTGTAAATATCGCCTATGAATTTGTCGTAATAATTACAGGTGGTTGTATATTCGTCTTCGTAAAATAGCCGAGCAGCGTCAATTATTTCCTTTGGATTTGAGGTTGTCCAGTGACGGTCGTATGAGCCTTGGGAATTTACCTCTTTGCTTGTTTTGTAAAATTGTTCGTAAGGTAAGTGTTGTAATTCCGGTGGTTGTGGTATTGTTTTTGTAAAGGGTGCGATTGTTATTTCAATATCGCTCACTGACTGTGGTTTGGGTGGGTTTTTTGTTCCTTTTGATTGTGACATATGGTTGTCTTTTTCCTGTCCGGGTGGATGATCAGGCCCTCCTTAAGGTTGTGAATTTTGACTTGTAGTCAAAATTCCGTCTTGGTCAGTGTTTGGTTATTTCGGGGTATTGTCCCTTGGTTGGTCCTTGTAAAATGGACTTGTGTAATCCTCTGTAATTTTGATTTTGTAATTGTGGTGAGTGAGGAAATTACTATTGATTTTGTAATTGTGGCCTTTTGACGGTCCTGTAAATAAAATAACTAATGCAAAGCCTCTGGGAGGAATTCGCAAAGTTTTGTTGGATTGTGAACTTAGGTAAAGCCTCTGGGAGGAATTTACAATAAGTCACTGGGTTATTGTGTGCCCAATTGAAGTATGAAGTAAAGCCTCTGGGAGGAATTTACAACAATTACAGGGTTATTGTGTGCCCTTTCGGATATTTTTGTTAAAATTAATGTAAAGCCTCTGGGAGGAATTTACAATTAATTATAGGGTTATTGTGTGCCCTTCCGATAATTGTGGGAATGAAGTAAAGCCTCTGTGAGGAATTTACAACAAACCAGTTATATAGATTTTTATAGTTAAGCCTCTGGGAGGAATTTACTTAAAATCTGTGGGTATTTGTACCCTTCCAAATTTTGAATTGAAGTAAAACCTCTGGGAGGATTTCACGACAATAGTAGGGTTATTGTGTGCCCTTTCGGAATATAAAAATGAAATAAATCCTCTGGGAGGAATTTATAGCAATTTTATTTTGTAGATATCTCTTGTGGTTGTGAGATTTTTCCCTTGTGTTTGTTTGTAGGGAAATGGTCCAGGTGGATTGTGATTGTGATTGGATTTGTTTCCTTCCTGGGGTCCTTGGGGAAATTCGGGAGCGAGGTCTGAAGTGCTGCAGTCACTCCAGATCCGTCCGGGTAGCGGGCTCTTTTGTAGCTCTACAGGGTAGAGATGTGCATGATAACGTATAAAAGCGGGTAGAGTTGAGTTTGTATCCGGTTAGTCGGTACCCGTTTTATATATTTTCCATGAGCTTTTCGTATTAAAAACCTCTGGGAGGAATTTTAATATTGTAGCTTTGTTATGTACTCATGAATGTTGAATTGTATTGTAGTGTTGAGTGATACAGCTGTAAAAACCTCTGGGAGGATTTCTACTGTGTATTTGTGGCTGAGATATTAATTATGAAAATCTCTGTGAGAATTTTCATAAAAATATCTATGATTTCTATGAGCAAGAATTAATAGGTCCGACTCGTTGAGATTGTAATCGAATTGTGTTGTCTCTTTATTTTTCAATGTATAATTTGAATGAATTGTTTAATTTTATGAAAGGAAATGGTGCTCTACATAAAGAGCAGAGTTGTCCATAGTTCAGTCTTGGTGACAAAAATAAAGAGTATGTATATTGAATTTGTTAGTAATTTGGTGTCTTATTGTTTTTATGAGTGGTGCTTCTGTTAGCAATAACAGAGCCATAAAAAGAAAGGGCCGAGTGGGGTGACTCGGTGCAACGTTCTTAATTGTAGTGCTTAAGCACGTACGGTCAGTGAGAACGAGCTGATGCATGGATAATTCTCTGAAGGAGAATTATCAGCGTATTGGAATTTTGTGTGTGTAGCTATTTTTATGAGATGGGGCGGTAGTGTGAGTCACTACCGCCCTTACATTGAAATGTAAAAAAATAACTACAGATAAGTAGTTTTGAATGTTGTCAATTTTGTTACATATAATAAATGCGAATGTCATGTATTGAGAAATAATGTTGATATATTATATGTAATAATATAACATCATTTATGGACCATCCCTACATTCAACACTGATGACTGACTGACCGATAGTTAGTTATGACGAGTGTTAAGGGTCGTAGGGAAGGTGAATAATTTTCAGGCTGACTTTACTTTGCTTGTAGGTTGCTCAGCCAAAATTGCTCGCTCATTGCTTTGCGAGCAATCAGTTTTAAGTTGCTTTGCTCTTGCTTTGCTCAGGAGCAGGAACAAAGCAATTAAGCAGTGTTAAATTGTGCACATAATACAAAACTACATTGTACACTTATATGATCATATTTTTGGTGCAATAGATATTGAATTTCACTAAAAATATGATCCAGATATGATAATGTCAACAATAGCTGGTTTGCTGAAAATAAAAACAGAAATAACACTTAATAAAAACAAAATGAGCTAAAATTTGATTCCGTCAAATGTAGAAACAGAAGTTTTGTAGTTATTGCATTTTGAACTTTGCTGGAGCAAATATCACACTTAAAACTCTATTAATAACACTGTACACACACCAATAACTAAATTCACTTGTGCATTCTGTTTTTGAGTTAGAAAAGTTTGTTTTCAGAGACAAATTGTTTTTAGTTGTACACTTACTTTGAGTAAACTTACGTATTTTTAATTTGTGTACAACAAAATAATACGAAGTGAAGCGTATAAAAAAAATGATAATAATAATTTATTCATTTTGTGAATCTAGCAGCAGCACATAAATCATGAAAAGCAAGATATAAAATTATCCTTTACAAAATCTGCAGAGGGGTATGTGAGTCCTAAAATAGTAATAATTTGGGGGACGTCTTTAACAGACGATCCCAACAAAAGAATGATAATTTGCGGGCCGTCATTAATGGACGATCCCAATAAGGGAATGATAATTTGTGGGACGTAATTTATGGACGATCCCAATAAAAGATTGATTACTTGCGGGACGTCATTTACGGACGATCGCAATAAAAGAATAATAATTTTCGGGACGTTATTTACGGACGATCCCAACAAAAGATTGATAATTTTCGGGACGTCATTTACGGACGATTCCAACAAAAGATTGATAATTTCCGGGACGTCATTTACGGACGATCCCAATAAAAGAATGATAATTTCCGGGACGTCATTTACGGACGATCTCAACAAAAGATTGATAATTTTCGGGACGTCATTTACGGACGATCCCAATAAAAGAATGATTATTTTCGGGACGTCATTAAGGGACGATCCCAATAAAATAATGATTATTTTCGGAACGTCATTTACGGACGATCCCAAAATCATTTAGTGCTGGTTTGTTGTTGCTTCGTTGTGATGATCTTGTGATTGTGCACAATCTCATTTTAGTAGTTTGTGATTGTGATTGTGATATCCCAATCACAAGCGAAAAAACAATCGTGATTTGTGAACAAAATACAACAGTACTTTATTCTTCATAGGAAGCTTTCAGTGACCAAAAACAAATTCTTTTAATCTGCAGTGATATTAACTTCCCGTGGTATTATTTTAAATGTCAGTAAATTTTACGTTAGTACTTCTCGAATTTGCAGTGCAAAAATAAAATAAAATAATAAAAAATAAAATGAAAAAATCATAAAAAATAGTTGTATTGCGTATAAGCAATCATGGTTTCGAAATTTGAGAGCTATAAGGCTGTGCTTCCGGTTTTGACCTCCCAACACTGACTTTTCCTGGTCTTCCTCGCATGGGTTTACCAACTATAGTGGAGTGTCTCTGGCTTTATTAGGAAACGAATGAAGGTTATCGTGAACAGCCATAAATAGTAAGTAAATATGCTTGCAAGTCAGTTTCTCGTGGTAGTACTCGCGAGTACACGAGGACATGATGACGTTGGTCTTGAGGTGTATTTTGTGAAAAGAGAAGAATGTTGAGCGTCCTTTTGGTGATATAGTTTGAAAAAAACGATTAATAATTTCTTAATTTTCGATAGCCAGAGTTTTTAAGGAACGGAGCTAAAAGTACAAGCATAAGTAGCTGAGTCTATAGGCTACATCACTATCAGTGACAAAAACATTTAAAGGCTGTAGTTTTTAGCAATTTACACAGTGGTTGCTGATCTTCCTCTTCGTTAGCATCTGGTTTGGACCGTTTTTTAACGAACACAACAATACTGCTCATCTTTATTATTTTAGGTAGTAACACAGTATAAATACGCAACCACTGCAAAGATCGTCAACTTAAATAACAGTGTAATAGGAAATGTACAACCCACCTTATCAGTGATTGACGCCATCCACGAATTTAAAAAGGTTTCCATTCCCAAACACTACCCATGAATATATTACTCTACTAGGATTTTTGTTTGTCTAATAAAAAAAGTATGTGCGCCATCAAATAGCTGTAAATATATGAATGCAGGAAAAAGTATTTAAATATTACTGAATGCAAATAAATATATCATTGCAAAAACAAACAAGGGCGCCATTGAAGAAAAGTATTTCACTGAAATACTAAAATACCACCCATTTTGTATTATGTCATGCCATTAAAACTTGTTTCAATTTAAAACTCCTGCTATCACTCCTCATTCCTGGTGGGTTGGTGCGTCCTGAAGAATAATTTACGTAATATCATTTATGGATCAAGATAAGTTTGTAGTACTACATGAAATGTAATGGTAATAAGAAACAGAAAATCCACCATGAAATTTTCCACTGGCATTTAAATACACAGTTTGCCAGGCAAACACAAAGTCACACATAACGTCAGCAATTTTTATGAAAGGGAACCCCTGCACCAATATTGCCAGTATCTTAACTATTGCATATAATGACAGCTGTCAGTTATCCTGATGTTATTGTGATGACAGTTGAGTGGGTGAGGCGTAAAGACAAATTAAAGAGTGTATTCGCTGTGTTCCTAATACCGCTATAATTAACTTATGTGCATATTGCTAGTGTTCTCCTACTACCCCCTAAATTAACCAGTAGTATTTTTGTAATATTTTCATTATATTGTGGGGGGTATGATCTGGAGTGGTAGGAAAATACAGATCATGTGCATTAATTTTGTGAATGGTAGAAAAATACCGACTATACGCATTAATTACGGGGGAGTAGAAGTTTACCTACTATACGTATCGCTGGATACAAAGTCGAGACAGCTGGGTAGGGGTGTCCAAACCCTTGGACAGCCCTACCCTCGACTTTGTATCCAGACAATACTTATACTGGAAACAGTAGGAAAATACATACAATACGCGTTTACTATGGGTTTAGTACCATAACATGGGCAATAAACGGTGATTATATGGATAGTAGCATTTTCTGAAGCTGTAAGTTTCATTATAAATAATAGTAGGATCATCTTGATTATTTCACATTTAACTGTAGTTTCGGGAATAAGCGGAAAATTAAAATTGGAAAGTTTTAAGTTTTGAGGATGTAGGATTTTGAATTTTTAACGAGTCCAGTGGAACTTTGAAGAACGGTAGGAGAATTGTTTTTATTTTGAAGACGCCAGTGGGTTAGGAGAATCCAGAAAGCAGTAGGAGAAAGACGGCAACATGGCAGAGTAGTAGGAGCGTATGAGTGATAGGGAATTACATTTGCCCCTTTAAAAAACTCGATGCTACGTGAATCGAACTTGGCGGGGATTTAAACGCATCATGCAGTACCTACGATTGGTACTACGGAAAAGCACCTGAGCAAGCCATTTCCTCCCTGCCTCTGCTTGTATTCCGCTTCGAATTTTTCTGCACTTTACGATTTGCTGCAATTTGCAGTCTCCACGGACTGGCACTGCACAATACCCAATTTAAATACTTGTCAAGCCTTGGTAGTAATAGCTTGTTGTGCGTACTGCGTACTACTCCTGTTCAGATTATTACATCCAGAGTAGTTTCCCAAACTGGTGCGGAGACGAAAATAAGGATTTTCGACTTTGAAAACATAACTAACAACTGATTACTTTAAAAGTGTACTCTTGTGATTGTGAAAGAGTTGTTTTTCGATTCTGCTAGTTTCCGGACTCAGGAATATGTGTTTTCTTGGATTTTAAACTTCATTATGTACGTGAAAACTGATTTTTACTTCTTTTTTAGTTCGTTGGCCTGCCTGCCTAATTCTGAATGCCGCAAATAGTTCACAAGTCACAAACATACTTTCTTCAACTGCAAACTGAAATCATTAAGAATTTTTTTAGTTACTTGTTTGTTGTTTTTACCAATACCAACATAAATATATCAGTTTCAAAGCTTTTTTAAAAATCGTCAATATTATTACTGTAGTAGTCGTTTGGTTCTTGCTAATATCAAATATTTTAAATGATTTTGTTCTAGATTGTAGATTGATAAAACTGCGATTGTAAATTTGAAGCTAAACGATGTGTGTACTGTCACTATTTTGTGATAACTTTAGTAGCGTTGTGTTAACAATTTTTAAACCGCAGTTAGGATTGCGTGCGTTATAAATCATGTATACGTTTACGTTTGACGTTTGCCTTTAAATCATGCGTCAATAATACTTTTTCGGATTGACACTTGATTATAATGTTGAATGTATTCCACACTTTACAAATTAGAACCGGCATCCGGTAGTTCAGCCCAGGTTACGTATACATTCCATCCAGTGCTGCAAATTGTTATTTTTGCTTTTTTATTGTTAAAGTTATTGAACGGAAAAACGTTATTTTTATTGTTTTACATAGTAATCGTTAAAAATTTGGGAGCACTGAAACATTCATCATTAGGTAATTTATAATTGCTGCAGCAGTGCAGCGCAGCAATTAACTGATAAGCATTGATAGATGGTAACGGGTAAAGCTGTTACTCTGTGTGTAGTTTGCATCGTTGTTGTCTTGCTAATAAATATCGTTACTAGTTGCTGGTGTTTACGGTGAATACGGGTTGGTTTATGCAAAATATGTGTGCAGTAAACTCAGTAATAAGACTAATTACAAATTATTTGCCTTGCCGCTACAAGACATACCGACTTATTCATACTCAGTAATTTAACCATCTTTGTGTTTTACTAGTTCCGTGAATTCTCCTAATTCCACGTTTTGTTGGCGAATACTATTCCACCATGAGCTTGCCATGGATCTCGGCTGATTTATGGAAAAACTGGGATAAATATGGCAAGCAAACATTGTAAGCTTTTTCCGTGGTTGAATTTTTTAACATCCGTGCACGTAATACTCAAATTTTATTGCTAGTAACTTGCAACAAGAATGATTAAGCGTTTGGAGTAGAATAAAAAAAGTGCCATACTATTTTATTTGACATTATGTTGATTATTTTGTATTATGTAATTATCTTAATAGTAATATCCAATAATGTGAACGTCACGCTAATTCGTTTTATTCAATAGCATCAAGGAGTGCAAAAAGTTGTGCACAGAATCAGATACATCCTCAGGCCGAAAAGCGGAAACAGCTCTACCCAGTACACCGGACGTCACTTCAAATGGAAGGGATGGTAAAAGAAGGCAGAAAAGAAATTGTTTAGAGAGTAAGATATATTTTTACTCTAAAGTACTTCATTAGGCTATACATAAATGTTTATGCTGTGTGGAGATATGTACACTTAGCATTTATTACATATCTTGACGTAAGGTTAATGGTTGCATTTCAAAACTGGGATTGCGTCTTCTGTGATTTGCTCGACGCATTAAATGTATTTTTATCAATTCAGGTAATCGAGACAAAATTTCTGCTGCAATTTACCATTTATTGAAGCAAGGGTTGAAAGGAAGCATTCGTAAAGACAGGGTTGTTGGTACAATTTCTGATTTGGTCAAGAGTGATGCTAACATCGCCTCAGTTATTACTGATGTATTTTCGACAGTTGATCTTGAAACTGCGATTTCGGCATCCGACTCAGCAAGTGATCAGCGAGAAGTCTTTTGCTCAGTTGTCCGATCATGTACCCCACTGCTTAGTTATTTACTTCAAGAACGTGTGGATATAGAATCGTTGCAAGAAGTGGGAGCAATAAATAATCGGAAACTGTTTAACACCAAATTTATTCGTATTAAAACAAAAATGTAGTAAGTTTTTCTTACCACTGGGCGTGATATGTTATGTAATATGGTTTTGTGTTAATTTTGTTGTTCTCTTGCATGGCACGAATTGAATTTCACAGTTTATTTAAGTTTTGTTTTTTGTTTTTCAGTTATAAACAGCAGAAGTTCAATCTTTTTCGCGAAGAAAGCGAAGGTTATGCCAAACTAATTGCTGAGTTAAATCAAAATATTGAAGACATAGAGTCGGATTACATGATAGAAGTTGTACAATGTCTAATCGGTACTTTTGTTGTTTTGTCGTTGGAACTTACCAGAATATTTCAATAATATTTTTACCCACTTATTGAATGACTCATTTGTTATATTTGACTTGGAATTTATTTCCACCAGGCCGTTTTAATTTGGATCCAAATCGTGTGGTAGACGCAGTTTTGGAAGCATTTGAGTGTCAGTTGAATGCTAAATTTTTTGTGGCACTTCTTCTCAAGCTCTCACCATCTTCCGAAACAATCTGCGAACTCTTAGGCTTCAAACTCACGTCAAGTGAAGTACCCTCCGAATCCCTTTTTCAGCTTATAGGACTTCTAATCGTTCACAAGATTATTGATATCGAAAAGATTTATCCTTGGGTATGACCCTTATATGTTGTAATTCAATTGAAAGTGGAAGTTAACCTCACGTGCTTAAAATTTTTAAATTAAAATTTTTTTGTTCTCTAAATAAAGATCTGTTTAATATTTTGATTTAGTTAACTCCTGATGATCGCGTTATTCAGAAAGATTGGGATAGAGAGTTGAAGGATGCCAAAGAGTATGCCCGACGGTCTATGATTGTTACCATTAATAAGGAGAATGTTGATGAACAGGAAGACATCGATGCTGATGTGGACCGGGTAACTTAAATTTTGTTCATTTGCAGGATGTTGATCATATGATCAATCTATTCTCTCACTTTCACTAATCACTCGTCCATGTTAAGTTGGATTTTATTAGTACATTATTGTAATTATTAGTACATGGACAACCAGAAATTTTGTTTGTGCGAAGCTTTGATCGGAATGGGGGCCTGGGATTACGCTCTGAATTTGATAGAAAGGCTTCCAGAATTTTGCTGCGTAAGCAACACCAGAATATCTCTGAAACTTATTCAGTATATTCACTACCTTATTGATCCATTGTACAAAAAGTAAGCATTTGTCATTGACGTTTAATCTTTTCTCGACTTTATTGCGTAAGTAAGTGCCTAATTAGTAAGTTCATTTGTTAAATTTTGAATTTAAATTGAAGGATAAGTGCATCAAGCACTATAATGGCAGGCAGAGCTGTGACACCTCTTGACAATGATGCATCTTCAAGCAGCAGGATTATGAATTTTGATGATATTCAAGAAAATATTGGAGTTTTGCTAACCCTTGGTCCTTATATATACAACGATCCCGTTCTTATATACAAGCTTTTACGTATTATGAAGAATTATCTTTCGACGGTACATTATATCAGTATTATGCAGCAAATAGTAAATATTCACATATATTCCAGTGCCAATGTGCATACCCCGCAACGCTTTATACTCAGCGGTATCCGTGGAACCCAATAGTATTTATGCTTGCAATGCTAAATTGCAGGCCCCAAGTGAGGCCGAAGATAGATTACGTTATAAGCGTGGTTACCTGTTTTTAGATACTCCTGGTAAAATTGAAAGTTGTGGGGTATGGTAATAGCACCCGGTTCCCAGTAACAATTACAACCCGCATCAACAGTGGTTGATAATTGAATTAATATGGCCCACTCTAAGTTATTAAAAGTACCTAGTTACCTACCCTAATTCTTTCTAGTTTGATAATACAGTCTCCGCTTAATCTCGGATCAGTGAATTATGCTATTACAATCCTGGTTTATATTTGGATATTTAGGTACCTACCTTAAGTTGTAGCAATGATTATTATTATGTTTGATTGACATATTGGAGGCAAACTAATTGTTTTGATGATGTTTTGAAATACAGAACAGTCAGGCATCCAAATCTAAGTTATACTTCGACTTCATCACTATTTTAGACGAAGTTATACTGCCAGCTATTTGTTTCTTGGATGCTAATTGTAGTCTCTCCGAAGAAATATGGAATGTCGTAGCGTTTTATCCTTACCACTTTAGGTTTGTAATTTTTTACTTTCATGGAATTATGTTGCAAATGGTGCTCTTTTGCTCTCTGCTCTTTTGGGCGCAAATAATAAATTTGATATGAATAGGTTTCGCCTGTATGGATCTTGGAAAGGAGACTCAATCGTAATGCTTCATCCAACTTTGATAAAGAAACGTGTAGATGCTGTAAAGAAGGTGAAGCATTTAATGAGACGTATTTCAAAGGAGAATGTAAAACCTATGGGTAGACTTTTAGGGAAACTATCTCATTCTATGCCGGCCATTATATTTGACTACGTAAGTTTTTTTCCTCCATATTAAATTTAGTAGTAGCGACATAGGTACATAACTAAGCGATTATTTCTACCTTAGTACATAAAACCTTGTGTCTTGAGAGCTACCTGTTTTAAATATCTAGTTGTACTCCATTAGTCATGAACTTTCAAATAGTGTACAACATCAATAACATGTGCGCATTTTAAGTGCTTTTCTATGAAAAATTTGAAGTTTGAGGCAAAATTCAAGTGGTCCTATTGTTATTGCTGCAACTTATCCACTTAATACAAATATCTCGTTTCTATGGTATCCATAATATGACGTGTCAGAATTTGAGTCCTCGAGGTGTATTTCGTAGCGTAGTTTTAAGCCAGAGTCGTCTCGCCGTGAGCGCTTAACGAAATTGATCACTCATTCAACTGCCTTCAATGCAATGCATAATGGTTTAATTTTAAATATTACAACTCATTTGTTTATGCTTGGTTGGTATAGTAAGTAAGTTTAAACCCTTGCCAAATTAAACTCACTCCTGATTCAGTTGCAAAGAAGAAAGGGTTTAGAACGATGATCAAAGAAAGGAAAAGAACCCAATAGCTGTTAAGAGTAAACAGAAAAAAGTGCTTACGCTGTCTCCATATATCGTCAGAATCTCCAGTACCCACTTCATCTGCACTCCATTAACAACTAATCCGCAATAGCAAGCACTGACACCACCACCTCACTGCTGCATTGTACAACCCGAAAGCAAAAATTAGCCACTCAACTTGCATTATTTTGCGCAACCTGAACAAAATTTTATAGTTGCAACTAAATTTTAATAACTTTTTAAATTGTAAGTCTTGTTATTTTGGTTTAAATAAGTTCAACAATTTCACAAGAACGTAAAAGTGGTTCCGCCTTTTAGCTGCAAGGAATCACCTGTATGTGTTTTCGTGTGGATAACACTGCCGATTTCGACGAATTGACATACTTTGGCATGCAACCATTCAACGAATGCCAACCAGGGTTGAAAACTAAGGTGCATTTTTTTTAACTAAAACTCGATTCGTAGTAGAATATGCTCCGCCCTAAAAGTCATAAGTCCCTGTAATTGGTTCATAATTAGCTATGAAAGTTTTAATCAATCATAAACAAAAAGTTTCACCGAATCGAGTGCGTGTTTTGCAAAAAATAGTTTAAAAAATTAGGCTAATTTTAGGCTGACACTAAATTTTCTGTGTCACTCAATTTTGATGCTGATCCATGAAACTTTATGGTTGACCTGACCTGACCTCTGTTTCGTCCATTTCTGTTTATTGCAGAAAATCCAAAGACTCAAATTCCGACAAGTCAAATATTACTCACTTTTGCTGCTCCCATTACTTGAATGCTGAGGGTTGGGTTGCCCTTAATTTTATGTGTGTAATTAACGTCGGCTTTGTATTGCAAGGTGTAGGTACGTATGTAAAGATGTGCTTGTAAGGTTGTTGGGCTACTAATTATGTAAATTTTATTATTTACAGGTACTTTCACAAATTCAGCTGTTTGACAATTTAATAACTCCCGTAATCGACGCCTTAAAATTTCTAACCGCTCTTAGCTATGATGTACTAGGATATTGTTTACTGGAGGCTTTATCTCCGAGTGCAAGTAGTTCATCTGGTCAACTCTCGTTGGTAATTAGTGTTTTATTAATGATCTTGTACAATATCTGAGAACTAGTTTAAACTTCACATTTTTACATATCTTATTAAGCCGTAGGTTATTTCCATGAGTTTTATTTAAAAAATTCCATCGTTTGTGTACTCTTGTAGATGTTAATGCCAACTCGTTCGCGGACGAAACATGATGGGTCTACAATATCACAGTGGCTTCAAAGCTTAGCCTCATTTGTTGGTGCAATTTGTAAAAAGTATAATGTAGAATTAGCTCCAATATTACAGTACGTTGCCAATCAGCTAAAAAGTAAGCAAAGTCTTGACTTGTTGTTACTAAAAGAAATTGTACACAAGATGACCGGAATAGAAGCTGCAGAAGAGATGACTACAGAGCAGTTAGATGCAATGGCTGGGGGAGAACTTTTGAGAGGCGAGGTTAGAATTTTGCAACAAATTTATAATACTGAGTGGATACTAAATCTCTCAATTTGTGATATGAAAAAGGTATCAAGAATATTTATTTTATGCTAAATTATCTTTTGTAGGCTGGTTATTTTGGGCAAGTTAGAACTGCCAAAAAATCCGCTGGAAGGCTTCGAGAAGCAGTTTCCTTGAATGATTTGGCGGTGTCATTGTGTATACTTATGTCGCAGCAAAGAAACTGTATAATCTATGACGAATCTCAGACCCTTCATACTAAATTAGTAGGCAAGCTTTACGATCAGGTAAGGGTAATTTATTATTCGTGTATAATTTTCTAGAGGTTGTTGAAATTGAAAAAATACAACTTAATTTGTGAACTTTTTTGTCGTAGTGTCAAGATACTCTAGTTCAATTTGGTACATTTTTGGCGACATCATGCACTCTAGATGACTACGCAAGGAAGATACCCGCTCTGGAAAAACTAGTAGAAGAATATCATGTTTCCTCCGACGCCGCGTTTTTTCTTTGGCGCCCTCTTTTTGCACATTCAATCAACGTAACTAATTTTAAAAAATTGATAATCTAAACTGTCACAGTCTTACGGCTACTTTGTACTAACAAACAGCGTTAGGTATATCCAAAATTCTTTGTTTTAGACAAAGTACGACGAGCTGAGGAGGGCTGAAAAGTCGCACAAAAGCTTAACAACTGTTCAGCGGCAAAAGAAATACCTTCAAGCGTCAACTACAATTTTGGCCCCAGTCGTGGAAACCATGAAAAGTTGTTTCCCTGCAAAAACATGGGAAGACATATCACCAAACTTTTACGTAACGTTTTGGTCTTACACATTATATGATTTATATGTGCCGACTGATGCGTATGCTAGAGAAATCGCTCGTATAAAACAATTGTCTATTGCTGCTGGTGACAATAAAGACTTGGCGTCGAGCAAACGGAAAAAAGAGCAAGAACGCTGCAGCGCTTTAATTGAAAAATTGCAAGAAGAAGAACGCAGACAGCGTGAACATGTAGATCGCGTAATGGCAAAGCTTAATAAGGTACCAGAAAATCTTTCATAGATGTTTATTTCTAAATTATATTTACGTATTTAAGTTAGCTAATCAACTTTTGTATGCAGACGGCTTGGACTTGGTGCTTAGCAGCGCCTTCAAGTTGGCGAGGTTAAGCAACCGTCCAGCCCGTTCAGCAATGGATAAGTAAAAATGGCTGCCTGCTAATCGTGTATGAATCGATGTAGAACAGTATAGAGTTACTTTCTCTGGTGCTGTCCAGACATATCCACATGTTGTGGTTGCCTAGAGAAAGAACTTACCACTGTGAGGAGGGGGGCGGGGATAGGTGAAAGGGTACAGAGACCGAGACGATTCCAACTCCTAACTCACAGTGATGTAAGTCAAACAACCAAGGAGTGTATGTATAGGCAAAGGCTAAATCGCTCGTGTCATGAAATAATAATATTTCTTATTAAGAAATCAACTCCTGTATATTAGTTTAATATTTATTTAATTTTTAATTTATATTTGTCCGTTGATAGCATAATATGCGATGTGATGACCTGTTCAAGTATTGGACGATTATTTTAGGCTTCGGGAATCTGTATGGGGGAGATGGTATCTATGGTATGGCTGTTGAACCACTGTGTCATCTATATTCACGATTTTCACATACAATATTTTGTGCTGATGTGGGAACTGTAACTGTACAAAAAAAATGACAACTTGCTTCATATTACGCATTCAGTCATTCAATCTACATAATAATAAAATTCAAATAATTCTGTCTGGGGCCGTCCATCCGCTGTCCCCTCCCCCAACATCAGGTTGATTAGCAACATACTACACCTGCAATATGGCAATCTACATAATAATAAAATTCCAATAATTTTGTCTAAAAATGGGTATAGGGGAACAGCGGATGGGCATCAGACGTTGGCGGACAGAATGATTTAAATTACGTAAATTGTATAGATTATACAGTTATTTAAATAAGTCAAAAATTGTCGTCAACAACTGTTTGCTTACGTCCGCAGGACGGGTCGGTTTACTGGTAATTCATATTTACAATATTAAAGTTTTATTGGAGTCCATTTCTAAAAAGTTCCCCATACATTCCATATTATTCCAACGACATTAAACCATACAGACACCAACCTTCCCGTATAGGGGTCACATTGCTACAACAAATGCCACATTATACCATTACCTATGTTCGTTCTAACGGTACTTCGTACTTGGCTGTTTATTCTCTTATGTTGAGTCTGACTTGCAAATTGCATCCTCATCTAGTCTGATGTGATAGGTTTGTTAATCATGCATCTTGCTAAAGTGTTGTCTCATTGGTTTGAATTCACAGGAAAAAGAAAATTGGTTTGCTTCCAGAACTGCTAAATCTGCAAAGAATGAAGCTGTTACAGCGTTTCTGCAACTTTGCCTGTTCCCACGGTGTATTTTCACTGCCCCAGATACCCTCTACTGTGCTCATTTTGTCAATATAATTCACTCTTTATCCACTCCAAATTTTTCAACTCTTATTTGCTATGACAGGGTACTTTATTACATCACTACAGCAGTATTAATTATTGTTATTTTTTTGTAGCATATTCAGAATTTTAATTTTATTTTGTGTCTTCTTGACGTTATAGATATTTTGTGATATAATTTACACCGTAACCTCCTGTACTGAAAACGAAGCAAATCGCTATGGAAGATTCCTTTGTGCCCTTCTTGAAACAGTGATGAAATGGCATGGGGATAAATCTATCTTTGACAAGGTGTGTAATGTAGTCTTAGGGTTTTTTATTGCTGTTAGTTTAGTTGGTGCTCCAAATTTTGTTTTGCTCTCAGGTCTCATGCATTATTTTACGTTCTGATTTTGCAGGAATGTGCTAGCTTTCCAGGGTTCGTTACCAAGTTCAGAGCTGCTAACACAAGTATGACTGAGAGTAGCGATCATGTTGATTATGAAAATTATCGTCACGTCTGCCACAAATGGCATTATAAAATTACTAAGGTAATCCGCAAATGCATCCTTTAATTTAGCATTCAACTTTTCTCTTGGTCTTGGGCTATATATTTTATTTTATATTTATTTTTTTTTACAGTGCGTCATCGTGTGTCTAGAATCCAAAGATTTCATTCAAATACGAAATTCCTTGATTGTTTTAAAGCGAGTTTTGCCGCACTACCCTAAGGTTATAAATTTAGCCAATGCAGTGGAGCGATGGATTGAAAGGGTAAAAATAATCAGAAATTTACTGTATAGGTGGTTGTAACTTGTAACAATTTATTATAGTCATCTATTTTTTAAAGTACATGCGTTAATGCATTTGTAAAAGCACGATGTGGTGGGAAATACATGGAGTACTTAATATTATTATTATCTATCTATGAGCGCCCTGACATCCTATTTAAAGACCAGAATGAATCTAAATTTAAATGCTATAAAATTATTGAGTTAAACAAAATTTAAATCATGTCACATTGCATAGCATCAGTCGCTAAGCCGATTATGTATTTGTTTAAACGTTTATTAACAGAAATTTAAAAGTTCACAAATAAGTATTTTTCGTGGCGTAACTATAGGTGAGGCAAGAGGAAAAGGATAAGCGTCAAGATCTTTTCGCACTTGCAACTAGCTACATTGGTCAGTTAAAGTCAAAGTGGCCAACACTTGTACCAGAAGAAAATTTTCACCAAAAGGCCCCATCAGATAAAGCCAACGCGGCAAAGAATAAAACAATAGTGAAAGAAGAAAAACCAGACAAACCCCCAACACCAAAAGACTCAAAGAAGAAACCAGTGTCACGGGTTGTTCCGCCTAGTTCTGATCCTCCTGCTTCTACAAACACAGTGGTTAGTACTAATGTCATCGCCACTGCTCCTAAAAGTGTGAATGGCGCAACAGTTGCTTCGGCCTCTACTACGGTAGGTAATAGTACCCGACAAGCCGCAGTCCCATCCAATAATCCGGTAGCTAGCACTTCGCCGCTTGCGTAAGTTGTTTCAGATTACTCGTTGATCGTTGATACATTTAAGAAAGTTACATTCAACAACAAATGAACCAGACAATGAAAAAATGATGTTTGAATGTAGGAAATCCCGTATAAAAGAAGAACCAATGGAATACGAAGTAAAGGATGAAGCAGTGAAAGCTGATAGGGAACGAGATAGAAGTGACAAAGAACGAGATCGTGAGAAAGAAAAAGAGCGAACAGATCGAGAAAAAGATCGGGACAGGAGTAAAGACAGAGATCGTGTTGAGGTGCGAGACAGGGATCGTGATGGTGGTCGAGATCGGTTGGAAAAGGATCGTGATCGGGATAAAGAACGTGATCGCAGCGAAAAAGATCGGGGAGACCGGGACAAAGACCGCGAGCGTGGCGAGAAGGAACGGGATCGTGATAAGGATCGAGAGAGAGACAGAAGTGACAAAGACCGCGACCGTGTGGATAAGGATAGCCGAGGTAGGGAGACCAAGCAACCTTTGCGTAAAAAAAGCCGCATTCAAAAATCCTGATATTAGTCTCAGAAAAACAAATGAAAGCAAAAAATAGTAGATGATGGCCCGTAGTGTGGTAAGAATACAAAATGGATGTCCCCTCATTCTTCCTCATTTATAATAATTACAGAAAAGAAGCGCCGAAAATTGGATAAGTCACCTCGCCATTCCAGCCGAGATCCATCGTACGAATCATCGTCTTCATCATATTCCCAGCCTAAGCCTACGAAGCGTGGTCGCTAAACAACGATTGAGATAAAAAAATTATATACACTACTGTGTTCCCTGAGAAATGCTTTTGTTTTGTTTGTTTTTTACTTACTGGAAGTTTAACTTCACTATTATTACTCTTCTGATTTTGTTGTTTTTTCATATTATTCATAAAAGATTCTATTGTATTTACGTACAAATTGGAGGATATTTTTTTAAACTGGCTTCGCGCTTTATCCTACCTGATAGTTTGTATTAATTGAACTTAATAACAACAACAGCAACCATGTTCTATAATGTAATCAAAGTACACATTAAGATTACTTAATTATTTAGTGCTTAGATAAAAATTTATACAATGAAAGTAAACCAGACTCTTTATATAAAAATAAATTAAAATACTAAGTATTGATTTAAATAGTCAGTGTCTGTGAAAGTGTCGTTGCTCCTTTATATTTATTGCATTAGCATTACAGCTACAGCATACGCGCCCATCACATCTCATTGCATAGTGTAATCGGCTTATAAATTAATATTGAGTATCGGAGTTGGGAAGAGCACGGAACTGTTGGCTAAAGACAGGAAGTCGGAGAATCAATAATATCTATAGTAGAACGCACAACTGCTGTATAATAATAAATGATAAAGTAGTGCTCTTGAACTACCTGTTGCTCTCACTGTTTTTTGTTAATCTTGAGAATAAGGAAACAAATACGAGTATTTTGAATGCTAAAAAAATATTGGGGCGGGCGTTTGTTTATTATTTGATTACATAGAAATTATGATTACATAACTACAGTGTGTCTCATAATTTTAAACTCACCCCCGATTATGGTTTTTTTTTCCTTCCATAAGGAATTTTTCAGCGAAATATTTTTTATTAGATGCCTACCCACTATTAATTAGGATTTAACTTTGATTGACCCCCAGGAGTGAAGTGGTTCTCATGCAAATAATTAAAAACCGAAAATCGGGTGTCTCAAAATTTTAAACTCACTTCACGGTTTTTTAAATTCAAAAAGCAATATCTCCCGGCTGAGCCAATGCAAAAATGGGAAAATTGGTATGCGCACTCTCACATTTGTTACTTATGAATAGAATCATTAACTTTGATCATAGGGTCACTGTAGCACAGGTATTGGAGGAGACGGGTCAACCTCATGTCAAATTTTTTCCCCATTTGATAACATGCGAAAATCACGACTTGCACCACTAAATTCCGGTTCCCGTGCAATTCGTCGGGTAGTGATTTATGCCTCGTCAATTCGTCGGGAAGGCAATTCGTCGGGTAGTTTTTTTTTAAATTAGGCGATTCGTCGGGTAGTTTTTGTTTAAAATTAGGCAATTCGTCGGGTAGTTTTTTTAAAAATTAGGCAATTCGTCGGGTAGTAATAATATGCGTGAATACAACAGCCAATACTCCCTCGAGCTCAACTCAACGACGCAAGGACAACTGTAATTCGTTACCTGTTTGGTTTATTATTACGAGTTGTCATATTTTTCAAAACAACCACCCAACGAATTGCCTAATTTTCCATAAAACCGATCCGACGAATCGCCTAATTTAAAAAAAAACTACTCGACGAATCGCTTAATTTAAAAAAAAACTACCCGACGAATTGCCTAGTTTCAAAAAAAAACTACCCGACGAATTGCCTAATTTAAAAAAAAACTGCCCGACGAATTGCCTTCCCGACGAATTGACGAGGCATAAATCACTACCCGACGAATTGCATACCGACGAATTGCCACACAATCTAAATTCCTATGTAGGTACATGCGTAAATGTCAACCGATTAAAATTTAAAGAAGTTGTCCATTAGCACAATTAAATTCTCTACAAAACAGCGTATAAGTCAATACTCAGGTCACTCGGGGTCACGAGACGTCCAGGATTGGACATTAGGAAGAGTCGATGGAATGGGCTAAGAGGTACCTAGATTTTTCAACTATATTCGAATTTTTGGTGTAGAAGCATTTTAACTGAAAAACTAAGGTTGAAAGGAATGAATTTTCATGAAAACGTAATTAACCATAAAAAATATTATTATCACTACACACATTCAATCCACAGCTGGCAATATAGCCATTAATATATTATTCATTTAATAAGTCATTTACTAGTCCAGTAGTTCGGCAATTCCGTATAAAATACATATCCCGTGTACACACAATTTAACCAGGGAAATGCCATAAGAAATTCTCAAATTTGCTACCTACAGAGCAGGGACCCTCACCAGAGGGCCAAATACAATTGTAATAAAGAAAGTTCTGGTTATTTCAAGTTTAGTTTAGTTTTTAGTTTTATGCGTTAGTGAAGTATCAAAAATTGGATTAAGCATTGATGTCACCATATTAAAAAAAACCATAGCTAATGTACCTGAGCTTAGGGGAATAGTTTCGGGTAAGATGAACACAAACTTTGTTTCAGTTTATTCGTATTTCCATAAGGCAGACAAGCAATAACTCTGCAAAAATTAGGCTAGCTTTAGCATGCCACACACAGTGATTTAGTGTTATAGTGCTCTTGAGAGGTAGGGAGAGAGAGAGAGTAGAAATGCTTTATTTCACTGTACATTTGTCATACGACACAGTATACTTAGCTTACATGTGTATTAAATGAATGAAACGGTTTTGGTTAGCTTATCTGAAAAGTAATAATTTAGGAACTATGCGCATACTTTAATGCAAGTAAAGTATGTATGTTAGGTTATGTCAGTTCTTCAATTATTGTTTTTACATGGACAAAGCCCACCGTGCACCGTGCAGCGAGTCACAGTTACAGGATCGGCTAACACTCATAGAGGAATGTTTATAGCAATAGTCGGCATAATATTATTTTGGTTATGGAATGCTAAAATGAATGTAGTTTAAATCGGTCACAAAAAATAGTAAACAATTTTTTACAATAAATAGAGCTCCGTTTTAGTCTTTAAGAAAATAACAGTTGGGGTCTAACGTGACGCTTTAGCATACATCTGTATCACAACGAAAAGTGTTTATTTAGCTTTCTCTGTGGATTAGGTAGGTGTATAAACCGGGGATATATTAGACAATGTGTATTTGCGTATAATTTATGGGTATACTGGTACTCATAACACGAAATATGTATTGTGCAAAAACTGCGTCACCATATTATAGGTAAGAAAAATATTTATTTTTTTAAACCGTGGAAGCATGGATTTTGTATCCTTATCATCTCCCAAAAATACACACATATATATATATATATGATTTTGTTTAACTATTTTCTGATCCTATATAAATTCTTAGTTTGTGGTTTTAATCGTTATAACCATATATAATTATATCTCTAATGTACTTAAATGCGTAGAAATAATCCAGCAATACACATGATTCAGAAAGAGACCTCTTCTGCCTGCATTGATAGGCCTTTTTCTCCTCTGACTGACGTCTTACCTCTAAAGTATAACAACTTTAATTTTTAAATGGTTATTAAAAAGTATATTTAAAGTTCTTGTTACTAACAGTAAAAAATAAAATAATCTGCTAATTAAATGAACATTCCAGATGAATTCATATACTATGCAGCGGACTGTATGTAATCATACAAGTACGGACTTATCAATAATTATACGTTTTTCCATTGAGAAGCATCAATCTGCCACCCGCCACAGCACTGTTAATGTACTGTAGACAGTGCGTGAGTTAGAGGGATATTTGTTGTTTTATTGCTTAAGTTGATGGAGCTTTGCTGGTTTGGAGATTGAGGAAAGGCAAATCTATTGTCACTGGTTGAGCGGATTCCTCTACTTCTGCCACTACATCCGTCATTTCCAAATCCTTCGTTTCAGGAAGAAAGAAACTGACTCCAGCTCCAATTAATGCAGCGATACCAAAAATGGCGGTAGGCAAATCTTTATAGCCCGATGCCTAAGAAAACATTACATACTGATGCAAAATCATGGCCAATGTCAATCCACTACGCCTACATTATAATTTTCATTTAAGCACTATTACGTAAGTAGGATATAATTGTGAATATAGTGATGTTACCATTCCAGAAACTACGTAAGGGGCCATGATACTTCCGAATCTTCCCATTAGAACTGCTGCTCCAAGCCCCGTGATTCTTGCAGACGTTGGGTAGAGCTCAGCTCCAAGTAAGTAAATTACCGCAAATGCGGACGTTATGAATAATTTCCCAGACAAGGAAAAAAAAATTCGAATGTTCTCGAAGTCTTTAGAAATTATTGAAGGAGATTAATAAATGTATTCCAGGCTAACGTTAATTAATATGTCATAGATAGAAGTCATAAATAGGCATCTTAAAAACCCCGTCGTCAAAAATATGGGGCAAAGAACATAATAAGGGAGACTTTCTAACCTTTAGGAGTAGCCACAAACCCAAAGAATACAACTCCGGTCAAAGTAAACAGAAGAATTAAAGTAGGACGTCGTCCCCACTTAGAAACAAGTGGCTCTACGAGTGTATAGGCAGGCACTTCCATCAAACCCCTAGAAATTTCAAACTCAAAATCTTAATTTTGTTACCCTGATGTCATTCGTAATCATCACAAAATTGTGGAACTATTTTTTTAAATAGAATAAAAGCCAGTATCAACACTCCTACGCAATTATTACCCTAGGAAAACAATTAGGAAAGGATCCTTTGTAAGACTTGCAGAGTCAAATACAACGCCGTAGTAAACAAGGGCCACGATTGTGAAGAGTGTCCAAATGGCGAAGGAACGTCTCCTCAACTCTTTGCTTTTGACTAGGATAAAATAGTTTGCAACCGTTAAGCAGAAATTTGCCCACATTCTTGACCAAAAACCCTTCTCCGTACAAATTATCTCTTCTTCCCGGCATGTTTTGAGCATTGGGAGCAAAATCTCTTTACTGGGCAAAGGTTTGCCATTCCATTTGGCTACACTGTGCAGTCTCTCAATAGCTTCATCATCTCGTTCTTTCGATGCTAACCACCTCGCTGACTCGGGTATAATCCTTGAATGGTAGCCAAATTATCAATTATGTGAATGGAAAATTAAATATTTTTGATATGTACGCATTGATTTTTGATCTTTTTGGGCATGCTTACCAGTAGTACAAAACGAGGACGATATTACTGATTGAAAACGCAAGTTGGAGACTATCCCATGTTCGAATAAAGTAAGCATAGAGCTATTAAATACAGAAGGGCATTGACGAATTAAAATTAAATGTTGGTTTTGGTATGAATATATAATATAATTTTTTACAACTCTTTGGGCTGGGCTACATATTACACATATTTGTTTTTGAACATAAATCCAGCTGTCATAAACCGGAGGAACTTTGGGGAACCAATAAAAATAGTGCAACTAGTATATTTTATTTTTTGTAAATAGTCATTTCTTCGTACCGGAATAGCCATGTATCCAAGAGCAAATGGCATTTGTTGTAAGATGCCCAGAAGGGATCGATAAGATTTATCCGAGTACTCCAGCACTACAGTACAGAACCAAACATGCATTGAATTAGGAATGACAAATAAAACAGTAATTTTAACGAATAAATATTACCCTTTATTTTTTACAATTGGTGTATACTTATTGTACTACATAAAGTTTCCAAAACCCCATGTACTCCCTTATCCTCTGGATTATCCACATGAAATGTTGGACTTATATTTGAATCAAATTTTGAAAGCCATTTCAGTTGAAATTTTTGGATAAATTACCAAAACCTGATTGAAATAACCCTAACTTGGTATACGTAAGAATACGTACGTGACTATATGCTGTCAATATGCATTCAGTAGGACATTCAAAATCTTACTGGTAAGCTACAAGGGCAAGGACATTGACTATAATACTTATGACTATGAATGTGATTGTTGATTCATATTTTTGGAATAACCCTAATTCTATATAATTAACATAAGCACACACAAAAAGTAGAGAGTGCCTAACTGTGGCCGTTGCAACCGGCGCGGCGGTATTTTTGAAACGAGTGGACGCGCAACAAAAATGTATTTTTATTTGAAAAAAGTTTGAAGATCAATCCGCTAATTCTGCAAAATTTGATTTTCAAATGCATTTAAATAATACAAATGTATGTATAAGCAGCCGGTCACAACAATTAGACGCTCCTCTTATATTGCACAATATACAGGGTAGACCAATACAGGCACATGCAATTTTAAAGCATTTTCAGACTAGATATTAGACCGTATGGATATAGTAGGTACTGTTTTACCTCGTTACATAATATTTAATACGAGCAACGTGGTGGTGACTATATAGCTAACCTTATCTAAATGTAATTTTACCCATAAACAAAATGTTAATGATAGAAATGAGAACTTTGTGGCCCTCTTTGGTTGAATACAGACTGAGGCTGATGTCAGTGCTGATGAAGAGCTATTAAGTCACAAGTGGGGTGTTATGGTGACGAAATCAAGAATGAGGATATACAGGATGAACCTTTGGGAAAATGTCTCGAGCTTTTAGGCAAATATTATTTTTACACTTTGAGTTAAATCAATATAGGAAGGCGGATGGAATGGATATCACTTGATAGGCACGAAGAGTTTGTAATGTCCATGTCTGTCCTATACAAACCCAAACAGTGCTACACATTATACACATTTCCGTCCCCCATCATTACAGCAGACGACAAGACAAAAAAAGAGATTCTTGAAACTGTGAAAGAGGAAAAGGACGAGCTCTGTCTTCCTTCCTTGTCTGAGCCTCATCGTAGTTACACCCTGTTTTCACGAATCGTTAAGTCATGAACCTTATAAGAATGAATGAGGGAATTTTTTTTAACAGTTTACCACAATCTTCAGACTTTAATCCGACATTTTTTGAAGTTTAGTTGAAAAGTTTAGTCCGGTGCATTGACTCTCTCATTTTTAGTAATGGGGATGCGGGTATGAAAAAGAAGACACGTGCATTTGTATTACTTCGTAAGTGTCATTACTGTTATTCCCTTGGATAACCCGACTTAAGACAGTAAAATTATTCTTGCATGAATTTTAACTACAAAGTACAAAGTTTAACAGCTGATTTAACGTGCTCGCCAAAAAACAAAGCATTATTTCTACTCTGTACTAAAACTATACGGTCCCATCTCCATGTCTCTATGAACCATATCGAACCCACTCAGTAATTTCTCGAAGTCGAAGCGACGGCGTCCTCTTTTACAAATTCTACATAAGATGTGTATAATACGGCAAGAGGGGAAATTTTTCACAGGGGATATTATTCATACTATGTCTGCAAAACGATAGGACAATATGATTGATAGATACTTACAAAGAACAAAGCAGTTTTGATAGGATCCGCTCACCCCCACAGCCACCAAAAAACGGAATATGCTGAAGGCCATGAATGACTTGGCAAAGGATGCAGCCAGTCCACTCACTATGATCAAAGCACTGGCTAACAAGATGGCTTTTCGGCGTCCTAATAATCTGAAATCACCAAAGAAACGATATGCTTAACTTCAGCCTGCTATCCCTTTGCTTTCAGTTTTTTTAAAAGACTCCAGTAAAGCTATATCCAAAATTAAGATTGTTATTATATATTTGTATTTAAGCCATATAGGCGAGTCAGGTTTTACTTGTCTGAAAGAGATCCAAGGACGAGAGACCCAACGAATACGCCGCCCATATAAGATGCCTGAAGATTTTGATTCATGTTGGAAAGAAATCCTACGTGACAGAATTTACAAGACATTTCCCTCTACTCTCATTTCCAGTGGTATCAAAAGTCAATTATACCAGAGGTCCGACTGCTAGTCTGCTAGTCTACTTCTACCTCCTAAGAAATATCATTATAAGCCTCCCTACAAATCAAGCTCAAACGTACTAACAGTTCTACAAGACTGCAAATACACAAAATAAAGCTACTCAAAACTTTCCGCACTTTATTTATTATTTTTCTTTAAACTTTCTCTACATGTAATGGAAACTGTTATTAAGTTATTACCTGCTACTGCCAGTGACGGATGCAGAAAGTGTTCATAGGGGGGAGGGGGCTAGTCTATACTCGGCAGCCATTTTGAATTAAACTCCACTATGTTCGCCTATGTTAAATGATGGCTCATGGTAGGAGCTACCCCAGGGGCAGACTGGGGGTTTTAAAACAATTCTGACCTCTAGCAATCCTTTTTATTTAGTTTGATTCTATCTTTTGTAGCCAGTATTTATTACTGTTTGAATCAAGCATACATATAACTTGTAGACCCCAAAACTTTTACCAAAAGAATTTAGCCACTGGGCAAAAATTCAAATATATTATTATATACTGCCGATATACACCTACACGTGAATTACAGACTGGATAGAAACAGAAGAAGGAAAATTAATTGTTCTATGCCCATAGTATGTGACTCAACTCTCTTCCTGAAGTCCCCCATAAGAAATGAGTATGGAAGCGGAGGGAAAGTAAATTTGCAACTGTCAAGCAGGATTTCTTTGGCTAGGTTCTTGTAGATAGTTTGCGTTTGTATGTATATTAGGTAGCATTTATCCTTCACTTGCCTGAATGGACGCGACTAGAGATTGACGATCACAAACTAGGTCGAACTAAATAAATTCACAGGAAAGAAATCATCATGAAGTGTTATTAAATATGATAATTTAAATATTGTAAAGATGCGTAAATTTTTGCGAGGCAGGAGGACAAATTATTTACTTACATCGTGTGGACACAAATAGATGACATTAAACATACATAGCTTGAGTTCACATAAATGTCACCTGTGTTACGACGGTGGACTCGTATATGGACCTGTCATATTTCCACTTGGCGCACTTCCTCGTGTTCGTAGTGGTGAAATTGATACTTCCATAAGCTTCCTCGAAAGACGGATGGTTTGTCAGGAGCTGAGCGTAGTCAATGTCGTACATGTTACATCTGTCCCATATCGGACTTTCAGTGTCAGTAGTATTTCTATAAACAAAGGTAAATCAAATCCGAAATCGGGTTTAGAATTATGGATGTATGGAGATATACAGAAGCTGCACCCATAATAATATATGTACACAGTGCTAATAGTAAAAGTACTTTTCTCCATGTGTTAAGCGTATAGACATTCATTCATTAATATTGGTTAAAGAAACATTTCCGGAACTTTAGTCTTACGGTGGTGTCGTCCGGGGAATAGAAATGTTCTTAATTTGATCCGGAGTCCAAGACAAATTATTTAGCTCCCCCACCCCCACGTCACACCAATGGTCGGGAACGGCACCCAAAAATACAAAACCTATAGAGAGAAAGTATTGGGGGAACAAAAAATCAGACTCGAAGTCAGAAGTTTTTCGCGCCTATAATGAAAGTCTTGGTAGTTTTGATTTGAATATAAAAGTCGTGAAAGTAAATGATTTCTTATTTCTTACCTAAGTGATGATTTACCAAGAATGCACCCTGGGAAACCAGAGAAAGACCTTGTTCACAGTAAAACCCAACGTAATTTCAACATATTGCATATTCTTAACCACTATATCATATAACATAAAAATGTACTAGTCACATTTTATTTCATCATACACGTACTAACCCCAGCAACAGCAATCCGCATACTTAAAAAGCTTTTATACATGTATAAAGCCAGTCTAAGCAGATCAAAACTTTCACCCTGTTCAGCGGGATCAGTGTACGATGAGTATTGGATTGCGTCTTATTACTATATAGGTACAAATATACAGTACTTTCACTCCAAATTCAAGCTATAATTTTGGTAGATAGATCCTTTTGATCCTCCACAACAACACCTGAATCGTAATTCCGTGAAATATCTTGAACACGGAACAGGATTATGCAGTTTTAACTTTTGCATTGAGAAGGGCAATAACTGACGAAGCATGCTATACAATAGAGTGCGGGTAGCGCATATTCTTTTTGAGGGTCTCGGTCTTGCTACTTACTCCACTATAGTATTTCATGCATTGCAAATCTAGTGTAAAAAAGCATGCTCCAGCCCTTCAAACTTTCAATCGTTTAAGCCTTATGTTCAACTCATGCAAAATCTGCTAGCTGATCCGGTTGCCTCGATGATTGTCACTCACTATAGCCAGCTTCAAAGTGCATTGTCTCTCGTATGGAGTCACGCATTTCCTTGTCATCCTTATAGTTTCAATTTCGGTTTCACATTTAAGACGAACATGCACAAAAACGAATAATAATAAGACCAATCTTAAAATAGATGTTCAAGGCTGCCTCGTCGCAGCAGCCAGTAAAAGAAGGGAAATACAGCCAAGCTTTAAACTAGAACTCTTCGCACTCTTAATCTCAACTCTCAACCTTCAAAATTTGAATAAATTCTCAAAACACACGCTTTTTTTAACTTCCTAATTATTAAGTTCAGTGCACAATAATATTCGGTGTGTATAGTCTATGAATTTGATTTTAAGATTAACATTATTTAAAACTAAAACGGTAATTTAATCAAGCAGCGCGTATAAAGGAACGTGTAATTGAATTGCATCAGGTTAGGTACATGCCAGTATTTTTTCAAGACCAAAAAGGTAGTGTAATCACGAGTTACCAAACGCATTGATGATTATAAGTGAGAACAAAACCTCTGCAAAAGGTCGCATTAAAAATATACATATCTTCTTACCTGAAGACTGATAGAAGCCAACAAGAGCCACTGAAAACGATTTGACCCACCGACATAGTCGAAAACACCGTCGAAACCTTTCGATGAACTCTCATTAAGGCTAATCCCTCTTTCCCGCTCACTACTTTCACAATCGTTTTTTTCTTTTTCTCGTTCAGTGATAACCATTTTCCAGTTACACTCCCACAATCAGAAAATAGTGTGAAACTGTTCCGTTATTTTAAAATTTCCTTCCTTCCAGAAACCATTCACAGATTCGAACGCCACGATTTACTGATTTAATGATTACAGGTCTCTGTCACAGTGGACTGGAACAGGGAGTGCGGAGATAAATATGCTAGTCAAAGTGACTCGTGTGGACTCACTTCGTCATGTCTTGAGGAAAAAATCGTGTCAAGTATTGGTGTCAGTATATTTTTATTATTATTAGTCGCTCCTCTTCCCTCGTCTCATCAGTATCTGTTTCGCAGTTTAGATTGGAACTGGATGTGCTTTGTATACTATGATCTGTGATTGTGGTAATGTGCGAGGGAATGGGCAAGTTTTCACACGATAATATTATAAGAATAAGAAACGACTTGATCTTGATTTTTTTAGTCAAATAAACACTTACTACGAGCACTATTACCAATAATTTGGGAGATAGACGGGCATATATAGCACAGGGCACAGACAAACACACACATACACACACAGGGAGACGCAGTCAATCAATCCGGCCTTGGTCACTTTTATGCCTAACTCCAAGCTCTGTTGCCTCTTAATTTGTAGCATCTGATTCAATAGTCAATATTCTGCGGTAATGCATGATACATTTTGTGTACTTAATTATATCTTGGATACGCTCATATCATTCGTCATAATTCGTTCATAGCTCATCATCAAGTAATTCATCATCATAATCATAACTAATACAACATACGATTAAATGATTATAGTTTGAATGAATGAACCCGCAGGGATATGTATTAAGTTTGCCTTATGGGAACAATGTTGATTATATAATAAGTAACGTAAATCAAATTTGAGTGTCTTGACATTGCTACATACATTCCCTTACGTTGTTATAATGTGTATACCTTACATACATTATATAGATTATTACTACTATTGAGAAAAAAATCACAAGTTATTTTAAACATGTGGAATGGGGTCACTTTAAATCCGTATAACTTCGTTATGACTGCATAACTCGAGTGACAGAAACATAAACTCTCCTTTGCTGTATATATATTTGAATGGAACTTCCGCTAGCTATATTGCATTGGATTGGAAGTGCTCAAATGATATTGGCATGATTTTGTTTTTCTTTTAAATGAAGTACATTTGCATCCATTGGCCACATATAGAAGAAGGTGACGGTGACCACCAGGACTGCGACTGGTCCATCCATTCCTCCATTTGTCTGACTAGTGAGACATCACAGGGTTACAGACGAATTCTGTAGGGGTGTATTGAAGGTGAAGGCATCAAGTCTTTAGCCTTGTGCTAATAAACTTCATTTAGTCAATTTATTATCGGTTGTTGTATGTATGTACTAGGTTACCTACACATCATCTGCCCTCTGCATCTTCTCGTTTTTCCTCCTTACAGACAGTCAACAATAATATTTGTCCAGCAATAAGCAGATGCATATGTTTACTTATTCGATTCTTGGTAATGATTTTTACTCAGTATTCTCACATATGACAAGTGGATCAAATACCTACTATACAAGTATACCTACTTGTAGGTATACTATTCTAGTTCATTAGTTCGATGATATGATGTGAGAATTGTGTTATAAAGTAAGAAAACCAGAACAACTAATTTTTTTCGTTGATTTTATTTATTTTGTAATATCAAATATATATTACACACTTGAGACTCCGAAATATTGAGTTAGGTATAGAACTTTTAAAATAATAGTGGCGATTACTTTGCCACAATAATTGCCAACTGATAATATTATGCAGTGACACCCGTTACGCCCAGGCTAGGACCCGAGCCCTATAATCCTGCACATAAGTACATATATACAATAATTTGCATATGGACTATGTAGAGAGGTAGAGTGATCAGACATTGCTAAAAACGCTGTAAGACCTTGATTTCACTAGAAAAGCGAACCATTGTTAGCCTTAAGAAACACGCTTTTAGATTTAACAATGGTTAACTCTGAAAGCGTGTTTCTTAAGGCTAACAATGGTTAAATTTTCTAGTGAAATCAAGGTCTAAGATACATATTAATTTCGCTTTACAAAATGAAGCTATAAGTAATACGTATGTTATAAATAAACAAAGAATCAAGTTTAATCAGGACAAAAGTACGCCGGATCGAAACTTTATCAAGTCCGTTGTCCTAGCTAACTTAATATCCTTGTTACAATTAATTATGATTACCACAATTGAAATAGATTCAATTAATAACGCGGATAATTGAACTCATCCTATAGGACCCCCAGGATGTATTTTAAGGTATGCCAAAGTCAGCGTAAGCGAGATATTAAATATCACGTTCAAAAGTACTATTATATATACATACATATGTATTGACTTATTATCAGTTAGACAAAATAAAACTACTCTTCTTACAAAGCAAATAATTTAAGCACAGAAGTTAAAACATTGCACAAAGATGTTTATAACATTGAATATTGAACGTTTTCCCTTTTTGCCTGCCTGTGTCCACACCTCCCGCACCTTACTACTGTGGAATATCTGCAAACACGTATATATTTTCTGGAAGTCTACAGGATTAGGAAATCACACAGAGGATTATTTAATGCCTAATTCTTTCAATAATTGTAAATTATAAAACTAGCTGGGTTTGATTGGTTTTAGATGCAGTATTTTTTTTTTGGGGGGGGGGGGGTGAGGCTATTTACGGGTTTCGAGTATAGATATAAAAATGCTCTTACAGGAATATATGTATGGTTTTATATGGCACAAATTAGCTGCAGCAGATTTTTAGGATACATGTTTTATTTGAAGGCTTCCCTTCGTTAAGTGAGCTAATAATAATCTAATGACTATTACATACCGCTCCATTATGCGTCATTGAAGTAAGATAGAATATATTAAGATACAACAGAAGCTAATAATTGCTATTAGCCCGGAGAATTTCACTCTTTCAAATCCTCCTCCACCTCCTTCAATTATTCGTTGAAAGCTTTAATCAAATAATCAGAGTAATTAACTTATGGTTTATCGTTCTTTGGATTGGCGTGCTTTGATAAATCAAGTTTTGAAGAAACTATACATAAAAGTAGGTCATTGTCATTTACGCTTACTCGATTATTCTTAGCTACTTCAAAGAGAGGTCAAGGACACTGGTTCACAAGGAATTCCTAGAAGCCTAGCCTAGAACGATCTTGCATGAAGAGTAGAAAGAAAAAATGAATGTAGTTAAAAAATTATAAAAATCAATAGAGTAAGAAACAATCCTTCTTGAATTCATCCCCAACGTCAGTTCCATAATACATAATCACAAGACGACCCGAAGCGCCTTCTTCTGTCGTGTATTTTTAATTGTTTATTGCCTCCTTATTATTTAATTTTTACCCTTCTGGTAGAAGTATATCGCTCAGCATTACCCTACGTGTGTGCTTACTTTGTTCCGATATTGTTCCCAATTCCAATGTTACATATTTACAATACAATAATAATATAGATATCTAAATCACTTCGCTGAAAAATAAATATCGCTAAAGAGAGACACGAACGCGAATGAATAAATTAAAACTGATATTCCTGCCTCATATTTACATTTCTAAATAGTTCTATGCCATCAGCAGTAGCCCAATATTGGTAGGTCAATATTGAATATTGAGACGTAAAGCATGGAAGGGAGGAAGTATAGGTAAAATTTTGGTAGCATCTGCTGATAAGCTGGTCGTGGCACAGGTGTCAACACGGGCACTATCACTATGACCCAGCGGCTGCACCGATGATGATATATTCATTAGGTAGGGGCCCTATAGGAGTTCCCACTTTCCCCACACTTCATACTGAATTGATAGATTTACACTGTTGCATTTTTCATTACGATCTATATGACCATATTATGTTATCTCAATCATCAGTCTGTCTCTAAATGCTTTAATTCAATTAGTGTTTACTTTAGTGCTATGCACGTTCTGCACCGCCTCTCTGAAAATGGTTCCATTCGCTGTATAGCAGCTATTCTATAGAAGGACGCACAACTGGGGCTCATCAGATTAGACACATCTTACGATTAGTCATGATCATCGCATATAGGTGTTATCAATGTAAAAGTTGATTTTACTTCGCTTGCTTTTACATTATTCTAAGTGGTTCTACTTGCTTAGATGGAATGTGTGGCGCACAATCCATGAAACGTATATAATTGTATTAATATGAAAACAAGAATAATAATATTATTGCCTTGACTATACAGTGAATAATCCACTGCCATAAATCATAATTTATTTGGTACTTATCAGGCGTTGAGTTTATAATGGAATTGCATGGGCTACACTACGAAACGAAATGATTATTATATAGTTATATGTTTATCAAACTAAGAAATAACAATTTCATAAAAAATTATTTGGGCCAGGATGACACACAATAGGACCAGGTTTGCATATAGTTGAGGTTTTTAAACCTCAACATAAAGTTCAGCCCTGGAAAAAGTTGAAGCGACTACTACCACCTACGTTCCCTGATGGATTTGCTAGTTCCGCTGTGACTTCTTCTAGCGATGGAAGATCAGCAAGATTTCCTAGTGCAGCAAAGCTAGGCTTATTCACTAATATTCTTCGAGCCACTCTTTCCACATCTTCTTCCCGAACTTTATCTACAAAAGTAATAAAAAAAAAAAAGGTCAAAAAAGGTCAAAGGAACTTTATTTGTAAGGGGTTTGGTGTTTCTAATCAATTGATCAGTTCTCCCAACACGAACCCCCGTGTGACTAGCTTACCCCGTACTAACACAGAGCCAAGTAAGCCTTTAATGACATAGGTCACCTTAATTAGTTTTTCAATAGTTAGTTGCTCAACACGTAGTTATTCAGTGAAACAAGCGAATTGTAGCCCAAAATGTGTTAGCATCACGGGGTGAGCATGTGACTAAGTAAAATTAGGAGAAATAATTAGTGGCTCAAAAAGTTATGGTTAAAAAATTTAAAATTGTTACAATCATTTGAACTAATATGTCACACAAAGATCACATTTGAACGCCTCCATGCAAACACAATAGGAACTACATAATATAAACATAAGCCTCGTAGTATTACGTCATTGGAGACATGAGTTAATTTTCACACTTTTTTTGAAACACTACAATTTTGAGAAACTAGGACGAGGAACCTCGCCACATCATCCCACAATGAACTGAAATTACAAGTGTTCTAAACAGAATATAAATAAATAGCTACCTATTAGATTTATGTATTCTGCTGGAGTTCTATAGAAACCATTTGCAAGAATTTGACGACCGACATCCTCGAAAATCACTGGCCTCGACTCTAAATTCATCAGTAGCATTGACTTTAGTTGAATTTTTGCTCTCTGAAATCGCAGAAAGGAAAATTAATGCAATTTTTGCTCCACACACGAGTAAAATGAATGTTTAATTAATTAAAAACAAACTCAATATTCAATACGTTTGAATAAAGAGCAAGTATTTGATTAAACAATAGTTAAGACATCTTTTTCAACTTACATGAAACTCATCTTTCCTAACAGGCCCTTTCATTCCATGAATTTCCCGGACAAGAACAGTCACCAGATTCCGTAATAAGTGTGGAGGACTACAAGCATAAATACTGAAGAGGCCGGAATCCCCATAAGAATTATGATACGCCGTGGCATTGTAAATCCAATGGAATCTAAATAAAATATCATCAGTATGTTAGTACCTTATTACAACCTTTATTTTATTTTTAGGTAAAGGAATAAAAATAATACGTATTTGCTGATATTTTAAGGATTTCATTAATTCCATTACTGGTTCAAAACATTGGTGTACAGACGTGAGTACATTCCTTTGCCAGGGCCACCAGCGCTAAACGATCCGCCGCCACCCATGAGTAAATTAAGTACGCACGATGCAATAAAATCTGGGTCTTGATGTGGTATAGATTGAAATCCAAGCGCTATGTGAGCTAAGTCAGGAACTGGTAAAGGGCCCGCATTAAATGTACCAAAGTCTCTCTCTTCCTGAAACCAATAAAAGGAAAAATTAGTGAACAAGTTGGAAGCATTCGAATCAATTTAAGTGGCACACAATGTTATCTTTGTAAAGCAATGCATATACTTTACAGGTATTCCCTGAGAATAAATATAATTGATTAACCAAATCAATGAAAAATAAAAGGTTTCTATAATCTAAATCTTTCTTCTTACCTTGAACAAACCACCAATATACTCTGCCGGAGCTGAATCTGCCTCAGACGGAGTGCTGACAGACAATTTTTCTACATTCCAAGTTGCTTTTGTGTCAGAGAAATGCTCTTTAGTAATATCAACCAACTCTTGATGTTCAATTCCAACTCCTGAAACAACTATTCGCTTTGGGGTATAATGTAATTTCATAAAGTGCAATATGTGATCACGAGTGATCAATTCCAAATTTTCAGGAGGACAGTATCGAGGATAACCAAGAGTATTATCTTTCCAAGCAGCTGCATGAATCATTTCAAGTAAAATCCCTTCTTGCTCTGGTCTCATTTTCATATCTTCAACCTCAAAAGCCGCGGCCTGTTTTGCCGAAACGAACTCTTCCTCAGTAACATTTGGCTCAAAAACAATATTAGACAACATCTGCACCATGTTCGCGGCACCACTTACTTCAGTTGATATAGCATACAAAGTAGCATCCCTATGAACAAAAAGTCAATACATTAGCTTTTATATAAGTACATGTATAGCATACAGCATATATGAATTTTCAATACTGATATTTTCTTAACTTTTATTAAATTTTACCTTGAAGTTTGACAGTCGCAGATAGCACTGTTTCTTTCTAATTCACTAAAAATGGATTCTCGGTTAGGATATTTCCGGGAAGACTGAATGAAAATAAAACAAATACAATTTTCCCTGTGCACGATAAACAGAAGTCAAATAGTCATGTCATAACAGAAAAGTCAGTATTGCTGGAAACTTACCATAAACCCCAATTTTTCAATTATGTGTGAAACCCCTGTCGGGAAATTAGTTTCATAACGAGATCCTGCACCAATAGCAACTCCCACTGTACAAAATTTTCCATATCTCGGTTGTGTAGCAACACGAATACCATTTTCCAAAGTAGTTACTTGAGTGCTAAATGAGCTCTTTCCAACTAATTGATAATCAACACTTGAAACCCCTGGGAATGGTACATCTAATGGGAACTGTCTACCATGGGATCTTTCCTCTAAAGGTAAAACTACAGGTTTTAATTGCTCAAGTTCAACTTGTTTGGGATGTGTAGCTGTGGAAGCAGATGATTTGGGTATCTTAGCTCCGGGATTCCTACCACTACCACCATCTCCAGAAGCTCCAGAACTACCAAAACTACTCGATTCTCTTAAACGTGAAACATTTCCAACACGCAATTTATGGAAAGATTGGCAGAGCTGAATCGGCTTCCTTAACTGAAGCATTGTTGAAATAATTATTATATAATTAAAATTTGTTTCTATTTATGTGGTAATAATAATGTCTTAGAAGCAAATCGTAAATCACCACGGATCAAGTTAAGTATGACAGTACATTACGATTAGCAGCTTGATCAAATTGTACAAAGTTAGATGAAAACTATTATTTATTAAAAAATGTTCCTGGTTGTTCTCAGTTCTCCGAGACTAATTTGTGTGCGATCAGAATAAATTGAATACGAATACGAATACAGTTTATTGTTGAAAACTTTCACTCTTAAGAATTTGATCTTTCATCAGCCGAGACCGACGCAGTCTACATGCGTGAATGGTTAAATTTCGAAGTTTCGAACTTCAACAACTCTTACAACCAATGAAATCAAAGGGGCAGACGTGAAGGCGCCAAATCAAATATAGCAACTTTTTTCTCCTTCGCTCGCCGACATCGCGGAGTTTCCCCAAGAGAAAGCATAATATAGTGAATGCATCAAATCTTCACCAAGGATGCATTATTGGATGGGCCAACGAGGAAAGTAATAGTGACTGAGCGCGCTATTGGATGCTAATAGTTGGCCGCACTTTCTTATTCAAATACTAACGGCCTCTTTTATTTAACAGTTCTGTAAATAATAAATAACATGGGAAATTTCGGTGATTCTATTGACGTAAGTAGTTTTCTATTTAAATTTGAATGTGTTGATTCTAGTAAGTTGTGTCTCGTGTCAAAAGATAGTTTTTGAAATTATTATTAGTTAATGACATTACATTAAGTATTATTACTGACAACTAAGGAAAAAAAGCAAACAATAATTAAACCACAGATTCAAGCGATTATGTTTTATGTAGATTTTAAAACATAAATACAGTTAGTTCTCTGAACACGAAGCAATAGCCAATAATTTGTAACACAGAAATTACACATTGTGCTACAATATTCCAATGCACTGACTGACTGTTGACTCTAGCTAACAAAAATTCAGCGTTAACAATTTAATTTTAACTCCAAATCCCCATAAGAAATATGTACATAAGTTGATACATAATTCAAATACATGAGGTATCTCATGATTCCCTCCTTAAATTTTGAGGCACAGTTTTTTTAAAGGAATAGTTAAAATCTATTATGTACCTCTGTGTGTTTGATTCGGTTACGAGAAAAATCTTCAAATGTAATTCTAGTTAGATTATTCGTATGAATTCTTATACCCATATTAATTCATAATAGTTTTGTATTGATTTGCATTTTTGATCATGAGAAACAAAATTGAGCCTTTCATGTTGCATGTTACATGACTTCAAATCTTACATTTCACGTTAACTATCATTATTATATATATATATTCTATATTTTCTATAATTATCATTTTAAATGTTGGACTCCATTTAGAAATATGAAGTTCTTGATTTATTGGGGAAAGGAGGTTTTGCTGTGGTGTATCGAGCAAGATGCACACGAACTGGTGTGGAAGTTGCCATTAAGATGGTTTGTATTTTTAAATTTCTTCTTACCATTTGCAAAATTAATTCAATTTCTCTTAGCGTTACCTCAGGCTAAATATAATTTTGTATTACATTTACCCAGATTGACAAAAATCTAATGAAGGCTGCTGGAATGGTTTCACGTGTACAGCAAGAAGTTTCTATTCATTCAAGATTAAAGCATCCTTCGATTTTAGAGCTGTATACCTTCTTTGAAGATGATAACTACGTTTATTTAGTCCTCGAATTATGTCATAATGGAGAACTTCAGAGATTTATTAAGACAACTAATTCTGTTCTTTGCGAAGAAGAAGGTAAACAGTTGATTTTGTATATTTAACAATCATTTGGTCGTTTTTATAAAAATTGTGACACTTGAAAGAAATCAATATTTCCATGCTAAATATCTACAGATTATGTTGGTTGGGCTGTAGCCAAATCGACAAAATCAATAATTTATTATGTTAAACGTGGTATAAAATACATTACTAACCAACTGTCAATTAACCGTCGATTAAATATAAATATGGTAGATAGTAGATTGCATAAAAATATTAAATGCATCGATCTATGATTAATGATTCATTTAATTTTCAGCTTGTACTATTCTTCGACAAGTCGTGGAAGGACTTCTATATCTTCATTCTCACAGAATTGTTCACCGCGATATATCTCTAGCAAATTTACTACTTACAAGGGATATGAATATCGTAAGTTTAAGTTTGATCTTTAGATCAAAGTATGCCGTATAATATTTATTTCAGTGTTAATTGAATAATTGAATCCATCATTATTTATCATATACAGAAAATAGCTGATTTCGGATTAGCGACTCAACTTTTAACAGCAAATGAGAAACATTTAACAATGTGTGGCACCCCTAATTATATCTCTCCGGAAGTTGCTACAAGAGCTTCTCACGGACTGGAAACCGATGTATGGGGAATAGGAGTAATGCTTTATACTGTATTAGTAGGCAGAGCACCATTTGATACAGAAGACGGAGTTAAATCAACTCTTACAAGGGTAGTTATATCTGATGTCAAGTACCCCCAACATTTATCTATGGAAGCTCGTGATCTGATACGTTGTTTACTGCAAAAGAATCCCCAAGAAAGGATAAAATTGCAAGCGATTCTTGATCATCCTTTTATGAGGAAAAATCGGCATGTTAATATCCAATCGCAAGTTATGGACAAATCTAAGCAGTGGATATCTTGCGATAGCGGGATGGCATCAGCATCGTATCCTGTTTGGAATCAGGTACTCTCTTCTAGTGCCCCTCCCAGTACGTACTCATGCAGCCACACTTGGAAAGTCTGCGATCAGTGCACTCATCATGATGCATGTCCTTGTCTGGCATCAAGAAAACCGGGTTTTCCTAATATTCATACAAGCCTGGGTTCTAAGCCAAGTGAATACATCACTGCAAATATCTCACACCATTCGCATCACTCTCACGGCGGTGGAACAAACACTAATAGCCACCATAGCCATGGGAGTCTGCCGAGCCATGATCTATTTGTTAGTTCTTTAGGTGCAAAAGCTAAACCTCCGGAACCTGAACTTGTAAAAAAAAAAATTTCGATCCCTCCTTTATGTTCGAAGAGGCTCCGTCCAGTCCGTCAAAAAACCAAAAACGTTGTTGTAAATATTTTGGATAACGGAGAAGTATGTTTAGAATTTGTTAAAATGAGAGATGGAGTGGAAACTGTTTGGGAAGTTTTACGAATCTCACCGGATGGAATGAGGGTACGTACCATTTTGTCATGAAAAATGTATTATACTTTAAAATTTTCTTTTCAATAAATCGATTTCAAATACCTCAGCTATTATATTTGTACTTATGCAGATAGTTTTATATCAACCAAATCGAGGGAAAGGGCAGCCACTAGGGTCTGAGCCACCAATACTACCTGAGCAAGGAGCAGACGCAATTTATAATTATGAAAATATTCCTGAAAAACATTGGAAAAAATATTCATACGCTTCCAAATTTGTAGACCTCGTGAAAAGCAAAACCCCTAAACTAACTTTCTACAGTTCTAGTGCTAAATGTTTTTTAATGGAAAATACTCCAGATGCAGACTTTGAGGCTTGCTTTTATGAAGGTATGTAGAAACCGAAAATACCGAAATCCTTAATGTCTATTCATTTTTTATTCGCCTTCATTAAATATAATGTTTTTGAAATAAAGTTTGTACTATAATTTACTCTGAAATATTTTGAATTTAATTAGGAGGAAAAATTACGAAATCTTTAAGCGAAGTAAAACTTGTGGAAGCATCAGGGCATTCAACAAGCTTCCACATGACAGATTGTCCTCGTCTTTCCCCTTCTGAACAGCTAATGTGGGAACATTTTCGGAAATGCCTTAAACATTGTGAAACACTAGAAGCGACACTTAATAGTATCGGTGATAAAACTGAAGAAGCTTGCTTTCCTCTCATTGTGGGTCGGCGTCCTCAAAATTGTGCATTAAAGACCCAATCCCAGCAGCCTTCAAGCAATAAAGAAAATGTGTCCCCCCAAAGTGCAATACGTGTACCCACAGTAAGCTAATTCTCGTAATTTATATTCATTGCTGTTGAAATTAAGATTTAGTAAACCCTGATACTAAGCCGCTAGTCCTGTATTGTTTTTTTCTAGATGGGAGGGTACGAAACATCAGTAGCAAGTTCAAGACCTGGTTCGTCACTCGGTAAAACTAAGAAAGTATTAAAGCAAACTATGATAGCAGGAATTGGAAAAGCTTCGCAGCTATCTAGCGGTGATATACAAGTTGAGTATGAAGATGGTAATCGTCTTGTCTTCAATTCCAGCTCAGCTAAAGTTTCGTATTTTACCAACGCAGGACTATCATACCATTATAAGCAAAATGATGTTATTCCATCTGAAATTCGTACAAAACTGGGCCAGATGCCCCACATAGTGAAAGCTCTAATGGACTGTAGATGACTCCTTGTGTTTATTCAAGTTAAAAACTTAATAATAATTTATTGTATTACAGCATACACAATTTGTATTTAACTGTTTAAGTACCTATATATTTATGTATTTCAAAAAATATTGTTTGTCTTCCCCTACAAGTTTTAGTTTAAAAGTAACTACATAATCTTGAATTTTATCCTTTAATAATTAAATGTTGCATACACTCCTTAGAAAAATTAGAAACAAACTACACGTAGAGTACATATCTATTCCGTTATTACGGTAAAATAATTCCATTACTTACAATAGTGATCATGTTTTTTTTTAAATTTTATTGCGTTTTATGATTGCCGAAAATAGTATACGTAACATAAATAATAATTCTGTTATTAATCAAATCTCGATACAACAATATCCAATACATCTCGCTTTATACGTACAAAACGATGCACATCTATATAAATACTCTGCACATAGTTGCCGTAAGTCCTGGCCCCTGATACTATTTTCAACCTGCCTGGAGTCGAAACTTTAATACGAAATATATTTCTTGCATAAATTAATTTTCCAACCTTTCCTCTCTGTCAGTTTTTAGCTGTTTGTAGAACTACTTGTCAATACTGTAATCGTAAAGCAAATTGACATAGAACCGAAATTCTTGTCGTAAAGTAAATCTACAAACGCAGGTTAATTGTAGCGGAAGCTTCAATTTGTTTAAACTATATTTACATAAAAATATTTACTTGTACGTTACTATTAAAAACAAAACAAAATGCATAATACATACGATATTTTTTAGATGTAATTCGGAATACAATAATATTGTAAGCAACTGTTTATCATCCAGCTACACATGAGACCTTACGTATTGACAGACAGACATATAGTAGTAGTTGCAACACCCCTATTTTATAATTCACCAAAAATCACTTATATAACAAGAATTTGTATTTTTCTTGTTAAGTACATTAATAGTTGTATTTGTATGGATGGAATCCTTGTCATCGTATTCTAATATAATTGAACATGTAGTCGCAATTAAGTTCACGGGCAATTCGATTATGGTTGTTTGAGTTATAGTTGTACATCCATATGCGACTGGAAATAGGAATTCATAACTTGGTTTGTGACAACACAACGAGACAACAATGTAGTTATCAGAATCTGTCTTTTCCAGCGACAGCTGTCATTTCAGAGTCACCCATAAAATACTGAAGTTCTTGAATGTCTTGGAATTTTTCATGGCCTTTGATGTGAGCATAGTTTGCTGATAAGCACATGAGGTAGTGTATCTAAAAAGCACATATTAACAATTGCATAAAAAGTATGTTAAAAAGTATGTTTGCCATCGAGTAATAAATTGATTCAATTCTTTAATTTGAACCGGAAACCTTGGTCGCTTACCAAACTCATGACGATGAGTGCACAGGAGACGCTAGCTAGTATGAACATGATTACAGCTCTCTCCACGTAATCTTTGCAGAAAAGTTTCATTTCATTCTGCTCGCAAACTTTCATGTCATCTTGACGAGTGTTGTTTGGAAAGAGGAAATCTACACGTGCGAACATCAAAACATCAATATCATATCCGTTGTGAGTCATTCCTTAACCGGTTTTATCGATTAGTGCCATTGTAACTAACTACGGAATCGTTCCCACATATCCTGTTAAAAATAATATGTGATAGATTATAATTACGTATGTTGTGAAACGCGTATTAAATGGTTCTCTTACGGAATTGGGTGAAGTCAATACAGTTGTCTCTCTCGTATGGAGGTTGCTTATGTGAGCAAAGGGACCAGAATACTGAAAAGGTTGCTGTTACAAGCACTAGAAATCCAAACAATACTAACCAAGCAGCTTGCAATATGTACGTGATGACCATAAACTGTTTAAAATAAAAACATGCAAATTGTTTAATAATACCAAAATTGCACTGGTGTATGTACCCAGTTAAGTTAAACTGGATGGTTAATGAAATGGATAAAACCACAAAATAACTGACCACAGCACATGTTATTCTTCCACCGACGCGTGCTTTCCAGGCTTTGTAGATGGAACGCCGGGTTTCTCCAGTAGTGAGACAACCCACAAATAACATCATAAGACCAAGGGCTCCCATGCATGCTCCAATAATCACAAAAGCCATCTGAAGGGGCTCCAACCATTCAAGGCGGAAATGGAAGACTTCGTCAAACATTAAACTAGTTAAGGCAATTCCTCGGTACATTGTGCCGCAAAATACTCCAACTCCTGCCAGGCACATTATCGTCGCTATGAGGGATGCGTAAGGCATCCTGGTCACGCAATTCTTACAGCTCCAACCTTATAACATTTTAATAATTCGCTACATTAGTTTGATAGCAGAGCAAATTCACTAGCTGTCAATTATCATATACCTATATGCCAACAGATGAGACCCTCAATTTTTAACTACTATAATATTATTGACAGAAATAATTTTTTTAGTACATAACAAATTTGAAAATAAATAATAATAATAAGACCTTACCCATGATGATGGCTCAAAGTCAGTTTTCCCGAGAATCTCACGACACTAAAAATATCAATCGGCTTTAAAAATCGACACCACTAAAAATATCCTGCTTTATAGTGTCTGTATCGAATCCCAATGGTGAATCCTTTCGGTACGAAAATTTACAGGGAAACAATAAGTAAGTAGGTACGTATACTTAGATGATAATTTATTTCATTTGGAGTCCACTAGACTGCAAGACGGGAAGTCAGCTCAAAAAAAATAAGTCTACGTATAGCGGGTTCAATTTACGAGTGGAAACAAGTAAAAGAATCAAATGGGTGTTGTCAATAATATAAAAGTTACAACAACTGACTGGGGGCCTGATGTGTACTGTGTATGAAGAATTTTACAAGACGACAAGTGAGGTTAGTCAGAACGTAAACTCCTTCCACATGGTTGCAGAAATCAGGAGCAGAACGAGATTTTTGACTCCCTTTTTTCTCAGCTTGGATTCACTTCTTAGAACCTTTAGTATACATTCACAGCCTAACCTCAACGTAAGTACAAATATCACACTGACTCGGAGTACTTATACATATAAATAATATATATATTTCTTCCCTACCACACCACAACACATCAAGAGAATACGAAGAAATATTTTTATTATCTCCTCACATATAATAAATATATAATATGCTCTCAACACACATACACAACTCTTCTAGTCTTCTATATTCCTCAGCTCTTGGATGAATCCGTAATTAATTTTGTGTCTAATTACTATTTATGGCTCTCAAGTGAGACCAACAAGTTTGATCCATATAGAAGAGGAAACTGTAAACTGTGTCTGAACGAAACAAATGAGCAAAACTCCCCGCGCTCACATAATATTATTCCTATGTCACTTAAACGTAATTTATAGAAGAATAAAATGAGTCACTCCAAAAGTCAACGTAAACAAATATCCTTCCTTACTACACAAAACGGATATACATATTTAGTTACTCCCTCGAAAAGTATAGTAAAGTTCGTGCCTGTGCGAAGCAATCATAAAAAGTTAAATTATTTTCAAGAGACCCGAGACGAAAGCATAAAATATCACTATGTCGTATCACTCTAAAAAAATTCTTCAATGTTTGCACATCACATCCCTTAGACTCCCATCACACACACACACACATATATTATGCAGTCTGGACTAGACAGCTTTTCTTTTAAAAATTACCTATAGTTGGCTTGCCCTATTTTCCTTTCCTAAATGTATGTTTTTCCTATATTATAGTGTAAAATTAAATAATATTATATCTGTTGTATAGGTTTGGCTGGGCTGTAAATTGATATTTGAGTGTGTCCCCAAATTCAAGTCATTAGTGCAGACTGACAGGATTATTGGTAATAATAGCTCTGTAACAAGAAACTACTAAATTAACACACACAGGAGCGATAACGAAAGGAAGCACGGGCACGGATCTATATAGTAGTGATTCTTCTAGAGAAGGAAATAATTGTTCTGCATTGCTGAGCTTTATGTTTTATGTGACATAATATATATAACCCAGAGGACTGACTGAGTCTTGATGATTAAATGAGACTCCAATGATGAAGGGTTGGAGATAGAGGAATCGGTCTTTAGCTCTACATAGTAGAGGTAGGTACCTTCCAGAGTCAGTCAAGAGTACAACATTAAAAGATTCATTCACGTCAGAGCTACAAGTTGCATTTTCCGTGTCTATGACTTTTGTGTTCGTTCGTATACTTCCCCTGCCCAAACTCAATTCAATGAACGCAACTCAACCTGGAAACTTATTATTATTATTATTATGTAACTTAAAACACACAACACACACACAATATTTAGTATGACTTGAAACGATCAGAGATAAAGGGTATGATGCTGCTCTGGACTGAATATTATGGAAATACAGATATGCATATGGGGCTTTTTGAGTTGGTCTTGGTAAAGCTTTGGGTTGAGTGAGAGATGACACACAACAGTCAACGGAACGCCTGAAAAGAATATTATTTTATTTCCTTCCATACTTTTCCATCCACACAGTAAATAATTTCATGCTCAATCCGTCTCCTATCCTCACCGCATATAATACACATATCTTTATCTATGTGTCAGACACTCAGGTCTTTCAGGTGTCCGTTTGCTCGTAGTAGTCAAAAAAATGTAGTGCTGTACTTACATGGATTACTGATATATTCCTTACTTGTTGAAAATCATTTACATATAGGTATTACCTAATGGGATTTTATGCGTATATAGATATTCATTCATGTGGCTACACTACACACTCGTTAGTCGTTAGCATGTGTACCATTTCTATGGCTACTACTGTACACGTACGTACCTACATTTACTTGGTATGAAGTACGAAGAATCACAAAGTGCAAGTTTTTTTTTGAAAGAGTGAGACTGTAGTACATATAAGTAGTTTATAGGATGCAGTGCGTTCCTTGTATATACTTTGCATTGTTTTCATTCCAGGTGAGAACTGTTCAACCATAGAGCCTGTAGAGGAGCATATCTTGATTCAAGCACCTCTACTGGCTTACCTGTAATTTTCATTTAGCTTTCAATAAGACTGCGTTGTAAATCTTCCACTAGTTAGCGCACTCTGTAATCACGCACTCAGTCTCATCTCCTCTCTCAAACTCTGTACAATTACTCGATCACCTAAACCTCCCCGTCTTGAAATTACATACTTGCATGCCTACGTACTACCTTGTAAAAGATGCGTTTTCTTTTGGTACTTTACTGGACATTGTTGCGAATTATACTGAAACCATTTAATAACGTAGAACACACTGTACACTTACAACAATAACCGGCCTCAAAATCTACTTGAGCTATGCGTGGCTTCGATTTAACTAATTATGAATTTTTAAGTCTCAAATTGTAATACCTGATTGATAAGTTGATAACTATAGGTTGAATGCGAATGCACCTGTCAGCGGTGAAAAAGGGTAAATAACTTTTTGTTTGTGTGACATGAAATTGCTAGCCTATAGTTTCCGTATAATTGTTAAAGAACCAGCGCAGGAGATATTTCTATTTCCTCGTATGAACCTACTATTCAGAATTTTATTTTTTAGAATTTCTAATTTCATGTTCGGTGGATATACATGGAAGTTTTTAAGTTTATGTCATTTTCTAATGAATTTAAATTTCGCAATATTTGACAGTTTAGACGTATGTGTCTATTTAATGTATAACGTGTGCTTCGAGTATCGGAGTATCAGTGTGTATAGTGAAGACAAAATTTATTGAACAAATAAATCACCGGCATACAATTACTAAGTATGCCGTCTGTGAAGAACCAAAATGACCCATATCCATTTGTAGCCTAAAAAAATATCCACTATCTACAAAAATATTGAAACATGTCTTGAAAGCATTTAAATAGAGCATTTTACACTTTTCAAAAACCTGTAAATAGAACATTTTACACTTTTCAAAAACATGTAAATAGAAAATTTTACACTTTTTAAAAACCTGTAAATAGAACATTTTACACTTTTCAAAAACATGTAAATAGAAAATTTTACACTTTTTAAAAACCTGTAAATAGAACATTTTACACTTTTCAAAAACATGTAAATAGAAAATTTTACACTTTTTAAAAACCTGTAAAAATAGAACATTTTACATTTTTCAAAAACTCTTAATTAACATTTTACGCATGTTTCTCATTTCTTTTTTATGACATAGCTCATTTTGATTCTACCTTAAATTGGATATGGGTCACTTAGGTTCTTCACAGACGATGCACTTACACAAAGTGTATATAACATGGCTGATTTGTACATATAAGCATTCACTCATTCGCTTTCGCTCGCTGCTGTTTTATTTTCGGTCAAAAGGGATGACTATTTATGTGAACGAATATTATGAGGAAATGATTCACGACTGACTGCCCATACACTTCCCGGTACATAGAGACACCTGCATGCTGAAGAAAATGACCGGAGTAGGTTATGGAAAGATCCCAGCTCCACCACTTCCTTCCAATTCCAATCCGGGTTTCATTATATTGTACTTTATCACACTACTACTGGATTAAAACAGAGAGAGAGAGAGAGAGAAAGGAAACGGAGAAACCGAGAGCCGGGAAGGGCAGAAACATGGAATTTCGATTTCGGTTGCCGAGGTCATGTCTTTGTATGTAAACAAAAACGCTCATGTTTGTTCAATCGGATAGATTTTTCCGTTTTCATCCCTCTCGTATCGAATAAATTGAGAGCGTGAGTCACAAAACACGCCAAAAATTCTGTTTTTGTATTATTCCTTAATTTTTCTTCTACTGCTACCCTATAGACACTAGTCTTTCTTCCTGTCATCCTGTTTTCTTGTCGTCAGACAGCCTGGACAGCATAACGCAACGCCCTGAATTTGCCTTATTATACAATACAATAAATACTACATACTACACAAATACCCACACTCAACCTCTTGAGAATTTATTTTGCTCTGGATTTGAAGCTTCTTAGAATGATTATTAATTTTTATTTGTGATTCAGCTGAAGCTAAATATTTAATCTGAGTCATGTACAAAGTTGATATCCCCATCGATACAAAGGAGGCAGCAGCCATTGCTCGCCGTAGAAGGCAGGAAGAAGAAAGAAAAATACGAATATTTAATCCTAAGCAACGTCTGTATGGGGTAATCTTACGCATGCACATATACAAATAAATAAATAAAATAGCATATTTATACATAATTGTCAACAAACATTAAATGTAAATAATATTTTAAATACTTTAAAATTCCCAGCTCAGCATAATTATGTACTTCATAATACTTGAGCAATAAAAAAGTCCCTGCAAAATCAAGTATAATTATACTTGTATTTACATAACATATATGCAGTATTGCAGTTGATTAACACTATTGTGTTGTTTGCAGAATGATTTGCAAGCACTTCGAAAACAAATTGAAGAGAAGAAAGCTCGGGAAGAGCAGGAAAAGCAACTCAATGAAGCGCATAATCAAGAGATGGTACGACGGGATCTTGTGACGCTTGAACTGGATCGTAGAATGAAAAATGTGAGTTTATAAATGAGACACCATGCTGATACATACTTCTGTTTTCATCCAGCGCCCTTTTAATTCTAAATATCCATAGGGGTTTTGGAATTATAAATAAAGAAAAGTTTAAAAAAGGATTGTTTTGATTTTAATTTTTAGGACCGCAGAAGCATTATCGAAGATTTACAGAACTATCGGAAAGATTGTCAACGTTATGAGGACCGTCGTGAATTCGATCTTAATGATCCACTGTATGTCAAGAATTCGTACCCAGCCCGACTGCATGATGAGGACCCAAGATGTGGGGTAGCATCTTTGCAAAGGTAGTTGGAAAATGCAATAATCACGTTTTAATTTTAATAGATTCATATTTATATTTGCTTACCATATAAATATCACACGAATACGTTCATAATCTTAACTGTACTAGAATAATAATAGCCATAATATGTACTAAATAAACCAAAAACGCTCATCCTGAACTTTACATTCAACCAGATTCGAAGGAGAGGATTTGGGTTATAAAGAGCGGATAAATTCTCTCGCTTTACAGCGGCGAGTTTGGCTGGAGTATCAAATTAAGGAGAAGAGAACCAGTCAACAGCAGCAAGCACAGGTGGACAGACAAATGTATACGACGAGTACTGAGCACTGTCCTAAGAAGAAATGAATAGCTTTTGTATTTGAAATTTGAATGGTTTTATTTTCTAAAAATTATTTTAGGCGGATGGAATATGGAATCAGCGACTACGAGAAATGGACTTGCGAAACTGCCAATTACACAATGCGCAAACACAGGCTAGAAAAGCAATATTTGAAACTACTTGCAGATACAACATGGCCTTGGTAGGTACATACAATTATTTTAATCGCTCCTTAATAAGTTTAAAGTTTACGCATAAGTAAGCCCTACCCCTCAGCTCAGACCCGTGCAATATTACAGGCCCGTGAACTAATACAAGAAATACCGTATTTACTATTTACCTCCATTTTATTTTTTTATTATTGCTCGTACACGTAAATCTTTCCACGGAAAAGATGTGTGTTTTCCTTATGTGTAGCGCCTTCCATGCAAAATAACCTTATAATTTTAAAACATAAAATACAGACCTTGCTTTTAAATAAACCTACTTTTGAACCCGATTCAAGTATTCTAATAAGTCATTATCTAAAAATGACTTATTAGATAAAGTCATTTTTAAGCTACAAAATTATGATGATGATGAATAAGTACGCCTCTTAAAATTCGCTCCATATCACACGTTGTAGTAGAGACCGTCAATAAGGTGCACTTTGGTACATATTGCCACTTGTCTTGTCCAAACTAATTGGTTTTGGGACTCATCCGCGTACTCAAATATCCGAAAATCTAGACGATAGTAAGAGGTTTCAGATTTCTGCTGGAAGCACTGAAAGATCCTCAAAATATTGAATGTGCTTCTAACTATGTGGGTTGACAATACCATATTATACTATATAGTCGTTTTGGCTAATGTGTTGAAAAATAATGTGATTCTAATTTTTTGCAATCAACTTTTGTTACGCTGTATCAAAATTACCGCTAATTTGCCTTAAATTCAATTAAAATTTATACTAAAAGTACCAAAACATTTCATCCGGATAAGATAGGAGTTACTGTAAAGTTTAACTTCAATCTATTTTGTCTCACAATTCAATTACAAAGAGTTTAAATTTGAAATTCACGCTCCCATTTAATTTACACGCCGAATAAGTATGAAATGAGAGCGCTTGCATATTAGTTTTACCCATATAGCATGCAATAACTTAATTATATAATGAGCAAGAATTACCTTTATTTTAGTGTTTTAGTGTACTAGATTAAAAATATTAAGTAACTTTTAGGTATACATATACATTATATAAATATTTCACGCTGTACTCCAATTTCACTTCAATTTAAATCAATTAATTTTCTTTTAGGCCCAAGAGATGAATGAGCGGAAAACTCTTGAGAAAGTTGCAGATGAGGAAGCCAACATGGCTCACCAACTCAACATGATTCAGAGTGAACTCCTCTCCGAGACAACTGACTCGACTTCCGTATGTGGCCCACACAGAGTGGCGGCAGATCGCTTTAAAGGCTTTTCCGAAGATCGACTCGCCGTTATACGTGAAGAACAAAGACGTCAAGTACTTGATAAACGGCGGCAGGACCAAGAGGAAACTGACTACAACTGTGCATGGGATAAGCAAAAGGATAAAGAAAAGCTCGCTCAAGCCATTCTTGAAGAAGAAATGCGCCATCGCCGGAGGTATCATTTAATTTCGATTTCATGTTCATTTTATTTCATTTCATTTTTTTTCTATTCATTAATTCGTATAATTTTATAAAAATTACAATTTACATGAAAAATGTGTAAAGTTTAGTGTACAAATGCTCATTGGAGCCTGGAGTTAATATATCATCACAATTTAATGCATTATTTAAAGTATAATACTTTGGAATGAACTTTGGCAGAGACATCCGGTATGAAACAGATTCTACAAACTTACAACTGGCTCGTGAGCAACGTCTGCGCCAAGAATATCTCAATCGTATTCTCTACTCCAACACTCCCACGGAGGACTACTTTGCTCAATTCAACACAACCACACGATAATTTGCCTCACGTCATTTTAAAAAGCAAAATCCCACACTTGTTCCGGACTAGAATGAGCAAGAACTAATTACGTAATCTGTTTTCCACGAGATCAATATTCACAAGAAATATATTATGAGCACCCAAAGCTTCGCGAATGTTTTTAAGTTTGCACGATGACGATAACAATAATACCTATACGTATACGCAGGTGTAAAATACCCTTTCAGTGACTAATTTTGGGGAGCATTTGAGGATATCAGTCGTAATTAAATCAAAATAAAGTTTAACATCACTTTTCCCAGTGGTTTGCATTATAATACATGTCTGTATCACGTTTGAAATGTACGTTCTACATTTCTACTACCGCATACCTTACATGACATAGGTGTGTGATTAAGCTGGGATCTACATACTATACTATTAAAAATAGGTAGAAACTATGTACAAGCTACATATTATCGTCTGTGAATAACCAAAATGACCCATATCCAATTTACACTAGAATTAAAATGAGCTATGTCATAAAAAACACTAAATTAAATGGTTGCGTAAAATGTTAATTATGAGTTGTAGAAAAGTGCAATGTGTTGTATTTACACGTCTTTGAAAGGCGTAAAATATTCTAATTTCATGTTTTTGAAAAGTGTAAAATGTTCCAACTACACGTTTTTGAAAATTTCAATATGTTCTATTTACACTTAAGGATTACATGATATCAATATTTTGCTTGTAAATAGTACATTTCGTATTTAGTTAAAAATGGATATGGATCAGCTAGATTCTTCACTGACGATGTAGCATACTGAATACTGATAAACTATTAATGCTATAAAAACGACTCTTCGTTTTTCTATATTCTACATTCTGGAATGGATAATTATATTTACATAATATTGCTTTTGCAGTCCAAAGATATCAATTCTTTTCTTATATCTAGTCCGACTATTTTAATCATTTGTAAATATATTATAACACAACAATGGAATGATCGAAACTGAAAGTAACAAGTTCAAATTGAAATCAGGGAGGACTTGACTAAATTCTGGATAGAATCGGCTATTACACAAGCTGTTGTTCGCTGATAACCACCTGAAGTCACCATTAGAATTGGAATTTGTCGTTTGAGACAATGTGAGAAGACAAGTAAATCTCGCTGAATAATTCCATTAGCAGTAATTGAAAGATATCCTAGTGGATCATCTACCATAATGTCAGTCCCAGCATTGTAGATCACAAAATGTGGAGGAAAATTTTCGAGCGCAACTTGGAGTTGGCTGTAATTTCAAATAAGTAGACAAAGATCCATCAATTATTAATATCAGTATGTAACAATTACCTACTAAATTTAAACTTTATAGAATGCCTGAAAACTTGAAAACACAAATGTGGGACCACACCACCTGCAAGAATGCACGGCATGATGTAATCATCATGCAACCATATTCTAACACAGTAAAGTTATTCCCTAATAAGTATATAGGGAGTCCCAATCTGCTAGAACTTATTTCGACTATTGCTTATTATACCACCATTATACTGATTATACTACCAAAATGAGGTGCAGACAGAAAATTTTGGTTTCTTCACCAGAAATGTGATGTAGACAGGACATTGGAAACTCAGAATAATGTAAAAAAATTACACAAAGGAGTGGTAGTAGACAGAACATTTTAAGTTAAAACTAAATTAAAGTGTAGGAAGGCAGAAATAGAAAACAATATGCGACTATTGATACAAATTTAGGTGTAGATAGGATATTTTGAATTCTCTTAAAAATATTTTGTGGAATCGTCCATATGCCATATGTACCTATCAATAGTACAGAGGCGTTTTCAATTTGCTTGGACTTACGACAAAATAAGAATTTCAGCTGTGGACTGGACTTTAGCCACAACGGCTCTTCACCGACGACATCAGTTAATCAGTATAAATTTATCATATAAACTCAGGTTGATCGTGAAGTTTAAAAAAAATAGTAATAAATGAAATGCGACTAAATGTAAAGTAAAGGAAAGAAAAGGAAAGCCGCAGAAAGCCGTTGAAAATGAATTTTTATAGTAAAAAAATGGCGAAATATCATGTAAAACGTCATACCTATCAATTAATTGCAAGTATCGTGCATCGGACGTGTAAGGCCGGAGTGGTATTGGACATCTTATTCCTTTCTTAGCCTGAGTGTCGTTAGGGTAAATGGAGTCATTGTAAGCATCCAAAATAAAGACACGCTTGTCGTTGCCCCAGTCACGCTCATGACCATTCCCCTACATTAAACACAAGCTATACATATACAGTAATTCACAATCACGTCAAATCACCATAAAATGAAGAATAGAATAGAGAGAAGTATATTGAACAAAATTCATTCCATAATCAAAATGTTTCACCCTTAGCCTGGTCTACAAAATCACTTGACCAAAACTTGATTGCATCATAAAGATCTTCATGGAATGGAATGTCGGTATATGCGATACAGCTAATACATTCTATACTCTCATATGGAACTGCAGCATGCATATACCGATTGTATACGTAGACCAAAAGTAGGCAAAAGAAACAAAATATATTACTCTCTAGTAATAAGCCTCACCTGATGGGCATCTAAATCGACAATCATGGCACGGGACACTTTTGGATTGTCAAAGGCAAACTGCACACACAAGCTGATGTCTGCATAGAAGCAAAAACCACCACCTCGGTTTGATGAGCAGTGATGGAAACCTCCTCCAAGATTAATTGCCCATTTTCTTTCCAGGGCTAGCTTAGTTCCTAAAACCGAGCCTCCAGTTTGGTACCTATTGTAATTATACAGTACAACAAAAACATAATTATTACGCTCAAATAATTTTCCACACGTGATTCCAGGTCCTGTGCTCTCAAAGATTTATCAAAATTAGAAATTCTAAGGTCTGAAGTTGAATCACATAATATATAGCAAATACGCTTTTCATTGTATGTGCAATCAATATCTATATGCTTTTGGATATACTGCGGTATTTCCGGCAGAACTTCCAAGTATAGCGACAAGCTTCATTAGACTTGAAAATTTGAGATGACATTATAAATGCACTTTATGCAATTTTGTACGAGGTTGACACTCAATTTTTTTTTGAGCAAACACCTTGTTGTCTTATACACCAAAATAAGCGTGATATTATAGTTTAGTAAAAGCATCTGTGTATGTATATAAGCAAGTTACACGGTAAAATCACGTGCGTACTGAAGCTTAGCAAAAGGTCTTTTGTTTGTAGCTTCTTATAGCTCAGCCGTCAGCAGTCAGTACACGTAAGATTATACGTCGGTCGTCTGGCCATAGTGGCTGCGTGTTATTGAATTGATTGGAAGTAAATGATCCTTTTAAAATTGTCAATTTGCACGCAGCCAAGCAAAGAAATATAAGTGAACATGAACTCAAATCCAATAATAACATTGCAATTAAAACCGGAACTTGTAATAAAAAATATGATGCAATTACCGGAGTGGCGTAAGGAGTTTGGATTTTCGCCAGCATGATGGAACCTGTACAAAACAACACAGTGTATACGCGTGCTCCTTTTTTAATTTTCTTAATAAATTAAATTTAAAATAAAAAAAAACCAAAATACACTTCAAATCTATAGCAGGAATTTTGATGATGAACGCAGAAGGGAATTACTAAAATATTTTATAATTTATCCGAGACGTACGACCACCAACGGACAAACTTCAGAAATGGATGCTACACTGATTCCATTATTCAGAGAATCTAAATATTTTGGGCTATGAATTCTCAGTAAGTCGCTTCTCTCAGCTGGATTCGGCTCTACGCTTTGCCCCGCCTTCATTACTTGTCGGTCGATAAGCATCTGGAAGTTTAATTAAAGTTCATACTTACTTCAATTTATAAATTTCAGGACTACAGGGCATTCAATGTTACAATAAATCATAATATAATCCTGCTTTTACTGTAACTGTAGTTGTTAGTTTTCAGCTACACTTTCCTTACATTTACAAACTAGTAAAAATTTCAAAAAATATAACTCAAAACTCCCAAAAAATAAACGATGAAAATATTATAAGGTAAAGACCAGGCCGGATGATGCGGCCAACGCAGGCACCCCGGCAGCTTAAATTTTCAAAAAACATGTAAATGGAACATTTTGCACATTTCAAAAACATCCAAATAAATTTTTTTGAACATTTAAAAAATATACAAATACATTTTTGTGTACATTTCAAAAACATTCAAGTAAAACATTTAGTATTTTTCTCAAAACACTTAAATAGAGCATTTTTACTTTTCTGAATCAAGTAAAAAGAACATTTTGTACTTCTTTAAAACATGTAAATACAACATTTTGCTTTACCAAAGAAAACTATCAATAAAATTTAAAGTGGTTTATGTATGGAAACAAATTGCTGCCTAAAAGCAATTCCTTCGTCCGGCCCTGGTAAAGACAAAGACGAGGATGCAAATTAGAAAATAGAGAAATCGTTTCTATACTTAAGTACCTTATGAGCCCGACCCCATTTGGTGACATCAAATGGATGAAGCTTTTCAATCCCAAAAAACTTGATGTCGTACCGTGGAGAGTAGATTATTGGGCATTGGTCATCTCGAATATCAAACAGGAGCTTTGTTTTAAATCTACTTGGAAGTGGATCTTCTGTAGTCTCGGCTTTGTTGCTTCCATCATCACGCTGTTCAACTGAAATTCCATTTCCATTCTCACTCTCAACAATCTCCATTTCTATTAAAAGAAAATTGATCTGATGAAAAAGCATACAAAATTTTAAATTTTAATCCATTATGCATTAGCTGATTGCTCAATTTTTATGCACTGCAAAATCATCGCTTGCTTATCCAATCAAATACAATATCATCGATAAGCTCTATCAAATAATAGTTAATGCGCGGATAAAGTATTGCTTCGTAAACGCTTGTACCGGCACTTAACAACATTTTAATCTGTCATAATATACCTCCTGCTTTCTGCAGCTTAAAAAACACCTCACTAGTCAGACAGATTGTAATACTAATATACTATTAGAATGGAAGCAGGTTGATTTTCTGTCTGCACGAGCTCGCGTTGAGTTGTAACGAATTCAATAAAAAAGATGGTGGAATATATTCAAAGTGATTTTTGTTCTGTCAATGCTATAACATACTTTATACCATCACAACGCATTACATATGTACATACACCTCCATGGGGCTCTGTTAATATTACGACAGTTCGTATTCGTATTCTCCTTGTATCCATGAAATAATAATAATGTGTATAATTTTAATGTGCGTAAATAAGCAAGCGTAACTTATTCTTATTTCATTATGTACGCCAACTAATGGGAGCTAGTTACTACCTGATGTTTACTTATCTATTTTTTCCCACCATTAGTAGAAAAAAATGCCAACATAATTCTAAAATTATTATGCTTGCTTTACTTTTTACTTGAAATAAACTTGAATCTTGAACTCTAAAAAAAATTTCACTACGTGAAGAGCATAAAAGTCAACAATAATCAAATGAAAACAAGACCAATAACAAAAGAGCAATATAGAAGCAATGCTAAATGCTACCTATACTCCACTGAAGGCTTTACACTAATTTTCACTGTTGATTGGGTGGTGTCAATATCAAGCTGAATCTTTGTACGCAAAGGAACCCAACCCTCGGCACCAATGTAATAATTGTCTCAGCCGTCTCAGGATCGAAATTATTATCATATATTTAATTACCTGTTTGACAAATTCTATACTCATTTACGTGTCTGCCTACACCAAATTATTAGTGGAAATTAATCATAAATGTAATTTTTTTTAAAAGCACAAACTGTGTAAATACATGTGATTGTGCCGTGTAGTTTCTTCGACAAAATAAATTGCTTTACAGCTCATGAAATCAGATCTTTAGATTGCTCAAGAAATCCTTAGTTTCATTCATATTTAAGTTAACAGCTTCAAATTCAAATATATAATATATGTATAACATTATATCAGCACTTTACTGCCCAACATGCTAATGTATTGTCTGGATACAAAGTCGAGATACCTGGGCAAGGTGTCCAAACAGTTTCATATCCATGCAATCAAATGGAAGCGGCAGGGTTTGGACACCTTGCCCAGGTATCTCGACTTTGTATCCCGACAATATACTGTTGACTTTTATTATACTATGATTATGGCTTTGGCAAAAAGTTTGGAGAGAAGGTGAAGTAAAATCTATTACGAATCGATTATGTCAACTTGACTTGAAGGGAATTGGAATGGGTGAAGTGAGGTAAGGTTTAACTTTGTCCGCAGCCAGCTGAGCCATATTAATGTTCTTCTCCTGACTAAACAGAAAAGTAATAATAAAAAATAAATATGTAGTATGCATGAACATTTACAGTTATATATACTACTATGTACTATATTGCAAGTTAGCAAGTAAATTAATTTTTTATTTTCAGACATAATCCACACTAAAAATTCATGAAAAAAAAGTATGTTGATTAAACCATATTGCTATAATATATGAATAAGAAATAAAATCTGTGGCAACAAAATACGATCATATTCCAATTATTACTAGATTACTAACATACAGACTCTATACACACGCTTCTTTCCAAAAATTCAAGTAATCCATAATTTTGACATGGGTGGGTCAGACTCAGACCAATGTAATAAAAAAATGACTACTGCCCCATTAAATTTGTCTCTGACACAATTTTGTACGCATTTGATGCCTTGGAAGAAAAATGAAGATAGCCAGCATATCATTCATAAATTGGCGAGACAGAAAAACCCCAGCCTATCCACTTTTCATAACGAGCATACATATATAGAATTTACTAATAATTATTATATAAATATATATTACAGCAATACAGTATTACTTATAGCGAATCAATGAATATAGAATTAGAATATTTATAGTGTTATAGTCCACGTCCGGCGTTTCGAATCAAATCCCAACTGTAATACACTAAAATTGTAATATAACAGTACTACAGTACCCAAAAAACGAAACGCTTTCCGCTCTTGTGGCTACACTATATACTAAAAGAACAATCTAAAGTGTGGACAAGTACAAAATCATATATCTACCTATTTACATAGAAACGACTCTGAGATAGCAAATTACGAATAGTCTGACTCTTTTTTTAGAGAGAAAGAAAGAGCTCAGGAAGATTATATATACCTATAGATGAATAGATGCACAAGTACGTGTGGTATAGTATATCCCTATATAGTATCTCATGTGCATATACTCTCGTCTATGAGCATGATTTCATGGCGTTGACAGGACTAAGGATACTACTACAACTACAAGAGTTAAATTTAATAGAAAAATCCAAGTCGTCACTCGTCACCCCAAGTCAGATCGTACTTCCCTCATCATGATTATTATAGCACAGTGATTTTTGGTTATGAAATTGTCTCTTTTAAAGTGTGTATGATTGACGACTTCCAACGGCGGCTACAGCCTCCATCCATAACCCTAAACCCTATAGACTTTTGCTTTTGCAGTCAAATTCCTTTGGTGAGTTGTACCTAATTGTGTCTTGATTCAAGTCCTAATTTGTCCTAATAACACCTGTACAATGCATACTTGTGGGGATATGAATCCACCATAATGATTGGAGACCTTACCTCTTAGACTCTGCAGTGTGAGCTGACCTACTATAAATAGTGATGGAAAAATCTTTTTCAATATCAAACCTCACTCAGCTTCTCATTTGATCTGATCAAAGAATTCAGACTTTGGAGTGTCTTGAGAATACAAGGAATAATTTACTAAAAAACAATTTTCAATTCTCAAGTGATTTTTTTTTCAGAAGGAGATACAAAAAAAACACCGATACGAAGATGCGTGTTTCGTATCATAAGTATTTACTTTTACTCTCAATTCTAGTGCCACTCGTTCTGACGGCATCCGTCACAAGTGCACCCTCCGCTGACATAGAACTCATAAGTCTGGAACCATCCTCTGACAAGGGGAACTCTTCTGTAGACACTCTTCTGGACGCTTCCGAAGAGAATACTAGCAGAAGCACCGAGTCGTCGGAGGAAAAAGAAGACACGACTGACAATGACGACAATAAAAGTAGCGACAGTGATAGCGATAATGAGACTACAGAGGAAACGACCGACTCGGACAATATAGGGAGCAGTGAACAATTACTTAACTCGACTGGCCCGGATAGTGACAAAGATGTTGTGACAGTACAAGAGTCCCAAGTTTCCACTGTGATCTCAAGTCCAGCAAGTAAAAAGACAGATCTCCAAGCCGCTGCAACTGGCTACGGTGGCCCAGGATACGGAGGAGGTGGTGGTGGTGGTGGTGGAAGTGGTGGCTACGGAGCCTACGGTGGAAGCGGCGGAGGTGGACAAGGGGGCTACGGTGGCGGACAGTATGTCATTTTCAATTTTATTTTTCTCAATTTTATTTTACCTACGCCTCATTGGTTTTTACAAATCAGCGTGTAGACTTCAGATGCATAAGTGATTGCTGTACAGTTATAACTAATTAGCATTTAATTAATGGATTTTTAAATTTATTTGAATAGTCATGGAACTACTTATCACGGAGGAAATCAGCACGGGAAAAATTACGGGGGCAGTGACCGAAGTAGTCATCACAGCAGCAATGGTCACAAGGGAAACAAGGGTAAAAAAGAACTGGAAAGAAATACTAAAAAATATCTTACTACAATTTTCTATTCGGTTTGAAATTATTACACATATTAAAATCTTGCAATGTACATCGTTTGATGGCACGCTTATACTTTCAGGTTATCACAGCAACAATGGACACAGCAAAGCTAACCAAGGACATCACAATCGAGCACAAAAGAAAGGACACCATGGAAATTCAGGTAGGGGAATTATTCCTACTGACACATTGAGCATATTTTATCAAAATTATTGACCACCAATACTGTAAGTCCAATACCAAGTCTGAGTAAGCAACTGCTATTTCAAAACGACAAAGGGATAACATCCATTTTTGTGAACTATCCATATAGGCGGACACTCTAAAGCACACAGACAGGGAGGACAGAACCATGGCAGCAAGCAACATGGGAGCCGAGCAAGCAAAGGTGCCAAATATGGTAAAAATGGAAACCATCGTCGCGGTCACTCCACCAAGGGATTTCACAACGTCTATCACAAGGTTTTATTTTGTTCGAAACCCATTACGTAACTCGCCTACATAATTCTCATAGGGCAATAATAATCCTAACACGACAACGTTCCATATTTCTATAGGATGAGTACAGCAAAAATAACCAATTCTACGATGACTACCACTCGGATGGACACCACGCCAAATATGGTAACTATGGTCAGCACCACAATAACAACGAGGGTAAGAAACACTACGGCGGGCATCATAACTCAGGACACTCCGACTCTCATCACGGAAACAAGGGACACTATGACAACGGACATCATAACGAGGGCCAAAAAGGTCACAACTCTCACCACGGTCAAAATGCCCATCATGGACACAATAGTAAGCACGGTAACCATGGAGGAAATCATCATCATCAGACCCACGGCCAGGGACATCATTCCAACAAGGGATATGGTGGACAGACTGGATATGGAGGTGGTAGCAGTGGTGGTAGCGGAGGCTACGGTGGAGGTGGCGGAAGCTACTAATTTCCTATCAGGCTCATCCATAATAACGACTAAAGAAAATATTAATAATTTTAGCGGGAAAGTTGCTTTTCCCCATATACTACTGATACTTGGAATTTTATTGTCACGGGGTGATGAGAAAACTAATTAGTCCTTGTCTTACAGAACGTTCACTGTATTCTACATAATATATTATGCTGATATAGCTGTAATTTTGTCTTCATAAAGAAAATGGTGGTGGTTAACTTTAGCAGCAATAAACAAAAATATTTATATTATATAGGCAATCGAAATTTTACAAGAAGAGAGCTAAAAGATAATATGTTGAGTGATTAGCATTTTGTACGGAGTATAAGTTATAAGCAGATGGCCATTACATTTTACCTACATTACACATTAACTTACTATAATTATACCCAGCAAGTCCACTGGACTTTTTTTATACATTCAATATAATAATTATTATAATATGTCAACATAATTTAATAAACTACTTTCTGCAAATCATAATGAACACACAGAGTCGTGTATACACATACACCTTCCTTTTTATTTATGGCATAATATAATATTATATTATAATATAATATAATATAAAAATTATTCAAATCGATTCCATTTTGCATTAAATTCCCTGGAGTTCATTGCAATAATTCGCTGTGCATTATTTTTGTATTACTATATAATGGGGGTAAATACTTTTTTGAAGGAAAATACATCTAATGTTCCAAATCCAAATCAATCAATTACTTATTACATTACGTGAATATATTAAATATAACCTCTTGAATTATGTGCTCACTTAATAAATTTTTCACACTGAGAACGTACAGTGCATTATTATTTACTTCGTTTACTCAATTCTATAAGATATATTTTACTCACAGAGGTGAGTGATATTATATGATCAGTATGGCAAATCAAATTAGATTCTGAGGTAGGTAATAAAGTAGGCACCTATACTTACTACAAAACCTCTAAACACCAGTAAAGTTGAACGAGTATACGATTTATTATTATTATTATTATTCTGGATTTTATTATCTTTCTTTTACCAATTTAAATTATACATCCACAAGAATAACACAAATATGTTACTTATTTAGTCAATCTGTCAAAAATGGACTCGTCAACGGAAAACGAATTAAATAAAGAATATAATATAAGCAACCGCTACAATCAAGTTTACAATGTTACATTGATCGTACGGTTCATTATACATGATCATGATAAATAATTGCATGGTGCATTTCCAACGACACCTTTTTTCTATTTGCTTCATTGAACATACTTAAAGGTACTATACCTATTAACCTATTACTACAGAACCAAAGTCTAAGGCTAATGTTAATCGTAATCGTAGACTTTCTGACTGTCTTATGCAAGTTATACGAATGTTGGGAATTTGGGAACTAGGATTGCGATTTGCGATGAATCACAAAGAATATTATGGTGGTGACGACGCTGCGTTGATTGAAATTGAAAGGAAATGGAAACCGCACACACAATGTGCCCACAGAACCGCACATTTTTATATGTTAACGATGGGCCCTGTAATACTGTCACTTTCAAGAATATAAGTATTAAAAAAAGTTAATAATAATTATCATCAGATGACAGCCTTTGCCAAGACCAACTGGCAACTTTAAAGTAAGTTAAAGCATGCAACGTCTGAGGTGCAGGATAATATAAAGTGTTATCTATGTAAAAAAACAAGAATAACTGTGAAACGTTTAATCCATTACAAATCGATTTAGGTAAGTAGTTAGCTATAGATGTATGCAAAATCTGCTCTACCTATTTTAATATATTCTATACATAAATAATGCAAATTCCTACATAGGTAGGAATGACATAATAAGGTGTTTTGCAATTTGCAATCTATGAAAAAGTATGTACAATTTTTTTCATTGTCCCAAATTAATCATGCAAAGCTTATGAAAGCTTAAATACAACAATTGTAAGAAAATAACGAGCCTAATCGTAAGTTTAAGAAAATAATAATAATTATTATTATTATCATATAGGCTCTATAGGCACTATAGGTAATTTTAATAAATGGATTTTAGCTATTCGCACCAATTTTCATAATTTTTTTTAGATACCAAATAATAGCTAATCAATTCAGCAAACATTCATTGCACGCAATAATAATCCTTTCCATCTATGGGTTAACCGCAATTGATTCTAAATACAGGTACTTATGTATGAATAATCATTTACTATGTATTATTTTGAAATTTGATTCCCACTGAAATCCCATTATACTGCATGTTTGAGCAAAGGATAAAATGAGCTACAATAAGCACTGAAAATTCAAGTTGACACGTTTTTAAAAATCACTTCCTATTTTTCATTTCAGTTTTTTTTCCAAAATAGTATATTCGCCCGTAATATTCATAACAAATTATAGGTTGAATTCGGTGCAGTGTAAAGCATCTGAATACAAGTGGGTTTTGGCCATATGTGCATCTAACCTCCTCATCAAATTTCCCTAAGTGAAAAATATAAGATAAAATTGGTGTGAAAAGGCAAGATAGCATCATGTGTATTATACACGAAACCTTCAAATCACATAACTAATCAAAATCAAAAATAGTATAAATTTTTTATAGATAATTTTTCCTTAAATTTTGGACCTTATTTTAAATTATTTCTTAGGAGACTTGAAAGCCCGCAAACGTATTTTTCTGCTTGCCTTTAGATTAGAAAATGGCGAAAATTAATTACTTAATAAATATAAATCATTATTTTTGAATTACTTACATGGAAAAATTCATATTAAGACTAATCAAAATCAAAAATAGTATAAATTTTTTATAGATAATTTTTCCTTAAATTTTGGACCTTATCTCTTAATTAACGCGTGCAGTGTTACGGGGGGTTGCCAGCTTATACAGTGCAGTGTACTCCTCCTACAGTGTTATGAATTTACCCCTTATTGGGGTGTCATTAGATAGCCCTTGGTCAAGCGGAGGCCGGCATGGTCTTGGAAAATTTAGTGTTTTGACACTTTTTTGAATTATTCCCGTTTTAACTTTTTAGCTCTGCACCAATCACAGCCTGAAATTCGAATTTTTAAAAATTCTAGGGTCCTGATTGGTACAGAGCTAGATTATTAATTGCAAATACCTCTAACTTGAACGCCATAATTTGAGAAAAAAAGTGCAAGCCGATAAAATAAAAATTGGAACGTGGCCAGAAAATTATTAATCTAATTTTGTAATTTTGTTTAACGAAAGTTTCCTATTGTATAACTTACAACTGCATCGTATCCATGTCTACTCTTTACTCTGCTTTACTGCAGCTGCACTCAAGTCAAAACTAAGCTTCGTAATATTAATTCCCTAGCAGTAATAATTTACTTTTTTAATCTCTTAATTAAAAGTCCGTATAATGATTGGTCTTGTGATGGCACCTGTTAAAAGCCACTACGTGTGCTCTTCAGTTTTCAACCATTTGCACTTTTCATGGTACCATTTGACGCGTCTGCAAGCCAAGGTTTTCGTAAAGTCTTTTACCTTCCAAGCCTGTGATCCAATAAAATTGTACATGCAGCAGCCGGAAGTAAAATATTATATTCAACAAAATATGGTGAATTTTACATTGCACAAAAGACGCACGATCAGATTTTACTTACCCTTTGCGTAAAAACGTGAAAACGACTAATACGATTTATTTAACCCGAATTAATTTAAAGCCTTAATTCCGGGCTAACCTGAAATCAAAACTGATCCCAGATAGCGTAATCAGGTTAAGTTTCTGATCAAAACATACCTGGATCGCGCCTGTGGCAAAACCATGCCCCGGTTAAGCCTTTGGGGCCATCCATGCATTACGTTTTAGGTTTCATGGGGGTGGGGGAGGGGGCTCAGGCTAATGACGCGTTGAATCAGCAGGGGGGTGGGGGGTTCAGGCAATTTTTGTAAATTTTAAATATTTATTACGGCGAATTAAAGCAGATACATTATTGATATGTGGAAATGTAATATGTGGTATGTAAATATTCACTTTTCGGAAAAATGCATATATAAGCCTTTAGAAAATATAATAAATTCTTTGAACAACTATTTAAAAAGTTAAACCGTTTATAGTGAGGAGAGATGGGTACTGAGAAATGACGGTGTAGTGACGATTTGAGAGGGGGGAGAAGGTTTTGCACAAAAAGGGCAAACGTAATATATGGATGGCCCATTTAATCAAAGCTTAGCCAGGGCAAGGTTGCGCTTGAAGATTACCCTGGGCACGTCCGTGACCATAGCGCAAAACGGGCAAATCTCTGGGAAAAACTTATCCCGAGAAAGCCTGTGAGCTCAACAAATATAATAGAATACGACCGGTGAGGCAAATTATTAATTTTGGGCAAGTCTGTGGTAAATGCTTAAGCCAGCCAACGTTACGGTTTAACTTTTCCCGTGCCAGCCTCTGATCAAAGTCTTTCACTATTGCGTTACCTGAGCAAGTCACTGATCAGTACTTACCCCGAGCAAGTCCGATTCCATACTTTAACCCCGGACAAGGCTCTGGTTGAAACCTACTCCTACCACGTCTATGAGAAAATCTGAACCCTTTCGAAGTTGAGGTTAAAGCTTACCCCGGGCAAGTATGAGGTCAAAACTTGCGCGGTCCAACCCAGTAGTGCCTTTATTTCAACCTTCAGGGGCCATCCATATATTAAGTTTCAGGTTTTTGTGCAAAAACCCGTCCCCCCATCCAATCGTCACTACACTGTGATTTCTCAACCCCCCCCCCCCCGCATAAACGATTCAACTCTTTATAAAAAAATTTAAACAATTTATTTTTCCTAGATGTTTTCACTTTTTCTCGAAAAAATAAAATATGTACTACATGTTAAATTGTATCTATGCCGTATCTACTTTGATTTGCCGAAACAAAAAATTTAAAATTCACAAACAATTGACTGAAACGTCAGACGCATGAGCACCCCCCCCCCCCCTTTCCTCCTCTCTGCCTTTTAAAAGCGTCATTGGCCAAAACTCTCTCCACCCCATGAAACCTGAAACTTAATATATGGATGGCCCTATTATACTGGGCAACCCAAAAGTCGATTTGACCACAACCTTATTTACTATAACAACTAAAAGTGAAAAATTTCTATTAAATTTTTTAACGCAACCCATCGGGTTGCTAACCTGCTAGTTTTAAATTATTTCTTAGGAGACTTGAAAGCCCGCAAACGTATTTTTCTGCTTGCCTTTAGATTAGAAAATGGCGAAAATTAATTACTTAATAAATATAAATCATTATTTTTGAATTACTTACATGGAAAAATTCATATTAAGATGGTATCTGAAAGATAGCTATATAGATGGCAAATGATTATAATTTATGATATGTAATTTAGTACAGAATTACACTTGTAGATGAAAATAGACACTTTCGACTTTATGGCTTTCATTTTCACTTTCAAAGAATGTGCAAATACAAGTTCTAGCACCACTAAACTGCTGCACCTTTGCCAATGCAAAAAAAAGTTAAATGTCAGTTATAATATCAAGGTCAAACATGTTTCATACGTCATACATCATACGTTACGCACATATTACACTCCTAATTAAGTTATATTTAACTACCTATGATGCATTACGTACCATCTAACAACTTATACCTGCATACATATTATGCAACTATTTAACTACATAAATGAGCTCACTAGTCAGTAGCTGAGTATTAAAGCGGTTCGAAAGAATATAGCGAATTCCAGCGAAGTTGGATTTATATGTAGATATGCGTCTTTCCCGTTCCCACGAGATATAATATATAATACACATATCAATAATTTAACATAGTACTGCCGTAGTACACATAATTCCCATGACCCAGTGTAAAAAATAGTAAAAATACGAGAAACAAAAATCAACAGATGTATACTTTTAGATGCAGAATGCCTTGTTTTGGTTGGTACTAAACGAATTAGCGTGCCGACCAACAAATCATGCTTTATAAAAAGCAATGTAGGTAGTAGGTATGCAGGTAAGCGAAGGTGTACCTACTCACATATTATTATATTACAACATAATACTACAAGTTTTGCTACACACATACAGGGTGACACAATTGGAAAAATCCGACCTTGATTTGACACCAGTGACACCACTGCCTTGGAACTGAATCACTTAAAGCCGTAAGGCGTCGTCCATATATCTCGTATACACTTTTTTGGTATTTTTTCACCCTCCCCCCCTCTAAGTATACAAAAGTGATCATCAGCGTATACCCCCCCCCCCCTATATACGTATACAGTTTTCAAAATTTATTTTATCAATTTAAAAAGTTAGTTTTATTACACAAATAAAACAACCAAAAATATAATTCTCAGTTTTTGAAGGGTTTTCAAATGACGTATTATTTGCTGTAATCGGTTACTTTTGAAAGATAATTATTTAAGTTTCTTAACTACAATTGACAACTTATCACGATCGGCGCTAGCACAGTAATGTAATTAGATTTGTGTATTTATTTCAGTTTAAATAGTATAACAACTTCACCTATGATGTGTACCCTCAGTTAGTAACATGTCGAAATTTCAGTTTTAATATGTAGCAGCAATTTTCATTAAGATTTACAAGTCTGAATTAAAACTGCCACAACTGCTTAACTCCTTGACGGCTACCTTCCCGTAATTTACAGGATGCAAATTGAATGTTAAGATTTGCCAGCGAACTGCTTAACGTTACTGTTAAGGCTGTAAAGGCTCACATAAAACATGGGGGCTCACATTAAATTACTTGTTTATTGTTGTTTACATAAATTAGTGAACTTACAGTTATGCTTTTATGTAGACGCTGGAGAAGTTTGCAGACAAAACAAGTTCATTTTAGTTTTTTTAAATTGAAATATTATTGAGAAATTATGTAGATAGGTAGGAATAAGAATAAAGAATCACACACGCAGGGCCAGATTTAATATTTTTGGAGCTAATACAATTCGGACTATACAGCCACGGAAAAATACATTTGGAAAAAAATCAAGTTTTCAAATTATCATCAAAATTTGTGATTCCTGTAAAGTTTAACAGCATTGACTTGGCATCTTTTGCCAAAAATATCATCTTTTGATTGTATACGTGATCAAGCGTTTGAACACCCCCCTCCCCCTCCGTTTTATAGTATACAAAAGTGATCAAGCCTTGCACCCCTCCCCCCCTCTATTTTGTATACGAGATATATGGACGACGCCTAAGTGCATTGGTTGCAGCTTAAACCTCTTTTTAGATTTTGGAGGTTTTATGGTGCATTAATTATAATCTTATTCATGTTATCCACTTTATTTGTTGCATGCATTTTTATCTCAAATTAAAATCAAGCGAATCATATTATTCTGTGTCACAAAAGAAACCACAATGTAAAAAACACACAAATATATACAAATAGAATTATGCTAAACAAACTCCTTGCTTGTATTTCAACCATCGAAAATACCTCGAGATCATACCTTCCAATTAGCTACTGTTGAATTACTCAAGGATTTAGTAATTAATTGGAAAGAGGGCAAAAAGTCCGATATCAAAAGTATGTACTATCCCTTCGGACTATAATTTATTATCTGTTCCCTTCCTGACTATTCCCCTCTCCCCTCCCCCACTATTCATATGCAATAAAAGTCGCTGCAAATCAAATACACGATAACGACCAGCTTTACAAGACACTTCTGGAAAAATGGAAGCTGTGAAACTGTGTGTTGTACAGATGATTGGAATGTCAGATATATTTCAAAATTTAGCAAAAAAAAAAGATTTTAAATGCTTTTAACGTTTGTATGTAAATATGTCTATACGCACTTTCTATTGTAGAATATCAGAGCAGAGTATCTTGTAAGGGTTTAATATTAATCATTGAAAAACAGTTTTGATTAATTAAATGATTATTTGACACGTTTATAACGCTTCAATCAAATACCACGTGAGGTACAACTTTAATATTATTTGCGGTTTTCCTTTTGCTAACCCCAATATCTATATATTTCCTTTTCTATGTAGTGCTCCAGGGATTTAGTTGATTTCATATATACACGTTAAGGAAGCAATTATGAAATATATAGCTCCTAACTGCAGATGTTTCTAACATTAAATATACTATATATTAGAGGGTGCTCGTGCTGAGACTGCATGCAGATACATATTAAAGCAGGTTGAAGTAAATCATAAGTGGTAAGCATACAAATATAAATCAATTGTTTTACATAAAATAGTATACTACGTAGTACTGTATTTGTTGTACCTAAAAACTGAAGGCTCCATTCAACCTACACTACTACCTTACAGTTATATTCTGTTCCTTAAAGCTGTCACCAACCACAACTTCACGCAAACTCACCCAAGGACACAGCAATTCATTTTTTAGTATAGTTATGTTGTTTTAAAAGAATGTGAAACGGACAGAACCTCTTTTTCACAAATAACTACCGACACCGACTTAACTTTTTACACACTGTACCAAAATACATGAGCAATGAGCAAGAGCAAATGCAACAACGTTGCTTCAGTCGTATTTTATTGAAGTGCTTGGTTCGGTGAGAAATGCAAAATACGAAGATGGAAATGGAAATAGATCAAACACCTGCTGCTTAATGTGTATTATAAATAGTATAAAAAGCTTTGGTCTCGAATCGAGCTCAATGTTTAAACTTTATTGAACTGACTGGACTTTATGAGAAACGAATTCACTTTGTTTCTCCTCCCCACAGTCAGTTCCCACAACTAAAGAAGTAACTTTCAAAATTCAGTTATTTTTCCATTCAATGTATTCGATGAAGATTCGAAGACTAGTTTTTAAATACCTTTATTTTTTTACTTAAATGACATGTAACCATCAAATATGAGAAATTGTAGTCAATAATTTCAATTAAATCAGTAACTATTTATAAAATACAAGCACAGTAAAGTAAATTGATATGTGTACAGTTACAGTTTGAGTTTTCGTCGACGTCGTCAGTTGTCAGTTCATCACGTTAGCAAAAACAAATTCGCGCTGCTTAGTTTTGTCAGTCATGTGGTTCATGCATCGTAATTCTTTTTTGTTCTTCGAACTTTCTTTTCATTTAATTCCATAGCTTTATCCTTCATCGTGAAAATATGTGGAGTGTGGAGAACAGTGGAAGCGGAAGCCTGTTTTATAACATAGAAGCAAGTTACGTATCACAAAAACGTACAGGCAAAGGATGGTATCTTACGTAAAGCTAGAGCACGTGTTGGAAAACATACACGATTTTGATCGTGAGAGGATTGTATGTGCAGAATTGCCCACGTTATTTCTGGACTATAGGCATATGAGAATCCCGTAGCGTACCACGCAAGTTCCTCCAGTCAGTCTTGTAATCGCCTCACTTCTGTGCAGAAGTTTGATGTAATATTTTTTTACATCTAATGACTGACTAGTGACTGTTGCATGTTTGTGGGCTGTGAAGGCTCAGCGAATTGAAAGTTAAGTAGCCGGATAAAAAATTGAGCAGTGAAGTGGTTGGCTTGAATTCTTGGTTCATATTAATATATCGTCTTGATAATAATATCGACAGTCCCAGAGTCCAGAGTCCCAATCCGAGTGAGTGTAGTACTAGTTAGTAAAAAGCATTTCTGATTTTGGGTATCGCCGAAGAACGCCATGGATTTAAGTCAAGTTAGGGTAAAAATTAATTTCTTGTAATTTTACACTGATTCATAAAAGTAATTACGCTAATCTTTTCTTGTACATTGTAGGTTTACAATTTGTCTGTTTTAAATATGTAGGGGCTACCACTGATAGTGGGAATCGGAGCTGTTGCCGTGACCGCTATTGTTGCGTACTTTTTACGTTCCAGATCTCGACCAAAAACTCTTAAGGATCCAAATACCAAATATCCTTTAAAATTGGTTGAAAAAATCCACCTGTCGCATGACACTCGACTGTTTCGGTTTGAACTTCCTTCACCTAAACATATTCTTGGACTCCCAACAGGACAACATGTTCATCTCTCAGCAAAAGTTAATGATTCCCTGGTGGTCCGACCCTACACGCCGGTCAGTAGTGATGACGACTTAGGTCACATGGATTTAGTTATCAAGGCAAGACTCGTTTTTATTTTGTATTTATGCACGATACTCCTACGCTACGGACTAATATGTCTGCCTAAACTGCTGACATGGCAGTTTACTTCATTATTTTTTTAAATTGTTATTTATATAAGAGCTGCGTATTATGGAATACGTAATCTAACTTATTTGATGGATTTTATTTGTAGGTATATTTTAAAAACGTTCACCCGAAATTTCCTGACGGAGGAAAACTAACCCAGTATCTCAATGACTTGCCATTAGGACAAACTGTAGATGTCCGGGGACCATCGGGAAGACTGGTAATATGGCACACACGAAAGAAATAAAATAAAGAAAGAATAAAAAAAAATATCTTAATGTATGTACTTTGGTGCAGTAATAAGGAAGTAGGAGGCAGCATACAATGCAATTTTTTTTATGGACAATTTTATGAGCTTGAAACAGATTGTGGAGATAGCCACTCCACACTATGTAATTTAAAAAAGAATCTTATATGGTATTTAATTATTTTTAGATTTATAATGGAGAGGGTGAGTTTTCTATTCGAGCTGACAAAAAATCCGAACCAAGTACTGTCCGAGCTACGAAGGTCAACATGATTGCTGGTAATTTAAAATGCATATAATTAGTACTATTAAACTAACGGATTAACGGTACTGTAATCATGTAGTAATTGTATGCAAGCCATTTGAGATAAATTCGTATTTAGTACTGATTTATTCCTACAATTTAATTGCAGGCGGAAGTGGTATAACCCCAATGTTGCAAATTGTGAAGCAAGTTTTCAAAGAATCAAATGATAAAGTTTCGTTGTCACTGATTTTTGCAAACCAAACTGAGGATGACATTCTCGTCCGTTCTGACTTGGAAAAAATTGCTGCTGAACAGCCAAACCGCTTTAAGCTCTGGTATACTTTGGACAGACCACCAGCTGGTACGTTTGAATGAGGAATGAGGATTTATTGCACAAGTACAATAATGACATTTTTGCTTCGTGAGGCTTGAGTGTTGTCACTTAACTCATCTACTTTTGCTTTGCTGGTTTTGTAGACTGGAAATATAGCACGGGATTTATCAGTGAAGAAATGCTTAAGGAACACTTTTTCCCTCCTTCTGATGATACACTCGTTTTGATGTGTGGACCACCTCCGATGATTAATTTTGCATGCACTCCCAATCTTGACAAGCGCGGATACGATCCCAAGCTCCGATTTGCATATTAATATATCAGGCTTTTATGGATTAATATATTAATCGTTTGTCTAATTCAAAGTTGCCCAATTTAGCCAAAGCTGCGCTGTCGGTAGTCTTAAAAACCAGAAGTCATACTCATACATAACATCGATGATACTCTATCAGTAAAACACTGGTGTTTTAAACATTAAAATTATAGTAACTCCATATTGCTCCGTTTTGTTGCGTTATTTACTTACATCAATAAATTTTGGTTTTTTCATTTACATCATGAGCCAATGAATTATGTGTAAAAGACTATAATATCGTCTGTGAAGAACCAAAATGATCCATATACATTTGTAGCTAAAAACAAAATCCACTATCTACAAAAATATTGAAACATGTCTTGAAAGCATTTAATTAGAATATTTTACACTTGGGTCATTTCGGTTCTTCACAAACGATATGCATATTGCCAATGTCAAAAGGTCAAAGGAACTTTATTTGTAAGGGGTTTGGTGTTTCTAATCAATTGATCAGTTCTCCCAACACGAACCCCCGTGTGACTAGCTTACCCCGTACTAACACAGAGCCAAGTAAGCCTTTAATGACATAGGTCGCCACACATGTGTATGCACGCATCCTTTATTCTTCGCAAACTTGTAAATTGATCAAGTATAATTCAATTATAGTACTATAATATAGCAAAATTACTTCATATATGACAGTAGAAAAAATGCGGCACTATTTGGTACATTTTATTATTTATAAAATTTTGGACAACCAACGGTTCGGCGTAGTGTGTCCCTACGACAGCTAGCCAGGTTAGTCTCTATCACAACAAAGCCACGAGATAAGAAAGTGGTCGTGTCTCTCACCGTTTTTATCATGCATTTTATGCACTACTATTTTCGTATATTCGTAGTTTAACATTATTGGCTAACAGCTGAAATTGCCAGCATGCAGAAGAATTCGGAAGGCAAGCTCTCTCACGATTAAGTCATGGAATGTATTTATTACTAATAGAGAAGACAGTAATACAAAGTAAGTTTTTGATGAAGTATCAAATACGTAATATGTACTCAAACCATTATTTTTTAACATATATACGCACGTAATATAAGAACAAAATCTCATTCAAGCCCTTAAAACGATATTTTTAATGCATAAAATATAGCTGCCTTTAGCTAAATATTACAGTACAAGTTTGTCTTTTCGTACAAAAAACTAACAATGTTATTGACCGACGGATTTCGACGGAGTCAAAGGACGGAATGTTTGTCAATGGACGGCAAAGTAAAATGTCTCAATGATAAGATCATTAATGAAATTCTGTCTTTTTACATCTAAATTCATTTTTAAAAAATCCGTAGAATAAGAGAGTGTATGCCACATGACGATTAAGACTAAAATATAAGTTCATCTTCTTAAGGCAATCCATGAAATCAGCAAACCAACAAAGATTGAAACGGGTGACACGAGATGTTGATGGCCACTGTTGCACCAGTTATCGAACTCGCAGAAACACCACGTAACTTTGTCATAGTAATCTCTGAAATTAATAGTTTTTAACGGTGAAATTTTCTTCCTGGAGATGCATTATATTAATTACTGAAAGTAATTTACAAGTACGAAGTACCTCTTGACATCCAGTTCTTTAATTGAATTATTTACGTAGTGAGCCAATCGAATATCTTTAGCAGCTGGTCGGCAACCCTCGTATTTATCGGCTGGGACATCATGCCGAGAGTACTCCACAGCACTAAGGCAATTCCGAGTAATAACTTCATCAGCTAAATAAAATATTAAAACATTTTTTTACTTAATAAAATAACTGAAAAGTGCTACATAGTATATTTGTTACTGTGTCTTTCAGGCAAGTACAATTGTGTACCAGTGTAAATAAAAGCTTTTACTTTCTCTCTCTTCTCTTCAGCTGCAATGTAGCAATATTGTTCTCAGTTTCTAATAACAATTTGGTAAAATGCCACAACCAAGAAAAACATCCCACTATATAATAAAAATCATAGTGGACTTAAAATTAAAATTCAGTAAACTGAGAATAATAGGTCAGTACTTACAATTAGTATTAAAAGTAGCTAATTAAAAAAAATGAGAATAATCCGTTAAGACTGACTTCAAAAACGTGTTGTTGTTTTTTACACTGCAAACAATGCAAATTATAAGAAATAGTTTTTCCTACATTTTTAAAACTCTAATTTAATTTTTTTTTAAACTCCACATATGACAGATTAAATCTCAAGGATAGAACGGGAACACTAAGGAGACTGAAATTGAAACTCCTTTAAAATGCTACCCGGATACCAACATCAAATATTATAATTTAATATTACATGAAAAAATTCGAATCCATTCAAGACCAGAAATCCATCAAAATAGTAATACATGATACACATTAAGAGAAGTACAAGTAATAGACGACAGGCATAGGCATAATTAAGATTTTTTAAATAAGAGATAAACTAACCTCCTTTCCGTTCAATAATTTTAACACACTTGTCGCCGTTACCGCAAGTAGTCGGCGTGTACCACCTCCAGTCGAATGGAGTTCCACATCCCGGCTGGGTGCTTACACACTGATAACACAGCAAGCTGTCAACTGAAACGTAATAAAATAATATAAACACCTAATTTTTGGTCATAGCAGTGAGAAATGAGTAGAAGTTTATATATTTCACTGTTATTACAAACGATTGAATATGAATTTTATACAGGAACAAAAAAGACATTTTACCATCTGGCACTAAAGCTGCAACAGCACATAAAAACACGAAAATGACGGACATTTTTAAAAATTAATTTTGAATCCCGAATTTAGACAAACAAAGCTGCATATTCTGCAATCTGCAAGTTACCTCAGCTTATACATTCAAAAACACTTCAGCATTTATTTAAGAGAACATTTGGTATTCAAAATGCCAAGCCAGGAGCAACCACTACTGACTACCACGTTTGACTTTCTCAGCCTTCGACGACGATGTCACAACTTTCCAACGAAACGATCAATGACAATATACCAAATTCTCCAAATAATATTCACTGAAATCTCAGAATCTTACGACCATGTGACAGCGACAGCAGTCACCGGTATAATTATTCTAACGATTTAAAAAAATAATATCAAAACTATTCAAAAATCAACACTAAACATTATGCAACATAACGTGTACAACAATTCAGCGCCCAAAAACGATGATTATATTTTGCATTTGCAGTTACAATATGTATTATTACCCACTTTAAAAGGAATTAACTTACAGCTTTTAAGTTCAGGTAATTAAGAAAGTAATAAAGTTTTTTAAAGGAGTGTAACTAATTACCTAAAGTTTGTAAAGTATTCTTCGAAATTAAGTATGTGTCATTCGTTCGTCTTCGTATCGCTCGACTCGTATTATTGAATGTTAAATGTAAACAACTAAAATAAAAATCTGAAGCCGCGCCCGAAGCAAAATTTGAATTTCCCGCGCTATTTAAAAAAGTAATGTTGCAGGTTTCAGGTTCGCCTTCTACTGTTACAGAAATTTTAGAAATACTTTTTACTACGTTTTACGTTACGTTCCCTATCCGCCTATCCCACATACAACCGTGATTCCTAGTTTAATTAACTGTTGTCGAAGGCTATAAAGTGAAAGACTCCAATATTCATGTTCCAAGACCTAAAGTATGCAGTTAATAAAATGTTCCACTATATAGCAACAAACTCCAGCTTACAATCAATGGCAGTGGTAGTGGTACACACGCCTATATAGACACTAACCAAGTTTTTATTTTTGAACATACAAAGTTACAATCCAATAATAATATGCTTAATAATTTTCGTAAACAAATATTAAAATTATTCAAAATTAACGTCGTTTGTAGACACACGGATTCAGTTTGAGAACCGGTGCATCTCCTTTAAGCGAACGAATTTTCTTGAACTCAAACATGAAAAATACTTCTGCGTTAGCGCTTGACTTCTTTGTATTTCCTTCTTGAACCTTTACTTTTGAGATAAAGCCGAATTTCTTCATCTTTTGAATGAATCCTGTGTAGTTGTTATCCGGAAATCGGCTAGATACTTCAGCTATCTTTAGGATACCCCTGTAAAAATAGATGTGCAAATTCAGATTTACGAAATATTCAAAGATACTATATTCAGTATAAGTAGCACTGTATCTGATAAACGTAGTTATACTAAAGTTAGTGTAGCAGTAGCATAAATTTACATGTGTTTGAGAACTCGACTCGCTTCCACTATAAATTTACTTATGTCAATCCCCATCAGAGATAAACAGAAAATCGCAACGTCCACACTTTCATTTTCTAATGGACAATTACTCATGTCGCAAGCCGTCACTCTTTCGTTTAGTGCGAAAAGATCAAAAGAATGTACAGTGTGAGGGACAGACTCAGCCAAACGAGCTTCACCACAACCAAAATCAGCTATAATCCTCTCTGGGTCAATCTTTTTCTTTATCCATGCAGTAATTAATTGTAGGGGGTCGGATGGCCAGTGTTGAATTCGTTCTTTATACGCCTCATGATATTTCTCAAAATGTTTTACATGCGAACCAAATGCTTCTTTCGGATCTGAGTGAGTCATGTTGTCCAACTCCTCATTCATTTGTCTGTAATTAATTTATTAATCATATTATTCGTAATACATATACAAAACCTACAAACCGAAAAAATTCAATTCGGCCAGGAAGCACAATTATTATTAATCTCTTTTATTATAAACACGTCTTCTATAACCTACATAACATATTTCTGGACTCACCTAAATCGTGCTGCATCTAGTCTTTTCATCATTTTTTCCCGCAGGGAAGTTTTCCCCCCACTTACTAGGCTCGTCTTCGCCAACTGCTGTTGAGGTTGCGGTTGTATGCTTTCAGAGGAAACCAATTTAGCGTTTTTGTTAACTAAATTCTTTTTTGATTTAGTAGTTTTTTCGTCTCTCCACTTTTTCTTTTCTTTCTTTTTCTTAAAAGCTTTACCAACTGCTACAAAAAAATTCAAAAAAGTTAATTATACACAGTCACGAAGACGCCTGCTCTTTAAAACAATGTAGTGTTCGTTATCTGTTCGTTTATTGTCTGTATTTTTAAGATACTGGACAAACATTTATCTCAATGCAAAATTAAAAAATATTACATTTATAAATGATAAAAAAACAGCAATTAAAACTATACTACCTTGCTTTTTCTGACGTGCTTTCCCCTTAGAGGGCTGATTATATTTGTCCTTCTTAGAGCTTTTAGAAGGTGCCATTTCACTTTTAAATTGAGTTTATAGTTTTATAGACACTTTTGTAGCTTCCAATAACCTTGTTAAGGTAATATCCAGATGTCCAGATCACTTATGTACTTATGTTTACGACAAATATTTGAGATATTTGCTGTTTGACTGAGCCACTAAATGCCACTAATGATCCTCCTCTCTTGTTTTCTGAGAAATTTAAAATTATAAATCTGCACCAGTCCACGTTTTACGTGACACAATCACACAGCACATGCTGACTACAATTTCTAAAAATGTAAATATTAGTATACCTGCGATTGGAAATCATTGATTGGGATTGACTATGCCTGGATTCTTGGCGAAGACTTTTTAATAATATTAAATAATTAAATATTAAGATCCATAGAAGCAGATGTGTTTTAAATTTCCTAGCTTAAAAAAGCAAGGACAGCTATCTAGTTAATCTGGTTTCAAAATGTTTCGTCAGGTGGTGTGAAAGCAGCTGCGGACTGCGGAATAGGGACACTACTGACTACTTGGCAAAAAGTTCGTCAAAATACCAATGTCAATATTATTTCTTTTACACACAATCACAATATTCACAATGCCAAATGCCATGTGTGCCTGCCTGTATATGGATTTGCAAAAATAGTTTGAACTAGACATTGTCTTTCGTATAACATAAAATATAGTGACTAATACAGTAAAATAACGATTCGTTCGTATCTCTAATTTAATAAAAAGTTATTAATCCTTGTAAACTAAAATTAAAATGTCCTAAATGTCTTAAAAGTATGAAGTAAGTGCACACAGCACCGTTCCAATTCAAAAATATGTAGTTCAAAATTAAAGTATCAAAAAATGTTTAAATACAGGAATCTATAGGTTTTCTTATTTTTCAGTTTGATTCCAAGTGCATGTCAAACTACATTCATATTCATAATCACATAATATTTAACAACATTAATGAAATGGTTTTTTTCTTTAAGATCTTGATTTTACTTTTTCCATGAATTTCAAATGATTTTAAGGGCATAATATAACAAATAGGTTTCGCATATTGATAGATGCTATCAAAAACTTTCTGTAGCATTGAATTGATGGAATTAGTTTCAGAATAAACTAATTTACAATGTTAATGTTTTGATTTACACAACATATTTTGCATAATACAAATGTCATATTATCCACACACATATACATTGCATATGAAAAGGATGACTTTGGCCTCATATGCCTTCGACGCGAGCCACACAATCCACTTCCACATAGCTAATGGTGTCGATGGATTGATTGTGAATCTTTCAGAATGTTGATTGAATGGCTTCCGATTTGTTTCCTTTTGTGCAGTTCCTGGTAGGTTCCATTTACTTTTACTTTATAGCGATCTGAAATTAGGTACAAACGTTCTAATGTAAAGTAAAGTAATTAAGTAACGTGTCATTTGAACACGATACTACCTACACATTTCTATTATTTTGCTTCTTTGAATTGAACCTAATAATTATTGTGGCATTTCAAAACAGTTCTTCTTACTCCGTGTTGGGATTGGGGCGATGTGTGTGGAGGCAGATGCACAGAGAAGAGGACAAATTCCTGTGGTATAGATACATAATAAGAGATGGATGTTGTCCCATGTGACATATCATATCACCTGTTGTCATGCTCTTGCAAAAACAGAATCGTTAAGTTTTCAAACGGAAATATATTATTATTATAAAGTTAATATTGAGTACAGTCAGTGGGAAATGAGCGAATGGTTTTATTGAGCCAGAGCCCTCGAGGCAATACATTCAATGCAAGGGTCATACTTAAGTACTACTTATAGTTGTAGACATAATAATATTATATTGTTTTGTTGACGTTGTTGGCTTGAATGTCAAATGGTACGCAGTAAAAGCAATCCTATATAGCCACACATGAGAATATTGCTGCCATATACATTTTTTCCTTCCATCAAAAGTCACCAACAATAACTCGTCACTTAGTATGTAGTAGGTACTTAAAATTGCTATACAGCTCCATTCGTGTAATGCAATTCTTATTGTTCTGCTGGAGATGTAGTTATGTAGCCAACCCTTTTTAAAGTAATTATACATAGTTTGAAAGATTGGTATAAAAAGGTGTAGAAAAAACTTGAGGATGTGATGGCACCTGGTTTCAGCCTGATGCACTCGAAGACCGACAGATGAAAACATTTACCTTTAGCAGTAATAAGAACACGTAGCATTACATACAGGGAACAGGTAAGGCAGGTAGGTAGGGATGGTATTCGCACTCACTACAATACAAGGATCCTATATGCATATGTCCTAGTATTAAAAGAGCGGTGAGTAAGCTACCTGCTGCTCTGTGTGTACATTCTAGTATGTAGGGCGTGTCAATTACCAAAAACTTTTTCCGTTGAATATCACCAGTCCCAGTGGCATGTAAGAAGTGCACGTTTGTCAACGATCAAGTATAAAATTATTATCAAAAAAATCCTGCACCAGATTTATTATTAAGCTGATTCTAATTTTGTGCACATGCCATGGACCACCGGATGAGGACGGAAGGAGATACAATATAAGTTGCAGCGTCTAAGTACTCTCCCACTTTGTGTACAGACAAGTAGTGTAGAAATAGAGAGCTTCATTTTGCTTCGTCTGTTATGACTCTGTGAGTAATTTTAATTCCATTGTTGCCTTAAAGATAAATTGAAATTACTTTGCATTGAATTGGAAACTTATTAATAACGGATTTATTGCTATATATTTGTTTACTGACTTGTCATTTGTTGTTGTGAGTGTTCTTCGTCTGAATGTGCTCTGATGCAATCTAAAGAAGCAGTCTTTTAAACTTGAACATGTATTACTCGTGATCTGGATTTCATCATAAATTACTTTATTTATTTTTTTTGTCAGTGTTGAATGTTTAATCATTATTTTATGTTGTATATTATGTCTGCCATGTCATGATGTGGTGAGACGAGGATGTGATGTGATTTTAACATTTAAGGGTTTGAATGTTTAATAGCAAAAGTGGAAGCACATTCAACATTCAAGAAGAAACCTATTTTTTTCTGAATATATATCTATCCGCCATAAATCAAGCCTGTGATTTTTAATTTATAGATTTTGACGTACTACTACTTGCATCAAACATTAAAAATGGTATATTCTAATTAACTTCTTCGTGGCTACTGTGGACTTACTGGAGAGTTAGTTGCCTACGCCTGTTGCCTCATTTGTGTCTATATAGTTTGAGATATAAACTTCCACTACTGTGGACTGTTGTGCACAATAACTATTGGACCGGGACATTTTAATTTCAAAATATATTATATATATATATAATTTCTACAATTTAATTTTTAAATACTAAAGAAAAAATACAAATACTACAAAATGAAGCGAGCCCCTAGTATTGGAACTCCGTCAATTTATTCTCATACTACGACCAGATCTACGGGAGTGAGGTCGACGAGGTCGATGAAATCCCTGTATGTGCCATGGTACAAAAGACCATTTCTTCAGAGTGTGTTCGGTGCAGATATTCCAAGACTGTCACTCTCTGCTGCTGTGTATGCTGTTGTGAGTCGTAATTATTACATTCAAAGAAAAGCATTAAATATATTCAATATTGTGACACGCTGACATTTTTCATTCTAACTTCTAACTGAACCATGACCTTTCAAAACCTTCATAACATTATGTGATTCTTATCTTTACAATTTTTGCTTATGTTTGCAGTGCTTAAGCATCTTTACTGTGGGAACATCAATTTTTGATTTATACTGTTTGGCCGAGACTGCGCCTGGGAGTTATCATTCTGGATACTACTTAATATCCTTCGACTTTGTTTACGTAGGCAACAAGCACGGTAATATTCTAGCTTTATTAATTAAGCGCTATATATATACATAAGATATTTTTATTATTATTATTTTAAATGTTGATCACAATCCCTCAAAAAATTTCGTTCGACAGATTTATTTAATAAGGTGGGCAATTAAAATTGTGTTCTCGTGTATTCTAGTTCGAAATGTTTTAATAACAATTGCGGTTTTCTCTCTTCTTGGCGCAGTGGCATTACTCGTGACAAGTGTGATGCTGATACAAGCTCTCATGAAGGTTTGTAAAGGGTTATAATTAGTACTTCTAATTCCATATAATAATTATTTTAACTATATTTAAATATCTTGATGATCCGTTCAATTTCATACGATTACAGGAGCACGAGAAGCGGATGGTTCCATGGTTAGTCTGCATGCTGGTTTTTGCGACGTTCCGACTGTTTACATTTATTTTTGCAGCCGTCGTGAATGACATGATCTTTGCGTACAACATTCTTATGTGCCTTTTTTGGATAGCATTTACTGTTCTCAACTTTTTTGGCTGGGCCCTAGTGTATTCCCTTTATTTAGAGTTAGCTGATTTAACCAAGCTGGAAGATTTAGCTCAATTGCGGGTAAGAATAAATATTACAGTAAAAAAACTAAATGGAGTGATTTTTATGCTACAGTACAGCATAATAATAAAATATTTTACAGATTTCCTATATATTATGATCTTCACATTTCCTCTTTCTAATTTTAGTTGGGCACAATGACGTCTTTGGCAACGCAATCAATGGCGGGCTCTCGTCCCACAACACCACATAGTACCACATCTACTGTTCCAATACCATGACTTCACTGACGACATATATATACATATCCCCATTTTTATGACATTTAGAAACCGGAAGTTAGAGCGTCTAACTCGTAGATTTATTTATTTTAAATTTATTTTTAGCTATTGGGGAAGGTTGTGTGTAGAGTGTAGACCATCCAATTTCTCATGACATTAAATGATATTCAAATTAAGTTATTGTTACAACAAATTCAGATATCTTTTTTTTTCTAACTGATTTTGTTATCCCTGACAGTTGTACTTTTAGTTGTTAGCTATATATCTTTTTACGTCTTGGGGAATCTTCATATTTTAAAGTAGACCTATTTCGTTGAAGTATTTACTGCCAAAGATGTTACCGTGTTTTTTTTGTATTCTTTCGATAGCATTATTATCTTTGTTACACAAGTAGAGAAAGAAATTATATTATTACAAGTCTATATAAAGAAGCGAATTATAAAAAAGATGACGTAAATTTATTGAAATGATTGTAAAAGTACCTATCTACTATATCCGTCCGGTTAATTAAACCCATAGAAATGAAGGAGACCAATGAAAAATGTTTAACTAAATATATTTATGTATAATATTGTCTAATTTTAAGTAATATATTTAATTTAAAGTCCCTACACTGGGGAATATAAACGTCCGCGCAAGTAAAACAAAAAAGCCTTATACATAGTGTACCAAATGGTATATGTAAATTACTTTTATAATCGTCTATAGCAATACACATTTTACCTAAGAAATACGACAAAAATGAGGTAGATAGAATTATGAAGCATATTATATGTACTTAATTTTGTTATTTTTACTAGCAATTGTTATCAAAATTAATTTAATCTATGTAGTATATAGTTGACATATTTTTACCTGTTTGTACCAATTTTATACACACAAGATGATTTTTATTTAGAATCTCTGATAAATCTCACTACTCCACTAATTTTAAAGTTTAATAATTTATAGAGTAATCTACAAAAGTCCATGTGGATCTAAACAATGTACATCTCCCAGTTATTATTTTATTATATGCAAAGTACGTATAAGCCATATACTAATGAAATGATGCCCCTGTATTATTGTAATTAACTTTGTAATTACGAATTTTGTATCCATATATTATATTGGTGTATTACGACCCGTTAAGGTTCATTCCAGACAACCAACCAATATTAATTAGATTTTGTTATTTGTTTGTATTAAAACAATATATTATTGAAAATATCTTAACCTTTTATAGTTGTAAACACCAGGGAGAGGCTTTAAGCCTTAATAATTGTAAACTTTTAAATGCATTATTACAGGTGTGTATATTATTGTTTAGTTTGTGACAGACTAACTCACTGCCACTGAAGCTCACAAATCAAATGAAATGTGAAATGATACAAACTAATTCTGAAACTCGCAACGATAGCACCGCATTTCATTCACAGGGAATTTTAACTTTTGTTTCTGCATGTACCAAAATCATTTGATTTGTTCTTCGTTGTCTACTTTTTTTTCGAATTATGCATATAGAATGACATTTATTAATTTTATTTATCACTTTTGTGTAGAATATTTTGGGCTCCGAAGAGACTAAATTAGAATAGGTAAGTATGTATATACTTTCCTATTTTATGTTGATGGACAAATTAATTTAAAAGGATATCCTTACAATGCATCTAGTATCCCACTATATTTCGGCTTTAATAGTTGTAAATGTGCCCGTCGCAATGCTTTTATTTTGCAATATTTCACCGATAAAATATTTATTTTATTATACATTACACACTGCTTATCCAATAATTTTACTAAATCTTAATTTTATAAATTAAATTATTTTAGGTTTAGTATTTTAATCTTTAGCATGGAAGTAGTGAACTAAGAATTATATATAGATTGATTTATTTAAAAAAAAATAGAGTTTTGTTTTTGTATAGTTTATAAATTCAGGAGGTATATAAAAAATATTGTCACTGGACATATTGAAATAAAAGACAGACAATGCTTAATTAACCTGATGATAAACTCGATATGGTTCTATTTTTAATTGAAGTAATCGTTGAATTGATCTTCATAAGGTTTAGCTTCGATATGCTTCCTCACACATTCATAATTGCAAAAATATGTAATAGTATCTAAATTTGCATTCGTCAATTCTAATATTTTAAGTCGATATATATATAATACTTGCGCCATGTTTCATGAGATTTGATGCATAAATAAATGAGTAGAGGCAAGAGTTTGTAAGTACGTTACCAAAAATTATGTTTATATTGTTTCCCGACCAGCAGACAAAACATACAATCTGAATATCATAAATTTTTGCAGTGACATATTATATAATAATATTTTCTAAAATTAAAAGTGGAAGAAAAGGGGTAAATCCTTGTCTTCCTCCTCACAAAAAAAACATAATATACTTAGCAGAACATAAAAATTAGGGACAATGTACAATTTGCAAATTTGTAACATGCAATATGTAACATATATTCGTAATCTTAATTGTGTGTAGATTAACAACATTTATATAGTGACAGACTTTTACTTCAACTATATTTATATAACAACAATTATATAGTGGTTCTTTAAAAATCACAGTATCTTATATATATAGGTATTTTATGTACAGCAGTATATCTAATCATTAATTTTTTTCAAGTAGGTATATATACCATATATACTTTAGGATCATATATATTTTTACGAATTATCTTGATTACAGCAAACTCATGGCAAGCAGTAAAACTTGTTCATACTTTTTTTTAAAGTTAACATGCTAAAATAAACTATCGATCTACTATATTATCTACTACTACACTATGTAGAAGTATACTGTGTCCTAAAGGGCAAGCATAATTGTATGCCAGTGATTTATTTGTCAAATAAATTCTCTCTCTCTATGGGCAAGAAACAAAGATAAAATTGTCCATCTCTTTTAATTGTACTCATTTAAAATGTACAATTAAATTCAACATTGTGTATAAAATAAATGGATCATTTGTACGTCAATCTCATAAACAATAAATCTAGATCTACGTGTAGTAGTATAAGTAAATAATGACAATAAATTAAAATACATTTTCTCAATGCAACCCACGACAAAAAACCTCTAAACATACACGGGGGGAAACTTCATAATATAATACATGTATATTAATATTATAGTCAATGTCAGTTATAAAGAAGAAGTTGCTTTGGTTTGACAGAGTTGATAACACAGAGATTCATATTATGTAGTAGGTAATATCAAACGCCTTTAGAGCTGAGTTAACGTATGGGAATTTCGTTGTTGTTAGACCAACACATTCTCATTAAATATACAGATACGCTAAATTTGTGTTTCCAAATCTTGAAAATCCCCCCCACAAAAAAATCTTCTTTCCGCTCTGAATTATTATTAATCCTACAATGATAATATTCGTATTCATTTTGTGAATATAATATATTATACATTATATAGTTGTCCTGTACACAGAGGGTCACGAGATCCAATAACCCTTTTAATAATATTCTATAGGCTGTACGTGGATATAAGAAATGATATATTGCGGGCATTGTATATAGCATCTTCCATTTTTGTAAAATACATATACTTAACAAGTTCTCTCTCTCTCTCGCTCTCTCTCTCTCTCTCTCTCTCTCTTTCGCCCTCTCGTACCACAATAGTATGATGGCAATTTTAAGGTACACACTGAATTGCAAGTGTAGGTAATTGACTAACTATACATACACCATAAATTGTGTTTAGTATATATTATGTAATACACGAATTAATAAACTATGTACAATAAATATATACAGTGGTTTTACTATAAGCTACTTTACGGATCAAGTACCCTTGTACAGCAGTCATATGACAATAATATATTATTATCAGATAAGATGAGATTTTTTTTCTTAGTTATTATATTATTATAGGAATGAGAGAATTTTCCAGGAGTCTCGAAATTTTTAGTACCATCTAAAATTACGTATGTTGAAGTCGTGACGTGTGAATACTTGTCTTGGGGAAGTGTATACTTGTCGTGGAGAATTGAATACTTGTCGTGGGGAAGGATTCATCTCATTTTGGTAGTAGTCCAAATAATTCTCAACATCATTGTCCATATGATCCTGATCGTTGTACATCAAGAAGTCATCCGCCCATGGGTCATTTCGGAAATACTCATTGGAATTGGAGCGAGAGTGATCCTCTGGAAGCTCATTTTCAGAGTCGTTACGCTCATGATATATTTCCTTGTTGTTGTTGTCGTCGTTGTCGTTGTTGTTCTTGTTCTTGTTAATGTTGTCGCTGGTGGTTTCTGTGGGTGTCTCTTGGGACTGTTCAGTAGAGTCTGGACAGACGGGCTCGGGACAACAGTCAGGGTAAGATAAGGCTTTATTCTCCGTTAAGTAGCATGGTGGATCCACTCCGACTGCCCCACACCTGTTGAATCAGCAAAATATATGGTTAAAATACAAAGTTCCAGCATACACAAAATCATCCAATGTCCCGTAAGCTTATAGCTCTCTCGTACATATACTATATGCACACATTTTCTAATTTACATAATCAATTATTTACTTGTTTCAAACAACTAATCAATTATAACGTCGACGTGGAAATTGAACCTAGTTATTCTTGTCTGACTTGTACACAACATGAAGCATTCAATAGCCAAATTATTTTCATTTTGTCTGCCTATACAAATTAACATAAATCATCCGAATCGGAATGATATCTCTATATTATATTATTATATTTGAATGTCGATACGTACATATTATTATGTTCTGTGCGTCTACATTGTATACGTATTGAGCATGTTTGTTTGTTTGTATATATACTCCTCGTCCTCTACCTAATACATAGATATAGTATAAAACGGATGCGCTCCTCAAGTCAGTCATGATTATGAATTATTTCTAAATCTCTGAGAAGGATGTTGTTATTAATATGTTTGGTTACATAAAAACAAGAAGTTCAACTTTATACTCTTGGTCCGTGTATTAGTGAGTCTGTCAAGAAGAAGTTGAATAAAAACGGGAAATTTCCTTTTCTGCACACGAGTTGAATAGTAAATTATTGTATTTACAAAACGCAAATCCAAACAACCTTACTACTTACTACTTCATAGTGCATTCTTCATCTTTCCATTTCAACCAGACATTCTGAGTGTGCAAGTACATATAAAATGTATGTATAAATTATTTCCTACTCTCCTCTTTCCAATCCCAATGAACGTCATTACACGTTACTTAGTTACACAGCTTACTACTACAATGCATAGTAGGCTGTCCCGTGCCCGTACATCCCTGTTGTGTATCCTGCTACATTTGGAGAAGATAACAAAATTCGAGAATTCTAAATAAAAATTCATAAATAAATACGTAGGTAGGTACCTTATGTACTTTTCCCCACTTGAATTATTTACTATACTCCAATGAAGTCTAAAGTGAATGCTCCCTTGACAATTCCTAACTTTGACCTTCATGCCCGTCCGTATTGACATATTGATTTCTCCGAGAGGTAATATCAATTAAGTGACCAAAATTCGTAGAAATACTAGTGAGAGAGAGGGGGGAATGAATAAATAATGATTATTTGTTAAAACGAGATGGGAGCAGCACGAGATGCCAGCAGGCGCCATTGTATTCAATACAAAATATAGCTCTATTAATTAACCTGTTATTATTGAATAATAAATAAAGGAAGACAGAGCTAAATGAATAATGCAGATCTGATAAATTATTGACATACACGGAATATTTTAGAAACTTGATTTTGATTTTGATACATTTTCCACCAATAGAGCACTATATAGTACACATTATAAATGTGAGCAGTCCTTAGTAGGTACATATAAGTAGATGCTGCATTTGAAAATAATGTTGAACGAAGGCACTCATAATAATGTCCTTTACACAAACACCCATCAACAATGCCTATATACTAGCTATTAAAGATTTGCCGTTCTGTCCCACATAATAGCATGGGCTCAATTATGTATATAGCTTAAATTTTTGTGTAAACTAAAAGCAATCATCCCACAATCCTGAATAAACATGCTAATGTTTTAGCACCATAACAATCCCTCTGTATTAACTGTTTTGACTCATTTACAACTTGTCTCTGTTTCCTTCTCGAAGGTGCATATAATACAAATAAGTATAGTTATTTCCAGAACCAGGATGGATGGGCAGTGTAAAGAAGAATTTTTTGAGCCTATTCCTTTTAAAGAAATTCTTTTGCATAATTATACATATACTTATTGAGCTCCGTCACCCTATACACTAAATAGGGAATGTAAGAGCGTAGTAGTATGAAACATGTACAAGAGAGGAGACAAAAGCGGGGATGGGGATACTACGTGGAAACTGCCATAGATATGAAGTAAAGGAACATTCTTGTGTTGTGATTTAAATTAAACGTGTGATTCAGATTTATGAGTCTGTGTCTATATGATGCATATGAATGAAGAGATGAAATGACATGAAAAGATAAGTTCACACTTGTTTGAATCCTTTTTGCGAGAACCTTGCAAGTTTGCGGACTGTGTTGAGCCCCACCACATAAAGTATATAATAGTTAATAGTTGTTGTGTTGACTCCATCCGGTTACGTATGAAAATCCCAGCCTGCATGAATATTTATTTTTTCCTAATTTGAACTATTCATATGTCTTTTCCTGTATGTCTATCCTCTCGACTGTGAGAAGGAGTCGCGGACAGAAAATCCTAACACCTGTTGATTACTAATACACGACATGTTCTTAACTGCAGATGGCAATTATTTTTTAGTGTATTGTATTACATGTGAATATTTCGTGTAGTCTCTGGCCAATAATGACTACAGGACACCCTTCTACCCCATCCATCCATCTATCTGTCTACCTATCTATACTGCTGCTAAAAAGGTTGTGTATATAGCATGCTACACGCAAGTCCGTATGTCATTCCTCGTGTCGTAATATGGGATGGCGTGTCTCTCTCTCTGTCTCTCTCCCTATCCAGTTCCCTTTATAAACATACGGCAGTGTAGAAAATAAACGCTCATAGTCATACTTGTTTACTATTGTTCTCATACATTATCTTCCCAATTAAGAATGAAAGATGGGCGCAAGGAAGTTTTGAGGCTGTTTATAGGACCAGTACCAGTACCAGTACCAGAAGAATGTGAGTGGAAATTGAAAAACAAAAACTCAATGCTCTGTATTTTTGACTACTGACTGCGGTCTGCACTCTGTGCATCATTCAATGATTCAATCTATGACACATTTACTACTGATATTTGAAAATCGGACCTGCGAAACTATATAGATATATAGAGAAGCTCATATTTTTGCATTTTCTGAGGCATCATGACATTTACAGCGGAAGTTTTCCACGTGAAGAAGGTCGACGTCTCAATTTGAGTTAATTTCTGCACTATACACAGTACTCAACTCAGCACGACTTGACTACCTTAGTGGAGCAGATTGGTCATTAGACATGATGAGACTCCTGGCTCTGCCCCATTATGGTGGTGACTAGTGTCAGCCCAAAAGTTATCACTTCACTTAAATCACTTGTTCTGAACATCTCACAGAGCAGTTTCATGTCATCGACTCCGACTATTTCTGCTCCTGTAGAGCACCTATACAAGATACTGCCGAATCACATATCTATCCCTCCAATTACTACTACCTACTACTACAATCCATAGAGAATGCATATAAATCCTCTCTGAGCTCAGCTCATCCTCATGCCACCATTATATCTACTACTGCTGTAATATTCTCTCTAGATGAGACTGTACTATGCACTATACTTGGTCGTGCCAATGACGACATCTCAATCTCAAACCTCAACCACGGATGCCGAGGCTCCTCAAGAAAAGGGAAGCCCAAGCAAGCAAGCTGTAACAAAGTCGTTAAAGTTTTTATTTTTTTTATTGCCGTTTCTACACGTCAGCAGAGCTTACTGAGAAATAGGAACTATATATTTAATATGTTATTTTGTCATTTACGATTAGCTCAAGAGGAAACAGACCTGAGTGCATGGAAATCAAAAAGAAGATAAAAAAAACCTCTTTCATATCTTTATATCTTTGTCAATGGAATGATAATAATAATTGATGTTGGTTTGGAAATTGTACATTGTATTCTTGTTGGCGTAGAAAAAATCATGTAACATCATTACATGGAACTACCAATTTATATGCGTGTGTGACTTTGTCTATGTGTGTGTGTGTGTGTGTGATATATGAGGACGTGGAGGTAGTAAGTCTCTTTGCGACAGGCGGCAGAGCCGCCGCCTGACAAACGAATCATAGACGCTCAGTTGCATCTGACTGAATGCATATACGACTTTGACAATGACAGTAATCATTAGGGAAATTAAACGAAGCCTCATCTCTATAGTGGGTACTTCATACAGAAAGTACCATGAGAGAAGAACAACAACAGTCGTATAGACTCTTAGAACTTCCTTGAATTCCTCATTCTCTCATCAAAAATACAATAACGCAGTGGAGATTTCATTAAAAGTGGACACAAATTTGAAGCACCACACCAAATGATGATGTTCGGTTGATTAGCGACTGAAGGCTGCTAAGGATTTGAGAAACAGCTTTGGACGGAGGAACTATGTAGACCAAAAAACGGTCAAACTGAGGAACTATATAATATTATTATTATTTTTATTTTTTATTTTATTTTTTTGTGTGTCTACGAAAAATGTGATTTTTTTATGGTCAATATAAGCTACAATTTGAACAATATATCGCTTTCCAAGCGCATCCAATTAAGCAATTTATCAGATTTACACGATGTCTAATGGGATTTGCTAATATTAGGAAGACGTTATAGTTGTGCAGTTCCTTGATTTAAATAAACAAGATTTTTGGGTAACTGGCCAAGTATTAATTCAAGGAAGCGCAACAACTTTACTTTTGAGCGAGTCTCTTTTTGGCACATAAAAATATAAGTTATGTACAGCGTGTACAGGGAACTGATATCTATATTTAAATGTAAGCTTCTTGTAGGAAAACACTTGTAAGTTACATATAGGTAATTTTTTAAGTTTTGTGGTTTGATTATATGACTCTGTATATGCTTTACTTTCGCATTTTTATAACAGAATTTAGGAAAGTTGAGCAGCACTGCAGTTCTGTAGTATGTATCTATCTGGGTAGGAGAGCATCTCTTTAAGTATACAATAAATTAAAAACCCTGATCTTGGCTTTTTAAACGTATCTCATCGCCAAGGGTGGTGTGTGCTCCTCTTTATTCTACCGCGTCTAACCTTAACCTTGGCATTAAGTTTAGCTCAACCGTGAAGCTCTCTGCGTTCAGTCAGATCCTCGCAAGACTCCACTAAAGATCATCATAACATGTATCGAACTTTCTTGAAGCACTAGTCAATTCATTGGGATTCTCCTCAAAAATAAAACTATTTTCCAGGCTCTGCATGTTCTGTATACCGTGTAAGTACTACTTCCTATACAGAAATTAGGATATTTATTTTATACTGGTACTGGTACTGGTACTGGCAGTATGATAATAATATTGCCCGCGGCTCCAGACCCCGACTTATAACACGTATAGAAAATACATAGAAAAAAATAGGTGTGTAGCATATATCGAGTATAATTTGCATGGCTGTGTAAAAACAGGAAAAATAGTCTGGTTTCGAAGAGATGTGGTCTAATATATTATTATGTTGTTGCTCCATATTATTGTGTTTTACCTTGTTTATGAATTAATTATAAAGTTGAAGGCATGTACATTTAACACCTCGCCTTCTAATTTGAACACAGGGGCGCAACATACATAATATAATATGATAAAAGGTGTTTATTGTGTTACGGAATCAAAATCAACTTACTTGACGTAAGAGTGTGAATGTAACTAAAGTAGTAAATAAACATCTCATATCAGGAAATAAAAATTAAAGACTACTTGCGCAGTCCAACTCACACACACACACACACACAATCACACACACATGATGGATAGAATGGCATGGCTGTCTGCGGTACTAAATGCGCGGTTAACTCTCTACTTTGTGACTCTTTAGTTGCATGTAAACGATCCTTTGCCTCACTTTCAAGTCTCAATAAATAAACAACGTAGTAATTCTCCACGACATTAAGAGGAGTGTAACGATGAACATTGAACGTGAAATGACGCAAGTACAGGAATTGCTCTAATGAAACGAATCAAATTTGGTCAATCAGGTTTTTTCCCTCTGTTATTTCTATTCAGATTACTATATATTTTGTTCAGGTTGGCAAAAGGAGGCAAAAACAAAAAAAAAACTAAACAACACAAGCTTCACGCCAGGAAGACGGCAGACGATAGCCTATCTTTTATCCTCCTAAATAAAATATATAACGAACACATTATACACCTGTTACCTACCTCGTCCATACTACACAGCTCTCTTTCTTACTAGGTAGGTAGGTACATAATATTATACACCCAGCAGATTATCGAAAGGAGACCGAACAACAACTTACAACTCAAAGGTAACAGGAAAAAGTGTTGGCGTCTTGGAAAAATAATCATAATAATGATTAAAATCATGACTACGGATCATGCAAATGGAAAATTAATTGGAGCCTCTCAGCCATATCTATAGATGCACCTACCTACATGCATATGTCCTATGCCCTATTGCCATTTCAAGTGTACGAATTTGCCTTATGGCTACAGTATAGTCTGCTCCGTGTCGTTTCTTATACATACAGCTGTAGTCTATACAGTAGTTACATATACTGAACTATAAAGCTCTATTTAAGTGGATGAATTTGTCTCGAGAAAAGTGGAATATATCAGTAGAGCACCTCCAGTCTTGCTCCCGACAAAATCAACTTTTAATTACATACATGTCTTAACTCTTGGAAATTCAAATAGAGTCTCTCGAACAGTTCGAACGAAAATCCCTGCCCTATAGTCATATAGGCATACATACCTATATTTATTTACTGCATACACACAGGCACACAAGGCACTGGTTAAGGAAAAAATTGGCGTTTGTTTGCCCTTTCATGGTCAAGACCATATAATTTTACATCTTCTCACATCATCTGATTTCACGAGAATTACCTATGCGGATAGGTACGTGAAGTCGTCATAACAGTGAGACACAAACATATCATAAGCAACGGATGTGTATCAAGCCAAGCATGACTCACTTACTGTCACACAATAATTATTATTACTCACCTAATAGTGCACATTTTTTAAATAAAATTTTACTAACATCCACCCCGGTCGCGGTCCCGGCTCAGTTAGTAGTATGTATCAGAAAGAATTTGCATTATTGGGTAAAGTGAAGTATTCCCTATACTTGCGAGCAAAAACTATAAAGACCACTGTGAAGACTACGAAGAACCCTATAATAAGCGTGCGTAGTCATAAAGATGTATTTTTATGATTGTAAAACTATTAATTGTTTAAAAAATAAATAAGATAATAGTGAGCGCAGGGGTACGGAGTTACGGACACACATTTTGCAATTAAATCTTTCCATTCCTCCAAACTCAAAGAAAAAAAAGTGAATAGGGTAGAGTCAGTCATATCTATACATAATTACAGGTGTATAGATAGCCTTATTATGTCCACTCAAATATTCATATATGACTTAAACAATTCTATTGTGTGAAAAGTTTTTCAACTCTCCAAGCATGCTATATAGCGTATAATATCGTATAGTATATGAAGGAGCTCTATTATGTGTCTGTAGTCTGTAGTAGTAGACCTACCACATTTTTGACAAGGTAGAAACGTGACGGCTTGTGGAACAACTTGAAGGCGTCTTAATCTGACTAAAGCGGAGAATGAGAGTCTAACTCGATGGCACCTCAATGTCGTTGCAATTTATAATTGCAAACGCAACACGAGTTTGTAAACTATATTTCACTTTTCTACATAATAATATTATAGTATAGCCACCATAATATATAGTATGAGGAGTGTTCACTTTTGAATTCCATGAGAAACCCTTATTTTAATCTCTGCTTTACTTCAAGTGGGATAAAAACAACAAATTCATGTAAAAGACTCAATTTCCCACCATGACGATATTAGTCCTAGGAAAACGTCAACGGTTCCCATTCCGATATTATAACAATGCTTTACAGTATGTCGGATTATGTTCCTATATAGGCAGGCATTATACTGACATGAGCTTAGCATTATATGTATGTACCTATATCAATTTTTCCCACAGGCAAAAAAACTAACCTTTCCTACGACTGAGTTGTAAAACGATCATAAAATACTAAGTACTACCTATAGTTTGATACCAGAGATTTTTATTATGTATATAAAGAGGAACTTACGTAGCATAGGAGATGAGGAGACGGGGAATTCCAGTATGATTCAACATGACACATGAAGCTTCCATGCATCCGTCTTCTGTCCAAGAGTCTCCCGGTTTATGAAATTCATTCTTGGATTCTTGGTAGCATTGATCTGGATGACCTGTAGACGAATTTTACAAAAGTGTCAATTTTAATAAAATCCATCTCACATATAATTCTTTGCTGACACGTGGGATAACTTACAAGACACTTGAGAGAATTCAAAATGAAGACGGATTTTAAGAAAGGGTGACTCATGTTTAATGAATTAAGTGTAAGATAAGTGTCTAAAAATATCCCCAATTGATCCACATAGTAGTAGTGAATGGGAGAGAAGGAGTTAATATTATTATTATGTCTCATGACAGAATCTTGGAATGACTTACTTGGATGAACTTGTGCGGGTCCGAGGGCAAGGGCAGCCAAGGTTGTGGAAACGTAGCACGTAACAAAGAATACACTCAATACAACAGATTTCATTTTGACAGCTTCGTGTGTGTGTGAGAGATTGTCACGTTAAAATGTATTCCTATGGCTCTTACGATTCGTACTAGAATGTTCCTTTATTTTTAAGATTTGTCAGATTTTTATTAGTTCTTAGCTCTGTGAGACTTTGGATTAAGCTTGATGATTTTAATTCAGTTATAACGCAAAAAAAACGTAGATATAGAATCACTCAAAATTGTTCGTGTTCGTTGAAACAAGAACTGCGACAGTTCAGTCAGTGTGTGTGGCAATGGATAACAAGACCAAAAATAAAACAACAAATGAAATTAAAAAAATAACGAAGAAATGAAATCGCGAAATATTCGTTGAAGATCCAGCAAGAAAATTTGATATGTTTCTTTGCTTTTTTAATAATTATAATTATAGTAGTGGTTGGTTGGTGGTTGTCAATGTGTGAGCACAATGTGTGTTGTGAAGTTTGATTTCTGCTCGTGATGATGAAGCTCTCTGGACGATATGTTGTTAGCTCAGAGTTCTGGTTAAGTTTGGAGCATCAAGACCATTCCTTGTCTTATATATAACGGTGGAAAGGAATCTCATGACGTAAAGACAAGTTGAGTTTGTATCTAACGTTTTTTCCCTGCAACACCACAGCAGCGTCTCCTATAGCAACTCTCGTCCAGATCTTCTCGAGGCATTAAATAGTTAGGTGCTTTCCTTAGTAGTCTCTGTGCCTATCTATTAAACGTACGTGAGTACATATATATAGATATAGCAGTATAATATGGTCCGCCGCTCATGAATTTCCATATCCATATTGTTTTCTACGCTCGCACAACAGTCTTGTAGTAAAACTATTTACACTTATTATTTTTTTTGGAGGGGGCTCCATCGCTTTTACGTACGTACGTAACGTACCACACGTTTACAACTCGGCGTGTAGTCAACAAAACCTAAGGTGCAGTTCAGTCCACTCAATTACAATCAACAAGTGGAATATACGTATCCTCTAGTAATTATAATAACATCTGCTGTACTCACTTATATTCCTATGCTTAATTCCCCCAACTACCCAAAACTATACATAGGGTAATTATAGAAAAAAAATTGAGTAGCGTATACGGATTTTTATATGTGTAGTGAGTATGTGTAATAGGACTGCAATGGATGCAATTGTGTAGTATCAGTAGTAGTAGTGACGGTAGTAGTAGTAGTAGTAATAGTAGTAGTAGTAGTAGTTGTAGAACTCGTAGTGAGGAACGGAGGGAAAATGGAAAATATTCTAAGGTCGAATGTACTCGTACATACGGGTACATTCTAGGTACATATCGAGGCTTGAGACTTGGAAAAAATCTGTATAAACAAGACATGTTCCTAAAGTTAATAGTATTCATGGGAATAGAAAGTATTCGCATTCCCCACTGTTATTATTATTATTATAATATATTATATTAGATTATTATATTCAGATTCTGGGTAATACTTAGTTGGGAGCTTCATTGTGTGACGACTGCTACTACTACTACAACATACAAGATTTTGAGACTGTGTGTGATGGTGATGGAGGAGCTACGAGTTGCATCCTGTCCAGCTCGTCAGTTCACATCATGATTATTTGATTTGGAAAACCCTTCGGTTTTCGCGAAATGAATTTAAATGACTCTTCTGCTCAGACGAAGCTTTTGTCCCATGTACATGAGAATAATGATGTGGAGCGGTGTTCGAGCGTAAAATAATATGAGTTGGAGCCAACAAGACGTTCCTATGTTACACACAGGGAGAGAGAGAGAGAGAGATACTTAACAACTTTACAATTAGGAAGGTAAGTAGGTACCTATATCCCTACTATAGTTGAGCATGTCTCACTCTCCGTGTACAGCTTCTTTGTAATCTCAGAGTATCTTTATGCTGGGGATTTTGAAGAGACCCAAACTCACTTCTCACTTGACCATTTATCAGGTTTTCTTTATAAATAACAAGAAGTGTTATGTGTGTGTGTGTGTGCCAGTGGAGAGTGCGAGCGTGTTCGTGAGTGCGTATACTATCTTATCAGAATTCAAAAGGAGATGTTGTCGTATGCGTAGATTTTGGGTATTGAAGAGCAGTGGGCTCTGTGCCGAGCATTAGGATGATGATCATCATGGACGTTATGTGGTGTGTGGTATGTATGTTTTATAGTACAGACGGGGAGGTACACTCCGTCCACTCGCTCAAAGAAGTTTCACGTGAGGAAGGTGTTTATTTGCATACGTACTCCCAAGCTCTCAGGTCTCTTGACGCCTCTCTACTCCTCACAGCTGCATATATTATGGTCAGTTAAACTTTTTCTCTCTTCATGTAACCACAAACTTGTCTGTCTTTCGCATATTATAAAAGGATAAAAAAATATTGCATGCAAATGGGATTCTGTATCGGCGCCGGCGTCTTTCAACATGACACACAGAATGCGGATCTTCTTCGCCGGCTCTCCTCTCTCCCTCTCTCTCCTCCCCTCCCTCTCTCCCTCCCTCTCTGGTTCTGGTCTATATACTGTCATATGTGCCTCTGTTTACGGATGAGCCTTGTGGAGTCCGCTTCATCTTCATGATAATAATATGAGAGTCGTCGTCTCTCTCCATCTCCTTCCCTCCTCATCCTTTCTCTCACAGTCTCCTCAAGACAGTGAGCGAGTCAGCCAGCCAGCCAGCCAGCCACATGCCACAAGGTGCATTCTTTCTTTGGCTCCAACAATTTTTACAAACTTGAAAAATTTTAATACTAAATAGCTAAACCTCGCCTTTCCGTTTTACAACCATCAAATAAGCGCTGAAAAATCACATGAAAAAGACCTCCAGGCATCCTAACTGACGATGAGAAAATTAATTCAACTCAATAACAGACCATTTTACGTTTTAAAGAGACACATACTATATACACTATATAGATTGTAAATTCTTTATGTAGATTTAATGGGAAGAAAATTTGTCCATAGGTTTGTCTGTATATCTCTCTCTTGTTTTGTTTTTTTTCTCTCTCTCTCTCTTTTCTTCCTTCTCCCTCCAAGTATTCAACTTGTACACACACACACACAGACTATGGCATACTTACATAGATGCAGCAGCAGCATCAGCAGCAACAACAGCAGCAGCAGCGTCAATAGCTCCAAGCTTCATAAATAAATGATTTTGCACACCATGGTGTGTTTTCATACATTAACATGCTTCCAAGTAATTTCCAAGAAAAAATTACGATTGATGGCAATTAAAAATAATTGTTATTTTTGCATATATTTTCTGTGTGCCTACTTGGGGCGTCTTTATGATGATGAAGTGGATGACGCCGTAATTGATTCTTATCTCTTCTCTCTTACATAAATATATATTTCAAATATGGACAAAAACAGTCGCAGTAGTTAGCGTAGTTAAATTTGGAAAAGAGTAGAGAAGAAAAAAACGAGACAAACTATGATTTGTTTATTTTGCAAAGTTCATGGTTGTAATTTATTCTGGAGCATTTTTGCTTCACTCAGCTATACTATAGAAAATAATCTGTGGAGAGTGGATAATAAATATAGTGAGCAGTGCTTTTTACACTACTGCCAATAATATGCATTTATTCTCATAGTAATTCTAAATTTTTTTTTGTACACAACTACGACTCACACTTCACACAAGCCATGGGCTTCACTCCAGCTATTTGATTTTAATAATTGTACGATACACAATACGACAGAGGATATATGTATATATTTTGAGTATGCATCTGATCAAGAGAGTCCACACTTCTCCTGGTTACGTTGTACGTTGTAGTTGTAGATCAAAGTACCAATAATTTTTACAATGTCATGGAGAAGCAGGAGAAGGTTAAAGCAAAAAGGTAAATGAAAAATTAGTTTTATCACTCCTTGGAAAGAGCATAAAGTTCATGACACGAAACTAACTTGTAAGTTTTGTGACTTTATATTATTATGTACCTACCTACTATCCAATGGGAATCATTCCATGCTCCCTTTTACGTTTGCAAAAAAAAACAACGTTTCATAGTATATTATTTTTTTGGTATGTGTGTGTGTGTGTGTGTGTGTGTGTGTGTGTCTTGTTCGGCCCAAGATAAAAGAATTAAAGTATATAATATATAATAATAATATATATTTGATACACTGCATATTATGTGCATACATGTGCAGTGCACTGCTACTATACTATATCTCGAATAAGGAGCCGGAGATTTCTCAATATTTCTACACTCGTGCTCCATGTGTCTGTCATGTCATGACTGCTTCCTAATTCTTCTACCTTTTTAATCCTTTGTATTTGGTGGAATGGAATGTCTGTACGTCAGTCAGTGCACGATGCTTTTAATTTGCAATGGGAATTTTCGAGCCATTATTGGCAATATATGTGGCACTATGGGCACAAGAAAGAAGGGAAGGAGCGTGTGCGTTTTTTTCCTCTTCTTGTTCTTCTATAACTTTCTCGTAACGTTTCCCTATGCAATTATTGTTACAAACAGTATGTTCCTTACTTCTCATGCTCGCGATCTTCTTATTATTTTTGTCCATATCTCGACAACAACACAGATCCCAGATACAGATAGGGAGCCTTGTTACAAAGAAATAATGTTTTAGATTAAATATTTTTACTGCATATTATGTTATGATAATTCCAACTGTGAATATTTAAATCACTTTCCTGGAAGCATTATTATTATTATCTATATATTGTCTGAATTATCCTTATTGCTAGGTCATTACAATACCAAGTAGGTTTCCAGTCTGAGATTCTGAATTTTATTTCGGTCTCAAAGCTGGCGTTTTGGCGGACTAGAAATGAAGATGAGGACGGATGCTCTGACCGTCCACAGAAAAGGATTTCTTCCTCATGGTGATTACTTATAGAATTTGTGGCAGGGAGTTGAGAATTAGTGCAGGGAATGAGTTTATTTTGTACTACAATTAATGCACAAAACAGGCTGACGACTTCATAAACACACACAATACAAGTTTTATTATAGGAATGTAGTGAATATGGATATACAGATATAATATGTAGTAGATGCACTCCTCATATGATATATGGTATATAGTACGTAACTATATACTTCCATGCTTTACCGTCGCATCAAGTTAATAAAGTCAATCTTATCTCTCTCTCTCTCTCTCTCTCTAGATATTCCCTGCTCAAGGGCAAGGGTAAATTTATTTGCTTGTTTCTGTCAAAGACACCACAGAGCGGGTGAGATCTCTTTTCCGCTGTTGAGCTCGTGCCAAATGCCACATCAATTATTTTGTATTAAATTTTGACTATTTATCCTTTCCATTATTATTTATAATATTGCTCAATTGTACATACATACAGGGATGAGTCCCATTTGACTCCCATATACATATAATAGATGCTCTAGTCTCCGCTCAATATTTTATTAACCCATGTTTAATTTTTACGTGTTCAATATGGACACACTAATATACTTTTGACTCGATCAATTATGCCCGCACTCTACTTGCTTTGGAAAAACTTGGTGAGAGAAGGAAATTGTGTATCCTATATTATAGAGAGGTGTTAGAGTTTCACTTTAAGACTTTCGAATCCAACATAATATGTGTGAGAGAGAGAGAGGGAGGGGAAAAAATCGAACATATTGTTATTTGGACATTTTGAGAGCTTGCATTATTGCATGTTATTCGTCACGTCAGTCAATAGAAGGTAGTGCTCGGCATGGTCTGGTCTGGGCCGGGATTTATGGTCTGGACTGGTCCAACTTCTCGGACCAGACCAGACCATACTCAGACCATATTGGACCAGATTAAGAATTATTTTTTCATACATACTTTTAAACTTCATTCTATTAATTTTTGTTATTTTATTTTTTTCTTTAATGAAATAAGTGAAATTATTAAATAAACCGAAACTTTAAATTATTTCAGTCCGACTTTTAACGTACTTTTTACTTATTGTTTATTTATAATTTCATGCATTTTGAAAATAATTTTTAATCTGGTCGGACCATAAAATATGGTCTGGTCTGAGTATGGTCCGAATTCTCCTGGTCTGGTCCGACGAAGTCGGACCAGACCAGACCAAAATTTATGGTCCGGACCAGACCACGCCGACCACTAATAGAAGGGTCATGACTTAATTGCTAATAAAAGCATTAATTAAAGAAGTACAGGTGTATGAGCTACTCTTGTATTTGGCATCTGTGGAGCTGCATTTCCATTTGGCATGCTTATTAAAAACCCAAATTATTGCAATTCCAATTCCAAATATGTGCGCTATGCATCTTCTCCTCTCATAATATGATCAACTTAACTGTCCCTGCATGAAACTTTCATGTAGCCCAATTGGAAAAAAAAGTCTATGTGTCCATGTTCGTGTGTAGAGTTTTGTAGACGTAGGTTACCATGTATATAAAGATGAGGACCAACTATATGCATATATTCTGATATTTTTGGTCATCGCTTACATTTCATGTAGTACTTGACAAGATTAGAGCCTATTTAAGCATTGTTTCTTCCACCCCATTTAAAATGCACTGTCTGTACATACCAAATAGTTGAAGAGCGAACATCTCGCGTTGGCCGTATATACTGTATGGCGTATGGAATTATGGAACTATATGGACCTTTGGATGATTTTATTTAAACGGAATTCTAAAATGACTCACACGAAAAAGAATGTATAAGTTCTCCCTATGGCCTACCTATGTACATCCGCTGATGCAGGCTGGCAGGCAGGAGTTGATGAGCCTCAGAAAACCTCAAAAAAAACTTAATCTGCATACAACTCAAAAAATGGAAATTTCATAATTGAAACCGGTGTGAAGAGTGCATAGGCATAGGGTGTATGACCATTTTAGCTTTATGTTTACATTCCGCCTTTTTCGACAGAATTATTATAAAGTTTCAAGTACGCCTCGGTAATAATGTACCTACCTATGATGGAAGTATGTTGAGGTTGAAGGGGGTGGAGAAGCAGGTCAATGAATGTAGCAGAGACACGACATCTTTTCTTGTTCAATGTTTCTATAAAGTCCGGCGTGGGTTTTAATCACAAGACTCATTTGGCTAATTCACCTGGGTAATGCAAATGGTATCCAAATAAATGTAATTGGATGGATGACTACACAGAAATATGGATAAACAGATTTAACTACTAACTTCTTTGCTGAGGGATTGGAGCTCGAAATGGAATGATTCTTTGTCATCTTTGACTATAGTATATACATAAGGTACGGCTATATATGCACAGGTATATGATGTACGCGGAAACTAAAACTAATATAAACCTTAAAGTTCATAAATTTCAGGACATTTTTTCCCCTCTCTCCTCCTATATGCACATGCATATAATCTCTCAGAAGTAATGTCTGCAATGCCCTAGAAATGTATGTGCATAAAAATATGCTCATGATATAATTGTCCACGTGTGGGGTAATGAGGATGAAGAATAAATAAAAATTCAGCAATATTTAAAAGAGTCCTTTGTTTCTGTCGTCGCCGATGGAATGACATGACAAACACAAAAAAATATTGACTGACAGAAATAAATTACAACGACAACTATGTTACTTTGATTTTATTGCCAATTATTGAGCGTAATGTATGCTTCCAAGAATGTTTTCGAGGGAGAGAACAGCAATATGCGGATAACAAAGAGCAGCCGTGTGTCCCTACCTCCAATTACATTCTAAATTAAATACAAGACTATATTATAATCCCTATATGATCTCCACACACTACACTTTCCCAACGCTTATAGTCACCATAGGTATATATACATACACGAGTCATTTCAAATCTCACCTCATGCACAGTTAGAAGTATATACTCTCCCGATAGACCACATCTTATATGAACAAGATGATTTGATCTGGTTGTACATTTGTGTCTCTCTCACTCAGTCAATATTGGAGGTACATTGGTTTAGTCAATTTTAGACTGAGTGAACAGCTCATAAATTACAAGTGTTGAATATTCATGTTTCGCCCATCGGGTCCTGTTCTCTCAGACGAACGGCGCTAGATGAAGCAGTTAACACGTGAGTAAATTAATCAATTTGAATGTCTCTTTTTAATTATTTGTCTTGAGAGAAAATAAACTTGAGCCAGAAATTAAAAACAAATAATATAATACTATGCGGACGACTGGGACTGGCGTCAAGAGAGCAGATTATAGAGAGCTGACCGACGCCGAAAAACAACTTTGTTTCACATTACACGACTCTCTTATCCCTATCCTTTGTACTATTAACAAGTCATTTAATGCTCTGTGTGTGTGTCTCTCTCTCTCCGTTGTTGTGGACAGTCTGCCTCATCCGCTCTGCATATCTGCATACCTATACCTACCTACGTGATTGTATATGTACATCTCACTCACAGCTCCTGCATGTTTCTCTTTTGCCAGGATGATATACTGAACAAACAACTTCGTAGCAGCAAAGCAGCGTGAACGCATACTTGATTAAGTAAGACAATAACAGGGCAACTTGAAATCATATGTATATTATATGACGACAACAAAAGTTTATAGTGTTACATTTGATATATTATTATGATGTTTTTCGAGTAGTCAACTAAGAGCGTCTCTGTACATAGACATAGTATGCAGTAGGCAAGATCAGATTCAGCTAGATTTTTCTAGTATTTCTAGTTATGTATGACAACAAGAAAAAATATGGATGAAAAAAAAATAATTTGTTTACTGTGTCTATGCCTCTGCTCTGTTTACGGTAGATTCAAATTCAAATCAGAGTGAATCGATTGTAATCTAATAGAATTCAAAAATGTTGTTGTTGTGGTGTATAATTATTTAAAATGTCCGCACAATTCGACAAGTTCGTTTCTGATTTTCCATGGGTAGTATACGTAAGGTATTAAGCTGTAAGAATGTAAATACTGTCTTGTATTTTGTATCCGGAAAATTCCTCACGCATATTTTGAATGATTTATTGAATTTGCACATAATATAGGAAAACATTATAATAAACTCAAAAACTGTGTGTATAAGTGTGTATTTTATTGTACGAGGGCCTGGTTCAGGATGGAAGGTGTTTTAAGGACACCTCTACTTCTTCTATAATAACGCTCACTCTCTCACTGAATGTATTGAACTCTGCCCTTGTTCAACCAAATCTAATCATGTATTTGCCGTAGGTGTATAGCACTATAGGAATTGAAATGCAAATCTAAAATATATTTACAGAGAAAATCTGTGTAAGAGCGCATAAAAAAACTTCTTTTTTTCGCACACACCTTGTAGTGTAGTCCATTCCATATCCGTGAAATTTCAACATTCAACATTCCACGTGGTGAACTTTTGTAGAGTGTTTTATTATCACCTGTATTATTTCTATTACTCAAACATGGAGACACGGATTATATTACTTTATATTATATTACATGGCATATTCCCTCGTATGATTTTTTTTCTTGGAATGATACTCTTGATAATATTGCTTAAGTCTACAAAGGCCGCAAGAAAAAGCGTTTTAAAAAATATGCCAAATTCAATCATTTGATTAGGAGCTCTGTACACTGTCCGTAAAACAACATGTGAAAGACGTCTGAAACACTTCTGATGCTCACTGATAATGCATAATTATTTGATAAACAGAAATGCATCTTGAGATTATTCGTGTTTTTGGAGTTAGATAATATGTAGTTGCTGTGCAACAAACATCACAGGTAGTATTTAGTTATTGTGTAGATGTTGTTTGCCAGAAATAGTAAGATAAGGTACGAGTATCTTTTAGATGACGTGCGACGCGGAGATGTAGTGTGGAATAAATATTTAGATGCTCTACCAAATTCAGATGCGTTGCAATATAGCGATATATATATTCAGTTGATTCTCAAGGCCCTTAATTAGATGCAATGCATTAGAAAGATTTAGCTGCTGTTCAACATTTAGATGTACATCAATTATCATTTAGTTACTCATCGACATTGAGATGCTGTCCTCTAATTAATAATTCATTTTTCTCTCACTCCGGCACTCCGTCGTTTGTTATAGGAAAGATTTATTTATATTGAAATTAAAACATTTACACTTGTATTTACCTTACTAACTATTCTGGATACTATATAGAGTTTTTTATGTTAAGACGTTTTAAAACGGATATTTTAAAAGAATTCAGTAATTCAGTACCTATATGTGATAAATTGAAAATCCGCTGATATAGACGATAGGTAATTTAAAAACAGTTTTAATAAAGCATTTTAAAATCATAATTTGATTTTTAAATGTCCTATTAGTTTTATGTATGCCATTTGCGGTTATTTTGAATTATTGTAAATGGGAAAATGGGAACCATTGTCACTTTAAGGTTTCTGATAATATAAGGAATATAACAATTGGAACTATTGGAAGAGATAGATTTTAGCAAACAATTCCGTCACCTATTTCTTTTTTAACTTTTGTACTGCTTTATCCAGGAAATTGTTTCTTTTGAAAAATATATCACAACGTCTGGCAAACGACTTATGATTTTCAGTTTTATAATAATGAACTTTAAAACTTGATTTGATAAATATATAGTGGGCAGTTTGCTCTCCCATCGTAACAAGAAAATAATTACGCTTTATACTAAATTTAATATATTTTCCACTTCCTCAACTGAAAATATTCTTAATGATTTTAAAACTCAACGTCTGCAGTCGTCGGTGCCAGTCGACTAATGAGAACCACATCCCAGTCCCATGTCAGTTTCTGAGATTTCGTAATCAACAATAATATTACAATCCATGAAGAACTCACATGGCAACGTGTTATTTAAAATATTATTAGGAAAGATATAAAGGCAACTGAAATACATGCGACGTCCTTCTGAAAATCGAAAGACGTCTAACGCATTATAGTTCGTGTCATCTAAATAGCGAACTACTTCTGAACTACATTTCAAACGTTGACCGACATTTGAAATGCATATGAGTTACTTCTAAAAATCAACAATCATCTAACACATTTTGATCTGCATCATCTGAAATATGAACAGCATCTAAATAGCACTACGAAATGTTGAGCGACATTTGATTTGCAAGTGCAGTACTTCTAAAAATCATTAGTCATCTAATAAATTTTGATCTGCATCATCTAAAATTTCGATCGCTTCTGAATCACTTCTAGCAGCACTAAAATACATCTCCGCAACAGCTAGTGTCTTTCTACTAAAACGAGATGCAGCTCTAATGTACCCGATGCGTTGAAATGCATCTTCCATTTATCTGATAATCTTCTTGGCCACTGAGATGTACCTCTGAAGCAAGTCAGACGAAAAAATTGTGCTTCGTGAGATTGTTGTACGGACAGTGTACCTATGGGATGCAGTAGACAAACAATGTATGATGCTTATTAAATTTTATAAAAACAGTGAATTATTTATACCGTCATAATATACGAGAGGGGGATAAGATTACTATCTCTTCTCAATGCACGACTTGCCTCATTCGTGACTTTTGTCTTTCAGGATCCTCTCTCCAGCTTTGATACGATAATGTACTACCTATACCTACACCACGGCAAAAAAGTTTCAGCTAATTATCAGTGTGTTGCTGTAAATCGACAATCCACAGTCTTGACCATACCTACATGTATAGTATAATCAATCGATACTTCGATAGTGTAGAAATCAAACTTCTCAATCACATCCACACATACACATACTTCAGGAGGTTTCAAGTTCAAGACTTTACAATCAGTACTACATACAGGTATATATACATACATGATTATCATTAAGATTATGCAACTAGTACTGTGTATATGCATCAAGCGTGTCTAATCCTAAAGTCGAAACTATTGTAAGTACTATACTATAGGATAGAATATAATTATTCATATACTGGTACTGGCACTGGTACTGGTCCTGATACTGGTAGAGCAGATCTCACTCGTCAGCCGGACTGTTATATTATGTATATAATGCCGCCTTTGACTTGAATGGAACCCATATACGATGTAATAGCTTAGCTTGATAGTTATAGTTTACATGATTATAAGTACTGATGATTGAGCATTTTTCTTTCCTAGAGAGACTTTCCTTGTTGACTGTTGTGGTAGTTAGTATAGTGTATAAAAAGTGTATGAGATGCACTTGTAAAAATTTGAAAGATGATTGAAAAATCAACTCTGTCACGGAATAATAGATTTAATTAGTATTGTAAAGACATATAACGCGGAGCGAGAGATGAGCGAGGGAGAGAGAGAGGGAGAGAGAGAGAAATTGTTGAATCACGTTTATAATCAATTTAGACTTATCTGACACCCTCACCTCATCCACTGACATGTTACTGATTGTCATAATCATCTTGTGGATCCCCCATTAATGTAGATTAGATCAATACTTTCTTTCATTTTCATTAGAGCTCTGCACACACCACTAATTTATTCAATTTGTATATTGATTATTATTTTTGTGGAGAGTGCATAATAAGCTCCATGTCCTCATGGATTTATTATGAGTCAGCTACAGACCGTGACTTTGACTTTACATTTTCTGCAATTTTACACGCTGCTATATATATATCGATACACTATGAGTGTATGCGTATGCAAAAGAAAGCTTTATAATGATGATGACGACGACGGTGGGAATCATAACAGAGAAGTATGATCTTCATAATATGTATGTGCTATATGTAGATGACCCTTTATATATGCAAATAATTCTCAGATCGCACGTACTTGTCCATAACACGCCGAGTGCAATCAAGTGCTTAGCATACAAAATGACTGCGAATGCTAAATACTTCAACTCGGATTTGAATCACAAGTACCGACGTATAATATTTAGTATCTATAATAATCTGTTTGATAAAGACTCTTGTAGTAGTAAAAGCGATAACCCGAGTCATCTCACTAGCTATAAAAGCGTACTAATTGCACTGACTATGAGTGATGTCATGATAATTATAGAGTATCTGCGGTGGATTGAGTCCCATTCAAAATTCAAATAGATAATATAGCAAAATAATTTTGAAAAAAATATATGAGAAGCCTACGCGGTTCTTCTTCTTCTTCTTGCTGATCTTTGCTTTCATTCCTCATCTATTAAGTTTGTTTTTTTTCTCTTCTTCTTCTGTGTGTATACTTTTGATCTTCGAAACTAAAATGATAGATGCCGAAACGAAAGGCAAAGCCAAAGCCAAATCCAACTCCAACTCGGAGCGTCTATATTTAGTAGTGGACGACCCTCAGGAAAACTGAGCATTATTAATATTTATTTTTGTGAATTTTATTTCTTTATTGATATTGAACTTATAGTTAGTCAAGGTTTTTGAATTTGATGTAGTACCGAGATGTTGTAGAGCAGAGTGAGAGGGATAGAGAGAATCTGCTACTCCACTGATACACTAACCTGTTATGTGTGTACATGTACTTTTGTATGTACCTATGCATGTCGTGGAAGATGACGAAAAGGGTGCGGGTGTGTGGAGTGTGTGGAGAGAACATATTATTATTATATTCTACGTTCCCAGTTCCCAGTACCCACTAGGGATCTTACTACTTACTGCGTCAATGCATCTGACTTGATAAAAACGCGGAATGTTTACAAATTTTTATAAAATCCACAAATTATGGCCAATAAATGACAAGTGCTCCTCTTCTAATAATTATGACAGTTCAAAAACCAATACGTTTAGACATTTATATTTATTTCCCTTCATGATTGGAATTGGAAGGGATAGGACAGGAGGACGTCGCGTCGACGACGAGGGAGAACCGTTCAGAAAGCTTGTTTAAAAAACATGATGAAGCGAAAGCCAAACCCATGTGTGCATCTCCCATAATAATGTAATGTTGTGGGCATATTATATGATACTCTCTCTGTAAAAAGCGCTTGCTAAATAAGAAATCCAATGGGAAACATCACGGAACTCGGAGCAGCTCTCTGACAGTTTAAGGATTGCGCAGTTAATTGAATGAAAAGATCACAATTTTATACCAAGGTAAAGTCTACTCACGGCACGTACATATACTGATATACACACATAGAGTTGTAGTGGGCAACAATTTCGCAGTATGAATCTGTCGGAGTTGTTCCAATAAAATTTCTGTAATTTTTTTTGTATCAATAAATTTGATGGAGACCAAGTAACTCAATACCTTCCCTTCCTTCCCTCTCAATCTTCCCTCTCTCTCTCTCTCTCTCTCTCAGCGTCATTCGCGCAAAACCCAACTCTCGCTCACTACTCTCTGCATGACGGATCCGGCTCAGTCAGAATCTTTTAGAATTACAAACAACAACAGGTAAACTTTCAACTTGAGTCGATCATATTATTACTATGACTATTATTATTGTGAGTCGTCTGCTCTGCTACGACTGAGTAAAATGAAGTTGGAGCAGTTATAATTCAAGTAGAACAACTGCATGAGGAGAAGAAGAAGAAGAAAAAACTGATTTCATATGTAAAAATTGCTTTGCAATAAATTCTTTTCTTACGATATATAGGAGCAGAAAAAATCACTTGGATGTCAATTCTCAATTCTACCATGTTTTTTCCATGTATGAATTATATTATGACTGATGAGCTAAGGGAAGACAAGACAAGAGCAGTTGGTGGGCTCTCCGCTCACTTCTCTACTTCTCTCTCTCTCTCTCTCTCGCAGCAATAATCATCATCATAAAAGTGCATTACATAGAGCAGTATCTCTCATTAAACTATGAATGAGAGTGCTCCTACTATATGGTATAAATAATTATTACATACAATAGATTTCTACTCATGTCTTCTTTTACATGGCATCTATACTTGAAAATTAAATTTTATTCGGTGTCACTCTCTCTCTCTCTCCCTATGATATAATGGTACGCACTGGAGTCATTACTGTTGAGAGAAATTTGTATTTGAAATAAAAAGAAAAGCAGATATGTAATGTAACACTATAATATTACCTACTACTATATCAACCATTTAACCATCAACTATCAAGTCTCTCCCTCTGACTAGTGAGCTTCTTTCAAAGGATGACGACAAAAAAAATACAGTCAATATAACAATCATAATAATATAACTTCATTTGAATTTTTAAAAACCGGTGACTCATTTTGAAGCTCTTGAATAGAAATCTATCCATGGACTGTGAAGAAGATGTAATAAAAATTGCTTTGTTCAAAGATGCAATCATCACTCTTTGTAGACATTTGGAAATAATGGAACAAAGACGTTGTCAAATAGTGTTCTCTCTTCAGACTTAAGATTTACTCGAGATGAGATTATCTGAATCTGAATTACATAATATGTACTGTATCCATTATTATTTAGCTATACACTTATTAATAGAGAGGAGGCACAAGATTAAAATTCTTCATAATATATTGCAAATTCAAATAGGGTTTATCAGTAATCCCGCAGTCGCCATGCAGGAGTGAGTGCGGATCGTACGTCTAATATATAGGAGGGAATATTATATGGAAAGAGGATGCAAGGAAGAAAAAAAAAGAAATTTTTCTTCGTCTCCTCCATGAATTGCCTATTCTTTGAGAAAGTCTCCCTGTCGTAAAAATAAGCAATATTTTACTCCTTTTATTATACTTTTGGCTGCCGGTTGCCGCTCCTTCGCTCAAAGTCACAGTCAGAAGAGTCATCAAGACACGGCTAGCAGGCCAGGCCATAGCATATAGCATAGGCCGGCCTTTGCATCATAATAATATTATCTATATTTTGCATTAGGATGTTCAAAGTGTGCAGTTTTTACTGAGGTGTGCGCGCTGTGTGATGGTAGTAATTCATAGGTTTGTACTTACGATTACCATACCACCAAATTTAATTATATATATTTATATATGAATGGTAATTCAATCAAATGGGTATATAGTTATTCATATCTAACTGCTTGTATAGGATGTACAATGATTGAGATCCAAATTATAGTGACTATGTGTGACTAGTAGTAGTGAACGACACACACACACACACGGATTCATAGCTATTTTAAGAGAAGGAAAAGCTCGTTCTCTTGTCCCTTTCCAGCATCTTATTTAAACTAGTATAGTACTTTGCATAGGAAATACATAACACTGCTGTAGTAGTGCAAAAGCTTGGTGGAAAGGCCGAAAATTCATTTTGATAATTCTTAGTATTCATACTCACTCAGAATGCTCATGAACGTGCATAGTGCACGAAAGAAATACTTACGTAAATTTATTTCAACTGACATATATATAATTATATAGTATTTTCTACTTTTCGTAAGGATTTTACACACTTTTTGCCCGTGTGTACCAAGCAAAAGACCAAAGCCAAAAAGTGCAATATAACAGCAGCTGAGCTCGCTCAGTATGCTATGAGCTTTTAAGAGACACTACTATGAGTTTTCCACCTCTTCCCAACCAAACCATACCGCGACCTAAACCAACCCAAATTTATTATTATTACTGTTTCAGGGTATTCCAAGAAGAAGACGAAGAAATTCCAACAATCAAGAGTCTCATTTCAGATGAGAGTTTGACGTCATCTCGATCTAAATCTGTTGGATTAAACGCTTAAGCCAAACTCCTTATTGTTAACATTTTGCAAATGAGCTAATCGTAAGTAAGCGCCACACATTGTTGAACCGGGGATGAAAGGGATTTTATTAAAACTCTTGTTGAGATTTTTAATATATTATTATAAATATCTTGAAAATGATTTGCATGTAGATAAGTCTCCTGCAGCACTGCACAATCAACGATAATAGCTCCATATGTATCCATGTGCTCCATGTGTATAGCTCCATTGCTTTGTCTCAGGTAGGTAGACTGATAAAAGGATCATCACATGTAGATAATGGCGTCTTTTACTCTTCGTCCTCTAGAATGGCAACAAAAAAAAATTGGCAATAATTAAAATTACAAAATTCCCCTTTGGCAAAAGAGAGTAATATAGGAGTAAAACAGTCAATTATTTTTTAAATACATGGCTAATCTGCTACACAATAATAATTTATATAATTATACTAAATATTTTATTGTAGTTTTTGGCAAAATAATAATATTACTGTGTAAATCAACCTTTCCTACTATTATCACAGTAATTGCTGTAGAGCACCGCAACAATGATAACACAAAATATAAAATAATTGGATTCAAAACAAAAAATTGACCAAGAAAAATAATAGGAAATATGCACTATACGCGTACAATGCAATGTATGTACATAGTAAAGGTTATGGGAATGATTGTTTTTGCTTGTTTCAATTTCAATTGAATGTGACCAGTGAGTGAATGTGACCAGTGAGTGAAATCATTGGAATGCAGGCAAAGGGTTGTTGTGTACGTCAGAAAAAGTGTGAATTCAAGACTTTTAAGGCATTCCTGGTGGGAAGATATAATATAGTATGTGATTTTGAGATTCCTTTTCATTTATGGTATGTGTATGTAGCTCCATGGAGGAGATGAGGGCCAGAGGCGAGAAATGATTGCTCAGTAAATGGCAAATCTCTTGCTTGAATACAATCCTAACGAGTGTCACACGACAAAACAAAGTAATAGCTTACTAACTTGGCCTTTCCACGACTCCGACTACGACTACACTACGCTAAACTGTACTGTACTACACTACACACAGTCAAACAACAGTCAGAGTTTACTATAGTCAGAGTCAGAAGACGGATATAAGTTGAAATATTCGTGGTATCCACCCTCATCTGTTTTGTTTTCTGTATTTTTTTATGTGTGCTGTGCGCTCTCTGTTCAACATATTATATGAGTCAAAGTTATCCAACCGTCCAACCTCTATGGGATTCCGCAAGTCCGCCAGTCCAAGTCGAGTTGCTCTCTCGCGTCTCGTATAAACTTGACCAAAATGAATTATGGGATGTGTACAGGTGCCAAAAATCCTGGAGCCAACAATGATACTCTAAATGAAACGATAAATGCTAATTTTATTTGAAATGCTGAATAAAGTTTGAGCAAATTACCCTGTATTTCTTTTTAAGGACCTTTCACGTATTAAAACTAAACGTATGTACGCGGATCATCATTATTTAAAACTAATTATTACAAGTCAAAGCCTCGTTGTGCTCCCAGCATAGCAGTCAGGTTAATTCAGGCTGCAGACTGCATACTCATCAAGATTCAAGACCAAGATCAGAAGCTATGGACCCTGGAATCAGTTCTATACCCCTATATTATGTACAACCCTCAACCCTATACAGAAGATACTGGATTAATTTTCAAAATAATATTATTATTTTCTTTTAAAATGTTGGATTTAAACTTCTAGATTTAATAAATGGACAGCAGGAATGTGATAAAAAATCATACATTTATATTTCATACCTACCTACAAATTATTTCCATCCAACAATTTTGTGACGACGGAATGACATATAATAAACAAAATTCCTGAGGTTCACCTAAGTGGATAATACGCATATATTTAGTAGTTTAGTAGAATCCTGATAGGGTATTGGATTGCATTGGAAATATTTCATACTCCACGAAGCGTGTAGTTATGGTTATGTAGTTATGTAAAAAAATCTCCTCCCCTTTATTACCCTCGTAGTTTATCAGTACATCTTATATCATGTCATTTCCATTTCATTTGCTTATATTTGTTCGTAAAATACTTTTGCATGCAGATCTGCTAAAAATTTGATGTTTTTTTCGCTATATACTATATAGTATGAGGACACCGCGCCACACACACAAATAATCTGTCTATAGATCTCGTTTTTTTATATACTGGCGTACATTTATTACGAGTAACACCTTACGAGTATTTCTTCTCGTTCATAATGTTGAGGAATTTTGTGAATACCTTAGCCGGTTTCTCAATTATATATGAACTTTTATTTATTGCTTTTATTCGACCAACTTTGGTATCCAGATTAACTTTAGAGAATAGAATCAAAAATGTTCAAAACTGTAATAACTATAGTTGAGGAGGAAGATGAAATGACATTCCATGCTCTTGTACTACTTTTTAGCGAAAAATGAAAACTTTTTTTCCGAGCAGCAGAAGCAGCAGCAGCAGCACCAGCGCCACAAATGAATTCATACTAAACATGACAGACTACATATTGCCGTTTTACTTTTTATGCTTGTTGAATGAAATGCATAGTTTTCAACATGTTTAAATTCCTCATTAATTCCCCTCACGTTTCAACAGGACATCAAATCAAAGCAAGACTTTGTTTTCCTGCGTAGTTCAGATTGTACTATGACGATGCATGGGGCTGGTGCACTGACTGTGTATTTCTTTCCCTTCATAATAATATATAGGTTTCTAACTAAACTATTTTGTAGTTATGTTCTTGCACTCATTGATATTTTAGCTAAATTCAATCATGGTATCATGGTGGATTTTGTAGATTAATAACAATCCGTCATGGTACAATTCGACTCTATTATTACTATTACGGTCTTAATAATATGTAAGCAGATATATAAGAAGGTAGATACGTTGGTTTGCATCCTGCTGTTCCACAATAGACATAATAAACACAATTATGTATATTTTACCTTGGTACTCCAACTTTAATTTTTTCCAATGAGAATGAATAAATAAATTTGTAAGCATTGCAACAACAACATCTCAACCTGAAAACAATCAGATCTGCCACATCTATATGCACACTGATGCCGAGCTGAAGCTATGAACTTCTATTTACTTTCATTATTTCAATGTCTTACAAGATGATCGAGTAGTTAGCAATTCAGAAGGAGAACTACCTCAACGTTGTCGTACAAGTCTAATCAGTGCACATTGAAGGAAATTAAAGCCTAAATTACAACAGTAAAACGTGGCATTTAAACTAGTAAAGCAGTAAACAAAAAACAACTGGGAAATAATATCCCCGCCTTGTATGATAAATGGTCGGAAAATAAAACCAGTAATAACCAGTAGTAAGTAGCTTAAATAAAGAATGCCTGCGTATATGACCCTTGTTGTGTGAGAGACCCAGGGGCGGATCCAGGATGGGGTCATAGGGGGGTTAACAATGTTAAACGGCCATCTTTGAAAATGGCCGCTCCTATCTCCACCATGTTAAATAAGCTCCTCATGGAGGGGGCTAAAGCACCTTAGCCCCCCCCCCCTTGGATCCGCCCTTGGAGAGACCTATGAGTATAAGCCCCGGGTTGTATGCTAAATTAACTTGTTGGAGAAAGGTCCCGGTAGTAATATCGAGACATGCATTCTAGTAGAAGTTTTGCGGTACCCCCTAGCAAGTTATTAGTGTTGAGAGTCCGTAAAACGAGCTTCTTTGAATTTTATGATAGCATATAGCTAGCAAGAATAATCAATAATTTGTTTCGTTTTGAAAATAAAAATAATATTGTATCATCACAGAAAAGATAATATAATTATTGCAAATTATGAGTTTTTTAATTACACATGTGAATTCTGTGATGATGGCTGTAAAATCTGCCACCTGTTTTGCACGAATAGTTCTTGACTGACAAGTTTATTCACTTACTATGTATCGGGCTCAGTCATGTCATGTGTAACCGATACAGGTGTTGACATTGAAGTATTACATCAAGTTACGAAATTGTTGCTGGAATTATAAATTATCGTCAGCCCTTAAAATCATCAAATGACATTTAAAACTCTTTTTAAATTACTTGTCTTGAATGTCTAAAAGTCAAATGAGGCGGATGAACATGGAGAGTTTTTGCAATAGATTTATTCAGTGAATAATACGATGAGATATTAATTGCGTTTTACAATCTTTTGATTTACTTCTATAAACATTATGCAAGGTATAAGCCATATGAGAGAGAGAGAGAGAGAGTACGCCTATATACTTGATCACTATTTAATCTGAGGCAGAGAAACACAATGAACTGGGCTTTACTTTTAGTGACGTACAGCCCAGCAACAGACACATTGTTATATATTATAATACTCGTCATTTTAGACAAGGAAAATCTTCTTACACACTAACTCGTCTTCTAAAACAGACTCGTTTTAGTTTTGCATAATCATGACGGCGCCAATGTCTATATACTACTGGGAAAATGCCATGATACATTGCAAACTACTATGTATCATGTATCATATGCTACGTAAAAAAACGTTAGCACTATACATATATGTACTTGTGCTGACATTTTAACAACAACTGAATATCATATCTATTCCTGAATAAGATAAAAGTATAAAACCTTTGGAAATTTATTTTAGCATTAAATCTTACAACCTGAATATCATTTCCATAATACAATAATACCAACCCATGAGTAAGGGGAAGCCATATCTGACCGAGTTCAACTTCAACTACAGAATTCCATTGCTCCAAAACAATGAAGTAATGTAGTAAGGTTTGTCTGGATTATCAAGTATACATACTTATACGTAGCTCAAAATATTTTATTCGTAATTCTTTCTATGTACCTATGTATATGCTATAATTTTCAATATACTATATAACCAAAGCAGTCGAATCAAATAATATGAAAAATATATACTACTTTCGACATTTCGAAGTAATCTAATTACACTTCTTACTCAATAATCCAATATCGTATTTAAGATTATTCTAAAGTTCCGTCTTCATAAGTATTGATAATTGAATTGCAGTGTTATTTGGTGGTGTGGCAATAAAAAGGTTCCCTATGTATTTTTATTGCTCCTCTAAAATGCTCCATGCTTTCAATAAATTCAAGATTCCTGACGCACATTCACTATACCTATGAAGGAATCGGACTTCTTTGCACATTCTTGTCTATTGCGTTTCTTAATTAAGTTAATTTAAGTTAAAAGCATATAGTTACCTATATATTTTAATTTTAAGAAAATTCCATAATTTTTTACTTACACTATAAACATCTTTTAGCAGTTCTTATAATCTACAACATATCTTTATGGTGAGACAGTGCTTTAATTAATTATAATACTGCGTAAAATCCCATATATGATAATAATAATAATGTGCATAAATTTTGATGTCATCACGGCTATATACATACAAGGAGGCATTTGCCATAAGCACGAACACGATCTTACGAGGGAATGATCACAACCCATCACGCCCAATCAGCCCGATATATTTTTTTAGAAAGAACATGTGAAAAAAAGTAGGGTAGCGCAAATTTTATTTCAGAATGGGCCTTCTGATTGGCTACAGGATTTTTTAAAATCCTAAAATAGCCCATGTTAATCAAATAGACGCCATATTTAAATGCATTAACATGGGCTATTTTAGGATTTTAAAAAATCCTGTAGCCAATCAGAAGGCCCATTCTGAAATAAAGCTTGCGCTACCCCACTTTTTTTCACATGTTCTTTCTAAAAAAAAATATATCGGGCTGATTGGGCGTGATGGGTTGTGACCATTCCCTCGTTAGTCTGATGTAATGTGAGTATGTGAGTAATAAATGAAATGCCATTTTGAGATTTTCTTATAAGGCGGAATATAGTTTCACATGTGATTACTATCGTTGGTTTTCCTCGAATTACTTTACATTAAAAAGCATGCTTTGGTCTTTGGTGCTGATCTATTGGTTTGGTTTGGTATAGCATATATGCAGCAACAGCAAGTATCACTTCGTGCGGACACCTACTGTTTTCGCTTTAAATTTTTCAGAGTCCGTCAAAATCTATAGATAAGGAAGAATGCATATACGTAGAATTTTCCAATTTTCTGTCATTTGTCTGGTAGTATATTAGTTATGAGTTTTTGGAAAAATATGTCAACACACGATAATATTATAGAATAAGATCACATATTTGAGCCTATCTGCATATTACAGCCATTCGCATGCCATCACATAATCAAATAAGTAATATATTTTAGTCCGTGGAGCTCCTACAAAAACATCACATGTCATATTTCAGAAGAAGAATTAACAAAAAAATTAAATATGTAACTACTTATTATTATAAGATAGGTATGTTCATATTGAGTAATATCCTATATTCACACAAAACAAACAAATGCTCCCATAGGTATCTAACTACCAGACGCAGATCCAATTTGTAAAACAGTAATAATAATTGTAAAATTTTAATCACAAATCAGAAATGTCGTTTTTGAAAAATTTAATATGACACGAATAACCAAACTATGTAACCTTGATTTTTTTAATTAATTTGTGTGACAGGGCTGTGAGACGCTGGCGACCGTATATTCCTGGTATACATAGAATTTCAATTCAATTCGTGTATTCAAGTTAAGTAGGATGATGATGGGGATGAATGATGGCATATTTACACGTTACTGTTTTTTCGTCACCGAATAGATTTGTCGAAGTCTACTTTCTTTGTTGTTTGTCTACTTCTTGATTATGAGTTAATGTGATAAGGAGATTAGTTAAATGTTTGTATAGTCAAACTAGGTGAGAGCGTGTATAAGTATTCAAAGGCTAAATTTAATTACCACCTGAGTATTCTATGCTACACGGAGTCAGTCCAGTTCGAATAAATACAAAGAACAACAATAATTATAGTAAGATATAGGTTTAATAAGTTTTATTTTACATTATGTAATTTCATACTTTTGTATTGAAATTGAGAAATAACCTTTATTGCAGCCTAGGTTTCTATACTACCTTTAGACGGAAGGCGGCCCCTGTAGCAAAGTGGTTACACGATCTACACGTAACGCGAAGTAGTTGAGGTCGAATCTGAGATGGAGCACATTATTTTTGTGGCCCCTCTCTCAGACGTACTCGATGAATGGCCCTCGTGCCCGCCTACGGTGGGGATGTGCGGGGTAGAGGAGCTTGCAGAGGAGGAGGACTGGGGGAGGAGCGCGGGAGGCAGTCAGACGACGTGAGGGGATACTTTGCCTGAAACCATACCACCCTGGGGACAGTAAGCCTGCAGACAAGTACTTTCAACGCAACCTCAAGATTCCAATAATCGCTCACTCTACCTCATAGTTTGAATTGATAAGTTATTAGTTATTAGAATAGTTGCACACAATTATTAATTTGAATTTGAATTGTTAAAATTAAGAAAAGCTTGTAAGGGTCTTGTGTGGTTGTTATCTGACTATCTCGTTGAGTCGAGTAGACGGTGGCATGAACCAACTCTGTAGAACATCAGTACCTACTCTAAAACATATAAAACGAAATCCAAAGGGGAAGCGAAGGTTAGCCGAGGCTTAAACCCAAGCTGTAGATCCTGAGGTTGTGTCACTGAGAGTAGTGTAGTGGGGTGTCCAGAGTTGGGTAAGAATGCTCGGCTACTTAGAAGAGATAGGAAAGATATCAACACAACACACATTTCCCAATGAACTGTCTGTAAGAGCATTTGCTGATAATCGGACGTTAAATAAAGTTTTTTTTTACTACCTTTAGACTAATGAATGAAATGTAAATAGGTGATGTAATTTGGAAACACCCTCACACGTAAAATTTAAAAATAAATAAAATCAAGAAAATTACGCAAAGACCTGGAGCCTTTAATAATGTAATGAAATAACTCTAAATATAGGATGTTTTTTAATGTGTAATCTAGAAAAGAAATTAAATCCTTATAGTTTAATAGGTGAGTGTCTAAAAGATTTTATAAATGCTAAAAATAGCTTCCTACACTAATGACTCACTCACAGGTCCAAGTCTAAACTGAGAACAAATGAGATTGAAAATATAAGAGTTTTATTACATATTATAAAATTCAAATAAAGATGTTGTAGTTAAATTAAGCTAATTGCTAGTAACAAAAACTAGAATTATTCTTGAAAGGAGATGAGTTAAAGATATGGGCGCATGCATGGTGTGATCATATATCTCAAATGCGGGATTACCGCACTCTCATCAAGTCATTAAGTATCCATGGAGTTCTTACACCAGTATGTTGTGTGTTATGAAACATGCAGAGATGCAATAAATTTAAGTTTATATAATTTGAGTCATCGCTCATCATACTTTTCTATATTTTGCGAGCATTCTCTGCCGTAACAATTTATTATTAGCTGTTGAATAAGTGTTCAACGTGGGTGATGTGATGAGAGATGAAAATTTCTTGTAAGTTTTACTCGCACGTCAGAAAAGAGGCTTCATACCATGAGGTATTGCTCATCATTTGAATTAAGTCTAATTGTAAGAGTAAAAATAAAATCTCATCATCACCCTCAAAGAAAGGTGTTCAGAAAACAACAGATTTATGATCTTTCCACGTATATACATATGAAAAGATTACATTTATGCGAGGAACGTTCGAATAAGTGGAAAATCTGGAGTCAAGTGTGAGAAAAAATGCTCCAACCACACATATATATATCTAATTATCTAATTAATATTTGAGAAAACTAAACATATGATATGCTTTGTGTATTTCGGATATATAAAGGATTACGTCAATGCAATATGACTTAAATAGTGTAAACAAAATTCATCAGCATTTTAAAATAATTGAAAATATATTCTGTAGAGCTTTGTAATGATATATTTACGGTATTTTTTATTCACTTGTAGACGGACTGCACTGTTATTTAACTATGTGCATAATTTTAATTTTTGTTACTGACCTTATTTACATAATATTTCCGAGAATTCCTTGTCTTCAATAGCTATATAATGAACATGATATCCGAAAATCTCTCAAGATACTACAACATGATGCAATTGTCACATATTTCTTAAAATAAACTCCACACCGTCGAGTGTGGTGTAAGTAAAAATGTAAGCATTTTACATGCATACACTTTATTTTTTAACTCCATTGTTGATGTCATCAATGTCATCATCCCCAAAAAATTATTTAGTGCAGTTCAAAAAAGTCGTCATGCGAATGCGACACTACTACATAGTAATAGTCTAATGACACGAGTAAGGATGTGTACAAAATGCTTGAGGTTCCAGATACAGAATTATTATATGTTTTTGAAATATTCTCAACACACTAAATTTAATGAAGTGGCATAGTGAAGTGTAGGAATGTCGACATCTACCCTAGAGTTACAGAAACAGTACAGGAATTCACTAGAAGAAAGTTTATATACAGTTGATAAAAATGACTTATAGCTTTTAGGAAAAAACATTCAGGACTGAATTAGTTTACAGCCTCAGCCTTATAGAACATTATTTCACCTATGCAAATATGGCAGGCACAAGAAATCAGTTACATAAAGAGTTGCAATGAAATGAGTTATTTTCTATATAATTAATTCCAACATGAGCCAATCTTTCTTCGTGCTCTTTTTACAGTTCAAAAATCACGTTCCCTGAAGGATTGATATTTTGGTACAGCATATGAGCTACACTATTTATATTTTATATATTAGGTACTATTCGTAAACATTATAATAATAATATTATATTTAAGAGTACACATTTTTATATGATTTACCCTACAAAAATCAACTATTATTATACACATCAGCTCGGGTGATCAACTGTTCCAAACATTTATGTAGATAAAACTACAGCTGATTTAAAAATTCTATCTTTTCCCTTTCTCACTCATCACAAAGTGTGACTACCAGCTCATAATAAATACTCCTAAACATTGCCACGTCACAGATTCCCAACCCCTCAATCAATATATTCAGTGCAAATTAGTATCCGGACACAATGGTTTGACCTCCTTACCAAATTCCAATATTTTAAAAACTATTTCGGATTTTCAGCTAAAACTCCTTGAAGGATACATATTTATACTTTTAAATTCCTTTACTTAAATCAATAAATGTCCGTAGTGATGTAGTAAAAAAGTAAAAATGTGATGGTTGCCATGGTAAGAGTTACTATTGTTGCTTTACTACAACAAGTTACAACTTTGCCATTACTTTTTACTTTTTATCCCACACATTTTTAATTAGCCATCGGGTGTACCCAAATAAAATTTCTAGTAATATTCAAAAGTAAATATTTCCATAGCAACTGTAACATTTTTAAATTTTTACTACATTACGACTGCCATTACTTCGTCATCGGGTTTCCCCCTACTGTGAAGTTAATTTGGTAAACATTACTATAGAAAAGTGATTTGGATAGCGACAGTGCAGTCGTATGGATATTTGGGACTAAAAGATTTTACTAGTTAGTTTTCTTTAATGTTGAAGAAATATATAAGTAGCTTGGCAGATATAAATTAATATTTTTAGACTGGTGTAGGTAATATAAAAAATTAAAGTCACAATATTAATTGTAAGAGGCAAGAAGAATGCTCATGAACTTGGTAATGATTTGATGCTGTGTATATTCAAATCTTTTCTGAATGCCTATGATATACATGAGCAAGCAGGAATTAATTTTAAAACTTCTCAACGTGTCCATCAAAACAGTTTATGAAGTACAGCCCTAATGGATGTAAGTAAGCGGCGCATTTAAAATTTAAAATATGTTATCTGATAATTTTTAAAAGCCAAAAGTACTGGTACAATGTGTATCTCCGACAACAAATGTCTTTCTATAGGTATATCAATTCCTTCTACTGCTTTTAGAGCAAAAATATAATGCTTCACATGATATTTCCTCCCATATTTAATACCCTTTACAATTTAATACGAGACTGGGTGGATACGGTCTATAGACAGGTAGAGAACAACAGCGCCAATTCTCATGAGTAGGCCCAAAGATATCACCCGATCTCGTATAGGACCTCACTATGATGATATCTTCCCTCATTGTGAAATTAAACGTATGTAATTTGATTTTGATTTAATAAAAATCTAAGCTCCAAATGGTAGTACAAAAATATACATGATTAATGTACAATACATGCAGAGTTGCAAAACAATCCAAATTCGAATTAAATGTATAATTTAGATTCTATCCCATTGCCCTATGTACTTACGTGGGTTACATATAGGTGCTCATATATATATAGCATTGCTGACACAGTGTTTTGAATTTTAAAAATATTTCAAACTTGTTGCAATAGTTTTATTATGAAACTTATATTTTATAGCATACAATTAAAATTAAAATAGTTTAGCATATAGTATAATGTACTCATAATTCATGTAGTCTCACAAGTACATCTCTCCATTAAATAAAAGCTAATAATTCCAAAATAATGTATTGTATATCTAAAGGTTAGTAAGTACATAAATTCCCTTTGGTTGTCTTCCGGTGTGTGTATTTATTTTAATGTAACAAAATAAATTCAACTTCACTTCCATATCTAACTATAACTAAACTAAAAGATGTCTATAAATAACATATAATCTGTAAACTACATAATAATGACTTGTTACAAGCACTTTATAGCATAACTTTAAAATGAACTTAAAATTATCACTTACACGTATATAATTCTTGTGCGCCAGGGCACATTTTGAGCGGAAATAAATATACTCAGATATTTCAGGAAAACAAATACTAACATGTAGTTACTTAGTAAAGACAAAGACGCCACAAGGTCAGAACAAAATAAATCACACTAGTTATACAATAATATTTTATACGATTTACTACAAGATTCATTAATAATAATAATATTGTTATGATTGAGAAAAAAGTAACACACTCACTCAGGATATCTCCTCATTTGATTTTATATATCAATAAATGTAATACAGAAATCTTAATTAAATGTAATCATTTCTCAAAAAGAGTCCCTTAATGCACAAAGTGTTAACAGTGTCAGTACGAAATAACACCAACTAAATGGTAGTAATTATAACTATAGCTACTTAATAATGAATACCTTCCAATATTAGTGCTCACAATCAGTATAATTGGAAAAGGGAATGCACACCCGTGGCCCCATCTCTTTCCAAGAAAATAAGTATACGTAAAATATTATTTCCTTGCGAGTTATACCAATAGTACCAATTGTACCATCATCATCGACTATCATCAGCAGACACAGACTTTCTTCGTTTTAAATAGTCTCTATCCATACAAGTCTATGAACAGCTTAACTAATTTTGATTTCCCAATTCGTAGTTGTCTCGTATTTCACAAAGATTGATTAGCACAATGTTGGTAGCACAGTATGTGTTACATAAATTAAATTAGGTACGTTTCAGTTTCTTCAATTCCTGTATTTAAGCTTCAAAAGTTTGTTAGATATCTAATATATAATTATAGTAAAATTATTTTTTTTGTCTTTTATTTTTAATTTCTTGTTTTTTTTTTACTTTTTGATTTTTTCTAATTTGGTTTCAGACGGCTGCGAAATAAAGAAAGAAAGTGTAGTTATTCAGTTTGACGTTGTATTCTTGTACGCTGGTTTGTCAAACTAATAAAAGCAATAATAATTATATGCCTCATTGACTGAGGCTCTCACGCAGTCAAAGCCTTCTTGTGTTGAAAGTAGGTTTCCAGTCTGCACAGTCCATACTCCTAAAAATTTCAAAACAGTTAAATTGTTAGAAATATGCAAAAATATATATAGTCCTGGATAAAATCCAAATCATCCAGGAGATATCGATCAGTACTTGAGAAGACAAAAGCCTCCAAATTTAAAGGAATATTGTTTTTGGTCTCATAAAAACCGTACCCAGTATCCAAAAGGTATCTTAGAAACTTGAGCGTTGACAACAGCCCAGAGACTCCAAAAGAAATGGGAAGCGAGCGTGAATGCTTCAACTTCTTTCAAGATATGCTCTTCATTAAAAAGTGGCGAGACTCTCAAGAATTCATCGTCTGCATCATTGAAGTTCATCTGATACTCTCGCCTCAAAGTCTCTACGTATGTGCGGACAAAGAGCAGCTAAAAAATGTCAAGGAAACAAATTAGAAAAAAAAACTTGTCAAATTGTCTAGAGATAAGAGCACTCAGACACGGACGCGGTTGTTGTGTATTTAAACTCAAACTCCGAAACATGATAAAATAACCTCCCTACGGTTATGGTAACGATTTGAGAAGTCAGCAGCATGGATGTAGGTCAGAATGGTGGATTTTTAGATTTAGGTAGGATACATGTAACATGCAGGTCCACTGAATATCATAATAATGTTCATAAATCCTCAACATTATTAGAAAGGGCACCGACTCAACTGAGCTCTAAAATAACACGTTTTCGCGGATTTCTTTCTCCGTCAGTATTATTATGCATGTGCAGCACTGACCAGGGATAAAAAGTTTGGAGCGAGAACTAAAAATTAATGAAGCTATAAAAAACGGCACGAATGGGTACCATCTTGTTAGGGTAGATGTAAACTTGTTCTTCGACTTTTTATCCAGCTAAAAGACCCAAACAACCTTTCTATGCAACACGCTTTGGACTTATTCTGAATTCTGCACAGTGGCGATTGTGCAACATCTAATCAATTATTTGGGAGCAGGGAGTGAACTTTCCCTTTCAATCCTGACCTACTCAGAATTATTACACGTGGTGTAACTTAATTACGTCCGAGTCCGATCTGGATCTATGCAAGTCCCGCCTAAAAATCTAACATGAGAGGATTTTATTGGAGCACATAAAATGTGACATTCTGTCGTTTTATTTGAAGCAATTAATTAATAAGAAGCGTGCAGTGGGGCAGAACAATTAAATATCAAACTTGATCCGACCATGCTACCGCCTTTTTAGTCGCATGTGTTCTGGCTATAGTACTTACAAGCTTCCCTTCGTCCTAGTTCTCACAGGGTAAACTAACCTATTTCAGAAGGAGGAGAGATGTTGTGGGATATCGTGTTATATTTATAGTTATGTCCTACTTTATTCTACGGATGCTTGGAACACAAAAGAGGAATGACACACACCAACCAAGATACTTTTTTTTCATGGGCAAATTAAAAATTTAAACAGTGCTGAATGATGTGATGATGAACATACCATTTCATTTTCGGAAGGTAAATCAGAAGGCTCGTGGGCAAAATTAGGATAGGAGTCGACATTGTAGTTGTAGCTCCATTCACAGAAATGATTGGCTAGGTCGAATCCACGATAATTATAGGAACAGTACTCAAAATCAATGAGACACAGTTTATCTTCCGGAATCTCAAAATCTGGACGAATAAGGATATTGCCCTCTTGCAGATCGTTGTGTGAAAAGACGACAGGACTCTGGATTTGCGGAAGATATTTCCTGGAAAGTAAACACATTTTCTAGTTAAAGGTCATGCTCAAACACTTTACAAGTATCTTTCACTGAACTGCAATGAAAAATCCAGGCCATCTTGTACCACAGCGCTATTCGGAGTTAATCTGACTAGAAAATTTGCTCGGAATAAAGCAAAGAAAAAAAAAGATTACTCAACATACTATAGTACATTCATTTCAATCATGATGCGATGAAGCCAAGAATTGAACTGAATATACTAACACACAACTAACTCATTTTAATTTGTAGTTAATTGGTTACAATAGGCAGCTGAAATTGGCTAATAATGTTACGAAATTTCAAAGCTACAACAATTTTGCTTCCGTGATTTCCTACGAGAGGAACTTAGCGAAATATGATTTCATATTTTTCTTGGGAAGGCTTAACCCGGGAGATTTACTCCTGCACTCTCATCTCACAGACGGTGTAGCAATAACTCGATCGATTTTTCTGCATCCATCCCTTGAACTTTGTCGCTTTTTATAGGAAACCTTACACAGAACTTGCCCAACTTTTTCATACGCAGCGTATCAAACACGGTATACTACATATGGCATGAGCACAGTCGTAGAAGAGTTTTCTCAACAAGGTAAAAATTCTTGAGAATACTCTTGACCTTGTGGAGCATGAGCCGAAAATGAAAATACGCCAAGTATTCAGGGAGAAACCACGCCATGTTATAGGATAGATAGAGGGAAACAAAAATAAATAATCTAGTCTTTTCTTTATTTTCAGCTGTCTATATGAGATGAATTGGGAAAGAATCCAAACTTAAGTAATTTTTAGTTCGCTTTCCTTTATGAATGTATTGTAGTTAAAACTTACTTGAGCCATTGCAATTCATCCTCAAGGTTATAGTCAATAAGCCTCTGTACAATTTCCTTCTGCTTAGAGTCTTGGAGGCAGACTTTGCGCAGATTCTCACGAATGTTAGTCATCCATCTGTGAATAAAGAAGCAGATCAAAATCGACGACAATATTGTCATGTATATAGACTATTGAACTTCCAACTTCATTTTTATAACTCCCTTGAACCAACACGAAATTACAATCAATAAGGGCTGTACACATAAAAACATTTTAAATTTACTTAAAAATTACAGATGAAATCATGGACAAACTACAGAGCTGATGCGTATATACATAACCAAGTTGCATACGTGTACTGCGCATATTGTACTCTTTTGTTAAATAGTCAATAAATATGGAACATACTGGTCTGTTTCAAAAAATTTAGAAAGTTCATTTTTCTCCTTTAGAGATTATAAAGATATTCTCAACTGGAATAGAGTTTCAAAATATAGTTGTTGGTAGCTATATGTAATAAGTAATAAGTAGGTATATAAAAATCTGTGGAAAAAATATCGGACTTACCGATCCATCGTGCCCCAGAGCCACGATGGGGCCTTGCTGATAGGGATATTCAATCCGTGTATTTGGGCCATTTTTTGAGCAATCAGTGTACTCAGTTCCGGGTCACGTAACTCGTTCGTTAACAATGGTCTGGCCTGGAAACAATGCAGTGGAATAAAAATTAAATGCCAGATATTGGGTAACTCTAGGGCGTTTCTTTCGTATTTAACTGTGCAGGCACCATCAATAATAAGTCAAGTATCATTACTAATTTTGTAACATAAACATAATTATATGCAGTTGTAAATCTCCGCCAAATAAAAAACTAATGGCCCTTACTACATAATTATCTCTTCACCATTACCATTATGCTTACAACTTATTTAAATTTTTAAAAGCCCCCTCTCTCGTAAGTGGTGAAACGCCAAATACGTTTTGCCAGTGCCTTCAGTATCTTTTTTATTAAACATTTGGGCCCTTTGAGATTTTTCAAAATGTATCGCTGCTTTCTTTAGTGCGCAGTGTTTTTCAGACGTGCGGCAAAGTAGGAGAAAGAGATTATTACTTATCTATTCAACACACAATATATTAGTTTATTTTCATCTATTAGAAGTTTTATAGAGATGAAATTTTTAGCTCATAACCAGAGACTGCTATAAAAGTTTAATTTTCGTAAAACACGAGAGTTTTGAATTGAACAAGTTGCTGTTATGGAGGTCGTTAGACATCGTATATGTAAGTAGTTGTATGGATTTGATCTAACGGAAACGCTGCTTCAAAGTGTACAATCGTTTTGCTTTGTAATACAATTCCAATCATATACTGTTGCAAAAGCAAAAGAACGGCCGATCGCCGGCACATCTAGTCTACTCTGTAAGTAATTATTGTAATTAATGTCTTGACTATAATGGCTTGCGTACATTTATTCCTATTCTTGTTTAACCCTCGTCAATGTTAAATTTAACTATCATCGATCCTCTAACAACTTCGTAGAAATGAATTGTTTGCACGACTACAATTCTACAATCCACATTCCACATGAACAAGAACGATCGAAGGATAATTTGAGCGTACTTGGGCACCACATATCAATTAAGACATCTTAAAATGTTTTAGCAAGCACGCAATATAATTTACAATATACCTACCTAATCGGCCGAGTAAAATCCTTGACCTTACGTTGTCAAACTAAAGTTCTATCAAACTTCAAACTTGGGAAATATTCTTATCATGATGGGTTCCATGGTCATGCTATGCTTCAAGACTAAATAATAATGTAAAAGCGTTTGACGATTTGGCGTGTCCAGAAATGTTAGAAGCTATAGAATAATTCTTTGTATATATTTCTTACCGGAATGAATTGCTCCACACGTCCACCCGGGAAGATCCCATACAGTCTTGGTCCAAGTTTTCTTTCGGATAAAAGAGTGAAAATGACAGACTCTGTGATAAGAGACTCCAGAGCATCTTCCCCATGAACCTTTAATTATTAAATAAAATCACCTCCAAATTCTGTCAAATCTTTCAAGAACTACAGGTTGTATAGAAATGAAACAGTTATTTGCAATTTCACAATTTCCAGCAAAATCCCGTCGTTTAAAATTAAAAAAACAAGGTAAAAATTGAAACTTGTGTATTTCATAGGTACAAAGTTGGTTGTAATTAATAAAGCAGAAAACAATATTTAAAAAAATCATAAGTGAGAAATATTGCAAAACAAATAGTGAGAACGAAAACTTAAATTAATAAAAAAAAACTAACATTCTCAATTCTCATATGTATAGCCGTTATGAAAAGAAAACAAACTCAGGTAATAAAAACGGTAATAAAAAATTACAATTCATAAAAATGTGACCAGAGAGCTGTATTTAATTTGTGATAATGATTATTACTTACAAGAATGTATGAAGTATAATTAGGATTAGCAAAGGGAAAAAAAATATACAAATGAATTAATGTGTACAAATGAGGAAAGACCAAACAAATAGAGACTTCAACTCCGAGATTTCACTGTTTGTGGACAGGAAGAGAGATGAAAAGCGTGAAATAAAGTAAGGCACAGTGAATGAATAAATGCATCCCCAAACTGAGATTAGGTGGCGAATGCTGTTAGGGTCATATGGACATGGACAGGGCATGTGAACGAGTTGAGTGAGTAATCCGCAGTTGGCCTTAGTTTTGTGTTTAACACCGTACCCGTCATTACATTCCAACACTAAGTTTACAAACATTCAGTTAACATTGCATTAAGTCCAAAATGGAAAAGGACAGTTCGTCAGCATACCTGGCCATAGAACCTCAGGAGTACTTGTGTCGGCTCATTGTTCACAGGCGTCAGAGTCAATGGCAATGAGCAATGGTACAAGTAGTTACTCAGTCCACCACTGTCAATACAAAAACAAGCAAAAACATTAGTCAATAATTATCCACAAATCCGCAGTAGTTTTTTTTTCATTCGGGGGTGTAGTAAAGTAATAAAGGCAAGTCAAACCCTTGGGAATCATATTATGGGTAAGCATGCGCGACGTGACACATGACACGCGTGTCATTCTATACAAAGAAAAGAGGTGATGCTTTATATCTTTGTTTTTGTTTGATTACGCGTCGTAGTTTAAAAAGACGCATAATGAACTTTAACTAGTAAGCACAACATTTGAATTTTTTGCAGAAGTTACCTATTCTCGCTAAGAAACTATTTAAGTCGAGCTTCAGAAACTTGAGTGAGTAAAAACTATTCACAAAAGTAAGTTCATGCTGTTTTGTGGTTTTGTAGGTAACAACAACGTAATATTTGTGCTTACAATTATTTGTGCACGTACACACACGTACCTACCTATTTACATCCCTATACACTATGTATTATGCGCATATACTTCCAACCATATCATTTCATAGCCGTCAATGGTCCCACCAACCACCACAGTACTACACCAAAATTCAATAAAGCTCAAGCTATGTGTATGGGTATAAGGCCGTGTAAAAGTGCAATGCAGCGGAAAATGTAACATAAAAAGAAATCAGAATCGGAGTAGTGTCCTTCAGATTCCTTCACAATAGACAAACAACCATCTTGATGCGTATTTGACTCTTTCGATGTTTACATTTATTTCTTATTATTCATTTGAGTATATACGGGTCTTCTTCACAAGGCTAACAATGATTATTATGGACTCTATAACATGACTCTATTAAGTTTGGAGTCTAAAATCAAACTGCACATACGGAAAAATTCCTTCCAGTGAGCAGCAGTCGTAAATTGCTGGGTATTTTCGTCCCAGTCAGTCGCAACAGACTAGAAGGCTTCGTGCAATAAATACTTGCACACGCATTCATGCCTTTTCAATTGAATGATACAGGGCAGAAGAAAAAGGAGGCGTGAAAAAAAGATTATTCCCTCGCAAATGTAGCTACCCACCCGCATTTTACCGGAATTTTTCTCGACAACAACACCGAAAACCGAAAAGGAAAACCGAAAAGGAAAACCACGCTGAGTTCCAGACAGTCTCAAGAGCATAAGATGAATAAATATCCTCCACCCAAAACAACACCTCCTCCTCCTTTCTTTATACTATTTTCACGAAACGGAATTAGATACTACAATTGAATTCCTCATTCCTCCTCTCCCCTCGCACATGGATTTTTATGTCTAATCGAAGGAAAAGGACCACATGGAACTGTGTTGCAGAATGTCGACGAATTTTATTGTTTACTTGAGCACGAATAAGCGTCGCGGATGTACATCAGTATAATTTATAGTCATTTGTTTTTCATGTGGAAGGATTACGGGACTGGGAAGAGACTAGTACGAGACAACTTGGAAATATATAGGTACTATAATGATGACGATTTAGTCAGTCTTACTACCAGCTCCGCCGCTTCATTAAGACTTGCATTGTCACAGCTGATGAAGCTACAAGTAAATTCCGGTTTGTACTAAACGACTAATCTTTAACCCATGATCTTGTGGCTCTGTTGTTACATCATATCGTCCGTAAATTCTAAGGTCTCTTCCCCTCTCCTGTACACACAATGAATGTAGGAGCAAATATGTAAAGTCACTATATCACTGACTCTGAACCTTTAATCCCAGAGAGCAGTGTATTATGAGTGCAGAGATAGACAGACCTATTTAAATTCAGCTGGTAGACGCTATACAGCAGAGTTTTCCCGATTTTTTCCATTGTATTAAGTTTGAGTCGGGTCTACTGCTTGAGTGTATATTATGTAATTTCCCATGGAGCTTTATGGCATGATAAGAGAACATACGTGAGGGGATTGAATGTGTATGTTTATACTTGTCCTTACACGAGAATGTATCTATCAACAACGTAAACTCAATGAATCCACTACTAATGTATTGAATAGTACGTACACTGCCACGTGTTCAGTCAGTTTAGAACATAATCGTTTGATTTTTTGGCATCGCACGATTTCATCTCTCAAATAATTTAGAACAAAAGTCTCTGTCTCTCTCCCTCTGTCTCTCTTCGTTCAGAGACAGAAAGTGTAGATGAAAAAATTCCACATCTTATATCTTCCTCCCAAATGCATGCTCACGTCTGTGGATACAACTTGCCTTGCCAGTTAATGCCAGAAGCAGGAAGAAATGGATACACGCGTTAAGAGTAGTCTGGAGTAGTAGTAAAATGTAGTAGCAATGTGCTCTGTCTATACGTTAGCTCTCAGTTCCTTATGCTACAAATTAAAAAAAAAACCCTGCCCGGAAAGCGAAGGGAAGAGAAATAGAGTTGAAGAAGAGTTGAAGTAGAGAGAGAGAGAGAGAGAGAGACTATAATATGAAACCAACGCACAGGAGAAGATTCATATTTTTAGAAATTTACTCTCAAACCAACAACATCGGGTTTGTACATAGATCATGCCTGATAATAATCATGTTATGTTTAAGTTTGACTCTATTCAGTGTCACTTCAGTTGAACTTGTTGCTGCTTTAGATTCAAAAAATTTACTATGACTGTAACTAAATTAATTAATTAAATAAATTCATGTACCTAGGTACTCAGACAAACTTTAGTAACTGTAGTGACAGTGAAATTTAAAAAAAACTATAGAACAGACAGAAGCAAAAGAAACCCGTTTACGTGGAGTCTCCCTATATAACATGCTATAGGTAAAGTATTATTATTTACATTTTACAAATAATGGAGAAAGGCTAACGGTATCTTTGACATTTTCGGGTTAGCACAAAATAATGAAGATACACAACGTAGTACCTACGAGAGGTGTGTATTGAGTGCTGTGTCTATCGTACCTACTAACAGACCAAAAAGGAGCTCAGAAAACTCAGGATTTGACTCTTACCCGCAGTACCTGTAGGTACATATGACATACTATTAATACACATGAGTTGCTTCAAAAAAAGAGTAGTAGTAATTACTTGACTTCGAGTTAAGCACGTGTGTATATATACTATTTATCGTAGTAGTAATTATATATTTATATAGTATCCCGCTCAGGAAATTTTTGAAGACTGCTCGCTCGTACCTACCAGGCGCCGGTAGGGTTTCAAAGCAAATGAAAACAAAAACTGTGAAAGAAGAAATCCCGTATGTAAAATTACTACAGATAGTTTATCTCTCTGCAATATTATTATATTTCTGTACGAAGAAGGTATACGAGCGTTAGAAAGTACGCAGTAGGACTTTTATCAGACCGCACTGCCCATATTATGTCATCATGCTTCTCACCTGCTCATCCTATTTTATTTTAATCATTGCAGCGTGCTACAAATAATTATTGTCTCCCATTGGTTCCATTTTCCAGGCATCTCTCATAAGTCACATTAATATAAGCAGCATAATGTGTCAGCTCATACACATGTAATAAATATAAATCTGGAAATTCTACTGTGTACTGTGCACCTATGCATATAGTGGGTAAGTTAGGTACCTACTTGATGTACGAACCTGAGTGGAAATCAAGTCCCACTAGTACGTTATTCATTTTTGCATAGGGTAATGTATATCCCTCTTAAATTCACACAAATGATTTCCAAGCATACAGCGGATATTATAATTGTCTACGTGCTACGTGCTCTCTGGAGGCCATTTTTTATTTTTAAACGTACATTAAACTGAAAACCTGGCTTCTTCGTCTTTACATATTATAGAATTGCGTTCGAAGCAGAAAACTCTCTGTCCGTGTCGTTCACATCCCATTTACAGGTTACTCCGTCTTTCCTCTACTATCTACTCTAATTCTCATCCTAGACCTAGTTTCGGCTACATTACCGCCTTCTTGTTTGAAAACAACATTAAAATATTATTATTTTAAAGGTTGGCAAATTATGAAGACAGCACGAGGCATGGTAGCTTAAAACTCAATAATAGGAAAGAGATTAAATTAAAGCTAAATGATTTATTGGAAGCATCATCAGTAACTTTGAGAATACTACGTATTTAATTATTTAATTTACACACAAAGTTATTCAATATTTTTCAAGTAGAGACTTGATAACTGGGTAGGATTATGGTATTCATATACAACAACTACCCAAGAAGAAAACTGACCAAATCAATTTTACTTTGGTTTCAACATTATGTTTCTTATCGTTAGTGTATTCCCGAATCCAGCCTATTACACCCGTTATATAGTTTGATTCTGGTATGCAGTATAATGTGCACAATTTTTTATCTTCCGGATGTTGTCAATAAACACTTTAATGTATTTACTATAGCATCCTATATTCAATATGCTTCGATTTGCTGGTAAGACAGGTCAAGAAAAATAGACACTTCCGTCCATGCCAAACTAAGTCAACATAACAATATGAATGAAATTCCAAGAGATACACAAACCTACTCCTTTCCTTTCGTTAAATATAAATGTATCTACAATGATTTATTTTTTAGGACCCTCTCAATTTTATGGAATAGACATATTATAACAAAAAATTTAATACAAGCTTGTGCACTCATTCATCACTAACGATAAGGTAAATCATTATTAATGCAACACTGCATTTTACCTAGCGCTTATTGGAGCAGATAGATGCAACCAGGGACCATAGGGAATCATAATACTCCAGAGTCTGAACTACTACCTACCGTAAATATGAAATCGTAATAATAAACTGCAATCAAGTACTTATTTCAAAGGGCAGGGTTTTCAGGCTTTCACCTGCATGGCTGAGAAGAATCACGTGAAGGCATAGAAATCTATAGCAATTTAACTGTATTATAACTTGAGTTTACGTTACACTATACTTACATACAGCTATACTGCTACACGGCATTATTTTGTAGTGGAAAAATATAATTATCGATAAATAGTATTCCTGATAGTACAAAATTGATCTCTTCTACAACTTTTGAGAGCCCGCAGTTTATTATTATGTACTCATCCAAATCGGCTTCATTGATAAGGTTTTCCCATTTAATTACATTACTAATTAAGGAAAATTATACTTAATATTAGGGTTTTTTACATTTGAATTTATAGCAAGCATCAATCTCCCTTTCAATTTGAAAAATATTATATTCACTTATTAGAATCCATTTTTACAGTCAGGCGCCGAATAGGCTGTGTATAAAATTCCTTTCGTTAAATGAATTAAAATATTTAACACGAGTGTGAATAAAAATATATATAGGTATATAAGGCATATAATATTGACTAGTGAACCAGAAACAATTCCTGGTCAGTAGTAAGTACACATACAACATTAACTTTAACTGGAAACTGTAATTGAGTATGGGAAATAATCAAGATTAGGCTCTTATCTCGGATATATTAAGAGTTCACGCCACCACACAAACTCAAAGGTACAACACCATACAGGACACGCCCTGGCCCAGCCAGCGCCATAGTAAATGAGTTTTACTTAAAGTGAATCCCCTCATACGCTCATGGATAATATGTATGTGCTGAGCTGACGTTTAAATATAGTTAGCTCCCTCAATCGTATTCATCCTAAATTAATTCTACAGTCTTAATGGCTCTGGAAATTACTAAACTGGAAGTAAAAATCAATAGGTCTGTATGTATGGAATGCAAATAAAAATGCATTTATAATTATATTCCACAATGTTTAACTATTATTGATGTAATCATGATCCCCTCTAGTAATTTATAAGTTACGAGAAGGAAAAAAGAATATTCGAATATTCTTTTCTTTTATCCTTTTGAGACTACCCACGTCCAATTGCATTGGTACGAAGGTGCACACGAGTCAGCATTAAAAGGTTATCCCATCATTTTAATAGGTATAATAACTATATTTCTAAAAGAAAATATCAGATTTATTCTTACGACAGCTGCTGCCTTTGAAAATTATTACTCATAGAAGCTCCTCCGCTCTGAGTTTTTTCGAGGCACGCCTGCTTCGGAAATATAATTATTGTGTGCATAAGTATAATGTAGATATAGGTATATAGGCTTATATGTTGTTGTTGTTGTTGTGAGCTTTATTAAAGTGTCTAAAAATTATACAGTTCATACATAAGAGATAGTACTGAATTCCAATAATTGACACTGTTTTCGGTTACAATATACCAAGTCCAGATAGTAAAAAAGGTATATAGGCTTATATGTACATAATTGCATGTTGCTGCTGCTGGTCAGAAAATCTACGTCATAGAAACTAGAAATTATTCGGGTATTCACACAGACTATAGGCCTATATGCGTTATATAATTATTATACCCGTATTAGTTTAATCAGGAGCAGATGAATGGCGGGCATTGACTACTATTTGACTATCGGTTATTTCACTGTTAAACAAATTTTGGGCTATAGTATTACCTCCTGCTATCAAATGCAGGGGATGTGCACTTGCTCCTTTCATTCATTAAGTGTTATCAATTCCGAGTCTTCGAGGAAATTGTATAATATAGGGAATTGCTGTGTGTGAACTATATGTTTTTAGTCCCAGAATGTCTTATGCATTGGTGTACGGAATAGAACCGAACTGTGCGCAGTGGAGCTAAACTATAAAACGAAAAACGAAATGTCAATACGAATTCCACAGCCTAATACCACCAAATACCATTGCTGTCGTCAGTGAGGTCCCCGGTCTCGGCTTGGGTACATAAGTACCTAGTATGTATATGCGGATGATTATATCAGGAGCCCGAATTAGAACATCTCATCGACCACTACCAGTAGCTGACGTCACTCTGACAAACTTGAGGCAAGGTAGTCCAAAGGATGTTGTTCCAGCGCATGCTGCTAAACTGTACCCTAATCCACAATGTGCCTTGCTATATAACACTGACTAATCGGAACTAAATCCATCCAGCAACGAGGTTGTTTCATTTCAAGTTCAAGTACCGGCATTCGGCATATCAATATTTTTAAATATTCTTGGATGGTAAACTAAAGTCCAAGTTGAGCTGAAGGTACACAGCATCGACTCATTAATTAATTTCTAAATCGCACAACTAATAATGATTTAATTTTATGTGAACTCACTATCAGCTTGATCCACACAACATCACATTTTCCTTATTTGCAAAAATGTGTTAAATGCTACTCGATAAAAAAACGAGGAATCCCTAAATATAATACGCTCATTAGCTGTAGGAACAAACCTTACAGTGATGAATGCTCTGGAAATACCAGGTGTCCAAAGATGTAGAATTATTTAACTGGAGTAAATTCGCACCATTGAAATTCAGATGATATTAAAATGGGAAATTTCACAGCTGAAAATCTGTGATACTCTTAGATTTATTTCAAGAAGTAATTGGAAAATATAAAATATATATTCCAATATATTACTTAGCATATGTTTTTGCTCTATAGAATTCAACATTAGATTATACTTGAATTTGGAAGACTAGGCTCACGTCATCTCAGCTTTTAAGAAAAACTGTTAAAGTTTTCGATTCGTAGGATTCAAGGTTAAAGTTTCTTTGATCACGAGAACAGCGTATAAGGGTAAAAGTCGGACTTTGGGACTGCTATCAAACCTCGCCGGTTTGGACTGTAAATCAACCATTCATGCAGACAAATCCTTTGATCCTATCAATGAGTTCCAAAGAAAAATGCTCCTAATTATAATTAGGGACGCACCTAGTGTCAAGATCCCGGTCTGCCATACTTTAAAACTAAAAATCCCTTTGTGAAGCTGTATGCCACACCGCCAAAGAAAGAAGCAGTAGCACGGAACGAGTACCTTAAATTTAAATCAATGGCTGTTCAAGGAATAACTCTTAGGTGTAGGTGAATGTGAACGACGTAAATGCTAGTCTATATTTTTCTTCAGTATTATCATTATAAAAATTCCATTTGAAAAGTTTTAATCACGTAAGCTATTACCACGAGAAACGTTATCGCTTTGAAGAAAGCACGCGTAAGCAAGAACTTAACTTAAGCGAACGTCCTCATAATCCGAACAATCTTCAGGTTTTGCATGCAACATAATTTATTCTTGAATGCACTTATTTGTGTCTTTAGCCTCTTATCACATGACACGGGTAGATAAGAACTTATACCTATGTGTGTTCGACATATATTATTCTGCAAATTCAGAGCTTAAAAACTGAATTCACTTTTGACTCATGCCAAAAATTATTATTACTGTTTATGCCAGTTGAAATAAAATTGTAGAGACACTGTGAAAATGTCCGAGTTGTGAGGAAATCAGTATAGTACATGCACATTTTGACTCTGGTATGGTTACTATGGTTGTCCGTCCAGTGTCCAGCCTCAAAAATCTGGTATTGTAGTTTGAGTGAGATTCGGAGAAAGTAGTATTTTGTTGATTAATCAGTGGTGGCCGGTGTGGTAAATTTTGTGACTGGATTTACTGGAACCCGCCAACCATTGATATTATACTACTCAATTTAACTGCCTGTAATTGTTACATCTTTTAAATGTGTCAATAATTCAGAAGATTCTACTGTCGCATACAATGCTAAACTGATTCCAGGTTTATGGTTTGGTAATGGTAAAAATACACTTAATTGTAGCTTTTGAAAGTATTCCTTGGAATCCTATTAAAATCTGAAGCTATAAATAATAATGCTGTACTTCAGAACAAACGTTCCCCAAAAAGTCTGTATTTCACATTTTCGCAAGAGTAATTATCTTGACTTTTAAGTACTTACTCAAATACGCTCGTGCATCATTTATTTTGCGTGCCTAATGATTATTTCTTTTAAATATAATAAATTTTATACACCATTAATATGACCATAATAATACCATAATACCATACCATAATAATACCACGAAACTTTGAAACGAGAAGTTTACAGTTCTATTTCTGAATCACTTTAGTGATAATTAAGATAATCCTAGGTACTCATAAGGTATAAGTACTGGCGTACAAAATTACGGGTTTCATACCCTCTCAATTATCATCATAACCTGCGTTTGATTGCTTTTTACACCTATTTGTGATTCTACTTAAATACTGTATGTATATGGGTATAAAAAAATTGACGAATAATAAAAATCTAACAGCAATTATGATGAGCCTTGAAATTTTGAAAATTACGTCAAAGTACCTACAAGAGATAGTTTATTGCAGTGCCATTTAAAAAATATTTCAGCCTTACATAAGATGCTCAAGGCAACCTTCCCTTTAACATGAATTCCATACATACTTGCTATATTGGCTTTCGTATCATTTAGCTAGTAAAGCTGAAAAATGCATCGAAGGGAGGGATTGGTAACTAAAAATTGAAGGAAGTTAAAAATTTTGACTTTGTTTTTACTCACCAACTCACCTATAATTACTAATATTAGTTCATTCCCTGAATCGTATTATTATGTCAGAAAATCAAATTCCTTCCTATCAATCGATGTGCAAGAACAAGAGATTCCCAGAACGTGTTTTTTGGAATGAAAAATTGGTTATCGTGGTTGAACTGATCTTCCTAAACTTCAATTCGATAAATATTTGTGATAAAATTACTGACAGCTCTAGAACAGGTTTTGCGAGCAGCATAATATCAATTCATTTAATTATAGGCAATTATCATATGTACTCTTTCTTGCAAAAACTTTCATAATCTAAAGAAAGTGGGAAATATTTAATATTGAAATTATTGTTGGTTCTCCTGTATCGTCGATTCTGATTTAAACAATAAAACAAAATATTGTGACTCATACTCTTGCCACATGTATACTTACATTTAAGCACAAGGGTGCTCTTACTACCTACCCAGTTGGCCAATAAGAAGAAATAGGGCGTGGGTAATATTCCAGTAGTTTAATTAAAAGGAGTGAGCACATCTCCTTTACTCATCTGATTGACATATTATACATAGTTAATAGCAATATGTGAGAATAATAATATGCCAGGCAGCGCATTCAGATATAGCTACTTAGATCTATTATTGCGCAGAATATTTCCTTCTCAAAGTACGGAAATAAAAATGAGCGTCTGTCTGCTCATTCATTAAAACACCCTTCTATTTTTTTCCTTTATACTTTAAGACGGAGGTTTTAGTTTTCGTTCCAGGATTTTCCGTTCACCTTGTTCAGTTATGAGAAAATAGTCGCGGAAAATTTATCTCACTTTTACTAAGTAGCTTCTATATAATGCAAGATCATGATATATTCATATAGTGCTCTTCATTCATACAATTTCCCTGCCTTACATCAAAATAGTAGAAATCAATGACCACGCCAATGGAACAAAAGGGACGGAAGCTATCACATACTATATATTACATATACGATGAGCTTTTACTGAGTGTATGTTTATGTGCAAGTATGTAGTAGGCATCTGGCTATTTTAAAAGTCAAAACTTAAGCAAGACTGAAATTATATTAAAAGAATTCCTTTCAAGTTGCACATGCCCCATTCGTATTTACCTAGCCGAGGTCGAGAAATAAATACTGAATTGAAAGTCGTTAATATTCAGTAAACATTAATAATTAATATAAACTACTCCTGTGCCCCACATTCCTTTGCACGAAACACTAAATGCACGACGGAAACAATTCTACATATCTGTGTTTCGTTTTTATTGTGTATCGATACATATTTTGAGTAGAAAAATGACTTTTTAAAAAGTGCTATGAACGAATTGTAAGATCACTAATCGTAAGAGTCATGAAAGCAAAAAAAAAAATGGCAAATTTTAAAATAAAACTTGAAGAAGAGCGGGTTACGTCGTCATACTGCATACGTATTACGCAATTACGTTGCATTAGAACGGAATAACAGAGCTTCTCCTTACAGTAATAACATATCTGTAATGTATACCTATGAAGATTAAAAATAAGAAATGATCGAATGTTGCAGAATAAATATTTATGGAATAGCTGTTGCATTTGGAAGCATACCCTATGCATTTTGAGAACTGATGATCAATATACTTCTTGAAGCGCTCAACAAATAATAAAATTCAGCTATAAATAAACCTTAAGTAATTGTAGAAAATTAAATGTAGCAAAAAACTAAGGAATGAGTTTGAATTGTTGATAGTAATTTTAAAATGAAAAAAAGCACAATACGTAATATGAATTATGAAATATACGCTATGCAATTGACACCTATGTCATACAAAATATTAACGTATCTCAGTTGCCTAAAGAATATGCGCAGTGTCAATATTAAGATATCGGTTAGATAAAATTAGCGCTGTAGGCACTGCTTAGTTGGTTAAAATTCGACCACGTCACACAGCACAGAATATTCTCTTGGGAACTGATGACTAACAACATGTAGCTAAGTGGATGTCAAAACGTTTAGAAGCATTGAAATCATCAAATCTAATAGTAAATAAAAATTAATTGTAAGGAATCTACCTGACTCTTTTGAGGACAAGATCACGGCAATCGATTTGTTTCCATGCTCCGTGAAGGTAATCTCTGCAAATACTGAAGGCTTTCGCCCGAATATCCGAATTTTGTCCGTGATCCATTCTGGACTCCCACTCTTGACAAATTTGACTGTCGCTACTCTCAGGTCGGCTTGTTAGATTTATTCGGCTTCGAATATTTGGTGAAGTATTCCCTGTTGCACTGTTACTATTGTTAAAGGTTTTGGTGTGAATGTTATTGTTATTACTGTTCAAAGGATGAGTGACAACTGAGACGGTTGTGGGCTGAGCGTTGGCTTTACGCTGACGAGTGGAACCGCTTGTACCATTAGCACTAGCACGACTGAAGCTTCGCAATAATTTCAGTTTGTGTCTGGTGGATCTCATTATGCAAGTTCTAAGATAAGGATTTTTCGCTCTTGTTTGTGTTACCAGCTCCGTCCGTATATATATGCTTCTACTGGAGTTCCTGTGTACACATTAATTAACGTACGGTTACAGATAAAACATGATTATGACAGTTTATATATTTACCCTATGCATAGCAAAGGTAGCTGATACTCTTGTACGTTTGCTGTGGCAAAAGTCAAGTACTTTAACTCTCACTCAAACTCCATTTTAATCCCATCACTATAACAAGTTGTACATCCAATTAATAGGGAATTCATGTAATATATGGGGTAAATCTCTGGAATAGAATCGAGTAAAACACTGAGGAAAATATATGCTTCTATTTTCAATGAAATTATTGTCAAGCAATTTCTTTGAATATTTTTAAATTGAAATAATTGAAATCGGAATGTAAGCAAAAACAAAAGTTGAGTGGAATATACAGGACACTGAGGAGCCTACACAAAAGCAATACAAGAATTCACAATACAAGAATTCTATTGAACTCCCTTATCGATATGATTAGAGTGTCGACGTCGACTTGGAGAAAAAATATTTTGACCACTGCCTGCATGTACTTGCTGAATCGAAAGTTTACTGGCTTTCAAACGTCCAGGTTTGAAAATAGCCTTTAAATAAATGAACAATAACTATACATTTACTTTTCATTTAAAATTATTCTTGTAGAGTAGATACATGGCAAAGCGTCAACGCGCAACGTAGTTACAAAATCATCCTTATATACTCCACAAATGACTTACACAAATTATAATTCCGTGAGCAATATCTAGATATAGGTACTTTCTGCAGTATGTATGTATATCTTTAATTATGCAGTTTTTTGCTTCACAACTCTAACTGTATGTGCACAAGCTTGACTTGTTCAAATGCACAGGGTCTGTATCTCACAGTAGTCACAGTCAATAGTGGTTTCCTACTACTGACCGTCCTAAAATGCAGGAAAGAAATATTTTTTCAGTAATGATTCCTTAATGCTCTATCGCAACACACTGAAACATGATGACGAAGTGCAGGGGTTTTCTAGGGTTCAGAAAAAGAAGTCTTCTATGACGAACACACACACCCATTAGAGCCAGACATTGCATTTGAGTCGTCCCGTTTTTCGGTTCGGGGGGTACTATGCTGGCGCATGACTCTGTCTTGGATCGTTATTCTTCGACCGTATATCGTCTAGCAATGTTGACCTTCCATATTAAGGCATCTACATATATTTACACCAGTCTTGCACATACACACACACTTCCTCTGAGTCAGTGTTCCTGTGGGCTGTGGGCTTGCACACAGAATGTAACCGTACAGAAAGATCATTTCTATATAGGATATCTTCCCCTGCATTATAATAAGGGGAGTCTCAGAAATCCAAGTAGGTACCTAGATATATGCACTATGTATGTTGCACTATATACTTAACAATTCCCGCGCCTCACATTATACGTTAGTGGGAAGAAAGTAGAAATGAATTAGGTAGGTCGCAAAACTCGCAAAATACCTACTTCCTGTACATAGTATATTTTATATTTCTTCAACTCAACGCGGCTTATACCATTATCTTATCATGACGGAACACAGAGAAATGTATGAGGAAAAAAAATGTTATATGGAGCTTATAATATTATTTTGTTTTGTGAGATTAAAACTCTGAATTAGCTAATGCTGATCAGGGAATACAAGTGAAGCGAATGCCTTTAGCTTCGTATGCTTTAATTTGGTAAATCCCTATAGGAAAGTTGCCATAATGAAACAAAATAACATTTTACTTGGCAGGACCTCCGTCGAATTTCCATCATTTCTTACATTCCTTGAATTTAACAGATTACTCTAATGATATGTTCATACAAATGGAATATGATCCACGGAACTAGTACAATTATTTTAATTTTCCCAATTATTAATGGACTTTACCACTATATTTGCATCAAGAAAATTGTAGCGAAAATTCAGCGTCGGCTCTACAGGCTATATAGTTACAGTACTAAATTTAAGCTGCTTTTAAGATTGATTGAACAATTGTTCCAGAATTAACTTTCCTATGTTGTATTCAAGATAATACTAGTTTTACTATTGTTTTTAATTATTTTAATATGCGCTGAAACGCAAGATTCGTATTCGTAATTAGTTTCTACCTATTTATTAACAAAAATAAAAACGAATTTATCTTAATCTTGTCCCAGTTAGTAAGGACTATTCAAAAATAATTCTTCATGTTATTATTAAAGCATTAAGATTTGAAGAAAAAATGCGTGTAAGATCCCTCTATTAGAAATTTCAATAGGTTCCAGCCAATCTAATTACCTACATAGATATGGGCTGTAACCAACAATAAACAGCCCCATTAGCTGATTGTGAATTTATCTCTGCTTAGAAGCTCAAGTTTTGGGGATTGAGACAGAAAAGTAAAAAACCCGAATTTGTTCAACTTCTATTTATTATATTGTTTTATTTATGAAGCAGGATAGAATCCAAATTATCTTGAAAATCGTTGTTACTTGCATGGGTTCGAGTTTACGAGTTCCACCATCACTTCAAAAACGAAACTATTAAATAGTAGCTAGTCCACATAAATAGTAGTTTATTGTTTACAGATTTTACTATTCGGAGTATAGATACATTAGCCGCAGGTATTCAAATATCTACCAAGTTATATGTATGGCATGCAAAGTTTAATAAGTAACCTTGTGAATTCATTAAACAAATGCACAGAATCATCTGTATAGAATGTTCAGCGTAGTCCTTAATATATACATAGCACAGTATAGGATGAAATATAAGTATATGTACCACCAAAAGTGTAGAAAAGTTAGCTGGAAATGTTGATTTATTTATTGAGGCGAAAGAAGTCAATGATCTTATAAAAATAATTACGAATTGCATCGCACTGCTCTGACTGCTCGCATAGTATCCATTCTAAGCTTAATCAATGGAACAAAACTCAAAGCCACATACAGGAGCGCGTGGCTCGTGTGTTGGCCTATGAAAAACATGAGACTTTTATTATTTTGACAACAAATACAAAAATTTAAAAATTATCCTTCCATAAATATTATATAAAATATGACGTTACGATGTTGTCAATCAGATTGTCACATACCCATTTCACAAGTGACAGAGTCTCGCCTCACTGGCGTTGGCGCGTGACCAGACGAGTCCAATATTGGGCATGTAAATAAGTAATAAACTGATAATCTACAGATAGTACGATGAAAATAGCTTAAACAGTAAACACTGGACAGCTAAAATGGGGTGCATAACATATACAGCGGCAATGTAGATATATGTAACTACCAATTCTGAATAAATCGACACTTGCATACATATATGTACACACAAATTAAAGGACTACATAAGTATTGTTTGTCATATGCACCCTTAATTCTGAAGACCTTGCAATAGATGCACGTCATTTGTCATCTACCAGTGCTTGAAGTCGTTCTCGTTGCTGTAGATCTTTGATATGGATTTTAAAAGTATTCAAAAACTGGGATGACTCATTCGGTGTCATAATATTATTTTGTGGGAATACTTAATTTGGGGTGTACACTTAAAGATTAACTAAGATTCTCATGTTAAGGAACCAATCCAAATTTAGAACAACTTTGTGTGATTAAATTAAACTATAGCTAGAAAAAGATAGTTTATAAATTGATTGTGAAGTATTTTCATTTTTTATGAATTGAACAAACGAACCTGCTCCTCCTAATACCCCCACCCCCAAGAAAAATACACAAGGTATAAAATATTAGTGGATGGCATACGAGGCCTTGAACCTTGAAAACTTTATGAACAGTAGGTAAGTACGTATACAGACATGATATACGGGTATACGGACATTAGCTACCCGGACATTTGCTACCCAAAACCCAACCTAGGACATTTGATACCCATAACCAAGGACATTTGCTACCCACGCCCAAACCTAGGACATTTGATACCAATGGCTAATGTAGAAATAAAATGCATGGAAAATACTTATGAGTGTACCGTGATAACGTGGCATCGTTAAAATAGTTTATTAATGCTATTTTCGTTAATAATAGAAGATGGTATAACTGTAGATGGTCGCTCAAAAATGATATATGTAAAAGCTATATACAATATATAACCAGACAACAACAAGCCATTGCAGACACGCTAAAATAATTACTAAAAGACAAAAAAAGGTCACAATAAAATTATAACGTATTCTTAAATCTAATAAACTAAATAAAACTCCAATGAGTCTAAAAAGTAAAATTTGTTTTTTCATGACGTAATTATGGTGAAAAGACAGTTTCTAGTTTTAAACTTAAGTCTAAATGTAAGTACGCAACCTAGTAAATATAATTTTCAAGTTGTTGTCTGGTTCTAACATTTATACAGCATATCAGTCTTAATATGCAGGGTATATTAATTAATTAGAAAAATTAATCATTTTAAAGATGATATATATTTATATTACTTTTAAATATCATTTTTGAAGGACCATCTACAATTATACCATCTTCTATCATTAACAATAATAGCATTAATAAACTATTTTTTAACGATGCCACGTTATCACGGTACACTCGTAAATATTTTCCATGCCTTTTATTTCTACATTAGCCATTGGTAGCAAATGTCCTAGGTTGGGTTTTGGGTATCAAATGTCCGGGTAGCAGATGTCCGGGTAGCAAATGTCCGAGTAGCAAATGTCCGGGTAGCAAATGTCCGGGTAGCAAATGTCCTACAACCGATATACGAGACCAGTACCCAATTACATGTGCCCAATGTAGTTTATAATGCAATTCAAGCAAGCTACACAAAATTTCCTAAATTAACTAAGGTATATAATTATAGAAGTTCATATTGCTCAGCAACATACTATTACAAAAATATATATTTATTCCTGTGAGCATGTTTTTAAGCACTGTCGATTATCTACACAAAATTGTTTTAATCTTGGCTCTGTATTTGACATTTTATGGGCTTATTAGTTCATTTTTGATTTTCCTTTATCAATATTAGTCAGCATTCAGCATCAACATATATATTATATACATTACTTAACCTTACACTTACTTTGTCAATATTCTCGCATTTCTTTTAGTTTTTATAGCATCTTTGCTCCAAAATAAAATTAGTTCACAATATGAACTCACGCTGCTAATGATTGTGAGAACGTAAATATTTCCATTGTAGCTATCAACGAACGAAAATTACACTTTATGTTGGTTTGGTACATCTGCCTATGAGCCCACCAAAGTTAAATAGCTTTTTAAAATAGACGAAATGAGTTAACTCTAATAGAAGGTTTGACAGTAGAATTAAAAGACATCAGCCTGAAGAACTTGTATGCTCCATGGGAGAGAAAAAATAATATAGGAATACATCGGAATAAAATAATGCTGAATAGATATCAAATCAGTCTGATGTTAGAAAAGATAATACACTGCATTGCCTATAATAAAATGTGGAAGAAGTGATTACTCCAACATGGTTTTAGATTAATTGTTATAGCCTGTTGAATTTATTTCTATAAATAAATTAGGTTGTAAGAAATTTTCCTTCTGGATATTTTCCTCCCTGTATCAAAACCACATCACTAAAATAAACGACTATTCCCTTCCAGAAAATTTATGTATTCCTAGACATTCTGGAAAATACGCAAAAGTCATAAAGTGAAGTACGATGAAGGTAAGTTTATTTTAATTGATTTAGGTAATTTGTTTAAAATCCTTTCATATTCCGAATTTATATTTAAGCATTTTATGAGAGCTCAGCATCTATAGTTGAAGACTATTTTGCCATATAGGATAAGCAGTATATTACTTACATACATTTGTGGAAGTTGAGTACAATATAATATACTAATATAATAATTGTTGTGAATGTTCGTTTTATTTATTTCACTTCATTACATTGCACAACATACTATTTTACTATATATGTACATTGAAAATTGCTTATTGAAAACTAATTGTATGTTACTAATTATTGTAGACACCAGACTGATGTTTTAATGAAGCATTAATTGAATTGGATTTTGCCAGATTAAATTGTTTTTGCAATAATATTCATATTACATTCGTTGCTTGCATTTGATAAATACTTACGTAATCAGCATTTCACAAAAATTGGGGAAAAAAAGCATTTTAGTACTTTAGCTCAGGTCTCTAGTATATTTTTGAGAATTTCTACGAATAATTATTTACATAAATTTAACGGAAAGGAACACAAGTTTATTTTAATGATGCAATCGTGATACTGGGAGGAAAATGTCCGCATACCATAAATGTTGAATATCTAGTCTATAAAGAGTAATTATTATTATTAGCCGTAAACCATATGTCAAAAATTATTTGTAATTCTTGTCTCTTTCAGAAAATCAGATCTTGTCTTTAATTGTAAGTTGAGCAGCGAGATAGTTACATGATGGTTTAGGTACAATTTACAATTTGGAGCATATCTTTATGTCAGAGCTATTCCAAGAATACAACTCACGATGAGATACGCAGTATCAGTGAAAAATAAAACCGTAAACTGATACTTTACAGTTTAAATTCTAAATTGTACCAAACTTAATGATAAGCATAATGTAGAATTTGTAACCTTAGCCCTTCCACATGCAATAAAACGTGTAGCAGTAGCTATAATATTTAACAATATTATTATTTTACACATTTCTAATACTTATGTTTTTCTTCGACAAATTTAGGTTTCTTGTAGAAGATCCCACGAAGTGCAAAATAAATCGAACCATGCATCCAATAATGCTCATTCAGTTTAATCAACATTTTAATCTAATCTAGCTACTGTTGGCTGTAGTGCCACGGTTATAATTCATTGCTTTATTTAAAAAATTATTCTAGAGGTTCCTGTTCAATTTATTTTGCATGTTAATTATATTTCTTCTCTTTATCAAATAACATAAGATTTAAAACAGTTCTTTGGGCAGAAACACATACTAAGAGAGAGTACTCTTAAACCTTAAGAGTGTAAACAAAGCACTTGAGTTCCTTATTAAAATTTTGAAACAAAAAAATTTTAAATCACAAGATTAACAAAACCTTAAACTTTAGAAATAGATTTTAATAATTAGATTGATGTTCCATGAGATGTTATGTTCTGCGCCATTGTGATTATTAATGATTTTTAATCTTATAGTTTTCTAGCTGAACGTTAGAAACCTCAAAATCATGGAAGTGGATTTTTGGGGAGTCTGTTTGAAGGGGATTGAGTTATCTGTCTGGTAGTGTTTATTGAATGCACTTAATTGGGATTTCGTAAAATTATATTACTACTACTGCTAGTTCATTGTTATAAGCATTTACTGCTGTTAAAGGTGATTGTCGATTCTAGCGTGGTTCCCTTTCTTTAAACTTAGACGCTTCAATTGAAAAATCCTATTACGATGACATGACATGACCAGTACAGTATGCTTGACAATATCCACGAGGACCTTATACAAACACGATTAGTATACTAGGTCCGTAATTTGGTTTCCCTACTTGAGTACTTTTCTAAACACCCTTCGTTGTGAATTTGATGAATTATCGGCATTGAAAAACATACTTTTGGAGGAATTTTGCTGGTGTTCTTTTATTTTACAGCATAATATGTAACGTAAGATTCGGGGTTTACTAGCATTTGCTACCAGGAAAATTTTTACCCACGTCTACAACCAAATCTAGGATCCATGTGCAAACAAAACTGTAATTATTCACATCGCTCGCAAAGCATACTCAAACGTATTTTTTATGAGGTACAGGCTCAAATAATAGACCTGCTAGGAAAATAATGAATGTTTTTATTACACCGCACCGCAGTATTTGTGAACAATGCAGAAAATTATGTTTGGGTAATCTTTTCGAGCGATGTGTATTGTTACAATTTTTTGTACATGGGTAGCAAATGTCTTAGGCTTGGTTGTGGGTAACGAATAGTGTATTAATGCATGCCGGCATGCCGATTCCGAAAATGCCGACTTTGGGTCAGTTCCGCAATTATTAATTATGATAAATATTTCGGCAGCCACATATATGATTTACTTGTAAAAGTCGAACAGAGCGAACGTGAACGTTGGAAAAGTGTTCGTCTTTTAGGTTGCAGCTCACATTCCACTTCTGTTTGAATTGTACTTGTACGTGAACGCTTTTGTTCCTACCTATCTATATAATTTAGCAAGCTTACTGCAATTCTGAACGGAATTAGATATACAATATATAATTTTGAGGCTCTTTAAAAATATATAATTCATTCAAAATTAAAAATTATTTTATTCACTATTTTTAAAATTATAAATAACATTAAATTTACATTTTCTAATTTAAGCTTTAGGCTTCTGCGCGAACTCCTGACATATATTATGATTCTACTAATTTTTGCCGTCATTTTGACTTATAACTTGTCTATAACAACAATGAGTAACCGGCTGTTTAAAGATTAAATAAATAAATAAAGATTAAGGTTTTCAATTTTCAAAAACTGAAATTTACCTGAAGGTATTTTTTGTAAAGATTTTAAAAATTGTCATAAATTACCGTTTTACGGCTGCCTTCCTCCTAATTTACAGCTGTAAATTGACAATTACGATTTAGCGGCAAATTCAAACTGCAAGGGGCCCTTGTTTTACTTGGTAATATTTCTTTTCGAGCTCAGATCTCTCAAGAAACACGTTTGAACTCAATGAATTTGGAAGGGGTCGAAGTGAACAGAGGACATCATCTGAAGTTCGTGTATGGCAGTTGGCAGTCTGCTGACAATTAAACCAACTATAGTGTTAATAATAATAATAAATGTTTCCCGGGAATAATCCTAAAGGATTTGAGATACTTCTCTTGTTAAAACCCGGTTGTCACTGTTTAAACACTTTGAAGCTTAAGTTACACGAAAGACTTGTCAAAAACTCCACCCTTTAAACTTGTCTAACTTATTTTTAAATGAATTCACTGTGTATAAATCTGATTTGTCATTTTTCACATCACTTGGAAGATTATTCCATTCTGTAACAACCCGTTGGGTAAAGAAATGGTGTCTTGAGTTGGTAATCACAGGTTACTTCCTTAAAAACGGTGCTCTGCATGTCGATTTCGAATAAAGTAGAGGGGTCAATGTCATATTTCTTATTGATTAGTTTGAATGTCTCGATCAGGTCACCTCGTTTTCTTCTATCCTCAAGTGAAAGAATTCGAAGTTCCTTGAGCCTATCCTCATAGGACAAATTCTTAAGCGATGGAAGAAGACGGGTGGCTAACTTTTGAACTTTTTCGATCTCTTCCTGGTTACTTTTTAAAATAGGGCACCAAATACTGTTGCAATACTCGAGCAGTGGGCGAATAAAATTTAAAATTAGCGTACGAAGTCCGTACTTGTCTAAATGTTTAAAAGTTCTTTTAATTTGCAAGCACATGGATTTGGCCTTTTTATAGCCTGTTGGACCTGGGTTGAAGACTTTAGTTCGCTGTCAATGTAAACCCCCAAGTCTCTTTCACAAGTTGAGCTTTGCAGCATAACATTGTTACAAGAGTAAATTGGATTTTCACATTTCTTCACATTAAAGTGCACTAGGTGGGTTTTTGCAGTATTAATTTCCATGCTGTTCTCACGACACCATTTTACTAAGTCCTCTTGAAGCGCATGCAAATCACCGTCTGTTTTTGGGCTCTATAGATTTTTGAGTCATCAGCGTATTGTTTGAGTGAGCTATGAATGACATCTCCCATTTCATCTACGTAAAGTAAAAACAAAATTGGTCCAAGTACGGTACCTTGTAAAACTCCGCTGATGACTTTCATTTGCTTGAAAACTTCACCATTCACAACAACTTGGTATAATCTGTTTGTTAAGAAGCTGCTTAGCCATCGTGTCAGATATGAATCAAGATGATGACGATCACTCAACTTATGGAGCAGCCGCTTGTGAGGAATCTTGTCGAAGGCTTTAGAAAAATCCACATATACACAGTCCACTGTGCTTCCTTCATCCACAAGCCTTGTGACGTCTTCAAAAACTTTAACAAACTAGTGAAGCACGACTTTCTTGGAAGAAAGCCAAGCTGTTGTATAGCAAATGTACATTTGGCAAAGATCTTGTCACGAATAAATTGTTCCAAAAGTTTACAACAAATAGATGTTAGACTAATTGGTCGATAATTTTTTAGGTCACACTTGGATCCACCCTTGTGAATACACGTGACGTTTGCACATTTCCAACCGTAAGGAAGTTCGGAAAGGTCTATAGATGCTTGAAAAATTATTAAAAGCGGGACGCACAAAACACTAGCACATTCTTTTAGTACTCTTGGATGAATACCGTCGGGACCGGGGGCTTTATACGGGTTAAGTAGTTTCAGCTTTTTAAAGACACAAGCGGAATTAATTTGTAAAGGAATAGAACTGTTGAATTCTTCTGTATCTTGTACGTTAGGGTCGTCACTTGTTCCACTTTGAATATCACTGTCACGCACAAATACTCTTTCAAATTCTTCAGCTAGTGTGTCAGCTGTTTCTGCATATGACTTAGTTACTTCACCATTGTGTTTGATTAACATAGGGATTGGAATGCGATTCTTCATAACACTACAATATTTATAAAACGCTTTATGGTTTTCCTTGGCACTTTCACATAACTTTCTTTCCAGAGCAATTCTATTTTGCAATCTAAGGCTTGATTCACGATTTCGTAATTTTTTGTAGGCTAGCCACATTTTATGCTTTTGTGACTGAGAAGAGCTGATGGATTTGAATTAGGCACACTTCTTTTTGTGGATAAGCTTGTGTAGTTTTGCTGGGATTTGTTTAGTGGACTCTAGAGTAGAATATGGAATGTGAGTCTTAACACATAGTAGAACTTTTGATCTGAACAGTTCCCATTTGGAATTCACACTGGATGTTCCGGAAAGTTCCTCTTCCCAGTTGACTCGGCCTAAGTCTTTACACATACTGTCATAATTGCCTTTACTGTACTTTAATCTGCTACTACTTGTAGAACACTCTGAAGACAGTTGAACACTACACTTTATTACCACATGATCACTTTTACCAAGCGGGGGCAAAGATTGGATGTCGGATACAATTTGACTATTAGTAATTACAAGGTCTAAGGAACTTTCTTTGGTAGTTCTGGTTCGAGTGATAAAATCCACATCCTGTTCAAGAAAACCGTTATCTAAAGTGTTTAGAAAGGCTTTTGCAGCACTTCCAAAGTTTGCATGCACTGCATTAGTGTGCCAATGAAGCTCTGGGTAGTTAAAGTCACCTAGAATTAGGAATTAGAATGCTGTTCTGCAAAATCATTTACAAGTTTTCTAAGATTAATTTCGTCAGGATTGTTTTTTGATTTGTCAGTTTGAGGAGGTTTATACAAACAAAAGATTGCCAATTTTTTGTACTTGAAAGAGCATGTTACACTAATGCACTCAACGAATCAGGTCAAAGCATTTTCGGAAGCACAAATATCTAATCTACCATACAAAATAACACCTCCGCCCTTACCTGATGGCCTATCTTTCCTAAAGAGCGTGTAGTGAGGTATTAAAACGTGCTTATCGTCATATGTTGGGTTAAGATGCGTTTCGGTGATGCATATTAATATAGGCTTAAGGTTATGAGCTATTTTGCAAAGCTCCTTTAGCTTGTTCGGGAGAGAGCAGATGTTAGTGTAAATGATTGTAAGATTAGGATGTGCATTAGGTGATTGTCACGTGATTGTTGTTGGCTCCCTATTTATTGTTTCGTCGTCAACTTTTTTTGGGTTTCTATTTTCTTTTAATTGCTGCCGTTGTAGCATCGTCAAGTCCTTCACAATATGCACACTTCCAGTCTTAAGTTTATCTGTTCGACGTTTGTCCTTGTTAAATCAGAACGACCCTTCGTAGCAGCTGCGACTGCTTGTACGAAGCTTTGATCAAGGCTGGCTAACAATACGTTAGACATACTCTATCTTAGATCATGTATTAAAACTATTACTTCATATACAGTAGTACCTTCTTATTCCAACGATTAAATATTCTAGACTGTAACTGTATACACGAATAAATAAGGTTACCAATTTCAATGATAGACAAAAATGCTTCAATAATGCTCCATTTTCCCAATAATATTCCTATAATTTAGTTACATATAACATATTATTTTAAAATGTCGGCATTTTTGACATTATCGGCATAGAGGATTTCGGCATCGGGATTTAAAAACCTGTCGGCATTGCATTTACTAGTAACGAATGTCCGGGCAGCAAATGCCCTACAACCGAGATTCGGTTCCAGAAATGATGGAATGTGACAAGATTTTATTTGCCTATTAAGTAGACGCTTTTATAGATATTTGACCGATTTTTATTTGAATCTCGATTTGGACACTATCTTTGCCGTACTTAAAAGTGTTCATTAATGAGTGCGCACGTGTGATCCGTATTATATTCTTAACACTGCCAAAATACCTGCCGCATATCCTCTACTCTAATACAACGACCCGCGTTGTATTAAAACTCGGAGGTCGACCCCCCGCGTTGTATTAGAGACAAGTAATGTTGATGCATAGCAAACCCCCGCGTTCTATTCGAGACGCGTGTAGTATTAGAGGAAGGTATTAGAGGATTTTTGAACTTGCCTTGAACTTTCTTTCGCTTGCCTTGTTGAAACCATTTGCTAATCAATGTTATTGTTACCGATTACCCATTTATCCATGCATATATTATGCATCAATTGGGAATTTCGTAAGAAAACTCTCCCAAACGATTCATCGAGCTTTTGGAGTAGCGAGAGCAGACAGAGTCAGATATATCTGTTATGAATGACTACTCATGATCATGAATTCCTTGAGAGAAGAATGAAACTATAACTTAAGGGCTCAGCAACTAACAACTGCAACTGTAGTGCTAATTATATTACATACAGAGAATGCAACGAAGATATGTACTTTACCTATATAGTCAGTCACTAACATCTTGTTTATATGCTTCATTAAAACATGAATTTTCAAATAAATGTTCATGAAAAAAAGCCAATATATATATTCACTTTTTTAGCGTTAAAGGAAGTCAAATAATTCCACTTTAATAAAATTTAAATTAAATTGGCAATTTAATCTCTAATTTCGTTGAAAAGAGATCACAGTTGACAGTTCATAAGTTTCAACACATTCCTTATTAAGTACTACCACTAAGGTAATTAATTTTTGCAAAACTCGATCGATTGCAAATTACACTAGAGATAAATATAAGAGATAAAAATGAATAAGGTAAAACATAAATCACACAGATAAATAATGGATACAAAAAAAAAGGTTTTAAGACTTACGAAAAAATAAAAATAAAAAATCATTTTTAGATTGACATTCAGAACTTTCATTGATTTAAGTACATTCTTATTTTTAAAATCAACATACATAATTTGATTGTGGGAAGGTGAGGAAGCACTAATTTTATGCATATACACGTAAATGGAATGAGCCAATCTTCTTACACTTTACCTTGCACAATATTCCTTTTGAGTCAGGTAGTCAGGTTGATTCAACAAGTATTTGAATTAAGTAGCAGAAGAGGACAGATCGGGTGTTGAGTGTTTTAAGTTTTAATAATAAAATAATAAGGTTTTGTCTGTTCAATAATGATCCGGAATCCGAGATGCCTGCAACCTCCTAACCTCCTGCTCAGATATTTTAAACTGATCTAAAGCTAATATTTTGTGTCTGCTCCAAATCTGCCCCGTATTTACCACACCAACACGAGTTAATATACTTATCACATATACTTAATGGTTAGCAAATTACTTTGCGGCGAACACCGTCAACTGTCAAAATTTCAACTGAAATATGTGCAAAGTGCAAACGCAATTGGTTTTACATGTTCGGGAAGTTTGTGTACACAAATGGCAAGATTTCAATTTCATGGAATAGTTTTTCAAACCTGCAGTTTTAATGTACTTAGTTAGTAGTAATTAAAAAATGTCTAAATTCAAGTCAGTTAAATGTTAAAGTTCAATGTCAGCTGAAACGTGTTGTTTAGTTGAAATGAGAGGGGAACAAGATTCCTATACAGGTTGGTGTGAAGGTCTGCCATCTCATTGAGAATTGAGACTCCTGGCTCAACCATCAGAAATTGTGTCTCTTGACGGGAGATGGTGGGCAGCGGTAACCTGAGAAGATGACGAGGAGCCAAAAGAAGAAAATTGAATATCTTTCGTATAGTTGGGTTTTGTGCGGTGTTAGAGTTAGGACGACAGTGAAATTTTCGCAGTTTTAAACTTCATCTTTCCACTCTCTGCACTCTGCACAATCACGTAATGGTTTAAGTAATCAAAACTCACAGTTATTAGGGACGTAATAAGTGCAGCGTGTATTTATTATCAATTGGTGCAAGTGTCATGGAACATGTGTGAATGGGTTGAATAAAAACCGACATGGGATGGAGACGGAACCTGAAAACGAGGACCAAGCTTTGGAAGCTATTCTGGTATTGGAAGGTAATCATTACATCAAATATCTACAAATATTTGTGATAATCTTAATTATGATTTAAATATTTGGACAATCCATCACTAAATCATGGGCAGTAAACAACTTTGTCCCTACATGAAAACACTGAATATTGAGTTCATAACAACTTTAAACTGTCAGAAAGAGCTTTCCATAATAATTCCATAGAATTTTACCAATATTTCACATGCTTTGTTTTGGTCCCCTTGTAACCTGTTGAGCATACAGTACGTCGTGGTCGTACATTACGTACACGTAAGTACTAGTACTATGCAGGATGTGTACTATGACTTTTCTTCTTCTGTGAATAAAACTTCCTAAATCTTAAATCCATTTCATCCCATTGTGGATACATCCAGTGACATCGCACAATAAGTTTATTAGTCATTTCTGTAATGCTCTCATACATTGTGTAGGGTATCAATTTTCATTGCAAAATTTCTAAATGTGCTGCATTAGTGTAAAAAATGTACTTTATTTATCCCTACAGGTTCTCAATGTAGACTTATTTAGACTTTATTCCGTCTTTTATTGCACTCACGCATCAAAAAGCAACAGATCAGCTACTTATGTGTGGTTTTTCCCTCTATTCGCAGTCGAAAAGCACAGTATATGAACCTTGTGGGGCTTAAATTCATGTAAATTATAGATTGCGAGCCGCATGATCATCCTGCAATCTACAACAATATCTCTGCGCATTTTACCTTGTGTATAGATCAGTTGTTCATACCCTGCAGCTCGTCTACATGTGTTGCTTTTTTACATTACATTCTTCTAACTCCTTTCTATGAATCGCTGTTCTTGACCTCTAAAATCTCTCACGGGATGAATAAACATTTTTTCTTACGTTGCGTATATAACTTCCAAGAAATCCGTATGCTGAATGATCCGTACAGCTATGACCACTGCGAACTAGCTCTTTTATTCTCAATTAACTAACTGCACTGCATACATAATCTCCTTTTTGCGTCACTTTGAATGTATAAGCTATACATTTTTATCCGTTTCTACGGATCCATTGAATTACTTGAAGGGCTTTCCAAGTATTCAAAATAGACGTTTTTAACTGCGATTATTGTTGGAAGGTGAAAATACAGGTTTTTTTTACCTATGCATGTATCTGTTTGAATATAATGCTGTAGTAGTAGTAATTAAGTATAGTTATTACTTCTCACTGCTAGACATAGGTGATTGCTGCGTACAAAAATTTTGGGATTTAAACTTGTTTTATTTTCACTCATTTCGTATGCATATTGTACGTTTAATTTGCATAAGTACTCGCAGAAATTCAATTATTTCGTTCCTACGTAAAAAATAATTCATTCCTTGGTAACTGCAAATACTAAAATTATCAAATATTTGAATGTCTAGTATTGAACTTTGAAAACAATGGATTTCCTATCAGACGACAACTTTGTTATATTTATTTACGATGTCAGTACCTTTATCGAGTATTAAAACAATGACTAAACTATGTCTCATTGTTAGAGGTCACGTTTATATAACTGACTAATGAGTTCGAGTGGTGTGCGTTTGCGTAAAGAAGTAGCGTAAAGATTTACTGAGAAATAAGGTGGAACGATAATTTCATGAGAAATCGAAAATTCTAAAGGTTGAGTTGCCTTCCTCCTAAAAAAGGGGTAAGAAGACCAATAGCACAAGACTGGAAAAATACAGAATACGGTCCGTATTGAGGTTGAGGTAGCACATATTATGTATAAGAACGATGATACGACATATTTACTGGTTAGGTTAGGTTAGGTTAGGTATCCAACGGGGAATAGGATCATTATGGATAAAGAAGGTCTCACTTCTTCAGAGTGGGTGTCAATTTTAAAGATGTCAGCTAATGTATACCCGGTGAAATCGGTTCCCGGTCGCTGCCTAGGTGAGCCTTGTTGTCGTCACTGCAACAAGAGAGAAACCCTTAGTCATGTCCTTGGTAGCTGCCCGAGAGGCGATCTACTCCGAAACACAAGACATCACGAAATTCGCACCATAATTGCAAAGAATTTGCGAAAAGCTTACTCCGGTGCAAAGAGATTCTGGAAGGTTCATGAGGAAGTCACTTGCACAGCAACTAGTCAAAGAGTTGATATAATCTGTTATGACCAGCAGAAAAAAATAGGCTATATAATTGATCCTACCGTGAGGTTTGAAAAAAACACAGATCAAGCAAACGAATTTAACCAAGAAAAGCAGACAATATACAATCCATGCATCCCGTATTTTCAAGAGCAGTACGGTCTGGAAAAAATGGAAGTGATCGGTCTTCTTATTGGAGCCAGAGGAACCATCACCAAATTCTTTGAAGACTTTAGGAAACAATTTATACTACCATACGCCATGGTCAAAGAAGTTATTCTGGCATCTGTTCGCGGGACACACAGAATCGCGCACCACCACTTATATTCGATTACTCCAACTTGAATGTCTCTAATTCATTAGCGATTAAAATAAATATACTAAATAAAACCCTGTAATATCATTTTAAAAATTTTATTATGTTTTACTGTGTCGTGTTGGCAAGTACGATTGTGTATCAGTGTAAATAAAGTTTTTACTTCTCTCTCTCTACAAACTTTACTTTTCCACATTTAAGATGTATTTATATACCGGTATGGTAGCAGCAGAGGCCAGTCTTCATTTAATGTACATGCTAAAAACAGTAAACTTAATATGAAAAGTTGTTAACTGCAGTGCTGTCAGCCTAGAAATTTTTTAAAATATTCTGTTTGGCTGGTAACTGTTTCATTAAATTTCAAAAAAGTGGTTTTTTACTTTTCGAATAAAAAATGCCCTAACGGCCCTAAGACTAATATAGGAATTGTATAGTAGAAAACAATAGGTAAGGGTATTAAATAGAGTGAACCGTTGGTTGCAGATGGGGAATAAAACCCTATATTAAATGGTTTTTTTTTGCATTAGCACACCTTCAGCTAGGTTATGTTACAACAACAACAGTATTTCCTGAGAGCCTGTTAAATATATCTATATTTTGTACGTTTTACGTTAAGTTAGTATCTTTCGGCTGATCGTGACTACATGACACAACCTGAGGCTGTATGCCATTCCGTGGTACGCGAGGCGAAAGTTACTCTTATTAATGAGTTGATATCTGAACCGCAGATTTGGTTTTGCGTTTAAATTGAATCTTTATATAATCTCCCTAATGTTTGCAAACGATTAAAATATGATATAAGAAAGTGTGAATAAACAACGGAATTGTAGCATGTACGTTGTATGTCTGGAAGTTAGCAATGTTTCTGTCCTATTAACTTGCAACAGGAAGTAATTGTGTCTCAGACAGTCTGACTATGAGACATTCTGGGTTGAAATTATGATTAGCAGTGGTGCATGTATATCGCCATCGCCATGTTTCGGCCAACTTGTGAAATTAATGTCACTTCAAACTTATGCAATTACAATACGTGAATTTTCTTATTACACCAACTATGTGACTGTCGCGCGAAATTATCACCGTGCAGTACAAATCCCGAGTTCTACTGCAACTGTGAATCGAGAAATGAAATAATATAAATAAACATTAGACTTCCACACTATCTCATTATTAACTTTTTAACTCTGGTTTGTTTTTGTTATAGCAAAATAAAAATGACATGTTATCACATTATCACGCTATGTAGGAATAAAAACACGAAATTTTGAGGCAGGTAGCAGCAAATATTATCCATTCTCATTTAAGGACACAAAAGTCGTTTTTATAATGTTATATAGATAGTAATCTTTTTGTTTTTGCATCACACAAACAAGTTTCAAAGCAATTTTTAAAAAAAGTTAAAAATTATGGTTTCTCAGTAGGTATTGTTGTATAAAAATACTTATCTCTCAAAATTTTTGGGCTTGTTGATTTTCGAAATATGGAAGAATGCGCTGCAGCGTTTTTTTCAATAATTTATCGACTTGTCGCAGCACCAAACTTGTAACGGTGGCGGTGAGGAAACGTACTACATGCAGTGTTGAATATTGTCTCAGTTATTATTTAAACCAGGACTGACAAAATTTGATATTGAAGATTCGACCAAAACATATATTATCACGCGTTTAATGCAGGGTTTCTTTTGAATTTGAACTTTATTAACTTGTTATTTCCTTAAATTTAGTCTTTATTGCTGGTTAACTCATTCTTCTTTAATAAATAATATTTTCCGTGACTTCGATACTTGAACTTGAGTTAAATTAAAAATAATCAGTTTTATTGGTGTAGTTTTGAGTGAGATCGCAAAGTAATTATAACTTCTTTAGGAGATTTTCCTACTGACAGTTTGCTTGTATTAGTATGACTTCATGCTCACATTAGTGGCTTACATGTGTTTACATTTGTAGATCGTTATCGTTACATATGTAAGCTAGTTCTGCAGATAAATTTCAGCTATAATAGTACCGCAGTTACATACTTAGTCAAAACATGTGGTATTTCTATCATATCTTGAACATCAAAATTTTGACATATTACTTATACAGAGTTTTAATTACTATGTATATAATATGTAGGTAGCTATTTTTGAATTAAATTACAGTAGCCAAGCAAAGCAAACTATGCTTAATGGAATGAAGACAGAACGTGCTGAGCTTTTTGCAATAGTTTGCAATGTTTAAAGTGTGTATTGTACTGGGTCTATTACAGAAGCATCGTCACCATAATATAGTGATATATATATATATATATATATATATATATATATATATATATATATATATATAGTCGGAGCATAAGTCTCTTAGAGATATGTTTCTACATTATGCAATTGTAAACGACGTTTGAGTTTCCCCTTGTGCAAAAATAAATGGTGCATTCAATAGCTTGATAATGCGCTGCGACACCAATTTGACCTAAACAGATACTGTGAACAACAGGGCTACACATCAATTTTTTCCTCGTTTAGTATTTATTAGTTTACACAGTATAGATATATATAATTATGTTTAGTGTACTCCTGACTATATATCCCACTTTCTTGGTTACGTCCTTGAAAGTCAATTGTAAATCCTTGGTAACATTAAAATTTACCTATTACTGCGTAAAAAAACTTTGCTGACAATAAGTTAGGTTCTCAGAGCCCAATCGTTGCACGTAGTGTCACTTGAATAGCCGATGAGAAGTAATAAGTAATTTCTAAAATTGTTTTTCAAATTTATTAATTTTTACAAAATTACTGAAAATTACACCTTAAATTCTTTTTGAGGTTTAATAGGCTATTATAAACACTCGATACTACAGTGCGGTATGCAGTAATGATTCAATGCCCTCGTAGCGACATTAACCTTTTACTGCTTGTTTCTCATTATTGTAAATATTCTAAATAAGGTGCTTCTGCAGGGATGAATAATTTTGCTAGCTATGTATTTAATCTTAACTTTCTGTTGCACCACTCTTAAATACTGATTGTAGTTGTTCATTTACTTTTACTTAAAGATGCGATCAGTGTCACCCTGCCTAACCAACTGCACTTCCTTTAAAATGTACAAAAATTATTTAACGTATAGATACCGTGGTTTCTCTAATAGGAGAGGGGGCTTACTATTCAAATTCGTAACTTTTACCCCCACGTGTAAGAAAGAAAAGTGAAAATTCGGTATTTTTCAGTTTACAAAGCAAATTAGTTGTAGGACTTGCTTTTGTCATTAAAATAACGTGTAAGCAAAGCAAACAAGGCGTATTTGTTCCTGTGTCCTTTGGGCAAGTAGAATTGTGTACCAAAACGTTTTTAGTATTTTTTTTACACTATCTCTCTCTCCCTCTCCCTCTCTCTCTTTGCTACATTTTCAACTTCGATTTTCCATTACGGCTACATCACACTTGAACAAAAATAATGATGGAGTCGTATGCTTATGATAACCTACGAACAGAAAAGTAATTTAATTTAAATTCATGGTAACGATTAGGACGAAGCGTGTCTCTAATGTTTCTACAACGACGTAGACATCGTCTAAACCACGTGATTATTAAAATTCTGTAATGAAATCGGGGTTGTAAAGGTTTTGGTCAATAATTCTTTAACTCGAAGAATAAAATGTGTACTATATAGCTTGATTTTCCTCCGTACATATTAGAATATGTACCATACAAGTTGCTACGATTCCTTCAATAAAAAAAAGAGATGAATATTGTTTCCAATCCAAGTTAACTTTTTATATGTAAAATGAAAGCCAAAAGTTTCGAAATCTGTGTATATTCAACTTCAGGGGGGAAGACGTGGTATACTAAACGCTGAAGACTAACGGTTAAAGATGAAAAATGTATATCTGTATGAGACCAGTGTCAATTTTTAATTTTTGTCTTTAAATTCTGCTATTTAAAACTCTCCCAAGGGTTAGTTTTCACTTGAAAAATATAGAAAAGCGCTTCAGTTCTGTTGTCAGTGTGGAATTGTATTTGTCTTTAAATTGTCAGCGAGACCAAATTTTATTCGACTAGTTATTACGCCAGCATACACGTCTAGCAGTCGCATAAACATTGGATTACATACTGGTTATGTGAGAACTTGAACATTTAAGTCAGGTGATTTTTCGGGACAAGAAGTGGTAGAAAGAAAAATTAGATAGCTATTTCTCTCATAAAATATAACCCGGAATTGGGGAATTTTTTGTTCAAAACTTCCTATTTGTAGCACACCAATTTATTTGCTGGGGAAACACTCTAGATTGCTGTATAATTATATGTATATATACCTTCTGCATTCATGGGGAGGAATTTAATGTTTGCTTTCAGATGATATCATGTGAAAAGTTCACAGTTCTTCTCTGCTGGTGCAATCATATCAATATGCTCAACTCATGGCTGTTGTGTTCCTCTGTGTGTGTGTGTGTGTATATACACAGAGGCCTAATGTAAAGTCGGTACATATAGAATGTAAAAAAGTTTGATGACAACGTACATTCGTTACATTCTTTGCATTGTAAATGGGAGTTATAAAGTCACTTGATTAATGGACATTTCCTCAACTTTTTCAGACCACATAGCAAGCTATTGTTTGGCTCCGAAAAAACACGACTCTTTATATTATAAAAATCGATCGCTCTTTTCAGGCAGACGTATTTTCCCCTGTGAGTATTGTGTATCCAGATTCCAGATGGGTTTCGTCCTATTAAGTACCTCTAGATATGCCGTAGTTCATTATGTCTCCAGTTTTTACACTTGGTGCAGTACGGTACATCGTGCATCAATGCAAATTTGACTATTTAGTTTTAAGGTTTAAAGAATAGCCAGCTCGCCACATGCTTTAATTTCATCTTTAGAAATGAGTAGAATAGAACTGTAGTGCTGCTACATAATTATACATTTAAAACACAGTTGTTTGTCTTTAGTTATTAAGTAAGTGGCGAGCCAAAAACAAAAGTTTTGAAAATTATTAACTGACGAAAATGTATTTTCAAAAAATTGTCATGATATGGATAAAATTCAGACCACTATCTTAATCATAGTTGATTCGTACTGATCGCTTAGTATCGTTTAATATGGTAACTGAGGAGGACATGGAACAATGTATTTATACTCACGGGAAACATTATGAACTGCGACATATATGATTTATTCATTTTAGTAATCCAAACATTCATGTGTCTATCCGATTTTACTGCTTTCATGAATAGATGTAATAAAAATATGATAGGATGTGCTTAACATACCCTGTATTTGTTCTTTGAGGTAAAATTATTGCTAGTCCAGTTTACAGTATGTAAAGATTAATGTTTGTCAAACTTAACACAACCATTATATCAAAATGTAATAAAATCGTAGGGATTGCTTTAAAATTTCCATTTCCATTATAAATTGAAGCAAATTGCGACAGTCAACTTTCTATTAATTTATACTGAGATTGAATTACTCTCCTGCAAGGAGTAAACATTTAAACCGCTAGTTTATTCAAAATAATGTAATCAGGAGATAAATCTTGATTATATTATTATAAGTAATTAATGTACCTACCTACATAAATGCATCAAACGTAATTCTATTTTTGTAACAATAAATTGGACGGCGTGCATGCAATATTGTTTGAATAATAGTAGACAGTAGACAGCCCACTTACTTTTTAATCAAAATTCTTCCCATACGCCAAGAAAATCGAAAGCTAATCGCGTTATACATTGATAATTCCGTTTCTTGCTCAAAACACCAATGGCGTCTATACTCTTTTTTACAATAATGGGTCTTGCTGAACAAAGGGGAAGTTCTGCTTTAACAATAATCGTATGGAATAGTAATATCGAACTTGATGGTGTTATTGTTGGTCTTGGTCAAGTAAAAATGTTCCTTTAAATAACTATTAAAGACACTTAAACGTACATACTCTTCAGATTCTGATTTTTTTTGTCTGCTTGTACCGTACTGTTTAAATAAATAATACATTGATCACGTAGAAACGGTATAGACTGCTTTCATATGCGGTGATTTCTATTAAATAAGTAGGTAGGTAGCATACAATAGTTTCTTGAGGCTTTATTCAATCAGTCGTTAAGCTGCCTCATTTAGACCTTCAAGTTACCGATCAGGATTACTTTATCGACATAATTTTAGCGTCCGTGCTACCACTATTATGTAGTTGTTAATTGGTAAATTTTACCTTGACTAATAAATGGTGACAAGCATATTTCCAGATATTTGTCTATACGTAAAATGTATATATAAAGTAATATAAACCAACCATAGCTACACTTGACGTTCGAGCTTTTGAGCTAATGGAATGAAGGACTATGCATAATATGCATATACAGGAAGCCTGAAACCACGACGCGGTTTGATGCTGACGACGACTGTAACCATAAACGCTTTAGTGTGAGTGGGGTTTACTCACACATTGCAGCCATAACTTCATAGTTAATCTAACCAATTACACCAAAATTCATTTGTGCTAATGTTGGTGATTCTGTGAAAGCTCATAGGTACCTTACAATATTTTTTTAATTTTGTTTGAAATCATGTGTGTAGACACAGTGATTGTATAATTTACGATTAAAACAATCATTCCGTCGACATTATTTAAATATTGCTTGTTGCTAGTTGCTGGTTAATGTGCTTCATTCAAGATTTGGGGAACATAATACATGTGGTAAGATTAATCCTTGATGTTGACTTTATGTTTTTATTGTCATTTCTCTCTATCGTTCGTCTATCTCTCCCTCTATGTATATATGCATTATCTATCCTTGTTTCTATTCGTTGAAAAAGTGCTGGCTTCTGTTCTACTCGGCAATAAGTCAAGAACTCAGAAACACAGAAATGCAGTAAGTATGACAGTAGAAAAAGAAATTTTGATTTTTGTTAGATCTAAAGATAGGGGCAAAGCATGGAACGTGGCAGGGCCGAAAATAGTGTTGACATTATCTATTAAACGTAACTACCCCATTTTTTGATGACTGCAATAGACATTTTCCCGATTGAGATGACGTTCTGAGATAAGCACGAATGCAATTTAGCTTCTGACTTGTATAGGGCCTTCTGCATTTTACGCTCGTACGCTCCAGCTCTACTTACCTTCCCAACTCCCAAGTCAGCCCTCAACTTCAACTACATATTACTTAATAATATGATTTTCTGAAAATTGATGAGCTCGAACTTTTATAAATCCCCCCATGAAGAAGCTTCTAATCAAAATCAACATTGTAAATTGTAAAGCCATCGTGTAAGTTATAATTTTGACTGGCAGGTATTTAATTTTTTTCTCAAGTACAAACTTGAGGGAAATTTAGATTGTCGACAAGCGAGCTTCTCATCTACACTGATGAGTTCACAAGTAGAATTATAATTATTATATTTCTCAGTTGTATTCCGTATGAAAAATTTAGTTAATTTTGAAAATACCCTTTGTATTCAGTCTCCGCAGGAATCCTTTGATGTGTTAGTTTACAGCGAAAATTCCAAAATATAAGCGAAAAAAGCAATTAAATATTATGCAGTAATACTTCAGAAGGTATTTGATCTGTCCCAGAAAGTGCAAAGCTAAAAATATTTAAAAAATTGTATTTGTATTTTGTATTATATTTTTAAGTAATGTAAATTCTCAGTCATACTGTGCATACCATTGTAAATTCATTATAATTATATCAGTTTATAAAATTCTTAACGTGTTGTACATTCTACTGTTACTCGTGGCAAATGAGTCAAGAGTGAAATAAGTTTTATTTCTTATTATTAAAAGAATACCCAATAATAATTCACTCATACCGTGCACTCTAACTAGTAAGATAGAAGCGGGGTGGAAAACGTAAGGAAAAGTTAAATTATGAACTACCTGCTATTTCAGTAAAAACATACGCAGAAAAAGTTACGACGCACAAAAAAATGTGACAGTTTACCCAAGAACTTTTTTACTTAAACTTTTATAAAGTATAAACCCAAGCTAAAACAATTTACAACTTACTATTAGATATAGAGCACATGTTAGGTCGTTATTTCAAGCTCCTAACCTTAACCACGGCAGTGTGACATTTGAATTGAATGCTCGCTCATAAGTTTAGGTTTATGTAGGGACCTACCATGACTATGTTGGTGGATAGGTATTGTCTGGATACAAAGTCGAGATAGCTGAGCAAGGTGTCCAAACCCAGTCGGGTCCATTTGATTGCATGGATATGAAACTGTTTGGACACCTTCCGCAGCTATCTCGACTTTGTATCCAGACAATAGGTCCCTATATAGACACCTGCTTGCATTAAACGGATCCAAGGAAAGGGGGTAGAATCCTATCAAATCGCCCCATTCCAAAACTTGTTTACCTATAATCTACTTACGGTTTTATTGTTTTTATTTAATTCGAATAAAAATTTGGTGTTGTGGGGCAAAAAAGCAAAGTTGTCGTACAGTGATTCATGTTGTTAGATACTACAGGTGTTGCAATCCCCATGCCTGTTTCCTATCTACGGGTTTATTAGGGTTAGGGCTAAACGCTAAACATCAGAGTTCTGTGTGGTGCGTATGTCTAAGTATAATTACCTACCTAGATGTACATATATGCCGCACGATTGGGCTGCACAGCTTACGGATCACTTGGATACTTTAGTATATTTGTCCAGTTAATGATAATTTGTCCAGTTAATTGAGAAAGCATAGCTTTTAGCATGAAACTGCTAGCACATGAACTACACAGTATCCCTAACTAGTGGGTAATTTCTATCGCCAGCTTTAACCAAAAGGTGTTTGTTTTTTTTATTTATTATTATATGGACGAAAAATCAAAACGAAGAAACGACTGACTGTAAGATAAACAATGACGTGCTTAATAATTTGCATAAATGAGTTGAGCACTTTAGTTCGTCAGTAGATATACTGATAACGAATCTAGATAGGTACCTATTACATACATAAAGTTAATGTTTGTCGATTGAACATTCTCAGAAAGTAGGTTACTTTTTTTAGTCACATCAGGACATGTAAAGCATCGGATTTAAATTGGGTAATTATACCTATTTATTTAAGATAATTTTTGCACACGTGAAACTTGATTTTATTACACTATATGTTTGTACTAATTGTTTTGTACGCCTCAGTTTGCGGTTGCCTTAAGAGCGACAGGAAAAACTACAGAATTCTTATTCGTGTATAGTAAGGGATATCTATGGATGTATTTCTATTTATCCAATGTATTTTAATAACAAACAGTTACGTTTATGACGCAAAACGACTTTAAAGCGCATTTATAGCCTATTGTCAGTTGTAAGCCTCTACGTAGAGTCGAGACGATTTGTATTAGGAATTGGGATCTTAGACATGTGTCGAGAGACGAGTGTCTGTGCATGCGTATATTTTATTATACGAAATTAATTTTAAATATTATATAGGCAAATATTTTCAGTTGGAAATTTTTTAGTGTGTATTGGCAATAAATCAGCGGGAAATAATTAGGATGATAATTTTATTTCAATGAAGTATAGGGACAGAAGGGATAGCTTACAAAGTATCTAATACAAACGATTTAGTATATACTAGGGTATTAATTAATTCATCCTTTGTTCTTAGTGGAAGAGTGAAGTTATTATCTGTATTAAGCAATTCTCTTCTACGGGGTGTGGATTTTTCTATGCTCGAATTCCTAATGTTCTCTGTGTCTCTCACACACATCTAAGAGGCTCAAAGTTGTGGTATAAATACCTTTTTGTTTGAGCAAGGTAAGGGAAATCTATACAGTGTCGCTGCACAATATGTTTCATTTGAAATTGAAGTTTGAAAAAAAAATAGGTAGAGGTTCTACGCAGAGTCGATTAAAAACAGAATTTGACAATAATTAATTAAATGGGCTCAGCGTAAAATTTGGTCGTGCCGAAAACATTACGAATTGGGAAAGGGAATTAAACCCTATACATAAATAATTTATAAGTTAAACGATTGGACAGCAAATGGCGTGTACTATATTAGTATACTTACTATACTTTCTTATACCTAGGATATTCCTACAGTTTGCAGGCTATGGTTAAATTGCTTTAACAGCTTGGACGTGCTTCACCTGTTTTTTTTGTATTTGCATGGGCAGTGCAGAGTAGAATTGAATTTTATTTTTGACCAAAGCAGAGTATTTGGATTTTATTTGAAAATACTAGAACACAACGTCAAAATAGTGTAGTGTTCACTAAAGAACTGTTTGATCAATAAGCTCTCAAGATTCCTTTGAATATGTACGCACTCGTGATTTTAAACAAATTTGCATGGCTTTATCATAGCTGAGGCAAGAGCAGCTCCGGTAGGAAAATTTTGGGCAACATCTAATAAAGGTATGAGCTGTTAGTTGTACACATGGGAATAAAAAGGACTCGGCTAAGCTAGTCATCTAATAGTAACAAAAAGTCCAAAAGTCCTAAATTAAATTCCCATGATTGTTTCTTTCTCGACTGCTCACTTACAGCAACTCTCTTGTATGAGGACAGCCTTTCATTTGTCTTCCAAAAACCACAACTACAAAAATGTTCCAAGGTGAGAATATAGTGACTTTCAAGCCTTCATGCTTCATTTTTCTCTACGATTTAATGGGCTAAATAATCAAAGGTAGCTATTTCTGCGAAAAATAGGAATCCATAATATTTGAAAATAAAATGGACAAAAGTATTATATTTTTTAATGTGTGTTATTCATTTATCTCACCGCTTCGTCATTAATTTATCCCCCTATTCGACTGCATGTACCTGTGCCTACGTTACTATTTAATCTTTCTTACTAGTATTTTTCGGTTGGCAATGTGCAAGTTGTGAGAAAAAAGTGGTATAGGAATTCCTTTATTTCCGCTGGTAGAAAAGATATGCAAGTACAATGGTGCATAGAAACCGTCATACTTACTTCTGCAGTGTACTGTTATATAATACCTATTTATACTGAACCTTGTGTTGACTGTATTGAAGCAAATGATTATAAATCTGGGGATACGATGTAACGAAATGAGTCTTATTCATTGTTTTTAAGTTCCAGTTCCATAATGGGATTATACGAATTCACACTTGATGCGTATCTTACTACTAGCCTTAAGTAAATGCCTACTTAAAAGCGAAATAAAAGTCATTGCGATAAACTGATGACTTTCAATGGGGGAAGAAATCTGTTTTTGAGATTAATTCTGTTAGTGCTTACAAGCACTACATACATTGAATTGTAAATAATTACAAAGTTTTATTAATTGATACAAATACCTTTAAAGGTCTGTTAACTTTGACTAACCCTCGTGGTTTGTTTGCTAAGGTTAAAAACCCAAATCCGTATGTGTTGTAGATAGTATTTATATGTAGTCTTGGTAAGGTTGTTTCAATGTTATGTAGGTAGGTAGGTATCTACGGCTACACGGCAGTACTCAAAAACGGCAGGGGCAAGTTGATGTACATAGAAATCACATCAGATTCATTGCTAAAATGTGTCTTTTCTACTTGTTCTTGTGATCACTGAGACGGTTAAATTGCGGCGAGAATGTGTCGAAATACTTTGTGTAGAAAAATTGAATTTAAGCGTGAAGGCTGCATTCTTTTCTTTTCTCTGTGTCTATGGACACCCACTTGTGTCCCCAGCACTCGTACCTTATTCACAGTATCCTCCGCTTTGGGTATTTTTGTCAAATTGTTGAAATGGTTTGCAAATTGCAGGTATTCATGAAAAAATAAAAAGGGCTATTATTACGCCATTAAGTTAAACCTGCTTCCCTTTTCAGACAATCAAAATATGAATATTATGTAAACAATTGCCTGTCTAAAATTAACTATGATAAAACAACTCTCCTGCTGTCAGTTTATAATGTCATAATACTCACTGTAAGCTCAATGAAAGCGGAACTTCGAGGTGTTAGGCTTTTTAAAAGCTTATCGCTTTTAATAAAATAAACTTTTGTAAATGATTGAGCTCGTAATTAACAAAAGGCAGCTGACATAGTTAATTAGCTTGAATCAATCCTAGTTTTTATAAATTTTACCTTTATTACAGTCAGCTCAGATTTTAACAGCATGTGACGCGGTTTGTGGATGATATTACTTGTTTGTAAAACGTCCTAGTACACATGTCTGCTGCTGTGTAAAAACAAGACTTTTCTAAAGAAGCGATTTAAAAAAATTGTTTTTCTGTGATTTGTGAAAATCTTTAAAAATTATTCCCTGAAGATTTTATTAAAAATAAATCTAAACCAATCAATGATAAAATAATTAAGTTGTATTCTAAATTCAAATTAAACATTCTACTTTTAAAATGGACATCAGCGTAAATTACAACTTAAACCCTTTAAATCGAAGTTTTAACGATCTTGTAGTCGAGCTCCACTCCTTTCTTTCCCACTTCTACTAGTCAGTAGTAGAGACGTCAAAACTTCCAGGCAAGTTTGGCCGTATCGCTGAATTCTGCCATGTAAGTACTAATTAGAACTGCCAGAGAAATGTGTATTCAAAGAAAACGTACTGGAAGTTACTAACTATACTTTTACATTAGTACGCCTTAAGATATTAACTTTTAAGCTAGTCAGTCTGCACTCTGCACACCGTAAGTCGTCATTCGATAGAGCCCTTCACTCCCCTCGACTTTTACAAAAATAATTTTTGCCGTCCAACTCCTCTGCGCTAAACATAATTTTTGCGCGCAAACTCACCTTATGATTTTTTCTCCCTCCAGGAGGCTTGAAAAAGAGGGCTTAAGGATGCCCTCCTCACTCCTCAAACGAGGGCAGCTAAAATAATAGACCCTCAAACTCCCCTTCCCTCAAGGAGGGGGCTAAAAACGAGGGAAGTAGTACTCACTTACGAGGGGAGGGTGGCAAACAATTATGCAAACTTAATGTAATTTTGAAAGTAAAATATATTTGAGGTATAAATTAATAAGCTTTCTGCTTAGTTTCCACTACTTGATTTTACTGGGTTAGGCTACTAGCGCAGCATAAACGAAACCTACAGTACGATTAATTGGTAACTTCTGAGCGGAGTGAGGCCTTAAGTCGAATCACAGGTCTTTCTATCGCGCAAAGTGAATGGCAATAAGGATACTACTAAATACTAGTAAATAAACATCATAATAGATGGCCTCTGACTATCAACTATTACTGCAGGATATTATTTTGGTAGTGCCCTCAATACTTTGACGATGTCATAATGCAGGTGCTCCAAAAAAATTGACCTGTTATTTGATTTTGCGGTCACCAGAAGTACGGTTTTTTAAGCAAAGTATTAATGACCCTGACTAGATAAATTTTCAGTTGCATAGATCTTACAATAGACACCAGGTTCATTTGTTGCGTTGCCTGACCACCAGGAAGCCTGCCAGTTTCAGCCATGGAAGTGTCTTTCCAACTAGGTATTTCACATAGTTATTTTTTTGGTAATTTTCGTTGGCCGTAATAAAGTTGTGAGGCCAAAAATTGAAACCAATCTAACAGTATGATGGAGAAGGGGAACTTCACGGAGCATGAGGTCATCACCTCATTCGTGCCCTCACTTTGGACGCCATTGTGAATGAGTGAGCAAGTGATGGTATAAGTTCGTACCATTTTTGAGGACCTTATGACATGAGGTCCATCCGGCAGGCTGTTTTACTCTCAGGCCCTCATGAATACTATGTCACGAGTTTGCCCACACTTACGATGAGTACAGGTATAATTTATTGTTGTATTTTTATAACAGTCAGATTTCGGAGTCAAGTTAGTTATGCACTGTAGACCGATAAATAGTTTACACTTTTTATAGCTTACCTTTTGCTTTTGAACTTTGAGGTTTGAGGAAAAGCAGATAAAAAATTAAATAATAACAAATAATAATAAAAAAGTTAGTGTTTGATACTGATAATGAATTCATATAAATTCGTAAACTACAAAATCTCAGGAAGGATGTTAATTTCGCGTAATTTACAATTGGAAAGCTAGTTGGAAGCTGTACATAGTACATATGCGTCATTGCAGTATGCAACGATTTTTAGAAAAAATTTTAAAACTATGTTATGGTTGGCATTGTTGATGCCGAGGAAAAACCAGAATGTCACGGACGAATAATCAACCAGGCAGTCGAATTTGGTCAGTGGGCTGTGAAGAAATCTATTAATCGACAACTTTTGAACTTAATGTTACTATATTTAACATGGATTATTAGGACCAAATCTTTATAGATACCTTGAAGACGATTATTTTTTATGCATTAAATGTAGATCTAAAGCGTCAGAATTTTTCAATGTTTTATTCGTGTTGAGATCATGCTAATGCTGTATGTAGTTCCTACCAAAGGTAGCGTGGGGCATATTTGGGATTTTCATTGTGTGCTTGAGCGAGATGAAAGTTTTAGTAGGGGTGTGGGGTAAAAAAATCCAAGTAGTAGCGAAATTCATCCAAGTGTGTAACTGACCCATTTGGCATACCTAGTTTCATGGGCAGATTAAGTCGCCTTCACTTTAGTGTCTCTCAGACTTTGTGATCATAGAGACTAGCTGAAAGCACTGCTGGCTCAACTGTTGTCATCGATTGACAGTTGCTTTGTTGTGTGTATGACGTGAGAGCGTGCACGCTGTATTTCACCAAGTATATCATATCATATCGTTATCATTTCAACGTTTGTTCCTCCACTTTTGTTTTATACCCGTCTGTGAATTCAGTTTATAAGGATTTTTTTTGTGGTGAAAATTTTAACTACTGGTGACAGTTTCTCTACCATAAGAAATTTGTGATACCGAAGTTAGAATCCATACTCTTTTATCGACCTTGAAATAAATTACATAAACCTTGTATTACCATGATCAATCCGGTCGTTCATTTCCTGATTGGTTGACTCGCAGTGTAAGTTGGGTTATGATTAGTGCGTAAGGGAAGTTTACATTTGGTGACAAGTTTGTTGCCAAAATTTAAGTATAGTTTATTAATTCGAAGAAGGTATTAAATAGCTAAGCTGAGTTGGAGCTTTCAGTCTTGTCCCACTACTGAGTCTCTTTCTATCACTTTTGTTCGATTCCCAGTCGTTCTATGCTGTACGCTCTATAATGGTAATCGATTTGCATACCCCTCTTCCTACCCACCGCTTCCTTGTGTTTCTTCCTTGACAGAGTCGTACAGTACGAACACCTCTGTGGATTGTGGATGGCTAGACCGTGTCATCTTACTTTTCAATTAACATTGCTCTATTACGATACTCGTGTTGAAATTCAAAGGATACTCTGTGCAAAAGGATTAATCGAAACTGGAGTCTCGTGAAATTCTTCGTCTTAAGTTCACAATTACAAAATCACATCATAGACTATTTTAATTTTTGTCATGGATCAAAGTTATCATTATAAGAATTATTGCCATCAATCTGTGACTCACCATACAAGCCATCACCCTCATCCAAATCAAATACCTTTGGCCCAACATCAACAAAAACCGGCCGGTAAGAACAGCATTTCCCAGTAATTATACTTTCCTAGAAACTTGGCAGGGTAGAAAAAGAATACGGGCAGGAGTGTGTTGCGTTGCAGTGCTAGTATATTTCTAGATTTAATAAACTATACTGTAAGTATGGACGACTCCTTGTTAATTACACATACGAACAAAAATATATTCTCGAGTTGTTTACATGGTTACTTTGAAATATAACTTACCATAATTCGAGTAAAATTGAAGTTTTTATTAGCATCCACAATCCGGTTCTCTCTGTCCCACCCTATTATGTACTCAGGTAAATTATGTCGCTGTATTGTGTACTATAGAAAAGGGTCACGGTGTAGCAAATTTTTACTTGGTGAGTGAACAAAAAGCGTGATGATGGAAAATAATTTATCGATTATCACAAAAAAACAAATAGTCCCCAACGCAAAGGAATTAATGACAGGTTCGTGTCACAGAGAATATATTGTTAGAAGGGGAATCTCTTACTAGAGCAGGGTACATAAAAGTGAACCTGTCCAAAACAATAGGCATCCGAAGACAGGTATATATGCTGTCAGCGGCGACACATGACCGAACAATTTTTGATAGCACTTTATTCTCAGGCTTTAACATTTGAAAACTGGGATTCATGCCATGCCGGGCTACATTTTCCCCGAAACCCTACGTTATTACTCTTACGTCAGTTGTGCAGCATTTATTGATATATCATATTCACCTGGGTTTTAGGATATCGTAACCCAATTTCTCATTTAGATGACGAGCATCTGCAAGTATGTAATTATATGGACAAATTGTACATGTATAATAGACTTTCGCTACGGTGTTTATGGTGTAGTGGGTTATAATACTGCTCCTGGATACATGTATGTGCCTAGGTACTCTTAGTGCATGGGTGGTAGTGTTGTTGTATCTTGGGTAAACTCCTGGGAACTCATCGTTTGATTCCCATCCGGACATTGTTTAGTAGCTGTAAATCGTCGTTGGTGCGGAGTTTTATGAGCAGTGACGGAAGGGTAATAATGTGTGGCGTGAAGGGTAGCAAGGAGATACACAGGCTTTGCTTATTGTTATTATCCCTTTCATTCATTCACAAATTACCCGTACGATCTCCTGTCTATTTTCTAGTGCATAATGCAGTGACGAGTGTCAGTTTAATTAAAATGATAGGTTACAGTTACGACGCACAGCACACATGAGCGTTCCTCAAACTTATGTTTTCATCACAGGCAGGGGAAAAAAAGAGTGCACGGTGCTCTGTCCCTATAATTATGTAGGTAGCTTCCATAATTGTTTTTACTATCCACAGAACTTTCTTTTAGCTGATCTTCTAATCATTTTTTTATGATTAACACAACTAATAATAACGGTGCCTATTCCCCCCACCTCCCCGTGTTTTACTTTTTTGTGATGTAACACAAAAAAGAAGTAAAATGAAAGATGCCCACAAATTCTAAATTCTGTAAGGTATGAAGTCAATACCATCACTAGTAGGTATTCAGCAGTGCGCTAAGTAATCATAGATTTATTTTGATTCTGCAACACCGAATTTCGGCCTTTGTTGTAATAGAATACTGTTATGATGTTACATGCAGTTGTGCACAGAGATACTGCGTACCACTAATAACTTGTGTATTCATTAATTTATGGCGCATAGAACTCCATTTGTCCATTGTCTCTACTACTTTATTTGCGTAAATATTAGCTTTACCGACAAGGTGAATTGGGGTTTGAAGTTTATGGGAGATTTATATAAACCCTGATTTAACATGCGGTGTTCTTAATCAATAAAATGACTGGATTGGTTCGTTCCTCGTCGCATGGAGGATGTTCTTCGGGTAGCTAACAAATCCCGGGTCATAGTCGAAGTGGAACATTTGATTTTGCGCTCTCTGTCTGAAGATTGTAACCAATAATCCTTTACTTGAAAACTAAGACCAGAGGCGTCTCATGGGATAACGAATTTTGGGGGCGTTAAGCCATCACATTGAAAAAATCCAAAATCTGAAAATCTTACATAGTACGTGGGATTTACAGATTTTCGGATGGCTCTTCAACCCGTCAGCAGCACCCTTTTTCCCGAATGTACGCCTCTGTCTACGACTGGATGTGTTACTCGCATATAAACGATCAAATCCTTTTCCTTCTCGTTTAGTCTTAATTTTGTGGTGCGGTGAAGTGCATGGCAATTTTTATAAATATTACTTCAGATTTCTGTCGACTAAAGCAAAATCGTACTAACTTCCTGTTTTCTTTAGCGCTTTCAAAGCGTAGGTAGGGACACATACCTGTCAATGGTAAATGCAAATACCGTTGTGTATTCTAATCTCGCAATCATAATGTGAAGTGATTTTTGTTCTGCGAAGTCAAGTCAAAGGAGGGAGAAACACACGGGGATTATATTGTGCTGATTGGAATGAAACTATTTGTGAAAGTTCTTGTTTAGGATGACATCTGAAAACAGTACTAACCGTCCGGTTTTATTGCAGAGTGCAGATGAAACATGTAATCACTTTCTCTTCTCATTTTATTAATCGAATAATTTTTTCCCTTTCCTGTTATTCAGATTATTTTAAAATAGGTAGATCCAGTAAGAGTATTGATCGTTTGTCAAGATTTTTATATCTAATACGAAGGCCAAAAACCATTTACCATCGCGAGCGCATTTTGTATTGCTGAGTCGCATGCCTTACTTAATCATTACAAAGAGCTCAGTGTGCCCCAACTTTTACGCATTCGAATCATATTGCAAGGGACTCGATGGGAAAGGATTGTTAAGATTTCCAGTGTCGCATTATTTTCATCTTATATGCTAAGGATACAGTTGTATTGGAAGCCAGCATACAGCATACATTGCGACAAACGAAAACGTAAGTCCAAGAGCAAAAGTTCAGCAGTATTTAATGGTGAGGAAATGTAACGAGAGTGCGTATCCATTCAATTATTTCTCCAAGATCTTAGTCATTGCTGAAGGCTATATCATGTTAAGAGAGCAGAGAAGAATTTTCTACTTCAAATTGCATCAGAAGTGTAAAAAGTAGCACCTAAGTTATTACTAAGTAAATGAGGTATGATATGAGTGTACTAGTTCGTGAGCAGTTAAATCAGTTGTGGCGTTTTGGTTGCTTGTGAACTTATAATTCCATTGTTTGTATGTACCTGCATACATATGTTCTTCTCATAAGCTATTGATAGGTAACAGAATACCTTTCAATAATATTATGTTTGAATTATTTGTCAGTTTTCACTCGTTGACGTGATGCATTTATCATACTTCTGCCTACTTGTTTTTAGCTTCTAAATTAGCTATGTAAATGGGAATTACACTCATCCCGCCTTTTCTTCACCTTCCTACGGTTTATCTGTTTTTGAATAACTTTTTCAATTCTTCCTGCTAGCGTTTGACTTCAAAGGGGAGGAGAATGCAATCCAGTCATGCTAAATTTCTCATGCGATTGCTGGTCTTTTTGAATTTTACCTTTAAAGATTTCTGAGATCTGAAATTACATGAGAAGCCGTTAAGCACGCTTGGAAGTACATTAAATTTTAGGGTTCACAACATATGCAAATCCATCAGAATAAAAAATACGGTTGGAGTCATAATTTTTACAAAAATATTCCTACGTACTGTAGACGGAGGAGTAGGGGATCTACTAAACATGTTTAAACGCGTTTTGATTATAAATCCAATGGATAAGTAAATAATTAAATAGAAGCAGCTTTATATTGCCAAGTGTGCGTGTTTACACCAGATTAGGATCATCTATCAAGGAAAATGAAAGAAGCATGTCTAATTTCGATTTAGTTCGAGCCCAATTCAGATGATTCAAATGTTGTTTGCAAATGTCAGAAGAATAAAAAATGTAGTGCAGAATGAGTCATATACATTAGTTATGATTATTGGTATATTTGAACATGATTTCTGAAATCTTGAGTTGTCCACATATTTGGAGAAATCCAATTTCTGGATGAATATTTGAATTCCATTAGTACAATCGAAATAATTCACATTTATAGGTCGTGAAGAGTTCGGAGGCCTTGATAACGATGCTCTGGATTTCAGTCAACTTGAAGATTTTATAACAGATGACAATGATGCTAACGGGAGGTGAGTATCTAGTCTTTTTCTTCCATGCATTTTACCCTACATACCATAATGAGAACTGGCAGGTGTGGATTCTGAAGTAGAATATCGGGTGTTTTCAGTTACTTTGCGGATACCCTTGCCAATAGTGAAGCTTCCAAACATGCGGGAGCTCAGCCACCAACACAAGTTATACGGGATCGAATTCTTGTCATTACGCCTTCAAATGATCCAGCAGGTTTTGTTGCCAAAACTGTTCCTTCAAATGGCAATCCACCTCCAAATTCGTATCCTTCAAATGCTATGCCGTATGTTGATTATTATTTTTTATAACTTTGCGGTCTCGAATGCATTTATTATTATAGTCTTCAGGTATTTATTGTGCACAGTCTATAACTTCGTAGACAAAACCTGTCACTGTTTTGAAAAAGTATAAAGTGATGGGTGTATTATTTAAGAAAAAAATACGCTGTTAAAATTTAATATTTTTTATTAATGGCATTCTCGAAGGTTGTAATGAAAATACAGCAATAAGGTTACCGCAAATATAAAATATTTGTGTCTCACTAGTCAGTGAATTTCTATTTAAATATTTGCTTTGATCCTTGTAGAGCAGTCAGTTTGCAGAAAAACGTTGTTGTGAAAGAAATAAAAAAAAATCAACGTGAGCTCGGTGCCAGGATAAACAATTGTTTGTGTGTTTACAATTAGTCGCAAGTTAGCTTACAAATTAACTGCATGATTTTACATAAGAGTAGTGCAGGATTTGATTAGTTGGCAATAGTTTTTTTTTCTTCTTAGAAACATGATCGGATCATAAATCTGAAAATACGCTTAAAGTATATAGCTCTTTAGCTTAATGGGTTTTCCTATTGTATATTTTATATTTTATGGGATTGATGGCACACTTGTTTATGGATTGAACTCTATCGTGTCAAAAGTGATGCATTTATATATTTTTTAAAACTTTATTCCTGTCATTTGAAGAAACGTTCAGAACAACAACTAAGTATTTCAGCATTCAGCTCATTTATGTTTCCTTTCACAACAGAGGAACATTTCTATCAGCCCTATGTTGAATTTTGTTAATAATTTGTTTGGTTTCACAAACAGTCACAATCTTCCGGACAGTCCACCTGACTCTGGTTCGGAACCTCCGTACTCTCCTACTGATCACGGATCTCGATCTCCTCGTAAGAGTCCCATTTCTTTCCTATTTTTTACTTTCATTTTACATTTTCTATTTTTTTTTCTAGCATATAATTATTTATAGAATACAATACATTAGTTTTACTTCATTTATGTAATTCCATATCAATGATATGAGCGATTTAGATTGTAAAATAGTATATATTTCAATTAGATTAGCTAATGATTGGTCATGCGGCAATTGTGCTCAGTAGTAAACTTCAATAATCTGTGATGTAGAACATCAGAATCTGAATGAATTTATTTTTTATACTTCTCTTGCATTTCAACAAACAGATCAGCAAAAGGGAAATAGCTTGAGTGCACCTCGTAGTCTTCATGACCTTCTAGTTCATCATCCGATGTATCCACAAAATCATACAGGAAATGGAGCTCCAGGAGCTCCGGAAGCAACGATGATTCCGCTTGTACAGCACGAGCTACCATCCATTGGGTCACCGTTACCACATATGGCACCCATGCATGTTCCGTCTTTGGTTCCTATTTCTCCTTCTGCGACGAATTCTGCTGGGTCGCCTTCTGGCTCGACGCTGACGCCTTTGGGAGTTCCTCAGCCGCCTCCTCCACACATGCATGGACCTCCTCATCCGACGCCTGGAAGTCAAAATTCAGCGGGGAGTACACAAGCACCCCCGCAACAACAACACCCGTCAGAAACATTATCACCCTTCTACACTCCTTTGCAACCAGTTAATGGGGAGAGTAGCAGAGGGAGAAAGCGCAAATCTTCTGAATCCAGCTTGGCCAACGGAGGAAATAAACATTGCATGATTCATGTCAAGCAAGAGCCAGGTATGCAATTTCCCGATATATACGTTTTTTACAAGTATTTTACCTACCTATAAAATTTTACACGTGAGCGTAATGTGTGCTTCGCTGCATTGGTAAAAAACAAATTACATCTCAGCAGTGCAAACCTCTACAAAGAAGGACGCGTAGGCAACTTGTATTCATGATAATCGAGGCACAAGTTGCTTGTGTAGATTTGTATATGTACGTTAGTACTTGTATGTTCATATTTTAATCTACTAATGAATCTGGAGTAGATTGGATGGTTGATAAACGAGCACCTTGCATGACTATCTATGTAGAGAGTATAATAGTATTATGATATCCTCGTGTACCCCTGTAGCCAAGCCTGCAACATCAGCGAGTTTGTTACAATTTCCTATTTATATTATGATGGAGATCCTTTCGCCGTTTCTCCTTATCAATTATAATGCTATTCTTATACAGTCTCTCAATCAATTTATTACAAGGAGTATATTACACAAGCTTTTAAAAGCTTCGAGTTATTTTGCGACCTGTTCACAAGCCAAATGGCTTGCAGCTAATCGCAAGTAAAATTAGTAAAATAGAGTTTCAGATGAAATTATATCTTGAAATTTAATTTTCAAAATGAGCCTTTTGTCATAGTTGTCGTATGAGACTTCCCATTTCCCCAATGAGCAGACTGAGACATGGAGTCTTTCGCACATAGAGATAAATTAGTTAGGGATATGCAGAATGCAAGTCTATTGTGGTTCTTCAACTATTTAAATCTTGTCGTTCTGCCGAAATAATTTCTATGAAGCATGATCTAGACGAAGAAAAGAAATTATTTATTGCACTGGTACGTGTGCCGAGCCGAGTCGCTATGCGAGTACCTGTACTAGGTACATACTTCTCATTGTTATGATCACACTTAATACTTCACTCACAGTCTCTACGGTGTACTTAAATCCTTAGTGATCGAACCTACTGAAATTTCTGATAAAAACAATACTATTAGTTAATGAATTCTTTGAAAAGATAACGATACAAAGAATACGTTGTGCCATTAGATGAAAATAAATGGTTTTATGTTATTGACACAGTTATCAGAGGATGTGGAATAGATAAAATGTTTTTATCATTCATGATCATAACCGCAAGTTCAGTTTTCGTACGTCTCAAGGATAAATGTCCGGAGTGTGACATTTTGTTAAAAAATTACCTTTAAATTTGTCACTGTACTTACTGTAAACTTTGTATCATATATTATGATTGCTTGCAATGCATACCAAATGTGAATCTAAAATCATGAACTTTAAGTGACGTGTAGTGATCTTTGTTTATAATGTTGATTTGATACTGTGATTTGGAAGTCTCAATGCAAGACATAATCACATAATTAGGTAAGGTAGTTTTAGTTGGCCTCGCTTTTATTGTGTTCTGGTAACTGGTATTGACGTACTAAGATTGTTTCGTTTACATTACTTTTGTATTTTGACTACTTTCCTGTGTTAACAAGCTACATAAAGTATAAATAACATACATCCTTATGCATTGTACTGTAATCAATCTTTTACAATAATTTTATCTTCAAAATAATGTAGGTATATATGTAGCTTTAAATATCTAAAACACAGGAAGTCAAATATGCTTTTAGGCTTATTCTTTTGAACTAAAATAGTTTTGGGCAATAACTCAGTGCGCCATTTAAATTTTTTTTGGCACAAAAGTATTGCTCATAGGTAATATATTTTCATGCGTGGGGAATTTTTCCTCTATTTTTCTGCGGAGAGGGATTTTCCGGAATACCGCAGTCTCATAAACAGTGAACTACATTAACTACAGCTTATTAATTTTGCTGTTTGTTATTATGTACCTTACATGCGTGTGCTGTATCTCTGTGTTAATCTCATCTGTTACTATAATTATGTATTAAATATGATATGTATAAATAGACGTGCTGTGATTCTGTAAGTGTGAGTGAATAGCTTTTGTTACTTTCATTCTTTTGTAGAAACTAATATTTAGCAAGACAAATATTATTATTATTGTTGGAGGGAACTTTTTAAACATTGAGCTGTAAGTTTTGAGCTTGTAATTAAAAACTGGTTAGCTACTGCTGGGCTCGTTGTAATTATATGTCAGTATTAGTCCGTATTACATGGGTCTTGTGTGTATATACACGAATATAGCGTTATACCATAATGATAATCTCAAAATATCTTAGTTTTTCATTAACTTGGTCTGAGTACGCGTGTATTCCTTGGGCTTCCCTGCACACTGCACTGCAGAGTAATGTATAATAGTATAATTATATTTTTTGTAGTTCTACTTGTTCTTTCCACATCCTCGCTGCAATGCGTTCAAGATAAGGCAACAGTAAAAAAAATGCTGGTTTCCTATGTTTATGTTGTGAAAAGGTCTGACTGTAGTATGAATAGACAAAAAAATCATATTGAATTTAAGAATTTTGACTGAAATGTAGTGTAGGATGCAGTAGAAATACGGAAATATTATTTGCTTTCATTTTCGTGTGTTTACAAGTGCATTTACTTAATTGAGTAACTGAGTGCGGCCACGCCACAAGCACTGACAATCAGTGCATGCTTTACGAGTACGATTCATTGTTTTTAGCTCGAGTTCTCTTTATATGCTGACCACTAGGAAAGCATTAGCTTCCACTCCTCTGTAAACGAATTAGCTTTATTTATTGCGGAGTGCCAAATTTGTGAAATCAAAACATGACTATGTCTAAATTGACTTTTTTACTCATTCGAAGATACGTCTTCGAAGGTTTGACTTCGAAATAAGGAATAATTTAAAATCTGTTTCCTTAAATTTAGTTGAAAAAAGAATGCCGCTCAAGTTCGAAACTAATGGAGCGCATGGAAATACTTTTAGTTTTTATCGTTTTTTTGTGGTAGAGCACCGGGACCGGGATGCATCGAGTAAAGTATTTCTTTCTCTCTTATTGAAAGCTACTCCTTGATGCATGTATTTTGAATGCAAATCATAGGGAATTAATCAGGAATAGAAACTCTTGAATTATCCATTCTTCTAATGTTCACAGCAGTTTTAAAGTAGTGAATAGTCGTGTGTGGTTTTCCTATTGGCGACCATGAACCCTATGCAGGCGAACCATTTTCTGCTGCAATTTATTTTTTATGGTAAACTTGGTAGTAATAGGCATCTAAGTTTTTCAATAATTCAATTTGGGCTCGCTCCCAACCTAAGCTCAATACAAAATTAGGCATGGGTACTGTCTCAATGCAAAATTACTTAGTATGTTTATTTCAACGCAAAGTTTGCAAAATGTTTGGCCAGAAAAGAGATGAAATGTACCATTTCGAAAAAGATACGTCCTCTGTCTCTGCTCTGTATATTATTACGTATTGAGATATACGAAGGTAGGTACGTTTGCTAGGGAGTCATTGTTAGTGTCAGTAGTCAGGAATATAAATAACATAAGATAGCTATGAAGGTAACATACTAACGTTTGAATTATTTATTTGTTGAAGTTGCCAACTTAAAAAATTAGTGACCTGAATAACTTTGTTATTCCACAAGTTGAATAAAAGTAGCAATACATACTGCTTCCCCTTCCTTAATTCATCATTAATTGATTTACACAATTAAGCAATTACACAATTCAAAAATACATAGTTGAAGTGTTTGAGTTTGACTTTTCAATTGGCTCTTTATTAATTCACTATGCTCCTTCCGACAATGAACGGCTAGGATATGCATCGTTGTATTGTCTTATAGAATAGGAAGAACAATTTTAGTTTTTCCATTAACTACAATGCCCCGTTTTATTAAAGGCCACAATTATTATTGCGTAACTGTAAGTATTTGCTTCCTCTTTTTGCAAATGACGACATAACTCATTCATGCACATATTTTACGAGTGTAGTTCACGCGGCTAGTTTTTGTAGCTGCACTCAATTAACCTTAATGAATGCAAAAGTAACAGCACCGTGTATGCTTTGGTAACAAAAGTTATGAAACTTGCATGAACCGTGAAAATTACCCCAGTTAGTAAAATAATTAATGTTACATTTTTTATTTCTTTACAGAGTTATCACCAGCAGATTCCGACTCATCAAATAACAACAGCTCCACAAATAATGGCCACGTTGATGATGAGTTTGGCTTTGATTTTTCTGGAGATCCTTCCATGTTCCTTGATTCGAACTATCAGTGTATCAAGTTTCAGCCTTTTCAAGAAAATAATTGGCATGCCCTTACTGATGAAGCATTTAAAGAATTGTATGTTTTGTAAATTTTAAAGTAAATTAAAAAATAGAATAAACTTCCTAATTTTAGTCTTCCTCAAACTTGACATTTTGAAATATTACAGACCGCTACCGTATTACAAAGTTGATGCAGACAAAGGATTCAATTTTTCTAACTCAGACGATGCTTTTGTATGCCAAAAGAAAAATCATTTTCAGGTAAAGTTTTTCATCATTGCGTTGTATAACTCATTTTTTATTTTACTGAAATACGGGATGATCATCGAATAACATTATTTTGAAGTCCATCGTATTCCTAATTTTCGACGGAATGTTTTGAAACTGACGTGGCCAAAAATAGAATTTGTGGAAAAGATATATGTAGCTAACTATAGTGCATATGGGTCCACAGTGAGGAACGTGACACTTTGTTGAATGTAGGATCGGAATCTAGAATATTTCCTTATTTGCCGTTACATTTAAAATACTATATTCTATACAACTCTATACTTTTTTAACTAGTAATTTCATGCTAAAACAGAAGAAAAGAAATTTTTTGATAGTAAATTCAAAAAATCTAATGAAAGAAATCATCTTTTTTGTTGGCTAGTGCCACATTTCTGCACAATAGTAACAATATTAGGCAATAAACTTTTAAGTGCATATTTGTATTATGTTGTTAATTTTGTATTTCATAGTATTCATATTTGAGATTTTATTTATTATCAATTTTAGTTTTTAAAACAAAAAAGAACAGTCAAAATGGAATTAAGTAAGGTATTTATAAAAAATGTTGGAGTTATAAGTAGCAATTTGGATTGAAACGGAATAAATTTTAAGTTTTAATAAGTTACTGTAAAATCAGCTTCTGTGTTCACTTAAGCGTCAGGAAGCAATTAGTGGGTGGCTGTGTTGGTAAACTTTTCTAGGGTTTCCCATTCTTGTGACGTCAGGAAGTTTCATATAATTTCTTTGGCCATTTCGTTTTCTATTGATTGATATTCAAACCTTCGGAAAGCTTCATTTATTCAATGACTACCGTGTAGATTTAAATATATGTACCATATGTTCATATTAGTAGGATCCTTTTAAAAATCATGTAATTCTTTTTACAGATAACATGTCACGCAAGACAGCAAGGCGATCCAAAATATGTTAAAACTGCAGACGGATACAAGCTTATTGACGGCTTCTATGTCCACTTTTATGGTGTCAAAGTGGAATCTCCTAACCAAACCATAAAAATCGAACAGTCTCAAAGTGACAGGAGTAAAAAGCCATTTCACCCCGTCATGTAAGATACAAAATCAATAAACTTAATATTACAATATGCAGATTAAATTTAAATTAACTGCACAATTATTATTTTATACATTAGTAATGAATATAATATGTTGAAGGTGCAAGACTTAGGCTTGACATTTACATTTTCTCTTACAGAACACAGCTTATGCTTTTAAGGGAAAATACAGATGACAAGTCAGGGAAGTATGTCAAAAAGTTTTGCACCTTCAATGACAATGAAAAATTAATAAATATTACTTTGATCAAACTGTAATTTGTGTATTGTTTGTTGAAATCTAGGGTTGACCTCAGTGCTGACCAAGTTGCAAAAATTACAGTGGGCCGGCTTCATTTTAATGAGACAACATCCAACAATATGCGAAAAAAGGGAAAACCAAATCCCGATCAGCGATACTTCTATTTGGTAGTGGGTTTACAAGCGCATTGTGCTGACGGAATTTACCCTATCATAGCGCACTCCTCTCAACGGATTATTGTTCGAGTATGTCATCACGTAAAACTCTTTCCTGGCATACAACGTTTATTGTTTATTTTTAACCCTTCTTTTTGTTGTCAATGCTTGTTTTTATTTGTTGTTAACATATCATGAATATCGATTTCAACTGATAAGAACTGCTTTTGTTTAGGCATCGAATCCTGGACAGTTTGAAAGCGATATGGAGCTGTCTTGGCAAAAGGGACATACGTCAGATTCGATTTACCATGCAGGTCGTGTTGGAATCAATACTGATAGACCGGAGGAAGCCCTTGTCGTTTACGGAAACTGCAAAATAACTGGTCAAATTACCCATCCTAGCGATTTCCGCGCAAAAAGAGACATTAGAGAGGTATTACATTGTAATGAGTGCTTTGCAGTTTTAATATAATTGAAAATTTTGACAGTTTTTTTCAATAAAGAAAATTAACTATGATAATAGGTTGACACGAAGGAGCAATTAAAGAACGTCCAGCAGTTACGATTGGTCCATTACAAGTACAATCCAGAATTTGCAGCTTTAGTTGGACTGTCAGAGACGGAAGCAGTAGACACTGGTGTGATTGCTCAAGAGTTGCAAGCTGTATTGCCAGACGCTGTGAAAGAATCGGGAGACGTTGAGTTCCCCAGCGGAAGAAAAATAGAAAACTTTTTGGTTGTCAATAAAGAGAGAATTTTTATGGAAAACATTGGAGCAGTTAAAGAATTAAGCAAGGTAGCCGATAAATTAGAAACTAGAATCGATCGGTTGGAAAAAATCTCAAGGATTCAAGGAAATGAAAGTTCCAAATCTGGTTCAACTGACTACACAGGTATGGTTCTTTAACATGATAGTAGGCTAGATTTTTTTAAAACGAGCGATGGAATATATGATTGTGTAAAAAACATCTTTTCAGGATCGCTGAAAGGAAAGAAGCGAGCCAGAAATTTGTCTTCAGTGTCTTCGACAGAACTTTTATGTTCCAATAAATCTGTGCACCTTCTTATTTTTATTCTTGTTATAGTTATGGCTTTCTGGTGAGTCCGCTAATAAACAATTAAATTTAAACTTCAATTCCCAAGATCATCTTAGAATCATCTAAATTTGGTATTTATAAATTTTCTAGCTTAATTGCAATGGCCGCTCTATTCGTATTGGAATATCAAAAAAGATCATTATATGATTACTATCACCCGAACTCAAGACATTTCAATTCTACAAATCCATCTCTGAATAATGATCTTGGGGGTATGCACGAAGATCCTTCACATCTCTCATTATTAGAGCAGAATTCTTTTCCTTTCGCTGCCAATACAAATCCTGTTTTGCTGCCTTATCATATTCATGCGACAAAATACAACAAGTTTCCAGCCAAACTGCCTCAAAGGAATCTTGAAAAAGCTTCTCATACTGAACCGACTCTGATTATGAAACCAGCTGTTCTTGGTAGACCAGCTAATTGTCCTGTGTACCTGAAATCATCTCATTGCAAGGTTGTTCAAGTTTCCAGTATAATTGCGATATTTTGCCAACATTTCAGTATTCGCTTAACAGTATAAAAAAAACAAGTAGTCAGCAGCTACGATCCTCACCAAATACTTTGTTTCGCATGATTCGAAAAAAGTTGACGTACTTGTATTTTGATTAAGGTATACTGTTGCCGTGGATCCAGTGTTGATGATGGAGTCGGTGACTACAGCTACATGGAAAGAATAAACCATGTCCCCGCAGCCAGTGGTGCTCTTCAGATGGAAATTTCTGCGCCACTTTCTGAAGTACTGTCTCAAAATAACAGTACCGTTGATGTAGCAGCATCGTCTAGCTCGGTAAAATCATTAATTTAGCATTTATTTGTTGTTTACGTAAGTAATGGATTATACACTTGAAGTTTTCCAAGGGTATTTTATTCCAAAAACAAGGCTTATAATAGTACGAAACCTACAAAAAGTAGTAGCGAACGTTAACGTAAGCTGGGCAGAGAGTACCATAAATCAGCTTAACTTTTTAGTCCAACAACCGTGAGTATTCTTTAATACACCCTATGAATAATACATTTCAAAAGCACTATTTTTAATATCAGGCTGATCGCCTCAAGCCAACAATCCTTCCACTCAACTGTACCATCTTATGAAACAATCTCCTCACCGATATGATTTATTTTTTCTACTGGGTTTTACAGTTTAAAACTTACATTTTAAATGTTACTTTATTTATCAACAGAGCAACCCGGTGCATAAAAATGGGCTGGAACGAAGGAAGAGAAGGCAAATTCATGGTAAGCGGGTAAATTAAAAATAAAAGGCTCGGAACTAATTTCATTCATTCCTATTAATTGGTTTAAATTTTTAATTTGTATGGCAATAAATATTTCAGACCCGAAGTTATTCAACGTGCCATCCATACAAATTCGGTCACATAACATTAACCAAAGTTTGTCATCAGCATATTGCATGATGAACTCAGAGGGCTATCATGATTGCGTTTCTTCCGAAAATCGATATTTTGCCAGTGCTAATCTTACTTATCATGTTCCGCTGAGTAAATATTGGAGCGAAATCAGTATCTCTCTAACTTTTAAGTAAGTAAAAAAAATATGAAATAATTTTAAGTGGATTTTGGTTGGCAAATAAAGTAGTAAGCTTATTAAAAATCGGCACTATTAGCCCGAAGTAGTCGCTTACGATAAGTTTTGTACCTACCCTGTTAGGTCCCGTAGTGCCTCAAATTCATTGATAATTTCAATTTCCCTTACTATTTTTTTCAACTTGTTTTAGTTTCTCCTCTAAATTTGACATTTCGAAGCCTCAGATTTGTGAACGCAACTACCCAGAGCACGGGTGTGTCCCGGATACAGTCAACACACTTGAAAATAAAGTAGATGGCTTATCAGACATTTCGACATCATCAATCGACACCATTACAAGGAATGTGTATTTAGCCAAACTGCAAGTTGGAGCCACGCCGTATTCCAGATTCAGCATCCGATTTGCTTCAAACTCTGAAGACTATGATGTGAGTACTTATTGTCAGTTTATTAATTTTAAAAATTATGATTACACTGCGTTCGTATTTTATAATTGTTTTTTCTAATTTTCAGAAACTGTGTGAACTGTCAAAAGCAGCATTCAAGTTTTTTGAGTTCAACTTTTATTTTTTTCGGGTTTGCGATGAGTAGAACAATTAAAAGTGTACCAGCCGGAACGAATTTTCCTAACGAATGATGAAATGCATCCTTAACTCAAGAAATAGGATCATATAAGTATATGAAAACATGAATGAAAACTTTCATTCAGCCGTCCCCAAAGTAAAAATTTTTATTCCAAACTTTTTCACCTTTGAATCATATTATCAATATGTGAAAAAACAGTGCCGTCCGTTATGCTCCGTCCTATCCCTTGCTGAAATACTAAAACTCAAAACAGTAATCGCTTATAGTTATTTAGGGGATATTTCATAACACGTAGTTTAAACTGAGAATGATATGTAATGCCTTAAACTCAAAATCTATTTAGTACATGCGTTTCGGTTATGTGTCTAGTTTTACTTCACAAAAGTGTCGCGTAAGATTGTTAGTCCTAATGTTAGTCTAGAGATAGTGTGGTATTTTACAAACGTAGCCGTAATAAAGGTTAAATATAAGGTGCTTATTTTATTTCTTCAGTGGCTCAAAATGGCAAGATAGTTACAAGTGGGTGTTTCCAGTTTTGTCAGTGCTTCTTGAACTTTTCTTTCCCGTCACTTCGTGAACTGGATACATTTAAATATTATTTTATTTTGTTCATCGTATTTAATTCCATCGTTTTAATTATCTCAGAACAAATTATAGAATTTTTATTGATCTTCGTAATATATTGTTATTGTAGTATAAGGAGAGATATAGAAATGACGATGTATAGCTAGAAAATTAGAAAATAATGAGGGCTTCATGCCTCATGGATTTTAAGGTAAATGGTGTGCTACTTGTTTGCCACGATTCTAGCTGGTTGTGAATACTAAATTTAACTCTTAATTCAAAGGAGTAAAATACTGCAGTAAAGAGAATTCTTGGGAGATTTGATGGATATCTTAACCACTAAATTCTAAATTGAAAAGTTTACTGGTCCAGTCAAATTTTCTAACAGTTCTCTGTATTGCAGAATGTTACTTATTTAAATTGAGTTATAACTGAAGAATTTATAACAAACTAGTATCTTGAAAAACAATGGCCCACCCTGCGTAAGGGGTACCTTAATTCATTTTAATTATTACACCATTATTGATGAGAGTTGATTATGAGAATTACTTGATTATTTTTGCTATTGTGTATGTTGCTAATAAAATATATAATATATGCATTCTATTCATAAAGGTCCTTAATGAGAAGGCACGCACAGTTAATGAATTTGTTTTATAAAAATTAAGATAGTTTATTGCTTAAAAGTTCTCTTTGAAGTTAATTTTTTATCAATCTTTGTGTCTAAACAATATGTACTCTTTTTGTTCAGTCTGGTATTGAAATTGAATAGTGCAATCTTCATGTATTTTGATTTGTAGTATATATATATATATATGGTGCTTCTTCAAACAGACTGATATTGTTTGATTTTTTTGCCATCGGAATTGGTTTCCTGGACGTTTTATAGCTCACAATATTTGAAATATGAAGATATTAGTACTCTAATTACTATAATTTTTGAGTTTTTATATCTTTTATAGATAAATACCTAAGCCATTCAATTTTTAGTACTTAAGTTGATCTATTTTATGGTTCATTTAGTCACTTGGTGTTGTACCTATGAGTTATGAGTAGTTTTATATTTGTAGTTTTGAATTAAGTAAACGTCATAATTACTGACATAGTTAAAACGAGTTTTAAAAATCTGCACTACGTATTTACTCTAGTTAAATTGTATAAGAGTGTATTAACTTAGTTTTGGTTTATGTTAAAGAGATTGAATTGCTGAGTTTGTAAAACTGTATTTGTCCCCACCGTGTGGCATTACCTAGTTATGGAAGCTAAGCGAATGTGTATACTATAGAACTATATATAGTATGACGGGAAATTTCAATATCACTTGCTAATGAAATTGTACAAACTTGTATAAACATTTTGTGGAATTTTCAAGCTGTGATAACTTGAACATTACAAACAATGACCGGACAAAGTTTTCGTTTAAATATTTGACAAAATTTAAACTTCATACTGCACACAATTTAACGTCTTCTTAATAGTAACTATATTAAATTGCTGAAAGTTGTGCCCTTTCGTTTTCGTTGATAACGTTTTAATTTTTAGGATGTTTAAAAATTGACCAGGCTGTAGAATTTTTAACATATTGAATTGAACATTGGTGCGGTTGCACATTGTTACTAACTTATCGGTCAAGAATTCAGGGAATTTCTCATGCTGCACCATATTTTGTATATAGTTTAGTTGTCCTTCAAACAATTCCCCCAAATAAACAAGGTGATGCAGGATACATACTCCCTCCTCCCAAATACTTAATTACATTGCATAAGTAGATGCTCGTAATATGCTAAAAGCTAAAACTTTCAGTCGTATTCCATATACAGTTCAAATCGAACTCCCCGTTTTGTTTTTAGCCTCTTTCGCATATCTCCCCATTTGTGTGGGCATACCTGTTCAACTTACTTACTGCATTAAAACTTTCAGAAAGAACATATTAATTAAATGGACATTATAAATGCCTAATATACATTTTTTGCATGGGGCAGCAAAAGTAATATTTTACTACTAAAATGAGACAAGTAATATAATTCCATTAACCGCAGGACGAAGAAAAGTAATTTGTTCGAAAAACATATCACACTCAAATATAAGCGGCTACTAGTTTCATGTTCATTATGAAATGAATACACATTCGTAACAATCCCACAAAGTTAAGATGTATTAAAATTTAAACACGAAGTGTATAATTACTTGACTATAATACGAACTTTAAAGTGACAATGTAGCCAAATTAACTAATTCTAGAAAAAATGTTATAAATGCTTCTGTCTGTACAAAATATCATTTGAAGTTACTGCAAAATCTTCTTCAAAAACGTGTATTGAGCTGCACAATCTTTCATATTAAAAGAGAATCAACCCACACATAAAAACTACATTGTACGATTATTGTTGAATGAAGGACTAATACTACTATGTGTAACTCTGAAAAGTAGTCGCTTAACAGTAGATGTATTTTTTTGGTGGGGCATTCAAAGAGTTTTCTAAAACGTAACATGTAATTATTTAATTTTTATATGCCAACCTCCAAACTTGTGTTACAAAAAAATGCATTCATGTGCGCAACATTCCCTCCGTCCCCCAAACCGTCCTACTACGGATACAAGATCAGAAAAGAAAAAATAACCTCGTACTATGAATATTATTTCATAGGAGAACCCTCGTTTTTGTGAATCTAGGTCACGTACGTATACGTAATAATTATTCATACTTTAGTCTATGGAGGAGTTCAAATATAGGTGGTCGTCATGTCGTCGTCAGAACGGAGAGTTGACTAACGATGGATTTTCTGTTTTGAAAATGGAAAATGTGTAAGTGGAAGAAGTGTTGGTAGGTTAAACTCACTCGAACTCACAGCGGTTTCCTCCACATTGATTTGGTTCCAGTGCAGTGGGCGTTCGCGTACCCGAATTTATGGTATACAAACCTCACTGTGTGTATCCTGGTGATAGCATGTGTCATAGTTGCTGTTGGTCAGTATATGTCGATGTACTGCTCATATTTTATGTAGAGCCTTCTTTCCTAGCTATGGTCATCCTGCACATTCCCAAGATATTAAATGTTCAACACGAAAAAAGAAATGAACAAAAATCTCACATTCTGCTATGCACCACCTCACGACCTATTGTATTAGTTATGCAGAAATTATATAAATATACTATAATATACTATATAGGGTAATTAAAGTGTATACATAGAACTATATAGTAGTTAAAAAGATCGTGCGAATGATTGTTTAGATGGAACAAGCTTCATATAATTTTTAGCATTATTTGTAGTAGTCATAGTTTGTAGAGCACAGGGACAATTTACTATATAGCTAAGTTAAGTAGTATAGTAATTATTATTATGTATAGTATCTTCATTCAATCTGAAGATTATTTGGACTGACATGAACGTCGAAAAATAAGGAAAGATGCCCTCTATTAATGTACTGTGTAATAATGATAAGTTGTGTCAAGAGATTACTCACAATTAGTATTAGTTGTGTATGGGTGGAGATGGAGAGAATGAATTACTGTAAAACTTGAATATCTGATAATCAATAAGAGTAATTATTTTTCAAATATGTATTCGTAATAATATAATGTACCATAATATATGAATATCTGTACATAAGTAATAGAGAGTATACGTCATTGTATATATATATACACATACCTACTATGAGAAATAAATTAATGACTTCACGCCAATATATTATATTATTATAAAATGTTTATATTTATTCCTTGCCAACCATTTAAACGTTTAAAAATTCCATGCATAAAGCATGTATTTTTATCCCTGTACATTTTTCATAAGTATGGGAACAGCGAAAGCAAGCTATACAAAAATATTATATTATTATCGCTCTTACAATTTATATACCGTAAATGTTCGAATAAGCTCCCATGCGTTTATTAAATATTTTGGGGTGGCAGTCCAGCGCTTATTTGAGCCCCCGGCGCTTACTACATTTTTTGGAAGGACAGCCCGCCACTTATTCAAACATTTACGTTACTTACTTATAACTAATATTTATGATTGCCCTGGACTGGAAACATTGCTTAATTACGGGAAATCAAATACCTATAGCTACCTTACCCATGTGTCGTAACGTAAGTGGTTCAAATTTAGGTTGCAATCATTGCACGCATTCGCATTCCCTTCAGGTGTTTCCTCTTAAAAAGTATTATTAATGTCATGGACGGAAAACATAAACGTTTGTTACGTGAACATGTCGGAACGGAGAAAGGACCTTCCCATTGGATTATCAGTTATCGAATCCGCAAAGTCATTGAAGGACATCAATTTTACCAGATTTTCGGATTTAAAGAAAGATTCCAGTGACGGAACTTGAGCGTTTTCTGTATTCAATTATCAGTATTTCAGCCATTCAAGCGCATGTGTTTGTTTTTTTCCTGTTTTAATTAATTAAATTAAATTTTTAAATACACGAAATATCCTCTTTTTCCTTTTTTTCGATAGTTGGCCATTTTCTTATTTCTTATTTAGTTATTAACGATGCTCAAATTTTGAATGGTGTCCATTCCTCCTCTGAAGTATTAATGGGACAGCCGTTTAAAAACAATGAAGTGGCATGGGGAAATGAGATACATAGGTAGGTATATTCGTTTGGTTCAGGTATAATTACGTAGTTACATAACTATACAGAGAGAAAAACTTTATTAAGTCACTGTTGCACAATTGCAATAGCTTCACAGCTCAGTATACAAAACAATACATTCTTAAATAAAATTCAAACATTTTAAAAGAAATTCAACACGTTATATAATGCATAAATAAATAAGTTCTGTGCTCTGTTTTTGTAGGTGGCAGTAACAGCAAAAAAGAAGACATTCAAAGCTAATGTAAGCTGTGTGGCACTAAGGCACTTACTTAATGGTTATGGTTACTTGGTTGGCTTGGTAGTTACAGTCTATTCAGTTTACTTCAATATTTAAAAAATAAAAATAAAACACAATAATGGCATGCAGTGCATGAAGACTTATGAAAACAAAAAGAAAGTAGTGTATTCAAACTTTCCCTAATAACCAGAACCAGAACCAGTGTGCCACGAGCTTGAAAATGAAAACCAAATATTGCTAGTCAATTATTCAGTAAGCAGGAGCTTCAATAATTTATTCAGAGATCAGAATGTGATGTAACTACCAATATATTGGTCTACCACCTTTAGGCCCGTGTTGCACACTATTACGCAACTTAAAAGGAATTTTTTTAATAAAATCATTCTGACTTTTCTCCGTGTGTCATTGTTGACAGCTTTATAAAAATGCGTATAATTAACTTACTCACTCCAGCACATAAACATGGCGTGAACCCGGTTTCAGATCCGCGTCGTGTTACAACAGACGGAGAGAGAGATAGAAAGATCCTAGCATGTACCTAGGTAACATAGGAAGGTATACATTCTATATGTTACCTATACACACGAGTAGACATCGCAAGGTTTATTTAAAGCACAAAATGCCGACATGATACTGTATACATAGTACCAAGTACAAAATTGAATTTAACGAGTTTGCACTCATTTCATATACACCTTTAACTATGTTGACCATAAGTGTCGACGGCATGGACTATTTACGAACTGTGAGAGTCCTGAAATGTCAATTTATATTTCCTCCGTAATTCATATGTTCATAATAATATAGTAATATTTATAATGTATAAACAAGAAATTCCTACTATCTCGGCACGGCAGAGCACAGAAGAGGTTTGTTATGATGTATATAGCTCTTCTTTTTTTGTCTATGTATATAATCGCACCTTCGGTTTCAGTCGCATGGTTCAACTACTCGGAACTATATTATTTGTATTTTAAGTGATATCTCTATGTGTCTCGCCACTCCGTTCCGTGGCCTACTCTGAGTCTCTGTTGTCTCTCTGTCTAAAAACTATCTACGACTACTACTACTACTACTATTTGCTTATCGTCAGTTCAAAAAAAAGTAAAAGATTCTCTTTGAGGTTCTTGCGGTGCGAGATGATCGTAAATGTTTGAGTTCCATGCATTTAGTTGTGTACACCACTTTACATAGATGGTTTGACTTATCTCAACAAGCGCATCATTCGAATTCCGTCCAACAAAATACAGTCAGAGAGAGAGAACTCACCTCCAGTATAGTCGGCACTGGGCAACTAAAAGAGTGATGAGACTTTATCCTTCCCACAGCACCTCACACACACAAGCTCTACGACTCTCATAGCAGCTCTCATTGCTTCCTTTAAAGGCGGCCCCACTAGACGTAAATATAAAAGTTGGAGGCAGTGGAATATATAATATATACTTGAAAAAAAAATCCCAATACGTCTAGTCCTAAAGTGTGTACATATAATATAGTGTTCTTCTGTCTCATTGTTCATTTTTGTGTTTTAATCTGCCCCAAAAAAGTGATTTCTCCTACTCCTAAATATTGTGTACATAGTCTTTGATCTTGATTGTGAAATTTAAATAATAATTCGGCTCCCCTCTGGCAAGAGTGCTTTTACAACAGTCAATTTAGTACACTTTTATATCTCCTAATAAGTTTTTTAAAAAAACGACCGCTTCTTCAAGTACGTGAAATTTTATTTCTTACATGACAAAAAAAAGTTACCGCTAGTTCAAATTTTAAAAACCGGTTTTTTTTCGTGTGGTATATATATTTAAAGCTTTAAGCAAACTAAATTAATAAAATTAGGTGTTTTAACATTTAAAAAATTATTTTATTTTATTTTTTTACATTTTAACATTTTACTTTTTCTGTTCAAAAAAATAAATTTCCTGTGTTCACATGGATTTATCCACGGATCCATTTACAGAGGATCTTGCATCTAGTAAGTTACATAATTATATTATATACATATATATGTATGAAAAAAATATAATTATATTATAGTCATCTTCACAAAATTTAATACTGTCTCATCTGAATGATGAAGAGATGACTGATTTCCTTTACTGTACTTTTGAATCATCAATGATGACACCACCCCTCCTGTTAAAAATACAAGCGAGTCGTACTCGTACACTATCCTTATTACTGTAACATGTTGTGAGGACATTTTAGTAATAATTCCAAGTAATCCTGATAAATTATATTTATTTTCAACATTAGATGGAAGCATGACGACTTCATCTTTTTCATACTCTGGAATGAATATGTCATTTTTAATTATCTAGACCCATGGAATATAAAGCTTGAGTTGCGGTAATATTGGCATTCAAATAGATAACGACTTCCAAAGTTCAATTCTTAGTACTACATGCATTGCATATCATTATTATCTCCGCATCCGCATGTTGCCTTAGTACATTTAAGCAGAAAAAGGAGTTCCAACTCTATACTGTCCTACCTACCTACCTACACGTGTATACTACAGAACTATTTTAGATTTATTTGGAGAACTTTTCGAATATATCGGCATACAATAGAGTATATACTAGATGTGTGACTCATAATAATATTATGTTCATGTTCATAATGGTGATTTCATATTTTTACGATAGGTCGTATAACAGCAACCGTTTAAGTTTAAAAATGTGTATGACAAAAGATGGAAACATTGATTGGGGAAGGTGTAAAATGCATTTTTCAATTATATATTAGAATTATTATATATTAATATTTTTATTATGAGAGATTCGTGTTCGTCATCCATAGCTTAAACAATACCATGTAGAGCCGCGCTATAGTTCATAGTATAATATAATATATAGGGGAGATGAGTTCCATTACTGGTTCTGGTTAGTCAACATGATGTTGACAACCTTGTCAAGCATTTTGGGGAAATAATTATGTAATTTAATATGTATGCACTCCAAGTGTCATTAGTAGTGTAGGAGTAGGTACCTAGGTAGGTAGGTATGATTCGAATTCCTAGGAAAAGGCCCAGTATCAATTCAAAGATGCAGTCAACCAATAACGTGTGTATTTTGTTTGAAACGTAATTATGATTACTGACATGTATAGGTGCTTAGGAGTAATTAAGTTGAAATTAAAATCGTATTGGGCACTATATATAGAATTGTACACAGGTACATATTTGTATTTACTACACCCAGATGTTCTCTGAGTAAACCTAAACTAAAAATAAATGAGGTTTCTTCAAATCTAAAGTAAAGAAGTATAAATAAAATTACTCACCTATACAGGCGTATTTTGTATGTGTAGAATATATTACGTAACTGAAAAAAAAGAAGCGTTTATAATTATAGTCCTATTACTCTTCCTTTTACCAACTTGTCATGTATATGTAAATAAGTGTGCGTGTGCATTATACAGTGAACTGGAACGAGAACGAATGTGAGTATACTATATACCGTAATAAGGGAACGACACATGCCTTAATATTCTTCGTTGATTCCCCAACAAATTGTCAATTTATGATGATGAATTCAAATCCAAATTGAAACACAATTTTTTGAATGGATTTTATTTCCTCCCAGACTGTTTTAAAAACTGAAAGAGCTAATTGTTTCATTGCCGTCCGTTTTAATGTTCTCGCAAGTCAAGGTTTTTTTTCCTTGGAGCCCAAATGACATGTGTGTATCGCAAGTATGAAATTGCATGAGCAACTCCTATTTTACCCCTGCTATCCACCGACAATACTATACATATTGCAATATTATTGTAGACTTTATAATATATGATTGTACCTGCGGGCCCCCTGTACTAATTGGCGAATTACAATTTTTAAATTTATGCGCTATGTTCCTTTTCTTTCTTTTTTTACAATTGCCGGGTTTCCGGCCTATATGGGTTCTACGTATGTAGGTAGGTACCTACATATTATATGCATTAAAAAAGTAATTAATAAGTCCTCAGTACAGCAAAGCAATTAGCAGAGAATATACTGCCGGCTTCCTTTGATTTCCATGGACCAACTCGTTCTTGATCCATGTTTTATCCCTTGTAGTTTTATAATACGGTAGACGGTTGGAATGAAAATGTATGGGCGCCTATATAGCTTCCGTTTACAACACAGCGAAATCGAAAGTGTAGGAAATAATTGCATAAACCGAGGTAGGTACCTACCTACCTACCTACATATCGTCCGTGAAGAACCAAAATGACCCATATCCAATTCAAGCTAGAATTTAAAATGAGCTACTTAATAAAAATCACTAATTTAATTGGATGTGTAAAATGTTGATTATGAGTTTTAAAAAAGTGCAATATGTTGTATTTACACGTTTTTGAAAACTGTAAAATGTTTCATTTACACGATTTTGAGAAGTGTAAAATGTTTCATTTACACGTGTTTGAAAAGTGTAAAATGTTTCATTTACACGATTTTGAAAAGTGTAAAATTTTTCATTTACAAGTTTTTGAAAAGTGCAAAATGCTTCATTTACACCTTTTAAAAAAGTGTAAAATGTTCTAATTACACGTTTTTGAAAAGTTCCATATGTTCTATTTACATGCCTTAAGGATTACACGATATTCGGATATTCATACATTTTTTGTAGATAGTACATTTCGTATTTAGCTAAAAATGGATATGGGTCATTTTGATACTTCTCAGGCGATATACTACTTGTATATTTAGCCACTAAAAATATCAAAGACTGCAGAAGCAAGTTTATTGTAATTGAATATATGCGTAATGTAGGCAGACAATTTTAGTACAGTTGGAGAGACTAGGCGACACTAGGCCTACACGGCTATACACCTACATAATTATAATCTAAATGAGCGAATTAGTTTATCGGACCAGACCACCAACACCAACACACTACTAACATGGTCAACATGTGAGACTCACAAGGGTGGAGGTGGGGAAGGCAAAATGTGTGGTGCTGTACTTTGAGCATATCTTTCGCATGACAACGACAAGGGGTATGAGGCCCAACAATAATGGGGCAAAATATCATCCTGGACGAGGGTAGTAATTACTACAATTTGGCTCCTCTTACGTCACACAAGAATAAAATGTCGTCATCGTCCAAATGGGAGCGCAGGGATTCATCCCGACAATGAATTCATTCAGCAACTTCATACACAACATGGAACAACATCACCGCAGAGTCTCCAACTCACTCAGAGAGTCTGAGGCTAAATCCTTTTTCTTGATCCTCATTAAATTTTCTGTCTCCCAATGTGCATATGATCTTGGGAGAAGACACATAATAGATCACAGAGCTCTAGAAGTTCCCTGAAATAAAATAAATGAGAAAAGACAAAGTCCATTTAAAAGTGCAAACAGAATATATAGGCAGAGAGCCTTGAGTCCACGTTCCCGTACATACAATGAGACATGTACCACACATGAGACAGAGAGAGAGAGAGAGAGAGATCTTGAGCCTTTTCGTATTCTGATTGCAGAGACTCTGGCTCTGGCAAGATGAGATGATATCTTGCATCCTCTAGCACATGTGAGTAACTAATTTCAAACCCACGCTTCTCCTCATCCTTTTTTCTCTGCCGTGTAGTATACGGAGACGAGAGAGATGGTTGGTTTTGGTGATGGTTTCGTTACGTTCCGTGTTCTCTACGTCGAGTCGAGAGATACTTAACATTCGTAACTAGCTAAAGGAGAAGGATCGAGGAGGAAAATTATAGCAGGGCAGAATATACATAACTTCATTTCGCCAATTCTACAGAGAGCACTGTCAAGTGGTAAGTGGTTGTTATCCGCGTCATATGTAATGGAATGGAGGACATACGAGGGTAGGACATGACACGACAGACAGACACACACACACACAAACACACGGTACGGAATACTGTTTGTCTGTAGTGTTTTTGTGCGCTACTTGCTCTCTGTTTTGCGTACGCTCATCTCATCTCATCATGCCTATAATATAATATTATGAAATGAACTACATCTGCCCAGCCAAACCATTGCATGGAGCCCAATATGATCAAACTTTGCAAGTTTGACAGCTAGCTTACGTTTGAAGGGAGACGCTGCTAAAAGACTCCGGAGGAGTATAATAGTTGAATGGAATTTAATGGAGTCTGTGGGCTAAAACAAGTCGAAGTCTTGAGACTCTCCAAGCTGTAAGCATAGTACAATAGAGGAAAATAGACGAGTCTGTACCTACTTTTTTCTTGATTTGACTTGGCTCGAAAACTATATTTTATACTTTCCTCTCGAATATATCTGCAATCGACTTGCTCTCACTCTGACTTTAGAAATACCTACCTACCTACGTAGGGCGGCTTGTCACTACATACCTTATCGTATCTCCCCCGTTTTAAAAGCTTTTGGGAGCCCACAAAAATATTTGCAAAGCTTCAATCCTGGGCCATGTGCAAGCGTCTCCGAGCTCTTCAAAAGCTCTGTCTTTTGGTCTTGGAGCAGTAAACACAACTAAATACGGATAGGGTAGTACTCGTAGACCCGGGGTTCGTCGGGTCACGTTTCGTAGTTTTTTTTTCGTAGTGGCCGGTTTCATAGTGTGGTCGTTTTCGTAGACGATTGTTTTCGTAGGTAATGTTTTTGGATATAATGTTGGCCCTTAGAATAGTAGTTAGTTATTGCATAAAAATTCATAAAACCGTGAAGAAATAAAAATATAATAAAACAAAATAACTTAGTTAAACAAAACCATGACATGATTAACACTCTTTGTTTTTGTAGGCACAAACATTGCATCAAAGTGCCATTGCTAATTAAGATGTAAATATAAACAATGTGAATGTAACTGCTTTCAATATTGTTATCACTGGTTGCATACAATTTGAATAGGATAAGGAATACAGGCCGTAGTGTAGTTGAAAGCAGCGGAGTGGTCAGTTCAGCGTTAGCTTCAAGAGAAGATGGATTCGTCTTCAGATAGAAGTGAACTTGAATTTAAGAAGTCGGGACATTTGGAAGAACAAAATATAAAAATTAAAATAATTGGAAAAACAAAGCGTGGTGGAGACGTAGAATTGTACGACGGATATCGAATTTACGGAAGAGAGAAAGGCTGAGTATGGAAATATGCATTTTGTGTGTCGTCGTGTTAAAGGACGTTATTGTCCTGCTCGAATAGCCTGGAATGCTGACAAGAGTGTGACAGTTGGTCATTTACCATCAGTGGGGAACAGACAAAAAGCTTTGACGCCACAAATTAAAACCAGATCACAAGCTTAACTTAATTGACCTCCTCACGATATTGACAACCAAGATTTTTAATTATTAAGAGTGCTAATCATGTCATGGTTTTGTTTAAATATATTATTTTATTTCTTTACGTTTTTATGAATTTTTATGCAATAACCAACGGCCCTTTTAAGGGCCAACATAATCTCCAAAGAGCAATTATTTTGCCTACGAAAACAGTCGTCTACGAAAAAGACCAACCTACGAAACCGGCCACTACGAAAAAAAACTACGAAACCTGACCCGACGAACCCAGGGTCTACGAGTACTGGCGATACCCTAAATACAGACAGGGATTTTATTATCGCTAGACAGACTCTACTGTAGTAGACTGTTGTAGATGCAAAAAGTATGAAGTGACTGCAACATCCCATGAGTTCTTTCGAAATAAAATAAAAACTACCTGATTGTTTCTGTTCGAGTAGGAGTTTTCAAAGTGGTAGGTAGGTATAGGTATTTTGCTCGGGAGCTCCGGAGGATGCCAGGGCTACGTACCCCTGAGCTTTTCCTTTAAAATAATAATATTGTCTAAAGTCTAAAGTAAACTATACCTATACGTAGTCTTATTAGTATTCGGGCCGTTGATTCGTAAAAGTTTAACTGCTTTTTCATGACCAACAACATCTATGTGGAAGATGTCTGTCTGTGAGGAGGACTTACGAAAGACTGTCTAATGTAAAATTCAAAAACTGTCTGGAATGTATGAGTACTTCTCATTACTGACTTACTCATGATATGAGTTTTGGAGCTATCATCATTTGAGGGTGTAAGTAAGGAGGGATAGGGAAGCACGTGGCAACACCTTTGTGGACACATACATACATATTCCTATATGTAAGTACAGGTACATATAGCTCATATGCTTCAGTTTCAACTTGAACTGAATCAAATTATCTCTCGAATCTTTTATGCAAATGTATATAGTTCTCGCAGAGAGCACGGCACAAATCCCAAATACTCTCTCTCGCTCTCTCTCTTGTTATATAGAAGCAAACACGGATTTAAGTACAAGGAGAGGGGAACAATAAAGCTATACACATAGGAATGATTATCTCCCAATGGCGGAAGTCATGGAGCCACCACATCCATCCTGGATTTGTGAGTTCGTCATTATTTGAGTGATTTTAGATTTGTGAAAGTTCACCATTAATATTTAAACTTGAGGTGGTGCGGTGGTGTGACAGGATGCGGGAATAGGCTATGAGCTTATCACGTCCCTGTAGAGGATTGTCGTTCCTTTGGTCCCAGATCCCATATAGTAATCATGAAAAGCCATAAAATTTTCATGTATTTCTAAAATCTAAATAAATGGTTAAGTGATCAAAGATAATTTGAAATGCAAGTTTCCCAATAAGGGGGGTGATGTAATGCATAATAGATTACATGTTTTTGGGCTGATAAGCTTTATGCCCCAGTCAGGCTTTTAATTCCATGGAATTTTGTCAACTACATACACACATTACACATGCGGAAAATTGTGTCTCTTTGTAGACGTTCCGTCGTTGGTGTTAGAATTTATTAACTTATTAATAAGGAGATTGAAAGCATAGTTCTTATATATGCGTTTACGCACAATTGCATTTGCCTTGAGTCTGGCTCCACGAGACCGTTACATTTCTTCGGAAAAGGAAATTTGCCGTCTGGGTTTTGCGGAACGGGCTATATATGTAATATGTTTTCCTACTTGAAACTCAATGATCAAAAAAGTGTTGTTAGAAACCGATACGGATATATATGTATATATGAAAATGAATGCAAATATAATATAATCTCTCGAGTTTGAACGAATCAAGTTTTGGTTAAAAGTGGAATAATCTGGACAAGTCATCTAATTTACACAAGTAGCTCGATAAATTTGATAACTGCATTATTCTACACACGAGCTTGTCTCTCAACGGGTCTGTCTCATTCCATTATAATTTATGCGAATGGGTATACACATATATATGTATATTTGTGGATTATGTCTCTATCATCACTCTCCCCATATACTCTCCTACAAGTAAATGGAACACAACAACTACACAACAGATTTCGAGTTAAGAAGTTACACGCCATCGAGTGTATCGTATTATGTTAATGCACACCAACTATACTGAATGACACATGCTAGATTAGATAAGGTATTTAAATATTCTATCTACTCTCATAATATTATACATCGTGCAAATATGCCTTTTTTGTGAAGTGATTGAAACGAAGCTATCAGAGACTCTCGAGTGTCACGGGACGCACTCATACAATAAAGTTATTATGGTAGCTATTAACCAATTCATCTCATCATAAACGTCCGGGACTACAGTATGTATATAGGACCATATCTGTGGAACTCCTCGCGTTTAAAAGATTTCCTTTTTACTTTATTTTGTCCAAATCGATTTGCATATTGTATAAAGCCAAAATATTGAAGCAGGAGTATATATAGTCCCTGCTGCGCTACAGTCAAAAGTCAACACCAGCTCAAAGAGAATTTAAGAAAAATCAGCGTGAGCCCCTATGTACGAATACGAATGAATGGAAATTGTAAGAACCTGGAATCACAGTTTCCACTGTGTGTGTACAGTCAAGCCATACAATTTTTTCGACTACAATATCATATAATAATATATGTCAAGTCGTTCTTGTTCAGGCCAGGGACAGGAACGGAGTCGCATTTGAAATAGTGAGAGGCACATTCAAAAATTTCAAAAGATCCATAGTTATACATCGGACCCGGACTCCGGACCGGGCAGCTTCACTTTGCTAATATATTAGCCAGTTATAAATTCTGTCCTAAAAACTATATATTTAGGTACTTGGAATTTGCTTTTTTTCCCAAATAAAAATTAACTTGCTCAATCTATGTATGTATTTGGCGACAAAATAATTTTTACCTAAACATAAATAGGGTGCGCCATTATGTTTTAAGGTTGAAGGTCTTTTTATTTTACCAGAAAAGCTGACATATGTAGAGTACCGTATTTCCTGTTATAGTACACGGGTCTGTAATTGTACACGGGCCTGTTATAGTACACGGGTCTGAGAGCTATGAGTTTGAATAGAACACGGGTCTATTTAACACACTATTATATGGCAGTACACGGGTCTGTATTAATACATTACAGGAAATACGGTACATAATATATTGGAAACGTATAGAGTAGAAGTTCCTGAGCACAAGAAAAATGCAGGAGCAGAACAAACATGTGGAGGCATCGAATTTAAACAGTGGTCTTTTGAGATAGTATACTATAAGGATTCGATAATGAATATATCAAAATAAAAATTCGATGAACTCTGTCATTTAGTCACGATCTGAAGCATATGTATGCCACATTAATTGTTCCCCGTTTTTCGTACGCTAGTATGTATGTATGAGCTCTATATAGTATAGACAGGCTCCACTATTTTTACAGCTGTCGAATGGCTCACAGTCAGAGTGCTCAGACCCATTACATAATTACCTTGTGTGTTACCGTACCACTATAGTATGAGCAAGTTTATTCTGACAATAGCAGATTCCGCCGAGATTGTGACCGCAGCAACAAACGCAAATACATTAAATAAAAAGACCGGGTCTTATTGGTATATTCTTCTCTTTAGTAATTTTTATTGCTTTATTATTTGCCATTAATTACATAGGCGCATTCCAAAAAGGAAGGCTTCCTATCCACGTCTATTATGTAGGTGTAAATAAAGTTTAGAACAATGGAAATGGAAGCATATGCGGAAAAAAATATTAATGGAAAATCCAATAAATTTTGTTCAAGGTTCAACTTCTCCTATAACTTCGATTCCAATAATTGGGAGAATCATCAATCAATAAACTTTCCATCCAGGTGTGGTGTGTTCAACTGACATGGGAACTGCTGCCAAACGAAAACGACCTACATATGCTTATAGAAATGTACGGCAGGAACAGCATAGCTCACAATATAGTCACGACACTGTATTCGCAATTCGCTCGCAGTTCTGGTCCGGGTATGGTGGTGACACGGCTATGGACACACATGCAACATATGCATATAGGTTAATAGTTTAATAGGTTCAGTTTCAAACAATTCGCGTTTCACTATTCCGCCCTATAACATTCTTGGAACATATATATTATATATAGGTCTCCATCAGAACCGGATCGTCATTAAACAAATCTCTATGATTCTCGTATGCATGGTACGGTATGGTATGGCTGATTTTTTTTACAGTAGAGCGGAAGTGTATTGTGCAGTAATGTCGTTCCACTATGTCAGCAGTAGGATCATGTAATTGGAAGTGATAGAGTACCGGAACGCATATTAATAATCATTTCTCCGTACAAACCTGGGTTCACTGCTACAAAAGAATGAGTCCCTACATTATACATTACCCGTTTTCAGCGCATGACTACGCTGTCCGGACACACTGTACTGTGCGTAAACGTAAAAGGAGCCTTTTGCAAAAACCTGACGATTTAAATACCTATATACACAAGTACATTTACTTTTCAATCAATATCATCGCTCGCATTCAACAAAAATTAGTTGAAGCTTGACTGCGGCTACAATCGCATGGGGGAGAGGGAGCTTTGTTGGAATATAAATATGAAATAAGTATTTAAGTGTAATTATGTCAGCACTCTGTGTGAGTGAATAGAGGCAGGTTAGCACGAACTGTGCCTGACTCGACTACCACAATTCCAATTTATTCGGTTTAAAACTTGGTGCAGCGAAGCTAAAAACTGAGCTCCGAATAAAACTTTTATTCTTTTATGTATATATTACATACATTTCCAGACTTGGATTCGAATCGATAGAAAATATATACATAAGTGTCGTACAATAGAGTACATTTAAATAATTACTACTGACGAGAGTTGTGTTGTTGAAGAAGGTAATTTGATTATATTTGTGTCATTTTACTTACTTCCGAAATAATTATTCCTATATAATGTGTCTTCAGACTTCACCCAATTATTTAATAATTATTACCAACCGACTGTATACTACTTGAATGTATTGAGGTTATCTAAATTACATTAATGCAGAAAATGTATTCACCGTCGTACCAGCACCAGTACCAGTACTAGCTACTCCAAGGGTTCGTTGAAAACTATGAAGGTTTGGATATGGAGCAGGGATTTTAGACCAATCTTCTATACCATCGAGGATTTTTAGCAGGAGCATTATAATACCAATGCAGACGCAGAAACTAGAAACCTTCTAGTCCCCGCGTAATAATAGTAAGATGATAGCCAGGAGTGGTAGTAGTAGTAGTCAGTGTGAAGGCGATTACTGATTACTTTTGGTTAGTACTTGAAAGTGGGATTTTTTGCTGTGGAGGTACATATGGCACACACTATACAGAGTGTATTAGTGTATGGCGTGAGGAGATGAGTCATTGGGGCGGCGGTATAGCCAGGTTGGTTGTGGTTCAAGTCATCAATAATCATCCAGACTTGAGTTAGAGTTTAGACCGAGAGAGGTGCTGCTCAGATCAAAATGTATTTTACCTTTCCCCTGTTTCTTGTGCAAATTCCGTTGGGGTATCATTTCACGGCCAAGCAAATCTAGAGAAAGCATTGGATGGAAACCATGGTGGCGCGATCGGATTCATGCGATGTAGAGGATATGTAGGTAGCATAAAGACTGGCTATAGAGTGGACCGTCAGGGATCATGAGCATAATAGTGTGCAGAGGCCGAGTCTGGCCGACATTATGTTGTAGCCAAGACTATATTGTAATATATGCTCAGAGTAAAGTAGATATGCAGTAATTGCATACAATTTTGTTCAATTTTTCAAAACTCAAAACTACCTACATTAAGTAAATAAAGTTTACATTCCACTGAAATGAATACGTTGCCATAACTTACTAGAATAGGTAAACTATATGTCCTCATAATTCTATACTCATTGCTACTGTCAGTTCATGTATAATAATGTGACTTGTTTGCGTAACATGCGAAATCAACAATAACATTTTATCGTATTTCATGCAAATTTTATTGTATTCTTCAAGCACACTTAACGATATATCTATAGAAATGGAGGGTTTTTGCCTTGCTTCGAATTCGATTCATAACTTCTTAAAGTAGAAACAGTTTTATTATTTTATCTTTAGTAATGGTCCTCAACAACTTTATATACTCTTACTCTTTAAGGATTGAGGAAAAACCTTCCTGAATATTAATGGGCTAAAAATATTGTATATCATACAAGGGTATATATGACATTTGGTGAAAGGATACTTTCGTAATCGATTCAATTCCTTAGTACTTGTGTTGTGTACTGCCACTGCGAAAGTCACATTGCATTAAGCATTATTATGATTGTAGTACAAGAGCCTTGGGGCATTAGTTTTTGATGCCTATTAGAAATATGCGATGTAGTTGTAAGAATCGTATACTAAAATGTCAAATCAATCACATAAATTACATGCGCTAGGTTAAGTACGCTGATGTACATAATTTTCATCTAAGTAAATAAATGTCCATGGATTATTATTCTTTTATATTTTATTACCATTAGCCCACTTTGGAATCTGTTGTGGTTCCTCGTCCGTTGAGTAAATCATTCATTTTTCATAATTGATACGTGTAGATAGTCATGGCTAGATAGAGCTCCAAAATATAATAATATGCTTGAAATGGTCAAAGCTGGCGACTGGCAGAACTGAACCATGTGAATTGTTTGTGCAAATCTGTGGAATGTTTTAAGTGGAAAGTTCGGGTCCGGGCCAGACCCGACCCGACAGGCAGACTCAGTCAGTCAGACGCGGCACGAGACACTACGCTGATGTTCTGTATGTATGAAGTAATGTAGGGCTAGTGCAAGAGTTTTAGGTGCTTTCTGCAGCCGGGTTCATGTTATAGCTTTTCACTAGAGTATGAATATAATAGCATTAAAGCATTGTGTTGTATGGTATCATAGGCTGCATTTCAGTTTCGGAAAAGGCAGTTGTTGGCATGCTCAAAAGTGATCCCAAAGTTCCACTGTCAGTTCCCTTGAAAGCAAAACGACTGAAATTGGTTTGAAATGGGAGCTTGAGTATGTTAATGTATGGAGCTCAACTAATATCTCTTGTTATTGTTTCTAAGTTATCTAGTAGGAGCCTATACCTGAGTAGAGCTTGAAATTAATTACAGCTAAAAATAATGACATGGGATGGTATCTATGAGGTAGCGGAAGGAGAAGTTTTGTTAGACTTTATGGAACTGGAATTGAGAAAGTTGGAACTTTGAGAACACTACACTACAGTTCTTTGATAGTTTGTAGGTTTGAGGCAAACGGTAGTGCAGCGTACTGGGCTATTTGATGTGGATGAGCATTGGAAGCACGGCGAGGGAATTTTAAGTTTCACCGCTTTACCGAACTCGGTCTCGTTGATATTTTTCAGGAGGGGACAGAGTAGGAGAAGTGAAAATTACATGTGATTCGGCGAAGGGGAGAACCCGAGTGACGGGAGGATTACGGGTTCAGAAGGAGACACCCAGTCCGAAAGAAATAATCAGTCGAGGAAATAACACCGATCGTTGGGTTATTCCAGACTCATCGTCATTAGCAACAATGGAGAAAAATTCGGATATTGTCGAATTTTACCGCAATAAAAGTGTATTTGTGACTGGAGCAACTGGATTTGTTGGAAAAGCCGCCGTAGAAAAACTTCTTCGGTCATGTCCCGGTATAGGAAACGTGTATGTTTTAATTCGACCGAAATCCGGTGCCGATGTGAAGTCACGATTGGCGGAACTAATAGATAATTCGGTAAGATTAAAATGTAGCACACGGTGCCGCATTCCTAGTGTACGTATTAGAATGCAGTATTGTATTAACATTGAGTTTAACCTTTGGCCTGAATTGAAAAAATTAAATATACATTATTTATTTTATATTTTTGTCTTGGTGTCAGTGGGTATGACGGGTAGGGAGTGGATACAGTTTTTTTTTCTGTATATATAAATGTCTGATATTTGTCCTTTGAATGTCACAGCTATACGACACCCTAAGGGAAGAAAATTCAGACATTTTATCGAAAATCATTCCAATAGCTGGAGACATCACTTTACCTGAGCTGGGAATCAGTGAAGAGGATCAAGCCATGCTATGTGAGAACGTACATGTAGTTTTTCATTCTGCAGCCACCGTAAAATTTGATGAAAAACTGAAGTTATCTATAAATGTTAACGTGTGTGGTACTCAGCGGTTGATTAGCTTGTGCAAAAAGATGAAACATCTTGTTGTAAGTTGGAACAATTTAAAATTAATTGGTGTCTAATATCGTCTTATTTTAGAAGCAGTGTGTTTCATGGTAATAATGATGTCATTTTGTTGAATTCTTAGTCTTTGGTTCACGTCTCTACTGCGTATGCTAACTGTGAACACTCTGAAATAAAGGAAATCATATATCCGCCTCCAACTGACCCACACAAATTGATCGAAAGCGTACAATGGATGAATGAGGACATCGTAAACACTATAACACCTCAGTAATTTTTTAAGATTTTATTACCCTCAATCTTTGAAGTTTTCGTATTATTTTTCCTTTAACCATGTTGAATGTTGTGTTTAGTCTGATTGGGAACAAGCCTAATACATACACCTACACTAAGGCATTAGCCGAACATTTACTGAGCGAAGAAAATGGGGCACTTCCTATTTGTATTGTTCGTCCTTCAATTGGTAAGAATATGCACAAAATTCATATTTTGTGAATTGAGGATTATGAAAAATCTGGTCTTGATAAGTATGTAATCTCATGTATTTATAATGCAAAATTTCGGAGAGGAATTAAAACGCAGAAGTTGGATTTATTTTTGTGTCATTATTTGTGCTAATCAAACATCTTGTACTGGAATTTATGCAATTTCCGTGTATCTGGTAGTCTTTAGTTTTAATTTAAGTGCGGCTTAATAAAACGCAACTGTTTGCCTACAACAGGTAATTGTATGCTATGTTTGCAGTGACTGCTACATTCAAAGAACCCGTGGCTGGATGGGTGGATAACATAAATGGACCCACTGGTCTTATTGCTGCGTGTGGTAAAGGTGTTCTCCGTACTCTTCTGTGTCATCGAGAGAAAGTTGCTGATTTGATTCCTTTGGATTACCCTGTCAACTTAATAATTGCAGCCGCATGGCATACTGCCATTGCAAGGTAATAGCTACATATTATGTTATTCTCCATGTCTTCGCCTTTGATTAAATATTCCTTCCTTGGAATCAAACAAAATGCAATCAGAAATCAATTTTTTATTGTTTTTAATAGGCCAAACAGTATAGTAGTTTACAACTGTTGCACTGGCTCTCATAATCCATTGCTCTGGGGAGACTTGGAGCGTTGGGGTTTCAGATACTTAATCAGCAATCCACTTAATGACGTCTTCTGGTTCCCCGGTGGATCATTTAAGTCAAATCGATTGTGGAATAGCTTTAATGACTTCTTTATTCACTACGTTCCAGCTTACTTAATGGATGTCGCAGCTCGGGTTGCTGGCAAGAAACCTATGTAAGGCGAATAGTGTTGCAGAACAAAGCAATCTAAGTGATGCCTGCCTAGTTCGTCATTTTAAAATTCACTTATAAAAGCTCACGATTGTATTTTTTGTGAATTTATTTCAGAATGCTCAAAGTTTACGCGAAGCTTAACAAAGCTGTTACTTCTCTGGAGTACTTCACCACTCATCAATGGAAATTCAATTGTGAGAATATGCTCGAGTTATACGAGAAGATGTCTCCTGAGGACAAGAAATTGTTTTCAGTAAATGTTAAGGAAGTCAATTGGCACAACTACATCGGCAAGTACTGCTTGGGCCTAAAGAAATATGTCATGAAGGAAGATCTCAGCACCTTACCAGCAGCTCGGAAGCACATGAGGAAGTAAGTTCAATACTTGTAATGTGCAGGGAATTCTATCTAAACGAATTTTTGGTAGATTAGTTATTTTGGTTAATTTTGAAATAGCTAAAAGCTAGTATTAGTAGACTATAATGTATGCGATTATTTATATGGTAAATTTGAAGTTTTTAATGTGCAGCCAAGAACAGTACAGCAGTGTGTGCAGAAGTTTAGTTGGCAAAGAACTCATTATTTGCTTCGTTCATTTTTTTATGTCGCTTGTGAAAAAAACCTTTCGCTTAGCATGTGACTCAATGATTTACTGAATGTTTTAATTTTTCTGTAGGATGTATTGGGTTCATAAAATCACCCAATTCTTCGTCATTCTACTATTTTGGCGTGCTATAATGTTCCGGTCAGAAACAGCTCGTCAATTGTGGTCGTTTATGTTCGGGATGGTTCTACGAATGTCACGTATGTTGCCAATCGGTCAAACCAATTAATTTAATTAAAAATGTGAAGACTCAGCTCACAACATTGATTCGAACTGGTAATTTGTATCCCTGTACTCAAAATTAAGCAATGTTGAGAATGTTATGTCTAAACCAATCTAAATCTGTGCATATATTGTTATTTCACAAACGTCATCTGAAACGCAATGAGTTGGACATTACTATATTTATGTACACGTAGATAGTTTAACAGGTTTAACTAAGCATTTAAACTCATGGACTCGTTGTGTATAAACTCCGTATTCTGTGAGTTCTTTAACAATAAAACAGTTCTATTGTACCCGTGTAAATGCTATATCATGCTTCTAGTGTTTTTCGTTTCTACTAAAACATCACGTTGGCATAATTTTTTAAAATTATTCTATGATTAATGTTCAAATTCTGTAGCTGACAATTTAGTATTTAAAATGTATTTCAATTTTCTTAAGTGCCAAATTTTTACGTACGATGTTTGAGTTTTTAACGGTTTCCAATTATTCGAATCTGTAAACTGTACATTTATTTATTAATCGTAACATTAGATTTTACTAATGCTTGTATATTAAGTACCTTGATTGGTGTATTCATGTACTCCGAAGTACTATCGGTAGGGTTTCAGTACGTTTGTGTTCTAAGTGTAATTTAATTCGTTTGTTTGTCTAGACTTACTACGAAAACTAGTGTAAATTTCGTTATACATAAAACTTAATTGTGGACTTGTGGAGGACAGATTTCCATCCTTCTTCACCTAAGTCTGTTTTTTGCATACATCTTTTACTTCTATTCCATTGTTTTATTTCTCTTTAATCAGTCAATATTAAGCCCATAAAAATTTGTCATTAGCTGGTAACAATCAGTCACATAGATTTAGTCTAGACTATGCGTATTCTTTAAAATATAATTTTCGTGTTAAAAATGTGACATGTAAGTAGCACGTAATTTGTGGTTTACTGTTGTGTTAATAGCTGCGGACTTGAATGTTATTCTGGTCATTTTAGTTTTAGTTAGAATTCACATCGTGATAAGTATAAAAATTAATTCGAATGTTTCCTGGTCCCTTTAGCTGAATTTGCTTCATCTTAGTATTAACTAATATTGTTGATGAAAGTTGTGATTGTTCTAGTAAAGTAGTCGAGGCCTTAAGGTGCATTGATTGTTATAATTATCACGCTGTTATTATTATTGTGTACACCCATAATTATTGTTATCCTTCGCAGGGATATTTTTCGTAGTATGGTTTGACTGGAGTTTCAGTGTCACTGTCATTACTCAAATGTGAATCGACATCCAAAAATCTAACTGCAACTCTGTAATAATTATGACTTACCCCTGTAACCAAGATTAAAATAATGATTTAATCTTTTTAGAAAGTAAGTCAGTTTTTGAAGCAATACCTTGTTTTTGGTGAACCCTAACGTTTTTCTATTTAGAATTTTATACCACAATTACCTAAGGGGTGTACTCGACTGCTAAGCAAGATGTTGTGTGAATCTACTCTTCAAGTTGTAGTAATGTTACAAACATGAGCAAATAATTCTTAAAATTATTACTTTAGACTTACACATCCGGATCAAATATCCTATAATGGATAATTTTTATCGCTTATGTAGCAAATTGCAATTCTAGCCGGCGTTTGTGCTACAACAAAAGTGCTTCGAAGATCGAATAGCTAAAAAATAATGAAGCACATTTCTTATCTGAAGGAAAATATTAAACTTGCTTGGTTTGGAAAGGATGTGTTAGCCATTAAGCGTGGAAAGCAGTACCACTCATCAATGTTAATTGTGTGGCGACCTGTCCCAAACATGGATGATTTACAAAATATGCTTCAATTAAGGGAGTTAGTCTACTTATATAACCTGTGCTGTTGCAAGTAAGTCAAATCAAAGTTCAGCTCCTAAACTATTCTGCATTCTATGTTATGTCTTCGATATTGTAAGTCCCAACATTTCTTAAAGTAAAATATTCTTGCCGGCTCAACTGTGTAAAATGTATGAGCGGAAGTGATTTACGTTAAAGTGAAAAATGTATTCTGTATTTACTGAAAACCGCAAAAAATCACTCAATTATTTGGATAAGTCAATTACAAATTGAAAAGATATTATCTGTGTTTGAAATGTATACAAGTGTCAAGGCACATTTTCGTGCGTCCTGAGATGTGAGTTTAGTTACGAGATATTCATCCAAATGGAAGTTAGAGTGAGTCGGTTTCCTAATTCGAGGTTTGTGTGCCGGAAAAATAAAAATATGAAGAAAAGAAGCAAGCGCAAGTAGAATGTGGACACACCAAACAATTGAATTGCATGTCTTTGAAATAATCATAATAGTAATATTATGGAAACCAGCGTACTAACAAATAAATTTTTCGAGTATATTGTTGATTTTAACTAATATGTACACATTAAATTCAAGAGGATTTGGTATTGAAAAGATGTCTTAGCGTTTCACAAATTCTATTACAAATACGTTTAGGGCCATTTGAATTAAATGGAATCAGTAATGCGAGAACATATTATTCATGAAGCATGATTTCAATATATGTAATAATACTAGGATTATTACTTAAAATTGAATACTAGTTTATTGAATTCTAGCAATAAGGGAAGTAAAAGCATGAATTGTGGTAATACTATGTATAATTATATATACTTTTTGAATTTCTTGAATATATAGTTTGTCAAGTGAATGTAAAGCACTTCTACTACCCACAAGGGGCCAATGTAGGAAGCCCCAACTGGAAAGTGTCATATTAAGTAACGTATCAAACACATTGATATAATTACTAATTATTATTATTTAATTCCTGTGATTCTCATTTATTTGTAACTTATGTAAGCTTCGATCTAGTTCAGAAGAATAATAATATCGCAACGCCATTTTTATGTTATCACCCATAGGAAAATAACCTCATGAGGGTTTAATAATTGTAATCCAAAATCAGTCGTAATTATTGTCAAATTTTATTATTTATAACTTTGCTAATTGATAGTTAATTTAAATTCACTCGAAAAATTCTTTTAGACTAGGTATAATGAAAATAAAAATATGTAAGCGTATACTACTCCACCCAGTTGTATTCCTAGCTCATAAAAAGGGACAAAATTGCAACAATAAAAAGGGCAGATTCAGTTCCTGCTACAAGAAATATTATTAATGACTAATGGGTTTGAGGAATCCGGGAATTTGATTTATTATTTTGTCACCCTGTCTGCTTGCAGCATGTACGTACTTTACATAGTATAATGTAAATAATCTTGCCGATGGGTCTTCTACCAAAGAAGCACACATCATATTATTTACATATTTACAAGACTCAAATGAACATTAATTTTAGTTATGTTATTGTTATTCTGTTGAATATCAACCGTAGTGTATACAAGTTTTACGGCGTACTCTACATAGGAATATTGCACCTTTCCCTTCATGCTCGGTATGTAGGTAATAATTATTATAAAATAAAATCATTTCAAACTTACAATTAGAATTGATTCTTCAAGCATTCTAAATACTGTAACGCTCATGTGTTCAGGATATTTATTTTCATAAATAACGTAAAAATCAAGTAAGTGTTAAATTAAGTACGGTGAGTGGCCTTGAAAAATTGAAAAAGTACACTACTAATTAGGAATTAGCGAGACTATTTTTTACTGTAATTGTGAATATATTGGATTTTAATTTTCCTGATTTTTCTGTAAATATTCAGCTCTTGCTATATAATGATGGTCTCGGGATAGTTGCGTAAGCTCATGAAGCAACGGGAAATATGAGCAGTTCATCTTCATGAATCATGAATCTTCCACTTCCCATACAAACATACAATTCAGTGAAATGTAGCCATATTATATTTATAAGCGACGATGCGATGCGATGTAGTGTCGACACCATTGTGAAGTGTGATAGGAATCTACAATATTTGCACGAGCACCAAGTGGGTGAACGTGAGCCCAGACCTTCCTATGGGTGTGGGTGTCGGATGAATGAATAGCGTAACAATAGCATTTATGCAGATACATGACTCAAGAGATTGAAAGTACAAACACCTCAACTATACGGTTCGCTACGGAAAAGACTTACGGACATTGCTGGTTGTTATGTGGCTTGTATTACAAAGTGCGTATTCTGCGTATGCTGATTAATTATACGTCGGTCTGATTTCCCGGAATGTTATTTACACCATAAATTGACTACACGCGACATCCAGTAATATGCCATTTTCAAGTCCTTATGTTTTTTGTATGACTTCCTGCGAGTTCCTTTGTCTAAGTACTACCGGTTGTTGCTGGACGAAGCACTCTTCTATTTTTAGTATATCGTCCATGGTAATAAAGATGACGCATTTTGATGGATCGAGTGGGATTCACTTCACTTGAGCGTCACTTCTCATTACCTTTTACAAGAGTAACTCTCAGTCTGGCCTGGCAGGGTTGAGGGGAGACAAATTTTGAAACTTTTCAGTTCACGCTTTGAACGCAGCCATACCTGTGTTTCGTATGTGTATTGCAAAATATCCCACGGCACCTTTACATACCCATACAACAAACTATCATAAATTGATCACAAACTGGATATTGACAATGTCCACCTGCAAACTTTTTTAATTTCTGCCACAGCAATAGTCGTCGCATTGTGCTATAAGAGCGCTGTGAAAGAATAAGTAATTTATCATGTGTGAGTGAATATATATCACGCAGTTAATTAGATTAGAGATATGTGGGCATTGTTAGAGAAATGGTGTTTATTTCCACGGGAACAAAGTGTTGAATTGTACAGATAAAGATTGTCCTCTTACGGAAATAAAACAATTATTGATAAAAAAGGAATTAACTTCCTCAGAATGGTTGAATGCAGTAAACATGAGTAGTAATTTTTATCCAGTTAAAGCTATTCCAGAGAGTTTTCCATAATCATCTCTTTGCAGGCACTGTAAAGAAAAAGAAACCCATGCCCATGTTTTAGGGAAAGCTGTCAAAAGCTGGACATCATGATGTAAGGTCAATAATTGCCAAACATCTGAGGACATCGAATTGGAATGTGTTTGAGGAAATACTAGATGGGACTTCTAAGCAAGTGGATATTATAAAAATTTAATACGAGTGTTACTCGTAATATTATGCGGACGAATAGAGTTATACGATCAGTGTTATATTTCACTAATGTAAGATTTTACTAAAGTACCTACTATTAGGTCTACGATCTCACGTCTAAATGCTTTATTGAAGGATGGTTACGCACAAATAAGTAATTTAAACTTGTTTTAATACAAGCCTCGAATTGTATGTATACGTTTTGGTATGTAATTTGGTTAGGTGTAATATGTAAGTATGTAATTGTTCTGTGCTGAAAATATGCTTCATGTAGTTGCTTCGTATATAATATTATAACTAAATACTGTATTAGGATGTTTATTTTGATTTTGCAATTCATGTGATAGGTATATATTTCTTCTGCGCATTTGATTTAATGGCAAACTAATCCTTATTAAATATATTAAGCTAGAAGTGAGAAAATAAATGGTGATTTTAAAAAGCATGATCCGTTTATTTCGACTCTACAACATTTTCACAGATACTGTAAGTATGTGAGATGTATATAGGATAGTTGCAACCAAGACTATTTACAAGTACACACATATCTAAGACTACGTAACTTCATACTACAAACTGTAATGATACATACGAGTATTTAATTCCAGAATATTAATTTATTCCATGTACTTCTTCAGTTATAATACATTTTAATTTACAGTACATTGCATTAACTACATTAACATAATCTAACTATAAGATAATCACTTCTTCAGCTGCGAGACTATGTCTATATGACTGTACGAGTGTGCCAATAGTGACACGGATAATAGCAGAAAACTACGAGCTATAGTAATAATTACTACATTATTATATAGAAGTACTCAGTTATATCATATGTATCTGGGTGTAGGTGGGTGGGGGAGGGGGATGGGAGTCAGGTATAATTACACATTGCTGCTTTCTAATTTCTAATATAATACACACAATAAAAGCACGTTATATAGCAGAGTGAATTATGTAAATATGATTCCTTGGTGAATGGTGCGTACAATTTGTGTATGTCTATAACAATACTGATAAGTGACAAAATGCGCAGTTGTCTTGAATTCCCTTTCAGGTCATTTGTTTGATAATTCTAATATATGTATTTTGTATTTTTTAAATGTATCAGTAGGTATAATTATCCATATATATATATTTATTATTTCACTGAATTAGCATCATTAGCGATGACTTGTATGCAGCAACATAATATGCTTTTTCCTCCTCTTCACGAGCAGTACACCTCCGTTAAGGAATTAATATTTCTTTTTGCAATAATTTCGAGATCTACATTATTCAGGAAAACTCACGTGCTTTATAGCTTCTCTATGCCTAAAATTATGAATAGTATAACTATGTGTGTCTATACCTACACCGCTATGATAATGACAGGAATATTTAGTAACTCACATTTAGTACATTCTGTTAAGATTGGTTCGCGTTTATGTCTGCCTCACTTCTCCTTTCTAAATTCTACCTACTAAAGGAAACCATATAGCTAGGAAAATGTAATGGAATGATTGATTTGATTCTGAAAATTTTCAACGTAATCCAAAAATTACACAGAATCGAGAGATAGATTCAATAGGATGCCTATACAATTATGTCAAAGCCGTATACAGCCTCCATTTTGGATTATACAATACAATTTTATTGGAAGGGAACTAAACTACTGGAGAAGTATAGCCGTTCTTAAACTTTGGATAACTTCGGCAAAATATTTGATAAAATTTGTTGTGTTTCTCATCACTTTTGTCAATTTCAATTAAATTCCATTGGATATTATGCCATTCTTTATTTGTCCAGAGAGAGAGAGAGAGTTGCAGAGGGGACGAGAGGAGCACTTAAACCCAACTTTGACTGAATTGTTGGTAAAAACTGTCACCGAAAAATGTGAAAAGCTAAAAAATGCTGTAAACATTTTCTGGTCAAATGTGAATAAGTACATATGTTAAATTACATTATATTATTCTTTGAAATATGCCAGCCCAAAGTATTTGCCAGTGTAACAGTTTTTTCCGAACAGGTGTGGAGCCTCAGGAGTTTATTGCTTTCGTAAAAGCCATAATGCCATTCTTAATTTACAAAATAGAATTATTATGTGTTAATGGTTGTGGAAGGTCATATAGGTGGATCTCTGGCTCTGGGATAGGAATACTGCCTTGACGGAATATTTGCATGGAGAACGCGAGATAGTCTTGATTTACAGTTACAAAACAAAATATATAATATGTGGCATAATTAAAATACTGAGTCGTGTCTCAATTCCAAAATAAACTTGGAAATATTGTAATTTATTTCATAACAATAAATTATATTGAATTACCTATTTGATGGTTGGTACAAATTGAAAATAAGAAACAACAGTGTATATTATATATGTCTGGAAAATCAAAATTTCCTCATTTTTAGTCATATATTTTCTCCCCCCCCCCAAAAAAAAACTAGGTAGTTACCTATAGGTAGGTTTCTTAAGTACCTACTAAAAAACACAATGCCACTTTGGACTAGCTTCCTCTACGCTCCACTTATAATTAGGTAATTCAATTTATTTTTGAACCGCGCTGTAATGTATACTTTACATATAATATTACCTATATAGGTATATCGAAGGGAAAAAAATATAGGGGACGATTAACTATTAACTCTAGTAATTACAGAATATATAAGCTACTCAATAAATATAACTACGATCTTGATTTGCAAACATCAGTAAATACTTTATTTCCTAAAATAAACGACTACTAATAGTAAATCACAACATGTACTCATATAGCACGGATAATATTTCTAATTTGTTTTTACAATATTTTGTTAAAACTAATTCATCTTTTGACCTAATAAGGAGCTTATAGCTGGAATGCGGTAGCATCTAGATTAAGGTACTAAATATATAATTATATTATATATACTTGTATATATGTTTTCATTATTCATGGAATAATCACATTGAATGTAAGCAGAAGTTTTGTATATATCCATAATAATATACTACGTAATTAATGTGTGCACAATAAGGAGAGCCTCTACACTGGTAAACTGGTAACAGCAAAATTATTTTAAATGAGATTAAAAACCAAAAAGTCTCACACAACTGTACATCAAAATCAAACATATCGTATTTATGTCATTAAATCTGCACAAGTAAACATTCACATAGTATATTATAGTAAGTACATAGTTGGGAGCGGGATTATTTAGTCGAGGACGTCATGGAAATCAATAAATGATGTGAAGAAAATTTCCAGAATATCCGCGGTCAGTCATTCCCCCGCTTTGACCAGAGAGGTAATTATTTCCCCAAAGCATTTTGCTATATATTCTTTCCTAATAGTAAAGACTGCCCACTCCTTTGAAAATTTTGGACATCTTTCAAGCAAGTTTGTGCCCCAAAATTACATAGTATACTTGATGGAATCGAAATGTGTGCTCGTGCTGAGTGATGTGGTTGTACTCGCTGTTGCTGTTGTTGCTCTTGTTGTTGTGGCTGCTACTGCAGTTCCAAAGAAGTAACGGAGAAGAAGGGGGAACATGCGAATCAGCAAAGGCTATGTGTATAATACCACATGCTTGCTTTATTTCTCCTGATCCTCGAGCACACGGTTAATCTTGGGCTGGTCTTCTTTGCACATGTAACAGCCAGTCATGGTATGGTGATGGTGGCGGTGGGCAAGTATTTGGATGGTGGGGTGGTGAACATGGACTTGATCGTATTTGAAAACCATTGACGTGACAAGTATATATAGGAACGCCAACAAAAGAAAAAAAAAGAAGAAGGAGAAGAAAACTTGGGAGTGAGTGGTGAGACTGCAGAAGGAAAATCATATAACGTTTCCCGGTGTACATTCCGGAAGGTTGAGAATTGAAGAGTCCAAAATGAAAACATTACAAATCTGTAGGGAATTAAAAGGAGATGAATACAACAATACTTTACTCAAGTGCCTTACCTACTACCTATATATTACGTACTGTAGTACCTATAGGGACTAGGTACGACGCACAGAGTTTCCTTCGGAGGAACAACAAAATGTTTTCTGTCCCCATGTTTACCCTTCTACTTTCCATCCTCACACAGTCGCCTCAGATTATGTCTGTCCACACTCACACAGCCCACCACAATTTCCCCACTGTGGTCCTGAGACTGGTCCTTTCGGCTTATAGGTGCTGGGGCTTCAGACTGGCTGTGGGACATAGCGTGTGAGATTCGAATAGTAGCATCATCATCATCATCACCACCACCACTTTGGATGTGTACACACACACAGTACGAGAGGGAAAGCAATAAAGAAAGCTGGAGAGAGTTAAACTGCACGGACGTAAAAATAAACGTGGACACATACCATTAAGCACATGTACACGAACCGAACCGCACCTTGATGAAATGTCTGTGCGGACGGGATAGACAAGGAGGAGACAGGCTCTGTGCCGGTGCCGTAGTTTCATAATACAACACAAAACATTCGTCATCATTCAGTCTCATCTGAACTATTTCCAGGAACACAATCAGTTGGGCTGAGGAAGGACACATCCCACGTTCGTTTGTACATAGGTATGCACCTCCATAGAGGACGGGACCCGGCCAAGGGAAAAAGAAAGAAAGGACAAAAAAGAAATAGTGCTCTCCGAAACTATGAGCAGGTCTCACCTTAATTTCCTTTACCTTCCTTCCCAATCACATCCGTCCCACCAGCAACCATTACTCTCCCTTAGTCATAAAGTATTTATATGAGTATACACAAACAATATAAATACACCCAGCGTCCCACCAATTCAATTATCGACTGAGAAAAACAAATATAAGTGCTCACAACATACGTAGCTACATACATATAGATTCTTATGCTCATATTTGTTTTTCAAACTTCTTCCACGTCACACACACACACAAGTTCCACTTAAATTTTGTCTCCATTAAATGTTACAGTTCTTCATGCTTGGCTGTATTATATATACGCTATTATTATTATTGTCCAATTCCCAAATCCAAACTCCGATGTGAACTCCTGAAATCATTATTAGGGATGAGAGTAAGGAATAAGACGACATTTTTAATATTTGTCTAGGTAACTATACTTTGCTATATATCCCCATTCTTATCCTTTTTAGTTTATTCATTTTTCTTTAGAAACTTGAAGGCATATAGGGATAGGTATATACAGAAAAGGTGGAGCCGAAATCAATATGAAGTATATCTATCAAGTATACAATGAAAGTAGTGTCGTAGGGGTGATGAGCGAGTATAGATAAGATAACTCGATTTTCAATTCAAACATGAAGAAAAAAAACATAATTGCCAGGCTATTTATCTACATTTGTATTTATTCAATAGGCCCATTCCACAATATGTGTAATAAAGTTTCTCATTCTGGAGGAGCATCACAATCACAATGAAGGAGAATCGGAATCGTTAGCATCGCTATATATTTTCCAGTTTATAACAGTCCATTCATAGCTTGTTTGTGTTCAGCTTCGGCAAGTATTTGAACTTTTGAATTTGAAAGTAGGTAGGTATAGGTATACTATAGTTGTAATGCACAATTTGAAAATTATGGAATTTATCCTTTCAGCGATCCCATGAAAAAGAAAGGAAACATTGGATACTGATATTATTCCTATAGGTTCCTATATAGCCAGCCATTCAAAGATTAGAAAATACTATACACAAAATATATTTTTACTACTTGTATGTAGGAGGGAGAAAAAAGAGAAGAGAAGCTACACAGTAATTAGGATTCGTTAAAGATGGTTATTATTGATGGGCTAGATACACCCACACACAATAATCCCAATAACCCTGTATATTATGAGGACTGAATATTATACCCAAGTAATTCATGTCATTGATGACTGACGAAGACGACTGATGCACATAGTCCGAATTAAATTATTTACCGATTATTTGTGTTTTTTTATGGAGGTACGAATGACGGCAAACATTTTCAGTTTAATTTTTTTCCGAATCCATATGACCGGACATTACAGTCGACGAAACAATTTAAAATTTGAACTGCAGGTTTGGCGCCAAAAAGTTTTTGAATTTTAAACTTTAGCATTGCCCAAATGGAGAAATTTACTTTTTTTGATCCATCGGCCCAATGTCAGTTTTTATTCAAATTTCAAAAAGGAATATCTGTTGCAAAGAGAAAAGAACGCTCTTTCTGAAACACTTTCCAGAATTATTTACAAACCAAAATTATGCATGTGATGAATTTTAAAAATATAATATTTTAAAAATTTTGCATGCAGTATAGGTAGGGGAAATGTGAAATCATTGTGTGTAATAACTTATGATATTGCGTAAACCGATATAAAAGTGAAAGTGAAAAAAAAATACCTTATTTTTTAAGTATTTTTTTTTGTTTTTTTTTCAAAAAACTGCAAATTTTCGAATTTAAAAAAATCCTGAAATAACTTTTTATAAAACTGTCTACGATTTAGAAAAAAACAAATTTTGTCAAAAGCAGATAAGGAATTTAGAAGCTACACGGTATCAAAAACTGAAAATTTGGATTTTTTAAACTTTGCAGGGCCACTGTGACCGAAAATCGCAAAATGCGGTCGAGTTACGTTGGATCTGGGCTATTTAAAACTATCCTGATTATTGTACGTGGCAGGTTTTAAAATTAGAGGGTAACATGTAAAACCATTCCCTTGTAACTGAAATTACGGTACGCACTATCATAAGTTATAAGTATGTAACTCTTCCGTCTCCAAGGCAAGAAGACCTTCTTGCTGGTACACCCATGCCTCTAAACTGCAATTTCCATCTTCTATGGAAATTTCGTTTTCCATTATGTCACTTGAGTTACAAAACACTGCATGAAGACTGCAACGCAGATTTCACATTTCTCCTACCTATACTGCATGCAAAATTTTTAAAATATTATATTTTTAAAATTCATCACATGCATAATTTTGGTTTGTAAATAATTCTGGAAAGTGTTTCAGAAAGAGCGTTCTTTTCTCTTTGCAACAGATATTCCTTTTTGAAATTTGAATAAAAACTGACATTGGGCCGATGGATCAAAAAAAGTAAATTTCTCCATTTGGGCAATGCTAAAGTTTAAAATTCAAAAACTTTTTGGCGCCAAACCTGCAGTTCAAATTTTAAATTGTTTCGTCGACTGTAATGTCCGGTCATATGGATTCGGAAAAAAATTAAACTGAAAATGTTTGCCGTCATTCGTACCTCCATAAAAAAACACAAATAATCGGTAAATAATTTAATTCGGACTATGTGTGATGCTGCCACAAAGTATCAGTATTTGTCACTCTCTACGATTACTGAATACTCAATCTACTGAATTGCATTTGATCTCAGGATGATCGAGCGCTGAAACAAAATATGTTGCTCATTTCTACACATGTGTATACATGACTGTAATTGGAGGTAATCGTAAAAAACATTTTATCCTATAAATCAAATATAAGTCCTTAAATTGAGCTCCTTATTGGTCTAGAGAAGAAATACCTACCTACTTAACATTTTGATTTAATATGAAAATGTCTTGGCCTAGATTTTAAGCACAAAGATTTCCAAACACGCGACACGATTGGAACATATGGATTATATAGCCAAATGCTACAGACAGCCTAATAGACAGAGCAACTGGAGAGATGTAGGAAAAATCCAATTATAACAATTACATCACGTTACATTAATAAAAAAAAAAGAACCTCCGAGAATTTCCACTGCTTCTCTACTAATTCATGCACTCTCATATGAAACATTTTGGTCCTTTGGAACAGTAGTGAATAGATTTATGACACATCATATATTCTGTATATATGAGAAATAATGTATCCACTTTTTATATTGTGTCATATACAAAATATTTTCAAATCATATTTCTTAGATCTATGGTCCCACAGTTAGTTAGCAGCTCTCTATTTGAACCTAACGAAGTAGTAATAAGTGGACTGGAAAAGCTAGTTTAAAAAAAAGAATCATCACGGCAATCAAATTAAAACCGGGATTGCCTCTATTGGAATGAATCAGAACACAAATTACTGTCTCGTAATTTTCTCGATGACAGTCATGTGTAACTGACTGATTTTTAAGATATTGGAATTGGAAGAGCGTGTAGTAAAAGGGAGAGACGATGGAAGGACCAGCACCTGTTGTGGCATTGATATGATTGCATATATTAGTATGCTTCCTGACATTTCTGTAACATTAAAATAGCTGAGAATGAGAGAGTGGAGTAGGTATATAGTATCTAAATCGGGAATACTAAAAACTGTACGGAGACATGTTCAAGTAGCCGATGTGGCATTCGGCATATATGAACACCCGGGCATGCAACGCCATGTCGTGCAATACTCCCAATACTTTCCTCATGACGCATTACATCACACAGGTATAGTTTTTGGAGAGGGAAAATATCTCATGCCGGCGGTGAGAGCATGTATCTTGTGCTCCTGGTCTGGTGAAAAGACATATTTTTTATGATTACTTGAATCTGAATCCGTTTGATGAAACGAGTTGCATAAAATAGGAATGAAAAGAAATCCAAAAAGGGGAGACTACCACTACTACTACTACTACCACTCCAGGAGCTACCTAGGCACATTAATGATAAGAAAATATTATGATAAGAAGAAATACTCATGCAATATGGATTTTCGTGTTACATAAAAATATATCCTGTTCTTATAGGACATTATATACCTTGTAATAATAACACGTGTACTTCCTGCCATAACATACTTAAAGGGAAGGGGTGGGAGGGGATGAAAATTTCACGGGCTCATCCACGGAACAGGACGGACGGACGGAAGAACAAATCGGATGAGATCCGAGCGGTATATGAAGTATAAAGGCTCATAAAGCCTGCATGTCGCGCCAGGTTTTCAGAGTTGTGTGGATATACTCTGTTTATAACTATGAGATCCTACCTAATGGGCATGTTTCAGGGGAAACTCATAGAATATTGTACAAATTAAAAATACTCTATTACTGATAGGTAAAAAGTGTTGAATTTTGAAATAAATAAAAATTGATAGCTTCGATAATCTGATTAAGCCAGGATTTGAGTACTGAATAAAGTTTGAGGAAGACATGCATTACTCAAATTTCAAGGGTAATCCACAATCCAAGAGCTCATGATGTACACTTACGGGTAATTACTTGGAAATTTACCATACAAAAGGATCTAGGTACCTGTACGTATACCCAGTATACCTCCCTGCGGAGTGCATAATGTGCTCTATTGTCACATGATCCTATGCCTATTATATGATTGTACTTACAATTTAATACTATGTTTCCCTTCTAAAGCGTTCCTATATAGTTATATGCTCACATGTGACAGGCAGTTCAAAACTACACTTTCCTCCCATCTGATGATGAAAGGGAGCTGTGTGGAAAATTAAAATTAAAATCATTGGTGTTATTTTGTTATGTTATATGTGTGTGGTTCAAGTATGAAAGTACCCTACTGCTGCTCTAAAACACATTGGTAACCCAAAGTTGGAGTTGGAGATATGGTGATGAAAATTGGAGTTGGAAATCCAAGGGCTACTTAAAAGTGAGGTTTATGACTCCCCATGAAGTCATAACATACATACACAGCATAAGATGAAATGAGGGAGATGAGGAAAATGATTGTACACAAATGAATATTGGAATCCCAACTCAAATATTCTCGTTACTCGTTGACACATAACAATATTTTGATAGACGTCAACTTATCCTCCGAGTCACTTCCGACTCCCGACTCCAGATTGCATGACTCTATAGGAACTTGAAATACACTCTCTCAGCTGTCCTGATTAAATTGAGCATCTCATTCACACACTTCACAAGTCTGACAAGGAAATGATGGTGAAATGGTCGAATCAAATTTCAATGGTTTAATGAGATCAAATATATATCCATATACATATATCCATATATATTTATATATGTGAGATATATTTTCAAGAGTCAATCTGGGGGAACAAAGCAATTCAAACTGGAATATTAATTTACAACTCGCTACTTTTTGCACTTAACCCGCTTAATAGAGTCCCTGACAGCCTTCAACTTCACCCTCATTAAAAGAATAAAATAGCGGGAGAGAATAATACTTCTCCATATTAGATGCTCCATAATGTTACCTCCATCATTGATTTCCCCTTCCACTTTGACTTTCATCCATAGTGTACAGATCCGCACTTATCGCACTATTAAATTAATCAAAATATTTATTCAAACTAGTCTATCAAATACGTAGGCATCTAGGCAGGTATTTACAAGAAGCATATTATACAATTATTATACTGATCATGAGCAGCCTCCTTTTACTCCTTCCTCTCCATTCTCTCGCTTTCCCTCACTCTTTGTCGTACCGGACAAATACAGTGCCAAAATCAAAACTAGCAAACTTCTATACTACACGTTTACATATTATACTGTAGGATATACGTAAACCTCTCCATTCGCCAACTCCACTGGGCAACTTATTCTATTAATGTCCCCATCCCCATCAAGTCAATGAAGAAAAAAATTGTTTTTTTTTCAAAGTAAAGTTGTAAAAATTTTTTCCAGTATGTAGGAAATATATTGTAGGGGCATGGGTCGTTGTACGTGAGATCATCATCGACGTAGATTAATAGATTAGAAGCGATCAAGCGATACTACTACTGTTGATGTAAAAATCCTTTAATTAGAAATTCAAAAAAGAGAGTTGTAATAGAAAGGAAACTCATCATAGAGCAAATCCGACTAATCCAACAAACTCTATAGAGGAGTAGAGAGAACAAAGTTAGGTGAAGTAATCACTGTTCAAAGAAGAACCCGGCTAATAAGCCGGGGATGGAAAACTAACATACATGGAGACATACGCACAAATTGTAATATGCTTCCCATTGTAAATTACTTACTCTGATTTAAAGAGGTAAGTGGCTCAGTATTTGCACCCCACGCACTCCCATATACGAAGGCTCAAGTCATACTTACAAAAAAATAAGAAAAGAAAAAAGGACACGGACACACACACACACAAATCCTGGAAGAGTTAAGCTAGGGAAGAGACACCTCACATAGATATAGATTCACTCTACAGCACTCGCACAGTTGGACGAGGGGACGGAATACAGAATACAAACGGGAGAAAGTCAGATGACAAAATGAGGCAGGAGAAAGTAAATGTGGTGTGATGACTCTGCGTCATTAGTACGTGTTTCTACCTCTCGTTATAATTTTTTTTAGAAATAAAAAGGAAGAGTATCGGATAGGAGTTGACTGAATATTTTATGTACTACCTTGAACTCGGGAACTTCACTGCTGAGTCTCAAGTTTGAGTCATCATCTGTCTGTCTACTTTTGGTCAACTTGTGAGTCCAAACTGAGTGGATTTCTTGCATCCGAACTTTTTGACATCACCCAAGAGCTCCAGACGTTGTCTCCATCTTGTCCACCGGGGGAAAAACGCGTGGATTTCTTCCTCCTCCCACTGAAATCACAACACAAAAAATGTCATATACTTATACAACAACAAATAAGTATTAATTTAATTGGGAATCACAGGAGCGGATTGCGATGGGGTTATATTATCCTTGGCAAGAGGGAACTTATATTCCCCACTGGAGAGCAAATTCTGAATAATGCAGAGCATGTAATATTATGTATGTTCAGAGGGGCATGGAATTCAAGAAGGAAAGGCACGCCACTCATGCTATAAACAATTATCTAATCTTAAGATAATATGTAATGATTTTGTTTCTTCTAGTTTCTGGTCAAAATACGTGAGTCAATTCACCTAATGGATCTATAAGATGAGTGATATTTTATTCACAATAAAGGAGAACAGTTGACAGTATGTCAGACAGGACTGTAATAATTGGAAACTCTGAAAGTTTGGAAGTTCAAGTCAGAGCAAATTGAAATCATATGAGAATTCTTTTCATACGTTCTCCTCATTTCTCACATAATAATATATATGCTACCTACTTTGGTGGAATATGTGTCAATATTTTATTTAGAGCCTATAATGGTTAAAAATAGTGTTTTGCTACTGTGAGCTGTAACTTGCAACTATAGTTGTTACCTTAACTGATATCGTGTTTAATTTTGCATAGGTATAATTAAAAACCACTAGCATTCAATTAAAAACTACGAGCGTGGGTTGTTCTATTACAAGATCCTCTAATAGAACGACCCACGCTCTGTTGTAGATATAAACTGGACCCGCGTAGGTTCAGCAGTAAAAGGTTCCTTTTTGCGGCATACTATACATTGCAGCAGACCATGCATTGTAATAAAGACCGTGTTGCACGGTACGACTCAATGCTAAAGGTCCCCGTCAATATTAGAGAATTAGAGGCACACTTAGAATTAAAAGATATTATGCGTTACGTACAAATAAAAAAGAGTGAATATCGGATGCTGCTTTGAGTTTTAATTAAATACATGGAGTGATATAAGTAGGTAGGTACCTAGGTAGGTATCTAGTACTCCATATATTCGTTTACCCTAGCGTTGCCAAAAACATGGGGCGAATTAGTTCAAACACCTCAAATGTTGTCGAACATGAATGTAAAACCACATCCTTAATCTATTATTCACACTATTTCACAGGCTACTGGAAAAACTTTTAAAACAAACAAACGCAAACTTCCCTCTTCTTTAAAATGTAATCCTTTTGTCTCTTAAGACAGGAACACAAATACAAATTGTTTTTGCAGTCCCTCCTACGTCGGAGTCGGTAGTATATGTACCTAGTATAGCTGAGCTATAGCCCACCATGCACCCCTGAACAAAATATCCGTAGATGGAAAATTTGGACGAAACTTAATCCGCTCCTTACATAATAATTTCTACTTCTATACTTATCCACCGTGGTATTTTGAGGGAAGGAATATAGCTACTAAAAAGCTAAACTCAAAGAAGAGTTTAGCAGAGGGGTGGCAGTCCTCCCACACACACACACACACACACACACTGCCTGAACATCACCGCCGGGCCGCCCAAAGAAGAAAAGTTTGAAATCCCTTCATTATATGATTTGAGAGATGAGGAGAAACTGGAGAAAGAACGAGAGAGGAGTCCCTCCACCTTCGCATCATGGTGTATTATGTACCTACGTGTGTGGTTTCCGGAGTGATAAACTACAAAATCCTGAATGGCATGAAGGAAAGACGAAGAGAAAGAGAAAGAGAAAGGTAGCCGCTAGACATCGCCTTGCTTATTGTCCCTACGTTTCTCCATAATTAACTCGGGCTGACATCTCCTCCCTCCCTCCCTCCATCCCCGCACAGCGCATTACACAGACACTTACTGTAATGTGTGTTGTCATTTTAAATGGTAACTAGCGGACGAGTAATGTTTTACAAATAAAAAACTATAAGAACTGTGTGTGTGTGTGTTGAGAGAGGGGGAGGGAAAGGTTGGTTTCCCTGGCTCTACAGTTTCACTCTACACCACCACCACCACCACCACACCATCAACATATATAGGCAAAACCAAAGAAAGGTTTTATGTTTGATTTCATTGACATGTATGGCATTGAGATTTCATGGATGATTTCAAACATGTCTTATTTCCCCCACTCCACAACAACTCCCAGCTCCTCTCCCGACTCCGACTCTGCTCTGTATGCACTCCACTCATTAACGAATTGAAAGGGAACGTCGGAATTCGGAATGACAAACTGGGAGCATCAAACATTTATTTACTATTCTTCTGCCGCAGGAATAGTCAAACAGTGCTATATTCAGTTACTATATACAATTCTATACTGACAATAATATTGCCTCTATTTACTCCTTGTAAAGACTCCTATAAAAACCGTTATGAGTAGAGTATGTCAAGTGCCAGCCTCATCACTGCCTTTTTGTGCAAGTATTGGTATGGTATGGTATGGTATGGTGTTGCGACGTTGATGTCCAAAAGTTACAATAAGGAACAGCTGGGGAAATATTTTGTGCCAAGGGAGAAAGCAAAAAATCTTAAACTAATATTAACTAATATATTATAATGTAAGTACATAGGTAATGATTTAATGATAGACTGAAAATAAAATCCTCTCTCACTCACATCTTGTCAAAATCAATTAGTCCAAATCCTGGGGATAGTTCATTGTGATTCTGCCATCCACGAACCCGATGACCATTGTACTTTTGGAGAGCCAGGAGAGTTTCTAACTCTGCTAATCGCTGGTCGGACTGCCTTTTCTGTCGGTTGCTGTGTGAGAAATTACAAAAATAAAAATGCCTTTAAATTACATGGTGATCTTCTACATATTTAGTATTATATAATTCAAAATCTATACACGTCAATAAGTATTGATTACTTATTATTTGTTTTACAATAATGACGGCTTTTATTTACTAAATTTAGACTGACAGTCAACTATATAGTAGGTAGAGTCCTATACATAGAATATTAGTAGAACCAAACCAAAGGTAACAGCTGCATTTTCCAAACTATCAACTACACTAATCGCTATAGAACATAACGTGGATTTGAATTGAGTAACTTGATGATAGTAATCAGCTCTTCTGCACATCCTCTCGTCTCCTGCTTCTGCTTATCATATCACAAAATGGCTTTGTTTCATTTCATTCCTTTGACTCTGCTACTAAATTTTGTGTACATATACATAGTGTGGAGGGCTATATATATGAGCATGGTATAGGCTGGACTGGAGTGCCAGAGACGAGTTCAATTAAGTCAAATAGAAAATATCTGGATATTTCCCTATTCGTAATTCCCTTCCTTTTTGTGGCTGGGTGTCTGAACGTATGTCGTATGTCGTATGAAAATACCACGCACCGTACATCCTATAATAGTGCGCGACTCTTTTATAGTACGCACGCGGGTCCTCAAACTTTTGGAGGTGACAATTTTAGAAACGTTGTTTGTAAAATGCAATATCGTAGTAAGGAACCAAAAAATCCTCCTCGTGGTGTTTAAAATTAAATCTAAAAACGACTGCCAGAGCTGTAGTCACCGGGGTGAGATTTTTTTTAATATTAGGGGTTTCAATTTGGCAAATATGTTTAGTGCAAGGGGTCTGTGTCTGTAGTACTACACGAGTGTGGCAGGTAGTTTAAATACTACGCAAGGCGTACTATTACATGATGTACGGTATGTACAAAGTTCTGACCCTCTGGCATTAAAGTTGACTACCTTGACTTCAATAGAAAGTGTTCATATGAGAGAGAGAGAGAGAACTACGATGAATAATAAACAAGGAGTGGAAAATACACAGTTGTGTACATACAGATTGCCATTGATCAAATTTAACTTTTCGAAAAATTGATTTATTTTTTTTTTAGTTTTCTCAACTCCTCCCTGGTTTCTAATTGATTTGATTCTTATGCGGCTATATGCGGTCTACACAATAATAAGGAAATACTGATACAGACGTATGTAATAGTTCACCACAGCGGTCGTCTATAGTCGTCCCCAATCTCCAAGTCTTTCATTTTGCCCTTGTATTAGAAATGACATAGACATTACATGAGAGTCTTTAAGACTTGCCCTGTTGTTCCTCTCTAAAGAAGGTTTCTTCGTACAATCGAGCTGATTTATATCATCATTAAAGTTCATTGTCAACTTTTAGTAACTAGAGTTTACGAGTATTTTATGCTTATATGAGTTCACATGGCTGTCTAGTACACACTCCCGACTAGCACACTACAATAATGCAATGACTACAACTATCAACTAATGTTGTCACTACACACTGCTAACAACTATAAGACTCCTCTCTGTCAGTATGTGACAATGATACTTATCGTTAGCCTGATTTCTTGTGGAAGGATTTACTATGTACACATTTACACACGTGTCCCCTCCTTCCCCAATGATATATAATCCAGAGAATTTTCTCTAATCCCCAGTTTGAAATTGAATTTCAAAACCAGGCAGGCAGGGAGTCAGGGAGGCATGCAGGCAGACATTGTCATTTGATTAGATATTTGCGCCGAGTCCGCAAAACGTTACAATACACAGCTAAGAAATCAGACAACGACATTTTCAAGAGTTTTGAATTGTGCATCATAAAACGTAAGAGTTGTATAGTATGTAATTCTAAAATCCTTCCTGAAGCAGAAATGACGACTGTTCTTCCTGTGAAATTAAAAATTATTTTTGGAATAGTGACCATAAAACAGTTGGTGGGGAGGGAGGAGAATTCGTCGTTCTTGAGCTAGGGAATTAATTGGTACTGATAATAGCGCCTTATATTCACTAATTGATTTTCGTACATACTTGTAGACACTAGAAGGATTTGAGCGTTGATGCAAACCAATTTAGTAGTCAAATAAATACGATAATAATATAAGATGCACTGTTACTCTTCCCCCTGATCTTTCATTCTGGGTAAGAACGAGACATGCAAAATAGAGGAGACAGAGTTAGATAGATCTACATAATAATAAAATTCAAATAACGCTTTTTCTGTCCCTTTCTGTCCGCCCTTTCTGTCCGGCCTTTCTGTCCGCTGTCTACTACTATTGTCCAGGCACACAGTATCGTCCAGGCACCGCTAAATAACTTTAAATTAGCTAGGTGTTGGAATTCTAAACAAGAAAATAACTTCAAACCAGCTAACAGCAATTTTAATACCTTGCCAGACGTAATTGCCATTTCCTTAAAAAATATTATAGATACACAAACTTGCAATATACCGTTTGATAGCAAATTAAATTCTGCATTAGGTGCATTTAAAGTGTTTGTCATTGGTGTTTAGTATTGACTGTATGTTTAAAGAAACATAACAAAATAAAGAATTTCCTAGCCGTTTAGTAATAAATATTGTTGAATTAATCAATTAATCATGTCCATGCAGTTTTGTTAAAACGTTTCTTAGATTGGCAAATGAAGTAAAATGTATAACGAGATATACTTTACACGTGCATTTTTAACCCTGATAAATTCCGTCCGCAGGACGGGCCGTACTACTAGTACTTACATATTTGTGGGTCTCGCAGAGATGATAGTTGCAGCTATGATGAGCATCCAAATACTAATAGTCCAGAATTTATTCATGTTGACTGAGAATGAAGAGAGAGCTGAGGAAGTGGGTGAAACCAAAGAGAATTTCATACCGTCCCTCAGAGTAAAACAACCACGACGACGACGAGACTGAATGTCGTGTGTGTTAAGTTAGTATTTAGGATGAACGAAGATAGGTAGGAGCCTTTTTCTTTGAATTTTTTTTACAGGTAACGTTTCCTAAGCAGTACGAGTACCACGTCCGTGTCGCTTGTAAATATATGTATGTACCCTGTATTTTCGTAGGTAGGTAGGAAGGTATAGGCTAAAGAGCCAAAGTCAAATGACTCAAAATTGTATACACTGGCTATAGATTTTTCCTGTCAAGTAAAAGTCACTTCCTTTTTTTTAAATTTTGTTTTTGGGAGAGAAAACAAATTAAATTCACCGTAAATTTTTATTTCCGGTCGATCTCAGCTCCTATATAGGAGATTTCACTGAATATTTTGTTTTTGGCTAAAATAAACTTGACTACTCAGAGGATGTGTACGTGAAACTCTGGGACTCCTCGAGTAACTGCTAATAGACGCAAATTGTGATGAGGGGAAGAAGAAAAAAAGGTGAATAGGACAGAGGGACACACACTCTGCGTCTTCGTCTTGTTGTTGTATGGGAACACGAGCGGAGACTCAAGGTAGAATATTGTAAACCAATTGTCTATATTAGCAATCAATGTCGACAAGTTGGATGAGAGAAAAGAGAGGGAGAGCAGTCAAAGTAGTAGTTGCAGTAGTAGTAGTAGGAGCAGCAGCAAAAAGGTTAAAAAGAATTTCCTTCCTTACTGTCGGTTTGTTTCGTTCAAATGAGCGCAATTCTCTCTAGACTTGGCTTTATATATAAATATATGTAGGATGACGGGAGCAGTCAGTGCGGTGGTGTAAAAAATCCAAACTCCAACTGACTCTCTCTCAACTCAACTCAACATTACTGATACAACTGTGTGAGTTCACCTCCTCGCAACATTACCTCAGAACTCAGCAGGACTCAAAAACAGGAGCAAGAGACACAAATCGGAGCAAGGGCCACTACTCCATATCCATCCATACATCATCCACACGAGCATTATTATAGAGCATAATAATATAACGTCAAACCTATATATTAGAATACTACACTTCTACTTTCTACTTTTTAGGAAGGTATACGTCCCACCGTTCCACCTACTTAGGTACCTTACCTACCTTTTTTTATGTATACAAATAATCCTTCTCGTCAAAAACATTTCTCCTACGTAAACTATGGAGTTTCTCCACATTACGATTACCCCCTCCCCCTATACCCACCCAAAAACATCTTCAACTAATGTACATATGCTGATACATACACTAACTGGGGAAAATGAAACGGGAGGAGTGAGTTTTTAGTTGGAATGATTTCGTTGGGTTCGGGTTATTAAATCTAATCTCCCTTCACCCTCATAATGCCGGAGACAGGAATGCATTCCGGAGCCTATGTATGAAGTTTTAGTTTAAAGTCCAACTAGAATTGGCAGTATGATACTATTGCCACACAAAATGACTTTTTCAAATTGTTTACACATGTGAAATTACTTGTGAGTAATTATTATAGGCTACTGGATAGTAGTTATAATTAATTTAATGTAGAAGCATTGTGGAAGTTTAACTGTTTTTCACTTGAATTAATATCGTCTGTGAAGAACTAAAATGACCCATATCCCCTTTTAGCTAAAACAAAATATCCACTATCTACAAAAATACTGAAATATGACTTTAAGCATTTAAATAGAACATTTTACACTTTCAAAAACATGGAATTAGAACGTTTTGAAGTTTTCAAAAACATGCAGGTTGAACATTTTACAAATTTCAAAAATATGTAAATAGAACATTTTACGCTTTTCAAAAATATGTAAATAGAAAAATTTACGCTTTTCATAAACATGTAAATAGAAAATTTTACGCTTTTCATAAACATGCAAACAGAACATTTTACGCTTTTCAAAAATATGTAAATAGAACATTTGACGCTATTCAAAAACATGTAAATATAAAATTTTACGCTTTTCAAAAGCTCTTAATTAACATTTTGTTTCTCAATTTCTTTTTATGACATAGCTCAATTTTATTCAAGCTTAAATTGGATATGGGCCATTTTGGTTCTTCACAGACGATATATGTACTATGCGTACCTAGGTACAATATGTAATAAATATATTATTATGTGCTTCGTTCAAAGAAACCATTAGAGTAATTTCAAAAAAATTCAAAAACAAATACGAAGAAAACATTAGTAATTTTTGTACTGTGAGTTTGTGAGTATAAAAATTGAGGCATGAGCAGGGCTCTCAGAAATCCAGGAATGCATGTAACATTATTAACAGTTATATGCAGTTTTTTTTAGTTTATTTTGAGAAGGGGGAAATAAGTTATGTACTCATAATATTATGTTGGTTCTTAGCATACTAGGGGCGGGTACAATACGTATGTATGTATGAATGAAGGAAATGGCTCGAAATCTGTGTAAGAAAATAGCCAAAACAGAAATCTAAAATTTACTGGTGTGCTATCATATTTCTTCATTTACGTTTTTCCCCAGACCACAACAGGTCACGAAAGCTCATTTTCACAGTAGCTTATTGAGTACTGCTTTTGTGTATATGCATTTCCTTTAAAAAATAATAAGGAAAACCAGATATCAAATCTCATAAGGAAGTATTAAGTAAAGTAAAAGTCAAACTATAACCAAGGTTAATGCTATACTATTATAATTTAAAGCCCATAGATCAATTTTTAAATTTAATTTCAAAATTTTGATTTTATATATATATGAGAAGTTATAGGAGGTATTCTTATTGTTTTTCTGGCTGTATTTCCTTTGAGCTTCAAAATGTAACATTATTATTACAATTTTCATTTAAATTAATTGACTTCGCTTGAAATATTATCATTTTTTTTTTGTTCAGCTGTATGATACATCTGATGTAACCAGGTTAACGAAGAAAATAATTGGAGTAAAGTCTGTCTGACTGAAGGCAGTTTTGTGAATGTAACGCTTACTGTGCTATTCTATCAAAAGAAATTCAAATTACCATCATTTACTCCAACTCCAAAAGTGTGTAAAGCATATATCCATATGATTGTGTTTGCTGAGGCTTTGTTGTCCTACTTCCCTCTCCAAATATCTGTATATAGTGTTGTTGGTTTCTCGGGTTTGATTGTAAATATAGACACAAACACACACTCACTCGCACACGGGAAGGAGAAGAAGGAGACATCAAAGGAAGGTATTTCCGTATTGGTAGTGACAAGAAGAAGAAAAAATCAAACTTTAAAATAATTGGAATTTGATAGTACTTTTGTCTCCTGTTATCAAGTTCGAAATCGATGAAAATATAAAAAATTGCAAATGACTCCATATACAGTAAAAAACATATTTTAAAAGTATTCCACACCCATGATTATAGTCATATAACGCATATGTATGAAATGACGCCTTTCATAGCAATTTTAAATGAATTTACTTTTTGGAATTGTCACAATTTTTTATCAGTAACACGTGCTCTCAGTCATATGTCATAATATTGGAATACAGCATACAGTTGAGCACAAACTTAAACATTCAAAGATTTGCAAGAAAATTAGCGCTGGCTAGAGAATCTAATATGGATTGTGGGGGTCATACACTAATTTCTACCTCGGGAAAAAAATTAAACTAAATTGCTTAAAACAATATGCAACACGTTTTCTTGGGCATCCGCAGTATCCTGATAGCGCGTATATGTTCCTATTTTTATAGCTGATGCTGAGTGAGTATAGCATATATATATAGAGCAGGCAAGAATTTTACGTGCTCCATCGCACTATTGGCTGGATTTGGAGGTGTGCCTGTATAATCTGTAGTGTGGCTTGTGTACAAAGTTCATGAAAAATGATTCAATAGGGAAAAAAATGGGGCACTATGTAGAAAAATGTAGCATTATAGATGCATGGACAATGGACATTGCCCTTTTCTATTGGTTCAGTTTTCCCAAGAAAGAATCTCAGCTGACACTGAAAAATATAAAGAATATATAAGTAGGTAATTATACACATGCCTATAGCCGAGGACTTCTGCCATTAATATGATGAGTAAAAGTAACGAAAAGTGATTCCCTCCACTTGTCACGTAGCCCTGCTCATAAATGTACTAAAAATAATGATTGTTACGTTTTTAAATTGACAACTTTTCATCATCCACGTATTTACTTATCTTTCAAGCTGTAGTCAACTCATCACCATAGCAGGGTTATCACAGGGGGCATATTGCATCAATTTTAATGCAAGTACATTTCCTGTAATGTGTTAGGTAGGTAGAGATGCTCTAATAAAGAACCAAAGGAATGTTTTGCAAAATCTCACACGAGACAGACGGTCGCATTGCATTACATTGAAAATGATACACAAGTGTCAATTTCTTTAGTCACAAGATCATGAAATGAGAGGACATTGAAATGAGTCGGAAAATATTGTCCTTGTCACGTCTCTCAAAGAAAGAATGTATATAGCGTTTGTTTCCTACTCGTCCATAGTTTTGTAAAACCACCAATAATTATTAAATACGATGAGGGGAGCAACATAGCAACCCTATAATATACTATCATTATAAAAGATTCATTTAATACACATGTGTAATTAAATATGCTGATTAATTATTATGCTAAATAGTCTGCAGAGTTAAAATAGGAAAATATACAGGGCTACGTGCATTATTGTACTGACGATATAGAAATAACTCTAGGAAGAATGAATGAATGAATGAATGGAATAGTTGCGGCTGATGAAATATCGCCTCAATCCGCAAGTTTGAACTCGTTTCATTTAAAAAGTTACGTCACATTTAGACCTGATTTGAGTGTTAATGCTAATGGACTTTGCCAGAGTGCCATATGAACTTGCAAAATTGATGAATGTGGGGAATCATGGTCGTATAATATGCGTCTATGTTCACTTGTTGGACATTGGGCTATTTACACACATTTACAATTAGTTCATACTACCATATAATAATTATAATTACTTATGGCTCATTCTGCGTACGAATGACCATTTTTTTAGTGTGAGCGTATGTGCCTTATTTCTACGGACGGACGTGTGCTACTTGATTACCTAGATAATTACATAATAATATGCTACTGGCATCAGGATCCATTTCATTACCACCCTTTGGTTCCTCATCTTCATATGCTCCGCTCGTTTCAATTTTATTTCGGCGCCGGTGAAGAAACGTTTCTGGATGGGGGATGGGAAGGAGCTGTAAAATGTAAAATTATACGCTATAGGCCACCATATGCTACCATCGTCATACCACCACGCCATTATCAACTACATATTGTAAATAGCGTAGATATGGCAGCAGATCCGAGTCGTCACAGGTTGGATTCTGTACTACCAGTACCAGGAAAGTCTATGTACATATAGTGTTTTTCTTGGGGCTGGATTGCATCAGGTAAAATCCTTTACAGAAGCAAACTTGGCTATATTATAATGACCGGGCATAGAGGCAGAGATTATTCAGCCTTGTTCGGCGTTCGGCCACTGAATGCTTGAGTAGCTCAGCCTTCAAGGAGTTCTCAGATGAGGCTCCGCGATCTCAGATTAAACTTAGATGAGCTCTAGTTTCGCCGATTGAAACCTCACAGTCTATAAATTTCCCTCTGAATATCTGTGCATATATGTATATATATATACACTACAGTGACGCTGGCCCAAAGGCAAGCTTAGAAATTACTAGAATGATTTATACTCCAACAGCATAAAAGAATCCCAATGTCAATTTGTTTCGTACACCCGTAACTTCCCATAACTATATACATAAAGACAAGGTGCCTCCTGCCCTTTACCTATTTAGACGAGGACGGAAGAAAATCAGTCTTTCTGAATCAGTGTTTGAAATGTTCTTTTATTTCCCTGCACTGTCTCAATGAGCTTTTTCCTGTCGATTGAATAATCTCCTTCCTCGACTTTTGAAACTACCTACGTAGTAGGACCTAGGCAGGTTGGTGCATTAGAGCGGCGGGATCGGATGACTCTGTCTGTGTGCGTCTGAACGGAAATAAGTGGAGAAAATAAGTGGGTGGGGACTACGATATAATTTAGTATTTCATCCTGGTTTCAAATCTAAAACATGACCATATATCCGTGACTAATTTTTTAAAAGAACAATGGACACAGGCACAGGAGCAAACCCTTAATACAAGACTTTTTGTTTCAAACGAAAAACTTTTACCAGCATAATCCCAGCAAAAATTTGGACCTATAGTTTCACCACGTATAAACTCCAACTTTGTTAAATATTTTTAGGAAGTGATACATCTCTCTAATCCAATCTAATTCTGCCATCAAAGACATACATAGCTACGACGCAGCGAGAGAGAGTGAAGGAGAGACACTTCTTTAATTAGCTTTTGTGGATAAACAGAATAAGAAACGAGTAAAAACTGATGTTGTGTGAGCAGCATCATATGACTGTAACTATATACTACCCATATCCAAACTAAAAATTTGAATTTATTTTGTCACCTACAACCAACATCTGTCATTGAGTGAAGCTCCAAATAAGTGTCTGGTCTCTTTTAACTCCCTGGTATTTTTTTTGTATACTCTGATTTCTAATTATTCCCGGGTCTATACAGGGAAGTTGGACCTAACTTCCACCGGAAGTTATTTGGAGCTTTACGGTATATAGTTTTAATTTTAATTTGAGTGCAGGCGACTCCTACGCAAGTTTATATTTAATTCAGTTACTATACTTTCAATGTCCAACTCCAACCGTGATTATAAAAAGGAAAAGTGCGTAGCAGGAACAAAGATCATTACAGAGACTGCCCTGAAAATTTCAGACCTTTCAGTTCAGGCCGAACAATGTATGTGTGTAAAGCACTTGTGTAATTTATTCTCTCTGCCCACACTGAAGTTTCATTGAATATATGTCGGAGGCTCCATAAGCTCCACAAGATTGTGTAGAATAAGAGAACTTGCCCACTCTGATGATAACATCACCCCCGCCCCAAGTTTGTCCAGGACTGACTGTAGGATATTTCCGCTCCGAGAAAAGATTCTTCCTCCCCACTTCCCTAGAAATGATCTTGAATCGGGTAACGATAAGTTCTATTCCCAAATACGCTCCCCCATGAGCACCCTAGACCACATCCTTCTCCTGGCCTAAATTGTTTATGGTCTACGACATATTCAGCAACATGATGATTATGAAACTGCGATCATCAAGATGCTCCTTTTTTATTGAACTGTTGTAAACTCCGGTCTGGACTCTGAGTGCCGCCCTATAGCATCCTTTATGACTAATAAACAACTAACAAGGAACAACAAATCGAAATTAAATTTTAGCAATGCTCTCGTCCTGGTACTCATGACTGGTGACCCACTCAATCTCTACACCGTGTCGTGGGCAGGATTATGCGCTTACGCCTTACTTTACTTATTATTATGCACCTACCTTGCATACTAGGACAACACGTAAAATATATGTCATAAGTGTAGCAATAATAACCACATTACATACACAGTATATACTATGCATATATCCTCCCACCTTGCTCGGGATTTTTACGTTTCTGCACGTGTTCCCTATAATAACTATTTATACCTGTACCACCCCAATGGTATAGCTCCGTCCGACCCGGGCTTCATAAATTAGAACACTTACTAGGTAGGTACCTATTAATTCTTTCCTCATAGCCATTAAAAATGAAACTACTCACAATGTAAATATATAGTATTTCAAAAATTGTACATATGTACAGCCTCATGAAGATATTTTGCTCAGTCTGAGAATAATTATTGATCCGAGATGCTTTAACTGTATTCATAATATGTATACGACGGAAAATATGAACTTCATCATTAATTTGGGAAAATATACACCGTATGGATGCGTCTACGAATCGGCTTCGGCTTCGGCTTCAGCACTCACTTCCAGATTTGAGATCTCTCCGTATTTTGGGTGAGATCCTTCCAAAACTTATAATTCCATTGCAGGTGAGCAGTGTAGTAGGTACATTAATATAATGCTGCATCGCTTGTCCTCCTTTTTCCAGCCTGGTAATTTAGTTCCCGTTCTCATCCTTGGGACTATAGGTTAGTTCTTATACGATGCGATGGGAAAAAACATTTCAAATGTTTTAACTTAATTCCATTATTTACTCTTACATCTATCATCATCTCTATGTTAAATGAAATTTAAATCCCTTAAATAAAACGTTCAGGTTCACTCACAGTTCACACAACCGCAACCGCTTTGATTAAAGGAGCGAATTTGTGTAGGTAGGTACATTTTTTGAACACTTAAAAGATTCAGAAATAATTATTTAAATGATACCAGTCTTAACATCTGTATTGGTGCATTGAATTTGCTTATATGAAGCAAGTGACGGAATTTGCTACAGAAAATCGACCCCCTCGTTGAAGGGTGATTATGAAGACAGAAAAGGTGAAGTATTTAAGTGTATAGTATTTACCATTTTTGGAGCAGTGAAAGTTCCGAGTTCAGTGAAAGGGAAAGACTCTCAGAGGAAATGAGTGAGGACCAAGAGTTCCCAATGACGTCAGGGCGGAGAGTAATCGAAACTTATTTTATAGATGGTGTTGTCTAAATAAAATGCCAAATAAAAGCGTGGGTGCTTTTATATTTTCAATTTTTGTGGGTCATTTCCTTCCTCGCTTGAGTTAAACCACCTTATGGAGACTACACGTACCCACTACCAACCATAGTGACGAGTCCGGTCTCGGATTTATTACAGTGCAAAAGATTCTCAAGAGACATTACGGAGATTTCTATAGTCTGCTCCAAACTGGAAATCAAAATCTTTAAATCCGTACCCATCCCCGTGAAGAGCTACATAATAAGCAGACACGCACTTAGGTAAAAAAAACAAGATGAAGACGGGATTAAGTACATTTTTTTATGTATTTCCTTTACTATTGTATGCATCCTTTCTACTTTCTAACCCACAAAATTACCTTATTTAGTCTCAAGTGGAGGTCGTGTTTCTGTTTCTCTGAATTAACCCTTATAGCTTCAATAATGTAATGCACCTATGTACATCCGAAGGGCTGTTTGACAAAAAGAGTCAAGTCCATTTTTTTTTCAAAAATGAGATTATTTGCGTTGTATGTACTATTCAACTACATACTTTACTGTATTGAATGGTAAAGGTCAACCAATGCAATTTTTTAAAGCAACCAAATTTTCGTTTTTTTTATTGCAAGTTATTTTTGCCAAAATGGGAAAAATCCACCTAAAACAGGCATTTCTGATTTAAATTAGATTCTTGAGTGTTTTCGTAGTTTGTAGGGAAGATAAAGATAATGCAGACTGCGACTCTGGAATTTTTTAGAGAATTCAAATTTTTTTTAATTTGTGGACTTATCCCGTTTTTCCAAAAACTTAATGCTAGTAAGTATGGGCATATATATTCCTTTATAGACAGACTTGTAGTTTTCCTAAAATGAGAATGAGCATTCACTATTATTGACACACTTAAAACTGGCCCTGTTCCGTGTTGTTTGTACGGTAACGTGCTTTGTACTCCATTGTCTATGTAGTGATAACTCGAGCGATGGACCATTGTTTACTATTCCCATATTCGATTTTTGACAGATGGATTTCCCTAAAACAGAATACTTAAGTAACATTCTGGAGACTGGGCTGGTCCGTCATATCTCCGGTATCACCATTGACGAGTGACTGCATAAACTGTTTCTATTTTTCTCTACTTGGAGCCGTTTGAGCTGAGCTCATCAACACTATGAAACGTCATGGCATGGCCGACTGTTTTCTGACTATATAGGTTATGGAACTGCACCAGCTGTCTCTGTCAAAGTGAGCACGGTTCAAAGTGAAAACATTATTACCTGACATCTCTCATAATCTTAATACAATTATTATGTAGTTTTGAGGCCTGGTAAACAAGGTCTGTAGTAGTAATTCGTGATTTATTCTGATGAGCTCGCGAATGCATGTTGCATCATGTGATATAAGCAATTTTCAGCAATCACCATGTACTAATCGTAAGTACGGCGCAGATCTAATAATAAAACGTAGACTTGTTTTTGATAATGGCCATCTCACCTGACTATGTATATATGATTGTCGGCTGTGGTACTGGTAGCTTCTATCAAAGATAAACAGTACGAGTGTCTATATGTAATTCCTAATGCATATGTATACCTGTCTCTCTCTCTCCCTCTCTCGCAATAGAAATTGAGCTTATAAATATTTAATGTAATTTCCAAGTTGTTTTAATTTATGATAATTTTTGTTGTCTCATATATCTATATGCATATTGTCAGCTCGAGTCTGTAGGTAGATCTGAGTAAGGTGACTACATTTTTACTATTTACGCACTTGCATATTGGGGCACACAGAGTCCGCGCAGTCATATATCATTCAGGCCATGACCGACCATAACTACATATTACGACATGTACCATAATATCCTATGTATAATTTATAGGTATGTATGTCAATAATTATTTACCGGTAAGGGTTCACATGAGTACAGAATGACTTTATGTTTTACCATATGATGATGACTTCCTAATACAAAGTTGTCGTCCCGTCAGAATACAACGTACTGTAGTAAATTGTGAGCATGAAATGATTATTAAATTCGTGAGTCACTCATGTAAAAGGCAGAGTGCGGAACATTTAAACGCATTCCGACATATTAATATTGTCTTCAAGTGCAGTCAAGAAAGTGGTACCAACCTACGTAATTTTCTAAAGACTCATAAATATGAGGCCGAGACACTGACTACGCTTCATAAGATATTATGTAAATGTGTTCCTATGTTTTCATGATAATAATTATTATGATTAGAAATTGGAAAGGAAAGTAGGAGCAGTCCAAAGAAAGTGTCAAGTTTTACACATTTATGAATGTGAAGACAGAGTTAAAGGAGAGAGAGAGAGTCAAGTTTTGAACTGAAATGAGAATGAGAGGAATGTATATGGAACTTTTGGATTTGTCCCCCTCCCCCACCCCCCATTTCCCCTCTTTACAACTCCATGCATACAAGAGGAGTAAATGTTAATAACAAAAACATTTGGAGTTCAGTTACAGCATGCCGTCACCGCCACCGCAGTACCAGTCCCCATCATGCTGTACGTAACGATATTTCAGAGGCTCTTAATCCATTTACAGACACAAAGTCAGCTTCCTACATCTAAATGAGTTAAACGAGGATTCAATAAGGAATAGTACATATAGGGGGACTCCGGGAATGACAAGTTTCTTCACAAACAAAAGCATAGGAGAAATATATTATAGGGGCGCCCTACATATTCGTTTCCTAGATAGGTATCCAGTGTCTATTAGTGGATTTACATTTTAGCATTGGAGCAATATGTAGGAAAATACTCCACATTAAGCCGAGATCGAGACCAAGACCAAAAGGCCCATATATATAAGGCGTTGTTTACACAAGTTTAATTGAAACGAAACAATATAGATAGGTCTATATAACTACCTCGCATCCCCATTATTATTCTAAACTGCACCTTAAAGGAAAGCTTTCTAAAATAAACGTCCAGAATATATATTTTACAACACCTAATACCTATTTCGTGGGGTGGTGGTGGGGACAGGGCAGCGGGGAAACATGTGTTCTTCTTCAAAGTAGATGGTCGAAACTCGGAATTCTTAAATCCTTTCACACATTTGAGCAATATCTCATTCTACAATTCTACTTAGATGTGTGTAGCCCAGGAGACAATAATGGATTACATGTGTAACCCTACATCATACGGGGAACAATTTTAGAAATCGAAATTGGAAGCTTCACAGTCTTTGATGTTCCAATTCTGCTCTAAGGGAATCAAATTGTTGCATTTAAATCTAGTTTTAAGTATTTTAGATGTTACATTAGAGATGTGCCTGTAGCTGGAATCGCCCTTGGACAGTAGTGTAGAGGTTTTTAAAGCAAATAATGCTGTCGTCATTAAATCTATGGGATCGTTTCAAAAGAGTAAAAGAGCACTTTTTCCATTCCCACGATATTATACTTTAAACTTTTAGTCCACACTTCTACAACTGTAGGAGCTCCTCACACAGGTAATCATTTATACTCACCTCCATCCACCCTATGTATATGGTGATTGTTCTTTCTACAGGAAACGGAATCCTGAATCGAAAGCACTCAAACAATTTTCTGTTGGAAATGAGAAACAATCGCTACATGAAATTTAGGCCAGTCTACTATATACTATATGCCTCCGACTCCGTTGATTCCCTCGGGTAACTTTTTTCACTTCTCTCTCATAAATATTTCAATGGAATTGAGAGTCTTGCGTCTTGTACAAATTACTACATTGTATCTATATAGCGGTACTTTGATGGTATATGTGCTCCTAGGATGTAATGTTTAAAGACTAGTAATACTCAATACAAAATATATCTATAATCTATACGTTCTCCCTTTGTCAATTTCTATCATTGCCAATTTTTGGAAAAGTCTCAGAATGTGAGGTATGTAGAGATGCTACTAAAACTAAACAGTGTCACTCCTTCAATTTATGTTGAAATTTTGATTCTATTTTATCTATTTTAAAAAATTACTCTTCCGAGTATAGCTATGATAGCCTATGATAACAAAGCCAAAAACCGAAAACCTTATGTACACCCATATGGATGGCGGAAAGTAAAAGCAACAGGAGTCTTTGGACAGTACTTTAGAAATGAGGGAAAGTCGCCGCCACGTGTTCTGTATTATACTCCAGTAGCTTTTTGGATTGATCATTTGTGAGTAAAGGTTTCACCACTGCACACCGAGCTTAATATTCCCAGGTTTCCCTCAAATCAAATTAAATGTTATGGTGAAAAGGATTTCCTTTTCAATTTTTGGATTTAACTTATAATACATCCTTAAAATTTGATTTTGATTCTTTCCATGAAAATTGAGAACAATTCAATTATTATTGCTGTACAATAACATCCACATTCAGTATAGTGTTTGTTATATAGCTTCACGCCATAGCATAGTACAAAGTGAAACTTTAGATCATGTGGATTGTTTCTGTTAGCGCAGTGTATTATTTTATTATTATTTACCAGGGGTTCAGCCTCTTACGAGACTGACGCCGCTGAGGCCTTATTTATAATGGCCTATCGCAGACTCCCCCTTAAAAAAAGGACCTTATTCCGAGTCAGTGTGTGAGCCTGCCCGTGGCACGTGCAAACGCCACGAGCTGACCCACAGATGCCTGACCCAACATTTCCAACGAGATAACGCAACCACCAAGATAGAGGTTTCTCACTAATACAAAGGCTGGGCATGTTGTCATGAAGTGAATCGGGGTATCATCCTCCTCCCCACAATGCAAGCACAGCGGAGAGTCCAATACTCCTATCCTCCAGCCATGACTGCCCCAAGCCCCATGCCCGGTAACAAGCCCAATCAACCACCTTAATTGATCTCTAGGATATCGTACCAGTGACGTATTACCGTACAACGGTGCCGATATCCAGAGCTTGGCCATCCTACAACTGCTCAAGCCAGTCCAGTGTCTCTCATGCTCACGCCTTGCCCATCCCGCAATAGCGCAATGGACAGCGGAGATTGGGACTGGTAGTATTGGCCTTGGGCCAAACTGCTTGACGCAACTACCATCATGCGAAGCCTTCGCCAGCCTATCCGCCTCTTCATTACCCCTGAACCCCGAGTGAGCAGGGACCCAAACCAATTCAACCTCGCAACCCCTATCAGCGAGTCTATTAAGGTACGAGTGGCAGTCCCCTACAACACTCGAGGCAGTGTAAGGCCTAGATAGGGCACGCAAAGAGCTCTGACTATCACTGAAAACCCTAACCGGGAGATCCCGGCGTTCATTCTCCAGCAGCCAATGAGCTGCCAGAGAAATGCCAAAGATCTCACACTGGAAAACAGAGGCATCAGCTCCTAAATACACGGACATAGCCAGAAGGGTAGTGATTACCCCCTGACTCCTGTCCTCAATAAAGACCCCACAGCCAGCATTGTCACCTTCACGTGAGCCGTCTGTGTAACACACAACACCCCCTCCACCAAGAGATAAATCCCTCACCCAATCAGCCCGTGACCCAAGTTCCACAGTGAACCTGCGATACTCCAGGTTCTTATATGTCCAGTCCACTGGCATCCTGAGAATTGCGTCACATAAGCCCCATTTTTCGCAGATCACAGTGTGACTACCAGAACCCCCAAACATAGGATTGACCGTCCACAATCCCCTGGTTTTCAGCCTATGAAATGATCTAACGGCAACCGCTCTAAGACAGATGTCCAGAGGGATTAGCCCGATAAGACACTCCATGGCCGCTCTCGGCGTTGAGCGAAGGCCACCAGTGATCATAAGACACGCCTGGTGCTGAACCCTGCTCAACAAACTTACATACGAGCTTTTCTCCAGTGCTGGTGACCAAACAACAATCCCATATTCCATCACAGGTCGAACAAGAGATGTGTATGTCCATTTCGCAACACTCGGTGAAAGCCCCCATTTCCTACCCACCATGCGTTTACACCTGGCCAAAGTAACTTGCGTTCTGCTCACAACTGAATTACAGTGTGGCTTCCACGTAAGATGCTTGTCCAGGACAACACCAAGGTAGGTAACCCTTCGCTGGATTTCCAGACGCACGCCCCTATACCGAATGGCAGAGGGACATAGTCTGGTGTTCCTTGTGAACAACACCAGCACCGTTTTCTCAGCACTCAGCCTCGGTCCAACTTCCACGCACCATTCACTGATGATATTAAGACCATCAGTGATACGGTGCGTGAGTGTACTAAGCGCCTTGCCGCACTGAAGCACCCCGGTATCATCCGCATACCCTAGCGCAGTGTAGCACGGGGCAGATGATGATAGTCATAGGCACTGTGCCTGTAATATGTTCCGTAATAAAAACGTAGGGAAACTCAGAATCAAAAGGTAGGCAAAGTTCATACTACATACTAGATACTACATATTATAATGCTATGGAAAAAAACTTCCAATTTCGACATCCGCACACCTAACCACACCGTAATAGATATGTGATAGGTCAATATGTGGGATCAAGGATGTTTCAGTATAGAGTCTACACATTCAAGTCGGCATCATCTCAATCAGTCATTGCCCTGAAAAAGGATACCCGCACACAGAAGGACTCAGATTTAGTTATAATAAGCATCTTTTCTTATCTGTCACCAAGAAACCGATATCTATATAGCATGTTCCAAAGTCTACGGTAGCAAGATTGCTATATATACAGAACTAAAATTTTCAAATTTATTTTGTACTTATCATTGTATGAGGGTAACTTACATACAAGGGTACGCGTTGTTAATTGTCGTCCGTAGGACAGGCCGCTTTACTTGTACATAATAACATTAGCACATATTTTTGGAGATTTTGAGAATGAATCGCGAAAATGTCAATGTGGAGCTAAGAGCACTCCATGATAATAAAGACGGTAAGGGCTTTAACTATAGAAAGTATTTCAGTTCCAGTTGCACTATTTACCAATGAATAATTATGCGGGCTGAGTCCGATAATGCAAAAGCAACAAATTCTACATATTTCATACGCTGCAGAAAAATAAATCCTATAGTCACGAAATTAAATACAAAGTGTAAAGCACTCCAAATGTTTATTATTGTTATCCGTATTTGTATTTATAATGGTGAACAAACACCTTTACTGGAGGACTTTGCAGAGTAATGTAAGTTGTGGAGGAAAAAATGTCTAGTCTGTCACAAAAAAATAAAGCAGCATTCCAAAAGGGTTGATAGGATACACGGAGGAAAGTTTGGGGGGGGGGGGAGGAATTTAAAGCTCCAAGTAGATTTTGTGAAGAAAGGTCTGCCAAGCGGGAATTGGCAATCTCTTATTGAGGCCATGTAAAAACGGCCCAATATAGAAATAAGGTTCACAATGAGACTGATAGTGAGTATGGCGTAGGTGTGATGAATGAATTTCCTCCTGGTCTCAGAAACTCCTCCACACGCAGAGTTTTTTTGGTAAAGGTCCCATAACCATAATAATTTCAACTTGTTGAATAGAAACGTACTCTATGAAAGGTGATTCAATTTCCCTGATAAAAATTCAGATTTATTACACGTGTGTATAATGATATTATTACGCATTCGCCTAGTATAACCTACCTACGTGTTTATGTTGAAGCCATGCCGTGCAGTGCCATGCCATGCCATACGGCTGTATATTAAAGGTCCGCATAAAAAGGTGAACATAATCCGTGTAAAAATGAAGTAACACTCACAACAAAAGTAGGAATGACGTCAAAGTCAAAAGTCGAATGAAATCTGAGAATTTTGTATGCTAAAATATTTTGAAGAACCATAATATACTAAACTTCCATCTTCCGCTCCCCCCTTCTTATATGGATGTTAAATTTAAACTTCGTGAGAAGATTTCATCCTCTGACAATTTTTTTTTCATCTTCTTCAAAAATAAAATAATATACATATCTCAAAAGGTAAGGAGACGACACAAAGAAAAAAAACACTTCATAAAAATAATGTAGAAATTTTAGGATTGTTTTTACACTGCTCTCTTTTAAACATACAAAATATCTCAATGAAATAATAGGAACTAAAAAACAAACGCGGGAAGGAGAGAGCTATATAGAGTTGCTGGATATCGTCAGTGAAGAACCAAAATGACCCATATCCATTTTCCACTAAAACCAAACTGAACCATATCCAAAACGTTCTAAAAACAAAACGACCCAAATCCATGTATTTCCACGCGGACGCAATTTTTTGCATGGATTTTAGGCGTACGCGTGGAACTAAATGGATTTGGGTCATTTTGTGTTTAGAACGTTTAGGATATGGCTCAGTTTGCTTTTAATGGAATATGGATATGGGTCATTTTGGTTCTTCACTGACGATATGTATAATGCGTGCAAATACTTTGAGATTACTTTAAGTGAGTTCGTATTGCTGTAGTACGAGACATGAGACGAAAAAAAGAAAGTTTTCCAATATGCTTCCAATGCTTATTTTATTTTTTACAAACAACCCCGTAGTCTCGTAATCTGGTTTACACACGACATACAGGGAAATATTCATGAAAGATGATGCCGCATTCGTGGAAAGAATACAAGAACAACAGAAAGACAGAGAAAGAGAGAGAGAGAGAAAAGGGCTTTACACATACAAAATCCAAATCAAGAGATTGTCAAAGATTTTCTGTACATTACTTTTAGATTCAGAAAACAAATCCTCTGTAGTATAGTAGTGTCTCCTCTTTCCCCGCCAGTAGAAATCAAAATAAATCTTTTACTTGTCAACGCCAATAAAATTCAAAAAAACTATCTCATTTACTATTCATACTCGTCCATGTTTTCCCCATATAGCAGTGTGTGTAGTTTGTCACGCTCGAAAACGTCAACCACACAGCCATCAACCCACCCACCCCTTCCCATACTCATACTCTGATGTGTTCCAAAGATGCGCAATTTTTTATACAATTTATTATACAATATCGACTCACTAATGGATTTGTGGACCCATAACTAAAATCACGCTATATGTACAGCCAGGAATTCCAATCTATGGACTAAAATAGAATCTAGTAGGAGTTTTACTGTACTTAAGTTGGCCAAAAGGAAATTATGACACACTATAAAATGTTGTGACATGTCCAATAATCTTCACTCTTATATTTTTAGCGGAACAAGTTTTGAGAATTTTGATCGCCCATTGTGGGCGAACATGTTGGACTGTATTCTAAAAGCGAGTACTGTATTGTCTGTAATAGTACACCCAGTGTACTATTCAAATTCCGACCTCCCAGACCCGTGTACTAATACAAGCCCGTGTGCAATTACAGGCCCGTGGCCTAATGCAGGAAATACGGTAGTTTGTAATGCAAATAAATGCTCCATTTCAGAGCACTACCTCTAAATTACTAAACTATGCTGTGTGTATATATATATGCATAGTTATTGTTGCTCACAAAAAATTCGTCAAGATATGATAATCACAAGTGACATGCACTCATGAACAGTCCAATGTGACAACAGTAGTATAAATGCTGCGGAGACATCCACATATTCATAATGGAGATCATAAGATGGTGCATACCTATACCATCTAAAGTCCAAAGGCACTTTTATTTAACTCATATATATATATATATACAGCACAATCAAAGTGTACAGGGCGAGAGGAGGAGAAAAGAGGATGAATGGAAAGGGCTTAAATAGGAATTGAAATGGAATTTTTGTGAATTTGAGACTGAGTGAGAAGCTGATTGGAATTTTGGGGGTCGGGTCTCAAAGATATTAGGATATTTCCTAACGTCAAAAGACAGGACGAGGCTATATACATATATATGTCGTAGTCCAGAAGAGGATTAGTCCCTTGGACCAAAGGACTAGTCCACAAGGTTCTGGTCTTCTGGCCTAGTCCAGAAGGTCAGTCCACAACCGCCGTTTCTCTCTTTCTCCTTTTCTTCTCCTGGACTAGTCCAGGGCAAGAACCGTAAAATATTACTTCATGCACAGCTGATGCAGCTTGATACTACAACGTCAATGCAAATAGGTTTCTCTCTCCTTTTCTTCGTAAAAGAAAAGTGCAAGTTATAGTATAATAATTCGTAAATATTTAATAATAAGTGAAAATAAGATAATGCAAATAGTCTTAACGCTGTTGAAATTCACAACTTTGAGTATTACATACATCTGTCACACTAAATGCATTACCTTTAGTCCCAACATAGATATCAGAAAGGAATCCGCGTTTATGCGATAGCTGACAAAAATAAGAAAATAGGAAGGCTAGTTTTTTAGCATTTGTTTTCTAAAAATAGGAAGGAAAATAGGAAGGCGAATATTATAACTAGGAATAAAGGATAGGTAAAAATATCCTATAAATTATTAGGAAGAAGTAAATCGAAGGGTCTCTGATTTTGTCGAATAAACTAAACAAAAATCTAAATATGAATTTTATTGTGATTGCTAGATGTACGAATTGCTTTTTAATGCTCAACATTTTATTTTTTTATTCTATTATTCATTGATAAAATTCATTAAAAGCTCCAATATCGTCATCTCAAGATTTCTTAAACAGGTTTACTATCTTTTCGAAAAATAAGTATGCAATGAAAAAATACCTTAAAGAGATACTTAACGAAAATAGAAACGTGTGCAGGGCAAAAAATAATATAACATTATATTCGTTTCCTACGAACTACAGGCAGTGAAACTGCAAAATGCACATGATTATGCGACAAAAACTAAACTAAAACGAACTAGGCAGCTTTTTCGTGAGTTGTTCCTTTTTTTAAACAATTTAAAAGAAACGCTAACAATAATGTTTTTAGTGTAAATAATTAAACAACCATTATTCGTTTAAAAAATAAAAAATAATAGAAATCCTATCTTTAGGAACCTGATGTATTATTCGGAAGGCAGATGTTTTGGCGTCAAAAATAGGTAGGAAATAAGAAGGCTGGAGCACTGTGACTGTAGAAAGGATACAGGAAGAAGAAACTTTACGTGCTGGAAATAGGAAAAACTAGATAGGCAAATCAAGTGCCCATCACTGTTGTGGTACTAAATGCCACCTCCATTCTTCTATGTCTGTTAATGTGTAAATATTTAAATTTCTTATTTAATGTACATTAATAACCATTAATAATTATTTTCAGCTTCTTAAGATGTCAGAATCTAAATTCCGAGCAATATTTTTACGGGTGTTGAGTCTTTTATTTTCTTCATTGAGTTATTCAAGTTGAAGTATTAAATAAAAAATCAGTATACTGAAATTATTCGTTGGTTTTGGTCATTTCCTATTATTTAGAGATTTAATTATTGAGTTGCATTAGCTGTACAATAATTAATATACTATTTAGTTTACGGTTCTTCCCCTGGACTAGTCCAGGGGAAGAAAAAGAGAGAGAGAAACGGCGGTTGTGGACTGACCCGTGTGGACTAGGCCAGAAGATCGCGGCTTGTGGCCTAGTCCTTTGGTCCAAGGGACTAATCCTCTTCTGGACTACGACATATATATACAGTGATGCCACTAAGAGCCCAAAGGTCTCCATCCATAGCTAAACGTAACTGACAGCGAAACGTGATTATTTACTCAAAAAATATAAGACCCACACGTTATAGTACTGTTAGTAGAAGGTACGTGAAAATCGTTTTGGAGCAGTAAACAATAGACTACAAGTCACAAGTGCAATTAAAGTATTGATCCATGTGAGAAATTCAATCTGGTAACTGGTAGAATTGTAATGATACATACTGAAAAAGGAAATTTCAAAGGGAAGAGGAGCATTTCAAGATGCGGAGGAGTGCGAGTCATGGTGTCCCAATCTCAAAGTCTTTCCAAAAGCTACATATGTGTCATGAGCTGAAAACTGTTATACTTATTTGCAAATATGTACGTACTTACGTAGCTATGTACGTACAGATGTGCAAATATATTGTACGGAGGCACGTACCTACCTACTTGTGTTATTTGATTCCGTCAACAAAGCGCTGACAAAAGGCCACAACAAAGATTTGAGTTTATATACCTATGTATACTCGATCCCTAACTACCTACACACTCTCCAAAGTATAGTTCAAATCCTTTGGAATGTTTTCTTTTCCAGAATCCAGATCAGTATTTAGTAGAAAGAAACATTACACGTAATTATAAGTGTACAAACTATAACAAAATAAAAATCTCTGAATCTGAATTTGTGTCAAGATGTTCTAATAGCTCTCAGCTACTCACAGGGTATAATATGAGCATACCACAGCATCCAGTACATTTTTGTGAAAATGGCACTAAATCACGCCTGCCTTTATAATCAGTGTTAGACATATTACAGGACTTGATACAGAATAATTCAGGTGCATATAATATTCATTTACAAGCCACAGGTTGAAGTCACAAAATTATAGGAATGTAAGATCCAAACTTTTATATAGCTACGAAGAAGACGAGCATTTTCAATAGAATCTATTGCTTTCCAACCAATGTGTTATACAGAGGAAATTTGTACTACTGTTCGCTGTTGCATTGCCTATACTCAAAATGATTTCCCGTTTGTGAATTCCTTCAACATCGTCCTGTCCTATGTGCATGCATGAGCGGACTGAGGAGCGAGCAGATGAGCAGACGTAGCATCTTATGAGGATAAAGATTGGAGATTTGAAGGCTCCTGAGACTTTAAGAAATGACAACAATATAATGTCAAATAATTTCCCTCACAGCAACACTCCCTCTACTTTCCAGAGCTTTTACTTGATCTCTCCCGCTGAGCGACTGAAGAGTGCTTACACCAACTTACTCTTTCGTAAAGTGAAAAATCTCTCTGTAAATTCCCTCGACTGTATCAATTGAGTCAACATAAAGAGAGCAATCTTGGATCGACGAGTCAATTATGACTTTACATTCTAGTAGATGAAATTCCATGTTCCCCTTCCCTTTCTACCATGTTATGTTGCTTCATCCATATTATACTTTCTTATCCATGGCCAAAGTAAAATTTGTAGTTTTAACTAATCTGTTGAAGGATTTTGTAGTAAATGGTAAGTACCTAGCTCGCTCTCACTCTCTTTCTTTAATTCTGTTTCATCTACAGACAGAACGTGTAGAAACTTTATTTTGACTGCGTCACAATAAAGTGCACTTGCTCAAAGGAAGCAACTTCAACTTCTACGAACTATTAATAATTTTATTTACCTTCAAGACCATGTGGACCTTTGACCAGTTTCACCGCCTGAAAATCCATACAAAGCAAAATGTGGAAAGAGTTCATCGGCAGAGCTATAAGGGGAACTACAGATGAGGTAAATATGGAGTTTTAATGTCTTTTTGGTAATATCTTTATCAAGTTTAAAAAAAAGCTAAATACAAATCGTCGCCGAAGAATCAAATATGATCATCTCCATTTCGAGCTAGAATCAATTATAATCATCTCCATTCAGCACTACAAGCAATTCTGATCATCTCCATTTTTCATGAAATAAAGTCGCCCATAAATGACGTCATGGGTACGGCCAAGTAGCCTACTTGGATATCAATGGTATCCCATGCTAAAGAAAGCCAATTACGCAACGGGTGAGCTGATGACAGGAGGGTCATGGGGACCCTAAATGGAGATATTTTGATGACGTCATTTATGGATGATCCCAAGCGTACTCAGTTTCGAATTACTAAACTCTTAGCTAATGATTAGCATATCACATTAGCCGTATTTCATGAAAAATGGAGATGATCAGAATTGATTTTAGTGCTGAATGGAGATGATCATAATTGGTTCCAGCTCGAAATGGAGATGATCATATTTGATTCGTCGTTGATGCAACTCATTTACCTTTCCCAACTGAGCTGGAGATATTTTGGAATATTTTATCTATCCTCTGGACTTTTATGAAATATTATTGCTCATAAGAACTAAGGGGAGAGGGATACACATAGAACCTTAAAAATGTCAAGAAACTGAATGTTTTGAAACTGCTGTATGATGGGGATTGAAGGAAGCTGATTTATTATTTATGTCAAGGAAAACACGGGCAAAAATTAGTCGTAATATGAGTACAATTTAAATCAATAGTTCTTTAGATTCTCGGATTCTCGGTTCAAGGGTATTTCCATTCACCTCTCGTAAACTGATGCTATGAGGAAGTTGAATTCGCCGGAGCACTGCTTATAATTGAGTAAGCCATCAGAAATAAATCACAGCTTCTATTTCCTCTTTCTAAGAGGGTGGACTGCATTACATCGGTAGTGTTCCCCGCCAACTGTATGTGCCCTTAATACCTGAGATACTGCCACACGCACCTTATTTTAAAATACAAAGTGGGTAGATTACCAGCGTAAAGCTCCAGAATTAAAATTCTCATTGTGATAGCCTGTAGTTTGAAGACAAGAAAGAAACTGTTTTTAAGATAAAGACAGGCAGGAATAAAGACAGTTGGAAAAATGATATTTGTGTGTGAAGATATGTGTAAACTTCAATATAAGTTCTTACTGTGCATTTGCTAGGACTCACGAGAGCAGCACTCCGTGACTCCGTGCCGTAAGGAATTAAAATCTAAAAGTCATATTAATGCAGTACTGAAAACTAATTACCCAGAATTTACTAATCAGCTTATCAACGCGTTACCTACTATTGCGTTACCTACTACTAGTTAATGCAATGCCGACAATGCCGACATAGTAAATTATAACAATAATATTTTCAAAAAGGAACTTTTAAAATTTGCTTCTATGTTGAAAGATATAACGTCGACAGAAATAATACCACGCTTTAGGGATGGATAGATTACAGTGGAACCTTTTTATAAGCGCTCACCTTATAGAGTCACCCTTGTTATAGTGTCATGTTTTTTACTTCCCCGGCAAACCGCATATGCTTTAGCATAGGCAAAATCCATACTATAAGGTCACTTTTTATAACGTCACCCTTACTATAAGCACGTCAATCACAGTGCCCTACGCAAAACTTTACGTGATATTTCACCTTTTAATAGCAGCATGCAAAAATATTATAAAACGCACACCCTATCTTCAAGGAAAGTTTGGCAAAGCAATCGTCTGTTACAGACTATTTTGTAAAAATCTAGTTGCGAAATAAATGCCTACTTTTGGTTATCCTTCGTAAAATAAACTTTTTAAACAGCAATCCTTGATTTAGTAATATTATAATTTCAGTTATTCTTTAAATCATTAGGACTTTTTATAACAGCATGTGACGTTATAGGCTATAACGTCATCTCACTATAACGTCGTAATACACCCTTCCCCTGGAGTTGACGTTATAACAAGGTTCCACTGTACTTCTTTTATATTCGAAATTCGATGTAATCCGCTTTACTAATCAGCTTATCAACGCTACTTCTATAGTTTCTATAGTCTTATTTCGTCACCATCCGTTACTAAAACCAACCCCGCCACTGAAATGTACGTTGCGCTGGTCACTTAAGTACAATAATTTGAAATATTGTTTATCTTCTAATAGTATACTCCTAAAATAATAGAGACCCGCATAATACTCAAATCACAAAAAATCAGGTCTACTTACCGTTAGTAAAATGCAGAGAAAACGACATAAATTAAATTAAATTACCGAATAACAGGTTTAACAAGTAGGTAAATTGAATGCATATGGGTACATTATAAATTAAAATTATAGCTAATTGAAGCTAAAAAATAGTAGGTATGTATATAATAATTATAATAATAATTTATTCACTTCGTCGATTTGGCCGCAGCCCATACAACATTAGTTAAATATTTTCAGATAGAGATTTGTATGTATGTATATGACATTCTATACCACCCGTACTAATCAATCTGAGAAGCTTACCCCCTCGTGCTATTACAGACCCGCGCCCTTTTAGAGACTTGCGTTTTATAAGATGACTAGAATTTAGGCCCCGGCCAGCCGGGGTTTAAGTCCGCCTCATGTGGCCACTGGCCAGGATTACCCACTGTCACCCCCCTGTAACGTGTCTAGGGTTGGTGACGGTGTCTCACGCATAGAAATCAAACGGGATACTATTTAAAACTGGGCTAATGATGTCGTATTTGGGTCCAGACTAATCTTCACCAACCCTAGACACGTTACAGGGGGGTGACAGTGGGTAATCCTGGCCAGTGGCCACATGAGGCGGACTTAAACCCCGGCTGGCCGGGGCCTAAATTCTAGTTGATGTTAAACTTGAAAAATAGTAGTAGTAGTACTGTGCGTAAATGTGATCACCCCTTAAATGTGATAAGTGGCCGCAGTTCAAATATTCCTGTCTTTAAAAATCTGTTCAACTAATATTCATACAGTCTATAGTCTCAACTATCTTTACTACTGATTTCAGCTTCTTTCCTTAAAAACTCTGGCTATGTAAAATCATAAAAGTTTTGAGTACTTTTTTGAATTTGTCACATTTAAGACCCTACTTTACCATTAACTTTAAATGTATTGATCACATTAAGGGTACTTGGGCCGTTGTAAGACTTTCCGCAGTTTTTACGTACGCAATGACCTGTATCTCTTGCAACTTTTAATTTTCGACACTGAGTATTTATTTGTACATACAGTATTAAAATAGAAGTACAATGATAGCTTCTTTATTGTACGTTGTCTGTGGAAAAAGAAACTTATTACACAATTACTGATTTCCACATGTTTTGGATTATGTAAAACTTGAAAATTAGTAGTAGTTTCAACTCACAGTTTATAAAGGAACAAACCTACTACGTTTTTAACAAAGTAATAATTCACTATTAGCAATCTACCTTTAGCTGTAGGCTTAAGTGTGCATTCGAATATGTCTTAAGCTGTGGCCTGAGCTTAATGGCACGTACCTACTACTTATTTAACAAAATAATAATTGCCAATTAAGACGTTGCAGGCTTCAGTTTGTAGTGAGATCCATGCAACTCTTCTGTGGACTTTACTGTGCAATACGGCGAACAACTAATATAAAGCCTACGTAAAAAGTATGAAAAGAAGAAAATCAAAGAGCAAAATAAAAAAACAGTAACTGCACAGTTTGAGAGTGCATTGAGAGTGTAAGTGGTTGATCAAAGTAGTAATAAAAATGACTTCCACTATGGGTATTGCCTATAGTAATTCACTGTACTGACCATCGACATAATAATAATATTCAAAAGTCAGAAGTTGACAGTGTTGACACAGAAATAAGAAATAATGTTAAAGCTGAAAAACAACAAAAAACCCACTTATTTTAAAAGCATTAAGGGGACGTATGCTGTGCTTAAGCAACCCCGCGCAAAAAATAATAAAATATGCAACCTGCAAGAAATAGGCCATTGTAATGTGGAATTCATTTTGTTCCAGAGGCAGTATAAATTCTAAACGGCGTCAAGGTTTAGTAATTCTTGGTAATAAGGAATAAAGTATTTAGTACCAATTTTTCATTATAAAATTTATATTCAATCTTCGAGTTTCCGAGTATGTAATCAGATCTAATTTGTTAAATTTCGATTGCTGGTTGGAGGGATTTTATTCACACTGACTCAATGACTGGCAGCCTTGAAAGGGGCAATACAAAGACAGCAAATTTAAATGACAAAGTTCAACGCCGTTTTATGAATGAACATCTTGCAAAAGTACACGCCCTGGCGGAGCAAAAGTGAAACAAGCAATGAAAAATCATACGTATTCTTAAATGGCTATATTTCCAATATGAGGTTTATAGGCGCAAATTAAAGATAAATGCACAATTAACACTTTAGGATAATTAAATTGGCAGTGCCATGCCTGTGGTACCCGTAAAATTGATTCTCAGGTCGACGTATGTATTTCAAGGAAAACCCCGTACCATTTTTATCTATGTCTTTTTCGACATGTGTCTGCATTCGGCAAGCTGTCGGCATTATCGGTGTATGGGTAATTATGCCGATATGCACCGTTTACCTACTTTATTACAAATAGGGGAGCTTGCAAAAAAAACGTTATGGATTTTAGGGGGGGTAGAGGTCAAGTTGCCCTATCCTTTTACACGTGCGTACATACCAAACCGGGGGAGGGTAGGGGTCAAATTGACCGATTTTTTCATAACGTTATTTTTTCAAGCTCCCTAAGTAGGGACATACATTATTGTAGCAAGCATAATAAAACATTGGAACCTGAATCATTTTCTATGTAATTTGTATACCATCAGTAATTCAATCGTGTTTCGGACTGGAAACAAAATCATGCCTATCAGAATGACATCATGAAAGCCTCGCTTAATGCTTAGATATGATGAGCATTTCCACCTGATGAAGGTGAAGTAGGCAGGTCACATTTTAATAGAATTTGCTAATGAACTCTACCATTAATCCAAGCGGCGAGCGATTATTTTAATTTCTAATTAGGACAGAGGAGCACTGACAATTTGCAGGTAATATTATTTTTCACATTATACATCACACAAACTAGTTTTCGTACCACGACATCCATCCATCCGCATCAGGTATACACACTATATAGTGCTCTGAGGTTCTGACCATCTTAAACTTTCTTTAATTAACCTTTATATTACATTATATCAAAATAGCAAGTGACTCTTCCTGCGAAGGTACGAAAGTATGTGGCAATAAAACTGAATCACCAAAGTTTTCAGGATAACTTCCCCTCAAGATCAAGCACGACAATTGCAGAGATAATCATTACGGTATAGTGCTTAGAATGGGTTCAAAAATCGTGCACCCCTAACCACTATGTAAGCCAGTTTTTGTACGCGGGTACGTGAACGCCAATACTATTTTTTTAAATGGTAGGGTAAAAAACTATTAGTGGGAAAAAATGTTTTTAAAGAAAATTGGAAAAAATAATCGACTAACTACCTATAATCTAAAAATCGCACAAATGCTTAATCTGCTTCTCCATGCTACTCAGATTAAGTTAAATTGCTTAATACATGACCACCGAGCAAATATGATATTTAGAAATTATATCAAAAAGATTGATTGCTGTATTATGTTGAAGAGGCCGTTGGAAGATTGCAACTATTTAGTATAATAGAGGTTATAAGCAAGTGCAAACAAAATTTGTAGAATTCGATTAGAAAAGCTTGTGATAACTTATGCACATTATTTTCCAATACAAAATACCTCGTTATCGGAAATATCAAACATTTCTTACGGTAATATCTTTTAGACACTTTACTCCGTAAAACACTAAATTTCTTCACTAAAAATCTAAAAACACGAGTTTTTTTAATTCAAAAACCTTAAATTCTTGCCTTTACATTATATTGCCAAGAAATAAACAACTTTTTTTGGGTATGATATTACGATGTATTAAGCTACAGCGCCAAAAGGTTTCAGCTAGATACTGCACGTGGCCATGACCAAACGGTGAAACAAAACCACATGACAGTTTGACGAAACACAACATAGTCAACTGCTTACTTACGAGTCAATACTACAAGTACATACGAGCTGAAAATTTATAGCTACCAGGCCGACCTGCATAAGAAAGTACTTGCGTACTTGCGAAGTACCCAGTGTCTAGACACCCGCCGAAGGCAGCAAAACTGCTTAGCCACAGACGAAATCGATACACTAACATACCAATTATGAAATATGTTTAATTTTAATTAATTTACACTACGCCAAAAAAATGTCCCTTTCGAAACAGCAATTCATTTCTCAGAAAAAGTCCATTAATTTATTAGACAAAGTCTCAGAACATGTTAACATCTTATACAGTTTCTTGAACTGGAGGCTCGTAACCTTCTGGTTTCTCAACTTTCTCGCCAGTCTCTTCAGTAGTGCCTGTCTTACCACCACCGTCACCGTGCAAATCAAGCAACTTGCTTAGGTCAAATCGTGGTTTTTTCAAAACTTTCACCTGGAATACAGCAAAAGAGTTGATTAATGTCGGCACGAAATATGTTGGTGAGAAGTTATTTAATACTTTATTAAATTTCAATATTTTAATAAAGTTTACCTTGCGAATAAAAACATCGTGAAGTGGGTAGATTCCTTGACACACCTTCTCGATATCCTTAGCAATAGAATCCGGCACCAGCTTGTTTACTACCTCTTTCATATCATTGTTTGATATTTCCTTCGTGATAATGTCGACCATCTTACGTCTGATGGCCTTAACCTAAAATTAGATGCAAAACACCATATTAATACGCAGTCCAACGGAAAGTCGTGAATAAAACTCATACCCAAGTATAATAAACAACAATTAACTTAACTATGGTATACAAAACAATGAATTTACCTGTGTATGTTGGGCATAGCAAGTTTTCTTTTTAGAAGATTGATCTTTATGGGTGTAGCCGATACAGAACACTCGGAGAAGGTAACCGTCCGTGGTTTTAACATCTGTGTTGGCTTCAATGAGGGTCTGCCATTTCTTTACCATGGAACGAAGTTTGTCGGTAGTCAAATTCATTCCGTGGAAGTTGGTCAAAACGTTGTGACCCTGGACATCTTCAGAAATCAACTTAAACTTACGGAAAGATCTTTCCGCATCGGTATCGCTTTGCAAATCAGCGAGCGACACTTCGAACACACGTCCTTTCAAACTGTCAGAGGCGATACCTAATTTTGAATACAACAATACTTGATTAATATTCACCCTTATAGTTCATTATTAAACTTGGCCTGCTATTCAATCATGTACCTACGTACATACAAGCAACTCAAACAACGTAAACAGGTTGGAGTATCAACTTTATTGATGCTTTAATAGAAGGTAAAAATCTACATACGTGTTCCCTGGGTACGGTTGACCAAAGTCTTTCCGACTTGTCGTACTTTGAACAGTGAAGGAGCTTTCACATCATACCAGTCCTTACGGGTGAACGGGTCAATTCTGAAAAAAGATTAAGCATAAAACCAATTATTAGAATTACTTTCCCTTCAAGTTTTGAGATCAAAATAGTGTAAGAATGATCTCGACAAATTTAATAATTGGAATTAAAGGCACAATAAAGATTATAAGCATTACAAAATTTAATAGAATGTGCCCTTTGTGACTGATAATGGAGTCACACCGTGCGGGCATGCATGCATGCAGTACACACTACAAATCACTTGCTGGGCCTCATGGCCTACCTCCTATTTAACACAATACCATTCGGCTTAATCAATTTCAGTTACAATACCGGTAAAAACCGTAAAATAAAATAAAAATGTACTTACATCTTCTTCTTGGCTCCCTTTTTACCACCTTTGGACAATCCCTTATTTTTTCCAACCGCCATGGTTACAACTTTTGATTTTTGGGAATTTTACTAAAATTTTCGTCCACGCCGTTCAGACACCTCTGATCTAGGCAGCAGTATGGTGGGATCTGCGAAGGCAATGCCGACTGCCTGTGAGCCTCTATGCAAAAGACGTCTGGACGGAAATCTAACCTGAGCATAAGTCCTACATTCAACTTGTACTGTATCATCCTGCTTCTAAATACGGCAAGTTAACGGCACCGTAACCCTCCTGCTCTTCCCTTAGTACTGACTCGGCTCCCTATAGAGAGCGCTTCCAGTACAGTGGTGAAATGTGAAATCATGTAAATCTCGCTGTATTTAAGGAGTAGTAGATGTAAATAAATAGGCATTTCACTTATTTCCACCTTTGCAGCATGGCTCAATTGGCCGTAAGGATTTAATAGTAATACATTGCGATGGTACATGATGACATACTCACACTCGGTTCCCATCTTCGCTAGAGCTCGCAGACAATTTTCATTTAAAATACACACTGCTTTTATGCTGTAGTAAGACTGTAGACCGCTAATCACAGATCTATATAATATATAGATACCCGAGTTGAGGTTGAAACTGTCGGAGGCAAAGGGGCATCGCACCATCTGTACTTGGTACCTTCCCTTACAAAAACTCATGCTTAAAGCACTAAAGCATTCCACCTATCAAAGATGTCGCTCGGATGTTCAAGTTAACATTTAATAGTACGCAAGTAACTATAGTTTTCTATTTAGTTTTGACTAGCACAGATTACAGTTCCGATATCAATTTTCAGTGTAAAAGTATTATTAATTGTAATACTTTAATCATTCTGCATTTACTAGCTAAATCATAAATTGAACATTTGCTGTAATAATTACTGTCAAGTGATAGTGATTATTACTGCTAAACTTAAAGTTCAAATGCAGCTAAAAATAAATAACATAGGCTCATATTTAAGTAAATCATTTCTTCAAAAATTGTTTTTAGTTACGACTAAAATGGAATAAGGGCAAAGTAACGTTCGTCGTAAAGCCTGTACTTAAGAATAAGATCCGCGAACGATGGTCAACAAAATTTGTAATGAAGTATATAGTTTTAGGTTTTCTTTTTTTCGTAAATTTGTTTTTTAAAGAAATAAAATATACTGTGTAATAAAAACATACTTGCACATTAGCATAAATTTTGACATTACATAATTATAAAAATGAGAGTAAATGTAGAAAAAGAAGGGTGATTATAGGGTGGGCCTTGAAAAAGTAGGGTGATTATAGGGTTTGCCTCAAAAAAATAGGGTAAAGTAGGAAGGGTAATCCAGAAAAAAATAGGGTAGGGTACTGGATAGGGTGCGAAATTTATTTTTTATAGGGTCGATTACCCTATAAGGGTGCGGAATCAGTTTGCCCACCTTTGACCAAATGTAAATACTGGGAGCCGTAGTCTACGTTTGCTACATGGCAGAGAATCCTAGCGATGAGCAAGGAATTGAATCGGAAGACGTAAGCAGTGCTGAAGGTTTCAAAAGCAGATGCCGCTACCGCCGCTACATTTTGGTGCAAGGATAAAGTATTACCGGCAAATTCCTCCATGGGGTCGGGAAAAAAATACATGAGAAGAGATTTGAGTACTGCATCTATTTATTCTACATCTGTGCCGCTAATACTTGTAAGTGCATACTCGGTACTGTCGGTACCACAGATATAGAATAAATATAGATAGAGTAGTGTAATCTCTTCCCATGTATTTTTTTCGGGACCCCATGAATGAATTTGCCGGTAATACTTAATCATTGCACCGAAATGTAGCAGCGGCAGCGGCATCTGCTTTTGAAACCTTCAGCACTGCTAACGTCTTCCGATTCAATTCCTTGCTGATCGCTAGGATACTCTGCCATGTACCAACCGAAGACTAGGGCTCCCAGATTCCCAGAATTTACATTTGGTGGTATATTATTATTATTATTATTATTATTATTATGCTGGGTTTTATTTCCAAAAATCGAATTGTTTAGCACATACACAAGAATGACACAAGTTAATGTATTGTCACTATCGAAGATAGTACATATAAGAGATAGTTAATAGATAGCTACAAATGTTAACTTTAACACCCCAGAGACATCTTTGAAAGGTGAAATGCTTCAGTGCTGCAAGCTTGAGTTTCCTTAGGAAAAGGTACCAAGTACAGATGGTGCGTTGCCCCTTGCCTTCGACAGTTTCAACCTCAACTCGGGTATCTATATTTATTCTATATCTGTGGTCGGTACTCACGATCAGTACTCGGCTCGGACTCGACGGCCGGCTCGGGTGAATAGAAGAATGCACGTTATTTAGGTTCCACAAAAACCCCTTCCCCTTATTAGTCAGCTGACTACTTTGGCGGAATTCTGATCGTCTCGTGTTTTTCTACATTCCAGTCACACAAGGGAAGGGAGTCACTCAACATTCAATTTTGTAGTACCCTGGTTGTGCCTCGAAATCCAGAACCCAGTGTCCAGGTCCCCGACTCCCGATCCCGACGCATAGTACACCTCACACGTTGCACGTCTCCGCTTTCCGGAGAGAGAACAAGCAAGATTGACATTTACTAACAAACAACTGGTGACTGGGGAAAGTGTAGATTACTGACTAGTGAGTTTTGCTGTGACTGACATTCTGACTGACGTCTGTCTGAGGACCACTGGCCAGGTGAGGAGTGAAAAAGGTAATTCTGTCAAATCTAAATCTTCTGCGATTCCCAGTTCCATCATTCATCATTAAGTCTGTCAAATTAGTCTTACTAATTAATTAAATTAGCCAGCACTTACTAAAGTCAAACTGGCCAGCACTTACTAAAGTTGGCCAGCACTTCCCGACCTGGCCAGCACTTATCAAAGAACAGCCTAGTCTTTTGTCTTTAGCCTGTGTAGTTCATGTCCACAGTCAGGTATGTTTGTGTTGTTGTTTGTGATTTGTAGTTTTCTGGATTGTTGATAAAATAACAATAAGAAAGAAACAGTCGCAACTGTCGCAAGTGTGGTGGAAGTTAAGTAGTGTCAGTCTGTGGACATTCACCAATTCTAATTGCTCGTGAATTAGATTTAAATACCCTAATTTATTATTTTAATTACCAAGGAATTAGTTTTAAATCCCCGGCATTTACTTTTAAATGCTGTATCGTTTAAACCAGCGGGCCAATCAGGGAACTTTTAGTTAACTTTTTACGAAAATCTAGTCACAAAGTCGTCATCGTTCCGGTGTAGATGTAACTTTTAAATCGTAGTTGATCTAATTTGGGACCTAGATTTAATGCATGTCGTCCACTGACTGAGTGTTGAGCGTAAGTACAAATTTAGGGCATGCAGAAATACTAAAAATTAGTGTAAGATTCGATTGATAATTGGTGCAGAAAGTCATGACTTGTAGATTAGCCATATCCAATCATCCAATAATTATTAACAACTGCTGACTGCATGATTGACCATACAGCATTAATTACCTTGATCTAACCTGCAGTTTTAATACCAAATTAAGTCAAGTTATTTGTTACGAGCTTAAAATTAACAATGGAATGATACAGTTAAATTAAACCAGTCATTTGCTGTGTTCCTCATATATTTGATATTGTGTGATTGTATGCTCAATGTTACACTTAAGGCTGTACTAATTTTGTTCTCTTTTAGTTATTTTTCAATCGTGGTACGTGTAACGAAGTAGACGAAACGATGGCTGATGGCTTTGAATATGAGATTGGTGGCAGGCATAAAATGGCGAACCCAATAGATCTCCAGTAAGTAATAATTATTATACTTTTGAGTTTTTTGTATGGCTAATTTCGTTGCCGTACTGTATTGTATTTTTCATATTTGAAGGAGATCCAAATACCGGTACGTAGTCTAATTTGCATGTAATTAAGTGGGAAGACCCACTTAATTACATGCAAATTAATTAAATTACCACTTAATGGTAAGAACCAGCAGTATTCACGAAACACAGGATATGCTCTGCTGAGGCTATGGGGCCAAAGAATGTACAATCTAAAAATTATGACGATTACTCTTTCTTTGGTTTCTCCCTACTTGGTGCTGCACTCACGGTACAGCCAAGATACATAGCTTTTTTGGGTAATGTTAGTGGGATACCACAAAAAGCCAAAGATGTTCAAAGTGAAGGTAAGGGATCTCGTCGACAAAATTCTGATACGTCAAAATTAAACCTCAACTACTGCAATTGCTAGGCAGCTGGAAGCTCGAACCGAATGTGCAAGCTAAACCAAAAGAGAAAAAACTTTTCGAATACAACTCACGACCGATAAATTTGACAGCCTCGGCCAGAGCAAACTCCGTCGTTACCGTATGCTTAATTATGACGTCATTTATTTAAATGTTAATGCTCTGGGTACGAAGGGAAATATCATAAAAGAGTGTATATAATTCCAAACTAGGTTGATGACCAAGTTATTGTAGGGGCGCAAATATTTTGAACTTAAATTGATTAATAGAAACAAGAAGTAAAAAATACATCACAGGATAATGTCAAAATGTTTCCTATAATTTGTTACTGTTACTTTGGAATAAAATCCTCGGCCTCACCTGATTGGTTTGCAGAAAGCTAAAAGAAGAAGGGAGTATTATGTTTGAAGTTCCTGACTGTGCTGACCCATTTGGTGAGGATGACCTGGAGAAAGAAAAAGAGCAAAATATGGAAGAAATGAAAAACATATTTAAGGACATAAATTTAAAAAACATGCCACTCATGTGCTTCGCAGCTGAAGATGCGTTGGATAATTTTGACAACATGCAGAGCACTTGGAAAAACATACATGATGGTGTCTATAAAAAGGTAACATTAATAATATTATTGATTTGTTGTTAATAATAACATTGATTTATTGTCAGGAAAGCATATGTGAAACAACCACGAGAGATTTACAAAACACAGTGGTACCTAAATATTAAAGGTTTCAGATATATCAGATAAGTATATTTTCTAGTTATTAAGTGACAAATCAGTTTATAAAATTTACAGCGTAAGGGAGATATTGAGAAATACAACTTGATTAATATAAACTTGAAATTTTCTTCCGATGAGGATAGCCCAAACGACTCAATAATATGGTTCAAAATTTTGGTATAAATAAATTATGCTTAGTATTACAGTTGAATGTAACTATAATTAAAGCATATGTACCAGTTTCCAGCAGCATAATGTTATGCTCGGCTAATTATCGGTTGACATTTGCGTATGCACATAAGAATTTAGTAAAGCAAGTGGTGGCTTTCCCATGTAATCAAACGGGCAAAAAAGTTGATATGAGGTTGACCCGTCTTCTTCAAAGCTATAAGTGCTACGGTGACCCGATGATCGAAGTGACTAATTCTAGTCAGAAGTAATATATTTGAGTATACGTAGACCAAGTTCCATAATTTTTCATTGGTTTAGTCAGGAGATGGAGCTGTTTGAATTAAAAAAACGGTGAACGTTTAGGGACACCCCATTTTCGGTTTTGAATTATTTACATGAGAACCACGTGATCCCTGGGGGTCAATCAAAGTTAACCCGTACTTAATAGTGAGCTGTCACCTAAAAATATGTAACTCACCGGAAATTCCTTCTTGGAGGGATTTGACCCCCATAAACCGTACTGAGTTTAACGTTTAAGGACACACTGTATGAAGAACTTTCTCTAGGGTGGTAGCCGTGCTGTTATTTTGATAGGTTACTATTGAACTGCGACATTGTTGTAAGGACTCTTCTCTTTCGTGGCAATTAATTGCTTGAGAATAATTCTTTAAAAATTTGTTTTTTCAGATCATTCGACCTGGGAAAGACGATAAGGTACCAAGTGGAGCAAAGGTTTCGATTCATTTCGTGGCTTACCATGAATATAATGATGAGCCTTTCGATAATTCGGTCAAACTTTCACGACCACGCTCATTCCGGCTGGGCGAAGGTGAAGTTATTCCTGGGCTTGACATAGCCGTTGCATCGATGGAATTAAAAGAGATATCAAAATTCTTGATCTTACACGATTATGCTTTTGGCGCTTTGGGGTGCCCGGATAAAATTCCCCCTAGTAAGTAATTAGTTGATTCAGAATTAAATTCTGCCATTCAATATTCCTTTTTTATTGATTTACATCCAACGTGTTACGTGTGCGAAATTAGATGCTCGCGTCCTGTTTACAATCGAACTGCTCGAGTATAACATTGTTTCTGAGACCGGAAACATTTTTGATATGACACCGGAGGAACGACTAGAACTACCCTTTGCTGAAATTCAGAAGTATGTTGAAGAGTTGAAACGTGATGGCAAACATGAATGGGAACATAAGGAGTACGACGACGCTGTTTCGGTGTAAGTCAACTAATGTAGATTCCTTGTAACGTTTACCCACCGGCCACCCACTCAGCTCGCACTTACGATTAGTTATTGTTCTTTAACCTTTATTCTAGAAAAATTACTGTTAAAGCAAACTAATGTTTCATGATATTATAATCATTCGAAATTCTTTAGTGCGGTAACCTTTTGTACGAATTTATATTATGCGCGTGGTGTCCGAAAGCCCTTTATTCGTATTCATTCGATTTTTATGAACTACATTGAATTATTAACATTATAGGTACTCAAAGGCGGTGCGAATTTTGGAAGAATATTATGCTCCTTTGACCAACGACGACAATTCACGAAAGGAGGAAATTCTTTACAGTTTATACAATAACTTAGCCATTTGCCATTTAACCTTAAACAGGCCAAAAAAAGCCATCCGGGCTAGTGAAGAAGCTTTAAAGGTTCCGATAGATGTGAAGAAAAACAAACCATATTACAGGTAATATTGAACATTTAAAACCGATTTTGATAATATTAATTAATTTAATGTTTCATCTAATTTTGTCACACAGTATATTCTCAAGACTTGCAATTTAAAAAGGCTTGAAAACCTGAATTCAAGTTTTCAAAAGAATTAAAAACAGTAATAGCTTCAGTAATATTTTCGTCGTTTACCAAGCAATCCACATCGTTTGTAAGAAAATATTTTTATTGAATGAGTTTGTGCCAAACAGAAAAAGATTATCAAGTTACAGCTATTTTATTCTTTGTCACCTGAATTTATTGGTCATACTTTCCCTCTTCTGCCTTCTGTCTTGCTTGCCCTGTTTTTTGTTAATGGGGCATTAGCAAATAGGACAGGTTTTGTATTTTTTACATTTGCGTACCTAACTTTTATTTAAAATTTGTAGGATTCACACTTTGACTTTTGACATACAATTTGACTGATTCAGTGGCTCGTGATATTAAAATGTAACTTTTTAGTTTAATTACTTTATATTTTAATTAAGTTCACTTGTATTATTTAGAATGTGTAAGGCACATTTCGTTATGGGCAATATGGAAGAAGCCAAAAAAATGGGTGATGAAGCACTTCGAATTTGTCCAAATGACGCAGAGACGTTGGATCTCTATTCACAAGTAAGCTTCTATTATTCAAGGAACTATACTAATTCAGTTTTTGTATTTTTGATTGGAAGGCCTTTATTGCAAGATTGCTACAAGCTCATACACTTCTGTGCTATTCAGAGCCTCTTTTTAATGATTTTAATTATGTATACTTTTTATTTACTCCATGCAGATTGTCAAAAACATGCATGTGGAAAAGGCGGAGGAGAAAGAGCTGTTTCAGAAGATGATGAATTTCAATTTGGCTTGATTTTTTATGAAATATGGATGTGCTAAAGACACCTCCAGATGTGAAGTTTGAATTTTTTGAGTTGTTTTAAATCCTTAAAATCACGCTCGGGATCCCACTATGGTCTGAAGCTTGCAATAAATTGATAATTAAAATAATTTAATTACTTATTAATTTGAATATTATACTGCCATCATTCGCAATGGACGCGACTAAGTAGGATAAAATATAATTACTTACACGTATGTACGTACACATACCAGTACATACTAATGGTCTCATTGCCAGTCCAAACTTTATTTTTCGATATGTCACCTCAAGGTGCCTGGAACGGGCATACACTGTTCCTGAATACCTTGTGACTTTTGTATAACATGTTTACAAGTTGAAACTAATATGTATTTGTTCGGAAAGTAAATAGAAATATAGGTGATTTATGAATTTATTGGTAGTTCTGGGCTTCGAATTATTCATTATCATTTTCATTCTCCAAGTTTCAATCCCAGCGATCAAAACATCTTCAAGCCTACTCAGTAAATTGTGTTAGTGAAATAGAATTTAATTTGTTTCTTAAGAACCTAAATTGTGTTAGAACCGTCTTCGACGTCTTCTCATTTGTCAAAGATTATTTATCCAATGTAAAACGTAATAATTTGTAATATGTATTTTCGTGTGTGTGTGATGGGTAATGCCCGAAAGCACATAATTTCTTGAATAAATCGTATTCGTATTATCATTTTCATTCATTGTAAAGTAGAACAAGGTATCCGACATTACAAAGACGATCACAAAAATCTAAAACTAGGCTGCGCTCATGGATCATTTTGATATTACACAAGTAATCATTGGTAAAAGTGCTACATCCACATATTTCAATTTTAATACATTTTTTAATAGTAATACAAGTCGCTGTCGTTTTTATTTTTGTTATTAGCCAGTGACGCCTATAATTTCTCAGCTTTATGTTTAAGTAGACCCCTATGTTATATTACTGGAAAAAGTTGGAAGTTATAGTCCGCGTTCTTTCTTATCAACATGTTTGTTGAAAAATTTTTTTTTTCAATTGAATTTAATTCTCCATTAGTTTTTTCAATTTATGCTCGCTACTACTATCAGTTCACTATATGGGCATATAATAACGTTTCGTGTGCACATTTCTGTATTTCTCTGGCGAAGAAATATCACCTAATATTTGAGAAATTAAAAACATATAGGGTTCTACGGTATACGGACACTTTCCCCCCGGACATTTTCCCCCCGGACATTATCCCCCCCGGACATTATCCCCCCGGACATTATCCCCCCGGACATTTTCCCCCCATGCAGTAACCCCGGACATTTTCCCCCCGGTCCCAAAATGAAACTAATTAAATAGACAAGTACACTTACGCGTTAAGGTAAATTTTTTGGGAAAATATAGTTAATATTTATATTTATAGTAATCTAAGAGCATCTAAGCGTTGATGCATTTTCTCATGATTAGCGTCGTCATTAATATTTAAAAATATATGTTCCACAGTCTAAAAAACTTATGCAACATTTTGCATACTTTAATTTACCATATTATCTACGCATCGGATCATCAAGTAAATTAGTGTACACTAACCGATTTTGGTTACTATTTCATTTTACCTGTCTATTTCAAAAGGTCAGCGCAGTTTGACTCTCATGAAAGTCGATTGCAGCATTCTGTTTTGTGAGTTTCCTATTTATTAAAGCTAACATGGAATTATTATTAGAAATTATTAAAACTGGTAAAGGTGGAAACAAACATTTTAACGACACTGCAAGATTTACTTATCAATTTTTGCTTCTAATTCAATTTGTGTGAATAATTTTATAATACCCGAGTAAGTTTTTATGTTCAGAGGTAGTGGCACCTTACCATTATTAATGACCTAAATAGTTTTTCCGTCTTATTACCTTCGGCCTTGTAACTAAGCAACGACGTCAGCATACACAACACATGTACAGAATTTTCAGGCACATTGGAGAAACAGTGTAGTACATATATTTTATAAATTTTTGAGTATGCTAGCAACTACTAACTTTAAAGAATACTATTATGATCTAAGTTGATTTTTTTCAATATCCTTTCCGAGGGGTTTAAATTTTTATTTTATGTTTCACTACGCAGATCTCGCTTAAGGTTTAATTTTTATATTGAATTGAATTTATGAGTACTATACCATTTAGCGAATTATCACTTTGTAGTATAACAATATGCATCTTAGCATCTTAAGGGTACGGGGGGAAAAAGTCCGGGGTTACTGAAATGTCCGGGGGATAATGTCCGCGGGGGAAAATGTCCGGGGGGAAAGTGTCCGGGGGGAAAATGTCCTACAACCGGTTCTACATCTAGTCACATAATTGTATAAATTGAAAAATAAGCTAAGTTCCATTTCCGTGTTCGAGTATAAATAAAGTACTGAAATCATGAATTCAGTGCAGTAGTTAAATTGAAGCTTGGACATTATGATTATGACTATAGCACCCGTACCCGTAGATACATAGTTTCATAATTGGCAATAGTTCACAGCAACAGAAAATAAATCCATTCATATATCCAGAATTTTTACCTCTGTTAAATATTCAAACTTCAGTACTTAAGTACTGTGTGTTATGCTATGAGTGAGCATCTATGCGGCAGTTTATAACATCGCAGCAGAGTGCAGAGTTGCAGAGCCCATGGCCCAGCCAGATGAACTTAATGCAATACCCAAACGGCAGTCGAATATTAATCATTCTACTTGCTCATCTTATCTACTCTGTACTGTACTCACTGTGTATAGCTGAGCCAAAGACTGAGTAAAAAATCGTAAACACACAAACAAATTGTGCAGTCACTATTCAGTTGAGTGCTGCGGTACGTACGTGTAGTAGTATCGTACCGTAAAACATTTCACAGATTTCACATTCAGTTTCATTTCAATAGTATTCAGCATTGGTTTACTATTTAATAAATACAAGTCAAGAGAAGGGCATTTAAAACATAATATTAAAAAGGTTTTTCACTCAATGGTATAAATAAATATCAATTATCATCACACATAATTAGTTCATTGATTTGTGATATTGTTTTGTCAAATCTTTAAGTGTTACTATGTGCACTACACTACTGATGACTGATTGATTCTTGATTAGTTAGATGTCTTGAAATACAAATTTGGTGCATTCGCTATTCATTCATACATCAGATTTTGGTTTGGTTCCTGATGATATCATTTCCTTGTGAGTCTGAAACTAAGTTTTGAATTTTATTCAGTAAAGTAGCAGTAGTGGTAATTCAACAGATTATTAAAAAAACAGATAGTTATAGGCTTACTACAACTTAAACTTTAGTACTACTCCACAGTGCCTTATAGATATAGATAACTTCAGAAATAACGAATAAGTCCCTAACTTAACACCTAAAATTCAGATCCGGGTTTTACACGCTGAAGGTTTGAATTTGAATGAACTTAACCAACTTAGAAAATAAATCCTGAGTTCGTAGTAGTAGCATTAGTATTTGTTTGTCATTGTTACAGTCAGTCCCATCCCGAATACAGTTTTTTTGTTTAGTTTATCCTTAATTTAGTCGTTTAGTGTTTCGCAGTCGATAAGTTTAAAGTCACCTAACTTGTTTTTTTTAAGTATTTACTTTTGACATAAAAATTATTAGTTGGGGTTTTGCGATGTTCATATCTCATTTGTAATTGAAAACCTAGAAACTACACAGTTAATTAACAGATCCCTTGAACTGGATCGCAGCATGACTTAAATATTCTGTTGCATGTGCGTTAAAAAGTTCTATATTATATTCCACTATATAATACAGGTTTCTTTGTTTCGACTGACTGTTGAAGGCAAGCAAGTTCAAAATGTATTTTTGTATTTTCTATTAATTATAATCTATAGTGGTAGAAGTAATGTAATTAAGCATATAATGTTGGGAGCCAGGGGCATCATCAGTCAGTCATAATACGATGTGTTAAAGCAGGAGTAACTTTATCTTTTTTAATCTGTTTGTATTAGATAGGTCATCCGTAAGTGCCTTCCTAACTTTATTATACCCGGACCAACATCTTTAAATGGTTTGTTAAAATACACCAGTCCGTGCAACTATATGATTTAAATCGTGTAAACAAATTTATGGAAGATACCTTTTGAATTGAGGGCTTGTATGCATTTATTTTACTCTTGAAATGTATGGGTACCCAGTACCCATTACCCGTCACCTGTTGAGCTAGCGAAAGGAACCCTCCTAATTATTTATACGTTTATTTGTTGACGGGGGTGCTATTGGAAGAACTGATAGACAAATTGACAAAATCTTGATTGATGTTGCTCCATGGTCCTCCGTACTTTTACGCATTTATTTTGCGTTACATGGTGCCTAAGATGTTCTTGTTTAAGTAAAAGTTTCGATTGTATTCTCATTTCATGGCCATGGCGAATATAATTGCATTAATGGTATATTGTTACAGAGAAAACTTTATTAATGGGAAGATTCATTAATTAAAATAAACTTGACAATAATAAGCATTGATTAGGTAGATTTGTATTTAATATTTCGGGGCAGTGCCCATATAATACAAACATTTCATTTGCATATACGTTATTACAGAATTCTTGTCAACATTTTATATAAATCAATATTTGATACAGATTGGTCTTTAAAATAACAGCAAAACGTCAGCAGCCTTTAATATTAGGTAAAAAGATATACCAGAAATACTTATTCTGTATTCCGTAAAGCCCTTCAGAATAATATACGTATTCAGGGATATTTCGTTTCATAATAATAATTAGAATTAAAAATTTTTTCAATAGGGAACAAATAATTATGGAACACCACTACACCACAAACAACAACAAATGAACTTAGGATGTATACGCCCGAAATAGTTTTAAAAATTCACATGTCGAATCCATTTTGTATGAAGGAATATCGCTCTCAAAGAGGGTTTTAGTGGCTTCGAAAGAATAAATGAAGCATTTTTACGTGGAGTTTAGATTTAGAAGCACACACATTGTTTCTTACGACTAGTATTTTGTAAATTGCACGTTTCAGCAAAACAAAAAAAACAACAAAATTCTTGTGTTTTAACTGGAATACAAATTAGTGTGTGATTAACTCAATTGACATCAGCCGAGAACTTGAATTTTACATACTATTGTCTTTTTTGTATTGTAAGCTCGTTAATTCATAATTATTGTTTTTTTATTGCAGTGTCGTGATAAATCTTAACTCAGCTGATGGTAGGGACTGCGTTTTATTTTACTGATAGGTGATAGTTTTAAAAATATTTCTTGAATAATGAATAACATGAACGCCAAAAATGCCAAATCGTAAAGATGATGGGCACCTAATTTCCACGTGGGATCGGTTATTGAGATGGATGTTGAAAGAATGTGTCAAGATTTTAATCCAAGGTAATGACTTTAAAGCTAGACTTTAAAAATTGTTGATTTCCATAAGAAAATAAAAGCTAATTCAATATCTTACAGTAAATTCATCGTGCACATATGCCTTTTCATCTTTACAATCCTTTTGGCTCTCCGATTGGATGAAACAATTACTTGGAGTTACTGGGCTGTGTTCGCTCCTATTTGGATATGGAAGATGCTGGTTGTCGTGGGAGCTGCCGTTGGTAGCTATGTCTGGTGGAGACATCCACATTATAGGTACATACTTTAAAATTGCATTCTACATTCGTACTAAAAAAAGTGCTTTAATAATTCTGAATAAAATAAAATGGAGTGGATGACAATTATACGGAAGAAAGGTTTTAGTAGGTATTTCATGGTGGTTAAACATAAATGCAATTCGTAATGTGTTCAGACGTAAGACACTGTACGATGAGCCATGATCTACTCAGTAATTATAAAGAGACTGCTTCAAAATATTCGTGATACTGGCACTAGTACCGTATTTAATTATAATTAATTTTATTCATTGAGTCGATTTGGCGTCAGCCCATACAACATTCTAGTACCGTATTTCCTGTAATAGTACACGGGGTGTACTATTCAAATTCCGACCTCCCAGACCCGTGTACTATTTCAGGCCCGTGTATTATTACAGACCCGTGTACTGCCATATAATAGTGTGTTAAATAGACCCGTGTTTTATTCAAACTCATAGCTCTCAGACCCGTGTACTATTACAGGCCCGTGTACTAATACAGACCCGTGTACTATTACAGGCCCGTGTACTAATACAGACCCGTGTACTATTACAGGCCCGTGTACTGATACAGACCCGTGTACTATTACAGGCCCGTGTACTAATACAGACCCGTGTACTATTACAGGCCCGTGTACTAATACAGACCCGTGTACTATTACAGGCCCGTGTACTAATACAGACCCGTGTACTATTACAGGAAATACGGTACCTTTGCTTCCATGAAAGTGCAAATGCTAAATTTTAATAATTAACTATTTTGAAACATTGTGGTTGCAGGATGGAGGGAGAAGCATATATTCAATACAAAGCGATGATGATTACTCTAGCTCTACATTTGTTACTATTAATGTTTGAACTTCTAGTCTGTGATAAATTGGAATCCCAGCGACATATATGGATTTTAGTTTTCATCCCTTTAATATTTATCTCGATTATTTCAATCGCAATTTGTATTTGGGCTGTTAAAAATGATCGATCATTTGATGTGAGTCATTATACCAGTAATAGTTTCCAATATTAATTATAAATAAATACGTTTTTAATACTTCTTAAGTAGATACTTACAATAATATTGTATGCAGCACGTGGTTCATGATAAGAATTTGTCCTAATTGCAGCTGGAGCTTTTCTGTTCCGTCAATATATTGCAATTCATTTTTCTGGCACTCCGGTTGGATAATTTTATATCTTGGGAATGGGAAGTTGTTTTTGTCCCTCTGTGGATTTTACTGTGTGTGTCATTGGTCGGGGTTCTCTACAGCATCATATTTGCTGGAATTTTATTGCGTGCTCCAGCTCCAGAAATAAATGCTGAGCAACGAAGGAACTCAACAAGCTCGGCAATTGGATATACTTTTCTGGTGATACCAATTCTTATATTTCAGGTACGTCATAAATATTTCAGGTTACTTAAGTACTTAAATCAATTTTGTAACAATTTGAATTTTTATTTGTTTTAAAGCTCAGAAATTTTGATTCAATTTTGTTAACATAGTATAACAAGGACTAAAAGTAAATGGTTTTCCCACCTATAGTATTATTAAATTAGGTTCATTAGAAGGTTTTCTATCCCTTTGGTGCATTACTTTTATTTATTTATTTTCATTTATTTGTGTCATGTTCGTGTATGTGCTATTTAATTGGATTCTTGAAATAAAACCCAGCATAATAATAATAATACTTGTTATATTAGCTCAGAGCGTTCACTATTTAAAAGATAGTTAAAAGATTCTTAAGTTTATAAGTTATATATTATATACGTAGCTTAAGTCTTCGTTCTGAGCTCGACGAGGGTGGTTGTGTACTTCTCTCTGTCCTGAGTACTATCAGAAGGCCTTTTATTTCCATTTTGGATTTTTTTGGCTTGAATTCCTCTGTTCACGAAGCACCTAGTGGTTGCGGGTTTAGCGTGTCGGAATTTAGTTGTCGATTTTCTCCTATCTTCACCTTGGACAACTTTCGATATTTGAGATAGCGTATATCTACATATCAAAACTGTTTTGCATATTGTAGAACTAACAAGTAGGAAGATATGTAGCTTCGGTGGAGAGGCAGTGCTTGTCACATTGCTGCTCTACTGAAGCTATTTAGGAGTTGTCACAACGTATTTTCGGGCACGTTGACCCTAGCCAATAGCACTACCGGCAATCGCTAGAATATCTCTCGTATTTTTGTGAATAGTTTTGATTAGTTTCGCTTAATTACATGTAAGTTAGACTATGTGCTGGTATTTCGGGAATTTACATTCCACCAACGACTTCGGCCGTTGATAAATACCAGTACTATGCTATGGTCTGATTCAATTGTCAATTCTGAGCAACTCATAGGCATAGTCATAGTCACTTAATAGGTATACGCTTAGAGATTAAATTGAAAGTTTAGTGCGAAAGTTTCTCGTTCTTGCTCACGCATACTTTATAACGAGTAAACATAGCAACTTTCATAAATAAAGACATGTTCATAGTAAAAAAGGATCGTTCTGCAATGGGCCTATCAGTGGCCTGAGCGGCATTTCAGTAGCTTCATGTTACTGGATCTCCTTCAAATACAATACAATACAAATACGTAGCTTATGTACGTTAGATAAATATTTCGGATAGTTTGTAGTCCTATTATCCAGAATAAAATAACAGTAACTGTAAAGTTGAAAACCAATACTTGCCTGAAAGACTTATCGTTAGTAATAGGTTAGGTTTTTATGATTCTTATAAATTTGAGATAATTGCATTACGTTTAATTAAATTACAGGTCTTGCTTACAAACAAATTAGATGAAGACCTTAATCTCAAATACATCGGCGTTGTTTCTCCACTATTTCTTACATACACTCAGCTAATACTCATGTCGTTTAGCAATAAACGGAGTAATAAATGTGAGTTCTAATTTAATGTTTAACAACTTTTACTAATTCTATGGATTTATATTAATTTCAATCCCATGGATTAAGACCCGCAGGGTAGAGTATTGTGCTGCCTATTACTTTTAACGATAGTAATTTGTTGAAAGCCTTAATATAATTTATTTGTTATTTGGGTATACAATTTTAGCGCACACGAGTGTTATCAATATTTGTATGATTAATTCTTTCCTTAAACAGGGTGGTTTGGCATAAGGAAAAATTTTTGCCATTTTCTCTTCGACGTGTGCCCATGTTTTCAAGAATACTGCAATATCTCTTACAGTGTCCAGGATGACGAGATAACGCGAGGTGCCAATTCGGACAGTGAAAGTCCAGTAATGCAACCATCTAATAAACGACGCACATCTTTGGTTACCTCAAAAATTCACTCAAAACCGGTCGTGCCGATTGTATCTATAGAAATGCCTGATTAAATGGATAAGTTACCGCTTTAAGTAAGAAAATGGTGGAGTTAAAAGTGCATTTAAAATCAAGGAAAACAAATATCCTAGTATTTAAGCTTTGAAACAGAAAATCGTTTTCTAGGGAGTGTTATCACTGCATCTGGTGTTAAGTAATAATTACCTGTTCAGTGTTGTCTGAACTTGTTTTGATAGTGAGTGGGCAATATTTACATGTAATTTAAACTTTACGTTTATAGGCACTGTGCATGTTATGGATCAAAATACTTGACTGTGTAAAGTTATGCTGCAATTTTGAACCTACAGGATGTTTACTTTTCAGTTCTTGGGATCATATTCAGTTAATACACATAACAGCGGTATGACCTATGACCATTCTTGACTTTATTATGTATTTCATTATAATTTGTGTGTGTGTTCCGAAACGTTAAGATCAAATCAATTTCGGGAGATACCTTCGATCATAGCCTCCAAACTGTGGCGAGGTTGGTATTTCCCCCCAAGGTGGAAATTCCCCAATAAATATATCTAAACTAGCTGATTTCCAGGGTCAGGTGCGCCGCTTGCCATTCAGTTGATAATGAAAAGCACCGGGGCAGTAACAAGGCATACGTGAGTTAAGACCAATTAAAGCACGCAGCTGTGAGCTTCTGTTGTATTAATCAGGTGCGCTGGGGTCTGATGGTCTGTGACCTCTATCGGCCTCGCCGTTAGTGGAGATTCAATTTTATTGTAAGTAAACTTAGTTGCAATCACCACGTGATTCATGAAACAGGGCAGGGATGTGCTATTAAATTATTGGCTCTTCATTTCCGCGCTGACCGATGTATCGCGTAATAATTGTTGCTGCGCACAGTCGTCTATCTTTGTATCTTTAACACCAAAAAATTATAATTTTCTTAGTTGCAACCTGTTTTCTCCATTTTATTGTTCCAGGATTTAAAGCAGGGAAAAAGTTTTCTCTTGTGTTTCAATGTTTTCCATTTCTGACCCGCTAGACTGGCGTTTAATTTCAGGCAGTTATATTACGTATAATAAATATGTATACATAAAATTAAATGTCACGCAATGGTAAAACTTCACCCAATTTTTACATTAGGCTTTCGATTGATTTTTATTGATTTACTAGGTTACTGTGATATTGAAATGTTTCAAATCACGAATGTACGAAAGAGAATAGGGACTAGTTTTCAAATTTCACTTTATAACAATAGTATTCGTGCGGATGGTAAGTACGTGAAGTGATCTTGGCGTTCTGAGGGAACTGTTTTTCCGGTTTAAATTAGTTAAAAATGACTCACCTGATCGCTGGGACCCTACAAACGTTTAGGTATTTAATAGGGAATTGCCATCCAATAATATTAATATGAAAGTCATCCTTCCAGTGGGCCAACCCTTTGACCCAAGATACTTCCCACAAATAGGACCGATCTTAATTGTTTGGAACAAACTGTATGCATTTCCGTGTATTCCTTACGTGGATTCTGCTTTGTTTGTATGTATTAACTTATTACATTAGATTGATTTAATCAGTAACTACTTTAGATCGACTTGTAACGCTCTAGAGAATATAATTTTATGAAAATCGAAAGTGATGGAAGCAACTATGTTTGAGTGCTCTATAGTGCCATGCCTAATTCAGATAATGCATAATTAATAATTAGCAGTCTATCTCCGTGAACATTTATAGCTCACAGATTTGTGCAAACTCTTATCATGTCCATTAATAGATATAAGGACTAACTTTTCCCTTAAGGGGGGGACTACACTTCTAGCGGTAAATTCCCAGGCCTTGCTTGAGCAGATGGGTTTCAGTTTAATTTTTTTACAGTATCTTCTACTTAGTTTCTAGCGACTGACGAAGAGAAAATTCAAAAAATGCTTTTCAATTTGAAACTATGCATTTTTGAAAAATTGATCTTTTTCCATTGTGATAAATGTGGAGGTCTCGACAGCCCAACTTCTGCGCCCAAATAATGGAACTTATAGACTGAAATTTGAAAAAAACGCTTCGTCAGTCGCTAGAAAATTGTTTAAACTTTCCATAAAATTAATAATTTTGAACGCAATTGCTACCAAATTTTCTGGGAATTTGCACGAAATTTTATGTCCTATGTTTTCCGTGAGACAGTGATAAAAACTGCGTGAGCAGCAAAGAAATGGACCATTGCCATACAAGACCAAATATTAGTAATATTTCGTAGTCGGCGTTGAAAATAAACATACTCTTATAGTTCCTCAATAAATTCAAACATGGAAAAGTGGATATACGCTGTCACGACAAAACTTGGAGGGGGAAATGATAGTACCTACCAACATTTTAGATCAACGCAATTAGCCCTAAATGCCCCAAACTGCTCTTTAAATTAAATATGAGATTGTATTAGCTGTAAAAATAATGATTAATTTCGACGCCGCCTGGTTAGTTAACACTGCTTGGACTCAATACCTTGTAGCGGGAACGTATTATGTTGCATCTTTTATAAGTTACCAGAAAAAAGTGTTGTCCTCCCCTTAATGTGTTTTCATTAGATAATGCAATTAAATCTTTTAAGAAAATTCATTATCATGGCTTAAGTATTCACCCAGATTGCGCAGGATTAGATATTGTGTACAACCTCGGTGATCAGTATAGCATCTGAAAGATGCATTGCATCTATAGCAATTTTTTTGCTGTTATGCTTGCTCGGTGAGTATTTAAAAATTCGTTCGTTGTTTGTGAGTATCAGAGAAAACCTTTGCCTATACAAGTCCCTAAAGGGACCACAACTCACTCAGATCAAGATATGCTCGGTTCTACTCTGAACTCAACTCACTGTAAAACCTGTAACTAGAATGCGACTTCTCATGCTACAATCCTTCAGAGTTCAGTGTTTGCTTGCTTGCAATGTTTTAAGTGTGAAATGGCCTTTGTTCTGCATACACCTCGTCGCGTTACTTTTGATCAGTTGCATAATGGGATATATTGTATATATAGTTGTAATAGTTTACAAAATGGTCTAGAATGTTACAAGCTTTTTTTTAAATCAGGGGTTGCTACATAACAAGCGATTGATAATAATGATGGGTATCAATTTCAACAACCATTGGGGTTTGAGTTGTGGGAATGAAGTAGTGTAAAAATATGATAAAACAGCTACGGAGTGTTTTACGAACCATAATTATTTTTGCAGATCATGGCGATGTAATTCTGCTTTTACCCAGAAAATTGCATATCATATAGATAAAATCCCCTCTGGCTTGTAAACTTTTGTTAAGCATAATATTAGCTATTATGTAGGAGTAATTTTTGTACAAAAATATGTAACTAATAGTTGCAATTATTGGATATTATTATAACGGTCCTAAATGAAGTGTTATTTATAAGTATTATTTTACTTATCGAATTCTGTTACTTGTAAGATGTAAAAATACTCAGTTTTAAAATTAGTCAAAAGTAACACAGTTAAAGAATAGGACTAGTGTCTTCTTTAGAACATTTTGCAGTTTCGCCCAATTAATATACAAGCTTAAGTTTTATGACAGCGCAGCATTTGTATCATACCGTGACACTCGCCATACAGAAGAACAGGCCAGCCACGCTGGCTGGTCTTATTATTATTGATTAATTAGAGATTAGAGTTTACAAAAAGTTTAACTATGAACTAGGACTATGACATCGATTAAAAAGTTGTTGAAATATGAGTCGATCGGGGCAGTGTAGTTGTAGTACCACCTCTTAAAATGTAAAAGGTTCTTCACCTACCGTCTTGTGAAATTATTAGGCACAATATCTTAAGTAAACTATTTGCCTTTGATACGATTTTTGAAATATTCCTGCAGGCAGATTGTTAGTCCGACGATTACAGATATTCAGAGCTGTAGTTAGTAATTTTAGGAATTCGATATAAAAAATTAGGCGAAAAAAATTAAATGCTTGTTGAAAGGAACGGTGACATAGAATTAATCGGGCAAAACATTGCATGTTGTGATGGTCCCTTAAATGCAACCACCAGTCACCAGATAATGCCCCGGAAAACTAGTTATTCACGATTCTTTACTGAAAGAAGTTATTATGATGACACCCTATGCGATTTTTATGATTCAGTAGCAATTAAAATTATTATAAGATGATAATATATGTAAATTCAGTCGGTACTGACAGGAAGATTACAGAAGCATTTAAATTGGTTCCTTGGATAATTTTATTTTGTGTAGTTTTTATTTTTTTTCAATTTAAATTACGTTCTAGTAACAGCTTCTTTCTTTCTATAAAAATAAGGACGCCAGCTTTCTTTCTTGTGGTGCTGAAGGAACTATTGACAGGCTGCAGTGAATTGGAAAACTAACCTTCAAAACAGTTAAATGGTAGATGGTGGGTTAAAAAATAGTTCTAAATCTTTTTGAGTATGGCGATTTGAACTGTAATAATAATAATAATATATTGTATCCTTGAAATCGTCTGAAGACGTGCATTAAAGTAAAATATTATATTGACACTGACAACAAAATTACAGTTTGCTAACAGGATGAGACTCCGTCTTCTGCTAATTTTATATTAGTAAACTATGTTAACTAAATCAATTTCGTTCATGCGTTTTGCCAACGCCAACAACATAGCAGCAAAATATGTATAATAATTATGTCTTACAGGTAGTGTGGATTACTGGTATGGTATGGTTGATAACTTTTATTTTTGGTCACAATGGAGATAAAATTAAGTAATTAATCTAATGGTTAGTATTTTGTCGGGTATTGTGATTAATAATTTATCGCGGAGGAATCAGTTTTCCTGCCCAACATCATAGAAATTAAAGTTACAATAATGTTGACAAGACTGAAATTTGCGTACACGTAACTAGCTTTATACTTTTTAAAAACATGAGCAAATAGACATTAATTTCCTTATAGCAAATGCGAACAATACGGTTTGAAGTAATGTACGTCATTAATATAATAAATAAGGTATAGTATATATGTAGGTATTATATATTCGAGATACCTTGTTGTAGGACATAAAAGCGGAAAAATATAAGACGTAGGCAGGCACACAAATTATTATTATTCAACTGTTACCACATCACAGAAGAAAATGTTTTTTCGGACTGGAAAATTCCTCTCATGCTAAAAATTTATATAGATATATATATATAATATTCAATGTTATTGTTAATAATGAAGCTGGATGTATAAATTCGACTACTTACGGTTACGAGTGGAAGTGGAGCACCAATACAAAATAAAATATACGCAACGCCAAGGAAATATACAACAATATGTATCTTCTAGCCAATAGTTATTTTCCTTTATGAATAACACAAAGTAAGTGATAAAGGTAAAAATAAAATTTGATTTCCAAAATATTTTTTAATTATTTATTGGCATTTCGACTCATAAATATGATGGGGGGCCAGTGTGTACTCTGGATAATATAAGTAATAAGAATACGAATTCTGTAACCAGAAAATGAAAGATAAGTAGATAATTATTAATAATTGTAATACACCAAAACTTTGGTACACGAAATCGTGTAGAAATTACGTGGTCTTAAATGTAGTTGCTTTTCCAGATTAATGCAAAACTAAGTATAACTTGAAATTATATGGGCTAATTCATAATATTGGGGTATGAACACTGGATAAAGATATTAGACAAAATAATAAGAAATATCTGATTTAAAACATGCTGTTTTAACCCTTGTTTAACCATTTCAAAAATGTGAAATTGCGATGGTATACTCTTTAAATTCATACATGCTGTGAACCATTCAAAATGTAATTAAAGGGGAATCTTATTAATTAGGCGAGCACACTCGTAGTTGGAGTATAAAGCATTTTAAACGAACTGATTTTGTGAAAAATCCAAACAAAAATTAGAAGATGACCCAGATTTTCGATGTACGTTTTCACTTCCGTAAGATACACGCGAAGAGCTTTAAAGTGGTCTACAACATGTCACATTTTCCCAATTATTTCGAACATATGGTAAATTACGTAAATACAAATAGTAGAAAGAAAGTAAGAGTAGTTCATACAAGTATGTGTTGGGTTCAGATACAAATGAAAAATTATAATCGCCACAATAAATATATAAAACAGTTGCACAGCTGACGAAAGCACATGAGATATATTATGTTAAGAAATCAAATACACTGCAAAACATCAATTGTAAGATTAGTGAAAGAACAATTATTAATTACGTAGCAGAAAAAACTGATAAGGGTTTTTGACTTTTCCCGTAATCAAATTGATCCGCGTATTACATCTCAGTGAATCTATTTGACGTATCTGACATTTAACAATTCAATCTGCATCATAACATACGAAACTCTATGTGGATATAATATAGTAATAATTTTATAAAATTATCGTAATTTAGTATAAAGTATCCCTTTACACGGGCGCTTTCACATTCATTGTGATTCACAATAACTATGTAATTTACATACATTAGGATCTGTAGCAATGTGCCAAAATATGACTACGAGGTATTTCCAATAATGTTTCGATAAATTCGACTGATTTTTCTTGATCTGATTTTAAAGTGATATTTCTCTCTAGGATTCGGTCAATCATCACGTTACGAGGTTCAGTCTCTGCTAAGGTTTTGAGGACATATATGGCCCAATGGAACATTCCCATGGATTCTAGTTGGCCAGCGAAACCCACAGTTAAATCTTCGATCAGGTCATAATCAGGGACGTAGCCAAACTGTTTCAAGTTATGCATCAGAAACCATGATAACTTGTAGTCCAAGCAATCAGGATTATTTGTTTTTGGATTCAAAATATTCTTGACATTGTAGCCCACAGTCACATAGGCTTTGAATAAATGAATACAGGTATTGGCAATGGATGAATCGAGACGAGAAGGATACTCAACTTCATAATCCCTTTGGGCATGCTTTATAATTGAGGCTTGGTAGTGCATCACAGCTTCTTCTATGGAGAAATGCATGGGACAAATGTACCACAGATAAATAGCGAAGTGCTGAAGCCACTCAGATGTGCTCATCTGTTTGATATCAAAATCATCCCAAATAGGCAATCCACTACACAGGCGATAAATTTCAAGTACGTCCTTAGGAATAAAATCAAGCATCCCTTGATTTTCCCACTCCTCCATTTGAAGCTCCATAGCCTTTTGACTTTCTCCACAACACTGGGCCAAGTTCAAAGCTAAGTTAAAGTTTCCCTGCTCAATCGCAAGCTCACATGCTTCCAGGTGCATTCCTTTCTTAAGCAGACCCTTCAGTGTTTCATCCTTGACATCGTACTGATCTCCAAACAACATTTTGGCGTTTGTCTTGAACCATTCGGCCAGGCGAACGCGGTATTCAATAAGAAAACCTTTATCATCCTGTTCAGCTTCAGATAGCTCCTGCGGCGGCCACAATATACTACACAGCACCCACAGCTGATGTTCTTCCTTACATGTGCTAACGAAGTTATACTTCCCCTTTGAATATTCCTGCCTTTTCATAAGTTCTTCGTCCTCACTGAACACCTTTATTAGTTCCCCAATTATACCATCCGGCCTCAGTTTATATAAATTGTCAGGGCATGAGTTATCCATTATTAGTACTAGCTGCTTCGTCGTCAGACTGGAATAAAATTCGAAGAAGTTACTCTCTCGGTTCCAATACTCCCGATGAGGAGTCAACTTTTCAATCTTAGCTTGCCCAATAAAGCGATTAGCTCTAGGGTAATCTTTACTCTTATTGACAACGCGGACATATGTTCCAGCGGGTCCAAAACAAACTCGTGTCCCCTGGTTATAATTTGACTGCGGAAATCTGTGAAGCTTGAAAAATCTGGTTTGTTTTTTCGTAGCATCGATGAACGAGATTTCATCACGTTTCCGGTGTTGGGGTACTCTGACAGAAGGCAACTTCGTAAATAACGTCGTTGGAGTTTGATCGGGCAAGGATGGCTTAGCAACTTCAGTCAATCCAAAGTAATCCGGAAAATTATCCATTTCATCTTCTTCGAATACATCCATGTCACCTCCAGCTGGAGTACTCACAAAATGAGGCAATTCAGGAATGCCGATTTTCTCAACTATCCCTGATGCATTCATAATCTGCTCATTACCAAACTGGTCTCCTCCACCGCCTGAATAACCCTTTTCCGCGCCTACTTCTGGTACATTAGGTATCACTTCCTGTAGTATAGATTTCTGCCCATCTCTCTGCCTTCCTTCGGCATCTTCTTCAATTATTAAAGCTTGGGTTGGTCCTATGAAGGATTTTAACTGTTCAATTGTTTTCCCGCCTAAACCACCTCCTTTGGGAGCATCAACCCCGGTGATTTCATCATCCTCTTCTTCTTCTTCCGGAGCACAAGAGTATTTAGAAAAATGAGATACCTATTCATTTTAAAATTGAAAATGTAGATTAATGTTATATTAACAGTATTGTATAAGGTTTTGTTCTAGTGCCATTGTTCTAGAGAAATAGACGTAATGCGATTAAAAACTAAAAGAAAGTGGGGAAACCCTGATCGTATACTCCTCGCACATTGTGGGATGTTTGGGTGGGCGGAACAACGCGGAAAAAATCCTGGTATAGCTCCACGCGGCCGATTTCGATGAGTGATATGTCAAACCTTTCAGAGATTATGTGAATAATTTTGTTGTAAATGTAATAAATTATAAATGAAAGGAAATTAGGAAGTAAGCTATTCTCCCCTTCCTATCAGACCTCCCAGCTATTGGGGGCGTAGACCGAGCGAACCTACTACAATTGTAACTATTGACCTTCCACCCTCGATATTTACCCGCTGCCGCCGCCAGCGCCACTAACGTGACATGGTACACCCATATTTCAAAGAGACCCATTTCAAAATATCAGGCCACTTTTCAATAGCACATATCCAAAGTAACTCGAGTGCATTTTGCTTTGTTAGATCACAATGACCCGCCAAAGTTTTAAAAAATTCAAATTTTGATACTTTGCAGCCCTATAACTTTTACAGCTCTCATCCGATTTTGATGAAATTTGAATTTTTGTAATCCTCAGTCTGTTTTCTAAAAAGAAGTTTTAAAATTTTTTAAAATTCACATTTTTATTTTTCTTAAAAAAATCCAAAAAATTTATATATTTTAAGTCCAATTTAAACCCTAGTTTTTCAACCAAAAAAAAAATTCGAATTTTTCAAAATCTTAAAATTGCATTTTAAAAAACAGACTGAGGATCACAAAAAATCAAATTTCTTCAAAATCGGATGAGGACTAGAAGTTATAGGGCGGCAAATTATCAAAATTTGTTTGATCTTTGGCGGGTGTCTGTGACCAACACTGAAACAACGCAAAATGCACTCGAGTTACTTTAGATCTGTGGTATTGAAAAGTAGCCTGATTTTTGAAAATGGGTCTCTTTGAAATCTGGGTGTACCATGTCGCGTCATTCCTTCGTAAGCATTGCAAATTAACTGGTATATGAAACGCGGGCTCCCTTTTGACATTTATTGATTCATTCATTAATCAAAATCGGCCGCGTGCGGTTATGCAAGGATTAAGCCAATAAAGGTATGATCCCCAGAGATACGGTCCCTCATGTATAGCGGTCAAAAAAACATCGTTTTTATGACAGTAAGTATGCTACAAAGGCCGCCTTCCGCTTGGTAAAACTAAAAAACCTGGCATTGTATTGGTGTGAGCCTTAGAAGATGTGGCTCGATTAATCATGAATCTTCCTACTTCCTACCGTGCGGTCTGGCTTAGTCCTGTATAGTTTTTGTATGAAAAACTTTATTATGGATGTAAATAAATTACGGCTCATCGCCTATGTAGATACAGTAGGTACCTGAAGTACCTGCGCACATTCTAATTTACATGCACTCTATTATTTTTAAGGCACACGTTGTCGTATTGGTTATTCCTTGGAAGTATTACAACAAAATTTTTACATCTAAAAAAATTGCGGTTCTAATTGGTGTTAAATCGTGTGTGTGCAAAGAGGGAAAGGGTACAACAGGGCTTTTCTAGGACGACAAGTATGCGTTCATATGCTTACCCGGAACACCCATAAACCGGTTTGTTCATCGTACGAAACAAATTCAGCACCAAGACGAGAGCAAGATCGTTTGAGTTTGTCTTCATATTTAAGAGCCTTTACTTTTGAGGGCACTTTAATTGGGTCCTTGGTGGTTTTATCAATGGGCCACACACGCTCTAGACGAATTTCTGCAGGAACATTAATTCCCTCACCGACAGATGGTTTAACAGAATCATCAGGGTACACTACAACCTCCTTGTGCCGAAACAGAACTGCAAGAAAATATAATAACCATCGTTACTACAGATCCGATCATATGGAATATATTACACATTAGTCACAAGATGAATCAATATATAAAGCGGATCACTGTTTTGAATATTACTGTACGAGATTGACGGTTTTGGGAACTATCAAGAATTTTAATAAAAAATGCTGCCACGCATTTACCTGTTTCATCAATGTCAAGGCTGGCCACATTTACAACATCAAGAAAGCGAATCTCGCCATAATTATGGCGTCCAACAATAAAGCCACGTACAAAACAATTTCCTTGAGCATCGGTCAGTAAATCCAACTCTTTAACCTGAGGTGAAATGTAATATCCAACACGAGTTGATTTGACTCCACAAGGATGATTTACAGCACCGTCTAGTCCATTAGCTTGATCAGCAGTTAATTCATTCCCTTTCTCGTAGGATTCATTGAAAGTACAATTCCCGTTGACATTTTGATTGTTTACAGCAGCATAAAATGAATCTGAAGGGCTCTCAGACGAACTTGAGTCGTTTAAGCCTCCAGCATCCGTTTGTGGACCTCGAATAATGAATAGCTCTGACGCGGAAGTGTTAGAAACATTATTGGAAGGACTATTAATGTGAGAATCATTCAGCTTGCTCCCATTTCCTGTTGTATCTTCACTGGCAGCTGTATCGTCCGCTGAACTAACATTAAACGAAGAATTGTTCATTGAGAATCTAGAAAACCCTCGCAAGTTTTTTAATGTTAACTTTTTCACTGAAGTTTTCGGCGAAAGAATGTCTATTGCAGTTCCTTGGTCTTCTTCCTCAAATCCATCAAAAAATGGATCCTGAAAAGAACGCAATTTAAAAGTAAATTTAATTGCTGGACAATGCAAAACCAAATGCCGAAGGCATAGGTATACTGAACACTATTTTAATAAAAGTTTCAACTAATTTATATTATTATAAAATGAAAAATATAACTACTATATACCTTTAGCGATGAATGACTCTTTGGAGCCGGAAAAGTCAAATTTTTGATAATATTTCCGTTACTTGCATTCAAACTCGTGGACGTCTTACGGCGCGAAGCTTCTCGAATTTGTCTTTGTGCAATTGGGTTGGTGGGCTTTGTCATATCTTCAATGCTTCTATTTGTCTACGGGAGTCAATAATATCAAAGTAAATTTCAACTGGTACAGCATCAAGAATTTAAAGCTATGTGAAACGAGAAACAAAAAAAAATGAGCTACACGTACTATTAAATTGTAGAATAGTGGCGAGTCTTTGTAAGGCGTTGTGCCGAAAGGTACAGGAGCACCACTGGCGCTTAGATTGGGAGCAGCTCCCAAAGTGTTAGATGTGTTAAACATGGAAAGCCCAGTGCCAGGTGCACTTCCTAACCCCGAGAACGTATTTCCTCCGAATCCAGTGTTCGTTAAAGAGCTCCCAAAGTTAGTAGTGGTATTTGTGCCGAACGATGGAAAACCACCTCCAGTTGTACCAGTTTGTCCAAATGCGCTTCCCGTGTTAAAATTCAGAGTCGGATTTGCTGGAGGATTAAAAGAGAACGAGCCAGTCGAACCTATTTCATGCACATTTTAAAACAAATATATATATTATATCCTTGTTCGAAGTGCTCATGGCTACACGATTTCTTTTTATCTGTGTAATCGTCATGGTCATCTGCTAGTCTTACCAAAAGCCGGTTGAGTTGCTTGCGAACTAAATGATGTACCAAAGCTGAAAGGTTTGTTTTGTGGCTGTTGAGTAGCACTAGAAAACAGTGGTGTAGTTTGCGAGAACGGTGCAGAGCTAGTAGCTGTTCCAAATGATGTAGATGTACCACCGCCCCCGAATAAAGGAGGTTTATTGATAGCTGTACTTGTGGGTGTACTAAAACTACCAAAAGGAGTGGATACGGCAGGCTTGTTTGCTCCAAAAAAACTCATGTTCGGCTGCAGAATAGACATAAATATTTGAGAAGATCAGTACAAAGCAAATAAAGCTAGAACAGAGCAATAAAATTTATCCGTACGAATGTTGCTTCATAATTAACCAAAAAAACTACATCCTGTATATTCCACAAACCTGTTGTTGCTGAGATGTCTGAGTGACACCAAAGGAACTTCCAAAACCTCCGGTTGTAGGAGCAGTGTTTGTTACGAACAAGCTACCTGGCTGACTTGTTGTGTTGGTAAAAGAAAATGGAGTGGTGCCACCAAAGGCACTCGTAGTTGTACCGGAACTATTGAAAAAGCTGGTTTGTGGCTTTTGCTGATTCAGCCCCGGGAACAACCCTAAAACGGAATAAAATAGATTAAAACTCAATAAATAGTATTCACCTTCAACATTTTATTTTTACACCGCCTTCCGCTGTACTTTATTGATGCAGTTGCACCCAGGGTTTCGTTACATCTCCTTTTTGTATAGCATCCTGTTTTTGAAGTTAAAGTACCAGCGACACTATATTTAATACTACGTCCTGATTTCAACATTAAAGTTACTATAGTGATACTAAGAAATGAATTAAGTAGTTAGGTAAGCAATCAAATATATCTGCCAACGTTTCCAAAATTAAAATATGTATTTTCCACAAAGATTTTGTATTTTGGTCTTGTAAAAACTTTCCAATAAAGGTTTATAAATTGTTTTAATGTTAATTAAGAAATTTTTTTAATAGTACGCTATACGGCTAAGCAACAGTGGCTTAATAAAGTTATTCTCAAATTGTGCATCAGATCAAAGAATATAGTAGAACTAAGGGTTTCACTACGTCCTGCAAGAATTTGAGTACCCCCGATACTTTGTATCCTTGAAACATAATTTGTCATTTTCCATTTCGAGGCAACCAGTTTTTTTGTTTTTGAAATTTCTGATAAATTCCGGATTTTTCAATATAAACTTCAGGGTTTTGTGTCTCAAAAACAAGCAAAAAAATTTATTTCCTCAACATAGACGATTAGTTTATTGAACGAACGCATGAGCTTGCTTAAGCTGCCTATGCAATAATGTTTTTGTTCTCACAAAATGTACAGGGGAAGACAAAAAATACATGTGTTCTTCGAATTCTGGATTCTTTCGAACTATTTTTCCATATTTTGGCTCTACAAACCATCAGAGTTAATTATTACTACCAAGTCAACAATGTTAAATAAGTTTCCGGATTTTCCGGTTTGAAACGCCCTCGACAATTCACTTTCATTAATCAGATAAAGAGTCAGCAGAGGAGCTAATACATAAACGATGAAGATTCTCACGTTTAGCCAAAATAAACCAAAGACTTCGAACCCAACCAATCAAATCAAAATAGTTTGAAGTTTTCTATTGTATTTACATCCTACATTCATGAAAATCGTTTTATTTCAGTATAAAAGTGAGATTCTTCTTCGAATGAGTGCTGAGCTACCTCCACTGCCGGTCGTTGCAGTTCCACCAAATGCGGACGATGGTTGACCAAAAGTAGGCGCTGCTGCTGTATTCTGGCCCATTGAAAATAGCCCGGTTGATGCCTGAGGCTGATTTCCGCCAAACACATTGGCTTGGGATGGACCCTTGCGTCCTAACTGATAGTCCTCCAGCCGTAGCTCTTCCAATGATTTGTTTTCATATTCTTTCATGCAAGTTATACACTGATTTCTAGTACTTATTGGTGAAGCCACACCATTACGCATCATAGTGTCACTTCCAGTCATTGGATTGAACGGGACGGAAGTTCCAGTTGGTTGAGTTTGTTGTCCTGAGACATTTTAAATTGAATAATCAACACGTGCTCAAGAAACGACGCCAATTAATTTTTAATTCAAAAATAGAATGTTTGATGGTTCGACTATAATTAAGCAGTATAAGAAAAGATCAAGCTCACTCCCAATAATATCTGCAGGCAAGTCGTATTGATAATTACTAGTCGATTATGTAAAAATGAGCATTATATACCTGTGGTTGAAAACGGACTTATTGTAGCAGTATTGGTTCCACTAAAAATGCTCCCCGTTCCAGCTCCCTGCAGTCTATTAGGTTGTCCAAACATTGTTGATGTTTGTGTAGCCCCAAATATATTCGCTGTTGCAGGCTTTGTCTGATTGAATCCTCCTCCAAATATATTACTAGTGGTGGACGTCTGAGGCTGACCGAACACATTTGTACTAGAGGCAGGGCTTGAGAATCCACCTAATATATTTTAAATTATTGCCGGTATTTTAATTAATAAAGTAATGCCACATTTACAATTATCCATATCCAGAAGCCCCAAAAATTAATATACCAGTATTAGCAGGAGCTCCGAATAAAGATGTTCCAGTGCTAGGAAAAGTTGACGTTGCCGGTTTATTGGCCAGCGTATTTTGGCTAAAAGATCCTAAATTAGGAAAAGGAAAAAATATCTAAGTTTTGTTTTCTCACTCAGTTCATTAGCGACGGCATCATGCATCGTACAATTAAGATGTAGACAATTACAACTGAATATCTGAGCACGAAAGCTTTGCATAGATAGCTACCTCCAACCTCAACAAATCATGACACCAAGTAAGTAAGTCGACGTAAAAAAAACCATGTACCTATACATCATGATCATGATTAAGAAATTGACAAACACAACGCATCACTCTCACTTCCACGGTTGACCAGTGCTGTCAACTGATATAAATTCGAAGTTAAACAGCTTTCGCTTACATTAAAGACATATTTAACTAATGATACTCAAGTACGTTTTCTTTATGATTATAGACCAAAGATTGCTCAATACAAAGACACAACGAAGTTAGCAGCCGTGATAGACAACGAAACTGACACTTCCCACTAACTACGACTAGTGACTAGTGATAGCAGACCAAGGATGAAACACCTGAATGAAAGGCTGAAAACGTTCTTCGCTTTTAGCATAAACAGCTAGCAAGCTTAGACTACATCCAAAATCCAAATAATCAAATCGAGTATATAAATTACGTGTACTACATTTCGTAGTTACAAATGGAACTACATACTTACAGACAGTAAAATTAAAAAAACTTACCGAATCCGGAAGTATTTCCAAAATTTCCAAACATCTTCTCTCTTAATCACAAACTCTTCCAGGACACTAGCTATTGATCTTCAACAACGATACTTCCTTTGCTTATACAATAATATTGAGATAGCTTCGAACACTATTTATGATTATAATCCTTAATTCTCGAGTAGTTGTTTAATCTGGTGTCTGGATTCTGGATTAATCAAGTTCCAAACTTTACATTGGGAATAATTACTTGTATTAACAAAATTAAAAGCTGCTTATCCTTATCAACTGCAACAAACTTATGATTGAAACACCGAGTTGTCAGCTGTACGAAACGAATTGTAACCAATAATAAATTGTAACAATGGGTTAATGTCAAATGTCATATAATATATTATACAAATTACATATAAATAAAAGGTAGCGTAGTATGGAACAAACCTATAATTTTGAATTTAGTTTAGTTCGACTAAACTCATTACATGTAACAAACCCGTTGTCTACTTATGACTTACAACTAAAACTCACAACACTCACATCCTAAATATTAACTATGAACATCAACACTTCAGCTAATGCAAAGTCATGACTGGACACAAAGAAACAAATTTAATTATTAAATCGATAGGCTTTTTTTTCAGTTCAAAACTATTTTTTGTTTTCAAAAGAACTTCAGTCAGATCCACGAATTTAGAGTAGATATAGAGTAATACAGTTTACACTTTTACACAACACAACACTGTCCACACGACCAAACTAACCAACGCAGGTTAACGCGTGATCTTACCAGTCTTTACAATGTTGAAGGAGCCTACTACATAAGTATATTATGTTAAGCTAACGTTCTTGGTTTCCCCATCCCATGCAATGCCATGCATGGGCTATATGTACTATGTAGTATGCCTCGTCTTGCATACGTTCCATTGGATTGGCACTCTCTGCTTTCTTCGCTTTGGCACGTTACGTTTTGTATGGATTTTTGCTGTTGGACATGGGAGCTTCACAAAATTACGTGATTCAAGAAATAAGAAATTTTAGATGCCCCCTCCCATTTTCCCCACGCACATTAGTCGGAGAACAGAGATACTCCTCCCCTACAATGTGCTTCTCCATCTATGGCAGCTTCACCTTTTGTCTTAAGTAAGTCGACCCGCTCAGGATTTTAGTATGTACGACATTGGTAGGAAATACAGACCTACGTAAAAGAGCAGCGCTTAAATAAACCTGATGTTTTCGTTCAAAGCTATGCCTTCCAATACGGAGAAAAGAATGCCTCATTCCTGTAGCTCAGTGGATCCATCTAGTCGCCACAACTTACGTCCTCCATCCATGCTGGCCTGTACCACGTTCCACTATACGTCGCAGCCGTTACATTTTCAAGATTTACTATTCCTCTTGTTTTTTGTCATGAGCCTCAATAATATAACCCACACATGACCCAAATGCTGGTTAAAAAAATAGAATGCGACCGAATCGGCTGATGCAATTAAAACTAATTAAACACGACCATGATTGCTTAAAAAAAGGTGCTTCATAATTATTATAATAATAAAGTAAAAAAATTACTAGTCACTGAAATGAGCATTCCGACCAACAACTATTTCGTCCTGTCAACAGATTCTTAAGTCACTTTTATTCAAATATTATAATGGAGCATGACACTTTGAAAGCGTGGACAGCTATAGTAATATAAGTAATAATAATAATAATTGTAATATTAATGTTCGCATTTTTCTTAACCTGAATTTAGAAGTTGACCGACAGCTGCTATTATTTATCTTGAGATAAAGAGTTAGGATGTAATTTTCAGAACCATGATTTTTTCAAACAATAGTGGAAATTTCAATTCTAACTTCTAACGACCTTCAGAAGAGAATCATGATTCTGAGAATTAGATGTGATATATAATATAAAGAATCGCAGAGCACAAAAAAAAATCGAATTCTTGAAGATCTTTTTACTGTTGCTTACATTCAGCGGGATTTTTTTGACCATCACCTTTACGTGCTTGACGACGGGATCTATTCTGACCGGCATTAGGAGTATCGCCATCATCATCTTCATCATCGTCTTCCTCACCATCTCCCTCCTCCTCCTCTTCTTCCTCCTCATAGTCTTCATCTTCCAAAGCTTCTCCCGTGTAGTAGAGAACAGCTCTTGTGACGATCCTCTCTCGAATGTACTGGCCGACTTCGAAATCATTAGTTAGACGCATTTGAGTTTCATCGTCCAATTCGTCTTCTGGATCGTCAGGAACTATAAAATGAAGGCATCATAACGGCAATTAGAATTTATACGTTTTCACAGACATTTGAACAGACTCGATTATTAAATTCAATTTTAGTTTGATTACCTGCTGGAGGAGAAAAGAAATTGAAGAATGACGGTACGTCCACAGGCTTGTTAACAGTACGAATGGAACCTTTCTGCTTATGTTTCTGCTTTTTTCGGATCATTTTTACTGTAACATTCTTGCCCTTATTCCAGTCAATGTGACATCCGGTACATTTGACAATCTCTGGTCCCTCGAATGAAAAGGGGCTATCGTCTTCCACCTCACTTTTCATTTCATACGTCTTAGTTAAGACTTGGTTGGTAAAGTATTCATTGGGAGAAAAGTAGAATTCGAGTGTAAATCCCATTGGCTCTGTGTTCATTTTGACTTTAATATCTTGCAAATGCTTTAAAATTGGCTCATCTTGTGGTTCAGTCATATCCGCCAGCATCCCCACATTGCGGAAAATAGTAAGCCAGAAGTCAGGAATTCCAGGCACTTTTTCTTCCTTAGGTTCAGTTTCTCCCTCGCCTAACTTAACAGCAGCTACCGATTCCGCTATTTCAGCTTCAGAGTCGGACCCACCGACAAAATCACATTCTTCTTCGGTAGGCTCATGTTTGCCACTAATAATCTCCAATCTCTTCTCAAAGTAAGGCTGATACTTTGGCAAGTACTTGCACTCAAGGGCGTGCATTTCAGCGTAAAATTGCGCCTCCACCTTGGTGACTGCTACTTGAATTTTCTTGAGGGCCTTCACACGCCGTTTCACTTCTGGTGGTAGTGCTTCAACTGTAAACTCTTCCGCGTCACTCTGATTCTCTCCCTTAACTTCCGCCGTCTTTTCTTCGTCTCCAGAATCTTCCAGGTCACCGTCACCTGCATCCATATCGAGAACTTGCTTCTCAGGGTCAGCCATATTTCACCTACGAAAGAATTAGTTACACCAATATTATTTCTGAATTACAAACAGATAACAGAGAAGTATTCCTCCACGTATACCTCTATATAGCTAACTCGTGACAATATGAAAATTCATGAAGACACGTGCTCTGTACTAATATATCATGCTTCCTCAAGGTAACCCAATAATTTAGACAGCGTAATAAGCTCATTTATTTTCTAGTAAATTATGGGAATGGCTAACTAGTTAGTGCGTTGCAAACTTGCAAATATATCTACTTCGCGGATCGCGGGATCTTAACTTGCGCTGCATGGTTTAGTTAACGGCCACCGATGACCAACGCGTACCACGTCCACACCACATTGAGCCTTCATCATTTACATATATGTGCTATAAAACTCACATTTCAATTTACCAATCTAACCAATTTAAAGAAGCCCTGGCTCAACTAAGTAAAGCCATATCTATTAGATAAACCTTACTTTTTCAAAAATTGTGACTACAACACATTCATCATTAAAGGGTTGTCAATTCACGAATATAAATATGTAAGGAAAAACAACTACAAAATAATAATTACAACGTAGGTATTACGAACTACGTAAAAAAGAAAAAAGAATACAAGAAGGGAAAAGTCACACCCTTACATTTTGTTTCACCCTGCATGCAGCATGTGTTCACTAACTCGTGTATCTAGAACTATGAATCACGAAATAAAACAAGAGTAACCGCCATCAGCAGTCACTGAATTTTTCGGATTAACCCTTCATCCCTAACTAATGACTTGAACCTTAACAAAATTCAGGCATGATTATACAATAATTAGATCCCATTCATCAAATTCAAATTTGGAAACAACGGTCTAAATTTTATACGTGATTTATCAAAGACGGATGGATATAACTTTTAGTCTATATGCAAATGCAAGGATAATATGTTGAATAATATGATCTCGACTGGCCTGGCTGTAGTAGTAGCCAGCCGTAGCCTGTAGCTTGTAAGGTAAAAAAAAGTGGAGGCATTTATGTAACACACACACACAGCACCATTGGAAAACTAATGGCGATAAAGATATGAAACTCGGATTTTGACATGATAAAAATAACATGCGATGTGAGAGAACACAAGTAAATTCCTTACCTTAGTTATTGTTAATCTTCAAATTTTCACACTCGTACACAATCCTGATTTGAACCTTGGTTAACGAAAATTAAATTTCAGACAAAGAATCGCTCCGAAACTCTCCCAAGTTCTCTCGCCAAGAGAATTGCCGAATGAAAGAACGAAGGAAGCATGCCACGAGGCCAACTACACTCGCGTTCTTCCTCAGCACGCATGATTCCTGAGCATCTTTAAAGGCATCTCGTGTCGATTTCCAAGACTAAGCACATATGTCTATTAGAATCCTGTATCTGTCTCACGGCCAACCCGAGTCCAGTCCACACTCCACATATTATCTCAATTCAATGTGTATAACTGATGTCGTCCTGGTCCTGGCTCAATTTATCTTTTATCCATTCTCTCATAGTCAGTCCCCACACAAAAGCTCCAACCAACAGATCCATTTCTTGCTTTTATCGTTTTTATTACTTTTCCTCTATTTCTGCGAGATTGAATGACTTTTGGTTATCTGTTACATATATACTCCCTGCCCCTATTCCCTCTTCACTCACCATTACCCATCTTGTACGTATATATATATATAGCTAAATGTAAATTAAAAATGACTAAATTCCCATGACTCCTCGTCTCGTCATCTCGTCTATTCTTATCTTGTACAAATAAGTAAGTATATACATGTCGGCACATCACCACCACCCTATGGATTTCTCGATCTTTCGTTTTCCTACTTAAAATTCAATGTTGAGTCCAGCAGTAATACAAATTAGTCATAGGGCACAGTGGACACACAGGTATCACTAGCTATGAACATGAACTACTTAACATATTGGTCGTATTTCTGTTTCGAATTGCTAATCAATGTTCGGTAATAAATAAATACTGCTGTCGATTTAATGATAATAACTTTTGGAAGTGCAAAGGCGTCATGGATTTCTCGACTGTATACCCAAACACTAAAATTAAACTTTGTTAGTTAGTGACTAAAACATCCAATGTCCAATAATAATGAGCAGCAGTGATATTCCGAGGTTTCGTTTAGTAAGGCCAATATACATACCTTATTAAGCATTGGGTGTAAAAATACCTACCTAAGTACTTACCGTAAAGCTACTAATAACTCCCGGGGGGAGTTACGTCAAACTTAGCAACAGACCTGGGAGTTATAAGAGACCCTGGAGTTAGGTCAAACTTAGACACACACCTGGGAGTAGTTAAAACGATGTAAGTTTAATTATGCAAAATACCATACAAAAGTCATAGAAACCCCGGGAGTTATGGCAAGCGTAGCTACAGATCAGGAAGTTATTAGAGACCCGGGATGAGTTGTTACAAGGTTTACGGTATATTTAATTATATATGCGAGGCAAGAGTGAGGTAGATTTTAATCTCTAATCGTAAGTTCTATAAGTTCTAAAGTAAAACTTAGCTAAACAAAGTAAATATGCAACTAACTTCGCTTTAGTAGCACGCTTGCATTTGTCTTTTAAAGATAATTGTAATTATAATATATTGTAAATTCATTTTAATTGAGGGCTCTTATGGAGAAAAATAAAAGGAGGAGTCTGTGATGTAGGTAAGTTATAGGCAGGGATGATCTGGAAGGTTTAGGCATTTTGTTCGTTATATTTTAGATTACAAGTTAACTATTTATGCGCACCCAATTTAAGTTATCTTGGTTTTCGGAGAAGTCTTGACATGGGTGGAATGGGAGCTTGACAAAATGACAATGAAGAACTATAGCAAACTAAAGACGGGATGAATCAGAAAAAATATCATTTGGGGTAAAATGGGTAAGAAAAAGTTTCTCTTCCAATTCCCTATCTATATATTATTTGACGTGAAAACATATGCATAATAAGTCCCTAGGTTACTTCCCTTCCTACCAGCGGCTATAGTATCTATCTAATTGTTCAAATACGTAATAAAAATCCAAATACCTGCCAATGTATCTCGTACTACCGCCAATGCCCGGCCGATCTTGAGTGTGCTTATGACGCTTTTAAATGCACCTTTTATTTCCTCTTGCGTTTACACTAATAATATAAGGTGTTAAAAGAGGGACGGAAATATAAGTAAACAATTATCTTAGCTTAGTTGCAGTTAAACAATATTTTGAAATATTTTTGTATGAACTCAAATATGTTGGAAGTTAGAGTTAGAGGTGAGCTAGGAGCTTAGCTTAAACCCATCATGCCTATGCATGTATAACAATACTGAATATATATACATAGAATGAAACAAATTGAGAACCCGGTTTTTGTTTACATATAGGTATGCCGTGTGGCTTTTATTCGCGATTCAATACTGACGTTTTCATAGGTATTATAAACACAGCCCCATGACCCATTGTAACTTCCTAATACACATAATATATGTTTACGTGGACAGTCCGGGTATAATCTGCTCCGTCCGAAATTTTTTACATTCCGATTGTATGGCCAAGGACTAGCTCCAGTGTCGTAGCTCTAATTCTCTAATAGGCTAAGATCCAGTATGCAAGAGAGGTAAGTGAAAAGCAAACAAGTAACCATGACGACGAAATATAACAGTGTCATAACAAATGCTTTAAGTTGTTATCTACTCCTACTACCAGTCAGTGTATATCTAACTAAAGGGGGAAAAAAGGTAAAGTAGAATGGAAGACAATAAACTGTTTCAGTGACTAATTTTCATCAATCTTTAGAATCCTATAGCCTGTGTTTATCTGAACAAAATTTCCTGTAATTTGCATATACATATACATGAACAGTGGAATTACAATTTTTCGGGTAAGTTATATCTACAAACTGATACCCGGAATAAAACTTTATATGTACTAAAAGCGGTTCAAATTTTATTTTTTCAATATTACTTTAAAGTCTTGTGGTCTTGTCTGCTATAAGCTATACCTATAGCTCCAGTGACACTTCTTCGTTGCATTATCAAAAACCTTTAGTGAGATTCATGTAGTGAGGGTGTACGTTTGTGGAGGTACTTACGTCATTTCCAAATTAATTTGCCCTTCTCAAAATAACGTCTGAAAAAATTAAGCTATAATTTGTATGTATACTCTATGTAAAAAGTCTTGAGTACATACATATATAATTTACAATTCCCAAATCCCTTTTACAATAACGATATCTTCCCATGTGAGTTCATTAGCTGCTGAGCAAGGTAAATTCCATATTTCCTCAATAGTTTAATCCATCTTTATATAAATGCATAGCTAAATACAACTCATTTTATCTTTTAACTAAATGTACATTTTAAAACAGACAATTTTATTAACTGTCGTATTTCTTGACTGTTACAGATTCTTACCCACCTTGACCATTATATTTAAATATGCACCTTCATTTTAGAACGACTTTGAAGAAGTATTTTTATATGTAGGGTTTGTTGATTACCTGTAAGCAAATGAACATTGTTGGCTTGTCGTTGCTCTCATTGTTTAACTACCTTAGGTCTAAACCAAAATAAATCAATTTGTATGGACTTCCTATATATATTTGCAATTTGGACAATGGACACTATTTTCATAAATATTTAAGTTAATACACTTAAACGCAGCAATTTGACCCAAGACTTTGTTATTCCACAAGGCAAATCATTGCCTCCATATAGCTTCTTATCGATTTTAGCATGATTCTTCTTTCCGGGATACGTGAATGATAGTCGGATGTCTAATAACCTCATCAATTCATATACATATTGGATTTGAATTTTTTATATTAGGCACTACGTGTCAGGTCATGCAGTACACTAACTAACTCTTGATTTTAAAGGCCTGACTTGCCTCAAGCGCTAAAAATAATTATAATTCAATGTTCAATTTTTTGCAATTACAAAAACCCAGGTGAAAACCGGTTGCACAACATTTAAGTCAAGGATTGATGGATGAAATAATAAAATATGGTAGGCAATACATACAGGATATACACTTATAGGTAGCCATATTTCACTTACAAAAGAATTAGTTCCGCCAAATATTATTTCTTCATAACAAAGTTGAAATTATATACATATATACCTACATGTATATGTACTATATATCCTTCTTCTAATTAATCATTCAATTCCATTTGGTAGTCATTCAAATGATGGGAGAATCTTCAACTAATTCCAGTTTCCAGGATAGCTTATACCAAAATGCAATTGCACAAATTACAAATTATTTTATCGGTTTCAGTATAGTATTGTAATAATTGCATTTATTAAGTTATCCTTGATGATGCCTATCACACTTTACTTGGAGTCAAGACTAATTAGGATTCTCTAACGAATTAAAATAAGGAAATATTTTGACTCATTGCAAAATTAATTCTTTTAATTCTTGTATGTATTGGTTACCGCAGTCATTCCAAATCCAAATGGCTTCAGCTAGCTATGATTATGTGATAGATATACATTTTGAGCTGATTTATTATATCTTCTGTTGTATCTGTGTCTGCATTATTAATATTAGTTTTCCAACACATGAAAATGGAAGTAATATCGAGTAAAAGTAATCCCTAATATTCAATAAAACTACTAGTCCAAAACGTTAAAGGCACAACGGGACTATATACATCTAAAGAAATAAAAATATTTAATAGTCGATTTCATATTAATGCTGCAATTGAGTACATCCACACACAATGAATGAACAAAAATTGTTTTTACTTTCAGCTATATTGGCCTCGGTTGCTGACGTACTGACTGAACTTTGTCGTATTACCCTAGATAATAATGGACTGGGCTTACAATACTACCACAGGGTTAGTCGAAATAATATATATTGTATAAATACTAATTTGTGTCTTGTAAATACATTTCATGTAAGTATGCACGCTTTTAGAAAGCTCAACGGAAAGTTTAATATCATTATCGAATTTACCACATTTAATATTTAATCTCGGTTGTTATATACATTTTCACCCGATTTGCTATTAGGGGTGCACTAATAATAGTGGCTTCTATTAGAAAACAATAGCTCCAAGATAAAATCCATGATATTTTTCTAAGCGTACATACATATGAAAATTATACATATTATATTAACGTAGGTGCATTCACATCTCATTGTAAAATGAATGAAATTAATAGCATAGTTGATAGTGCTTGCTATTGCCTCCATCTCCATCCAATGACTATACGAGCTACCCACCCGATTTTTACTACAAAAACAAATTACTATCGATAGTTACTTGCTATATAACTGACAATAGATTGTTTTCAATTTCTACTTCATTATTCAGTGTACATTTTCAAACTCTTGAACTTCTGGTAAAGGATTGTACAGGGCCCTCAAAAATAGAGAATACCTAATTACTTACACGGCTTACCGCTATGTAGTACATATAACATGGTAGAGTGCATAATGCCATAATCAATATTTGCACAAAGCCAATTAGACTTTTCCCCACGGTTCTTTTGTATCAAAGGTGCATTACAATGTGCGTCTCGTTTTGGCTTTTTTTATCACTTATGCGGGCTTGTAAGGAGCTGAACATCTATATATTATGTATGTAAACTTTCCCAAAAATAGTTAATGCATCATTTCTTAAGACTTAATAAAAACCGCTATTTCAGCATAATATATGATTCGTAGCAATATTTAATTTTAAACGCTTATTTACAAAACAATTTGTAAAACTTTTCATCAGCCCAACAAAAAAAACAATTAATTTTAAATGTAGCATTTCCAGAAGTGTATCAATCTGAAAACTTAAAATGTGGGGAGTAAATTACTTAATTGTCCAAGTGTATTGTGAGAGTAAAATTCGTGGTTCTGCTGGTCCTGCGGAAAATTCATTAGCTTCCACTTTGGTTAAGTAGACTCATACACAATACACGCAAGGATAAAGAATAGAGAGAAACTTATAAAAAAACTGAGGGAGAGGCGCCGAGATATGTGAACGATCCAGATTATTCGACGTGGTACAGTGTTACCTGGTGGGTCCACCTGTTCAAATAAATAATATTGTGGACAACATCCTTAAGACGTTTTGGACGGCAAGCTGGCAACAATCAACAATAGTTGGAACTATTGTTGGAATGTCCGTAGAGCTTAGTCGCTACAGGCAAGAGACCAATAGCATAAATTGTTGACTGGCGTAGAAGTACAAATGTATTTATTAGTTGAATTTTATCAGTTTTAAGAATAATATTATATTATTATATGCACTTTATTGTGTTAAGACGTGGACGTTGGGAGACACTTTTGGAGTTGGATACCTCCTCTTGCCTTAATATTATTTTTTTAATGAGTTTCAGTGTGTTGGTGACAATCTCTATAGTTCGCTGTAGTAATAAGTGAGCGAAAAATGTGTCGTAATTACTAAAATCTCAGGAGAGGATCCTTTTAAGTTCGTGCGTATTCTTACAACTTTCACATTTCTACAAAAATAAACTGTACAAAAATGTACATTTTAGCTGTAACTACAAATAGTGAATTGGAAGGGAAGACAGTAGTACAGGGTATACAAGGAATACAATACATCATTCAAGTGATACCATAAAGCTCTTCATGAGTTTGGTTTACTCTTTTTTAATTTGTTTTTTTACAATTTGAATGTTCAAGTGTTAAAAAAGACAAATGTGAGGACCAAACGTTTGATGCGTGTCATGAAACGTGCGGATCTAAAAGGAAAGACGAGCCGACTAGAGTGGTATAAAAGATGTGTACCAATCTCTCGTGAGAGCCGCATCGAAGTAAAGAAGCATTCATTCATGTTACTTAGCACGTGCCCTTCCGTTGTTGTCGCCAAGCTCCAGATAACTCGTAAAATCAGCATGCCTACATATACATTTGCAAGTCATTTTTTTTTGCACTGAAGTTCTTAATTTTGCACTTAAACGCTCTGTTCTGTGACTCACAAACTGTGAGACTTCTTTTTTGGGGACTTCTTCATCCTCGTGCTCTCATATATATTATATTAGTGCTGTAGCTTGATCTATCTCTGATGTAGATTTAACTAGACAGCTAATGACTAATCTATAAACTATCCAATTTGCCTACCGTATATTCTGCAATATTACATCCCACCTATGTACTATTCAAATTTGGGCCTTTCAGACCCACGTACTATTGCAGACCCGAATACTGTCACATAATAGTGTGTTAAATAGACCCGGTTACTATTTAACAGAGACCTCTCAGACCCGCGTACTGTTACAGAATCGCGTAGCATTTTAGGACATAAGACATACGGTATTTTGAAATATGCAACTACTACTTATAATACATACTCTTCTCTGCTGATCTCCTGTGTCAAATTTTCTGCTATGACTTGTTTTTTTTGGGAGAAATTATGTCTTTTAACTTGCTTAATAAATAATAAATTTAAACTTTTATTCTATTACATCGCTCAGTATTACATATTATGCATGTATCACTCCAAATAACAAAGTGGAGCATGTAGTATTATTGTTGAGAAGTATTTCGATGAAGACTTAATAATAAATGGCGGCGCAATATAGAATATAGAGGGATTTTCAGCTGTTGGAAAGAAATGTTATCGCTATAGAGAGAGATTTATGAGCCGTGTGTTTCCTATTTTAAAGAAAAGTATCGATTGAAGAATATCGTGGTAATTGGCCTTTATATTGGGGCAAGAGGATCATTGTCAAAATTTTTTCAAGAATTTCGATCTAAGTTTAATTTACCTTCACAATTATTGGAAGAAATTGGATTATATGCTCTTAGAGGATCCATCCAGATTTATAATCATCATATAAATAATTATTAGTGATAAATACTAATATTTTCGTTAATCACATATTAATACTATAAAATGTTGTGTATTGTATACTGAGTCGTAAGGCTATTGTAGTTGTACAACAGTGACTGAATAAAGTTTGTATATATATCTGGGGGGAATCTTTCAAGAATAATAACTGTAAATTATGTCTTTAATAGTTATTTAGGTATTACGTATTGACATGAAATTCCCAATATCCTTGCACTATTTTTGTGGAATAAAATTTAATTTACTCGTCAGGATTAGTATTAATACAGTATATAGCGTCTAAGATCTCGCCCAGTAGCTCATATAGCTTATTACCTAGGTACCTAGGTACATTAGATAAATGTAATAAAATTCTAGTTGAACTATTTTACAGAGATCAAAATTTATTGAAATGATATCATTTTACTAATCGTAAGTATATAATATAGTATGTACTTACGAACATGAATTAAATTAAAGTTACGTTTTCTACTGCCACTATAAGCCGAATTATTTGGCATCTACATGCCAAGGAAAGGACACCTATTGGGTCAGCAGCCATACAACGAGGAAATACACATTAATAAAAAGTGTGACTGTAAACCAGTCATCAACTTTGACAGTCTTGCAAAATTAGCCGTAAGTTAGTAAATACATATTTAATTATAATATTGTGGTTGTCACCTGTCCCATAACTAAATAATGAATACCTACCACCTACCTATGTGAAAAGTGGGAAAAATAGACTATAGATTCTCGATGAGACGTGGAATGTGAGTAATGAAGTGAGTCCACCCGGCCTTGTCGAATTGTGCCGACTGCGAAATGTGTAATTGGTAGAACACATACACAGACAGCATAACATTGCAAGGTATACTTACTTAGGTAGGTTGACGCCGTTAGGATCCTATTCCCCTGTGGTTAAATGCACAGCGTGCTCCGGAGACAACAGACTATAAAGGAGAAAGTATATAGCTTCTCAGGAATCTTTTTCACAAAATCTTTCTCAAAATAGAAATAATTATACATTATGATATTGTATATGTATCCTGAAAATATTACGGTTCAATGAAAATGTACAAAACATTTGATTCGGGAAATTGTTCGAATTCTTTTTGTAATTTAAGAGAATTAGGGATTTCTAATTTCGATTTCAGTAAAAAAAAACATCAAATAATGTTTTCCACTCAGCTGAAAAAAAAGTAAAAAAAAAATACATTTCGCATGGGGCAACTTTGTTCATCCTAGTCAGAGTCTTATAAAAGCGCATTGACAAAGTGGCATGATGCTTTGTACACGAGATTATCTACGCTTGTCTCCAATGTAGGGATATTTTTACTTACGGTTAGCGTAGAATCGCATTAATTTCATAGATCTGCTTGGATGAATGCTTTTTATTCTAGTTTCAATTGAAATAATTGCATCACGAAAAATAAAAGGGAGTACCGATTGTTATAACTTTAAAAAAAACTATACAGGGCGGCAGGCGGGGGATTTTGTCGTACGACGTACTGGTTATGTGCATATAGTTATGTACATATTCACAGGTTGTTTAAGTTACGACTCCATTTAACTTTAAAATTGTCAACATATTCAAGAAAACGCAACTAAGTATTAGAAAACCGAGTGTGTGACAGTCAATTGTATATTTAAGTCATGTAACTTAACTGTTTTATCTTCGACGTCAGTAAGAACATATTATCGTCAAATCGGTAGATACATTTATGTGCCTTCACTGATATACTCTAAAAAAATCATAGCATAAGTCTGGTAGGCGTATAATTAGACATAATTCTGCATCGTAAGCTACTCATAAAAAAAATCAGTGAATTTATTTGAAATCAAGTGTTACATCAAGTAGCAATATGTCGCAGTTATCGGTTGCTGTGTCGAGGAATTCACTATCTTTTAATATGTAACAGTGTGGTATAGTACAAAATGACAGAACGTGTATTATTTACACATAATATTCTGTATACTTCATAATAAGTTCAGTAAGTAGTGAAAATGAGAACCACGGGAGTTGACACAAAAGAAATATGTAGTTTTCGGAAATCTTTGAAGCATGCATGTGTAGATTAAGTGACGCATAGAAAACTATAATGAGTTAAAATTTGCGGAGTTTCCTATATGATTTTAATTATTCACACATTTGTAAGCACGTCAATTCTTCACATACATTGCATGATCCGATTTGACGTTTGAATGAAGCTACGCAGCACAAGTCTTATTAGTTTTTATAAATACAACGACGGCTTAGATCTAAATTCAGAAATCATCTCGCTAGAAATTAAATTCAAGTTGGACTTTTTGACTTCGTGGTATTCTGTCGAAGTTTTCCTCTCTCGTCTTCGTCAGCATCGAATGTATAGTAGAAATAAATAAGTCAGAATATATTTCAAAAGAAATATAGTATCACTAACTACTCTTCACCGTGATGTACTTACACACAATTACATCCAGAGTAACGTGTGCTTATTTATGTTTCTATGTTATTCAGCTTTTGAATTTTAAAGTTTGCCATACGGTTCTCAGTTTTCAGTACTTGGTATTTTCAAACAAGCAGGTCAAATAATTATATGATTGGTAATTTTCGACAACAAGTTTTTATTACATCGATTTGTATCAAAAGCTTACAATTAGAATGAAGCTGGTGGCTATGAAGCTCAATTTCTGAAGATCTAAGCGTTGCCTCCATACTTTGCTGCAAATTAATAATGCCTAACGATAAGTACAAAATTCTATTATTGAGGCGAACACCACGCTTGAAATAACTTAAGTTAGAATGTTTTCGAGCGGAACGATTCTGTATGTATAGTGCATGTAGGTGTTCAGGAGCGTATCACAGGGGTATATATTATACGGTGGGGTGTAAATATATAATTATCCTATATAAGTATATACCAGTAGCCGTGCTTCCCCTGTAAGGGGTTAACTCTAAGAATTGTGAAGAAGGTTTATTTTCAAGTTCTTATATTATTTCTTTATCAATGTGCACGCTGTTCCCTGTTTCTAGAATAAATTCTTGATGAGGACTGCCGAACCAGATTCAGTTTATTTTCATTCTCTTTTAATATAATTCTGTACCAATAATAAGTGTAAATTTTGTACGTAGGCTTTATTTTCGAGCGGAAATTACATATATAAGAAAAGAAGAAAGCTCCGTTTAATTTTAAGCTTTTAAGTTTAATGGTCGTCACTGTTTCACATTGATGAGGAGCATAACTGCATACATTGGTATAGCATGGGTAACTACGAAAGAATTAGATATATATATTCATATCGCCATGTTCTTGAAGATGTATCTTTAAACATCTTTTATGCTCTAATTAAAAGCTCTTTCTGTATGGTCTATGAACGCATAAAATAAACTCTGTAGCAAGAAATGATTAAAAAACTGGGCTACTATACAAAAATAATAAAAATAACACAGAGATTTCCCTTGCAGTTATATCCTCTTCGAGTTCCGTTGCCCACTGTATGCAATCATCATAGATCCTTGGTATTTATTTGCGTATAATTTCACTGCTACATTAACCTGTTGGAAATGTATACGTTCGATGCTCAGGGGGAAATTGTATTGTCGTGCTGAATTGCTACTGAAAGTAGTTAATAGTTTTGAAGTCGCATTGGAGATGACCACGCGACCACAAAGTTCTCTCTTCAGACCAAAAAAGTAGAAAATTCTTTTTTCATTTATTTTGAATCTACGCTCAAGAATTCTCTAGTGAATCAAATTATTAGTTTGTTTACAGTATGCAACATACGTGATTCTGGTTAAGTGGTTTTTTAAAGGTTAGCTTACTCTGAAGAGCATCAAACCTATAGGATATTGAATCCATCAAAATTGTTTGTGCCACGTTTTGCTGTGTTGTGGATACTTAGTCTTAATTTTCAATTTTCCTTCGCTCCTCACAGTTGTGTATAGACACACGGCAAATGTGAGAAACTAAAGCAGAACCTTACATCATTTTTTCGGTGTATTCTGACCTACTCAAGTAATTGGATTAAATCCGAAAATGCAGCTTCGTGAACGTGTCACAAAAGAGAATTTTTTCCGGGCATATAAATCCATAAATTAGATCACATCGGAGTGCAGAAGTCAATTTGACGTTTTCACAGCGTTACAGTGAAAAAAATTGTGCTCCGCTTTTCATCTCCGTCAGCTCCGAAATAATATAATCAAAATATAGAAAATTTTATTTGACATCAGTTTTGAAAATAAATGAAAATATTTTCCGTTACCAGGCTTAGAGAAGCAACCAATGAATTTTTCAGTATTACAGTTTTTAGTGGTGTTATTTTCTGAAAAAATTTAATTTATGAAGAATCACAAGTAAATAATCGTTTAAGGATTTAACTTGCAATAATTATTTTCAGCTCTTTGTGCTTCCTTCTGTTCCATAATTATTATACTACTAATGACGACATTTATCTGTATATTTCCATTTGTTATAATTATACTAAATTGTTTACCAGGATGAGTGCTGGCGTGGGTGAAGATCTGGTTGCATCCGTGCCTGTTCCCCTGGCACGTAAAATTAAGCTGGATCAACAGGTAATTTTTAAATTTAGAGTTTTTAATTTCGATTTTGTAACATGCAACCCTATATAGTACCTCAGTCTCCGAGGTCACAAGTAGTGAACATAATTATTTTACATGTACGCATACCTAATTAATATTATCGTGACATAATATGTAGGTCGTAGGTACTAGTTCCAGCAATATATATGAGTAAATTCAAAAATTGTGAAATAAATTTTCATACCGACCCATCCACGTTTTTGATAGATTGTAGTATCAAGTGTTAGAAAAGTTTTAAAATATTTACAGCCATGAACAAAAATACTTTATTCTCAGCAAACTACGAAAGCTAGAAGCTTCTTTTATTTCTTGAGCCAGTGCCAATCATCATTGTTTTATGTCATGCTCGGATATAGCAGTTTGCATAAATTAACGAGGTATTGACATCGGAATTTTTACAAGTTCATATTCCAAATCCCAAAGGATGTATGCAATTTATAATTATGTGACAGAAGGGAACAGTCGTCGATGGTGTCATTATTGACGGAATTAATTTTTTGAGCTGTTTCCGCTGCGAGTGGTGGCAGTTCTGTTTCTGCAATGAACCGTGGATTGCTCCTGTACAGGATTCATGCTGAATTACGAATTTTAAATCAAGGACTGCGATCTACCCATGCAATAAAGATAAAGGGAATGTTACGAACTAATACATCAGGGTAACGCTATAAGACTCAGAGACTATGAGACAGCTGCATGGCCTTTATTCCACATTGGGATTTACCTGGGGTGAGAGTGGCTAATGGTGGCCTGCTGATTAAATTCGTATTAGTTGAAAACTTTTGAAACTCAAAGTTGCAGAATCAGTAGATTGAAAGTAGAACTTTACAAACAAAAATACATTCTTGTTATAATTCGATTCGTTTCAGATATACAGCCGGTGGCACCATTAGGACACTGACCACTATTACCGACTCTCGCCCAATTAATTTTTATTTTCAAATTTTTCTAAATTTCTGTAATCTTCGTCTGCATGAATACAAATAGTGCAAAATAATATCTACATGTAGATCTATGTAGCATCTATGTACGCCGTTTCATTAGGTATTGAATAATGCATTCAAAATTCCCTAATACTCCTGAATTTCCTCTAATAATTATTTTATGATGCAATTAAGTTAAAGAGCTACAAAATAGATGTACGCGGATGTAAGACTACCCACTTGCACCTTTCGATTCTTTGTGGATTGTACTAAGCAATCTTCTTCTGAGAAATAGAAAGCCTAAAAAGTATCCTTTGGGCTGTGTTGATGAGGATCATTTGTGGTAACAGTATTATAGGTCGTAGGCTCCTTAATCTCTCAAAACCTTGGAAGTTGTGGTTGGGGTCGAAAGTAGAGATGTACATCTTATAATTAATAAAGACCTACCAAATTGGGCATAAAGGAACTTTGTCAATTACTCCAGAATATAATTGGATGCTTTCAAAAAAGTGTACGCTCCCATCCAATATTGGTTTTCCGGTCATCGATTTGTGTAATCCAGCGAAACTATCTATATATATATGTGGGTAGTACAAATAGCTGAAACTACGACTTCCTTTATGTATGCATTTTACAGGTGTACCTGGGTAAATATCAAATTTTGATCTGGAGAATAGGCTAACTTTTGTTAACATGACAGATTCTAAATCCCTGCGTGCATCAAATGGGAAGATTTAGCGAGTGAATTTTCTTATAAGTCATTTACATGTATACGCACATACCATATTTTGCATAGGTTGGAGGAGACGCGTTTGACTTAGTTCAGTTTTATCACCCATCTTTGTTCTACGTGTCGATCGTTTATTAAAAAATCCCTCTTTTCCCATTTATAATTCACGCCATTTTTTTTATTATATTTCTTTTTAATATACTTGCGCCGTAATTTATGGACACTTTAAATAAATTAATAATATTTATAAAGAAAAATAATCAAAATATTGAAGGCCGTGATTTATAAAACCACGTTCTGCATCCACTTCCACTGCGCATTTAACATTACCACTCGGAGTCCCAGACAAATGAAATTATGTGGCTATACTGCCGTATATCCCAAAAAGTAAATATTTCACTGTAAGCTGTCGTCACATTGAATTAGGATTTTTCCTTACTCCCTGACTCCCTACGCCCCGTGCTTTATGTAGGCTTACAAAATAGTGATATAAATTGGGCGTCAGATGATGTTTAGATTGTGGAATGTTCAACAAGTAAGAACTTCTGAAAATAAGAGCATAGTAAAATCATTATATACAAGAGCAAAGCTGGATATTTTGGGGGGAAAAAGTACCAGTGTTGCCAAGTTCTGTGGTCCATAAAAGCCGTCTGTGTAGTATCTATAATCCGTCAGTTTTGAACTTTAAGGTTTTATTTATACTCATTACTAGATGCAGCAGCAAAAGGATTGACATGTTTATGACATCATTAATATCACTATCGATCCACCTAGAGTTTTATATGTAATTTCTATATTTAATAATAGTAAATCAATGAATTCGCTTACAACTTTAGAATATGTGCGACATATATATGAATGACATTGTATACAGATAATTCATAATTGTGTACTAGGTCTGTAGCCCGAATTTCATTTACCTATGCTTGCCAAAATATCCGTAGCTAATTTGAAAACCCGGGTCATCTGCTGTGTTTTTTCAGGGTTTTCCAAAAAATATTAATTTTTTTAAAAGTTATTGAAAAACTTTTGTACTATGATCGTGCGCACACTCGGATAATTTGGTTCTCATTAATTACAATATAATCATTACCTTTCTAATATAGTATAACTGTCATAAGCATCACAAGTAGCCGATCGAAATTTCAAAATTTAGGTTTTGGCGGGAAATTCAAATATTCAAGTTTGTAGTATTATAAAAATTAACTATAAGTCTGCAACTTATTCCCTGTTGTAACTTTTGTCCTGACTGCCGAAAAACAAATAAGAAAGTGTATATCATTTCTATATTTTAATATTTTTCAAGGGAGCAGTAAAAGAGATTTGAAGGAAACTCATATTTCTTGTTTTATGTGGGTTTTACAGAAGCAACTGATTGAGTCGCGTCAGAAGCAAAAGAGGAAACAGTCAGGAATGCCACACATGTCGGATGCACGAGAAATGATAGCTCGGACTGGGAACAATAATACGTCAGCTTCAACAAGGCGCCAATCACGACCATCTACAGCCCTTTCACCCTCACAGAGCAATACTTCAGGTAAAGACGATCAAGACAAGCCTTGAAAGGGAAAATTGAAATTTATCAACAGTGCACGAGCGCTTTCTTGAACAGTTTCTTTTCATTTCAACAACGTCTCAAGACTTATAAGTTGACGCCTTTGTCAATGTTTACCTTTACTTTGTTTAAAAGTGCCTCTGCGGCCGATCTTTCTTCGTGTAGTTGTGTGTCTATAGTGATATAGCACAGTACATAACTCACTTTTTATACCGTTCATAATACATGCGATACCTGACAGAACCTGCTGTTATTGTTTTTACTCCTAATAAAACACTTCCGCAGCACACTAACGAGTTCCAAGCCTCAAAGTCATCTCATTTCCTTCTGTGTTTGCCTTTGGTTTTTCTCGAAGCAGAACGGTTAAAAAGTCATTTTCTTTTAGTTAGAAAACTATAGACATCACTTCGTATTCGGAGTAGCTCTGATTTCCTTCCCAATCCCCCTTTAAAGTTTCATCATATAGGAAATACCTGCAGCAGAATTTAATGTGTAGAAGAGTTTAGCTGTTTAATCTTGTTCGAAGCTAGTTTGTGTAGACATTGACAATGAAATAACGTCTGTTTTGACTTGAGCAATAATTTCTTATTTTCCATTACTTGGGTAGATTTTTCACCTATGAATGACCCTTGCAAAATCGCATGAGTTTCCTTCATCCCTTCCTTTTCTTGCAATACACATATGTCTATTAATAATTAATAATGAATGACGTTGGCTGTGTCGAAAATCTCAAAATTGACTAATATGCTTGCAGTACAAGTCAAACCAACAACGACAACACCTACATCCCCCACAGCCAGTGATGTGACTTTTTCTGAGGATCCGAAATTCTCTGAATCCAGCAAACAATCGACGGCTCTTCCAGATTTGGAAGATGATTTGGAAGTTCTTGAAATAGATGATACAAATAACGTACGGCGAAAGTCACCTCCATTAGAGGAACGGAATAATAGTAAGTCCACAAATCCACATATATGTTACATAAACTATTCATATTTTCTATGTAATACTTCTTGTCATCCAGATTCTTCTTGAAAGCAAAGGAAAATTAATGTATTTCAGTTCGCATTCACTATAAATATACGTATGAAGTCAGCTACCGTGCGTAGGAGATTATAAATACGACTCTTAAATTAAGCTGCATCTTTAATTAAATCATATGAAGGGTTTGGGTAAACGTAAATGTTGACGTTAGTTTTGAGTGCTTGAAATGTATGGTCCATTAAAAGATTAGCTGTTCAGAGATTTTACACATCTATTTCCTATTTGGGATTCTTATTTTTTAAACGTGGCTAAATAGATATAGAGAGCTCTGTATGAAGTAATATGTAGACATGTAGCCAGGTATTGTGTGAGACATATATATAAACTTGTGAAAAGGACGATGAGAGGAGAAACGATTTTTACATAGGTTAGGTTGTAAACATATACCTACGTATATAGTTAGGCATTGGTGGTGTTTTAGAAAATATCCAGCGCTCCCCTTCCTTTCCTTTCAATCTTCTCCGTTAGACTGTAAGATGAGGAGAATGAATTTTTAACAAGGGGAAGTTATATATGTTCGAGAACATCATCTCATGAAATTCCCATGACGGTGAAAATACGATTTTCTCCGAGATGTTTCTTGATGCGCCCGAAGAACCCATCTCTCTCTTTCACACAGACATATACATGCATAGACACACTTACAGTAAACTAGCGTAGCATGTGTACACAGAGTAAGAAGGCTGGTTTTCGGAGAGTAATGTAAATGGAAATACTGTGAGGAGGTAAGTTAGAAATCTACAGAGACATCATATTGCACGCAGGGAGACCCAGTTCCACTTAAAGCCCGAGTGTTCGACTTGTGTGTGTGTGTGTGTGTGTGTGTATGCTCTGGATGCACGCGCAGTACGAATTATAGGGAGAGAGATTCTCTAGAGAAGCAAAGATTCAGCTTACTAAAATTTCGATCCTCGACGTCCTCAGACTCCAGTAGTTCTTGGTAGCTTGTTTTGGCCACTTGTTTGACATTACTCCGAGTCCCGAGTCATATATAGCTCTGAGTAGTAGTAACTTTTAGCCAGCGAGATCTTTTCTGAAACATCACCTGAGAATAAATTCAATCATACAGGTTTTTATTTTCTTTTTTTTTCTTGTGCACACTCAAACTCGCATGTCTTCATTTAATTTGACTTGTACACAAGTTTTTCATCTTAAATTGCTCAGAACATGGCTCCGAATATCATCTCTATCTAATTTATCACGTCACGTGTACACATTTATCTTGACAGTACAATCAATTTCTCTCCCACAGACCAACTTAATTCTATATTTACAAAGAAGTATTTCATGGTTTATCTTCAAATATTCCTAACCATAGTCAGCTCATTGTTTTCTCTACGCATGACCTAAATACATGTTGATTTGCATCGTGTCGGGAATTGTTATTATTTATTCTATTTTTCATTCTAAAACAAGAAGTGTTTGTGTGTGTGCATCATTCCAGTGAGTAGACACTTTCATTCTTCATTTATATGTGACGTGCGCTGTATATAATATATATTACATAGTAAATTGTTCTACTTCAAAGTGCATACATGGCTAAAATACAAAGTCGCGATTTTATACAGGAATTTGGAGGTTGAGGTGTTGTGAATTTTCAATCATTCCTCCTGAATCTCGCTGACTGCTTTTTACCCTAATATATTTTGCGTTTCTCAATAATTGATTATTTTCTATGGAGCGTCTGACTTGGGAAATTCAATCTCTATCTCCATGTTTCACTCACCTACTCCAGTTCCTGTGTACAGGTTTACAAGTGCTCTCGACGTGAACCTCCAACTCATGTGAAGTTCAATCTGCTTAGGTGAGTGTGTATAGAAGGGAGCTGCTATATATAGGGTTTCCTTCTATTGGAAGCTCGAATGTGTCGTTGGGACAATCTTCATTTGCTAAATTCTAATTTTCAAGTAAGTCATCTGCGTCGTTTTTAAAGCATAAGAAGGGAAATGGGTAAATAAATATAGTATATATGTAATATTATGTAGCTGTCATCACGGAGCATCCGTATAGTTAGATGTTAAGTCTTTTACTACGCGGAATTATTGTCTTCTTTAATGACCTTGTCCTGTCTTCAGGGTTGAAGTTGTCAAGCAAAAGTAACTAGTAATTATCTCATTATTTTGTGCGTTTTCTTTCATGTAAGCTTCTTACATGCGAAAGGGACTAAAAATATTACGCGCTGCATTAAATTGTCAAAGTGGTGTTATTACTGTATCCGCATTAGCCTCAACATCCAGTAAAAAGGAGGAGAAGCTTTTATTTTTTATTTTCTAAGCTAAACTTAATGCTCTGTGCTTGAAGAAGCATATTATATTTATCGTCATCATGTCTTCCTACTTTATCATACATATACCTTACATCCTACACTGTTTGCACTTTTGACTTTGGCTTTGTAGGAGCATTCCAAATTTAAAAGGTTTTTTAGCTATTCATTGTACTGTGATCATGTGAGAAATATAAAGGGCCCTACAAATTTACTCAAGACGTACCTACTTAGCTATATATAAAGCATTTAAGCTGGGTAAAGGTAGCAGGATTTTACTGGATTTTTTAAAACCTTTCATTGTTGACGATCGAAAGTAAAGTCTGTATAATATGTACTAATACCCATAGTTCTGAGAGGCTTGATTGTCAGCATTTCTCCAGATGGCTCACTACCCACGTACGCACGTTCCCCCTATGGCCAGTTGTAGTGTATCCGGGCATTGTACCCGGGTTACATTCATTTTCTCTGCTCTGTAGTGGGGAAGTAGGAGAAAGCATACTGCTTTTTAGGTTGTTTTGCGGTACTGCATTTTAATATTGTTAATATTTAAACTTATATTTGATTTAAGTGATATGGGTACCTGTTTATTTTGAAACTGAAATTTAAATGAAAATATATTGTGTAAAGAAGCTAGTATTAGCATATCACTGAAAAATATCACTCAAGTTTTCCAATCGCCTCAGGAACTAAAGCTTAGCTGGAACTGTTGTTGCGTTATAAGCATGTTCTAGAAAGTAAATTGCAAAATCTTGGAAGATACTAAAAATACAAGACAAACTTCAACGGAAAATTGAATGTATTGTCCGAATGTTGCACAATAATTAAGTGCTTTTACTAATTTATGTTCTATTCTACACTCCTGACATGGTTGAGTATGTAAGAGTGACAAGGAATGTACTGTGCAGTTGATATCTATTTTTTTTGTTAATGGTGGTGATCTAAAAAATAAAAAACACAGATAGACAGACACTCACCTATATTCTATAATGTGAGAGGATTTAATGATGATGGTATTATATTATGAGGGTCTCCCAATGCTCAAGACAAAATAGAATTAACTTAAAAGTGCGTACGTTGAAAAATGAGGTTCCGCATCAAAAATAATATGGTAGGACACAATACAGTTCTATATAGTACTAGAGTGCGGGTTATTCATTTAGTCAGAATGGTAGAAAAAGCACCTTCTTGGAAAACTCATTTTAATGCAATAAACTTTTTTGGGCGAAATAAGAACTTATTATTGACGAAATCTCGTGTAAGAAACCAGTGAGAAGACCTCAAATACTCAAATCAATCATGCGTGCAGTACGTTCACGAAAGAGTGAAGCCGCTTCTATATAGAGCCGTGCCGTGCCACAGCCGTATGTTACGTTTGGTTGTAACGTTAGTAGTAGCTTTCCAAATATCCAATGTAATACTATTAAGTCCCTATGTGTTCGAGATCTTAAACATTTTCTTCTATAGTCCTCAGAGGACTTCAGATTTATTGACCGAGAATTCTGGTTCGCCTTAAAAATTTGAATCCATCCAACCGTGCGTTGTATGTAGTTTGCTCCGAGGACATTTTAATCTTCATGGAATTACCTTAAGAATTACCTTATTTCCCAGCTAATTAATTTACTACCGTTATTTGATGGGGGATTATTATGTGCGATTTTTCACTAGATGTCGTACTTAAAGGAGAATCCAATTCCAGGGGTTTGTTCTTACATATACCTTTAAGTTACCTACACAATTACATGATGATCCAAGTACCCACATAATAACGGAAGAGCTACACATTTTATAAAATTTTAGTTTTTGAGATTGACGTATTTTGAGGCAAATATTGTAGCAGTAGCATTAAATAAAATTTCAATTTGAAATCTTTATTTTGATTTTTGATTATTTCTACGTGCAGAATTTAGTACACTTTTGACATACTATTGTTGTAGATCATAATTAACCCTCTAAGAGCAAACATTAAAATACTGTCCACTATGTCAGCGGAATACAGTTCATTACAATTACAATTTTTCTACTGTCTTGTAACCTCAAATTTGAACGATAATTACTATGTAAGTATATTTAGTTATATCTGCATACATACACAATTCAGCAACTCTTTTTTAAATACATGTGGTACATCATTTTCAAACTTTAAAAATTAAAAATATGGAATTCTTCTATTTTTTGTGGCGGGAAATTTATATTCACCAAACATAAGGGCTTTAGCCGCTGTTATGATGCCACTCATAGATTAAGTTAGATTTAATGACATGTTAAATAAATACCTGCTGTAGCCACCAGGAAAATTCCTGACAGAGTTGCTTTCATCACAGAAAATCTTAGAATTTTCCAAGTTGAATTTGTATTCATTTTAATACGGGGGTTTGGTCTTACCCGGGTATTTATAGAAGTACGTCCTATGTACCTCTATTTAGTACACCTATCTACCCAACTACCCATACAAAAATGAAATCTATGTATTTCCCGAATTCTCTCTCTCGGCTCACTTACACCCATTAATTACTTTTAACGACACGGGCAATGACGAATGTATGCATCCAAACATCACTGCAAATGTATGTGTCTAGCTAAATACACGAATATTTATTATGCGGGGTCATGAATATAAATTGTAAATTATGAAAGTAAAATAATTATGGACGGGCACTATTTTTCTATGCTGTTCATGATCTAATACATTTAATGTCTCACTTCATATGGGCATTAAGTACATACATACTCACTCATCTCTGGCTACATGCTTTACAAACTCTTAATGAATACATGGCAACTCATTTCTAGATACATATAACTTATCATACACACGTAAATACTTAAATTAGTAATACAAATTATGTTAACCGTTATTATTACTGTTACCTTACTACCGGGATAACACTGGACACTGGGAACTGAAATGAGTCCGACTCAGCCGCACGGTCTATAATAATTGTAACTGATCACTCTTCGTCTCCACCACCTCCAAAAACTAATGACGAGATGATCCCTTATGACCTTTTTACACTTCAGCTTTGCGACCTGGTCTTCTGACTTGACTGGATTGGATTTATCTTTAATTTAATGTGACTCTGACTTTAGTCGAAAATAAAAAATGAAAAGAAAAATGAGCTGATGGGCCTTCTTTGAATGTCCATGGGCTGCTCTCTGTTTTGGCTCCTTTCACATAGCGCTCCAAAATCTATCTGATTGACTAACTGAAAAACTGGCTATGTTTTAAAGATGGCTCATCAGATTCTCTTTCTTTCCCGATCTTTTCCCACTCAAACCTGCCTACTTCTTTGAAAATCCAAGCCAACTATCCTACGCGCATTATGTTTTACGCATCTCATGACTTATTTGAGTTCCCATTTGTGTTCCCGTGTGTCACGTGTTGTGCGGTGGGATTGGTTCGATGTTGCTGGCTACATTTCCGTGTCAAATCCCCCTATTGTGCGATCGCCGACCACGGCGATACCCGATATCAACAGATCCCGTGGGGTTAGCAACGTCGAAACAATACCACCGTTATGTCATATACCATCAATAAAATTATTTCAAGTTACGATATTGTATACTTATATTAACACTCATGTAGGATAATCCTCTCAAACTTACATCGAGAATAACTACTTGTAACACAATATGTCATGTATGAATAAAAAAATTTTCGTAAAGCTATGATATTGCTTAATTATAATGACAAGTAAGAGTATCCTCTACAACCGTTACACCTAGATTAATTATTCATGTAATACAATATATAATGTATCATGTGTATATTCTGTACCATTGTTACCATAGATCATTGTTTTCAACTTATTTTAAACAGCAAAGTTTCACAAATTCATTCAAATAATTCTTAAGATAAATCGTATTTCGGAGTCTTTAAATGATTAATTCTTCTTAACCTAAATATAAATGTAAATCCCTCACACATATGATTTTATACGCAAAAATCTTCTATCTCTATTTTTCTCTCTTCAAAATTCATCAAACATTCTTTAAACATACTATGCTTTCAGAGAAAATGGTCATAGTATCCCTATATCGAGATTACCCTGGCGACCACCCTCCCCTCTGGCTTTGTGATTCCTATTGAATCGCGTCAAATAACAATAATTGATTCACCTTTTGGATCTAATTTCTCCGTATCAACAATGTGTCACTTGCTAAGAGTGAGTTATTGTCGACACAAAGCTTTAACAAAAAAATCAAACATAACAAATTCATTCTGTTACAAAATACATCATTCTCCCATACATGTGTCAAACTCATACAACTTAATTAATCTATGTTGACATATACATACAATAATATACGGAACAGACATGGCTTCGAGATTATATACTTTAGATACTAATTCTTGTACCTTTTTACGTTGTGAATAGAATTGATAATAAACAGTGTAGAAGATATCACATCATAAAAATAATTATTTCATTATTGGTTAAGTAAAATTACCGAAAGTGGGATAGGTATAGAAGATAGAATAACATGTGATTACAGTTTCTGATTTATGACCTTTTGACTATAGTGATTAATTTTGGCATAATTCTTGTTTGAATCCTAATTTGCTTTGATGATCCTTGGAGATATTCTTCAAAGATTCTTTCCGGATGAAGATCATTGTTGTTAAATCCTTCTTCGTCATCCGCATCCCTTTCAGTAGTAAAAGACACAGAGCTGGAGACTTGCCCCTTATTACTAGAAGTCGTCTCGGAATCAGAACGCTCCAACCATAACTTTTTCGGTTTCATCTGTCCCTTCTGACTGCCCAACATAACTGCCTTTATCGGACTAGCCTCCAAACAATCATCCCCAGAATACTCCACAGGATTAAATGGTGGCATCTTAGCATGCGCTCGGTAGTCATCTGATGAGTCTGCCGTCTCTATTTCTTCGCTGTTAACGTTGTCGAATTCTGTTTCTGCTACTTCCCCTTTCTCTAACATCTCGGGAACTGCTTTAATTGGAATTCTCTCAGGGCGAAGAACCGGTGATTCTCCCATCTCCTTCCACATTAATATACGGATTGGTTTCTTGTTCGAAGCAAGAGGAGGTGAACTTTCCCATGATTCCCTTACTTCTGAAGGATCCACGAGATTGAAGTAACCAGAGTCCTCCTCGGACGTTGAAATTAATTGTCTGGCTGCCTGTAACAGAAATAAAAATATCCCCGAAATTAATTATTACCTCAGTCGCTATCGACCCAGTGGCCGAAACCACCACATATAATTATTTTAATCATACCCTCGTTAGCTCTTTATTATATATGATGTCCGCTCCATTCACTACTATATGCATATGTCTCATAAGTACCTTCATGTTTATATATCTCTCCATTGATGTGAAAACCGACACATTCTCATTATAGAGATATATCTCATCCCCCTACTGAACTTGATGCTTATACTAAAAATTCCGTACTACTTAAATAATTATTATTACCACTTGCACACTGCTCATACGATTCATATTGGTAGATATATTTTATTAATAATGAAAATTAATTTTGTAGGAAATATATGAAAGAAATAATTTTGTTAGTCAATATTAAGCTCGTCACATGATAGCAGGATTGCTACTTACTCTACCGCCTTTTAGTGGTACAGAAGCGGATCAAATGATCACCCCCACAGAACCAGCAGCGTTTCGGGATCTTTTTCAATGGGTTAAATTTTTCCTGTACCCTTTTATAAGGGTAGTCACGTCGAATATGTCTCAAATTTAAAGTTTTACCTCTGCGAACGCACTCGGGACATTCCCTAATGCGATGATTCCCTTTTCCACCCCAAAACTGTGGTTGCCATTATTCCATCCCCTTCTGTATTCCCACTAGGCATTTCCCAATACAATGGAGATTCCTCTATTAATCTCTCCATATTCGCAGCTCTCGTTGCAGCATCCTGAAATGCTAATCTCGCTTTGCTCATCACCGTCAACCACTCTTCTTTTCGCTTCTGACTTTCTGCTCTCTTTTCTTCAAATGTTGTCGGAGCTAAATCTCCAATTTTAGGAGGAGTAAGTGCTGCTCCGGACTCTTTCTTATATTTTGATAGTTGTTGTTGTTGGAACTGCTCCCATTGATGTGACGGTTCATCCGTTGTTTGAGTTGATGTCGGTTCCTTCTCGATTTCGTCCATGTCGACATCCTCGTAAAACATTCTTTCATCGGGGCGAGCCATCTATCACCATATCAATTAAGTAAACCTTCACCAATAAATTTATATCCCCCATATATTTATTTATATTAGAATATATTCATATTATTAAATGTTTCTTAAATGTAGTTCTGATATTCTGCCAAATTGCAGGGTTTCTATTAAATTTTGATTTTAAACTTATTTATGCTCCCTCACTCTCCATCAACTCGTTCCAATACAATCCTTAATGAATTATAGTCATTATTTTTGTGTGTCCATATAGTTATAAATGGAAGGTCGCATTCGAGTGGTATTGAATACTACGTTCCCTTCCTTAATCTTTAACTTGAGACTTTTCTTATTGCATCTTATATTAATTCTACTAATCTATTTACAACTCAAAATATACATCCTATAGTTTCATGTAACTACTTGCCACCCTTGTTCTTGTTCTTGTCTTTTGCAGCTTGAAATTTTGCCCACATGTACCTACACATGTACTCCTCCCCTTCCTTCCTATTTGCGTTGTACAGGTTCCTTGCTACCTCGCTATCTGATTGAATGTTTATCTGGATTTTCTTAGCTGCCCCCGATGTGGATGGCTGGGGGTTCCCTGAGGGTATGGAATATGCGTTGCTTTTGTCTATTGCCTTTGCTAAGTCTGAATTAACTAAATTCACCATGCCTCGAAACATCCCATGCAATGCTTCTATCCATAGAAATTTTCTACCTGGATGGAGATCTGCTATGCTATTTTTAGAACTGTCAACCGGGCATCCCTGAACTTCGGTATGACTTCTCTGATCCATGCATGCAAGCTTTGGCACAATACCGTCAAATGTCAGTATGTACGATGTATTAACTTTATCATGATGAATAATAATGTTGTATTGATCTATGATTTTGCCTATTACATCATTCCAAGCTTTGGCTTGTGGTGCGGTAATGTCCTTAGGTAAAGATAAAACATTAACTTCTCTACCAACTACCAGTTCGTTGTCCTTATTCAGTTGAGCCATCTTGTCTAATAGTCTACCTGACAACTGAAATATATATTCGGTGTCCTCACCTAATTGTTGGCAGATCCTATTCATTTCCTCGGCTTCTTGGCTTTCTGAGCTATTAGGTGCATGCGGGTTATTAGTCAAATGAGATGGGTCAAAATGTTTAATGATTTCTCTATCATCATTAAAAATACCTGTCCTTGGTACTGAAAACATGTACGTAAAATGTTTTTCTGTATCTTGTTGTGCATCATATGCTTTGATTATATACCCGAGACATTTCTGCCATTTACCTTCAATACCTTTAATTGAGCCAGCCTCAGTTTGTATTGATTTGTAATACTCCTTAGTGTTAGGGTCTATATTCTTACTCCAAGGATTTAACACGGCGACAAATTGACTGGCTAACTGGAAGTTAACTGTGTCGTGGCTAATTTTGATATGGAACATGCAGCCTAGCTTTTTCGGTTGAATTAGGAACATGGTATTATTCTTGATGGGGTCATGAATAGTTGGGGTTTGTGATGCTTTATGATATGAATGATCATGATTTGCATCGTTTGTTTCATTCGTAAGGTCAATAACGCCATACTGGGTAAGCAAAGCTGACTGAAATCTTTCCCATCCATTATCTATAATTTGAATCACCCCATTTGACTCGTGAATGAATTTGTCCTTGAGTCTGTTGTACCATGACATAGCAGAACCCACGAATGTGCGTTGTACCATGTCAAATTTTTCAGTTTCTGACATCTCAAAATTTACAACAGCCCTGTGAAATATTTTCAGCCATGCATTCACATCGTTAATGCCTGTGAATGAAGGGAACCGACTAATTAATGTATCCATTTGAAATTTCCTTTTAATTTGTTTAGGAGTCATAACCGGTCGAATTTGTTGCACGTTAGTGGTAGTGGAGTTGTTGGATAATGTGAACATCTCCATTGCTTGCTGTACCGTGGATTTGCATGATTCATTATTCGTGCAAACTGCATTGGACTTTTGGACTGGTACATGGACTTCACTGTTGTCCAACACATCAAATCTAACATGCATAAAACCCCTATCAGAATATTTGGCACTATCCTTCATATACCCCACAGTCATATTCTGTATAATTGTCTTGGTTTCATCATCCCTGAATTGAATGCTTATAGTATCCATTATAATTAGGTACAACACCCCAATATGAATAAAATCCCCCTTTTCCTCCTTATGCAAAAGTTCAGGTTGTGCATGAAAAACTCGAGTAGGCGGATGCTTTGGTGGTTGTGATGGAGTGCTAAAACGCTCCAAAATCTCCTCAATTTTATATGCATTTCCAATGAAATCACCATCCCCTAACTTTGAGCCCAAGTTGACTATCAGACCCGTCTTCGTAGGGGTACACGAGTGCACTAATAATTGTGACTCCAAGGCATTCTTCTTCTGTCGACTCATGAAAACAGCATGACAGCGCTGTCCCGCATAAATTATGGTATAACACATATCTGTACTGGTATACCATCCCTTTTCGTTCAAAGCTTTTACGAATGGACAGTTAGTAGTTCCACGAGCATCCGAGGTAGGTACTATGACCACCGCTGCTCGGCCCATCACATTCTGGTACCATGACTTCAGAGACTTCTTAGGGTCATATGCCATGGGTTGTGATCTCACTGCCATTTTAGCTTGTTGCATTACTGTGAGGTGGTGGTCTTCCATTTGGAATCGACCTGGCCTATTCAACAGCTCAAACAACGGTAGGGTGATGACATTCAAGTCAGGAAATAGTATTTGGAATGAGTCAACGAAATACAACCACCGCCGCAACTCATCTGCATTCTCGGGTTCCCAATAATCTGAAATAGCCCTTTGAACCGCTGGATCAACAACGCATTTCGATCCATAAATTTTGAGACCAGGACAGAATATAAATGGAGGACCCTGGGTACCTCTTGCAAACTGTGACTGAATCATATACCTAATAAATGTCCTCTCCTCAGCTCTCCTCAAATTTCCCTTAACTTCTTCTTCTATTTCTCTTGCATGCTCGCTCTGAGGAGACAACGGAGGTGATTTGCCTGGATTACTTGACTGCCGTAATGTAAATGTCTCAGTTTTCGCAGTCTCTATCGCTGTCCTATCCTCATCTACCGGGACCTGATCTCCTAAATCCATCTGCTCTCCTATCTCAGCTCCGTAAATCTCAGCCACATCCTTTGAATTCATACTGAAATCAAAAATATTAAATGAAATGATTTATTGCGGAATAAATGTCGAACTCCCTTTACCTATTCAACTTCGAGTTGTCTCAGCGTCCTGAAGACACAATCCTTCCCTATACTCCTTCTCAATTGAATCGGATTATTTCAAATTAAACCCACACAACAACAGCAATGTTGTTGTTGACAGTATTTAAACAAGGATGAAGTTGATACAATATTGTACTTGCAGGTGAGGTTTTAATGCTTTCCAATGTTCCTTGTATTATCACCACTACTCCAAACGTGCAAGAAATTCTCCGGACTGTGAGTCCTATTTATTGAAGTTTGTAAAATTCAAAATTATAATGTTCATGAGGGAAACATAGGCATTCACAGTATAAAATATTTACTGTTAACTGAATGTGACATTAAATGATTTTATGCTCGAGATGAAATCGGTGAAATTGAAACTGAATTTTACAATGATGCTTCACTTAAAGTATATCGATTTCAATTCATAAAGAGACCAGTTCTGTACCAGGCAGCAACGTTCAGCAATATAAATAGCACAATCACAACTTCGTTCAGTAGTAGGTACATACACTCGACATTAAATTCGAGCACCTCGGCCAGAACCAGAATAGTTATAACTATTACCCGTTTCATGAGTTAATATTTCATTTATATGAACTAATTATTCAACAAAAAGTAGATAAATCCAGTCAGGCACCAACCTACAGTATTTACCAGGACTCAGAAGGATAAACGAAAAGTATAAACGTTATTCAGTAATAATGAATAAATTAATAATATTAATAATATTAATAGACCCAACTATTAATTCAAAAAGCTTATTTGATTGTGAAATTAAAATTCAAATGAAAATTAGTTCGATGTTGATGGAATGAATATCGAAAAGGAAAAATTATTGTAAGTAATCCACGTCTCAGTACATGAGTCCAGATAAATACCAAGTGCCACTGATGATCGATCTAACTGCGTAAAAATAAGTTCATCCACCAATTCGTAGGTATAGTTGAAGTTGGATTTTGATAAACAAGTTAAAATTATGAATGTATTAATGAGCAACCAACGTATATAGTTACCAACAGCTCAACTCACTCAATCACCAACACTTCGAAGTTGCCAAACTCTTCGACCTCGATTCAACACTCACTCTTATCCTCAATTCTAATTCAAATCATGAACCAATACACAATGATTATTTCATACACTGCTTATTCTAAAGAAAAGAATGGAAGGCACATAAAGATACAAACTCTCAATAATTTATGTAAATTGAATTCTATTTTAATTTAATGGGACAACGACCACTGATGTTCAACAACTTCGAACTATTGGGTAGGTGTAACCTAGGTATGGTTAACTCGCTTGGTTGTGATCAGCAGGTTCTCACACAACTAAACCACCTATGCGGCTTTACAGCCTACCTATCTGACATACACGAATAGCTACCTAGCTAAATTCAAAATTTTGTGGAAAATATGTAAAACTTGTTGTTTGACGTACCATTAATTAGAATGGATTCTTCGTCGAATCAGCAAAAGATACAAAACTATAAAAATTTTAGTGATGAACGTCCCTTCCTTTAACCGATGCAAATCTCTTCGATGAACTATCCTCCAACTCTCCTTCAATACCACTACTATTATGCCCCTTTCAACTGCTTGCTGGATAATTTATGCACCAACTGAAAATAAGAAAGGATAAAAGAAAAGACATTAGAATTTTATGTCTCCAACTATTTTCATTTGAATGCATCTCCAGTTTGTAGTTCCCATCAGCTACTTAACTATTCAATTTTATTCTCTATTTGAACTTCTATACCAATCTCCAATGCCCCATATTCTTTTATAATGTATCATCATATGTATGTATATTAACTTATGCAGTTGTCGTTTCTAAAATATTTCAAACTTCATAACTTCCTTACTCCTTCCCATATAAACTCCTATCTACTCCCTCTCATACAACTTCCATAAACTTCCTCATAAAACTCAAACTTCTGAAATTCTCTTAAAATCAGATCCTAAAAATTTTTCGGATTTTTCGAGCACCATAAAAAATGAAATGCATCGAAATCCCTCATCAACTATTCAAACAAACTTTCAAATCAACTCTTAAAAACACCAAAACTATCAACTCTTAACTTCTCAACTTCCTAAAATTCTCTCCAAACTCCCTAAAATTTTCAGAATTTCGGGCCCAAAATTCCTCAAATCCTTACTAAATGTAGAGCTACAGAGGACGAAAACCCGCACCTATATAATACGGGGGTTTGGTCTTACCCGGGTTTTTATAGAAGTACGTCCTATGTACCTCTATTTAGTACACCTATCTACCCAACTACCCATACAAAAATGAAATCTATGTATTTCCCGAATTCTCTCTCTCGGCTCACTTACACCCATTAATTACTTTTAACGACACGGGCAATGACGAATGTATGCATCCAAACATCACTGCAAATGTATATGTGTCTAGCTAAATACACGAATATTTATTATGCGGGGTCATGAATATAAATTGTAAATTATGAAAGTAAAATAATTATGGACGGGCACTATTTTTCTATGCTGTTCATGATCTAATACATTTAATGTCTCACTTCATATGGGCATTAAGTACATACATACTCACTCATCTCTGGCTACATGCTTTACAAACTCTTAATGAATACATGGCAACTCATTTCTAGATACATATAACTTATCATACACACGTAAATACTTAAATTAGTAATACAAATTATGTTAACCGTTATTATTACTGTTACCTTACTACCGGGATAACACTGGACACTGGGAACTGAAATGAGTCCGACTCAGCCGCACGGTCTATAATAATTGTAACTGATCACTCTTCGTCTCCACCACCTCCAAAAACTAATGACGAGATGATCCCTTATGACCTTTTTACACTTCAGCTTTGCGACCTGGTCTTCTGACTTGACTGGATTGGATTTATCTTTAATTTAATGTGACTCTGACTTTAGTCGAAAATAAAAAATGAAAAGAAAAATGAGCTGATGGGCCTTCTTTGAATGTCCATGGGCTGCTCTCTGTTTTGGCTCCTTTCACATAGCGCTCCAAAATCTATCTGATTGACTAACTGAAAAACTGGCTATGTTTTAAAGATGGCTCATCAGATTCTCTTTCTTTCCCGATCTTTTCCCACTCAAACCTGCCTACTTCTTTGAAAATCCAAGCCAACTATCCTACGCGCATTATGTTTTACGCATCTCATGACTTATTTGAGTTCCCATTTGTGTTCCCGTGTGTCACGTGTTGTGCGGTGGGATTGGTTCGATGTTGCTGGCTACATTTCCGTGTCAATTTGGTTATCTATGTACCGTATATTTTCCATTAATCTGCGGGTCTCCAATATACCGCGGGTCTTCAGTAGAGCGTGGGTCTCCTGTACGCCATGATCATACCATAAGCCCGTTACGTACGTAAATAGCCAACACAAATTATCTTTTTCATAAACCCAGTTTCTAGTAGAAGTAGACCGCGGGACAAAATGATTTTTTTTAAATTGGCCGCGGGTGGCCTGTTAGAAAATATGAGTACGGTACATAGATTAATTTAAAACATGTTTCCCTTTCTGCAATATCCAAAATCCAAACCCAAGATCTGACAGGCGAGGCGGCTTAGAGTATTGTATTAGCATAAATTGAGAATCATAAATCTAAACATGACATATATTCGTCTATTACGTGAGTAATCATATCTCATCAAATTCTCGCTTTCATTACTATTTTCCCTCAGTTTCTCAGTATTCTGTATTACGAAGAAAAGTAAAGCATCTCGGGGATGCCTAAATATTATTCCTGGAAAGCACTCCGTCTCCCTAACTTTTGGCCTACAGGAACATATTGCAATAAAAATTAAAAAGTACCATCGTGAGTCGTGACTCGTACAAATGCAAAGACCTATGTAGGCACTTCTGTGAGCGTCCTCGCTCCTTCATATTACTATAATTGTGAAGCTATTGCTCTCAATTATGAGAGCATGAGGCTGCATTTTAAAATTCTTTCTACTATGACGATCTTGTAGGAACACAATGGCATTATTAAATGTCTGTAAGATGGCTTAATTCAAATCACATGTATGATGTAATTTATTTCGATGTTTTTTTTCTATGTATAATTATTTATATTTCGTCTGCAATCCCTTATTAAGAAAACTGTAAAATAAATTGACACAGACTTTACATTACTTGAAAGTTTACAAACGTACGAACGTATAATGGTTACATAGGAGATTTCTAAACCCGCTGCTTACCGCATGGATAATATAGTTCACGAAAAAGTATCTCAGGTAAACAACTTTGACGACGTGGATGGTACAAGAAACATTACTTTTGCCTGCAGATCTGTCGGCGACAATATTAAACATACTTTTACAAGTGGATTCAGACCATTTAAAGCACACTATATGAATATAATAATGGTGTCTATAGTGAGTCAGTTCTTCTATACAAGTATAATTTTTTCAGCTATTGCATATATACTGTTCAGTTTTTTATTGCAATACAACCCTTGTAATTTGAGAATATCTCAGAAATATAATAACACCATGAGTTAAAATATGAGAGTTGATACGCTGTCTAATTTTTCTTATTATTGGTCTCACGTTGCAATAATAGTTCAATAAACTCACAATTTAAAAAAGATTTCTTATTATTATAAACATTCCATCCGTTGTAACTAACGATAAGTCATAACTATATGCATTTAGTTGCCCTAAGGTTGAAAATTACATGACCATCGAATGACGTATATGTCTTTATTATCAATGGCTACATAGCTGCATTGGTAGGTAGGTAGGTTTGTAGGTACTTTGTTTACCCTTGCCGCGTAACGGAAACTAGTTCTTTGTAGTTTTGCTTTGGTTAAATTTTTGACCTACCTTGAAATTTTCAAATCCTTATTTTTTTCTTCGTTACAATACAGTACTGCCCCCTTGGATACCTCCTGCATCCTTATGTACTTTGAGTGGTTTAAGAGTCTTCGTGCTCAACGTGTGTATTTTTCCTTTTTTGCTTATAGCATTTTAAAAAACATTGATTAATATTTTTTGGCATTGTTTGTTTTGTTACAGCCAAAAGTGGAAAGCCTGTGTTGGATACAAGGGGATTGTCAACATCCGAATCTTTTGATGGTTCCGCCCCTGTTGTTCCAACTCTATTGGGGAAAAATTTAGGTCCAGATTTGTCTGTTAACGGAGTCCAAGCAGCCGATAAAGGAAATACTGTGAGTTTATTTTTCTGAAATTATTTTCTGAGCATCAGTGTCAACTATAAGCCTGTGTGATTGATTTTAACATACAACAACAATTTCAACATATTATGATGTGATGGATATCAGTCCATGTTTTACCTATTGCACAACACGACGGTGGTACTCAAAAGGAATTCTTATTAATTCATTACGCTGAGAACCACATGGTGTATAAATTGAAGAGTTGTTTGGCAAAACGGAATGCGTCCATTTTTTTCAAAAATGACATTAAATGTGTTACGTGTACTATCCCACTAGTTACGTCACTGTATTGAATGGTAAAGGTCACAGTTCAACCAAAGCTATTTTTTTAAATAGTCAAAATTTAGTTTTTTTTGGCAAAACAGGATAATTCTATTAACAGATTTTTGGAAAAATGGGATAAGTCCACGTAAAACATGCATTTCTGATTTAACTTGGGTTTTTGAGTGTTTTCGTAGTCTGTAGAAGGCAATCCTTCGGGCGTAAATTTTTTATGCAAGAAAAAATTTAAAAAAGTGGCTTTTTAGTTTTACTCAAAAACATTTTAAATTCCATCTCAAGGGCTTTTTAATCAATGTTAAATTATTGATTTTTCGGCAAAACGGGATAAGTCCACAAATTAAAATTTTTGGAAATTTTCTAATATATTTCAGGTTCAGTCTAGATTCTAGATAAATGAAACTACTTGTAATAACGCTTCGTCAGTTGAAGAACCTGTAGACAAAAATTGAGTTACAAAAATAATAATCCTGTCGCCTTTTATTCATTATTCGTTGTTTCTGTAAAATTTTCTTTGATGGACTTTATCCCGTTTTGCCAAAAAACTCTTCAAACTAGTACGATTACATATTCTCACTGTTCTCATAATTAAAAATAGAAGTTCTTTAGTGGCTTGATCTTGTTTGAAAACATTCAAAGCTTATGTGTGAACTTGTATAATGTCAAAGAGTATAACTGTAAATAACGGTGACTCTCTAGGATTAGTTCCTAGGAGTATTTAATGGAGGTATAATTATACATGTTACAAATAAATTACACCCACTTATTTTCTTCCGAAATTTACTACATATTATGAAGTAGGTAGAACGAAACAAAACTATAGCCGTTACCATTGTTTGGAATTTAGAATGAACCTACCCATTTGCCTATACTATATTCACCTTAGAAATGCATGAGGCAGTGAATAATAGAGAGGAAAGCATCCAGTTTTATGCATCTTCTTTTTCGCCTGGTCTTTGAATCTGACAAATCAGTCCCGACTCTGCATAAAGGCATTATATAGTGGGTTGTACGTACGGGTAGTCGAGTGTATAGAGAATAGCAACACCTACGAATTGGAAAGTAAATGCTCACAGGTAGTGAACATAAGTAAAATAATAATGGCTACAGGTTACTGGATTTATTTACGTCGGAGGTGAATTGGGTACTCCTGATTCTGAGCCAAGAGATGAGACTATGTATATACATGTAGGGAACCTTGCGCATCCAGTTTAATGGATGATGTAGGTAGATAGGTAGGTTGGTAGTTGGTAGTTACTTTCAAACCGAGTATAATTCCCAAAGACATGAGTTGTAGGGCTCTATAATACTGTGTGTTATTTCGGAAGATAATCGAATGTGTACAGTACTGTACCTATCCACGTAGACACTTTGTCTGAAAATACAATTTTAGCTACTGGATTTTACCGTAGAGCTTACTTATTGTGTTTACAATACTTGGCAAATAATTGCGAGGTCGCTTTCTAACTTTCTCTCTATACCTTTCGAACTTTCGAATAGGTTGTCCATGGAATACTTTCACATTAGTTGCACATAACTAAGATACATTGTGAAGAGGGATCCAATTAGGTAATTTAGTGAGCGAACAAAACCGTGTAGGATGAAATGAAATATTATAGGGATCCCGCCAACTCGCCGACTGAAAACTCTCCAACTCCGTGGAGCAATTATATGTTCCATGTGTCATATTTTTCAATGTTTTTAATTCCTACCTAACGTCCCCCATTGCTTCATATATTCCTTTAACAACGAACCTCCCATTTGATGATGCAAAATTTCCTTTTTACGTTCATTATAATATTTGTACATGTTATGAAATCAATTTTTACATATGAGTGAATCTTGCTACAAAATTCTAGCTACGACTAAATGTATATAACTAGATTCAAATATTTTTCTAATTCCGGAGTAGGCAAGTTGAAGAACAGCAAGATTAAAAAATATCAGATTTTGAGTAGCCCTATGGGCAATGGCAAAATTTAAATTAAATCTGGATAGGCATACGTTTGTCATCGAGGTACTAGCAGGCGAATAGGATCAAAATTTAATTAATAAATATTTTGAAATGCTACGAGACTTCTGTTACGGTGCCAGGGGCGTCGGAACCTGTTTCAGCGAGGGGGGGGGCAAACACTAGGGTCAATTTTTACCATGGGGGGGGGGCAGGCCTATGCTTTAACATGGGGCATCCGCTTTCCAGGGGGGGCACTCTGCCCCCCCCTGCCCCCCTGGTTCCGACGCCACTGTACGGTGCAGTATTTTGAAAATTGAATGAATTGTTTTTGCCTTTGTTACTTTCTTACCTGCCTCATAACTAGAAATTATTTGATTGTTCAGAAGTTTATTTTGTATTATTTGAAAAATTGTTATACAGCTTGAAGAAGAGGTGGGAGCGTCAAAATTTAGTGTAAATTTGGCGGAAGTAATGGACAACATTGAGCAGTTCGTTCTCCAGCCAGCAGCCCAGGGTTTTCTCATCAAGTGTCGAATCACTAGAGATCGGAAAGGAATGGATCGTGGCCTCTATCCTACTTACTATATGCATTTAGAAAGGGATGACGGGAGAAAGGTGAGGAATTAATTTATATCCTGGTGGCACTTTTTTTCCCTCTTCTTTCAGCTTATCTCCAAAGCCTGTGTCATCTCTCGTAAGTTTCTATATGTGCGTTGCGTGCTGTTGCTCCCAGCTCGAATTGCGTATGGCCCTGTATACATGCTGTAAATCTATAAACCAATGTATGAAAAAGAATGAATGTAATATTCACCAGCATGCTCCATTTGGCGACATCGGAAAACTGATTCAGAGTGAGCATACTTGTGAACGGCTTTAGAGACTGGCTGATGACGCAAGCAGTAGTTCTTTATTCATAGTTGAGCAGCTCTTATATGCTCCTCCAAGTCAGACACACATTTTCTGTGACTTTCACAATAGTTTTTTGTGAGGAGGATTGACTGTGTAATAGATACGTATGTCTAATATAATAATACAAGTTATAATAATACTCCATCTCCAGCTGAATTCTACACACGACTCGAGCCTATTGAAAAAGAATTAGTTGGACCGTGTATTATTACCATTGAAAGTAATAATAATAGATTCGTATTGGATTATTCTTTTCTCAAAGGTTTTCCTTCTGGCGGGAAGAAAGCGGAAAAAGAGTGCCACAAGTAATTATTTGATCTCAACAGATGCGACAGACTTGTCCCGGGGCGGCGACTCCTACATTGGGAAAGTGCGGTCGAATCTCCTTGGCACGCAATTTAGTGTTTTCGACAATGGGGACACGCCAAAGCGTAATGGGCCTTTAGTAGACAAAGGAACGTTGAGAGAAGAGTTGGCAGCAGTTATCTATGTGAGATAATATACTAATATGTATTTATTTGCGCTTTGTATTCTTGCTAATGCATAACTAACAGGGACAAAGTTAGTTAAAATGTAATGTATGGATGTTCCCAGAGTCAAGTTTATTTAAGTAAAGTTGTTCATTACAACCAATTGTTTCTGGCCGGATCAAACGGCATGGGAGGAAACTCACATTATTGTAATGTTATTGGTTGTTGTTTTGTAGGAAACAAATGTACTTGGGTTTAAGGGTCCACGTAAAATGAATGTGATCGTTCCAGGCATGTTAAACGAGACGAAGAGGAAGGAGTTCCGTGCCGACTCGGAAAACGACACTATTATAGGTGAGTTCTGTGCTGTGGAGAATTCGTCGTTTATCTGTACGCGGTCGTATACACCAGCTCGTCCAACCTTAATGATTCCTGTATAAATTTTAATCAGATGATGTAGACATATACTAATCATTATGAATGAAAGTGTGACAGCAAATTTGTCACAGTACAGTGACTTCGCAGATCAGATGTGTACCATATTTTCTTTGATCACAAAATTAAACATTAACGCAAGCCTGATTGGCTTTAGTTTACTACCTCTTACACTTGTGTAAGATCATTTTGTATCTATATAGTCCTTTCTGAAGCATCCTTACGTGTAACAACCAAGCTCAAACTTTGTATGAATATTTCAGAGAGATGGAAAAATCGAAAAATGGATGGCTTGGTTGAACTAAAAAACAAAACACCCGTATGGAATGAGGAGAGTCAATCGTATGTACTAAATTTTCATGGCCGTGTCACGCAGGCGTCCGTTAAAAATTTTCAAGTTATCCACGAATCCGATGGTTAGTCTTTTAAACTTGGATGTTCGCTTTATACTTGTCTGTACAATAGTTTTGCATATTTCTTCACTTAAAAGTTTGGTTATGCGGGCGATATTTTTAACAATCTAGATTATAGATCTCATTTTTAAATAATAATGTTTTATTCATACAAATACAACCAGTTTTACAAATGAAGGAAAGAACGTCGATATATAGCATTTGAATAGAAGCTACGAATTTATTTTAATAGAGTTGTTTTTTGTTTTTTAATTTGTATTCTTTCTTTTTACGTTTGATCTCTTGTAGAAGATTATGTAGTGCTCCAATTTGGACGAGTGGCAGAAGACGTTTTTACACTGGACTACCGCTATCCGCTGTGTGCCCTTCAAGCTTTCTCAATCGCATTGACCAGTTTTGACAATAAACTAGCCTGCGAATAATGTTGTACATCTTCTTTAGAAACTTCTGCTCTCTTCCTCGGACCATGACAGCACCTGTAATTATTGGCGCGTTCCTTTTTTTTAAAGTTGTATTAGCATTTCGTCTGTTCTTTGACTATTACCTATATACTTTACAAAAGAACCAAAAATGAGTCTTGTTGACACTTGACTCTTCGCTCTCTTTAGTTTTTGTGGTGCCCACCTGTCATGCCGGGAGCTTCATTCGCCGGGTCGGATCCGCCGGGTCTCCATTCGTCGGGTCAAAATCCAAATTTTTTATTTATATTCGCCGGGTGAATGATAATAATAGTGGCAGAATATAGCAGTAGTATACAGAAACATAAATGTTTAAGATAGCAAGATTTCATACATTACAAGTATATAGTGAAATATATTTGTAATTTGTAATAAAAGCTGTAAAATAATCCAGTAAAACTCTGGCAACATTGCATTGGGGTCGTCTTCAATTGTGAATGGGAGATCAACAAGGTTCAGATTGTTGTTAAAAGTATTATAATAATATCCTAAATAAAATTATAACCATAGCATAGATATGGTTCCAGTCGAGGGGGTGGAAACTGATATCAAAACATATAATAAACATTTCCTAATTTTAATTTTTTGATAATTAATTTGATCATTTACAATTTCCCCTCTTTTACTTATTGTTACGTACAACTTCATTGTTTCGTGACATTGACACCAATACAGACAGCGAATTCAATTTGAAATAAACTCTTACAATCTTAAACATTTTGTATCTTATATTATATTGTTTGATGTATTCTGCAACGATTACTATATATTTACCCGGCGAATTGAGCAAAAAAAATTTGTGAATTTTGATCCGGTGAATGGAGACCCGGCAAGACGGGTGGGAACCTTTCTTATTGGTGCCTGTTCAGCACACTGAAGAACCATTTTTTGAGATGGTTCGTCGTCGTTAGTTGTGTTCTGGTTGTACATGTCAGAATTATTTTACTATATTTACGGATAGTAATTTGTTCAGTATTATTTTAAAGTATTGTTTTCTACATTTTCAAGGGAAGGAAAATGTATGCAGTTTCTTGCCTCACCGTTATTTTATATGAAGTAGCTATGATTTTATTTTTTTTATTTGTCAAGATCATGACAAGAACAAAGTAATACTTTGCATAAAATAGGTACGTAATTATATACTGATAGTATGATGCCACTGCAAACGTGTATATTTGTAAAATGCGTGTGTGAGTATGTGTGTGTGTATGTGTGTGTGTGTGAGTGTGTGTGTGTGTGAAGTAAATGGAAAAAAAAAATATTGTAAAAAATATAAAGTTGACAAATATGTTTTAAATAGTATGTAATGAAAAATGAAAAATCTAGAAGTAGCACATAAATTTCAAAATATTTAAAACGTGTTGAATATATTTGCTTATCGCGTATTCCGTGGAGGAAAAGACTCGTTGACTCGTCCTTAAATCACATATTGTATAGGTACATCACCGTAAAAAAAATCAATACTATATATTTCCTGCCTCTTGCCTTCACAAACGCAATTGAAACTGTTGGTTTTGCACGACAGCGTTTCTAAATCATTGTCTTTCGCACAAAGTTAGAGTTGAGAACAAAATTTAAATTGTGGAAGGATTTTTAATTGGGGCTATGTGTCGATGATGCATTATTGAAACACTGCAGTGTACGGCTGGTTGTTACATTTGCCCTTTATATTATGAACAAAGTGACTACGTAAATATGAATCCAAGTGATTTTCGTTACAATCAAGAGTAATTATATCACATTACCTAATATATTAGTATGTTAACTGCATGTAAGGACATGTTACACATGTATTATATCACATTGTAAACAATTTAATATGTTGTAAAACCACTACTGTTGTAAACAAGGATTAATGTACACATTCAGAGAGTGTAACCTGTAATTAATAACCTGCAAATTTGCAATGTATAATTTAAGAATAACATATGAATGAATTAGCTAAGCGGATACTATCTGTACTTTTAGGATTACTATAGGATTAGGTATTTGTACTACCTACATACATATTTTATGTTATAGAAACTGGTACTTGATACACATATTATATACTACGATGTGCATTTTTCGAGTGATTACTGTTCTGCTGTTGTGCTCTTCTTGTCTACCCTGACGCGTAAATATTTTTAAAAAGTTATATAAGAATGCTACTCATCAGAATATGTATAAAATCCAAGAAGAATGTTACAACTCCGGGATGTAACATATTGTATAGGTACCTACCTACTTACCCATGTTTTGGGGAAAATGTTGTCCTTTTGTTTTCCTTGTTTACTCTAGTGAGTTTTTCTATCAGTAGTTCATTCCTATAATGGAAAGTTGAAATTTCATTTGTAGTTCACTGTTATACTAGTCCTAAGGTAATCATTATTCATAGAATTGCCAGCCTACAGTCGAAAAGTATGTACGGTATCTATAGAATGAAGAATACAGACGGTATCGGTATGATGCGAGACGCTACTGTAGAAGAAACAAATGGCAGCAGAGAAAAAAACACCATCATGCCCTATGTGCTTTGTATGAGTACTCCATCCAAGACTGCATGAAAAACCAAACATTTACCCTACATGCCCAGTATAATATGCACCAATCAAAAAATGAAAATAGAGACACAAAATAATCATAAACTCTCATCGTTATTTAAGCTTTAAGGGTAGCTCGTAACTTAATACATTCCTTTCATTCCTTGATAAATTTTTGTTGGGCAAAAATGACAACATTATATAATGCTAGGGTATATATAATTCATTACAGCTGAGTTTTATTTAAATACTTTTTCATGACAATTTTCACTTCCTGCCTTTTTTTAATTTAATACCCACTGGATGCGTTTTGATAGTCCTTTACTTGCGTGTTTCATTCATAACTTACGATTAGTTACGCGGAATAGTTTGCAAGAACATGCAATTAAAATACAGTATGTAGTGTAAATATGGGTCAAGTGTACAATAAATAAGGGGATTTCTAGTGAGCATCAGGGTCACGACACGATCTATGGATCATGATGGATGTGTGTATAGTGAAAGAACGCAACAATATTTGCGTAAAAGTAACAGTTATGAATCCTCTGGGAAATTTCGATTTCTTAAAATATAAAAAATGTACTAAATATATTGTATAGCTTATAATATTTATTGTTTCACTGTGTACGAAAATGGAGTGATTATCATTTAATGGATTACACTATCCAGTTATTATTGTTGTTACGTAAAGTAGTTGGAAGAGGAAGCCTCTCTACGATTATCCTTTTTACACGTACATGTATAGCGGGTTGAGAAAGTGTGAGCTTAACATGACATGACACTGACTATGAATAAAAATCTTTTGGATGAATCCTAATGTGCATTTAATATTCTAAAAATTTAATTTATATCTGCATAAAAAACATCAATGACAGCATAATTTGAGCTCAAAATAACGAAATCAAAGTAGGTAGGTAGTACTAAATTATGTTCTTTGTCATAGTAGCATGTCACAGTTTTTCACCACCTTATGCAAATAGCACGGAAGTTTTTAGTTTTGATTAAAAAGATAAATAAAGTTGAAGTAAAAGCACGCATGCATGATATACAACAACAGCTCATCTGGCTGGACTTGGACATAGCTAAACTATAAAATTCTTGTTCAATAAAACGAAACAAATATGGTGGTGGGTTACTAAGTATGTCTTATGTTTATCCTTAAATAGTGGCTATATGTGTTATGTTATTAGTCTGTAAATTGCAATGTCAGAATCTTTACCACACGAGTGCATTATTATGGTGAATTGCTCAAGCTAATGAGCGTAATTAGTTGATTATATTAAAATAATGTCCAGAGTGTAGATTGGACAGGCGTGAACTTTCATTTTAACACCTGTAGAAGATTATAGAGGCAATAGGAAATATAGAATCTATATAGAGTAATTTTTGAGAAGTATTATACTGTCATATGATTCAGTATGAAGTATGAAGTGTTAAAAAATCAGACAAATGAATAAGTTTATTAATATAAAATGAATATAATAAAATTATAATAATTTTTCCTGCCCAGCTATCACATGGTATATTATATATCTGGAATAATAGATATTTTCATGCGAGAATGCGAGCTCATAATATAATGACTTAAGCAAAGATTGGCACATAAAGCAATTCTGAAGATGAAGTATGCGATAGTTACGGGTGCATTAACTGGTCATATCGGGCATCTCACCATTGTGATAGGACAGCGGAAGATTGGGTAAATGAGAAAATTTTTTGGAGTAATAATATTCCATTAGCTTCTCCTCTACTATACACCAGCGTAAACTAGACATAAAAGTTAAGGAAAGTTGGCAAATCTATATGTAACTTGCACGTAAAATAAAAATAATTAATTACATAATGATGAGGACGCGACGTCGAGAACTACCATCAGAAATCAGAGGTCGAATACCAGAAGATTCAGATGTGCATTGACTCTATGGACCCTGTATGGGTACTAAGTGCCTTTCTTCCGTATCTGCGATATCCATGCATATACTTGGTTGATTCCACACACAAAGTCCCTATACATTCTGGGGACTAATCCCTTTTTTATGGACATGTAAATTATTCATTTGCGTGAGCATTAAAACTTGGTTGGCTTGAGCACTATGTAAAACTAGAACTAGCTTAAGTACAAGTGCAAATGGAAATGAATTCAAATTCAAATAGGTACACTTTATATATTTATATTACAGATATGAGTAGGTACCTATGCTATGTTGATATTATATTCGTAGCCCACTTCAATTCTCGCTATAGCACCATTGACACTGCCATATAATACAGCTACATTTTTAGTATGCGTGTCTACGCTGACTCTAATACAGTGTAACTATGAGGACTCTGATCCTCAGATCTGAACTCCAACAAGGTGAACATATATAAAATTATTCAAAAAGATTCCTCCAAATTACATATATATCTTTATAATATGACCTCTGCTTGCTTCTTCATGCTTACTGAGCCAGACTACCCATGTCAACGTCAGGCTATTTAAGAATCGATTGGTCAGAAGATAAACTTCAGTTGGAAACATTAATCAGCGAAGTGGGGATCTGCTTCACGACGCTTTCTCATATTATTTAGGGATCGACGAATTTTTCTGGCGCGTTCACAGTTCACAAGGAGATACTGTTATTATTATAATATTATTCTTTATCGTATCAAACTGTTTACATTTCATGCTTGACAACCCCGAAAAGAACTATTATAAACACTACTGACGGCAACGCGGCGTATATGTTGTAATTTTAATGTGGACTTCCCCGCTTCTGTCGCGTCCAACTATTTCCCAGACTGAGAAATAAAATTTCTCTGTGAATCGAGTTCGGAAAATTTCATTGCCTCCTTTAGGAAAAGAAAATTAATTTAATTTGTGTATGTGCCAAAAATAAAGATTTCCATAAATAAATAAGTAAGATCAGTCATGACGCTGAATATCAGTGCGTCCCTAGGTAAAGCGGGATTAGTAGTTATTGCTCTTGTCATTCAAGTATCCACAATACGCGCTGACTACACGTATAAAGAGGACTTCATTGAATTGCCAGTAAGTTGGTTTTCCTAACGTGCTAACACAATAATAATACGGGATTCTCATTCTTTCTAAGAAACAGTAAAATATATATTGACGTTGAAAAACTACTTTTTGAGTCGGGGAATAATTTCAAACGATTAAATATCTCAAGGGTCATATTTGGTTGGAGGAGTGTTAATTGATGGCCTCAAAATTATCCAGTTAGGATCATAAACATTTAATAGCAATTGTATGATGTATAGGTGGACCATTTCAGTTTCGCCACGAATGCCACATTTAAAATGAGGTACCTGTATAATGATACGTACTGGAATGAAAGCGCCAGCGGACCTGTATTCTTCTACACGGGCAATGAGGGAGACATAACATGGTTTGCACAAAACACTGGTTTCATGTGGGACATTGCATCCGAATTCCAGGCTTTACTGGTATTCGCCGAGCACAGATACTACGGTGCTTCCCTACCTTTTGGAAACGACTCATTTCAGGTGCAATTTAGTTTTTTGTTACTAGCCTCCGGAATATATTGCCCATGTCTTGTATAGCGTGAGAAAAGAGACATAACCATTTAGGTTTACTCTCACACTTTGATGCAACGATGAAAAAGGAATTTAAGTTGTAATGGGTTCTGTACCCCGTCATTCTGCTATTCCTTTCCTCTGTAGGAGGCGTCAGTAAACTACATAGCCTATATTTATGTACAAAGGTGGGGAACGGGAGGGAGGGTGGGGGATTAAGCCTTTGAGAAGTTTAGCTTTAGCGTTCTTTTAGGAGGGTCACGTTCTTGTTTTTGTCTTGTAAACGTTGGTTATGAACAATCCCTTATCATAAAGATAAATCGATTGCGTGAATGAATTCCAACTTAGCACATTTTTGTACAAAAAGCTTAATATGTATTGAGACTGCGACTACGATATATTACATAATAAGACCGAAGATCGAAGTCATTGAGTTCTCCGGTATGTACGGCCATTCCAATCGTGCACATTATTTGTAATGCTAGAGTACAAAGTAAATCTTGAACTAATCTCCGTAGCCTTGTGGGGTAAAACATGGACATCACTTTCTTCAGTTTCAGGGAACCAAATGGGCTGTGAACAATCTAATTTACATCGAACACAAATTATGGGAATCGTTATTTTTTCAATGTAAAGTTTCGAAAGTGCATTAAAAAAATTGGATGAATTTATTTGCCCCTTGTATAGTCTCCAAAGGAAACTGGGTACCTTACTTCGGAGCAAGCACTTGCAGATTTTGCAGAATTTCTTGTAAAATTCAAATCTGACAGAGGAATAACTAAAAGTCCTGTGATCGCTTTCGGGGGATCGTATGGAGGCATGCTTACCGCTTGGATGAGAATCAAATATCCTCACATCATTCAAGGGTAAATAACATTACAAAATTCCATTTTCGAGTTTGACGATTTTCTTCGCTCTTCTGTACTACCCTCCAGTAATTGAAGAACGAGCGATGAAGTCGGATATACCTATAGGTAGGTACCGTATATCCTACAATAATACTCCCTGCGCGCTGTATAAACTGAGACCTCTCAGACCCACACATTATTATAGCAAACTCGTCCACTAAACATATTTTACCAATTTCTACTCCTGATAATGAAGAAATGCCCATCCGGGTAGTATCCCTTATAACTGTGGACTCCAGAAAGATGATTTTTCGGTCAAATAACTTCACTCTAATTTTATCAAGATTCTGTTACAATTATACGCTTGCAAATATCTGAGTGCCCGCGTATTATATCTGGCCCACGCATTACTATAGGATATACGGTACGGTACTCTTACTTACACATCGTTAGACCATCTTCATGCAGTTTTTTTAAACCTCCAGAGGCATAGCAGCTTCAGCACCAATTTTACAATTTCAAGGGTTAGCACCGTGCTCCACGTTCGCCACTATAGTTGGGCAAGATTTTACAAGAGCTTCACCCGAGTGTGCAGATTCCATTCGAGCTTCCTGGAAGCACTTGAATTTGCTAGCAGGGTCAGGTGAGCTGAAGCATGTTTATAATTATACTGTTCTGAAGGAGTATTTTAAAAATAAAATTAAACTCGTAAGTATGGCTCTCTACGCTCCCTGTAGGCCGTCATCCTTAAGTATGTTGTTTCTGCGACAATAGGCAGTAGCGTAGCCAGAAATTTTTTTCGAGTGGGCCAATATTTCAAAGCCAGCTTAGCCATTTTAATATATGTGTAGGCGTCCTTATACCGTCGCGTCCGGACAGTTATAAATTTCAAATAAAGAGGGACATCCTGCGTATGTTCCAACGATTTATTAATAAAAAGAAAATAAGAATTAGGTTGTAGTAGTTTCATCTAGCAGGAGAGAAAGAAAAAAATTAAGCTGAAATAACAAAAATTGAGGTATAATGGCCGATAATGTTTCGGAATCGTTTAAGAACTATGCAGATAATGTATAGGTGTATGAGTAGATATTAGATATAGTATGCATTGCAACACGTAACTAATAAATAATTACTGCACGGTTCAATGTGATTATCACATCACGAATACGAATACTAAAGGAAATAAATTCTAATCGAGAGTCTCTCATTTTCGTTGCTGCTGTTTAATCTGTATTATGGAGCAGACAGAGGTTCTAGTCCTCAGCCCACTCGTTTTCACTCAATTTTGAAGAGTAGCTGGAGCAATTTGCAGTATTGTTACCTACCTATGTATTTAGAAGTACCATGTATTATTTCTCTGTAACTAATACCCGGTGCTACGATTTGGTCTTTTAAAACAGTTTCTAGTAGAGCTAAAATTTGTTCTTTTATCTTTTTATCTCCGAATTTCCGTGGTGAATTACCAAAGCAGATAATACAAGTTTTTAGTTGTATATTCATTACTTATGAAAATGAATTTGTGGGAGAAAAATAATGTCCTCCGGCCCAAATCTGGGTTGGCCTCTGCGGGCCTGCCCACGCTACTGCAAATGAAAGGCTAAAAACTAGGCCTGCTTTTGTATTTTATGTAGTGTACTTATAAGATATGGTATGAAACATGATATAATTATAAGATTGTAGTTGGACATTGGACCGGACCGGGGCCTGGCTATCACTTCTACTTACAATTGACTTCATAAAAGCTTCATGATAAGAAGGTTGCATAATAAGTTTTGAATATAATTGATTTGTAAAGACGGTGGTCGTGACTGGCTGACCAGCAACTGGAGACTATGTGAGCCTCTGAGGAGCAAAGCTGATGTACAAAAACTGAAGGATTGGTTAGTGAGTGTTTACGGAAACCTTGCAATGGTAGATTACCCGTATCCCGCAAACTTCTTGGCACCACTACCAGCTTGGCCAATCAAGGTAAATACAATCAATCATAGAGATCACTTATGATTTATGATGGGCACATGTGTATCTTTACATATGTAGAGATCGGCAATCGCAATCGATAAGGTATTTCGAATCCCGCATGTTCAAAACTTGGATCCCGGCAAGGTATCCGTCCAAATGTAGATTTTACACTAGCCATAAATATTTTCCCTTGACAGGTTGATTTAAGACAGTTTGGCCACTCGCACTCTGGCATATTCCAAATCAGGCAATGTATAGCATCGGGAGAAAATAGAAGGAGGTCAGATCAGTTGTGATTGGTTGTAGCCCAACTTTGTCTATTATTCAAGTCGACAGTTAAAGTAATTTTATTGCCATGTTTGAGTGGCTGAACATGATTTTTTGGTGACTGATCCGTTAACCATTTTGAGTTCTCTTTTAAGTATTAACATATAAAAGTATATCTATACAAGAGAGAGAACTTTTACAAATATATGTACATACACACATTTTTGTGAAAAAGAACGCTCGCTTATTTCAGTGATGTGGTTTTGATATTTTGATCCAGGGTGAATAGGATGATACAAATGTCCTCCGCACAAGTTGGGAGGAAAATATCCGTTTATACTTTTATGAAAAAGGTCGTCGCTTAAGTTCTTTGCTTTTGTTTATCGAACGTCGGCAGCTAATAATAAATATTTCGTACCTCAGGACAACGTAGCAAAGATTGAGTTTTTACGTCGGAGGCTAAAGGTTAATTAGAGAGGATGACAAGGAAAACATCAAAGGGCCTTGTCTGACATACGATATTGTTTTTTTGTACTTACGATTAAAAGCTTTACAAGTAACAATTTATTACCTTTTAAAAGGAGGTATTTACCTTTCCTATCTACCTATTAGCCATGGGTACCTACTCTAGCTTATAACATGACGTTATGTAGTTACAGTACTCCCTCGTTTATATGATCCTCAAAGATATGATAACCTTGAAGTTGTGGTGCTTTTCGAATTACGGCACCTACAAGCTATGCTATTTTTGATGAATTTTAATTTTATCAAATCTTTTGTCTTCCAATTTTTTTACTTGAATAAATATTTGCTTATCTTTACAGTTTAATGCTTTATAATTTGTTATCGGTAGTACTTAGGTAGTACGCCATTTACTAATTAATTTTGAATTTCATAAATATTTACTAATTCAAATTCAATTTGTTTCCTTATTTTTGGTAAAAATTATTGTTCCTTATTCTAACTATAAATGCATAAAAAGGATTATCTCGATGTTACGACATTATGCAGAGGTCGTGTAAGTAAGCGTGGGAGTACTGTACTTGTTTGATGTTTGTTTATAATAGAGCGGTAAGTAGTTAGGCTACCTTAAGTATACGATTTTATTAATGGGGCACCGTGACATCAAGCTGAAGCTTGGTGTGACATGTTTCTTTATGCAGAAAGGCATCTTTTAGGAAGCAGTTCTAGAAGTTCTACTATCTAGTTCTAAGTTCTTACTATAGAAGTTCTAGAACTTCTATAGTAGTAATGGGTGGGGAGTATGATGTACCTTTTCTACATGTACAAAGTGGAGGAAGGGGTATGGTGATTAATGAATAGTTGTAGATTAATAATGTTTAAATCAGTATAATTACTACCCATCTACATAATTTATTTCAATTTATAAATAGATGAAAATCAGACTAAGAAACGAGATTTCATGCATTACTGTAACATGTTAATAACGTTGATCATTTAAGTTAATCCCATACTGTAATAAAAAGCTTGTTTGAAAGGGAGTTTTAACAGTTGGCCTGATCTCTTATTATACTTTGTGCGTTACTCATATCCCACGATGTAATATTCTATGTTTTGCGTTTTGAATACATAAGCCTATTATAAAAGTAGCTAATTTTTAATTGTTTTGAATTCACAGAGAGTATGCGAAAAACTGGATGACCCTACTTTACCTGACAAACAGCTTCTAAAAGCACTCTTTAAAGGTGTGAGTGTCTATTTTAATTTTACAGGGTCCGTAGATTGTCTTGATATTGGGCAACAGGCTACACAATCACTTGGAGACTTGGGATGGGACTACCAGGTATAAATTTAAATCAGCAATTCATTGGTTATTAAGTAGGTGATGATATTTTATAGGTGTTAAGAATTTGTACCATGAGATAATGAGTTTTCTTGACTTTTTCAATGTGTATATTTTAGCAAGTGTGCTATTACTGCAAATTTTATTCAAAATAAAATAAGGGGGTCAGATATGTCGATTTGAATTAATTCTATTGTAGAGATAATGTCATTAAATACATTTAATTATTGATTGGGCATCTGTATAGTTATACTTCTAACATAAGATTGTATCGCATTAAATTACATACTATGCATTTCGGTTTTTTCTGGGGGTCTGCTATGAACTCTGCTCTGGTGCAAATGGAAGCAAGGAATGTTATAAAGATTTGTTAATTTGGAATTTTGATCTACATTTAGGCATGCACAGAAATGGTGATGCCGATGTGCAATGATGGCATTAAAGATATATTTGAACCCGTCTCCTGGAATGAAACATCCTATGCCGAATACTGTAAGAAAAAGTGGAAGGTATCTCCGAGACCTAACATGGCTCAAATTATTTATGGTGGCAATGACATATCAGCATCGTCAAACATTGTGTTCAGGTAAATATTGAATTTTATTCAGGTGACTTAAGTATATACTACATCTACTATTTTCAGCAAGACATTTTATTACTTTGCACAGATGACAATATGCAGTAACAGACAGCTATTTTTAATATTTTATAATCTTGTACCATATAATGTTGAATTAATAAATAAAACATTATTTTTTTATAATTTCAGTAATGGAAATCTTGGTAAGTCACTTATTTTCTCATTTTAGTTCAATTCCATTTTATTAGTTATTTATTTTTTCTAGTTGTTTCTTTGACTTACTTAATGGTGTGAAATTTGTTTAATTTAGACCCTTGGAATGGTGGCGGTGTTCTGAAGAGTATATCTGATACCCTGATAGCAGTCATAATTCCTGAAGGTGCTCACCATTTAGATCTTCGTGCTGCCAACAAGGAAGATCCTGTTTCTGTGATTAAAGCTCGCGACGTGGAAAAACAAGAAATAAGAAAATGGATCGCTCAGTACCATCAAAAGTTAGAATCTGAAGCTAATATAAATAACAACGAAATTCTGAAAGACTCTCTAGACGATGTTGCGACAAATGAAATCCCAGAGTAGATTTAGTTTAAATAATCATGTGGCATGAAATAAATATTTACAGCATAATTTTTGTCGATTCAGAAATGGATGCATGTACATATATTCCTATTAATACAATTCTAATTTACATTGTTATACTTATTTACTATAATACCCACAGATACGGTCGAAAGAAAATATTTCCAATTGTTCCTCAAAATCCGCGTATATGTAGTAGTACCTAAAGCCATTCTAATAATTGAAATGTTATTGTTAAACTTAAAAACGAATTTTAGGCATAATAATATCTGCAATCATTGTTATATTGTTATTGTTGGGAGTTGTATTGATAAAGGCAATTTATAGCGAATGTTGCACGTTAAATTGTTTCGTGTAGTTACATAATTTTGAATAAGCATTGACGACGTCCTAAACTTAAACCCTGTCCATGATTTTGCTTTAAGATTTTGTATCTTTGAAGTTCTTTTTTCCTCCCGTGATATTCAGGCCAGGCCACGTGTACATACATGTTTCTTGATTTTCAGCAAAACAGCATAATATTATGTTTCGGTGCTTTATTAGTCTCTATTTCGTTACCGGTTTAGAAATTTCAATTCAAGTTATTATAATCCGTAATGATGGACCTAGATAAAAGCTTACAATTTCAGGATACTGTGACAATGAGAATAACGACTAAATTAAATATTAAGGTCCAATGGTCACATTTTTTAAAGAATTGAGTGTTAAAAGTATACACAAGTTTATTTTATAGATGATTTTACTAAAGTATACGAGCACGAATGACTCTCAATTTTGCGCTCATAAATTATGTAGGTAGATACATGAATTGAAATTACGTATATAAGTACGTATTAAAACGAGACAAATGAATTGGCAGCTCAATAATTAAGATTTACAATGAGGAAAGGGATACCTTCGAACAATTCCAGGGCTTTTGAATTGGTATGAAGAACTTCTCTTTTATTAATTTTCAGATTTCACAATGTAACTTTGATTTTGAATATCATAGTCGGAAACAGCAGTGGGAGTCGAAACTAGTTTTTCCGACAACTTTGGGAAAATAATTATAGTAAAAATTTTCATTTCTTCCAATAAAGTACATAGTACTCCTTCCCTTATATGACACAGGCAATTAAATCCAGAAACAAAATTTTTCGATTTCTACATTTACATGCAGAAAATATCGTATACGAGACATAACTTATTCGAAGTAAGTAATGCTTTCTATTCATTTATGGTTAGAATAAGTACAAATAATTTTTCTCAATAATATAAGGAAACAAATTGAATTTGAGTTAGTGAATATTTATTAAATTCAAAATTAATTACTAAATGACGACCACCGATAAAAAATTATAAAACATTAAATCGGAATTACTATAGTGTATTTATTCAAGTCAAAAAATTGTAAGGGGAACTAAATGATAAAATTCATCAAAAATATCATAACTTTGAGGTATCATAACTCGGAATGTCTATAGCTTCATAACTTCGAGGATCATATTATATAAGTGAGGGAGTGCTGTAATTCAGAAGCATGTTTTACATATTTAAAATACCAAGGTAAGTACTGATATTCTTTGACATTTTATTTAAATCCAAATCTAATTCTAACCGGAAGAAACGTTAAAGATTTAACTTTAACCATACTCCCACGGCCACATCAAAAAAGGAATAATCATTGCGCCTTGGAGAGATTTGATGGTTCTTAATTGCAATTACTAAAATTACCAAAATTATAAAGAGTATAGTAGCAGGGTGAGGGTGGGCAATTGTGACCCCCTGGTTAAATTCCTATTAGTTGAAAAATTTTGAAACTCAGAGTTGCCGAATCAATAGTTGGAAAGCGGAACTTTACAAACAAAAATGCAGTCTTGTTGTATGTCAATGGACTCGTACCAGATAAACAGTGGGTGGCCACAATTACGAAACTGGTGACAATTAGGCACTCTATCCCTACTACTTGAAAGAAAACCATGAGAAAAGTGAGAAAACTGATTAAAATGAGGTGCTGGAAAGAGTACGTAAAGAGCCATCTATGGTGAATGGTGGAGAAAAAGATATTTGCGCGATATTTGCTTAAGAGTGCAATATTCGAATAGAAAAAGGATTGAAGGAAAGGGTAGTTGTGTAGCACGACCATTGCCATTTCTACGGAGTTGTTGCTCAAGTATAAGTCGAAGAAAGATTTGTGTGTAGTTCGTGGATATTATTAATTGAATGGGATTGGAATGGAAGTTGGAGCAGAAGCTTTAAAGAGTAGAAAGGAAGGCGAGTTGTTGGAGAGCAGGAGAGAGATGGGCTAGGGTTATGTTGTTATGTGATGGGTACTTTTGCCTTGGGTACTGCTCCCGAGCTTTCAATATATTCATGCGAATTGCGAATGTGTTGAAGAAGAAGAAGAAGACCAGAGCCAGAGACTGGCTCTGCTCCCAGAAATTAAAGGATTCATGAATCCCGAAGAGTAGGTCCTAGGCCGCTATACCGTCTTGTGAGGGCTGTGGTCATTCAATTCCTTGTAAATATTATGTTTGAGCTGCTGCTGTTCTGTTCGTTTCGTTAATATTTGTAAATGTTGTTGGAGAGAGTTAAAAAGTGCACCTTCATATTATGTAACTGTTATCTAGTATTTAGTACAACTTTGGTCGGTTTTTTGGAGTATCATTTGCATAATATCTCATCCTAAAAGTTCAATTACAACAAAACAAGCAGGATCCGAATAATGTGTGTGGTGTATTAGTAAAAACAAAGAAAAGAACGACGAGTGTTTAATCGTACAAATTATGAGGAAGCTATAATAAAAGTGAGTTGTTGCCATTCTCCAATTATCGGTGAATCATGATCTAAGCTCTCATGTCCTAATGATGACGCAATGTCTCACTTGACATCACCAGTAGTGGATCTCTAAGTCTCTAATTTTGTCTCTCGCCCTCCACCTACCTCCACCTCGTCGTTAATTGTCCTGCATCCTCATAACATAATATTATAACACTTGATAAATTCGGCGATAAGGAAACATCAACATTATTCATAACATGGTATGTATGTGTGTGTATATTATTTGATAATATTATCTTATTGCATTTCGCCTCCTGCTATTTGCCGATGAACAACACACTTTTAACTACTGTCTCTAATTTGTTTGTGACCTTCAGATACGAATTACATTTTTCATTGTTCAAACCGTGTGATGCCCTCTGCTGCACTATCTACATTTTTCACTGTTTATAAATTGACAACTATGAGTGTTGTTGTGTTCAAATATAAATGATAAATGACAGCACACGTGACAGTAGAGACTTGATGCAAAACAAACTGAAATATTTGTCAATACTCCTGCTATAATCAATGACGACGGCTGCTATTTTCAGAAACAGACTAAAATAGCTTATTTTATACATTATTTGTTGCTCACAATAATCAGCCATACCGAGGTATGACATGACATTTAAAAGTACAAAGTTACAGAAACAATAACTGCCCTAAAAACTAGTTTCTAATTTTCTGAGGTCATTTCCAAGATTTGATCCCATATTATTGATAGTATAATATGCATTCGACCGTGTCAATGTTCTGGAATTGTATATATGCTGCTGCGCTCAGGGGCTTCAGCAAATAATTTCAAAATCGCATTTTTTTCCATTTTTGCTTATCTATAATTTGACAATCATTTGAAGTTAGTAATGATTGTATGTAATTCTTATACAGTTTGTAATACAATATGATGTAAGTTTAATGAAAGTCAAAAGTTGTGGGAGATAAGCCTTTCGTTTCAATCCATTGCAAACGTTAATTATATTAATTAATTAAACATCAATTTTCCTATATATACTGAATATTGGGTAGAAAGTTAAAAAAAAACATTTTATCATTAAGTGAAGTATCTTAACTTAACTTCTCAAAGTTAAAATAATTCTACTACTAGGTTTAGAGGTAGTGATGTAAGAAATGTCCAAAAATAGCTCCACCCATGTTAACGACAAAAACAAATATGCGAGACCGAATGTAAATAGATATATATGATCCGCGTTATTCTCTAGAGCTCCGCGTTTACGTAATCGTATACCTTTAAGATATGAGTGAATTATGTATTCCCACATTCAAAACAAAACTATATGAGATCCACCCGAGGCTGATCTACACTTTCTAATTTAGAGGTGCTACTCTAGAGGTGCATGTAATCGAAGATAAGCACCATAATTTAATGATGATCTGGTACATCAATCAACTACCTTCAGTACACAAATGCGATAAACTCGGTGTAAATAACTTCTAAAGGAATCGTCAACAAATTATTCAAAAAATTATATTAGTGTATTCAAAAAATATAGTGCTACCTGTAAACGAATCATTCCGAGCCGGCTTTAATTCCAGTGATTACGCTAAGTGTAGAATAAATGATAATCAATTAAACACGTAAACAATGGCAAATCCTGCTCGAGTTAAATTTTTTGGAGATGGGGAGGAAACAGTGGATATTGGGACAATCGGGTCTATGCCGGAAGTATTTACGGGGGACGCTTCCGGATCAAAACACCTACAACTTACAGCTATTAATCGTAAAAAATTTGATGATGCTTTTGGAACTGAACGGGAAAAACTTATGCAGAGTCGAGGAAATGAAGGCTGGAGGTTTAGTAAGAGCTCCGTATCAAGTATTTATCATAGCGCTCAAGATATAACTGACTTTATGTCTGACAACTCTGAGTTCAGCGATCCCCTTCAAAGCCCGCACCGGAGTTATCACTCAGTTCACGAGAACCTATCCTACGAAACAGATCGGGATGATATTTTTAGCTCTCCCCAAGGGTCGCCAGTACATGGCAAGAAGGTTTGCTGCCTTGTCTTTTATAAACTTCTCCCTGAATTTTGTCTCGTGAAATAGTTGCAGTTTTAGATTTAGCACGTAAAAGTATGTAGTCCTCACTAAGCTCGGTCTTGAGTGCTAATGTGTGATTGCAAATCCTACTGGTTCATTATTACGTGATATGTGCACGGAATTAGTCAACGCTGTCACTGCTTTAACATACAGTTAAATTTAACTGCACTCTGATTTAATGTTACAAGTGGTTAGTTTGTAGCTACAGTGAAGTATAAGTAATAGTTTTAGTTATCGATTCGTTTTGCAGCTTTAGTTTGACCCAATTGTGGTTTGACAATCAATGCAGTTATTTAACTACATATATATATAATTTTATTATATGCACAAATAGGCCGTGCTTTTGAGTGTAGCATACACTAAGTAAGTATCTTCGTGTTTCTTTTAATTTCACAATTTCAAAGTTTGGTGAATACACATTTCGGTTCGGGTGTCTTTAGTTTACATAGTTCTCCCAGCCGTTAAACCAAAGGATTATGATTTATTCGTGGGATTTTACTTTTACAACATACATTAGGATGCATACACATTATATATATAATTATCAACGCATTGCGCACTGATTGGAATTCGAAGGATAACATCTACATAGCTAGTTTTCCTTTTCATTCGTCGTACATGTGTATTACTCATTATCCTAAATAGCTCATTGAGATAACAGCAAGCGCTTCAGCACTCCAACTCTTTCTAGTTTAAACAACAAAATATATACATACGTATTCGTGTCTTGTATTTCTTTATGAATTAACATCTCCTCTTGACTCACTGCGGAGTGCGAACTAGGGGATAGTGAATGAAATGAATAATAAGAATAATAATTGTTTGTGTATGCACGGAGTGATAAAGCATAGCTTTAAAATTCAAAAGCTTTTGTATGAATAATGTTTAGTACAGTCAACAGTGTAGACACCACTGCTGATTGCTGGAGATGTTAGGTGCAAAACCGACTGTGACTGAACTCGCACACGAAATTTTATTTTATTGCGCTATATGGATATATTTATTAGTCGCACCAGTACACATACGTTGTTAACGTAGGTTACCTGTTACCTACATTTATTTAAGAAAGAGACATCAGTTAAATCTTACCGCTTGTTTTTTATAGAAACTTGGTTTAAATAGGTGTCTTTAAAATCGAAGAACGGCCTTGAATATTTATTCAAACGTATCCCTATTAATTTACCTCACAAACAGTCCTAGTTTAATACAATTTTTGGCAGTACACAAGTCACATAAAAGAAATTCCCGGCTTATACATAGACATACATACATATTATGCGGTTAAAGCCATTTATTTTCAACTGGGGTGTCTGCCTGGCCAGTGCAGTGTGTACACGGAAGTCGCAATATTTTTAGGTGGTCCACAGTCCACTTACTTAAACCAAGAACTTAGGTTTTGTTGTTATCGTGCCGTATCGTCTACTAGGTATGCAGCTTCATGGCTCATGGCTATTTGGCTATTCTCATGTACAAGCAAAAACAGGTATAGCTATATCAATGCAATGAAGCATATATATATGAAATTAACTATGCTTATGCATGACTTATACGCTAAGTTAGGTTAGGTTCTCGTATATGTTCGTAGCGTACCTCGTATTTTTTTTATACTGGAGACGGAGACCTGCAAATCTAATAATTAGTGTGCTATTCAACTCGTGTCGATATTTCAGTACGTATAACCGAAGGAATGGTTATTTTTTTTAAAAGTTTTTTAAATACATTTGTTTGCGTAACCACTGGACGGCGTCAAAAAATTGCCTAACACATACATAACAGAAACTTCATGTTTCATTTCTTCTTCTATTGAGGAGTACAATCTTTTATACTATGTCTTACGAATAGTTAAAACGTGACTTGTATTTGAGGTGGTGTAAGTTCAATTTCTTTAACACTTTATTTCTTGAGTTGACAATTTATTTCCTTTTTATATTATCTGTAACTGGGTACTCTACTGATCTACTATTTATTTTATCCCTGGGTTTGGACAATCTTATAGTGCTCATAATTACCCTAGTCATTTGTGTACATGTAGTGGTTTCACATATCCATTCACGAGTGTCTGCTGATAAAATTAAGTTTTGTTCTATGTCTCAGTTTTGTTTCAAATTAATCGCTGCTCTAGAATTACCCTTGAAATTTCATGACTCCGTTGCTTAAACTGATTAGATACAGTTAGTAAGAATTTCTAGTTTCTCCAGTTCTTATTATGTGTTGATATTACATATTATTACTTGTAAGATATGGTTTATTAGCTCTTTTTGTTCTGTGGGAATGTGTTCACTTAATAACATTATTTGTTTAGTTATACTAAGTAAAGTAATGGAACATCAAGAATTGTGAGCTCGTTTAGAAACTGTTGAAGGTGAGGATGTTCAAATTCAAATTATTGCTTCTGCTCTAAAAATTGTGTTTTTCTTGGTAGTCAGTGATAATTATATTTTTTGTAATACGGGTCTCAGCAAGGTAGTACTAATGTAAGTCAAAGGTTATCGCATCTTAAAATTTTCAATTTCTTGGAGTACTATTGAGAAGTGTGTGATGGAGATAGCAGTTAAGAATGTTCGTTTCCGTTTTGTGGCAATATTATAAAATAATAATTGTAAATTGTGATACGATATGTAATGATGGTAAATTAATTCTCTGTTGGAGACCATCGACACTTCATTTAGGAGGATGTCAAGTGTAATTTCAATTAATTTATACTTATTGCTAGAGCAAGTTAGAACGGTAATTAATGCATCCACTTAATTAATCGTTAATGTCAATCTTTCGTGAGCTGAATAAGTTTTCGAAATAAACAAGCAAATCTTAATCTTGTTTATTAATAGCCATTGATTATTAATATTTTGCGCTTATGGAGCCCTCTCTCTCCCTAATAAATAATCTAAATTTTAAATCATACGAGTAACGAGTGGATTTAAAAAATATAAATTCTGTGGAATATAGATAATTATACACTACATTTACAAATTAATGTAGGGCATAGACATAAAAATAAATCAATAATTTTATAAATTAAGCAATATTTCCTTGTTGCGTTAAAGCAGCCACCTTGACCCTACCATGATGGTTCTGTATTTTGTGAAACACGTTCTTCCCTATTCCTTGCTACTGTCAAATAATACATATGTGATTGAAAGTTTTAATAATAAATAAATAATAATAATACTTTATTTATTTTGTCGATTTGGCCTGCGTAAATATTTAGATATTTATATATATATGAATATGATTTAAAGTAATTGGATGGGAAGTTTTAAAGCTATAAACTACGAAAATTATTGGTGTGTTCACTGTTTTAAAAAAGGTGTAATGTATGCATTGTCACTATTCAGTTATACTCACATCATAATGAGAGGATATGATTCATGCACTCTGAACTTCACAATTTTGAGTACTTCGTTAAGTTATTTAAGTAGCAAATTTTTTTGTGGTGTTGATGAGTACATAGTGTCATAGATAGGCTTATAGATTGACAATGACAGTGTTGAATAATATTATAGATATTACCAACAGGCAGGACAATTCCAAGATGGGTACCGTAAAGCTTCAAATAACTTCCCTGTAAGTTAGCTCAAACTTTGCCTCAAATTCCAGGAGTTGCTAGGGACCCGGGAGTTATGTGAAAGTTTTATGCACGGTAAAGTAGAATGACAGTACTATCGAGGAGGTGGTACTAGCAAAATAGTATTGTACGATACAAAGACCCAGGGGAGTTACTATGAACCCTGGAGAGTTCCTGGGAACCCCGAGATTTGATAGAGACCCCGAAAGTTAATTGAAACGTTTCCCCAAACCCCGGGAGTTATTTGAAGCTTTACGGTACGTACGTACTGTTCCACACATGATTTGAATGAATATTCGAACTCATGGTTGCTGTAAACTATAAACATAACGTAGCCACTGAAGCATTTTATTGATAGTAGTTTTCTGAGTGCATAGTTTCCATTGTATCCACTGAATTCGTTATTGAATGTGAAAATTCTTTAAATTGTTAAAAACTTGCTGTAAAGCATTCTCCCCTTATTAACTAGTTGATCGAGCTGGTAGTCAGAAATACTGGCTAAATAAGGTGGAAGGTGGAACCTTTAACTTATTATATCATGGCATGAACATAATTAAAGGGAATGACTTTCATGTCTCAGTTTTATATTTGTATAATAGGGATATTCTTGCCAACATCCTAAGTCCGTGGCTGTTCAAGAAGAATTAGTTATTTTTATTTTTGAAAAAACAAGAATAAACTGAAAGTATTTGAAACCCCGTAGTTTTTATTGCCTAACCTATGTTACTTAATTAAATGGTTCTATAACTGATTTTTCCCTATTAATTTTTTAAAGCTTTATATTGTAGTTTACGAACCAAATATAAGTTGGGTATGGCATTCAGCATGTAGTTATTTTGTCGTCGTAGATAATTGCTTATGAATGTAGCATAATAACACTAGTTATATAGGTATGGCTTTGCTGTGCATTAATTGGGTGATACCATATGCGATGAATTGTGTAATTCGCTATTCCTAATTATTTTATATGATGACTTTGTAACGTAATTTTCACAGACATTTGAAATGCATCAAATGCATCTTCAAAGAATAATTGCAGCATAGTGTATTTAAGGCTTTTGATGGAAGTAAAAACGTAGTTGACAAGTAATTTAAATTTTTTTAATGGTTTTGTGGATTTAACAGAGTGGCAAGTCAGTTGCCTTTCAAGACGTCATGCCGCTCCAGGATGTTGATTTTGTCCTTGTGTGGGAGGGGGTTACTAATGGGGAACAAATTGCTATTGACATGGCTAAAGAGAAACGTCGAATATTTGAAAGGAATCTAGAAGAAGAAGGACTTGTACTTGAAAGAGAAAAGCTGGAAGCTAGTAATCTTACTTTTGTTAAGATTCACGCACCAGTCGAGGTTCTTAGACGCTACTGTGAAATCCTTAAACTTCGAATGCCAATGAAAGACGTAAGAACATATTTATATACATTCTTACAGGGGCGAGTATAAATAATTATATCTACTGCAAATAGTTGTTTTTAAAAAACGACATACTTGTTGATGACATGTAAGTAATTGAACTTAAAAAAATAAGTTATTCTCAATATTTTGCGCAAGCAACTAATTTTATCAAATGACTTCCATTAAGATTCGGTGTGAAGCCTAAAATAGATTTCTTCTAACGATATCACATTGCTTATTACCCTATTAGTCCATAGCAGTACAAAGCTGTGGCAAATATGCATTCTTAGCTAGCACACACAAAGTAAAATTACCCCCAAGGATATCATTTTTGTCATGGTACCTACTATATTTGATGGTAATTCTCAGCAAATCGGTTGGTGGTTTACTGTAGAAATGTAGAAAATACTATAAATAATTAGGTAGCGTATTTCTCATAATTGTGCACCGACCTGTAATAGTACACGGGTCTCAGGGGTAGGAGTTAAAATAGTAAACTGGTCTATTAACACACCGAACACACGATAAAATGGCTGTACACGGGTCTGGGAGGTCCGAGTTTGAATAGTTATGTTATTAGTGTTACAGAATATACATACGGCAGGGTTAGGTACTACGGGGACAAAACATCATACACGAGATCGTGCATCTTACTGTATTAGGATTCAGCCATACCCTGAAACCTTTAACTTTGCCCAGGGGGTAAAAAAAAGTTGACCTATCCCTTTAGCATTGTGGGACTTCAAAATGAGGGGGGGGGGTCAAAATTTATCATTGCAAAAATATTTTTCAGGGGGGGCTTCGTATAACTTCTTTGTCCCTGGGTGAGGTATTAAAAATTTATTAATGTATGTGAAGTTAATATTACTTTAATACTGAATGTATCGAGGCTAGAAACCAAGTTGTTCTCGTATTTCCCCAGGATTACTGTGTTATCTTATCTTAGGGCTTCGTATTCGTATCTTGAAGCTCATAACTAGTATATTGCCCATCGCGAAAAAAATATTTACTAAATTTTGCCTCAGTTTTTTTGGGGTATAAATAAATTAAATAACTGTTTTGGTACTTACGTTCCAAAATTAGAATTATCAAAACTTGAGCCAAAAATGGTTATATAGTAAGGAGCAATGTGACACCTAATGCTCAATATGAGTAGTGAATTTCATAAGCTTTACTGGCAGTACTCTAGTAGAAGTACAAAGATAAAATTTTAAAATTATTTTTCTTTATCGTGAAGGTAAAATAAATGCCGTAGCTTACATATATATTATTGTTATGTAACTTGTAGAAATTTACTTTAAATCACATCGCTGCTTGCCACCTAGTATTCAAAATTCAAAGCAATGCACTTCTCATTAAACTCTAAACACAATTACTTATTTATGTTCATAGGCATGTGCCTATATATTTTATAGCTGTTGTATTATTTAAAGTTTTTCTTTGTTTTGCAAAATCGTGTTTAGGAAAACTTCATAATTGTGAGTTCGTGATTAAGTTTGCTCGTGAATCGTGAGTATAATGTTTAATTGTTGTCAATGGTAGGAGTGACAAATTTTGGCCTTATAATGCCTGAAAGTATTTAGGAATTTTGCTTTCAGAAACGCACTTATATTGTACGTTCTTGTAATGCGGCTGGCTGTCGTTTTAAATTTATTTGCACATTTATTTTAATTTAACCTGATTCTTCAATTTGGATGTATTGAGTATTGTTCTGTAATCACAGCTTCAAGGCGATGATATATGGGAGATGATTTGCTCTGAAAATGAAAATCAAGAAAATGGTTCTCTCTTTCAGGTTTCTAAATGTTATAATATTTTTACATTTTCCCTCGTAAGCCTCATTTTATGTTGTTCTTGGGGGAGTAAAATTAATTTGTTTAGTATTTTTGATCATAATATTGCTACCCATTAGTCCTGCAACTGCCGTATCGACTTTTGCCTAATTAATTCAAGTTTCCAAACATTATTATTTTGTCGTACATATTACATTGTATGTTAGTTTGTGCCGAGTCGAAATAAATTTGTTTTTGGTTATGGTAAACCTTTATATTGCCACCTTGTTCGTAATTTTACTCGTAGCTTTCTCATAGTTGTCGATTTTATTTAATAGCTCTCAAAAATCCTTATGCTTTACCTTGGGAGCATGTAGTGTGGTGGTTCTCTTACCTATATTACCCTGGACATTAAAGTTTTGCATGCACGATCCAGTCTCAGTTGTAGATAGAATTAGTATGACCTTGGTATTTAACTGTTTAAAAGACTATTACCTTATTTATGAATAAGTAGCGCTTACAATATAAGCTTCCCGGGACATATTACTTCATTGACTTGAATACTTTAGTCTTTATGTACATTTATGTACTGATAGTTGTGTGTAATACGTATAAGGACTGCATATAGTTATTTAACGAACACGTAATCATTTAATTATATGTGCTAACATTGGATCGTATTTAGACTTGAAGCAACATATAACTAAATACTGGAGTTAGTACAGAGTACAGCAAATTGCATGAAATTAGGGATACCTACTACTAATCAAATGCTTTATAATGGGAAGGGGGGCAAAAAGTCCGACGGGGGCAAAAAGTCCGGAAGGGGGCAAAAAGTCCGGAGGGGGCAAAAAGTCCGCCAAAAGAGGGTAAAAAGTCCGGAGGGGGCAAAAAGTCCGCCAAAAGAGGGCAGAATGTCCGGAGGGGGCAAAAAGTCCGAAATAAGGGAACATATATATGTAGGTTTTTTTTTCCAATTACGGGGCCTGTTTTGCTCTCTTCGGACTTTTTGCCCACCTTTACCGGACTTTTTGCCCCCCGCGGACTTTTTGCCCCCTCCGGACTTTTTGCCCTCTTTTGGCGGACTTTTTGCCCCCTCCGGACTTTTTGCCCCCTTCCGGACTTTTTGCCCCCGTCGGACTTTTTGCCCCCCTTCCCATTACATACGTAGTCCATGATCGCCGGTATGAGTTATTATTAATTCAAATATACGGGTCACTTTAGATGGCGCACAGCGACGTGCATTGAATTAGTATTTACTTACAAATTATCACTGCCCCTAGTCCTTTCACAATATGATAAGTGGTTCGCTCAGTCTACGTCTACTTAAAAAATTGCAAAACTATGCATAACTTTTACGAACCTGAAAGTATTTTTTATGTTTATTGTGTTTAGTTTTTGATTTTCTAATTATTGTAATCTATATACCTTGACCGAATAAGCGCCGGGTTGTCAGTGCAAAAGGTTAAATAAGCTCCAAGTTATAAATAATTAACCCCCAAGAAGGCACAGTAGAAGTATTATAGAACATAATAGCTGGGTACAAGTAGGGTCTCATTTTGATCAAAAGTTTATCTCTAATAATTTGTCAAAATTAAAAATCAACTCACAAATTGATGTTTTAGGCACAATTATGTGTGAATTAGTTTCAGTTTTTTACCGTAAACATTAAAAACATATGTAGGTACCTGATAAGCGCCGGGCTGTCACTTCAATACATTTAATAACCACAGGGTCGCTTATTCGAACAAATACGGTATATAGATGTATTCTCAAATTCAGTTAAGCTGAGACTTGAAAAGGTTTTCATTTCCATTTCATGTCCCCGCCCACCAAGTGCACTTTAATTGGAGTTGTGGTTAGTGGGCGCGCACGCGAGAATATGGGAAAACCCGAATTTCAGTTCAACTGAATTTGGGAACAGGTGCATTAATATGTGCCAAGGTTTGTCTTTGCTTAAGATGTGATATATGTGTCCATTCCTTACATGCAATTACTTGTGGTTAATCCTGTGATAACTTTTTACCATTACCTGAAAAAATACTTTTCGCATGATTGTATTTTGTGAAAAACAACATTCAGATGGAAAGTAACTTCCTTAAGCATAGGGGTAGAGAGGTTCAATTTTGTATTTTAGTATTTTTTAACCGTTTGAACAGATTTTTAATCAGCAGGCTTCGACCAATAAATACTCTTTTTAGGATTAATTTCTGAAAAACCAAATCAAAAATGCATTAATTTGTTCTTTGATATAATTAATAATTTGATGGATGTAAGCTGTAGTTTCGTTTCAGTGACTTAAGCAATATTGCATAGTCTTTGTGTTAAACTGTATTCAAACTTTTCCGTTACCTGCCATTGTTAGCATTTCTTGTAAAAAATAGTGTATAGAAACTGCAAAAGTGAATATTATGCATTAGAAAAACTTGTTTTGAACTGATTTAACGTATACAAAACATTTTTAGACTTTCGGTGATCGGCATGATATTTTTCAAAATTCTAGCCGAATTGTCTAATTATTTTACATATTTTCTTTTCATTAACGGTCCATTTTTAGTCTGCGCGGGTTCAGTATGCTCCAAACTTAAAAAAAAATTCGAAGCTGTTTCGTCATTTAGAAGTTTCAAGGGACCCAACCCCTTGTCCAAACTAATAATCATGTGTCCTTGATACTTCCCCAGCAGTAACTGTTGTTTAAACATGTCTAAATACTAAATTTGCCATTAGGGCTACCTACAAACTACACAAAATTCAAAAGCCAACAGTACTGGGGTGTCGGGCACTATTAAAACCTATGATATCTGCTATGAATCAGTTTCAAAATTTTATGGTTGCTTATATATATATGCATAATTCGTACTTCGTAATGTTGGCTTCATTTTTGTTGTTACGTTATGCGGCTATAAAACATTAATGTGAAACGTGGGAGTGGGAGTCATCGGAAAGAAACGGGGAATGGGATCTTAATCTTATAAGTCATCGCTGCATTTCGAAACACCTTTACACAATTTTAAATCAATTTGTAATTAATTTGTAATTAATTGCAGTGCTTAACAACAATGATTTTATCCTTATGAATACAGATTCACACATATCTTCCGACCAAAGCATCCAGTGGAAATGCCCTAATATCGGAAGTCAAATCATTTCTCGGCATCTTTACAGATTATTTTAAGCTGGACCCACGGCTCTTTCCGACTAAAGAACACACACTAAACGCAGTCTACTCTCGAGATAAAGAATACCTGTAGGTCATTAGTTTACGATTCCTTAGTATTATTTTTGAATAATTTGAGTTACGTCGTTCAGAAGCGAATTGAATGACATTAATTTATTTTGAATTGTTAGTTTTGATGTGGACGATCCGGAGTTTTTTACTCCACTGATAAAAGCAAGAATAGTAGATTTCATTATAAGGAGAAAGAGATATTCAGAGGATACTCGAGAAGATTTTGCCTTTGGAGTCGAACGATTGCTAAATGACGGTGTTTACTTCGCAGCCTACCCGCTTCACGATGTAAGCTACAAATTTATTTTCGAATTGGTTTAATTACATGTAATAAGGTGTTCGGATTATGGGATTAATGTAAAAATTAAAGTTGAGCCATTTCAGAGTGCTTACTTTTATTGTAATCGCAACTGTTTCTCCATGAGTGTATTCTCTGCAGGGTTGACGACTATATTCAGTTGTCCATACGTATGGGCAACACTGCCCAGATTATTTACATTACGGCGTCCTCTTTATTTTAAACAAGTTAATCTGATAAAACAATAAAATATATAATAGAAGCTATAAAATAAAGAGAAAAACTTTATTAAGTCACTGTTCCACAATTGCAAGAGCCATACAGCTCACCAACATTTTTTAAAATTAATATGAATACATTTGTAAATATTATTAATAAGTGTTTACAACTAAATTTCTGTATATTATGACATACTTGACTTACTTAAATAATTCTAAATTCTCGTTGTCTCCAACGCAAGTTTATTTTACGGTGTACCACAGAATGTACATCTATTATTATGCCAACCTATAGTAATATAATTTTGTTCTTAGGGTGATTTGAAAACTCCAGGGAGTAATCGGTATATCCTATGGACTGAATGGGCAGCGCTAGGAAAATGCTTAAAATACCAACCACTGGATTATGTGAAAGAGTATTTTGGAGTCAAAATTGGTTTATATTTTGCGTGGTTAGGATTTTATACACATATGCTAATACCAGCTTCCATTTTGGGATTTTTGTGTTTCTTGTACGGTTGTTTTACTCTCTACCACAATCAACAAAGGTAACTTTCAGTTATTGTAATCCGTCATACTTATTTTTTATCATATTGGATTCTGGCCTTGTAGGTGCAACACTTAAGGATACTTAGTTGAATCCAAATGTCAAATGTTGTTGCTTCTTCATCTGGTTTGGGTGTAGATCGTGTCACTACTATAGTATACTAAGTAAATGCACGTGTAAAGTATAAACACGCTTAAGTAACTTCTCTTTTTGAAATTGCAGTGAGGACATTTGTAATAAAACATTGTCTGAAGGCATTTACATGTGTCCCTTGTGTGACAAACTTTGCTCGTACTGGAGGCTGAACGAAACATGCTTCTATGCCAGGCTAACTTACCTATTTGACAACTACGCTACTGTTGGATTTGCTGTTCTAATGTCATTTTGGAGTAAGGATTTTTTCCATACTTTTTTTGAGATGCCAATATTATAACTATCGAGGAACTAAAATATTTAATTACTGATATTAGCGGCAATATTCCTGGAGTACTGGAAACGTTATGCGGCTGAAATCAAGCACCGTTGGGACTTATCTGGCTTTGACATTCACGAAGAACATCCCAGGCCAGAATATTTAGCCCGGTTGCGGCACATCAAACCAGAGGCCAACAGTGTGACCAACTTTCATGAACCTCGCGTTCCATTCTGGAAAATGCGATTGCCGTACACTATGTTTAGTGTGTCCATGATCGTTTTTTTAGTAAGCCCTGTTTAGATAAAAACATGATGAATATTGTTTAAGTTCTGCTATGAAATGTTAAATAAAATGAAGGTAGTTTTTCATGTAGGATGGGCTGTCTCAATGAAATTGGGACACACCTGTTTTGAGTTCTAACTCCCCAACCAGAGGCAATGCCCTGGGGCTGTAGTAATCCCGTGGCCAAAGTGAATGTTTATACGCTGCTTTTATATGCTTATGATTAATACGTTTTCGAGAGTGTACACCAAATCTCAAATTTTTGCATACACCCATTCATTCATCAGATTCCGGAGTTTGAATCGAGTCCCTATTTCATTGAGACACCCGGTTTTCGGTGTTTAATTAATTGCATCTGCACCAAGAGTCCTGGGGGTCATCTAAAGTATACCTAGTAGACAGGTGTCGACTAAAAATAATTATATTGTCCGCATTACCCCGGACTGGAGGAGTTAGACTTCAAAACAGTGTCCCCAGTTCAATGAAACATAACTTATAAATCTACGCTATACCTTACATTTTTTTTATGAACTACATTTATGAAAAATTTCAGATTTGCCTTGCTGTTGCTGCGGTTATTGCTGTGGTTGTGTACCGTCTTGCCTTTATGCTCTTTTTGGTGCAAGCTGGAGACAGAAATCCTGGAATTCACAGCTGGGGACTTATTTTAGTTAATATTTCAGCGGCGTGTATCAATCTTGTGTTCATATTTTTCTTCAACTGGGTATGACACCATTATATTTAAGTAATTACGGTAAAGCTTCTAATAACTCCTGACGGGAGTTATGCCAAACTTCGCTTTTGGCCCGGGAGTTATTAGAAATAAAATTATAGAAACAAAATCCTCTCCATTTAATTAAATGCTAAAGATCCTGGGAGTTATTAGCGGCCTCTGGAGTTATGAGAAATCCCGGAAGTTATTATAGACCCGGAAGTTATTCGAAGCTTTACGGTGCCTAAATATGGGGACTTGTCGACTAAAACCAAATTCAAATATTTGAAAATTGATTTGTTTTGTTTTTAGCTTTATACTGCTCTTGCTGAACATTTAACGGAACTCGAATTACATCGTACACAAACAAGTTTTGATGATAGTTTAACTTTGAAAATGTACCTTCTCCAGTTTGTCAATTACTACTCGTCCATATTTTACATTGCATTCTTCAAAGGGAAGTTTATAGGCTCTCCACGTAAATATACTACTGTATTTGGATTGCGGCAAGAAGAGGTACACATATGATAAAATTGAATTCTAATGGAATTTAGAAATTGAAATTAAAAGTGCTAAAAGTAGTAGTAAGCATCAACCTAGGCGCTAATTTTTCATAATTCTAATCGTGCGGTGTATTTTTGTTTGTATTTGGTAGTGTGGACCAGGAGGTTGTATGACAGAGCTCTGCATTCAATTAGCAATTATTATGGTTGGAAAGCAAGCTATGAATACGGTTCTGGAGATGGTTTGGCCGTACGTCGTCTCGTTTGCAGTACCACATTATTTTATGGGTCTATTAAAATATTCATCGTGTTGTGCTTTATTGTTTTTCCAGGCTTGGCATGAAATGGTGGAGCCAATTTAAAATAATGACAGGAATGGAAATTGCTAACAAAAGTACTATATTTAGTACTCAGTGGGCTAAAGATGTGACCCTTTTAGACTGGGGGCCAAGAGCTTTATTTCCAGAATATTTGGAAATGGGTAATTGAACTATAGTTTTGGTTCGAATGTTTTATAGCAAATGTTTGTGTGTGATGAACGCAATGTATTTTAACAATATTTTTTAATATAGTTCTTCAATATGGTTTCGTCACAATCTTCGTAGCTGCGTTTCCATTAGCTCCATTTTTTGCTCTCCTGAATAACATTTTAGAAATGCGGTTGGATGCCAAAAAGCTTATAACATACTATAGAAGACCTGTAAGTCAGCGTGTGAAAGATATAGGAATATGGTATGGAATAATGGATGCTATCGCAAAACTAGCCGTTATGTCGAATGTAAGTCTTAAGGATCTAGTTTAGCTGGCACTTACCAAAATATTCCAGTACTTCTTAATTGTTAACCGAGGTATGCTTATTGTAGTTGTATATTTTTTTAAAATTTTCTTTAGGCCTTCATTATTGCATTCACATCTAATTTCATCCCAAAGTTAGTGTACATGTATAGTGAATCCACAACGCGGTCACTTGACGGGTTCTTAGAACACTCTTTGGCTTATTTTAATACCTCTGACTTTACTCCTGGACATGAGCCGGGTAACACAACGCTAATGCACAATGTCTCAGTTTGCCGGTAAGTTCACAAATTTATACATAGTAAAATCATGAAGTATATTATCACTTAAAGGTGCCGAAATAATACATGATGGTGCATGATCATTATTTTTAAAAGACAATTTATGTAAGTCAATACTGACACGATATTTTGAATATTACACAAGCATCTAAATCTGAGATGGCCATTCAAGGCTCTTAGATTGTCTGGCCATTCCTTTGTAATTATATAATTTTGTATATAATACTTCATTACAGATACCAGGAGTACCGCAGTGATCACCTCCAACCAGAAAAGCTTAAGTACAAAAGAACAGAATTTTACTGGAGAGTCTGGATGGCTCGCCTTGCTTTTGTTGTTGTATTTGAAGTGAGTCGATTTATATTACTCTAGTTTTGATTTATTTTAAAATGTGAAACCTACTAAATTCTGTTTTTGTCATTTGTACTCAAAAACATCGCAGCATGTACAATTAAGTTCTTATAATAAATTGTGTTTTTTTTTAATATATTGCTATGACAGAACGTAGTAGCACTTGGTGTAATGGGTTTGAGATGGGTCATCCCGGACGTGCCTAAGAAGCTTCAGGAAAAGATAAAACGAGAAAGTTATCTAACCAACGAAATCATCATTAAACGGGAAATGACTAGAGCTCGGGGAGGTGCGGTTGGGGATAGTTCAGCTTGGGATCCAGTGTGCAACGAAAAAGACCTCGATTTGGTACGGGCTTCGACAAGTGCGTTCAATAATGTGAGAAAACGTCATAAAGATGAGGTAAAGGATGCGGAATCTGCCGAAGTCATGGTTTGACGTTCATTCTAATCTAACTTCGTTACTTGTTTTCTGCAAAACGTAACTGCCGATTATAATGTTTGCTATGATAGTCTGACGTACGCGTATTTGAGGAATTAAAAATATTACAATTTAATTGACTGATATTTTCGATGGTGACATCAAGAAATATCTTCGCTATAGATTTTTCTTCTACTTTGTACTACATGTTCAGCAGAGTATTAGATTTAGTTTATCTGTTTTTATACAGCAGAGAAATATTTATACACAATGGCCAATTTTACTCATCGAACGTAATAATGTTTCCTGTATTCTTCTTTCCTATGTAAAATCGTTTTATAATTAAAAGCTACTTCTGTAAAGTAGCTACTAATAGCTCCAAACACAAAAGCGTCCACTTGTTAGACAGAACTTACATGATAGTGGGATTAAGTAAGTACTACATTTACTTACATTAATACCCAGAAATGGGCGAGGTGAACCGCTTACCCAGACATTTAGTTCAAATCAGGATAATTAATATAAAAATCTTGTTTATGTATATGCGCACGTACGTGTTATGTCTGTGACTACTTTTGCAATAATATCTTATCTACAGGTATGACAAAACCAAACAAACCATCTCCAATATCCGTCTAATCCAAATAGTGAAATAATACAACTACTCCCTTCTAAAATGTACAATCATTTTTTTTTCTTCAAAAACCCGTATGTAGTGTGCAGACCAAGAAAGATTTGGATTGTTGAAACTCCTAAAGTATAGATGGTGGGGAGAGCCTTGTATATGTAATGTAATGGCTTTATTGTCAAATCAAAGAGTGACGAACAGACTAGACTGGTATCGCCAGTGTTCGTAGGTCCGTTTTCGAAATGTCCTTTATTAGTAGGTCGGCGTTCACTGGGACGGGTTTTGTAGGGTGTCTAGTTTCGTTGGTCGCGTTTCGTAGTCTAAATATTTGCTCTTTGGAGTAAATGGTGCAATATGTTCTAATTCCATGTTTTTAAAAGGTGCAAAATAATATTCTATTTGCATGTTTTTGAAAAGTGCAAAATATTCTATTTGCATGTTTTTGAAAAGCGCAAAATATTCTATTTGCATGTTTTTGATTGATTTAATGATTGATTGATTTAGCTTTATTGTCAGTACTCTTCAGTAGAAAACTGGTTTTACAGAGAAGACATTAAATAACTAAAATTAAGGACGGTTTAACATAAGACAAGAATATATAGTGTAATTGCTAATAGTTAAGTTAATTCAAATTGTAACGATTTTTTAAAATATGTTGCGTGAGTACAAATTTAAATTTTTCAATATTATTTACAAACTTAATAGATCTAGGTACAGATCGAACTCGAACTCACTGATTTCTGACGACGAATCCATTCTTAACAGAAGACAGAAGCTGATACTGAACTGATCGCTGCTTTGCTTGTAAACTAGCTTTTAGTTTTTTTACTGCACTTCTCTTTGTACACTTAAATGCAAATCATTCATACCTACATATTATACAAAGCAATGAATCTGCATACGAAGCAAACATTTAGACTACGAAACGCGACCAACGAAACTAGACACCCTACAAAACCCGTCCCAGTGAACACCGACCTACGAATAAAGGACATTCCGAAAACGGAACTACGAACACTACCCAATTCGACTAGACTTCATAATTTGGTCACCTTTAATACTGGGAATGTAAATTTCGTTCGAAGTCAGTGATGTCTAGCAAGGTAAAATAATTATTCTATCGTAAGCAAATTTTTGAAAGTACACCATAGTGGATATATAGGCATATAGTGTAGTAGAATTTGGAACAAAATTAAATTTTGCAAGAAGCAAGCACTGTACTGCAGTACTTGTACTTAATAAATACAGCTGTATAGCCATTTTATTTAATGATGGATACAAGCTATTTAAATAAAATACACCATGACTGTAAAGACAAGATTTGAGCGAAAAGCTAACTAGGTATTTGCGACATTTGCGTGCACTCCCCAACATGGGACACACGACATACTGTTACGAATCTTACGATTTCAAAGTTGAATTTGATTCAACTCGCCCACCCGAATCTCAGTAGTATTTGAAGTATAAATGGGCTTAAGATTTCGCGAAATCTGACAATGTGGGATTTGGTAAATTCCGAATCCAAAGTGAAATCTGAAGTATAAGGGTAAAATGTTACTCCAAATCGCAATGCAATCCAAATCCATCTTTCTAGTCTGCACACTACGTAAATTTTTATAGGATTACGGTACCAAACCTGTACCAACGTGTGGTGCAAACGGTGCTAAAAATATTATTCTAGTGAAAGCAGTATGTGATATAGACACCAATAAAATGCTATAGCAGAGTTCGTTGGTTCCTAATGATTATTATAGTGACATCCATTTATGTGTGTATCTTGAATATTTATGCTAGATTTAGTGTCCTTGTAGTTCTTACGTTCTCTCTCGAGCTTGGGATTTCGGTGTAGTTTTTAGTTCATGCATATCTATGGAATTGAGCGATCAAATAGTGCATCAAATAATGTGGTTTTTATAAGAAGATACATGCTGTATATCAGCTTTCAATTCTATTCATTGTTGTGCGTCTTTGGCACGCCTTGTGTACTCACTGGATTGCAGTGCACTATTGGTTATAACTTCCAACTTCTTTCAAAAGCTATTTTTAATTGGTAAGAAATCACTTCATGAATATGTAATCTTGGGATTCATGTTCTTAGCTGTTTGTCTAAATGGTTTGCATTCAAAAAGCGAAATGTAAGTTGACCGTAAATTATTATTCACCGTCTCATCTCCCTTGTGAAGCAGGACTTCACGAGATAGATTGATGCGTAAAAACGTTTCATCTTCAACGACTCTATTTAAATGTCGCTCAATTTACTTGCAACATGTCAAAACGTTTTAGATTGAAATTGTTAATTCATCATTGCAAGAGTTTCGCGACTCTAAAAACTGTTGAGCGCAGTAGTTTTTGTTGTATGTAATTATTAAAATCATCTTTGTGCTTATTTACGGCAACAAGCCGGTTTCACAAAACATTTGAATAATTACATACCTACATAAAATTATTGTAATAATAATAATATTACTATTATGACTACATAATATGTATTGGACGACTCGTACGTAATCTTATGCCGTTACAACGTTGTTATATTATACAGAAGTTTACCTACTACAAAAGTGCCCTAATCTGTAAATAACAGCTTCTGTAAGGGGAGACATGGCCACTGCCTACTACTGCGTTATAGGCATAGGCTTATGGCTTGAGTTTCTATTAAAGATTGATGGTGAGTATACCGTTGCATTGTGAGCAACCCGGATAGAACGTATGAACAATATTAACAATGCGATTGTTACCTTACTTCATTGTACATATCTATCAGGCAACAAAACTGTGTTACGCTAAAATACTTTTATTCTGTCTATGCACTGGGTTTATCCGTCGCAGGTATCCTATGTGATCGAATTTTAGTATGTAAGATTAGCTTCCTGCAGACTGTCCAAAGTTATTCAAAAGCTATAGAAGAAAAGCAGTTGGAACCTGTGAACTGTGAGCACACATTCGCTTCAGCAGTTGTTTACATTGTACCATACATAACGTCGATTTGAGTATTGACCTTTAGGAGGTATGTTACTCGAATGTAATAGTGTTCTGTCTACGAGGCGAGCGGGTAGTAGGAATGTACTTTAGTAAGCACGAACTTACATATTGGAGCAACTCTACGTACCTTGCCGCTATGCCTATATCTTCTCAATTTGGGCATTTGGGGACTTCAGTCTGTGTAAAGCAAGTAGGCACTTGAAATATACTCTACGCTTGACACAGTATGAGTATAAAAGCTTTTATTCACCAATGAATGCTCCATGGGCCATTAACGTAATTTGTTCACCAATCGTGTGATAATATATATGAATAAATAATCTCGATAATTGTAGCTTCTCTTCAAGTAAATCTCAAACTTAGCCAGCACTCACTTCTAGTTTTTTATAGAAATTCCCTTTGAAACTACTTACCATTGTTATTCACGCAATTATGTATAATATGTATCTGCTCTTCTGAAAAGTTAGCAAATGCAAGTGCAAGTATTTATTGCCTTCTGCCATCACTTTAGAAGTCACGCATCGAGAAGCTGTAATTATCTAATAGTATCTATAGTGCTGAGTCTCTAGCCTAAGCTTTAAATTACAAAATAAAACTAATAAGACGAGGTCAGGCAAGATAATGAAACTCGCGCAGTGTACATGACCTGATTAGTAAAATATATATAAGCATTATAGTATTGCATTTGCAGGTGAATCTTCATTCCTAATCTTACCAGTCAGTTACTAGTAAAACACTATTTAACTATCAATAGTAAAATAATGCAACAATCTTCTATTCATCTATCTCAAAATTATGTCCCTTCGCTTATATTGTGAGACTTTCACGCTATATTTAAGATTTTATCAGTATGTGTAAGTTTATATTACTTAAATATAATTATCGAAAGTAATTAAGAAGTCTGCATTTTTCTTCGGTGCTGTTCTACTCATAAAATTTCCTCTTGTGGAAATCACTCTTGTTCTTCTATTATTTCTGTGTAGAAACTTAATCAGCTGGTCCGTGGCAGTGAAAAAAAGTCTTAAATAATGGTCATTAGTTTTATACAGTGTGTAATTATGTCAATATTATGAAAGGCTCCTTAACAATTTACGAACCCTCTGTTGCCTATTTATGTATTTATAAGTGATATTTCTACATAATTAATATAGAAAATTTATTGCCTCTGAAATATTAATTACATATTAACAAATATGTTGGGTGGGTATAAATGAATAATACGCCTTCAGTATTATAAATTATTAAAAAAATGTTATGTACACCATGTTGTTTTTAAAATTCAGCGATGCTTATTGTGTTGAGGACCCGGTTATTTTTCAGTTAAATTGTATTCTTGAGTGTAGGTAATTTATGCATCTGTTTTTATAGATAATCATGTTTTATTTCTGGAATACCTTCCAAGCTTAGGCTAAACAAAAACCTGATGCTTCCATTCCATCTGCTAAATTCAAACTTCGAAATTAAGAGTTTGTAACTTTGTGAGTACTGTATAGCTCTATGTATGTGAATACTACCTTACCTTCATTGGATTCTGCTATATATAAAATTACTCTTCCATAAATGCATCACTCGAAATGGAGTTGAATTGCAGGAAATACTTTATTATTGTATTTTTTTTAATGTACCAAAGACCATATTCATATACTGTTATTTGTGTTTCTAATTGTAAATTCAAGACGATAAATTTAAATTTCAAGCTTTTACGAGAAGTAAATTCTACTGGAATCGGGCATTCTAATAGTCGTCATGTCAAGAAGGTTGAAGGTTTTTCTCAGGATCACAGTTTTTTCCACTGTATATTAAAAAAAGTGTCGGTCTTGAATGTTATGGGATATGTTTTTTTAATTTTCGCCATACTGATAAAAGAGTAAGTTCTTCGTTATATTTTAATTGTAACTATTGATGGCACTGTTGGAAGGTTGTATTGTTTTGGGGAATTAAAAAAATATGGAATAGGCAATAAGCATTTATAGAGTGTAACTTGCATGCCTATTTAAGTATATTTATTTCTATGATATAGCTTAGAAGCTATTTGAATATAAAGCCAAGTAAACCAGCGGATTTATAAAAAAAATTGTTTGTGGTTTTTGTATAATTTATTTCAGCTCATTTAGTTTGTGTTAAAAACGTTCACGATATTTTGTCTGAAGACAGTTCAAATCTAAAAGATAAGAATCCAGTGGAAAATCCAAGTGAGAGTGATCTAATGTATTCGTTGCAATTCGAACAAACTAAATAATATTGTTAGTCAAACTGTTAATTAACAACTGGTCCTTTTCAATTTATGTCATTTTTGCTTCGAATTTAGTCATGTTTTGTAAACGCAAAAATACAATCGTTTGTTCTTGCAATAAAATTAGAGACATTATTAGAAACTCGACAAATGGGCTCATGTGAAATCTGTATTATCTCTTTTGTACTGTGGCTTAAATACAATGTTTTCATGTTTAATAAAAAAATTATTTAACAACAATCAATTAGTTTTTCAGTTTTTATATTATGAAATTCGTCACAATAAATGTTTAATACTACGCCATTCCACCCTGATTTTAATTCTTTCATACTAATTTTAATCTACTTTGGCACATGACTATTAAGATTATCTGCATAAACTAGAGAAATATAATTCTGACTCTGTGAGCAGTGTATCTCGGAAACTCATGGCTTGAAACATATGTTTAAAAGTACATATACTTGTATAACCTATACCAATATATATATTGTGTGTTTTCTTAAAATATGGCAGGATATAGTGAGAACTGCTATTTTTTCGAGCCAAGCTAAAAGACATAACCATCCACATTAGACTGTTTAATTCTCTTGTGAGTTCTATCTTGATGTATGCCGCGCCGGTTTGGGGACTACGATATACCGAAGAGCTAGTAACATTCCAAACTATGTTTCTCAGACGACTCACAGGCACATCCAACAGCACGCCAGGATACTACCTTCGACTGGAGACAGGAGCGCAGAACATAAAGATGCAATTATTTAAAGCACTGCTTAAATTTCTGAAGAAGACCGTGAATTCCAAAGAAGGGAGCATAGCATTTAGTTGTTATGAAGACGTCAAGCAGATCAAAACCAAAGACACTCAATACAACTGGATGCTACAAGTCAAAAAGATCTTTACCGACGCAGCTCTTGGGGAAATTTTTGAGAACCTAAGCAAAGAATACATAGCACAGCATGAAACAGAGATTCTGGAAAAATACCGACTTAACTGCATCAACATGGACGTCCAACAAATGCAGAGCTGCAGCTCTTTAAAACACTATGCCCAACTGAAGACACATGTCCTGAGATCAGAATACTTTGAAATGGGCTTGGTCTGGAACATGGTGAAGTTTGTACTGAATCTAAAATCTGGCTTACCAAGAATCGTCTTGAGAGGAAAAACCACCAACCTCAACAAAATGAACAAAATCTGGAAACAAGAGGGAAACTCAGACTGCGACCTGTGTGGGAGGGAGGCGGAAGACACACTCCATATAATGCTTAACTGCCCCCATTATATACCACCAAGAACTAAGTTTCTTAAAGAACTGACTAAGAAAGGACCTTCTAGAAGCAGTCTTACCCAGGAAATATTTAGCTGCTATCCTGATGCAAGAGGATTTGAACAACTTTTCAATTTCTGGGATGAAGCCTTGAGGATTAGAAACTTCTACTACAAATGTACCGAAGAAGGATGAGCTGACTACCTATCAGAGGACAAACTACCCCCTTCCCCTCCCTAAAGAATATCAACTGACGAATATTATCATATTTATACACTATTTCCTATCACCTATCTTATCACCACAAACAGCTAGAATATTATTAGCGCAACCCCTTTTTGTAATTTTTGTAATTCGCACTTAGTACAATGAAAGGTTAAAAATTGCTTAATCCAATGCTTTTAATGTTTTATGCTCTATCTGTATAGGTACGAAAAAACCAGGAATAATTCTACACGCAATCACATTACTTAGTAATGCATTATTATACAAACATATTTTAAACCAAGGATTAATTTATCTCGAATAATCAATCTGTAAATAATGAATGTTGTATGGGCTGAGGCCAAATCGACCAAATGAATAAATTATTATTATTATTATATAGTGAGAACTAACTGCCTGAAGTGTTTACTTTGCGCTTTCTATAGTCCTACCTCAGGCACGCTGATGAATTCATGCTAAATGTTGCTCGCCAATTTTAAGTTCATATTTCAAGATTATGAGATACACTTTCATTTTATAAGACCTTCTCGCCTTTAATGGTAAATTCGCACTCAGCTATGACAAACCCTTGTTGGCTATAATTAAGTCATTTGGGCATTTATTTTTAAACACGAATGATTTCACGTCATGCCATCCACCATTTAGCATGATGCTACTAACGTCTAATGTGCATAACTAAATTTTCGGATCAAATAAATGTATGTCTCTACGGGACCCCTATCTGGTGCTATAATAATATATGTATTATTCATACAAGTCTGTGAAAAGGGCAGACGAATTCACAAGCAAGAAACAGGAAGCGTCTGACACCGTCGAAAGTGTTTATTTTCTCTTTAGACGCCATCAAAAGAGCCGTCTACTCAGCCTATACGGACACATCCCACACATCCCCCGGTCGTTTTCCCCTGGATATTATCGTATGTGCTATCGGTGTACGCAGAAAACAAAAGTGAAATAAAAATTCAATTTTAGCCTAAAGCATAGCTAAACAAGTTGAGTAGTTTGGGTTACAATAACTTTCTCAAACATATTTAACTTTACTACGTGTATTACCCTAAGGGTTAAATAAAGTATATATATTAAAGGGTGAAAATTTAGACAGACTCACCCTAGTGGAAATCTGTATATGTGCTGATACGGGTCAAAAGACCAAGACTCATTAACTCAGTGGTAATGAAACAGATGGGTTAAACAACAGTGTAAATATCGATAAATAGAAGTAAACACAAGCAGAAATGAAAATGAAAGGTGATACGGATGAAAAATTATGACTTTGGGGTAAAGTAAAAATGCTACAACCGTATGGAAGCTCTAAAGATATTCAAGACGTCTCAAGTAATATTTTAGGCTTTTCGAGAGAGGCGGAAAAACACGACCTTTCATAAGCAGTACTTTTTATTCAATCTTCCTCCATCATCCAATTCAATCCCTGATTTCACATTCAAAGTACAAATGATAATTTAATAAATAATCGAAGAATTTAGGTTGGTTTCGCAATGGCCACATAGCTGGTCATCGTCATAAAATAGTTGATCTAATTTTAAGCGCGAATGAAATCTCTACAGATTGGGAATTTCGTAATATGAAATATCAAGAATATTACAGAATATAAATACAGAATATAAATACTCTAGAATTAAATAACAGTGGAAATATGTATGATTTAAGAATGACTAGTTGGAGTGAGTGGATTTATGCTCATCATGCAGTTTGCTGTTTACAAACAATCCGTGAACTAAATACTCATGCATCAAACAAAATATACATAGGCATGCGGTAAAGGATAAATTCATATATCATAGAAATGTACATGCATCATCATTCCTCATGCTCATACTGGCATTTAATAAAAGCTTATGAAAATGTATACTATAATTTAAACTAAAATTATGTAGTGCTTAACCTATGGTTGTACGTAGTGTGTAACGTTTGAGACATACCAGGTGTGAAAAGTACTCATATATGTATGTCTTAATATGTATTACCCTAAGGGTTAAATAAAGTATAGAGTTCATTGGATATGTGAGATAATATTACAATCCGTGGGTATGCAATTATTCTTCTATTCTTATTTTTACTTACTAAAATTTAATAAATCATCCCTTTATATTAGAATAGTGTGCATTGTAGGACCTTAAATAAGAATTTGAGGGGAGATGTTCGGTGTTACTGATCGAGGGGATATTGTCTGGGAGGGAAAATATCCGGGAGGAAATGCGCTACAACCCCATTGACAACTACATAATATAATTTTACCTGTGCGTACTGCTTGAAATTGTTTTAAATTCTTAAATTCTAGCAAATTGCCAGGTAGCGTAATCTTGAAATCTACAGTATGGATCTGGATGTAGAACATCGAACGGTTATTTTATCCATGTAATGCTGATTGATTGATATAGCTGCATTGTCATTAACTTTTCATAGTGTATGTCGGGTAAAGGATCATATTTCTACTCTCAATGATATTTTCTTCAATTTCTTTATGAATTTATTGCCTCCAATCCGTATCTCCGCACTCTTCCCTATTGGAAAGAATTACTCCCCTTAAAAATAGCTCTGCACTCTTGACGGGAAGTGAAGAGCAGACTATTAACATAATTCATGCAACATTAACATTATATTTTTGTATGTAAGAGTGTAAGACACAAATTAAAGATTGGGATTCAGTATTTAAAAGGAATAGAATTTACTCGAGGGAAATGAAGTCAAAGCCAAAAATAAAATTAGAAATGAATAGATCTGACGATGAGTTCTCTGTTTAATGCCGACCTATGACCTACTCCGGTACTCCAGACTCCAGTATGCTGCCCCAATTCAAATCGAACTTCAATTCAACTTCAATGCGTCGCTCAACATAAACTACACAAAAACACCTACATAAATACCTACATAAACCTACCTAATTTAGTTAATACTCTCACATTTGGGCTTACGCATATAAGCCCCCATAGAGGTTTATGATTTATCGATTTCATAAGTTTATAAGTTTTTAACAATATGATTAGGAGTTCCAGTAAATTATATTAATTATAATACGTTTCTAGACTTTTCTTCTGGTAATAAATAAAATTATTTCTGGGTTATTTTTCTTATCAACACATTTTTTACTACTTCCTACTTATTAGGCCAAACGGTTTCTCTCGTACTTATTATCACCAAGTATGAAAATATATTCAGAATCACTTGAAATTTGATATTAAATTTTAAAATTCGAATTAGTATGCTAGCCAGGCTACTGCAAGTCAGAAGCATAGCTCACAAGGAAAGGTCAACGCATGTGCGCCGATTTTCAACATAAGATTGTGTGCGTTAGATAGACCTATGGTAGTAAGCAAACGCACCACTAATAATTTTTTCGCAGGCCATGTGTATTGAGGTCATAGGTCATTTAAGAAAAAACGACCATGGGGCCCCGTTGGCATTTTGAATTTGCATGCTAGATCCCATAAGAAAATTTCAATTTTTCTTTTCGCGAAAAATTTTAAGAATATTAAATAACGCTATAAAAGATAGAAAATGGCTCCGTTGTGACTCTTGGCAATAAATCACTTATGGGTCGTCCATAAATGATCTCATCGAAATATTCTCATTTCTTGGACCCTATAACACCCCTGGTTGTTATTAGCTTTTAACCATTGCGTAATTTTGGTTAACTGCAACACGGGAAGCCACACACATTTGCATAAATCTATATGGAAAAGCTGACATGCATACTTTTGTATGCACATTATCCTTGGGTGAAAGATTTTTGCAGGATTAAAAAAAAATTAGGCATACATTGTTGTACTATAAAGTTGTGCACAATAGATTATACAAATAATCCAAAATGCAAAACATGTAATAATTCCTACACAGTTGTAAAAGTACAGCAAACAGACAAATCTGTTTTAAGTAGACATTACCCTGGTATACAATTACTTCGTCTTGATGTAATATTTATAGTCATTCATTTAAAAAAAATTGGCTTTTTTAAATCCTTAAAAAATTACCCTATAAGTCAAAGCTTAGGGTTTAAAAGTTTGAAGTTTTGGTGATGTTCTAATGTTCTACATAAATTATTGATTTATTGAATCCTTATTTTTGATGGTTGCACTTACAAAGGGGGTTGGATTATAAAATAAGTCTTAAAAGGTAAGTATGTTGTACATTTCGATGAAGCGTAAATTGGGCCCAATATGTTTGATTTGCGAAAACAAAATAAAAGTAGTAATGAATCGTCCGTAAATGACGGCAAGGGTAGTGCCGTATCGGCGCACATGTGTTGACCCTTCTTTGCTAGTTCAAAAGTACAGACTGAACCCTTGCAAGAGCATAGGGTGAACCTTTGAAAAGGGAACGCATTAGATCCCATTGAAGCTACATAAGTGTACAGATTACAATGATCGGCATAAAATGCTGTACAATCTATACTAAATTCAAAAATTGCGACGGAATTTAATTTTTGACGAGCAGCATTCACCGTTAGGTCGTTTATATACTTACTAGAATAATATTGTAGATGAAGGGCAAACATGATGCACTATCAATGCTAATCAGCTAATTTATTACATGTACCGTCCACTAACTAGTAAATAATAACAACAATTTAATAATGTAATAGCGAGGTAGCTGCTGCCTGCTACGCTACTCGTGTTATTTTTGTAATTAAAGTTGCCACAGCAAATAAGTGGGAGACGGCATAGTATTGTTTAATTAACTAATTTGTTTTTGGCGAAAACAAAGTGTTTCAAGGGTTTGTTTATAGGAACTGGATTATAATAATTTGAATTTGAAGCTTGTCCTTTAATACAGTGCAGTGCAGTGATTAGTATAGTTTCTTGCAAATACGAAGTATATCGATCAATATAATGTAGAATATAGTAAAAACAAGATGACGAATAATTGCATAAAATTGTATTTCATTTTGACCCATTAAAATAGGTCATGCATAATCATCGTTTTCCTGAATTTACAGCCTTCAGCCTGCATAAAAGTATAATAAGGAAATTCAAGCAGCCTGCTTTGCTGCTCATATAAGTTTCCTGATAAAGAGAAGGAATGTCAAAAAGCGCAGTTGAAGGAAGATAAGATACCTATATAGGTATACTTCCTCGAAATTCGAATGGGAAATACCTACTTGCCCTACCTAACCTACGGCGTTTATGTTTATTTCGCTTCAGAGAAACTTAAAGGAAGTGTGGGAAAGTAGGAAACCGACGAAACATAAATGCTTACGTTTGTACATACATAGAGCACTATAGTACTACTGATGTAATACTGCCTCATCCCGAAAAAGTAATTAATTACAACACTTACACTTGAAATTAGGTCATATTATATAATACGATTGCATGGCTACCCACAGCCTACTGTTAACGACTGAAATTGCCGTGAACGTTTAATTGTTTTTACGGCCTAATTCCTCTATCGATTTTCATATGCTATAGTGATTAGATTACTAAAGACCGGGCCGAAAGAACTATTCACTTGCTATTGACTTTGGTAAAAATTAATTAGATTTCTCTTGACACAGTCGATTAGGCGTTGAGAATCGAATCGATCGGATCGTTTCAAGTGAAACGCTGTCACACTTGAACAGTCGTCTTTTTAATAATAAAGCAAGTAATTGTATGTCGTATTCGTACGCTTTTAGTTAGGACGAACAAATATAATCCAACGTCAAGGTGTGCAAATTAAGTATTTTCTTTGAGCAAATAGAATCACATATCAGTCGAGTGAAGAAACGGAGAATGCACTTCACACAGCATGTAACGCACACGTAATACAATTTTCATACCGCCAACCAAACAAAAGAAGTGTCGTCACTTCTAAATAGGGTAAATAGCATAAATTGCAAATTATTATTAGAGTATTTCCTCATTATTCCACTAGGACGGGAAAATTTAAGTCGCCTTTGGTAATACAACCAAAAATTAAATATGCAACGTAAGGGAACCATTACAAACATGTATCTATGCACGAACCTTTTTTTGATTTATAGTTAAACGGACCAAGTACGTCATGAGGAAAGCCCACGGTTACCACGAGTTGATTGATTCAGTGAAAAAGCTAGGTTGGTGCAATCGTTCAATGTTCCGGGGATTCGGTACACATTCATATGCATAGCTAAACATATCCATCAAACAAAATATTTTCCAGTTACGGGAATATTTCTAGAGTTATGAAGCATGACAGAGATTTCTAAGAGAAAGTCTGCCCGTCATGCGAGGAGTGCGAGTGAGAGGGGTAACTAGGCTACTCGTATACCGAAGAAATGAAGAGTATCCTGATAGGTAAGGTAGGTAGGTAGGTAGATGCATGGTGATATAGCCTACACCCTTTGAATAATTACTATTTCTGTGATATAAGGTAAAACCAAACCGTTTTTGTGCCCATTAAGAGTTGTGGTTGTGACCGTTGTTATGGTGTTAGACGCACATGTTCGATTGCTTATGTGTAATAAAATGCTTAGTTCACCTTAGATGGTTAGCATGGAATGGGACTGACAAGAAGTTGCCAGCGTAACGTAATGGCAGTAATTCAGTGAGTGTTTGTGGGAAAGAAAAGTTTAACCACAAAGATCGATGTATGGACTATTGATCCAGGTTTCATATGAGAGTAAACATCCAAGACGACAGGACATGGAAAAATCCGTCGGAAACGGGAATAAAAAAGTTGAAAGTGATTATAACAGTAAGGACAGTCGGGAGATATTGAACTATGACATCAATACAAGTTCTGGGGAGCTAACAGTTAAGGTAAAGTAGTCTCTCATTCTCTCTCATATATAATTATTTTTGTTTCTTTCAGAGTGTTTCCGACCTCATAGTGATAGATATGTGCATGTAGTGCAGTGCTTACAACAATCAATTGAACAAAATATAAATACTGTAATAATGAACTTAATGCTTGTGTGTATTATAAGCGTGTATTGCAAATTGTAATTATTTTTCAAAGTTCTGTACTTTCTTTGGTCCTTATAACAATGTAGTTTTTCTTGAAGTTAAAATTAATAAAATACAAAATAATTTTCTTTGATTTCAAACTTCAGGTCATTTGCTTAGGAGATACATCTGTGGGAAAGTCCAAGTAAGCAGAATTTCATCTCTTACAAAAAGTTAAATTAAATTCACTTCCTTAGAAAAAGATTTATGTTGTCGTCAAGTATTACATCTAGTTTTATGGAAGAGCAATTGAAAGTACAAATATGTGCCATTTTTGCAGTCATAGTCATTATGTATATTTATTTTTATATTTAAGCAATACAACTCAATTTCATAATCATACACCGAAATGATTTAAATATTCAATATTCGTAGATTGCTGGAGAGATTTCTTGTGAACTCCTTTAAACCTCAGCAAGTTTCCACATATGCTCTCACCCTGTATCGGTATAGCACAGAAATAGATGATGAATCTATTGTTGTGGGTATGTATGATTCCTAAAGAAGTACATTTAAAATTTTTATTTAAAAAAAGTTAACTGGGACTTTCATTTGAAAATTACTAACTTCTAAAAACGATTTTCATTGATTTCCTATTATTATCTATTGCATAGATTTTTGGGACACTGCGGGCCAAGAAAGATTCTACTCTCTCCATCCCAGTTACTATCATCAAGCACATGCCTGTAAGTAGAAACTCGGCTCCACGAGTAATATGTGTTTATGTATTTTTAAGATACACGCTACGGTTTCTAATAATTTAAAATGTTAATGAACGCCTCAGTCACTTCAAAGTGACTAAGTGACTGATTAATACATAGGCACTGTACTTGTACCTAACTATGCGTGCGTCTTTAATCTTTGGCTGGTCGACGTAAAGTTGTGATATACTGTGACAGTGACACATGTCTCAGTCATGTAACTTTATGCCCACTATTGCCCACCAAAAATATGATTCCATAATTATTATGTTTGTTTATTTCGGCTGAGCAACTCACTGGAAGTTTGACGACGTGTAATAATAATTTGCCTCGTTTTCACTTGATCATTTAGGTATAATGGTATTTGATGCCACAAGAAAAGTGACCTACAAGAATCTTACTCGGTGGTATGAAGAACTAAGAAGCTATAGACCAAGCATTCCAGGTGATTATTTTCCTTTACTTATATCGTTGTTGACAGTGCGTACGATTCGAATTTAAAATACTACATATTTAATTACGGTGGCGGAGGACTGCACAGTGCAAATACTGCAAGTATGTACGTACCTACTATACATAGGAAGTTTTCTATCTCCAACTTTAACGCAATGACTAATGACACTTCACTATTTACTATGCATTAGACGATTCACACGCTACGGTGTGCAGTGCCCTTTTAAAAGTAGAGAGGTAGACAGACATTTTTTTGTACTGAATTAAGTGAAGTGCTTAAATGACTGACTCACAATGAGTTGGAGTTGGAGTCTAAAATTGTCAATGAAATCACCGCATTGACAATTGTCATTTCGATTGTAAATCCTTCGTACTTTGTCAAATTAACATTATGATAGGATTTGATGATGCATATATAGTAATATATGAAGAAAATGTAACATGTGACATGTTGAATGTTGTAGCTATAATAATATCTATTAAATTTTCTCACATGGTGTAATTTTGTATTGGTTTACTTTTCCCAGTGGTGTGTGCAGCTAACAAAATTGATGGTAACTTTCTCTTCATATTCTGATTAATGTAACATACAGATATTATTATTGGTTTGGATGACTTAGAATCTATATACTCAATCAATAAATATTATTATGACATGCATGTTAACGGGCAAAAGTAGCGAGTAGTGAGCAATGTATTATTCATAATTTGTTCTTACATACGTTGTGGTTAAGCGCGATAGGAAAAAAAAATTAATATTCTGAACTGGTTGTAGCCAACGCTGAAATCACAACGCGGGCTTTTGCCTTTCCAGAAAAAAACAACATTCCTCTCTATTACGTCTCGGCATCAGACGGAACGAACGTTGTAAAGGTAAGCATATTTTTCTTTTGTGTGGTTATAATAACATGGATTTCAATTTAATATGTTGTTATATTCTTTTGTTTTGGAAGTCTCTTCTTGTCGTGTAAGTATTACTGTGAGCATGTTTTACATTGGTGATTAGACTTGTGTAATTGGAAAGAAGAGACTCATAATACTTAACTCAATTTAATCGTTCATTACTTTTTTATTTTATTATTTCTATCTTTTTATGCTGTGTGCCAAAAAACAACTACCTGCCTACATAGTGCATATATATACACCTTGAACGATTTCGCTAATAATAATTTTTTTAATAGTTATTTCGTGATGCAATATCTGCTGCTGTGACTTACAAGAAAAATCCAACAGACTGGACAGACCAATTACTAGCTGAATTGGAAGACACAGGATGTTCCACAGGAACAACTTTGAGCTCCCCACCACCTTCACAGCAAGGAGAGATTCTGACTCAGTGAAAGAAGAACTTACCTGTTTTCAGAACATCCTCATACACACACACTATATAGCAACCAATCTGTATAATACTTTTATGACCATACCATGATATATGAACAGCACTGATGACAACCAAAGTTAGCAAAGATAATATTGATACTATAATCAAAATGTATATTTATTAATTCTTATCATAGAATATTTTTCTTTTTTCCAAACCAATAGGGATATTCGATTTAGTTAAATTTGTATACTCTTTCAAAGAATTTTAATTAAATGTCATAATAAGAAATATACATATAAATATATATTACTATATCTATATAACTCTTTTCATACAATAATAATTATATATATATAGGATTGATGGAAAGCGAAAAGTTTAAAAACAAAAGCTATAAATGACTGTATGGATACGTCACGGAATGTTAAAGTATATTATGTAACTGAGTCATAATTTTTATGGACAAATTAAAATGGATCAATACAGTTATTATATATTAAAATCAACCAAAAAACACAAAACAAAACAAAAACGCAAGCTTAAGAAAAAACGGATTGGAATCGATTCACTCGAAACTCGCCTACTTTGCTGCATGTGCTCTGCCCTTGCGGGCTTTTGGATTATACCCATAATAATTATTATGTACTCCGTATACATAAAGATTGACATGAAGTTTCTCTGAATTACTTGTGTTGACCATTACCATTGATGTGACAATGGACCAAGTTCAACAAGCTGTGATATTTATCTCTTTATTTGGATTGGATCTGTTTAGTTGTCAAAAAATTCAAGTTTTATGTTATTAAAAGCTTTCGTCGATCAAGCCTTTTGATCACATTATTATTAGCCTTCTTGCTCCAGAGATCTTGTATGTGTAAAGAGCGAAGTGTTGTGTGTGTTGTGTACTCCTAAACGCCTTGAGGTGGAACTAGAGAATGTTTCTTTCATTTATTTATTTCGTTTTCAATCATTTGCAATATTTCCAATCATCAAGTTCCATCATTGACTAAAATTTATTGGCTAAAGTGTATACCAATTTAACTCATTGTCCGTCGTCGTCTTAAGTTGAACTCGCACGATGTGCAGTGCCTTGGAATGAGAATGCGAGTATGTGAATGGAAAAATCATTGTATGCTTTACGTTTTAATTAATTTTTTGAAAGTGTAATTTGATTTGAAACAATAAGACTTATATAGTGGGAAATGTTTGTAGATTTATTAGTGAATATATTCATGTAAAATACAATACAATACGCAATACAATACACAAATAATAATTTATATATCCAACCATGTCCGAATTGCAGTGTATAAATAAATTAGATTTTCAAGTCAGGCAGGTTTTAAATAGTTTTACATTTCTATTTAGCGAGTGTATGTGTATACTCAGAAAATATACATTTCTCCCAGTTCACAGACCCGTGTATGTATGTAGATACATCGTTTTCAGTCTGGACAGTGTAAGTTATGTCGTGGCAGAAAAGTTTATAGTTATACATAATAAATAATTCCACAGACAAATGCTTTGGGTCTGTCGCTCACTCGATAGATTCCTTCTGTATACTTTAAGTTCTACCACTGTCTGTCTATATATAGTGCTCTCATCGCAAGCCTGTCTTGCAGAAATTATAGATTTTTATGAATAATCTTATGCCATTTTTACAAATGAGGCACACTTTGCTCTTGCTCGTAACTCAATCTTTCCATTGCTTGTCTCTGGTATCGTGACAAAAGTTGTAGTCTGTAAATCCTTGTAAAAGTTACAGACAGGTATTGATATTATTTGTACGGAATTTTGGTCGTCTACAAATAGTCAACAGCTACATTAATTGATAATACATGCCCATAAAAAGAGTTAATCGTTAAGTTAGCCAAGTACTACAAGACCTTGTAGCACTTCAGGTACCTAGATGATAGATGTGTAGTTCTTAATTATGCTAACTTAATATAATGTCTCAATTTATGTGCATGTAAATACAATCAAAAGGACTACACCGTCGTCTTCTTGTAAACATTACGAGGAGTTAAGTACCTAGTAATAACTGACAAACATATTCGGTCACATCAGTACCAGAGCCAGCCAGAAGCCAGAAACTATGCAATAACAGTGAGAGCCAATATTCAACTAGCGACGTTATTATAAAGTGGGTGTAAATGTATTCAATGCTTGCCAAATGAAAAATGGAGATGAGAATGGAATTGTAGCGTAATCTATTCACTCAAGGAAGTAGTACCTTGATACATAAATGCAGTAAGTGCTATAACAATTTCAAAGATACTTATTTATGTGTGACTGTGGTCGAAAAAGTCATTTAATAGTATTTAACTGTTCTCGTTATTGAGAAGATGATGAGGAACACAACTCATTAACATACATTAAATAACAAAAAAACAAATTTAAAATTGAGTTCAAAGTTAAAATAAATTAGTAATAACAAAAACTGTGAACTGTAGGGCAAGACTGCATTCATCAGCACGTTTGTAAAGTGTACATAAGCCTGTATCCAACATCCATGTTTGGATTAGAAGTTCCGGTACAAAAACTGACGGGGACATAAGTCATGGACCCAACACGAGTTGCTACATTGACAAAACCACACAAAATAAAGAAATACAATATTATATTTTGTACTTATAGAATAAAAATGTCAGATTTGTATGCTCTCCTGCTCCTTAATCGGCGTCACTTGCTGCTGCTATTCTGTCAAGATGGGGGAAAACTGATAATTGTATACATGCTGGAATGGAATCACATCTCTTACCTGTGAGTGTTCCAGAAGTTCCGAGTGTTTCTCCACAATAATTCATTTGATTGACTGTTAGGTAGTCCGTAGTGCAGGTCTGAGGTGCAGTTCCTATTATTTCATACGGTCGCAATGTAGGTTATATTAAAATTTCAAATTTTACAAGCTACAGCTACAGAACAAATTACTTCAGTAGGAACACAAACCTACACATGTCAATCTAAGTCTTTAAAATGTCCATATTTTATTATTTAATTAAAACAAAAAATGTATCTGCTGACCTGGCACCATGAAGCCGCAATTGCTAGAACAAGTCGAAGATAAGAGGACGCTGCAGTATCCCGTTGGAAGTTGGAAGCACTGAGTGAAACAGCTGCCGCTACTAATCATCTCTCCTTGTCCGTCCTTGTAATTCAATGACTGAATCGTTCCCGTTGTGTTTCGGATATACTTTAATTTAAAAAAAAATGATAAAAATGCTGTTAAATTTTGTGGTACCTCTGGATGAGACCATGCGAGCAGTAATTTACTTACCTGGTTACACCCGGTTGGGGGAGCACACGCATCGGTTGCTTTGAATTGTACAATTCGAATTTTCCAGCTTCTTGGGTCAGCGCCTGAGGCCAAGGTAAAGGTGATCGTGGCAACACTGGGCAACGTTTGACGAGCCACTCTAAAGAATCCATTTTGAAGACTCCTTCCACCAATGGTAGCCCAGTTAATGTATTCTACCCAGTCAAATATAATTCTCATATAATTGCTTATTTTTATGTGATACTATTTTGAGACTATTAACAAGTTCATTTATTAAGTGAGAGAGGAAGGTTTTAAAATTTACCGTCTTGCCCTGAATTAAGGCCGCAAATTGCAGGTTTCGTTGAAGTACTAGAACTGGTAGTAACAGCAAAAGTATCATTTGAGCATCCACCAGATGGACCTCGAATATCGAATGTAACGAAGTCAAAGTAAAGCCATTGAGCCTAAAATACAATGTTAAAGTTCAAAGCACGAATCTATTTGATATTTTCAGGAATAGAAGAGATGTGTCATTTAATCCGTGGAACATACAGGGTATATTCTCAAAAGTTTGTAGCAATGAAGGAAGTATAATAATAAAAAAATGCTTACGTTTGTGAGCCTATTCACGGTAATAGAGCAAGTCAATGGTCCATTAGAAGGGGTAGGGTAGCCGGGATTTACGAAATACGTGTTATTTCCTGTGACAGTTCCACCGCAAGTGACTTGGACTATTGATTTTAAATACCATTATATTATAATTCCATAATATGCTTAAATAATGTGCTTAATACACATAAACTTGATCAGTAATTGGAAGCAATAATGGTAGCATACCCGAACAGCATACTCCATAATTTCCGGCGCAGGTTCCCATGTTAGTTCCTCCCATGTTAGTACATTCTCGAGCGGAATAGCATGTCCCAAGATCGCCGTTTGTCGCATTGCAAGGAACATTTTGGAATGTTACAATGCTGAATAGTCCACCCGACACGACTGAAAAAAATATTTTTCAAAATTATGAAAATAGAAATCGGTGACAAATAGAAGATAGATGCACAGTTTGAATTAGATTTTACCTGATGCCCGGCCATCCCTAGTAGAATCAACTTCTGAGGTATTTTTTCCAACCAAATTACTAGGAGCGTCTGTAGAAAATCCTTGAGTTTGTCCAAAGTTATTTAAAAGTGTAAAAATAACGAGGAAAGACAACATGCTACAAAAACTTTTCTTGATCACTAGAGAACCCATTGTTATAATTTTACGAAAACGGAGTGATAGTATAAAACTGAATCTTTTTGTGACTGAGAAGAAGAGATGAGAACACTGTGCTGAGACGACTGAGGAACAACTCCGAAGCGAAACTATTTTAACCGTGGTTTTTCTTTGCACCCCAAACCGTTTCTTTCCCATTTGACCTAATGGGAGGCGATGGGGTTGTCATGAATTTGAGCGTAAATGCGGCCAACGAATTTCAAATTGAAATTTTATTTCAATCATAGATGCTAATGATGTTGAGAGAAGCCTGCACAAAATATTTCCGGTAATCAATGTTCTAAATTTTCACTTTATTTCAGAACACTTGCAAAATTTACGAGCTTTCAAGTTCATACATACGGAGAGCAATCATCTGTTGTCTCTATTGTTTTTCCTAGAAATACATACATGCAGGACCATTTAATTAGAATATTTTTTTCTTTCCGACGCATAATGTAAGCATCTCATGGCGTCAACGACAATATTCAAAGTTGTTTTAAGTAAAGTTCATTTGCACAGTAACCGACTGAACTTCACATACACTTAAATTATAATTAAAGCAAAACATGCACTGAAATTTAAATAACTTGTGGATCACCAGAATGATTATATTATTCTGCCTCTGTCTCAACTAACTGAACTTCCGAGTTTAATCCTAATCAGTCTGAATATTCAATAAAATTGACACAAATAAATAAAATTAACTGGTTTAAAATCTATGTTCAATTGTACCCTCTTTATAGAATACAATGGTTTTTCATGTTCTACATCTTTAATGAAATTTAAATGGAGCTTCCAAATCTTTTCCCATAATACTGTGTGACTAGGGTACAAGGAATGTTGGCTTGGCTGTTAAATTATTCATAAGCATATGAATTCACTCCTAGCTAATCCAAACATATTATATGAGTCTACCATACTACTTCTTATTTTATTCTAATTAAATCTCGCACAGCGTATTCAGGTAGTAAAGGGAAAATGGTCCCCGCAGTCAGTGCAGAATATTATTAGTCAGCAGGAGTAATAATAATTACGTTATTTTCTTGCTTTCATCTTTTTCAGTAAGTTTGTGATGCCATCAATTATAATCAACATAGAAATCCATTTTACTCTCGTCAGTATTTTTATTTTTTCAATCAAATAATGTAGTACTAATCAAATTTAATAAATTTAAATTAAATACATAACATTTTGTTTAGTAATATCTTATTTGCAAAAAAGTGCATTGTACAGAATGTCGCCGTCAATATTTTGTCACACGCAGCTTCTAATATCGTATAGGAAAAATAAATATTTTAGTGTTTTAGTTTTACCTATACTATTATCTTTGCTTAAAAGCCAAACTATATCCATCCTTTATCAATTAAAATTCTTACAACAAATCTTTAATTGAGCTATACATCAGCATCAGCCATCAGCATTCAATATAATAAATACTTAATATATAAAAATATAAACAAATTTAATAAAATCAACAAAAAATAAATATCTATGCGGCTGCTAATAAATAATATAAATCATTTGGACAATTTGCTTTGTTTAATAAATAAATAACATATTAAGAAAAGCAAGTAATAAAGTAAGAATATTCTCTTAGTATACTTACTTAAATACTTTTAGTCGTATCTAAGAATATACGTCACCGTCACGTTTTAGTGTGGTAAAGCTGTGTCGTGTAAGAAATCTTGCGAACACAAGTGAAGGCGAGAGGTTTTTGAAAAATCAGAAAAATCAATAGCTGTTGTTTCTGCAGGGCGATGTGAGAAATCGGTGAAAATAAGAGGCGGAGATGTGGAGGAATTAAACCAACTGGTACCAGTAGCCGACGTTGGCGGCAAATTACGAGCAACCTCAGAAAACTGGAAAGAACCCTTTTACTGTACTGTTGACGTTGACAGACGAATTGACGTTTGCATTGGCATCAGTGCAGTGGCAGGACGAACGAGGCCAAGGCGTACAAACATTTTTATCTTAATCTGCTATGCGGTAAGAAAAAAAAAATTATACATAATTATTATTGCTATTTAGTTATTTAGTGATTATAATATATTATTAAGTGCACAGCGACGTGGAGACTTAAAGAAGAATTTGAGTCTGACTGAGACCTTCTGACAACTTGGAGTTTAATTTTTGTGCTGGGATTTTGTGGTCACGAAAAATTGAGATTAATGATTGATTCATTAAATAACTAAATTTTTTGACTAGGTACTACAATTATTTGTAGATGTCTAATTGTGATACATAAAACAATAAGGCAAAAATTATACGCACTGTTTCTCCTAATTTATTTAGTCCTGTAAGGCGTTGAAGTAAAAGTCTTCATGCTACTGGATGTCCTTCAAATACAAGGCGTTGAAGTACATAATTGGTTAGTTCCAATACATCCATGCATAAATCCGATGAAAATTATTTTATGAATGTACGAACAACTTTCGTTTGGAGCTAAAAATAATTACAACTTATTGGTTGTTATTTGTATTATATTTCTGAAGTCTTCTAACTCCAAACACTTCCTATAATATGAAGCATGTGTATTTTAATTTGGATCTAATTAGGCTACTTAGGAGAAAGATTTGTATTTCCATATTGCAAGTAGTAGTAGTATGTCAAATAATCAACAGCAGTGGTCTGTTTCACATGTTTGTGCTTTTGAAAAGTAAGTAGGTATATGGAGCTCATAAAATGAACAGTCAGTGGACAACATTTAGATTTAAATGCTTTGGTATATCAACTACGATTTATAAGTTACATCTACATCGGAACGATGACGACTTTATGACTCGATTTTCATAAAAAGTTAACTTGACCCATCAGTTCCCTGATTGGCCCGCTGGTTTGAAAGATACAGCATTTAAAAGTAAATGCCGGAGATTTAAAACTAATTCCTGGGCAATTAAAATAATAAATTAGGGCATTTAAATCTAATTGCCGGGCAATTAAAATTGGTGAATGTCCACAGACTGATGAAGGTTTTGTAGATTTTGGTGTTAGTCTTCGAAAGTGGGATTTTCTCTATTTAAACGTGTTTACATCGTCGTTGTATACAATAACTGCCAAGCATTTTAATAATGTATTTCAAAGATAGGAAATTAGGAGTAAAAAGAAAAGAAAACTAGAATACTAGTGGTAAACTATATAATGTAGCAGCAGCAGCTATTATTTCATTTAATTCATTCTACTACTAAAAATGATTGTCTTATTTATTTACAATAAACCTAATGCATTATATTATCACTATTATCAGTCCACAAAGTGTGTTTATCGTTCAACTCACAGAATTTGTATATACTTTTTCGTGTGTCATATTTGACAATAGTAAAACAATATACGCTATAAGATTTTAGCGATGGGTCAGTTATTCTTTTCCCCGAATATATAATGCTGAATCGCGGTACTATACCGGTGCATATAATTGCAAGAATTTGAGTGGTGTAAGAGCTCACCGAATGCTTGACTAAAAGCTATAGTATGAGTTAGTTGTAAATTATGCCAAATAATTCAAATTACACTTACAGTTGCTCATTGCTGGTGTTTTTCATTCATGCGAAAAAATTATCCTGGTGCTGACATGCAAGGATTTTGTCTGTAGTACAAATTAAAGCCTCCACCGACGTCAATCTCATTAGTTCGCACGGCCACCATAAAGGGACCATTGCTTAAATCTGAAAATTGCAATTGGTAGCAAAAAATATTCAGTATCTTTAAATTGTATAGCAAAAAATATTCATTATCTTTATTTTATAAAGTATCAAGTTATAGAAAATATGGTAAGTCTGCAAATTATAGAAATGAAATTAAAAATAAACAATCTGCTGCTGTAAAAATTTTCAGGCTGATGGAATTATTTCAAAAATAGTTTTCCACAATTTTCTATCACGATGTCAAATTTGCTATAAAACGGCACATTTCTCATAGAGTTTTCAGAATTCTTAGGATATTTGTTTGATAATTTTGACATCGTGCTCATGACAGTAAAACAGAATAAATACAAAATAGTTTCATATAATTTGTATTGTACGTAATCTTGCTTTTAAGATAATTAGGTAGGTTTGGAAAATCTTATAACGGTATTATATGGGGAAAAGTATTTGTTTTTTTTAGTAATAAAATTTGGAGACAAATAACAGTATAAAAAAATTTTTTACATTGTGCCGTAGTGTGGTAGTCGTAGTTTCTATGGCCGCACCGAGCCTTTTTTTGCTGTAAAGTTTAATTAAGTGTCAATGGAAACGAAGTAAGTAGTTTCTAATCAAACCTGTAATAGGAGCATCTTCAACAATCGTTATACTGGTTGATCCATCGTTGATTCTTTCACCGCATAGGCGGATTCCATTGATCAAAATAAAATCATACGGGCAGTCTCGAAGCCCTACTCCGGCTTGACCAGTAGGTATAACTAATGCCCCTTCGGCTGAAAATATAGAATTGTATTTTTCAAATTTGCATTATTCTCTTATCAACAATGGCACTTTTTTTTACGTCCGTATATTGTCCGTGAATTATATTTGTGTTATGTAGACCTAAGTAAATAAGAAAGAAAAGTTAGCAGTGGAACTCTGCTGCTTTAGTATGTTGGAAATTCTAGAAGTACAATGTAACTGGTAATTTGAAAAAAATGTACCTAATATTGAATTAGTAAAAATGGTTTTCATGAAACATTGTTTAAAATCAAACGATCGCTGATATTCATCTATTTTCAAAACTATAAGGATGATGGAAAATTTGATTTATCTATTTTCAAAACTATAAGGATGATGTAAAATTTGATTCATCTATTTTCAAAACTATAAGGATGATGGAAAATTTGATTCATCTATTTTCAAAGCTATAAGGATGATGGAAAATTTGATTCATCTATTTTCAAAACTATAAGGATGATGGAAAATTTGAAAATTCAGGAAAAGACCGAGAACTGATATCCAAACGATTAGAAATATCAAATAATAAATAAAATACTTCTAAGTAGATTTAGTTAAGAAACCTACTACGTTTACCAGTAATTTCAATACGTAGCTAAAGTTTAATATTTTGTGTGTGATTTACCATTGGCGTTTACAATTTGAAAAGGTTGATAAGTTCCGTCTGGACCAGCATTAGTATAAGTAACACTACAAAACCCAGCTTCTCTTCGAATGCAAATGACATAGTTAAGGTTGTTCTAGATAATGACATACATACATTTCATTGTCTGCTTCAGAAAAAATGCTGAAAAAAAGCTTTTTCGTGGAGTAGAACTATATTTTGTGATACGATACTATACTACGAAAAATGTCAACGATTGATAAGGAAAGGATAAATGTGACTGGGACATTGTGTTGATAATTATTTACATAAGAACATATAAGAAAGAAGTTGTGGAGGTCGACTATAGTATATGTACCAGGTACTGCGGAGACGTATCAGTAATGTAATTGAAACTGCGAATCGTGCCCATCACCCCTCTGTGATATTGGAGACAATGTGACGGAGCACTGCTGAGATTGATTGTATCGAACTGAGTTATTCTGATGCTCCAACTGCGGGCCCCTTCACCCGTGGTCATGATTGATAATTGAATCCCGCTGGAGGAGCCTCGTGTTTCCACATAGACTGTCAGGATTTCAAAACTATTTTTTAACAATATTCTCAATGTTTTGCAAGTGTATATATATTCATGTAATCTGTCTATTGTTAAAAATAATTATTAGATGACTCCGATATTAGATTCGTGTCATTCGTGCATGTCTTGACCATATTCTTAATTTCTATTTGTACTCCCTAGAATCCCTAAGTTCCTTCGTAAAAGTTCTAGCGGTTATAGGACATATTCTCCCTGGAAGAAAATGTCCGTTTATCGCTAATAAGAATTGTTGCAGATTTAATGATTAAGGATATCCATAATTCTTCAGTACTAAAATACCATTAGTAATACAGATATAAATTATATTCAGATTTTCAATTTATTTAGTTACTGTGAGCTCCTGAGTTTTGGCCACACAGAATAGGAATAATGTTGTTAGTATCCTGACCGGATATCACAAAACGGTCGGTTTCACAACTTCCTGCAACTGGTTGTCGTAACTGTATAAAAACAATTAAAAAGCTTTTATTAATTTGTGTGTAATTCATAAAAAACGACGCCAAATAAATATATTACAGACACTAAAAGTAATATAAAGTAAAAGAAACAACGTCAGTGCAATTGTTTTTTTACTACTTGTAATTATATTCATTGTACAACAACCTAGCCTCCAGTTTGTACATATGCGTTAAAAGAAAAAAACATTCAAAAGAGCAAAAGAACATAGCTTCTGCACAAGCTTCTGTACTTCCTGTGCGTAACCTGAAGTGCTTCTTTGGGCTCTTAAGATAACGCAGAAGATGTGGCATGAGATTTTTGAATTTTAGGTTCTTAAGCAGCTCCTACTAAAATAAGGGAATAAGTTCGTACCGAGAAACTTTGAAAGTCCAGGCGTATTTGCTTTATTAACGAGCTCGTCTTCTGTACTTGAATGGTACAGGTTTGAACCTGGTTTGCTGCGAAAACGACTCCGGTATTAACAAAATACGTTTCATTTCGATTTGCCGTGCCACCACACCTTACTTGAACTATATTAAGTTTGGACAAAGCAAGCTTTGACAGTGATTTTTCCAGAATTATGCATACAAGAATGTCCATACAGTTAAAAACAAGTTTTGAATAATTGCTTACATATGCAGCAAACTCCATAGCCATTTGCACACTGGGTAGTGGCTGTTCCGCCAAGATCTGTACATTCTCTGTAATCCATCATTGATTGTAGTGAATTATTGGAATAAGACTGCTTAGATATTAACTAGGTACATCTATATTCCGCCGTCTGTCTCGCAAAGCCAAATGTACTAACTAGTAAGACGAGCACTCACTATAGAGCAGTTCTTTAGACACAGTGCAGTAAGCACTGAGCTTAGCGGGCTCGCTATGCACCCTTCACAAATAATTTTCCATTTTTGTCAACCATCTGTATATATACTGTTACAAATATTGCGAGTTGTATGCTGAGTAATTAGACTATTGTAGTTGTGCAACTGACTGAAAAAAGTATATATATAAATGAATTTTTGATTAGCTTATTGCGCAGCGAGAATACTCTGAAACACACTGGGAAAATATGACAATATAAGTAATTACCAATTAACTATTTCAAGGCATTTAAAAATCAACTTTACTGTGTATAAGTTACCTAGAAGTATAGCAGGTTCCATTTTGTCCAGAAGTCGATGTACAGGGAGTATTTTGAAACCGCACCAAAGTAAACAACCGTAAGACTGCAATAATTAAAGCAAAACATTATTTTTAGTCCTAACACTCGTTTGAAGTAGTGATGTCATATCGGGTGGGCATATATGCCTAAAGTTAAATCCGTAGTAACGAATGGGGTGGGTGCATAACTATAGCCGTAGGGGATTATTTAGGATAAGCTGAGTCCCACAAACACACTGGAAATTAAGATTATAGGAGAAGTGAATGGCAGGGGTATGAACAGAAATCGGACTAGAAGGTACAAGAGCTGTGGAAGGGAATCAGAAAATCAAGCATTAAACTTTATCTAGTTTTTAGTAGTGAGAACTTCTTGCATGAAGACAAACCTATTTGAATTCAATTACAAAGTGTTCATCGCAAAAATTAGCTTGGAGAAAAAGATACCTAACGAAGATTTAGCTTATTGGTGACCGATAAAGAAATCAATACGATCTGAACTCACATCTGCTGAAGTTATTGTCAAAGGTGATTGATGGTAATTGGGGCTTTACGAGAGGAAGTGTGGCTCCCTTTGTAGTAGACAATTTAATATCAGCAAGACCTGTTTTCCGATTGGACGCAAAACGGGTCCATAACCAGTCAGGGAAGATAAGTTGACGAGCTAATTCAGCCAAAGTAATCGTAGGATAATTTGGAAGTGGATTCGTCGTGCCATTTGTAGGAAGAGATGGGCGAATTGTATAAGCTATTACTCTTGATTCATTTGAAATATTTTCAGCATTTTCAATGTTACCCTTAAAGGGCTCTAGTGTATCAATAGCCAAAATTTTTTTTGCTAATTGGGTTGACAACTTATCAGAGTTGTGAGACGTGTCCAGTCTCTCTTCATGATTTACTAACGGCCTGCTCTCGTCCAAAGGTTTCATCCTTAGGACTGTTCCGTTGTGCAGACGAATGTATTTTTGGGTGTCTTCAAAGTCTAAAGAAATATTTTCAGAATCCATTTTGCTGTTCAAAGGTAATTCTATTACAGACCGCGACCGCCTTACCACTAAACGACACTCTGAAGAATTCTGATGGCATAAATATGTGGATCTCTCTTCTGATTTTGTGGGATTTTTAGGTCTCAAAATGTAGGATTCTGACGAAAATCCCACTATTTTAGCTGCCCCTCCGTTGTCAAAACAAATACACCACATCACCACGATCGCAGCAACCTCAAGGTTTTTTCTCACAAGTGCCATACCAATTGACTACTAGAAGCTTTAATTGTAGCCGACTGAGATGATTCCGACGAAATGAGATCTTACTAAATTTTTATCGAGGTTTTGATAGTCAGTCCTTTGGGTAATAAATGTGGGGTGAGTTTTATTTGTTTTCCGTCAACCCGAAGAAACTAGATCTTTTTCTCACTTTCATAAGGCCCTAAAGGAAAATCCCTCGCTTTTGTCGACAGACTATTGTGGGTCTCGTATTCAATGAAATCACAAAGAATTTAGCTTGTTTTGTACTATTTTGATTCACTTTTGAATTGATCCAGTTAAAAGACGCGAATAAATTTACAATCCGTCAAGGCTTCCCTCTAGTTTTCAACTAAAATGTTGCTCAACAGAGTCAAGCTTGTTTGTTTTTTTTCGGAAATGTTGAAGAATTTTATAGAGCAAATGGGTCGAGCAGAATACGCGTTGACATCAGACACATTTTCAAGTGCATCCACCGAAAATTTTGCTCATCATTGTGGGTGTGCATTTTGTGCGGAGCGTTGACTTGAATTGAGCTCATTTTATTTTACTTGCACTGTTAACCGTTCCGCTAGTACAATGAAAACGTCTTGTCTCTACTCTTTTGTTTATTGTAGGAATGTAATGCAGACACGGAAAACAATCGAGTATCTTCATGCAGTGCTGCTTCTGCTTTTTGTATAGGTTAAGGTATAGTGTACGCATATACTTTACTTGTGACATATTCAAGGAAGAAAGGGATAATGTTCCTGATTTTTATTCTTTGCTTCAAGTTAACTTGCGTTTGCGTATGTACATTCATAGAGTTAAGCCTTTTAGTTCACAAAGGAGAAGCAGCTTTAAAAGTGGAATTTTAGTTTCTTTTGATTTCAAAGTCAAAGTTGCGAGGCTAAGTGATTTGGCGAGGCTAATAGAGGGGTATTAAGTGCGAAAAAGGTGCCTTGGATTACACGTTAAATATTGGTATAATGTGGAATTTTTGGATGTGCAAGTAACTAATTTTGATAGTCATTGTGTGGATTGTTAAGTTCAGATTTGTCACTATTCCTATCACGGTGACCCACATGCTACATCACAGGATATTTTTCATGTGTGAATTAAACAGTTTGATGCGATGTGTCACCTTAATATGTCATGTACGCTGTCATTCTTTCAGTACACATGTAGGTGAGTCAAGTGAGTGTAGCTTCATGAAGCTGCGCGCAGTTTGAACATATTGGTTTCTTAACTGTACTTGGTGAAAAACAAAATGATGTGGAAAGTGAGTAAAGGGTTTTTTCAACGAAATGCTAAGGTATTAATATCATATGTATTAACCAAACTTGTACCTAAATGTATAAGTTTGAAACACAATAACGAGGAATTTGTTAGTAAAAGTGTATGAGCTGTTCAAGCGTAGCAATTACGTAAGTTTAATAGTTGACATAATTAAATAGTTACTGCTATCACTGCTGACAAATAGAAGTGACTTGTAACACAATTAGTGGTGACTTCGTAATTTTGTAAATATTTTTTTATTTCTGCTTACTTTATAGGTGGCCTCTGGAATCCAATAAAGTCCAATGGGGTCAGAGCAAAGTTCTCAACATGGTACCTCAAAAAACCGCGGGAAGAATCCCAAACGATCCCAGTCAGCTGGCAATGAAACAGATGCAAAGCAACGAGGCAATGAAAGAATCCTGGGAAATACTTCACCTAGACCAAGTATTTGCTCAGACTCAGATATTCCCTACATATCGTATGCTACCACTCGTCCCATAAGTGAAGGTATGCTTTTCCGACTTTATGCTAGCAAACCATAGTACATACAGTAAACTGATTAAACACATCTTTTTTGGGATGAGTTGATTGGATATGGTTGAGGTAGTGTGCTTAAAACTCATGCTTTTTACTTTGGATCTAATAGATCTTCCTGAACGTAAATCAAAGTGGATTGATACAAAGCCGAAGACAAGGGAGAAGCAGATAAACCGTGAGAAAAGGGACTCAAAATCTAAGAGTGCTGGAAGTATTGTTGTTGTCAAGGCTGCCTCAGAAGCTCCAACAGTTGAAAAAGATCCACTTTTCTGTAGACTAGCCGTAAGTTTTGGCATCATTGATTTAAGAAATAACATTATTACCAAGATATTTTGTGTATCAATGGTAGTCCAGAAGTAGTTAAGCCTGTCGGCCCAAAGTAGTAGTAGACAAGCCCAAGTTGCTTCTGGGCTAGTCCACAAGAGAAGTTCAAAAGATCCCGTGGGAGCCTTTGGTCTGGCAAATTCAGACTCCAGAGGTGGAATGACAGACAAAACTGATATTAAATCAATGTATTTTGCTAGAACTAATGATTCAAGGACCTAGTTAGCTGCATTGCATATCTTTGAAGTTTTTGCCTGTGAAAGAGTCGTATCTTCTGGACTAGACAACTAGGTCCAATTTCACAAAAAGCTAGTATCTCATTATGAATATGTAGGATGTTCAGAATTTTCAAATGTATATCCTAGCCATGAAGCTAGGCAAGTCATTCTGTTAACAGTCCCAGCAAACTACATTGATTTAAACTTGGTTTTGTTGCAAATCGAGCTCTGGAGTCTGAGCATAGGCAGACCAAAGGCTCTCGCCGGAGCTTTCGGATTACACTTGTGGACCAGCTTTTTGGGACAAGGGACTAAAACTGCTTCTAGACTATGGCATATACTTGTAAAAGTATCTAGGTTCTGATTGGGATTGGAATTGAAAGTCAGAATATTATATTGTTTAATTCATTGGTCATATTTTGTATACAAAATTACACAATTTAGTATGTAAGAATAGTACTGTTTTTAATGATTATTTTTTATATCATTTTCATTCAGGAGATTCCTCCATTTGCTCCTATAATACGTGGAAGTTTGAAAATCCCATGGACAAAGGATCCTGAAATCTCTGATAAAATTGATTCAAATCCCCTTGTAAGAATTGGTCTATTATATGAAGAGCGTTTGAGAAAACAAGTTGAAAGTGTAAGTTTAGAGCAAGCTCTTTTAGTTCAACGCATCAACGAGGTTGAGACTTCCGTTGAGTCAATCGTCAAGTCTGTTACAGAACGTCAAAGACAGTTCGCCAAAAACGTTGAAAAACTTAACAAAGTCAGCGAGTTGTCACATAGTCTGTCTAAGTGCCATTGCATTCTTAATGAGACGCTGGAGGCTATTGAGCTCCTTAATAATTTGCTCCCATCTGAAGTTCGACTTGAACCTTTTGTATGGACCACTGGATAGAAATTTCCTAATACTAACGATAAGTGTAAAATGTCAAGCAAATGTTATTTTTTAATTCAATCTGTTTATTTATTTTAGTATGAGCAATTATGTGTAACAAGGAACAAAAGAGTCAATATATATATACATACATTTCGTTAAATCGCCTCTGTGATAATTTTAGGTCTCAATAGAATAGGTTTGTATTGTTTGTGTTGGTTTTGTTGATTTAAGACAAAACAATCGTTTTGTCTGAGTACTAATTGTAAGTATGAATTTGTTTATAACTTATTAGTTAAACATATTTTAATGGTGCAAATTTTTTAATGACTCGAGTCTGAGTTTGACGGCTGTTGCAGATACTTAAGTAAATTTATTTAAGTAACCTGATTCTGTAGAGTTCATATTATATTTAAAGTTGTTTCTTGGGAATCTTTTTTAAATTATATATTTTTCATTGGGTTAAATGAACGACTTGCTTTCAGTGGTAGTAAAAATAAAAGTGTTCTTTAATCGAATGAAGTTATTTCCAATATCATTAAAACGTTAGATGGTATGTACGTTTTTTATGTGTTCCTCGAATGAAATTTTGATTTAATCAAAAAAATAAAGCTATGTTCGAATCAAGTTTTGAATTTATGAAAATAATTGATAATTGAATGTGGCAGTATTGTATTTTCGACCCATTAGGTATAATACACTGCAGTTACTGTGAGAGGCGAGAGGTATGATTCATTGAGCCACTCATGAGATGAGATGGTTCAGTTTGAATCTGCCTCTGTTAAATTCAAAGATATCAGGATATAAGCTTTCTTACCGCTGTACTGATTGCAAGAGTATAAGCTGGACTACACCAGTCATTGGAATAAAAATTTTTCCCCGTTAGGGAGGAGAAGCTGACAGAGTAAACCAAGTAGCGACAGCTGTCTCACGGCCACCGCACCTTGGATACGCTCCACCGCCGACCCCACTAGTGGCCGCTCATTTCAACAGAGAGACGGTGGTGATGCTTGTAGTAGTCAGTAGGAAGAAGAGCCTGCACTGTTCTTGGACTTATGTGAAATCACACAGAGAAGGGCAGATAGATACCTATCATTAAGCCATCTGCATCTCCGTCTCAGGCAGAAAACTACCACGGATATATGCAGACAGCACCCAAACTCCTTAAGCCCTCACAGCACCCCACTCAGCCAGGGGCGGACTGGTTACTTTTAGGGCCCGGCAATTTCTAATGACGAGGTTTAGCGATCAGGGGGCCCACACTGAGCCGAGGGGCCCAAGGCTCCCGTTTACGTAATGTATAAGGGATTGGGGGCCCATCGGGAATTTCCCGAAATTGCTTATGGCCAGTCCGCCCCTGGCTCCCCACTGATCCAGAGAAGAGGAATCAGATATAGAGAATGATCAACTACATACTAAAAAGTCTGCTATCACGTGACTATCACGTGACCGGCGTAAGCCAATTTAAACGGCGAGGAGTCCCGGACTCCTTGGCATTTATTAAATCTGAATTTATGGCCTTATGTCTTCAAATTTAGCATTGCTCTAATTCTAATTCTACGCGGAGGTCAGAAACTTTAGTTTGAATAGTACGCGGGAGGTACTATTAGAAGACATACAGTAATTACTTTATGCTATAACTATTAATAAACTTACCAATTTATTAACATCATCTCAAATTTCGAACGCATCAGAAAAATTTCAGAAATATTTAATACATATCTAAACACTAGCTGGTGTCTTTCTCAAAACCCAGATTATGAGTTTTTGATAGCTCTCCGAATGCATCTTTCATTCTTCTGATACTCAACTTAAACCACGTGATACCCTTTTAATGCGATTTAGTTAACTTCAAACTTCAGTCTGAAATGTTTGGACGGAGCGTGTAGCTACTGCTTGAAAGTCAACTACCATCTAGTTCTCTTTATAGGCGTCATTTAAATAAAAATAGAAATAAAAATAAAGAAAAGCTGACGCAATGAGAACGGAACACTTCTGAGCCGTTTAAGAGCAATGCATATTTTCGGAGCAGATAATGCGAGTGAATGAGTGCATGCCATGGCATCATTAATGTCTGAACAACATTAAACTGGTTATAATTAAACGTTAACAGCTAAACTGCCAAGGGTTCGTCCATAAATTACGCCATGGGTTGGGTCAGTGGATCTGCTGAGATGTTGATGACATCCTACTACTTACAGTTACTTCTTTTTAGTGTTTTTATTTGGCTTCAAAAATTCATTTGTGATTGTGCATTTATTATCGATATATGTAGGTACATAAATCTTAAGTCAAAGAAATTAAAAATATTAACTAAATTATCTAGGACACAGTTAGGAAAATCTGGAATTATTCATAGGCAAGAATTATTCCTTAAGAGTTTAAAAATAAGCGTATCGCCTGAGGGAAGGCGATGTGGATAATTTTGCGGGAGGTAAACTGGTTAACAGTTACTCAAAATTCGACTAACATGCATTATACAATACAGATTAATTGAATATATTTTGCATAAAATAGACATCCAGGCTGTTTCAAAAGTACAAAAAGAACCTTTGCAGAACAGTAAACAATGAAACTTTGAAAATCCAGACAATATCGCAGTACAGAGTTTATTTTTGTACATATGTAGTAAAATGCAACTCCAAAAAGGGTTTAAATGCCGACAATTCCGAAATCCCCCATGCCGACAATGCCGAAGCGGCCGTAATCCCCACCGACGAAAATGCCAAAACCCCTTATGCCGACAATGCCAGAATAACCTATGCCGGCAATGCCGACAACTCCTAAATCCCTAAAATCAAAAATGCCTAACTCGTACGCCGAAATTGCCGAAATCCCCGGCGACCATAGCCAAAACCCCAATGCCGGCAAAGCCAAAATCCCTTAAATCGACAGTGCGGGAATCCCATTTGCCGACAATGCTGACATTTTTTAGGCCAACATTGTCGAAATTCTTACACCAACAATGCCAAAAAATCTCCTACGCCGCCAATGCTGAAATCCCCAATGCAGACAATGCCAAAATCTCATATGCCGACAATGCCGAAATCCTCTATGCCGACAATTCTAAAATCAACTATGCCGTCAATGCCGAAATCCCCAATGCCGAAAAAGCAGAAATCTTCTAAGCCCAGGACACCGAAATCCCCTATGACGACACTGCCGAAATTCCGTATGCCGAAAATGTCTAATTCCCTATGCCAACAATGCCGAAAGTCCCTCTGCCGAAAAAACCGAAGGCCCCTATGCCAAAAATTCAAAAATATCCTTTGCCGACGATGCCCAAAAATTCCTATAACGATAATGCTGAAATTTATTATGCCGACAATGCCAAAATTCCGTATGCCGACAATGCCGAAACCCCCAATTCCGACAATGCTAAAATCTCCTATGCCGACAATGCCGAAATTCCGTATACCGACAATGCCGAAATCTCCAATGCCGACAATGCTAAAATCTCCTATGCCGACCATGCCGAAATTCCGTATGCCGCCAATGCTAAAAACACCAATGCCGACAATGCCGAAATTCAGTATGCCGACAATGCCGACAATGCTAAAATCTCCTATGCCGACCATGCCGAAATCTCCCGCGGGCATAGAAAAGTGCACTGGTCCGAGGGTTTGGAATTTGAATAGTACACACTTGAAACAATACGGCATATATTAGGCCTAAGAACCGTATATCTTCTAATGCTTCGCAGGTCCCTAATAGTATGCGGACGGTAGGCCTTTCAGACAGAGAACATTGCCATTTAGTTAACTTTATAATAATAATAATAATAATTTATTCATTGAGTCGATTTGGCCGCAGCCCATACAACATTGGTTATTTACATGTTTGACTTTACAAAGGTAATTAGTTAACTTTATAATTATCCTTTGTAGGTGCGAATTTATCTACTTGTAAACACTTTCATTTCCTATTAAATCTGAATTTATGGCCTTATGTCTTCAAATTTAGCATTGCTCTAATTCTAATTCTACGCGGAGGTCAGAAACTTTAGTTTGAATAGTACGCGGGAGGTACTATTAGAAGACATACAGTAATTACTTTATGCTATAACTATTAATAAACTTACCAATTTATTAACATCATCTCAAATTTCGAACGCATCAGAAAAATTTAAGAAATATTTAATACATATCTAAACACTAGCTGGTGTCTTTCACAAAACCGAAATTTATTATGCCGACAATGCCAAAATTCCGTATGCCGACAATGCCGAAACCCCCAATTCCGACAATGCTAAAATCTCCTATGCCGACAATGCCGAAATTCCGTATACCGACAATGACGAAATCTCCAATGCCGACAATGCTAAAATCTCCTATGCCGACCATGCCGAAATTCCGTATGCCGCCAATGCTAAAAACACCAATGCCAACAATGCCAAAATTCAGTATGCCGACAATGCCGACAATGCTAAAATCTCCTATGCCGACCATGCCGAAATTCCGCATACCGAAAATGCAGCAATCCCTAAGGCCGACAATGCTTAAGTCTCCTATGCCGACAATGCCGAAATCCCCAATGCCGACAATCCCGAAATTCCGTATGCCGACAATGCGGTAATTCCTTTGCTGACAATACCGAAATCCGCAATGCCGACAATGCTGAAATCTCCGATGCCGACAATGCCGAAATTACGTGTACTGACAATGCCGCAATCCCCAATGCCGACAATGTTAAAATCTCCTATGATGACAACGCGGAAATTCCGTATGCCGACAATGCTGAAATTCCGTATGCCGACAATGCCGATATCCCAAATGGCGACAATGTTAAAATCTCCTATGCCGACAACGCAGAAATTCCGTATGCCGACAATGCTGAAATTCCTTATGCCGACAATGCCGTAATCCGCAATGCCGACAATGCCGAAATTCCGTGTGCCGACAATGCCGAAATAACGTATGCCGAAAATGCCGAAATTACGTATGCTGACAATTTAAAAATTCTGTATGTCAACAATGCTAAAAACTCCTATTCCGACAATGCCGAAATTCTGAACGCTGACAATGTTGAAATCCGCATTGCCGACAATGCTAGAATCTCGTATGCCGACAATGCCGAAATTCCGCATTCCAAAAATACCGCAATTTCCAATGCCGACAATGCCGAAATTCCTTATGCCGACAATGCCGAAATCCGCAATGTTGACAATGCTAAAATCTCCTATGCCGACAATGCCGAAATTCCGTATACCGACAATGCCGACAATGCTGAAATCCCCAATTTCGACAATGCCAAAATTCCGTATGCCGACAATGCTGAAATTCCATATGCCGACAATGCCAAAATCCCCAATGCCGACAATGCCAAAATTCCGTACAACGACAATGCCGAAATCCGCAATGCCGACAATGCTTAAATCTCGTATGCCCACAATGCCGAAATTCCGTATGCCGCCAATGCTAAAAACACCTATGCCGACAATGCCAAAATTCCGTATGCCGACAATGCCGAAAATGCTAAAATCTCCTATGTCGACCATGCTGAAATTTCGCATACCGAAAATGCAGCAATCCCCAAGGCCGACAATGCTTAAGTCTCCTATGCCGACAATGCTGAAATTTCGTATGCCGACAATGCCGAAATCTCCAATGCCGACAATGCCGAAATTCCGTATGCTGACAATGCGGTAATTCCTTTGCCGACAATTCCGAAATCCGCAATGCCCACAATGATTAAATTTCCAATGCCGACAATGCTGGAATTACCTGTACTGACAATGCCGCAATTTCCAATGCCGACAATGTTAAAATCTCCTATGCCGACAACACGAAAATTCCGTATGCCGACAATGCTGAAATTCCGTATGCCGACAATGCCGATATCCTAAATGGCGACAATGTTAAAATCTCCTATGCCGACAACGCAGAAATTCCGTATGCTGTCAATGCTGAAATTCCTTATGCCGACAATGCCGAAATCCGCAAAGCCGACAATGCTGAAATTCCGTATGCTGACAATGCCGAAATTACGTATGCCGACAATGCCGAAATTACGGATTCCGACAATTTCAAAATTCTGTATGTCAACAATGCTAAAAACTCCTATTCGGACAATGCCGAAATTCTGTACGCTGACAATGTTGAAATCCGCATTGCCGACAATGCTAAAATCTTGTATGCCGACAATGCCGAAATTCCGCATACCAAAAATGCCGCAATTTCCAATGCCGACAATGCCGAAATTATTTAATTATGCCGACAATGCCGAAATCCGCAATGTTGACAATGCTAAAATCTCCTATGCCGACAATGCCGAAATTCCGTATACCGACAATGCCGACAATGCTGAAATCTTCAATTTCGACAATGCCAAAATTCCGTATGCCGACAATGCTGAAATTCCGTATGCCGACAATGCCAAAATCCTCAATGCCGACAATGGCAAAATTCCGTACGACGACAATGCTGAAATTCGCAATGCCGACAATGCTTAAATCTCGTATGTCGACAATGCCGAAATTCCGTTTCCCGGGAATGCCGAAATTTATTATGCCGACAATGCTAAAATCTTCTATGCCGCCAATGCTAAAATTCTGTATACCGACAATGCCGACAATGCTAAAATCTCCTATGCCGACAACGCAGAAATTCCGTATGCCGACAATGCTAAAATTTCGTATGCCGAAAATGCCGCAATCTCTAATGCCGACAATGCTGAAATTTCGTACCCCGACAATGCCGAAATTCCCTATGCTGACAATGAAATCCGCAATGCCGACAATGCTACAATCTTCTATGCTGACAATGCCGAAATTCCGTATACCGACAATGCCGAAATCCCCAATGCCGACTATGCAAAATTCCGTATGCCGACAATGCCGAAATTTGGTATGCCGACAATGCCGAAATCCCCAATGCCGACAATGCCAAAACTCCGTACGCCGACAATGCCGAAATCTGCAATGCCGACATTGCATAAATCTCGTAGGCCGGCAATGCCGAAATTCCGTATCCCGGCAATGCCGAAATTCCTTATGCCGACAATGCCGAAATCCACAATGCCGACAATGCTAAAATCTTCTATGCCGCCAATGCTAAAATTCTGTATACCGACAATGCCGACAATGCTAAAATCTCCTATGCCGACAACGCAGAAATTCCGTATGCCGACAATGCTAAATTTCGTATGCCGAAAATGCCGCAATCTCTAATGCCGACAATGCCGAAATTCCGTACCCCGACAATGCCGAAATTCCTTATGCTGACAATACCGAAATCCGCAATGCCGACAATGCCACAATCTTCTATGCCGACAATGCCGAAATTCCGTATACCGACAATGCCGAAATCCCCAATGCCGACTATGCAAAATTCCGTATGCCGACAATGCCGAAATTTGGTATGCCGACAATGAAAAACTTCGGCTCTGACTGCCGAGCAGAGCTGACCTGTTGTTTGTTTGTCCTTCTCTTACCTTTTTGTTTTTGACTACTGAAAGTCGGAGGCTTGGCCTGGCCTCCATCTGATACGGCGCTGGGTTGGATTGACACCCGTAAAACTGTCAGCTGGGGTTGAATTCCAGCCAACTGATATGGTGCTGGGTTACTAATGCCCGTAAAATAATTAGCGAAGTGGAACGCTGACTACATTTCGTAAAAACTTTTGGAAGTTACTTTCTGGAGTATCTGCTCAGCGAGACCATCCCTGTGGTGTGCTTGGGAGCCTTCCTGGATTGGATCGTAGTGTAGTTTTTGTATAGTGCTCTGCCTAGTTAATATTTAGTGCTTCTAAATTGATTTTTAATTCTGAGTGTTTCTTGGATCTGGTATGTATTTAATTGTTATTATATCTACCGCATTCTAAATTGCATCTAAAATAAAATTTGATACGCAAAGTAAGTACCAGAAAAGAAACTCGACATTTATAACTCAAACCCTCTGGCCAAGGGATGAGAACCGCCGTTTCTTAGCGGCATGACGCAGGTTCAAATCCCGCTCGGTGCAATATGTCAGATGGACCTAAGATCCACCCTGGGTTCAAATATCCCGTACTGTCCTCCCGGGTTACAGATTTTTAGATTTTATTCCCCATCTTTCGGCAAAGTCTGACATATTGCTGAGTTATTTTGCTCAAATTTTGTTTAATTTATTTTTATTTTATTTTAAATCCAGTATTTAATACCGCCTAGGGCTATTTATGTAAATCGATAAGTTGTTTATGTACTTAATTTACTATCAATACTAATATTAAATGACATATTACAAAGCAGGGAAAAATGAAATCTGCTTCATATGCAAACGTGCAGATGCACGAAAGCTTGCTATAAGATGTAGGATCTGTAAAACTCTATTCCACAACACTAAGTGCTTAAACCTACCAATTAGCAACATAGAGTTTAAAACTTTGATTAATTCTAATACTTGGGCATGCAACCTGTGTAATACAAATACTGATCACTCTATTCCGGAGCATGAATCATTTCTTCAGAACATTGGTAATAACAATGATTCTTTCTTCTTTTCCAATAATGATAAACTTATATCTAGCTCTATTCATTTTCAGCCACTTCCAAAAGGCTTTTCAGTAATGCACATAAATATTTGCAGTCTACGTTTAAAAGTTGACCAACTATCAATAATTATGTTTCAGTATTATGTAGATATCATGTGCATCACAGAGACCTGGCTAAATGCTAATACTGTAGATAGCGAAATCCATATACCAGGATACTACTTTATTAGAAAAGATAGAGGCACGGCAGGAGGTGGTGTAGGTATTTACATTAAGGAAAATATTAAGATAGAACAGATTAATGCTTCTATTTACTCAGCAGAATGTTTGGCTATTCTTATCAAACTTCCTAACACTAAACCTTTTGCTATAGTGAATGTATATAGGCCTCCTGGTCACTTGGTATATGATGATAACTTCTTTTTTGGACTATCAGATCTAGTATCATCACTTCACCAATATTGTATAGATATGCATATATTAGGGGACTTTAATGTAGATTTGATGTCTAAATGTAACAATACACGCTACTTATCCCAGTGTTTATATAAACTTAGCTTTAATCAGATTATTACCCAGGCTACTAGAACAACCTTCACTACTCGCACGCTAATAGACCATATCTACACAAATAATTTTAAATTTGTTAAAGCTTCAGGCGTTATTGATTGTGGTCTATCAGATCATGACATTGTCTACTGTGTATTAAAAAAGCCTAAAGTACATGTTGCTTCTAAAATAATTAAAAGTAGAAATTACAATAATATGAATATTGATGAGCTCAACCTTCAGCTACTGAACACAAAATATACAATGTTAAATGATTTTGACTTGGTTGACGAAAAGGTTGAAGTGTTTGAAACTCTGACTCATTGTATACTGGAAAAATATGTACCTATTGTAAAGAGACGTATACAGGCAAAACCTAATACATGGTTAGATAGTAAGCTTAAAAAGCTGATCCATAGAAAAGACCACCTGAAAAAGAAAGCTATTAGATCTAAATCTACACAATGCTGGTCTGATTATAAACTATGTAGAAATAAAGTAAATATGTTAGTCAGATATGCTAAAATTAACTTCTTTAGAGCCAAGTTCGAAAAATGCAAGACACCAAAAGAGTCATGGGATGCCTTTAAGCTTCTGCTTGTGGACAAAATTGTAACTTCTAATATACCTGAGCTAAAAATTAACGGTGGTATTGTTACTAATAAACAAAAGATTACAGATAGTCTAGCAAAAGCTTTTGTTGTTAATCATTCAAATGAAGATTCTGAATTACGTCAACTAGCTGAATCACTTAATACTAATGACCTTTCATTTCCATTAGTTACAATAGAAGAAGTTGTTTTTTTAATTAAGGACACAAAGGGAAGCTCAACTTCAGGTCTTAAAAATGTTCCCTCTAAAATTATAAAAATGTTTCCAGATGTATTTGCGCCTATTTTACGAGATATATTTAATCATGCACTTAAAACAGGACAATTTCCACTGAAATGGAAAGCAGCCATTGTAACTCCATTGCTTAAACCAAAGAATAACAAATTATTACCTACATCTTACAGACCAATATCAATTTTACCATTTCTTTCAAAACTATTTGAAGCAATAATATCGTTAAGAATTATGTCGTTTGTTGAAAATAATAAACTACTTTCCGACTTTCAATTTGGTTTTCGTAAAAGTAGGTCCTGCCTTCATGCTCTGATTGAATTGTCTCACAAAATATACTCCTCGCTTGAAAACAAGAAACTTTGTGCTGTATTGTTCATTGATTTGAGGAAAGCATTTGACACTGTTAAATATGTTAAACTAATTCAGAAACTTTATAACAGATATCACCTGCCCATTTACCTTATTAGAATATTATGTGACTATCTCACAAATCGGGAATTTTCTATAAAATTGGGTGAACATATATCTAACCCCTATTCACTGAATGGAGGAGTTCCTCAAGGTAGTGTATTAGGCCCAGTCCTTTTTATATTATACTTTGATGACATTACTGAAATACTAAAGGACTCTGCCTTATATGCAGATGATATTGAATCTGTAAGTACTGCTGACACATCGGTAGAATTAAAAATAGAATTAGAAAAAACACTTGAAAATGTTCATAATTGGTGTAAACATAATGACATGGAAATTAATTTTACTAAAACTGAGTTCATGGAGTTTACAAGGTACAAGTCAAGAAAACGCGGTGACTTTAATTCTATAGTATGTAATAATAATATTGTAAAAAAGGTAGATAATTTTAAATATCTAGGTATTTACTTTGATAATTATCTTAAGTTTGACGTACACTGTAACCACGTAATTAAGAAAATTATATTTAAATGTTCACAGCTTGTAAAATACAAACGTTTTATACCGGAGAACCTTATGAATATTGTATTTAAATCTTTAATTTTTTCTCAAATTGATTTTGGTTTTCCTGTGTGGGGAGCTGCGTCGGATAGGCTTCTTCAAAAGTGCCAAAGCACTATTGACCATTTCTTAAAATGTATTTACTTCAAAGGATATAGTTTTAATTTGAATGCTAAACATGTATTATCGATTCCTAACAATGCACGCACTAGAAAGAAAAAGATTGATATGTATAAGTTATATGAATCTTTTTCAATACTTACAGTTTTTGAAAGGCTTACCTACATAACCATGTCAATGACTCGAATATTTTTACATCAGTCTTTTCAATTATCTTGTCTAGTTGAAATCAAAAGGAAAGACAGCGAACGTTCTTCCCGACATAAACATTTTATGAAAATAAATAAATGCTCCTCTTTCTTTCACAACTCCTTTCAGTATCGGGCAGCTAAGTTATGGAATTCGATCCCATTGTCTATACATACTTGTAAAAATCTAAAAGACTTTCAATTTGACTTAAACAAATGGATAATTAATCGACGATATTTGTAAGATTTCCTTAACTTAAGAGTGTAAACTAATTAAATAATTTGTTTTATTAATAACTTCATTTGATTGTTTTAGTAGCTAGTAGTATTTGTTTATGTATGTCTGTATGTGGAAATCAGCCCTTGTTGCTGACATATTTGACAATAAAGCTATTACATTACATTACATTACATTACATTACAATGCCGAAATCCCCAATGCCGACAATGCCAAAACTCCGTACGCCGACAATGCCGAAATCTGCAATGCCGACATTGCATAAATCTCGTAGGCCGGCAATGCCGAAATTCCGTATCCCGGCAATGACGAAATTCCGTATCCCGGCAATGCCGAAATTCCTTATGCCGACAATGCTGAAATCCACAATGCCGACAATGCTAAAATCTCCTATGCCGACAATGCCGAAATTCCGTATACTGACAATGCTGACAATGCTAAAATCTCCTTTGCCGACAACGCAGAAATTCCGTTTGCCGACAATGCTGAAATTCCGTATGCCGACAGTGCTGGAATCCCCAATGCCGACAATACCAGAATTCCGTATGCCGACAATGCCGAAATTCCGTATGCTGACAATGCTGAAATTTCGTATGTCTACAATGTTAAAATCTCCTATCCCGACAATGCTGAAATTTCGTATGCCGACAATGCCGACAATGCTAAAATCTCTTATGCTGACAGTGCTGGAATCCTTAATGCCGACAGAACCGTTTCCTATGCCGAAAATGATGAAATCTCCCATGCCAAAAAGTTATTAAATCGTCTTTCTCTGAAAATACCGGTTTTCCTTTTGCCGACAATGCCGAATCTATTATGCAGACAATGCTGAAATCTCTATTGACGAAAATGCTGAATTCCCCTATGCCGTCAATAGGGAAATTGCCTATGCCGACAATGCCGAAATCTCTGATGCCAACAATGCCAAAATCCCCCATTCCGACAATGACGGAACCATTAATGCCGACAATTCTAAAATCAACTATGCCGACAATGCCAAAATTACCTATAACGACAATGCCTAAATTCTGTATGCTGACAATTCCAAATTCCCTATGACGACAATGCCAAAATACCTTGTGCCGATAATGCTAAAATCCTTTGCGCCGACAATGCCGAAATCCTTTATGCCGACAGGGTCGAAATCCGTTATGCCGACAATGCCGGAATCTTTTATGCAGACAAGGCTGAAATCTCATATGTCGAAAATGCCGAAATCCGTTATGCCGACAATGCCAAAATATTTTGTGCAGACAATGCTGAAATCTCATATGTCGAAAATGCTTAATTGTGATATGCCGACAACACTGAAATTCCGTATGCCGACAATGCCGAAATCCCCCGCGGGCATAGAAAAGTGCACTGGTCCGAGGGTTTGGAATTTGAATAGTACACACTTGAAACAATACGGCATATATTATGCCTAAGAACCGTATATCTTCTAATGCTTCGCAGGTCCCTAATAGTATGCGGACGGTAGGCCTTTCAGGCAGAGAACATTGCCATTTAGTTAACTTTATAATTATCCTTTGTAGGTGCGAATTTATCTACTTGTAAACACTTTCATTTCCTATTAAATCTGAATTTATGGCCTTATGTCTTCAAATTTAGCATTGCTCTAATTCTAATTCTACGCGGAGGTCAGAAACTTTAGTTTGAATAGTACGCGGGAGGTACTATTAGAAGACATACAGTAATTACTTTATGCTATAACTATTAATAAACTTACCAATTTATTAACATCATCTCAAATTTCGAACGCATCAGAAAAATTTCAGAAATATTTAATACATATCTAAACACTAGCTGGTGTCTTTCTCAAAACCCAGATTATGAGTTTTTGATAGCTCTCCGAATGCATCTTTCATTCTTCTGATACTCAACTTAAACCACATGATACCCTTTTAATGCGATTTAGTTAACTTCAAACTTCAGTCTGAAATGTTTGGACACCAGTCATTGGAATAAAAATTTTTCCCCGTTAGGGAGGAGAAGCTGACAGAGTAAACCAAGTAGCGACAGCTGTCTCACGGCCACCGCACCTTGGATACGCTCCACCGCCGACCCCACTAGTGGCCGCTCATTTCAACAGAGAGACGGTGGTGATGCTTGTAGTAGTCAGTAGGAAGAAGAGCCTGCACTGTTCTTGGACTTATGTGAAATCACACAGAGAAGGGCAGATAGATACCTATCATTAAGCCATCTGCATCTCCGTCTCAGGCAGAAAACTACCACGGATATATGCAGACAGCACCCAAACTCCTTAAGCCCTCACAGCACCCCACTCAGCTCCCCACTGATCCAGAGAAGAGGAATCAGATATAGAGAATGATCAACTACATACTAAAAAGTCTGCCATCACGTGACTATCACGTGACCGGCGTAAGCCAATTTAAACGGCGAGGAGTCTTGGACTCCTTGGCATTTATTAAATCTGAATTTATGGCCTTATGTCTTCAAATTTAGCATTGCTCTAATTCTTATTCTACGCGGAGGTCAGAAACTTTAGTTTGAATAGTACGCGGGAGGTACTATTAGAAGACATACAGTAATTACTTTATGCTATAACTATTAATAAACTTACCAATTTATTAACATCATCTCAAATTTCGAACGCATCAGAAAAATTTCAGAAATATTTAATACATATCTAAACACTAGCTGGTGTCTTTCTCAAAACCCAGATTATGAGTTTTTGATAGCTCTCCGAATGCATCTTTCATTCTTCTGATACTCAACTTAAACCACGTGATACCCTTTTAATGCGATTTAGTTAACTTCAAACTTCAGTCTGAAATGTTTGGACGGAGCGTGTAGCTACTGCTTGAAAGTCAACTACCATCTAGTTCTCTTTATAGGCGTCATTTAAATAAAAATAGAAATAAAAATAAAGAAAAGCTGACGCAATGAGAACGGAACACTTCTGAGCCGTTTAAGAGCAATGCATATTTTCGGAGCAGATAATGCGAGTGAATGAGTGCATGCCATGGCATCATTAATGTCTGAACAACATTAAACTGGTTATAATTAAACGTTAACAGCTAAACTGCCAAGGGTTCGTCCATAAATTACGTCATGGGTTGGGTCAGTGGATCTGCTGAGATGTTGATGACATCCTATGTTAAAGGTGGCCGTTTACGCAATGATTAGGGTAATGACAAGGGTGTCATATGGTCCTAAAAATATGGATATTTTGATGACGATATTTGTGGACAATCCCTAATCTGCTTGTGGTATGGTACAAATTATGTGTCATTATCGAAATTGGAAAACAATATTCGACTCTTGAATTATAAAGACTTGGAGAAACGAAAATACTAATACTAATAATTAAAAGTTTTTTTTGTAAGTATTCCTTAGTGTTTAATGCATAGGGATATACAAATATTCACCAATACTAACACCTCGAGCGAAGCCTCTGTAGTACCCTTGTGGACTAGTCCAAGAAGAATCCTGGGCTTGTGGACTAGTCTGATATTGAAACACTTGATCCATTTCAACAGACGTGAAACATATCATTTTGTAGCCTTTTGAAATCAAAAAGCTGGCATTTTCGTTTCTGACTTGTGGTCCATTCAACTTTTTTAAATGAATTTCTCTAAACAAATAAGATTTAATTCAATTTGGCTGGCTGCCATATGGGTACGTCTGGTAAGAAATTAAATGCTTTTTGTAACTTGTGATTATTACTAGTCCATGGCACCCCACATTGAGTACATGACATTAAAATGAATTAGGTCATCCGCGTTGAGTTGCTACTTGCTGTCTTACATGATAAAACATTCTAAAAGATTTGGGACACATTTCACGTTTAAATATTTTATCTCTAGTGTGTTTTTGTTTTTATGCAATTTCTGAAACGGCCAGGGCTGTACAATGAATTTCCCCACAAATATTTTAAAAACAAAATTTATTTCCGTTCACGCTATCAAAAGTAGTGACGTTTTAACCGAGAGGCTATTAAATTATAACAGATTGCTCTACTACTCCGGCACCTACAGAGTACTTGGGTAACTATTGTAAAAGACAATTGGCTTATAGGAGCTCACAGAGTAAAGCGTCTGACTCGACCAATCTCCTAGTGGAAGGCATAACGGACTAATATATTACGTACCGGGGGGAACCATGAACGGTATTGCGGAATTGCTCACGTCACGCTCCAACAACATAAGCATCATTCAATCAAACTATAAGTGATTACGAACTAGTACTTACAACTGGGACCATATCCTTATCCATATCCGCCTTTATTACCGGAAAATTTAGCTGGTACGTGTGACTGGGACTTGGAACTGGTACGTGTGACTGGGACATTTAAATGGTTCGTATGACTGCTACTTTAAAATGGTACGCATAACTGAAACATGCTACTGGCACTTTTACTTGACACAACCCAGTGGTACTTTTGTTTGTACCAGGAAACCTGTAAGAATTTACCAGTAAGTCATATGACTTGAGGAGGCTTAAGCAAAATTTAGGCATTCGGCAATACCGACATTGCCGAACTGGCAACTGCCCAAGTCGGAATTTTCGGCATGGCGACATGCATATACACTAACTCCTATGATACTAAAGTTAGGTTTTTGCAGTAATGCACTTTCAAATAATTAAAAATTATTATTGCATAATTCTGCTTGGATAACGAAACTTTATATTACGTATTTAGGCTTATTTATGGTAGGCCACTGCTTAAATGTCAACTACCTTTTGTTTTTCTTTATATGAATCATTTAAAAAGAATATAAATAAAGAAAAGCTGACAAGGGAATGGTTTTACAAGGTACGCGCCAATTACAAAAAGTCATATCTACAAAAATCAGGCTACTTTCAAATACTGTCAAATCTGTTTATAAACGACCTAAAAAGGCCTCCAATGCATAGAAAAACAGTCCCTTATATCGGTTCCCTTATACCCGAATATTTTTAACATTAAAACATAGGCTGGCCAACCAAATATTTTAAAACTGTCCCTTAAAGCCGTTTTCCCTTAAATCCGGATCCCTTGTAAACGGATTTGACAGTAGTAGGGATCCAAAGTAACTCGATTGCATTTTGCTTTGTTTGGTCACGGTAGCCCGCCAAAGTTTTAAGAAATTTTAATTTTAATATTTTGCCGCCCTGTAACTTCTACGAAAATACGATATTCGAAAATTTTCATTTTTTCGTCACATTCTTGAAAAAACAATATTTTTAAGGCCTAATTTTATCGGCCAATTTTTTCGAAAAAATGAAAATTTTTGAATTTTAAAAAATCCTGAAATAACTTTGTAGAAAAGTCTAAATGTTATAAAAAACCAAATTTCGTCAAAATCGGATGAGAACTGTAGAAGTTACAGGGCGGCAAAATATTAAAATTAAAATTTTTTTAAACTTTGGCGGGCTACTGTGACCAAACAAAGCAAAATGCAATCGAGTTACTTTGGATCCCTACTATTTGAAAGTAGCCTGATTTTTGTAGATATGACTTTTTGAAATTGGCGCGCACTATGTAAAACCATTCCCTTGTGAGACAATAGTTGGCAAGTACTAACTGCAGTACCAGTGTAAATAAATGCATTTACTTTCTTTCTCGGAACGCTACTGAGCCGTTTAAGAGCAATGCATAATTTGGGAAACGTTTATTCGTTTAGCTATTGCTGTTAGCACATAACGTGAGTGTACAAGTACATGCCATGCTGAGCAACATTAAACTAGTAATAATTAAATGTTAACAGCTAAACTGCTAACCTCATTGTGGCATGGTGCAAATTCTGTCATTCTCAAAATTGGAAAACGATATTCGACGCTTGAATTGGAGGAGAAACGGAAATACTAACATAAGCTCAAAATCAAAATATATTATGGGTTCTGATTTTGGATGTTTCTGATTCAGAACGTCAGCCACAGTTATTTACATGTAATTACACCGGCAAAATTATCATTGATTTGCTTTCCCCTGCGAGTTTAACTAGAGAGAAATACAACTTTATTAAAATAAACTTGACACTGTCGTCCAACGACGATAGCCCAAAGGACTCAGTATACGTTAACACAATTTTGTTACATATAGTTTATGCTGTTTGATGTAATTATATATTAGATTGTAAAAATTATTAATCAGTAGGCACGCAGGAAAACAAATGATGCACACATATTTGAACTGATTTTTTCAAAACGGAGATCACGATGTCTTCAATAAGCGTACTAGGTAGAAAATGGGTTTTCATGAAGTTAAGGAAAAATTTTGAAATCGTCCTTCGTGCCCCAACGTAAAGCCCTATCACCTGGATTTCAGTCAGGCCCCATAATATATAAAATATAATTACTTCTTTTTTAGATGCAAATATCGTATTTAAATGTTTTGCAATTTGGTTGGAGGAAATATATTTTAAATTACAAAATGCGATTTTCATAAGGTACTTCTAAAATAGACTTTGAATTATGCATTACTTGTAGAAATTTTAAATGATTGTCCAGTCCAAGTCATAAACCATTCGACCGGTGATGGTTATTGGAATCTTATTCTAGAAAAAACATGACAGTTTTTCAAACTTCATTTGAAAAAGTATTATTCGTTTTGAGAAATCCCAATAACATGTGGTACATTGATTGCAGGTCAGAAACGAAAATACAGGATTTTTACATCTCAAAGAGCTTCAAAGTGAAGTTTCACTTGTGTTGAAATGGACTCCCAATTACCAAACTGCAAGATACTTTTTTAAAACTGCTAATTAAATTTTATTAATCACTAAGTAATCGTAAGAAAGTAGTCAAACAATTTTCACAGGCAGCATGGGATAATATACGTGTAACTTACTAAAGTATCTCTTATCTTACCTCTTCATAGGCCTCCCTATGGTTAGAATTTGAAACTAAAAGAACTAGTACTACTAAAAGTATGTATCAAGATTATGCTATAAGAAGTGTTAGTATTGGGGATTGCTTCATTTTAAAATACAAGAGGCAAAGAAAAAATCAAAAATGCAGAAATAACAAGAAAAGAGACAAATTGGCACACGAAGAAATGAAGACTGAAGTCTCAAAACATTTCCGAGCCGTTTAAGAGCAGTGCATATTGGCATGCCTTTGTCCAATCGCTATATTGCTACTATTGTGTACAGATAATGTGTCCATGCGTGTACTTAGCACTTATGTATACCATGTATCACAGGCAATTTAATTTATTTTTAAATGTATTTTTAAGAGGCTTTTTAAGAAAAATATGTCGTTTATTAATTTAAAAATTTGGTGGACTTGTATAGCTTTTTTAAATATTTAGATTAATAAATTTTGGTAATACACTTTTAAAGCAGGCTTTGAATTACGCATAACTCGTAGAAACCTTGAATCTGTGTCCAGCCCAAGTGACACAACATTTGAACGGCAATGGTTATTGGAATCTTGTTCTAGCAAAAACAACAGTTTTTCAATTTTTTAAAAAACTGATTCGTTTTGAGAAATCGCAATGCAAAGTGTTGTATGGGTTACAAGTCAGAGACGAAAACACCGGATTTTTATTTGTCAAAGAACTTCAAAATGGTGTTTCACTTCTGTTGAAATGTATCAAGTATTTTAATATCATTTTATTTATCATTTCATAATATCAAATTACGTATATCGGTAGAAACAAAAAGGTTAGGTTTTAGGTGATAGTGGTGATGGCCACGCTATAACTCCTTCAGTTTATGCCCGATTTAAATAAAACTTGAATTTTTCCAGTGGCCAGTTCCGACTATCTTCTAAATAGTACTTGTTTCAAACCCTATTTATTTTTTGAAAAGCTAATAACGTCCTATGTTTAAGGCCTACAACTGATACAATAATTATTAGATCTTATGATCTGATTTACATCTATAATATATAATATATAATGCAGGATAGAAACGGCCATAACTCCCAAACAACTGGACGCACAAAGGTGCAAGGGGTGCCAAAAGACGCAGAATCTCTGCAGAAATACAGAGTAAAAGTGCAACATGTAGAAAAATGGGTAAGGCTAGCCCATGATATTGAGGCATGCAAAACACAAAATCGTAAAATAAGGAAAAAATCCGGCGCTTCGCCCCGGATTTGTTGACCGGGGGCGGGCCCGAAGTAGATGCTGAGCTTCAACATAAGCGCAAGACAATTTACGTTACGCTAAAAGATGATATAAGATTTATGGAAGCTCCCTTTCCTTCAATATCTATAACGTTAAACTTCGATATTTGAAGGACGTCATTATGGACGATCCCTGAATATCTATAACCTATACACTGAATATATATACCCTATTTCCAGCGTGTCTGACGTAGCAGACGACGACGACAGACCATTGAAAACTGTAGCTGAGATTGATGGGGTTTGTACTATAAGATATACTTGTATTCGTCGCGCAGAACTTTAAAATTACGTGGTATGTACATACATTTTCTATTTGTTTACACTTACCTATCCGTTTTTGAAAAGCTTACTTTTCTGAGTTTGGACATGGGTCCAGTTAACTGTTAATTGTGAAGAAACGGGCAGTTCGACCAAAGTAAAAAACAATACAGACCTACCCGGTTGCATTTGTAATAACATAAAATTTGTTCGAAGACAATCGCTTTATTGGTTTGACCTGTAGCGTCGGACCAACAGACAGACAGACAGACGGACGGAAGGACTTGACCATTTCATTAAATGCAGCTAAATCTCAGCATCTAAAAAAGGGGGTGGCCGTGCTCGCTAAGCCTTTTGAACGGCTCAACGCATGAAAGAGTGAAAGGTATCAACAGATGCAGAGGGAATTCATGTAAGGAAAGAATCTTTAGGAAATGTTGCATAGAAACAGCCTAGCGCGAAGCGTTTCAATCCGGTGTTTTCGTCTCTGACTTGTAACCCATACAACACTTTGCATTGCGATTTCTCAAAACGAATCAGTTTTTTAAAAAATTGAAAAACTGTTGTTTTTGCTAGAACAAGATTCCAATAACCATTGCCGTTCAAATGCACATAGTCCGAATTAAATTATTTACCGATTATTTGGCTTTTTTAGGGGGGTACGAATGACGGCAAACATTTTCAGTTAAATTTTTTTCTGAATCCATGTGACCAGACATTACAGTTGACGAAACAATTTTAAATTCAAACTGCTGGTTTGGCGCCAAAACGTTTTTGAATTTTAAATTTTAGCATTGCTTAAATGGAGAAACTTACTTTTTTCGATCCATCGGCCCAATGTCAGTTTTTATTCAAATTTCAAAAGGTACTATCTGTTAGATAGAGAAAATAACGCTCTTTCTGAAACACTTTCCAGAATTATTTACAAACCAAAATTATGCCTGCAAAATATTTTTCAAGTTTCGAAAAATTTAAGCTCGGTAGTAGTTCTTGTGGGGTTAATCACTTGCAAATACACATACAAATTACATTGTTTAGTGAGCCCAAATACAAAAACTATAATATAAGTATAAAATATTATGCAATATAATGAGTTAAATTATATTAGTATAAGCGCAACTCATGTAATCAACACATAGTTACAGTACTGCAAACATATGGCTAAGTCACTGACTATACTTACTATTCATAAGTTATCAGTATGTAACTCTTCCGTCTCCAAGACAACAAAAATTTTTAAAATGCCATAACTTTGAAAATTCATCACATGCATAATTTTGGTTTGTAAATAATTCTGGAAAGTGTTTCAGAAAGAGCGTTATTTTCTCTATCTAACAGATAGTACCTTTTGAAATTTGAATAAAAACTGACATTGGGCCGATGGATCGAAAAAAGTAAGTTTCTCCATTTAAGCAATGCTAAAATTTAAAATTCAAAAACGTTTTGGCGCCAAACCAGCAGTTTGAATTTAAAATTGTTTCGTCAACTGTAATGTCTGGTCACATGGATTCAGAAAAAAATTTAACTGAAAATGTTTGCCGTCATTCGTACCCCCCTAAAAAAAGCCAAATAATCGGTAAATAATTTAATTCGGACTATGTGAAATGTTGTGTCACTTGAGCTGGACACAGATTCAAGGTTTCTACGAGTTATGCGTAATTCAAAGCCTGCTTTAAAAGTGTATTACCAAAATTTATTAATCTAAATATTTAAAAAAGCTATACAAGTCCACCAAATTTTTAAATTAATAAACGACATATTTTTCTTAAAAAGCCTCTTAAAAATACATTTAAAAATAAATTAAATTGCCTGTGATACATGGTATACATAAGTGCTAAGTACACGCCAAGGCAAGTAGAATAATAAGGTACAGTCAATCGACTTGGGGGTCGGTTTCGACGGCGCCCCTCGTTTTTGACGTCGTCTGGCAGCCTAAAATTTCTGCCGTAATATAAATCCACACAGAACATATCAACTTCAACAGGTCAAAGGTCGGGCAAATATGGGCCAATATTATTGAACTAGGTGTCAAATGAAAGAGCACAAAACATAGTTCACTAGTGTGAAAATAGCATTGGGATTAGTTTCGAAAATTTTGAGGTAGACAGATTTTAAAATTTGAGAAAAAGCTAATGCTGAGCTTATGGAGTATACAAACTTCGCGCCAACTTTTTCTTCCACCTCACCACCAAAAACTCCCTCTCAAACTTTACCATTGCGATTGACTGTACCTTATTATTCTACTTGCCTTGGTACACGCATGGACACATTATCTGTACACAATAGTAGCAATATAGCGATTGGACAAAGGCATGCCAATATGCACTGCTCTTAAACGGCTCGGAAATGTTTTGAGACTTCAGTCTTCATTTCTTCGTGTGCCAATTTGTCTCTTTTCTTGTTATTTCTGCATTTTTGATTTTTTCTTTGCCTCTTGTATTTTAAAATGAAGCAATCCCCAATACTAACACTTCTTATAGCATAATCTTGATACATACTTTTAGTAGTACTAGTTCTTTTAGTTTCAAATTCTAACCATAGGGAGGCCTATGAAGAGGTAAGATAAGAGATACTTTAGTAAGTTACACGTATATTATCCCATGCTGCCTGTGAAAATTGTTTGACTACTTTCTTACGATTACTTAGTGATTAATAAAATTTAATTAGCAGTTTTAAAAAGTATCTTGCAGTTTGGTAATTGGCAGTTTTGAAATTTTTATTTTCTGTAAAGGTATTATGTTCTATTGTACGTAGTCGTATGTACTTAATATGAATGAATGTATTAAAAGTTGAGCTCTACCTATTTTCATCGAAAGCTTGTTAATGTTACCGTATATAAATTATAAAAAATAATGCATTCTGAATATAACTAACTAACTAGTAAGATTACGCAAGTACGTAAGCAGCTACGTATTATTTATATAACTTTTTTCAGTGTGTTGTTTTAAAGCATGTTTTTATCACGGAAATATAATGCTGTCTCCTACAGGTAAATCAGGGGTAGGCCTGGGCCTGGGCCTACCTGGCCTAGGCCTGTCTATGCCACTAATTAATGGAATCATTTTTCTTGCCACGAATTATTCGGTTTAAAAATGATTAAATGAAATGCTTATATTTATTCTAAAATCTGAAGTAATTCTTGTTAAATATACATTACCTTTTTTAGTATAATCATACATAGACATATGATAAACGATTACGAATTTGCTTACACCGATTTTGAGTAAGAATTTATTGAATTGATTATTACAGAAGCAGCAGTAAAATAAAGTTTGAATGGGACATGATTCAAAAAATCTTATCACGAATAAAATACTTAAATCAAGAAGATCCACAATAAGGTAGTAGAATAGAATGAAAAGAACATCGTAATTAGAACTAACTAACAGTAAGATGGTACGTGACAGCATAACATGCCAAATATATTCGAAGAGCGATACCCGATTCAAAATCCAGAAACAGAAACCAATAAATACCAAATAGCCGTTTTTCTTAGTCTTAGGGATCACTCAACATTGCAACACATTATTAGTAAGCAATCAGAGATGGAGCTTCATTATCAACTTGCAGAAAAACCTCTGTGCATTACTTTTCTTGCCTACTTGTGTCCTACTCTGAATCCTGCTTCCAATCTTAGCTTAACAATAAAAAATAATAATATATGGCCTGACTACATGAAATAGCTAACCACATCTTTAGGAAAACAGCAATAGAAAAAATGGTAAGTTATTTTAAAATAATGTTAATTCTACTGTATTCAGATTGCAATTTAGTAACAGTGGCAGCAATCCGAGCGTCTATTCACCTTCTATTTCTCTGTTTATAACAAAAATAGAATTTCATCTCTGACGATTGAGTACAAGCGTGTTGAATTAAGTCAGTGGTGGCGGTTGATTTGATTAATTTTTGCAGCCCCATTAAATTCATTTTAGAGTCATGGGAGGAGGAGGAAAAAGCAGTTCTGTGTTAATTGATTTTCTCATCTCAAAGATGCGCGTCAGTTTTCCCGAGATCGTACGCAGGATTCTATTTGCTGTAGCTGCTCCCGATGACGCTTGTGGAAAGCTGATTGAAATGAAACCCATGAAATAAACTTGTAGAGCTTGAATTTATTTGTGACTAAAGACACCTCTAAAGATGTTATTTTCCTGAATTAATGGACAACGCTTAGAAAGTGAGTCAGGAGGAGAATGGAAGATATTATTGTTTAGATTTGTACACCTGCGTCTTCATTGAAGAAAGCAAATGTAAAATGTTTAAACAAAGATAGTACAGAGCTCGCGTCTTCTCAAAATTGTTCAGCGAGGCGCCATTCGAACGAATATAACTTTCCAGCCCATTACATTGGACTATAATGCAGTCTATATTGTAGATTGAAGAAATTTTTGAAGAGATTAAGAAGCGAAGATGTTGTGAAGACGTTCAGTTGTTTGAGCGGATGAACTGTTAGTATGTCCGACTTGAGGAGAGAAAGGCGAAAGACTAAACCTTAACCTGTAAGTGGATTTTTTTTGAGTTGGTCATAATTTTTAAATGTCCTTAAATGAGAAGGAGTTTCGAAAGACGATATTTGCATGAGAATAATGTCATCGCAAGTCGGATTGGACCAGAAATATTAGGCATAAAGGGAAGAGGGGTATAGGGATGGGGATGGGAGAACATAGGGTATGACCGGGAAGATTTCTTGCCGTTCTTATGAAGCTTGTATTTTCATAAATGTCAACTGGCATCAAATAAATTTTCCAACATGTTACATTAATTTGTCTCCAGGTTTTTTTTTACTCTTTCCTTTTGATCATCTCACAGGTTTAAGTTCAAAAGTTGCTCAGGTTTTTGCTGCCGTTGAGCTGTATATGGTTTCTCGAGCCATGGTAGCTTTTCCAGCTCTTTTCCTTTGGTCTAGTGGGTGTCTTGTGTCTCCTACATGTTCACGCATTACATATTATGATCTTATTCGCTCCTCGATGATTGATGCTTTAGACCGTCTGTCTCTCCCTACGAAGTCTTTCTTCCTTTGATTTATACGCAGTAAGTTCCCCTTTCACATTCCGCTAGCTTTATAAACTCCTATACTATCTGATTGTTCCATTTCTGAAACTTTTATTTATTTTAATTCATTCTTATGCCCGGATTAGTTTACAGATATTTCAAGTTTTTAATCAGGAAAATGAAGTGGGTAGTACATGCTGAGCTACCGCTGCTCCCTCTCTCTTCTTTATAGCGCTATTGTCAACTGGAAGCAAATGCTATCAGGCACGTTGTAATTTTTGATTCAGTAGTGTAATAGCATAACATAATAATATAATGCGTCCTTTTATTATTCGGTAATACCTTCGAATAAAACAAAAATAAATATTATTACACATACGTAGGTACATAGTAAATCACTGTTTCTATTCCTTACCTGATAAAAATCTCGAGTACTTCTCCCGAGTCTCATATCTTTTGCTGGGAGCGTCCGAGCGCTGCCGTGCAATGGCTTTATTTACGTAATACATGGTTAAGTATGTAAGCAAGCATGTACACACAATTTGTGAGTCTAACAATGAATCAAAATTCTTTTCTCATATTATCTTGAGTCTGTAGTTTAGTTAAGCATAAGTGCCGCTTATTTCTCGCTCCTCGAAACTGTGAAATAGTACTTTGCTTAAACTCCAGCCTATTTATGTATTTCTTTCCTATTCACATCTCAATAGTTGAGTATAGAATAAAATCGCAGAATAGACTATGACGCACAAAAGTTGAGCGATACAATAACTATACTTGTGCATTGAAGACCTCCCTTTCAGAGAGTGATTCCATTCATAGTTATTTCAAATATCTTGGAAACCAAAGGTTGTAAATTATACAGGGGGAAAAGGTAATAGAATCTATTTTATTAGTATTTTTAGTTATTTATATTAATAACCAAATCTTTAATAGGGGGAAGACAGGACAGAGACAGAGATGTCCAAATATTAGAAAACTTGTGAGGGTAGTTTTAGATGTGCAAGGAATAAATGGCAGGGACGGAGGAGATCATGAAGCATGTGGTGCCGCAGCGGGTGATTTTTTTCAAATAGGAATAAAAAAGGAACTAACGGTGGAGGGTAAGTGCGGTTTCATTTTGAGAAGTCAAGAAGAAATATTTCGGTGTGACCGAGTCCGAGAATGGTTATTTTCTTCGTGAGAGGCTCGCCGCTTCAGGGAGCCGAAACATGAAATGTTCCTTCTAACGAGCTACCTAAGATGTGATTTATATACTTACCGAGTGGTTTCAATGGATTCTCCTAGAGTTTCTCCTACCAATGCATACAAATTGTATAATTTGGCGAAATGTCCAGCGTTTGAACTAATCCTGGAGAAACTAAAAGAACTCCTAAATTCCCCACAGGGTTCTCTCTCGTGTCATTAACGTTGCTCACTATTCCTAAAAAGTAACCCCCATCCCGCTTTTTAGTTTTTCGAATATATAATTATATATCGGCCTCCCCACACAAACCATACTAATAATCCAAATTATGTTTCTTTTAATAAAAACGTGTCACTAATATTTTTAGTAATTCCAGTTTTTCTCGGGTATTTCTCCATTTCTCCATTTAGTTCCCCTTTTTTTCTATATCTTCAATTTTAAAATCAGAAAAGTGAACCAGCTGCGTAATGTGTGCTTTACATGTCTATGCGTGATCATTATGTAGTTGTAATTTATTTATATTACAACAGTGCATAATTGTCTACATTTCACCCTTTTTATTTTTTCTATACCTTTCTAGCATGTGCTTCTCTTAATGGAAAATTTGTTAGTAAATAATTTCAATAATTTTTGAGTCATGGTATGAGTCTACCTTTTGTCACGGTACTACCCACGTTCAACGATGAGCTAGCTGTGCCTGTGTGCGTTTTACTTACGTTTTGGTCTCCCATTCTGCATGTAAAGGCCCTTTTTGTAGTCAATAGCCTCCTGTGGTTTCCCCTATTATGGAGAACATGAAAATCTTGTGCGATACAGAATTTTGCAAACTTGGCTCTCAAGGGTCGATTAAGCTGCGTGAATTCATAAACTGGAATGAGGAAAAGGATTTATTCCTTCCCTGTTGACGAGCTGAATAGCCACATTTGGAAATTTTACATGACCTGTAAATAAGTCAAATGCACAGTCGCAGCAGTTTGATAACATAATATAATGAATCACTCCGCTCCCGCAATGACATCGGTGCCTTAACCAAAAAAAAATTCTAATCTCTCACAAAACAGCGTTCTCATATGGAACGGTTGTGGAAACACTGAAAAACATTTCCCCCCTGCTTGAAGTGTAGCATGTCAGTAAAAGTTGCTCGAAAGTCAACAAGATTTTTGCCCGCTTTGCAATATAATAACTGACTAAAATATTAAAGGTCTCATTTTCGTAATCATATTATATAAATTTGATTGAATCCAATGGGCTTAACAAGTCTGTGAAATAGCTACCAGCTACCACGACCACGTAATTTCAAGGACGGTTTTCAAAGATGACAGAGAATATTATCACAATTTCCATGCACCAGTGAGTTTCCTCACAGAACGGTCTCTCCATTCAATATGCCACCATTTTCTCCCACTGAAGTAAAAATGAGAAAATGTCAACATCCAAAGTATCTGTAGATCTTTATCCATTTTCAACAACTAAAAATTGTGGCGCTGTATTACGATACGATTAAGTTTAACACCTCTCTTATTCTTTCACTATTGCAACTAAAAAGCAGAATCAGTCAGCAAGCAGTAGAAGACGTAAAATCTAAAAGTCTCTACTGAAGTCTGAAGTGTATAACAATGGGAAGGAAAGGAAAGGAATAACCCATCTTTTACAGCTTTTTTGGACTTCCTCACAATTGAGCCAGCCTGGAAGTACAGGACGAAGGATCTCTGAATACACATACTATGCCGTGTATAGTTACAACAATACATAATAACAGACAGTCTTAAACCTTGGGTTGTGGTGCTCTTGCTGTTCTGCTTGCATATGTAACTTGTCTCTGCTCCAGCTCCAGCTCCAGCTCATTGAGGGTTCTTCTGGAAATTCGAAAATAAATTAAATCTAGCAACCAGTTGTTCACGGTGAGAATAGAGCTGAGATTTTTCTGAATGGAATGAAAGTAACGAATCCATTGTTATGGCTCAAGCATGTCTTCTCAAAGGAATTACGAACACAAATATCGAGGATTTTCATGGCGACCACTAAACTTGTGTACCTAACCTTACGTAGGTATTTGTATAGCAAAACGAATGAAATATGAGTACATTCTGGGGTGTCGGTTTCTTCTTACATTTTACTGTCATGTTCCCACAGTACAGAAACTTTTCCTTTGCTCTGCTGTCCTTTCCTTTCTCGTATTCGTATTCAACTTTGCCTATCATATTTACCAAGATTCTTCAAAGAAATATTATTGAATAATTTTTATTTATTTCTTATAACTATTCTATAACTTGAAATGGTTGTGAAATATAGTTTTAAGCGTTCGTTTAACAATAGTCCAAATGGCAGCTGGACTTGTTTGATTCTGTCATGTATAGTTGCTGAGTGGTAATAGGCAGTAGACCCTGACTGCTATTATTACAAGTACACAAATAATCTTAAAAGAGGAAATTGACTAGATTAGTATTTGAAATTAAAGTATAATAGAAACGACAAGTGGTGATTTACACTTAAAAAAGACCTTGTTTACCTAGGTAAAGCACCTGCTATGATATACCGATTTTCAAATTCAAATACGCATGTAGTAAATTTGCAGCATACATACAAAAATAATCAGTACCATTATTAATTTTATTTATTGATCTTGTCGACAGACACAGACACATCAAGAGGTCCAGAGGTTAACAGGATTTTGAAGTTTTGTTTCAAACTGTATAGCTATATACTTACTACTTACGATTAGTTAATTACTTAATTAATGGTTGTAAATGTTGTAATACATAACAAAATGTCTTAACAATACATATCGCAAGTTCCAAAATACAAAAAAACAAATGCATTTCTAGTTAGTTTATTTTCTACCTATTTCACTTATAATTAAACTATGGTTTTTTTCCATTAATTATTTAAATTTAAAAAACATTTTACTTATGAAAGTAATGCAGTTCAATATTTTGTGCGTTCATTCACTAACTAGAAAGTCGTAAGTAGGTATAGTTGATAAGAAAAGTATGTATTCCGCGGCACTAATGAAGTAAGAAATTACTTTTGTGACATTATATACGTGTTGTGGTATTTAAAAATTTGACCATCGTTTTCAAATGTTCATATTTAAATCGGGACAATTTTTAATAACGGTCATGTTTTTGAGGGTGTGTAATTTAACCCGGCCAAATTATTTGTCGAATATTTAACTGCAAGGTTTTATTGCCGGCTATATATTGTACAGTCGGTTTTTAGTAATTACTTGCGATTTTGAGTCTGCAGTGTTTTGTCCTACGATAAAGAAAAGGTCTTTTGTACGCATACCGGATACCACAAATTCTCACCTTCAGATAGAATACCACGCGTCGTATTTCTTGAGTTCAATTCTGCAGAAGTGTAATCCGCCTAAATATCGTACAAAATGTACGTTCTCTACAAAGTATGTTGAATCTGGAATCTGGAATTACTTAAGATAACATGGCGGATCGTGCATGCGAGAAACAAGGACAGGGGACAAGGATACATCAACTAGCCGATCAGTAAGAGGACTCCAAGAATGTGATTGATCACCTGGCCCTTTAATGAATTCTAAAGCACAGCTCTCGCACACTTCAATAATATTGTATTACGTTGTTTAATTCCTTAAATATAATATGAATGGGCTTGAAGATTTCAGTGGTAGCAGAGTACAAAAGAAAGACCTTGGCAGTTTTCAGAATTGAATACATACATACATTATTATTCTTTCACATTTCTACATTACCTTTACTGACCATTGTAGTGTATGTTTCTTCCTGTTCTCCCGTTTTCTTCCCTAAACCTGTAAGGTCGCTCTGTTTGTCGCACTCGCAAGGATCATCTGCTCGACGACTATCTGTCCCCTAACCGTTCGCCAAAGGAGTACAAAATCAGTGCCTTTACAGCCTTTACTCCAGGGAAAGATCCGAAACAATGAAATCTTTGACTTGTCCAACACCTTGGAAAGAGAAAGCCGCAATGCATTTCGAAGTACACACAACTTAACCTATTCTTTTGATTACTGGGTAGACCATCAACCATACACATATATCGGTTTCTCAGCATGGGGACAATCGGGCTTGACCAAACTCCTCATTGTAGGTCGCAGGATGTGAGTAAAAACGTGACAAATTCTCCCATGGCTTCCCTAGGTAATTATATAATCACGTAAAATGAACTGTGAGTCTGTTCTGTTTGTGACCGTGAATGAATGAATGCGATATGACGCCATGAAATGCATTCAGAAAATATCAATGAAAATGGATAAAAGCATCCGCATTTCAGTTCCTTCTTGGCCTTACTTATGCATCCCTTATTTCACAAGTTAGCGGGCTCATGGGTCTGTAGCTTATGGCTTACAACGCAAAAAATAAGGTTGAAGTTGGGATTAGTTTTAAAAACCAATTGGGAAGTTCCGGACACGGGTTTTTTGCCTTCGAAAATTATATTTTCAAGACTGTGCATAAGAACTAACAATAAAAATTTGAAGTTTCCTCCCGTGTTTCTAATTTGCTTATTTTTTAACTGTATATCGCAATACATGACATTAAAATGACATTGAATTTCAGTATCAAAGAATGACAAAGTTGCGATATTTTGTACATAATATATTACCGCGTTAGGAGATTAATAATTAGAGATTGGGACCACCGAACCGTACATGATTGAGTGAAAATACAGATATTATTTCTTTGAATTTATGCGGTAAATACTGCAATCATATGTAGGTGGATATATGATTGGTTTTTATTTTCACCTCATTTGCGATGATGTTCAATGAGTAACTACAACGATAGATTCAGATACCGTCATTTTCATCGGCACATCTGTTAATACTAGTATACTCTGGCATATACCAGGCCAGGTCAGGTCACGCACTCTGAAATTATATTAGCTTACATAGAGTCAAAGTCACACTTCGTTAATTCTATAGGCTAACAACCTAACATAATTTGTAAGGGTTTCAAGCCATCAAGTCACCACCAGTCTTCTAGCCGTTCAGGATGATAATTTCTCGGTGCATAATGTCCCACAACCAAACAGAGTGATTGGCTTAAGTAGAGAACATCTTATAGCTTTTTTTAGGAGTTTCTGAGCTCAAAATACTTTATTGGCCAGGGCTACACAAGGATTGACTGTCACGCACAATCTACTCATCTTTGCACCAGCATGAGTACAACGAACGAAGAGCTTTTGGATGTGGATAGCATCAGAATGACACTGGAAATGAATCTATTGTCAACTGGTGAAGCATTGTCCCACATTTTTAAGATTCTATTCGTCAGGGTGTACGGAGTCAAATGTGAGCGTAATGCGTCTTTTATGTGATTGTCGGTGCCTTTTAGCCAGCATTTTGGAAAATTCATGAAAAGACTAACGCACCATGAGGTACCCTTCGATTCTTCCTTTGTTAAATGGGACACAAAATGAAGAGAAATACGAGATATTATTCATTCCGACAGGAAGTTAGTTGCAGATCTATACATACCAGGACATACCTATGTATACGTAATGTATGCAGTTGCTCTAGGCACGATAGGAACTTACGTCTGGTTCAACTAATGGTAATTCAGTAGTTTCCACCTATTCAGGGCGTGTATTTAATTCTTCCGTAGCGTCGCTTTCAGTTTTAAACGGCTATATACTAGGCATATACGTATTCATCATTGCTCATCATTGCCTCCATTGTACGATTCATAGAGATTACTTCTTGTGCTCTCTTGTGAAAGAGACTTCTTTCTTCTGATAGTTATTTATTTTGACTTGATTTTAAACATCACAAGTAGAATACAAACTTTAAATTTTTCTTAGCTTCTCTTCAAAATAGGTTTGGAGTACTGAAATAAATAGGGCAAAGAAGTGCAATACTAGAAGTACTAGAACCATAATTGTCTAGAAAATTGTCTTAGATTAAATTATCTAAAAAGTACCATTACCGTTTTAATTCTAACAGACAAACTCATACATGTAAAGTTAAGCAGTGAATTTATTAAGGGTAGGGGGTTTAATTCGGGATCCACTAATTGTAAGGCGTTTAATTAAGCCCAGGCCACACATAGAAAGAAACATTATTATTACCTACTACTTACTGCACTGATTTAAAATTTTCAGATTTTTATGCATATGAGTATGATATGTAATAAAACTAATCACCGTTTGAGAAATTTGAAAAAAATATTGTATACCGTAAATGACCGAATAATCTGCTGGGTGCTTATTTAAATTTTTGAACTGACAGACCTGCGATTATTTTAGCCTGGTCGATATTAAATTTAAGTTTTTAAAACTTGCGGCCACGCAATGATACTATTTCATACAATATTATGCTTAAAACCACAGTTTTTGTGTTGTTGTTATTAAATTTGACTGAATAATGTATATCAAAGAGTAATTTTTTACCAAAATTTGATTCTACATTATGATCATTCAGCTATTTTAAACATGTTCTATAATACTTTGCTATACCTATGGGTTATTTATAACCCGACACTCTTTTGTGACCCAGCGCTTATTTAGCTCTCGGAGCTTATTTAATGTTTTCGACTGACAAGTACTAACAACCGGGTAACTAAACTCACCATTCAGCTTTGTCTCCACCAATTTTTGTGATTTTGTTGTCAATAGCTTTATTTCTCTATTTCTAAGGTCGGATGTACGTTCGTCACATGCCTTTATACTCACTGCTTCCGATTTTTAATTTGTTTTACAATTAGAAAAAACTGTGTTTGAGGCAAATGATTACTTCTGCTGATCAATTTATTTTAAATGCAAACAATATAATATAGTTGATGATATCAAATAATGAAATAACTATTACATTTTTCGTACCGGATTCTCGATGTTTGAAAATATTAAACACTCAAAGTGTACGGATGAATTCTAATTTATTAGAGTACATAAATACTCAAAGGTAGACTAATCACTTTGAGATCGTACAACGTTTTGAAGAATTTGTGATTACTTTCAAGTTTTCGAGTATATAAGTTACCTATGCATAGATTTTAAGAGTTTCGAATACGTGGGTGTCTTAGAAATCGTGATTTTCAAAGTCGGTTTTCCGTGAACTTTGCAAAGCTGGAATTTTGGACCTCTGAATAATTCGAAAACAGTAAAGATAATCATAATAGCTTATATCATATAGTTGGTTCAATACAACTCAGAATTTACGACTTGTCGAGGGACAACAATTGCTGGATGGATCATCAGTCAGATGACTTGAGGTTAGATTGTGGAATGCACAACAGGTAAGTAATGAATGAATTTTTGTTGTGAAAGAAAATTTATTTATTTGTAGAGAACTTCAAGGGATCCTTCAAAAAATCCATACAATTGACACCAAGAAAGCCAAAAACCAATGGAACACTTAAGAAAGGGAGTGAAGAGCTCTACTGGAGATTGGAGAGGGAATATGTAGGTGGTATATTTTCAAAGGTGATTGAACTACAGTCAATATAGAGACTTAAAGAAGAACATAAATTAGAATTTGTCACATGGTTTCGAATATTTACAGCCTATATATTTCTTCTGTAGTCAAAAGCACTACCGTCATCTGTATTAGTAAACTCATTCATGTCATTTCCCTCATTCATCCCTATGCGACCCCCCCCCCCTTAAAGTTTGTTATTTGGACACTAAATTTAAAAATTATACTCTTCATTTTCATTTACCACCATGGATTTAGTACCATTACTTTAGTTTTTCCGCTTATTAGTCGTATTCAGATATCGCAAGTGTCATCCTTTTGACGTAGTATAAGAAACCATTACTGCACTGGAGTGACAGATGAAAGTAAAAAATTTTAACAAAATATATGAACTTACCTACTACCTGAATTAAAATCCAAATCCGACGAATGCGTGTGTTCGTTGCTGTTTAAGCAACTGCTTTTAAAAAATATCAAATATGCTTTTGGGAATGTCCGGTCCAGCTCCAATTAGGATTTGGTAAATAATTTATGATAATACTTTTAATACTCGCTCCTTCAGTGTTTTTAAAAGTAGAGTTGCATTATATTGTCTTAGTTGATGTACCTACGCTGTATTGACCAAGATTTATAGAAATAGAATATATCATTTATCTTTAGAGATTGTGTAGAAAATCTGAACATACATGAAATCTCAGATGAGAGTTGGTAGAATGGTAAGTAAGTAGTGGAGTCGTTCTGGTTCGGAGTAAGCTGCAGAACAAGAAGGCTTTCAACTAATTATGTGTCTGAAGAGGTGTGATTTGAATTCGTTTATGACGACATGCAGCCTGTGTGTACAAAGTGAGATTTTTTTTTAAATATTAAATATATGTAACATGGTTTGGGCTCATGTTGAATAGGACCACTCCGTGTGTGTGTGTGTGTGTGTGTGTGTGTGTGTGTGTGTGTGTGTGTGTGTGTGTGTGGAGTGTGTAAGAATGGAGAAGATAGACTGCAGTGTTTAGCATGTATAGTCACCAGGACCACAAGGATGAAAAAAAAACAAATGGTCGGTCTATCGTCTACCGATTCCTCTTTCACGCAATCTCATGACAAGATATTTTCTCGCGATAAAGTGACAATCGGTTGAGAATGTTAATGAGCTCTAAAGCTTGATAGTTATTGTCTGTGTAATCGTCAGTGAGTATGCACATACATGTAGACAAGATATAGAGCATATTATAAACGACGACCTTTGGAGCATCCACACTTACGCTCATGTTATGTTCTTTTGAAGCTTTTCAAGGCGGAGCCTTCTTTTCATTCTAATCATGTCGACTTTAAATATTTTTTATCTGTTTAGACTTTTTTAAATACCTACCTTTAGTGTGTGAAGTCATTTAATGATCTATGCAAATTACGTTTGTGTACTTCCCTCTTGCATACATCTTCTAATCGGGGAGTTTCGCCGTTTCGCGTCTTCTTATTAGTTGCGTTGCATATTATAGTAATATAGTATAAACGTCGACATGGACCATAGTCTCTTGGTTTGCTCTGAGAGTCCGAGTTAGTTCTGTTCTGAACACCACTGACTGAGATCACATTAATACCTTTTCATTCATATTTCATCGGAGGAGAGAAATAATCGTAAAATGTATCAGTTCCCGTCACAAGAGTTATAATATGGTTCCCGTGACTCATGCGGAATCCTCTCCTGATTTTTGAGGACGAACGATTAGATTCTTTAAGTCCTAGTGATACGTGCTACATATTTTACTATAGACGAAATCGATTCTGTAAAATTATACTATGCAATGGTAGCTTTGAGCAATTAATAAGCATATTGTCTACACTCCGGATTTCAGAAAATAACTGGACAGGCTAAATTTTGTATTTAATACTTTACTTATTTTATATTTTACTTCTTGCTTTTATTTATACGCGTGAAAAATTTTCTGTCCACACTCTCTTCACTCTATAGTGAAGGTTAACAAAATTTAAATGAGCCAAATCATACATAATTCTACAGTTAAGTGATTAAAATTAAACTTCGTATGAGCAATATTCCAGGAGAATAGAATCACATGTCATTGCTGCTCAAAAATTATGCAAATTAGATATATCCGTAAAAAACTGTAACCATAGAACTAACTTTAAATAAGAGGCCAATCTAGATTTAGGCTTAATACGATGCTTTAATGTTTGCTTACAAACTGCACTGAAGTACAAGTGCGAGATTTGTTCATTACTTATAGGTAAATTGTCCCTGCAGTTAGCATTGTTTCATTGCTTCTGCATAAGAATCTCTACGTATATACATACTCACTACTAGTGAGTCACTAGTCAGTTTATTTTGTATCTTGATGATGCCTATATTACGAGGAAGAGACGTGTTTCAAATGTGATTTTCCACATTCATAGATTACAGACATTACTTACATGTAATGTAGTATTTTACAGAGACATGCAACATCTCCAAAACGCACCACCTATTATCACATTGAGAACAAACTGTCCCTCCCACATCATTTGTACAAGCAGTGGTCGTACTTGTCAGGGATAATGGTTAATAAACGGTCATGTTAAACGCATTTAATCCTAGTCATAAGTTTTAGCTTGAGTTGTACAGTCAAGGGTCGATTGCGAGAAGTTGACGAGCAACAACAAGATTGTTATACAGTGTGTGGTTTCTCCCAGTGGAAATGATGATTATTTCTGGAAACCATAAGGAGGAAAAAAAAAGATCAGGTAGCGTCGAAAGAGGCCGGTCTTTAGTCTTGAGTACATTTCAAACGCCCATTAGATTATCACAAACCTCCGCCTCAAACATTAAACCATTACATCACCACAAAAACATGCACAATTCCATGCCACGCCACTCCACTATCCACTACTCTTCACTAACTCACGGCTCCACACACGTCACATATCAATACGTCGTGTCAGCATTAATCCAAACTTTCTCAAAAAGAATTTAAGAAACTAGCATTAAAAAGGCTATATTATATCCTTGACGTACTAAGCTTTTCCCCTCTCTCAGTCAGACGACTTTCCTGCAGACATATTCTACATAGTAGTCATAGGATAATGCAACATGCAATTATGACCCCCTACCAGTAATATCTCTTTGCCTATAGTTGTTACTGTATGATTAGTCTAACTACTATCAAGTTGTATGTAATCAGGGAGTTTTAGACCGAGCGCAACTCGTCAAAAGTTGAAATATCCTCTCTGTAAAAGACGTTTCAAAGCCATTTACTCCACACACACCATTCGGATCATTTGTATTTTATTAGCAGGAATTATTACTGTTTTGTGCTCAAATCTGATGGAATGAACGAGTCTCAAAAGCTTAGAGAATTTTCTCTTCAGGCTTATGGAATGTTTTGATTGCAATATAAGAAGCTCATAATGTGTCGAGATTTCTGCCGATACTAGACGTTTTTGGCCTATGCTGTGATGGGATCGGATTTGGAAAAACTTGTATGGAGGGGTTTACAATATACTCATGAAATAATGCTTTCACACACTGTCTCACTGCCCACCACATCCAAACTGTGTAAACTGTTTGAAACAACTTTGACACGGACTTTGGACGAGTCATAATATAGCGAGCGAAAGGGTACATTCTCTTCGAAGGGGACAATAATAAGAATACGACCAAGACGATTTAGCTCACGTCAGAGTACATGTAGTTCATTTTTTATTTGGTTTGACTTTACTCTTTCCTGTCCGCATTGTGTAACCAAGAAGGAAGCATCTTGAACCGGGAAGGCAGGGGATTTATGTATCTGGTCTGTATTAAAGAAAGAATTTTTCACCTCTCGCTCTTATCGTCTCGAACGAACGGGAAAACGTCGTTGAGAAATGAAGCAGTAGAGACGGAGAGGACATCATATGACAGAATGGTTAGTATGATATTTTCGTTTTAGTCAATTCATCTCTCGTCAGCGGTCGGTTCGAAACTTTTCATTTTCTTTCCCGTGTTATCATTCCAAAAAATCAAAGGACACAGATATATATTACGCGGAGGTACTTATGAATGCAGGTTTTGTAAGTAGGTAGGTAGGTAAGTCTATCATTGTTTTTTGTGTATGTTTTTGTTTGTTTGTTATGTATATGCATTTCAGTTACATATTTTTGTATATGTATACGTGTGTACACTACGAGTCGTTTTGAGTCAGTACTTCAAAGTTGAAGACCCCGTTCGAGAGACATGGAGAAGACGCAAGAAATATTTTCGGGTAGGTTCCTCAGTAGGGAAGAAGATACTGTGTAGTTCTGTGGAAGCTTTTTCTCCTTTACCCTACAACAGTCAACTTTATCAAATTCAACTTTTATCTTGTGAGATAAGGGAAAACACTGTTTCCGGAGTCAAACATTTAAGTCGGAAAAAAGTTGACGCATAGCGGGGAACACTCACGAGCTCTAGGGACAAGCGTAGACGTCGCAATAGGAACATTTCGATTCTAGTGCTTTTTGTCTAGTCGGTATTTATTTATGTGTCATGTTCAATAGGAGAATGGAAATCAGTGGTGGTTTTCTTCTCTTTTTTTTCCCCTTGTCCTTTTTTCCATACGTTTTTTTACATGAGATGAAGACAGGTCTTGTTCCATTGCTTGTATGGTCATTAATTTTTCATATATATTCTCACGATTTTATAGAATTGCGCGCCGATTCTCTGACGTTCTGTCCAAAATCATCAAAAATCTCGTCTAGTGTATAATTTTTACCTATATAACACTAGCGTACATGGATATCATCTAAGTTCTGACTTAATTCACAATTTTGTATATTGTGTATTGTGTAAACATATTATTTAGAAATATTTAAATTGAGCAGAGTTGCCAAGTAATAATAAGTTTTAGTCCCAACATACATTACAGCTGGAAAATAACCTTTGAAAAATAAAAATATAAGTTCTGGTATTTTTTATATTTTTTTAAAGAATCCTCAATACGTCAGCCTACGCTTCTAAAACAATTAATAATGAAGAAATCCAAACCCTCTGTTTTTAAAAATAATTTGATTTTTTTAAATGTCAAATGAGGCTGGATTTTGTTAGAAACAACCCGAAAGCTTTTAAAAGTTTGCCGTATGCAGTATAGCAAAATACGAGCAGTCACTTCTCGTTGTTAAAATTTTTTTAAATAATAGCTGTTGTTGATAGTTTTAAAAATGTTATCTACAACAATTTAGTTTGCCCCACGAGGGAGTTTTCAATTTATTATGTGAAAATGTGCACTTGTGACATCAAAAATACACGGACAACATTTTTATTTTGTTTGTGTGCAAAAGCAATATCTGTACAAGGAAGACGAAAAAAAGTTTTCCCCAAAATGACATCAAATCGTGCTAAGAAACACGTTTTCAATCCTCAGCTGGTGTTTGCAATCCATTAAAGATTAAATTTGAAACACTATGTAGGTACTGTATAATGTGATTTATTAATCACTCACAGCATCTCCTCCAAGTCATATAGTTTTCAGTTCAAGATTTTCGACGCCGATAATACTCTCAAAAGAAATATTGCAAACCCAAAAGTGAAATGAAGAAGACGACGAAGACGAAATAAAAGATGACGAGGAATAAAAAAAACATTATTCACGTTCATAGCCATATCCATCTGGAATGAAATACCGCAAAGAATATAGCATACACTATATAGCAGCTGTACAATTGGAGCCCTCCCCAACAAAATAATGTTGGCAGTAACGTTTCTCTGGGATCTGACAAGATCATTAAAAAATCCCCTTCATTTTTAAAGGTACTTTTGTATAACATTTTGAAGATATAGAAAAAAAAATGACGGAGTATCAAGTTTAGTTCTGTGATGTGATGGGATCTGTGCAATTGAATGGTCCATTTCCCGCGATCCCCCCAACACCTTGAACTCTACATAGTAATTGTCCTATTCAATCTCCGAGCTAGAAGTTTCTTACATTACACGCTTCCAACTGACACTTTGTCATCAGTCGACCTCAACACCGACTTTCGGTACTTTTCTTCCTCATCTCGCGCGGCCGTCATCCGTGGAGGTCGTCAATTGTAACACACACACACACAACTTAGCTCATCTGTCTTCATTTCATGATCGATTGCCCTTTATTCCTCAACAAAGAGTTATGATGAAGTCCCTCCACGGAGAGTATTCATCATCCCTTCACCTCACTCTCACCTCCATCTTCATCCATATAGACCATCATTTATTTGTTTTACACATATTTTCCACACACTCACTATGGATGCTCAACTTATTTCATTTACAGACAGTCCAAATTTTTCTTACAGTTAGACACCTCTTCTGTTTTGAAATACGACTCCACAATAATACCTTCTGTGTGCTATTCTACCAAGTTTATCAGTATTCTCCTAGAAAACGACTCTGGCTTACAAAAATACAATTTTGAATGATGGATATGGGCTTATGGGCAGCGTAGGAATATCTGGAGGAATATGGGGTGTCACACGATGAGCCGACAATGAAATTCCAGTCAACTTCACATGAGTACAGTAGAAACAAATGTGAGCTCTGTATTTTGTGTGGCGAAGCAGAATAACATTTACTATGTGCATGCAAGTGAATAGGACGAGGAGAATTCTAGGATTTGCTCATAAGTAAATACGAATATATACACGACTTGGGATGATTGTTAGAAAATATTGAGTACACAAAAGTCAAGTTCCGAAGCGTTTCAACACAATAGATAGATGAAAATCTTTACATCATATATCCCCATATATATCCAGTACATATGACCACTATACTGATACAACAGGAATTTCCGTTCTGTCTATGCAATAATAGTTTTTATTTTTTTACAATCTAGAATCTAGATACTTGAAAAGGAAATTAAGTAAAAATCCATATCAGCACTATAATATGCTTCTCGCTCAATAATAATAACAAAGTGAATGGCAGTAGAAATGGATTTTCTGTTTTTTCTGTTCTCTGAGTAAAGAAAGAATATAAAGAGAGAAAACCAATGAAATTATGGAAAAAGATGGGAAGATAAAAAAAGAAAACAGTGACTGGACTGTACAAACAAACGCATGGTTCTCTCTGTAGTAGTCCTCATCTGCTTTACTTTGTGATGCATAAATCATTCATAGAGCAAGAATTAAAATATCTTACAAAAATGATGGAGAGTGTGAGAGAATTTATACCTTGTTCAATTGTACAGTCCGTCACTGATGATCCTCCATTCATAGAGATTTAAATTATGCTAAAGTTTAAAAAAAATGATGAGAAAATATGTCCACTTAACATTTTGAAAATTTTTCTTTCAAAGCACCATTCTCCCAAGTAGATACTTGTGGGAGAAAATCCCTTCGTTGGAATTCTTAAGTGAGCAATCTGTATGAGCAAGTGCAATGTATATAGTAGGTTCTATATGTAAGTCGTAGTGGATGCAGTAGTAAGTTTTAGTAATGCCCTGATCTATGGAATGAAAATCCAAATGCAATAGAAATTCAATGCAATGCAATGTAAGTATTCATTACAATATATGACAAGTTCATGTGGCCAAGGAGTAAGTCGGAATAATGCTTGAAAAATATGAGAGTCAACTTTAGATTTACGATGAAATTGAGTTTTCCTGTGTCAACAAAGAAAGTTTTTCTCAGCCATCGTACACAAGACTATGATGCTATGATGCCCTTATGGGATCTGACATTAAGAAAATATTAAAGTGCTTATGTCATTCATTGACCACCCAGCAGCCCTTTGGTTTAGTTCTTCCACCATTACACACTACAATAATTGTGGGGTGGGGATGCATAATGCTTACGTATGGCATGTTTTTTTTATTTATTAATTTACTGTACGAATATTATTGTGTGAGACTAGTTCTAGAGTTGTACACTTCCAGTACATATACCCAGGCCCAGAGCCAGAACAATGTAGCCTACACAGGACTATATAAGCTCCCAGTACATAGTAAATGCAACCTGTGGGGATGAAGGAAGGATTATTCGGGAATCTGTCTCACACACTCATCATCCGAGCGACCCTTCCAGCCCTCTCTCTCTCTAAATCCAAGGAGCAAGCATATGTGTAGTAGCTAATAAAAATTTCTGTGGGGATGTTACTAAATTTCGATGGTCGAAAATTTCCATATACAAAAAAATATTTTGTCTTTCAAGTATCCATGAGCATCAAAAATATATTATATGGTTGGCTGAAGGGATGGACGGTGGCTAGACCGGTCATGATAATCATAATATGGACATGACATTCACGGCAGTCGTTTGTTTTGTGGAGTCACATAGTCACATACAACACAAGACAAGCGGTCGTCAAAAAAAAATTGTCGTGGTGTTGTTAGTGGTGGACTGTGGAGCGAGAAGATGCAGAGAGCAAAAGTGACTCCCTGCCTTTAGCTAATCGTAAGGTGATTGTTGACTGTCCAGGTTGAGTCAGTGAGATGATGGAGAGCCGAGGGGAAATGTCGCCAATGTCAAGTATATCACAGGAACAATAATGTTTCATTGCATACAAGTTCATTAGGACAGGGGACAAGTGTTTTTATGTCTGCCTGGCTCAAGAGATACGTTCTGAGGATAAGATAGAGAGACGGAGCAAAGGAGAAGTGAGAGAAGAAAAAAAATTGAAATTGAAATGAAAGAGCAGACAAATGGTGTATGAAAGGAAATGGAGGGTTTCTGGAAGATTTGGTGGTTGAGAGTGGATGTGGATATGTGAGAGGAGCACAGCGGCATGTTAAATAGATGGCTGCTCGAGTCCCATATATATTTCACACATGTGTTGGGCTGCTCGCTATTCTTGAAGCTTAAATTTAAGTTATGGCGGCTGACTCTGCATGGACACTCGACGCAGGATGAATGAAAACGCAGAGATGACATCCTTATACGGGTGCACCAGTCCAAACCACCTCACGATGATGACCCATTCAGCTCGTCCGCATTAGTCAGAGTGGATATGAGTGAAGATGACCGAAAAAGGGGAGGGAGGAGGGTTGAGTGCTCAGGTCTTCTTGCTGGACTACAGACCCTCATGCGGGGCCATGTGATGGAGTGGGATGCGGAGAGGATACAATGCCCTGGGACAGGTGAGTTCACCAGCGCTCCGATCTTCGTCGTCGTCGTCGTCATCGTCATCTGTGTCGTCAAGCTGAGGAGATGTGGTGGATTTGACGGGAAGGGAGTAGTATGTAGTACGGATAGGGACTTTTTGCCGGGTAGTTTTGTGAGCTGATGAAGATGATGAGAGGACGGGACAGAGAGATTATGCAGATGAGTTATCCCAGAACAAAAGAAGGAAACTCGAGAAGGAGGATGTGTGCTTCGATAATTTCTCGAGCATGAGTTTTGGAAACGATTGTGTTGGACTATCTCAGTCGGAGTAGGTATCTGGGTAGAATCCAAATATAAATCTGCTGCCCTAGCTCAGCTCAAGAGTTGAAGATGGAGAGCGAGAGCGAGAGGACGGAGGAGAGAGAAGGCAAAAGGGTCATTAGGAATCAGCAGACATAGGCAAAAGGGACACCGCTGAGCAGGGAATTTTTTATCAACCCATTGCTTTGTATTTGACCACCCGTTGACTTCATGTTTATAGCTGACCGGCGCTTGGAAACTAAAGAGTCCTCCACCACCACCACGCCACAGATCAAATCAACCATGCACCATCCTACATCCTACTCCTTCTCTATCCAAAAATCATCCAACGCATCCTCATCCAATCGTCCAGCACAAGTCACGTCTATCTTTGAATCCTTTCTCTATATCACCAACCACCCAGTGCTTTGTTGCTCCAGCCATTTGACGGATCGGATACAACACACAACCCAGATTCCACTCTTCTCTTCTCTACGTCTACAGATCGTACACCGTCCTCGTCTTCTTCTTCATCATCTTCCCTTTCTACCTCCAGACGCACCACAGCACCGTCCGATTCCCGAGGATTCAAACCTCCGTCTACCACCCGGAGTTCCTCCCTCCCCTCTGGCTCATTCCTCCTCTTTGTCTCTTCCGTTCCAGCCAATGATTAATCAACCTGTAATCATTCAGCTCAAAATATAACATCACAATTCCTACTTCCATCTCTCTTCCTTCAACATTCCCTACATTAGAATATGTAGTATATACCCCTTCCATATGCCTCCCATCACTCCATCCACACACACACACACATACGCAGACCGCCACACTCTTTTCACAAGTCAAACTCATTTCCACTTATTTCTGCGCTAACACAAACTTCATTTTATCACAGGTCAGTAATTTGCCATTATCATTAACTAACTCCTTGGCTCTCTCCTCATCAATCCATGTAATTCATCAGCTTGTCCCGTAGCTGCCTCGAGGCTTGAGTCTTTTCTATGGGTGTTACAGTCACGTGGATCCAGTTTCTAAGCTCAGAGAGTCCGTTATTAATTACTTGTTTACAAATAATCATGGATCTCATGTCGAAAGGAAAAAATAATTATTCCATAAGACATTGTTAAGCCTGTTTATCCTTTCAAATGTAATCATTAACTTGTACACATGACTCAAGTACTGTAATCACAATTCAATACTCGAGTTGTTTTTATAAGCTTTTATAGCTTGTGCCGCAGTTCGTTGGTGTAGGTAGTAGCGTATATTCAGTATAGTCTACACTCCATATGGTTCACAAACTCTACGTAGACTTCCTTTAATTATGTATGCAATTACGCAGTGGGTTTTAACATGGGTTTCTCTATAGTAACGCATAATGATATACATTTACTTTTTCCTTCGAATTTTATTTTTAAACATTTTTGCATCAAGCCTCGCGTCCACACTTGATTCAGTAACCCCAATGTAGTGTGTTAAGCATGTATTCATAATACACTATAACATTACAACCCTGTATTCGAAATTAACCTCTTCTAGTGCAGTCTATTATTTTTAAAAGCACAGCACACAGTTATATCTAATACAACCTGGGAACGTTGCCCTATAACCCAATATAAGCTTCGTATTCAAATAAATTTGCTTTGTTTCTTATTTATTACGTATAAAATTTGCACAGGCAATTGAAATAAACATTCTTATTGGCATTGAATTTGATGTAGTGTAATCATGATTATTTTATTTGATTTGTCTTTGTTTCCTTTAAAGTTGCTTCTGACTTGTATCATTTGTAATGCTTTTAAGAAATACCACTATCATTCTGAGTTGTAACTTTGGTTGGACAATGAGTCTTGTAGTTGTAAAATTCAATAAATATTCATACAACTCGAACGAATTTTATAGGCAATCTTAACAACTACATATTATTAAGTTCATTAGATTAGGCAATTATTATGTTACAGTAACAAGTCTATTGTAAAATAGCGTCAAATTATATGGTATGAAATGGGTAAGTTGATACAGTTGAGTAATTGTTATTACGTATTAACAGCTTAAATAATTCTTATTGCATAGTATTAATTTATTAACTAACTTATGGCAGATAATCCAATTGCCTGAAACGGTTTTTTAAACAATGGCTACTAAATGATAGAAAAAAGTATTTAACTACCTTACTAAACTATAAATGAGCTTAAAATAAAAATAATATAAATAGAGAGATAAAGAGAAAAAAATAGATAGAAAAAGAGAGAGATTATGGATCTGTTAAGGGATGACTACTTGATTTATATGGAAGAGGAATTGCAGGACGGTACTACTGTGGTTTGAAATATAGTTATATGTAGTGAATACTTAAAATAGATTAAATTAAAAGTGAATTTAAATAATTTTAACTAGTAGTAAATTAATTATTGTACGGTATCAATATAAAGAAATGGATTTTGAAGGACGCTCCCATCCAAAGTAATTTGAATTCCCATTAGGTGCAATAATAGCTTTTCAATGACATTAGTGAAAAATCTTCTGGGATAATAAGATTACTATTAAGAAGTTTAAAAGTAGGGAATAAAATTTGCAATTGTAAGCTGCAGCAAGAGCAAGCATAATATGACACATAACCTCAGCATCTCGGCTAGATAAGTCCCCTCCAAATGGTATTAATTAAATTTCATGGGTTATGAAATCTCCTGTCTCACGAAGATGTTGTCCCAGCATTGAGAGGTCAGGTGCACACCCTGTGTGATTGTGATGTGGCTGCATCGTTTTTTTTTAAATTAGCATTTATTCTACAGTAGATTGTTCTTAATCCTTTTGAGCTAGTTGTCTCTACAGCATATTTTTTGTTTTCCTGGTCCTGAGCTTTCAGTTTCGTAAATGGTCTCCGGACGGTTGGCGTTTTTCGGTGGAAACATGACTTTTACTCGGAGGTTTGGAAGAATTAATTTTCAGTAGCGCTCCAATACATCCCCATCCTGAACAACGTACGGCTATAATATTATCGGATTGAGGAGCTCGTGATTACCGTTAAGGTCAAATATCATTGTAATTGTTATCATTAACTGCAAAAATATAAAACAAAAATAAAATAAATGGAATGAAATAATTTATGTTACATAAATTTAAACTTTAAATAAAATTATGCCCTCATTATTATTGTCTGTTTAGTTTATTTACTTTTGCCAAGTTTTTGTGGTTCTTTAGGGTTAAAAACATCATAATGTCGGACTCAAAGACTGGTCTAAATTTAATTGATTTCTTGGAACGTGATTCTATATATTCTGCTAATTTTTGATTGGTTGCTTTCAATTTATTAATCTTGGCTTTGATAGATTTGGATGAAATTTTTCTATCAATGTAATTGCTACGTTTAGAATGTTTACGTTTGAATGAAAATGTTGAATGTCAAAAAAATGAATTTACAAGATTCAGTATTTGACACGTCTTTGCAAATTACGATCTTTCCTTGTGTGACATTATCATGGGAGATAAAAACAGTGAGCGGTGACGTTTAATTATCTGTTTAGTTTTTTTACAACCTTTATAGGGACACATGACAACACAACACTTTTTATGCATTTGTAAAGGTGTTCATTTTGATTGGTTAATGTATACATTTGGTATTTTTGTGTCTACACAAGCATGACCAATATGGTTCGAATTCGGTTTTTATTTTTCTGCAGGTATTATAGCAGTTTTTATAATAGTGGCTGCGTGATATATCCACGATAGGTTATTTTAATATTTTTGAAAATTCAGTGACGGCTTTTTTCAGCAATTTGGGACGTTTAGTCCCAATTTTTGCTGTTTTGATATGTAATTTTTTATTTTTGTTGCTTTGATTGTTGTTAGTTGTAATTTACGTGGACGGTAGTGTAGTTGTAATTGGTATACTTGTGGAGTTATTGTTTGCGTTATCGTGTTGGGGGAGAACTACATCAATAAGGGTTGCAGTTTTTGTGATGAAGCAAGAAATTTTGTTATTTTTATCGATTTTCACTAATACAGTGTGAGGAACGTTTAATTTTTGTTGTTTACTTGTTGTCACCAAACCTTGATTTTCTTACGCATTTTCGCGTTTTACTGCACGTCTTTCCTTAATCAAGTCTTTTCTTTTGTCATGACTATTGGTAGGTATTGCGTGTTTGCTACTTATATTATAATTTAGACCACTCACGCTGGTTGTTTTAAAAATGCAATCTTGAAACTTATACCATGAATAACACTGATAATACATTTTGATGTTTAGTGCTAGAAGCGCTATTGTTTTAAAGTTTGATTTGGTTGTCTTAATGCAAATTGAATATGACATTGAAGTAGAGTGTTCTCGTTCGAAGTGTAGATACATTAAGCTAGTACATAGTACAAAAAACTTGTTGACAGACCCAACATACAATATTTGTTTTCATATGATTGCATAACTTAACCTTTTCATTGTGTTAAGTGAGAAATGAGTTTTTTGATGGATTACTAATAGTGTGTAATTGGAAAATAGTTCATTACATTTACGGAATTGATACTCTTGTATTAAATGTGATCGTTGTTTGTGTTTTTTTTAATTTTCTTTGGTGGAATCCCTTTTTACATAGTTTGCATTGCAATTGATCTGTGGGTGTGACAGTGTGGAGTTCCAATGCATCTTTATTGAATACAATACATTCACACTGAGCACATTTGTACACGATATCTTTATGGCATTTTTTCATGTGAAACATTATATCTTGTTTACTGTTGAATTGTTTTTGGCAAATTACACAGTTGTTGTACGGTTTCTTTTGTGTTACATCGGGTATTGATTTAACCAATTCCAGAGCGTGTTTTTGATGGTGTTCTTTCATAAGTTGGGCTGTCCTAATATTCGTATGACAGATGACGCACAGGAGTTGGTTAATATGTATGTTGGTGTGTTGAGTCAGTTTCTGTTTTTTTGTTGTAAAATCACAACTTAGACACTTTAATGAGTTTGGTGAATGGTATTATCTAGATGTGTTTGATAAGATTTAACTATTCCAAAGGTTGATGGACATTTGTGAAACTTATATTTTTTACCAAAATTTTTGTTTCGTTGATGCTGAGACATTCGATTCATAACAAATTCCACATACAAGGGTCCTATGAATAATTCTACTACTATGCGTTTGATGGAAATGTCTCCGCACATGTTGTCTCCACAATTTTGCTGATTTGAATTCTTTTTGGCACGTTCTGCACTTAAATGATTGTTTGGGATGTTCATTTGTAGTGCTCGTGAAGCAAAGTGACAGTAGTTAATGTTGCGGGGCACCATTTGCAAATATTTGGTACTTTTAAGGCATTTGTACTGGTGCTACTCATAGAATGTATGTATTTGTTACTACTGTGTCTTTTTGCTGTGTCAGTATGCACTTTTTGGAATGAAGGAATTGCATCATGTGATGTGCTCGTTTTTATTCCTTTTGGTGTGCTTGCAATTTCATAGTCAGTTATAGCTGAGACTTGTACTTGAATTTTTCTCTGTAATATAGTTATCCTCTTTTTGGTATTTTTACAGCCATTACTGATTTTATTGGGATTTGTGAGTAACCTGACAGTTGGTGTATCTGCATGGACTATCTGTATGATTGGTGAAAGCACATCATTCTGAATTTTCAATTTGATCTTACTGTTGGATACACTAGGCAGTGCTAAATTCTGTTTCATAAAGTTACTTAATTTTGATTTTTTAGGAACTAGAGGAATGTCAACTTCTTGCATTTGTAATGTCGGCTGTACATTTGACTTATTTTGCAATTCTTTCTTCTACAACCGCGGAATTTCGATTCGAAAAAAAGAAGAGACATTCCATTGTAATCAGTAGTGATAATGAGTTGAAAAAAGAATTGCAAAATAAGTCAAATGTACAGCCGACATTACAAATGCAAGAAGTTGACATTCCTCTAGTTCCTAAAAAATCAAAATTAAGTAACTTTATGAAACAGAATTTAGCACTGCCTAGTGGGTTGTAGGACATTTGCTACCCGGACATTTGCTACCCGGACATTTGCTACCCGGACATTAGCTACCCGGACATTTGCTACCCGGACATTTGCTACCCAAAGCCCAACCTAGGACATTTGCTACCCATAACCTAGGACATTTGCTACCCACGGCCAAACCTAGGATATTTGCTACCCATGGCTAATGTAGAAATAAATTGCATAGAAAATATTTATGAGTACACCACATGGCATCGTTGAAATAGTTTATTAATGATATTATTGTTAATGATAAAACATGGAATTATTGTTGATAGTCGTTCAAAAATGATATTTTAAAATATTATATATAATATCTTTACAATTAACTGGTCTAATTAATATATCCTGCATAAAAAAACTGATTTCTGTGTAAATGTTAGAACCAGACAACAACAAGCCATTGCAGAAACGATACGATAATTATTAAAAGACAAAAACCGGCGACAATAAAATTATAAACTTAAACATCTTAAATAATCTTAAACCTAATAAAATAAATCAAAGCCCATATGAGTTTAAATGTAAGTACGCAACCTAAGAAGTAAATACTAAGTAGACCCTAAAACTAGAAACTGTCATTTTACCATAATTATGTCAGAAAAAATAATTTTTACATGTAAATATATTTTGTACCCATGTACAAAAAAAATACAATTCGCTGAATTTTGCTATGCATTCTACGCTGAATTCTATATACAGAATATATTAATTAGAAAAATTAATTGTATATTATTATTATTATATATATTATTTTTAAATATCATTCAGTGTGTCTGGAATGGCTTGTTGTTGTATGGTCCTGGTTCTAACATTTATACGGCAATCATTCCTAATATGCAGGATATATTAATTAGAAAAATTAATTGTAAAGATAATATCTATATAACTTTTAAACATAATTTTTGAACGACCATCTACAATTATACCATGTTTTATCATTAACAATAACATCAAATAAACTATTTCAACGATGCCATGTGGTGCACTCATAAATATTTTCTATGCAATTTATTTCTACATTAGCCAAGGGTCGCAAATATCCTAGATTTGGCCTTGGGTAGCAAATTTCCTAGATTTGGCCGTGGGTAGCAAATATCCTAGATTTGGCCGTGGGTAGCAAATTTCCTAGATTTGGCCGTGGGTAGCAAATTTCCTAGGTTGGGCTTTGGGTAGAAAATGTCCGGGTAGCAAATGTCCGGGTAGCAAATGTCCGGGTAGCAAATGTCCGGGTAGCTAATGTCCGGGTAGCAAATGTCCGTTTACCAATTCCGCGAATCATTTTGAATTTCCCTACTCTCGTCTGGTGGCGTTATCACATGTGTACGCTTTAGTAAGACTATTGGGTTGGGAATTGTTTTTGATAATCGTTTATCACCACTTGTTGATTTTGATTGTGAACTAAAGTTGGATTGTTCCGAGTTATCTGTTTCTTTGGCGTCCATTATGATCAATTACGTAGGAAGAGCTGACCTAAATAAATATAATTGTATGATTTGTCGTGTATTATCAACCTATCTACTACTTCATATAGATATAAAGTATTTAATAAAGCAAGATGTGTCTGTGGTGCCATATAAGCAAGCTGGAGATTATATTATATATATATATAATTATATATATTACTGGAGATACAGTCACATATAGTCAATAGCTGCTGCATGTTTCTAGAGGTAACAACAATTAGTAGTTCCCGCGATCCGTTTATCCGTAGTGTTCTGTTGGAAATAAAAGTTCTGTTTTGTAAAGTTAAATAACACTACCTGTTAACTTCATTTCGAATTCTCATTTATTTAATTTTTTTAAACGTTAATGTTCTGTCCTAAAATTAATATGCATTTGTCTGCCCTGATTGTATGTGTGCACTTTGAATTTTTAAACCAAACTACTGAACATGTAACTGCATGCATTTGAAACTTGTAATTGTTTTCATAACATTTAAATATATTTTATACAGTTTCTCAATCTAATCTAATCAATAACATTGGTTGCCATACATCCGTCGACAGTGTTGGAGAGTCTCGAAAGATATTTTTCGCTCCGCACAATTGGACAACCAAAAACGTGGGGCTCATTAAAACGACTCACATTGTATTAACAGTCTGAGATAAATAATACATTTTCTTGATGTTAACGGATAGCAGACCGTAGCGGTCTGTTATCAAGCCTGAGTGGTAATAGATACATATGTTATATTCCTCTTAGAATGCTTCTTGAAGTTCTATAACTTCGCTTGGGAAATGTGACAGATATTTTACATTCAACTTTACAATCAAATAAATTACGAATCAAACCTCAAAAATGAAATATTAATGACGTCATTTTTAGGATTTTTTAAAAACAATTCGAGGTTTTTGAATTTTTTGAAACACTATTGTATCTAGAGCGTAACGGCCCCAATTAAAAAAATTCTACAAGTACACGTTGCCGTTTGCAGTGCAGGCCTATGAAACGTTTTAAGTTTTTCCTTTAGCGGAAAATTCAAATGCGTCAATATTCGATAAATTCGCCATAAAAATGCGTTTTGTTTACAGCTGCCATCACGTGACAGGTGTCATCACGTGACGGCTGACATCACATGACAGCTGACGTGCGAAGGGGGGAAGCCCCTTGTTTTTATTTACATACTTATGAGCTATTTAGGACATGGATTTTTATGTGTCAGAACAGTTGCGTACCAGTTTAAATAAAGTTTGTACGTCCCATCTCTCAAAGCGGGAAAGATCATTACAGGTATCTACTGACTGCTTAAAAAAATGAATACAATAGCTTTTTTAATAGAAATGAAAGCTATATAGGATTGTACTTAGGATGTTGGTCTAATCCTCATTCATAAAACAATGCTTCTCAATATTTGTTTCACGAAAGTAGCATTAGAAATAATAGTAGTATCTATTTCCAGCTTTGAAATAAAAGAAAACAACTTGCATACTGTTCATCTTTAGATATGGTGATGGTTCACGTAGTCAAAAACCAGAACATAAATACAGTGAGGATGAAAACATCACCCAACTTGACTCAAATTCAAGCGACTTGATGTGATGTGAATGATGAAATGAGACACAACTAATACTGACTGCGAACCATAAATTCTCATTAAGTTGGGTGAGATCTAGGATGAGAGAGAGGGAAAGAAGGTGAAAAAATACTCGTAATTATTCAAGAAATGATAAAGTGTCTAGAAGAGTAACATAAAAATCACAAGAATGAAGAAAGGATATTTATTTCAGTGGAAAATCCTCCTGTCTAAACTAAATAAACGTTTGACTTTTTTTTTGACGTTGTGAGTCCTTCATACTGAACAATTGATGAAAGGACTGAATGACTCGGAAAGAAGTGTTTTTGTGAACAATGAAGTCGTCATATTCTGCATGAAAGTCGCTATGTGCAGTGTGTATTTTGTTCACGTGATAAAAAAGAGCTATGGCTATTCTTATCTATAGAGGGGAAAAAAAGAACCACTTCTATTACGTCTCCAGTCTTCTCCCGTCTCCTACACACACACAATAATATTGTTGCTCCAAGAAAGTTAAAGCCCAACTATTTCCAGTGGGTTAATGACGTCTGTCTATGGGAATCACAGTGCTCTTCGCTCTTAGATTTAAGAATACAAAGCAACATTACATTAATATGACATAGCTGATTTCATATTTTAACCTCTCTACATGCAATGGAAGGTCCTAGTCCCTCAGGACATGGGGTTACAGAGAGAAACGGATCGAAATTTTAGATTTTAGATTTGGCGGGAACTTTATTTACGTTTATTTTCAAAAACTAAAAGACTTACTAAGAAAATACGAGCTTCTTTAAATTCTTATTTGTTTTGAATGGTATTAAATAAATCCTTCTCTATTTTTTGCCCAGAAAACCTACATAAAGATTTTCTTATATTTTGTTTTGGCGTGGGGCGTATAACGTAACAAATAATGATGTCTTACAATCATAATTTCATCCTTACACAGGTATACAATATAAAAAACGTAAAAAGCTTCCAAACTAAAGTAATAGCTACCAATTTGAAACTTGGAATTTTCATCTCAAATCTAATTGTACACTAATATACATAATCATATTAATCATGCAACAAAAAATCAAAGTTATTTCAAGATACCCCCTTGTGCATCTATTGATACTATACTTTCGACCCTCTGCGTACTGAATAGTTCAGGAACTATAATGAGTGAAACCATCTATATTGCTGCTGCTTAAAGTATATGATAAAAATGATAATTATTACGTAATTTATGTGCAGCATTATAACGTTGGAGTAAAGTGGTGAAAAAACTTAGGATTACAACTGTGAGAGAGACGGGATCTTGTTCAATTCTATCGCGGATCTTCTGTACTCCTCTTAAATCTTCAGGACTAACGTCAGTATGTAGGTACATACGAAAAACCAAAATAAATATAGAACATTGCGTAGTAGATGAGCGCTCTAAAACTCAGACCATAGCACTACAGTCCGTCTAAAATAGTTTACATCTTGAGCTCCTCCAGGTACTCAGTCAGTCAGCTTTTCCCTTGGACTCCAGTTGATGCTTGTCGAGATGAGATAGTGAGAGAAGTGGAAAATGTGCCGATTCACCATGACATTTCCTATATAGCTTTGCTTCCACACAATTCAACGCGTTATCATATCGTTTTCTCCAATAAATTCAACCCAACCTTCGTCCTCCTCTGATCAGCTATCCCATCATTATTACCGTCCAACATCAACTACATCACTGCATCATCAGCTCAATGTCTCATGACTCCCAACTCAGACGAACACATCAGCTTCCAATTGTATGTGTAAGCGTATAAGTAGTGCCAGTAAATGGATGAACAGTGTGCAACACTGTGAGCAGCAATTCAAAAGTCTCACAGTATGTGCGTCCAGCCTACTACTAAAGGTACATCAAAATGTAGCTATAATTATATCAAGAACCACTTTCTGTTTCATTTGAAATTTCAACTCAACTCCCAACAGCAGAGTACATACACCTATCGATATATTTCCATATATATTGTGCGAGCACACTTGGACAATCTTCAGCACTCACAATGCAATGGAATCCGATGGTATACTTTTAAGGGTTATTTTATATTCAACTCGACACCTTCTCTCCTATCCATCTCATTCATTAGACTTCCTATCGGTTGAACAAAGATTTTGAAACCTATAATTATTTACGTTTATCCATCCCATTATTTAACCATACAATTACACTATTACACAGTTATCAATCTATTTACTAGTCGCAGACGCTCAACTCGTGTTAACTCCATTTAAGAAAGACCTAACGTGCGGACCGGCAATCTCATCTACTACTCCCTCCCAAACTCCAAAATGACCTTCCTATATCCACCCGAGTTGAATTGGAGAGAGCGTTTACGTTTACGCGTTTACACGGTACAGCCCCACGACTTTTATCTTGAGTAAATACTTAACGGTACTCCTCAGTCCAGAAACAACAGTGGATTCTAATAAATTCAAAATTTGTAAACTGGTTTAAATTTAGATAAACATACCTATAGGCCGTCTAATGTGTATATCTGAGCACATTATTATTTAAATACATAAAAAGGGGGAACTCAAAGAATGTAGCCCTCATATTTATGTAGCTCTACGTAGGTGAAGTGGATTATGTAGAAGCCTGACAAGTTGATTGTCAGAGGGAAACCATTGTTCCCCTCATCTTCATTCCTTTTTCTGTTCCTCATAAATAATATTTTAAATGTAGGAACCACAAAGTGGAGGAAAGTGATATAATATACGTAGGGAAGTCCCCGGACAATGTAGAAATTAAGAACACCTGACATCATGGCCAGGGGAAGATGTCTACAGGTCCCGGACTCCAATTTTCTTCCAACAATACGCAGGATTTAAAAAGTTAAAAAGTCCTCGATTGCAAACAATCAAAGTTATCCATGTATAAATCCACTTATGGGGATGTGGAGTAGAGGTATAGGTAGGTACTAATCGTAGGAAAGCAGCTTTCTCAAGATTTATTACAGTTTGTCATAAGAAATTGTCATTTTCAAATTTTGGATTCAAAGCAATAAATTTAATGTCAGACGTTGACTGTAGGAATAGATAAATATATACCTCCAACCCATGTGTGTGTTTGTGTGTGGAAGGACTTCCATGACCTTTCAAGCTTCGTACAAAGCGGTTCTCTTTGAAATTTGACATCTATATGTACTGTACGGTGTGGAGAGAACACGTTAAAATAAAAATTTCTATGTAAATATACGTATTATCCTCACTAATGCTGAGCATCTTCACTCATACTGTTAGCAATATCGTTTATGTCAGCTCTGTACTAATGTCATAAGGGTTTCACACTGCAAGATTACTGTAAAATTTCCAATTTTACATTAAAAACACTCGTACGTAATTTATTGGACTGACTATTATCACCAGATAGCCCTTCTGGTCTGGTGGAAAGTTGGACATAAATAATAATTGGCAAGAGGTAGGAAGGTGAGGAATGAATTCGGATTTGATGAGTTTTGGTCAAGTTCAGCAGAGTCAAATCATATAGTTTAAATCAATAACTGTGAATTTTTGCTTCATAATATCAAAAGTATGTACTTTATTGTAGGGGAGTTATAGTGTATATGCTACATTTATATGTATGCACACATCGTATGGGGTTTCGTCTAAGAAAACGTGCAGAACAACAGCTCCGTTGGATTTATTGTAAGGAAGAAATAGGGAGTGAGGGAGAGTATAGGGATTTTGTTCAAATGCTCATCCACAATAATTATTTATGTTTGTATGAATGTCTTGAGCCCAATAATAATGATATGAATTCAATAATTAAATAAAACATGATTGTTGGGACGTTGTTATGTAGGTAGGTACTCAGCAATCTGATGATGTGTACGTAGTTCTAGTTTAGCCCCGAGCCTTTTCCCGAACAAAAATTTCAGTCATCACGGATTACTTTGCTCCGATAAAATATATAGGTAGGTAGGTAAGTCTGTCTCTACTCTGTATACGGACTACCTCCGAGCCCCATACCACCGACACCAGCACCAGCACCAGACAGCAGTGACGCTCGATCGAGACTCGAGTCTGCACACTGTGTAGTAGTAGATGCTTACGAAATTCCAATTCCATTCTCAAATAGGAAAAACCGGTATTAATTAAGCGTAGCATCTGTTTTAAATACAGATCAGGTACACGGTGCTCACTGATCGTGTATATACAGCATTATTGCTTTCATCACTGCAAAATACTCATTTTTTGGACTCATGGTTCTTACTGTTCATCTCCTCATCCCTCGTCCTGTCTGTGCTCTTGCAAGTGTCTGAGTTTCGTCTGCGGTCTGGGTCTATGTGGAACTCATCTTTGCAGAGTCCCCAGATCAGAGCCAAAAATTCAGAGTCTCGAGAGAGAGAGAGAGAGAGAGAGAGAGAGAAAAACAAAATTAATCAGCAAGCCAAAGAATTATTCCACCGAGTCCACGGAGTCATTGTAGCTTGTACAGTCGAGTCATTAATAATGACAGTTGATGTGGCAGAAGAAACTTGTTATATGAGTCAATAAAAATCATGAATTTGTCAGTCAGTATGGATCATTCCTTTGTTTTGAATCACTGAACCAAATAATTGTAGTATCTATTTCAATATGTGTGGACGAACTGAGGTGTGAGTCCGTGCACTCCAGTCTGTTGCAGTCTCCTATGCAGTCCAAAGACAGCGGAGGGATGAAGTATGCACCTACATGTATAGAAGCTATACGTCTCCTGATGCGTCTGTCCTGGCTGCGCTGGTCTCATGGTCCTGTGCATGGCGGAGTGATACATAAATGAAGATGAGGCAAATAGGGGTGCGGCAGTGAAAGAAAATCTTTTGTCTTATTTGTCATGATACAGTTTTCAAAAGTCTTGTGCCACAACTGACAATCCATAAGAGGTCTGATTGATTTTTCACAACACGTAAGTGGCAGTCACGGGCTAAATTGATGGAACAAAAAGTAAAACGGGGGCGAGAGCATTTCATTGTGATAATACTCTTTCATATTCTTCAAATGCTCCAGACGAGAGACAGGCAGACAGACGGACGGACACAAGGCTCGAAGACCCTATAATATGATATCTACTTAGGTAGGTACTTACCTACTGCCGAGGAATCAAATTTCCTCGTGGATGTGTTCGGTCGGACGTCATCTATACACCCTCCTCCCTATACTATACATACATTGTCTATACATCCTTAATGAAATCCTTGAGGAGAGAAAAGAAGAAAATTGGAAAGTCATCCTTTTTGTATTGATGATTAAATTCAAAGTATAAATTGGGATGATGATGAAAGAAGGGTGATTTGGTGATTATCAGAGTTCAAATATTTGATTGACAGCCTTAATTACTTCTAATTACACTCTAGTTCCTCTGTCCATTCTCCAATTCCTCAGCACAATTCTATTCCAATTTTTCACGGATTTTGAGGGACGGAGTATTGAGTTTAGGGTACACGTAGATAGAAAAGCGGGGGAGTCACGTCACAGCAAAATACGAGTGCGACTTGATCTCTTAATAATACTTTGTGTGTTTTCCCAAGTCATTTGCCTAACACCTACCACCGGCTGTATCTCGCGGCACGACGCTCCATTCTATGCGTTACTTCCCAGACTCCTTTACCTCCCACCAATTTTAAATCAAAGAAACAGACTGTAAGCACCTTCGAGTGTAGTGCAGTGGATTTATCTTTAATTACCAAATGGCAAGTTTGTGACTCTCAGATGTTACATATCTGAATCTGAAGAAGGTATAGTCTGATCTGAAATATTGCGCTATTTAAAAAAATTCAGCTGTTATTTCAAGACATCCAGTCAAATCTTATAAATTGGTGAGCCTGTCTTCCTTACCTCTCATTTATTACTCCTCCTTTACACTCAAAAACCTAATGACTCAACTTTACCTAATAGGCAATCTGGTCTCCATTTGGCTTGGAATTGGTAGGTAGGTGCTTTGTGCCGGGACTCACTGCAAGAACGTAACAGAAGCCGATCAAAGACATTTTTTTAAGTATATCCCTATTAATTTTCAGGTCCATTCCACGTTCCTAACAAGTTGATTCTCTCCTTCCTCGTATGGTGGTTTGAACATTATTCGGATGCTATAATGTTTCGTCTGTAAAGAACGGGAAGTCTTTTCTCAGCTTTTGATGACTTCCCAAACCCAAATCAGCATTAACATCCAGAATCCAGCCCTACTTACGTAACTGTGGATAGAAGACATACTCACCTGTCCACTGCTCCTCCTATTCAAATAATTCTGCTCTAAAGAATGCGCTTTTCCCCCTGTCTCCACTCCAGCACATACGAAATGAAACGGAACTCGTTATTAAACCAAAATTGCAATCGTTAATAGGGATTGACTTTATATCTCTGTAGAATGATGATCTTAACTCTTATGTAGTAAAGTATGTGGTGGACAACAGTTCAACGAGATTCCTACAGGGAATTCAAGTGGATCTTCGAATGTGAATGGAACTACTATTGCTGTAGACTGTAGAAGCAATTCAGAAGATGCAGCAGAATATCGCTTTGACAAAACAAGTAGTTTATAACGCATGACCGGCCGTAAACCAAGTGTAGAAGTGGAGTATAATTATATTGAGTGTAGTTCTTGCAACGATAAAGACAAATCTGCATCTGAGAGAACAATAATTTCGGTTGTAGGACATTTGCTACCCGGACATTTGCTACCCGGACATTTGCTACCCGGACATTTGCTACCCGGACATTTGCTACCCGGACATTTGCTACCCGGACATTTGCTACCCGGACATTAGCTACCCGGACATTTGCTACCCAAAGCCCAACCTAGGACATTTGCTACCCATAACCTAGGATATTTGCTACCCATGGCTAATGTAGAAATAAATTGCATAGAAAATATTTATGAGTGCACCACATGGCATCGTTGAAATAGTTTATTAATGCTATTATTGTTAATGATAAAACATGGAATTATTGTTGATAGTCGTTCAAAAATGATATTTCAAAATAATATATGTAATATCTTTACAATTAACTGGTCTAATTAATATATCCTGCATATAGAAACTGATTTCTGTGTAAATGTTAGAACCAGACAACAACAAGCCATTGAAAAAACGATACAATAATTACTAAAAGACAAAAAACGGTAACAATAAAATTATAACGTAATCTTAAACCTAATAAAATAAATCAAAGCCCATATGAGTTTAAATGTAAGTACGCAACCTAAGAAGTAAATACTAAGTAGACCCTAAAACTAGAAACTGTCATTTTACCATAATTATTTCAGGAAAAATAATTTTTACACGTAAACATATTTTGTACTGTAGAAACGAAACTACACCACTATCCTTTTCTATTACAATAACTCCATAAATAGAATCCCGCCAGTCCCATAGCACAAAGGGCTATGGCATTCAGATAGGCGAGCGAGAAAAAGTAGCACACAGGTAGTTAATACAGACAGTGGAAATATTCCAATTGACCATTGCTTGGAACAATGGGAATCCTTTAGTACATACTCAGACAGTAGAACATTCCAATGCCATCGCTTGATAGCGATGGGATACATACTTAACTAGTAGAAAGGAAAGAAGTTGAATTCGAAGCAGTAGCAGTGATAAGTCATTCATTCCATTTCTAGCTTTTCAAGTAATAAGTCGGATTCACTACTGACTCGAGCTACTGAATAGTCATCACTTTGGAGTTGAAGTTTGATTCTTTTTCTATCGTTTTATACTTTTGAGCTCTGACTACGGTTTTCTAAGACAGAAGAATAAGTTGATTTGTTCTCTTTCCGATTAATAATCATTAGACATCAAAGTACAGAGTTTTAGCTTTTCCTTTTCTAAAAAGTGATAATAGATAAACTGATCCATTACATAAGATCAGAAGTTAGACGTTGAGGTTAAGATTTGCGGATTGCAGTAAGGACTAAGGACTATTTGCCATTTACCGAAGACACTGAGGTCTCGGAATTCCATCGGACAGTGCCGTGGGACTTAGAAACTACGATTCTCACCGGTAATTCCACGTAACAAATAGATACTTACCTACCTCTTCACGCTCTTTGTGTTTCTTTTCCTCACTCGTCTCCGTCCGTGAATATATGATGTAATATATAATTGTATGTAAATTGATTTCTTTTGATTGAGGTTATAAAAGTAATTAAAATTTCTTCCTCTACCATTTAATAGTTCAGAATATTATCCCGTTTCATTTTGCACAAATCAACCTTTCGCTTATAATTACATACCTAAATAATACTTCACATAATATTAATATTCACATTTTACTCATTCATACGCATCAACGAAAATCTACTTCTATGAAATTTGAGCTTCGGATTCGCTCCGTTCCCTCAAAAATCATAGGTGCGGGGTAAATTTTCGTTTTTGTCCCCATTACCGTGAAAATTCTGAAAATTTTGACCCAAAATTTCGAAATTTCGAAAATTTTCAAAAATTTTTTTATTTTGTTTATAGAATTATCTTGTTATTTTTGTACCTAGAGAATATAGTGTGTTAATATTTGACTATATTTTGATCAAATACGAAGTTCACGAGAGACCAGAGAGAAACAGAAAAGCAAAATCTGTTCTACGTTCTATTTTTCCTATCATTTTTGGCATCTTTGCATCGTGGGATCTGTTTGGTATTGACTGACTTTCATCGAGTGTGTACCCATCTAAATCGTGAATTGTGAAACGTAATTGGTGACAGTTGTGAAGGGACCCGTAACTCACTAGCCAAGAGTAAAAACCCACCCCATCAAAAGTAGGTACATACTTATGATAGTTGGAATCCTCACATTTTTAATTTTTATAATTATCGTTGCTAGGCTAGAACTTCGACGCATCGACATACCAATTATCGAACTTATTTTCTCGTGCAGCTCATACGGGATTTCACCAGATTTTTGATTCTATCATAGATGTTATTTATAATACTTTTATTACTATTATTCTCAATCCTTCTCCAAGTTTGGGAAAACCTGTTAATAGACCACATACCTATACGCGCGATTTTGATTACGTTAGGTAATATTATTGACATAATTAAATACGTCATCAATAGCCAGTAAATTTTGCTCATTACCACATCACATCACAAGCCATATTCCGATATTTTTGTTTGTACGAATAGTTACAGCTTCAAAGCATTTTTAATTTTCGTGACATTAAAATTTTTTTATCATACACTCAGAGTCCACTCTTAGTGTGGAGGAAATATTTTACATATTTTAATTTTTATAAAGTGACAAAAGCTATCTGTGAATTATTTTAATTTGTACCAAGAAGTCCAAAGTCAAAAGTTAGTGTGGAGTTCGAACACTCAACTTTCTCGAAATCCTATTTATATTTTTTTATTCAACTAAATTTTGACTATGGCTAACTTAAATGAGGAAGAGCAGGCATTATTCGGCATTGATGCCCCAGCTAATATACATTTGTTGGAATCAGATGACGATGACATGACTCAGGAAGAAATTAGGGAGAGAGACGCATACATAGCTAGACGAGCCGCAGCTCAAGCCGAGGACAAAAGAGTTTACGAGCTAAAGTTGCAAGAACTACGAAATAAAGAAGCTTCAGATAGGATAGCTAGAGGCCAGAGCGCTGAGAGTAGCCATTCACAAGGGAATCCACCACCATCCGTTTCCTCAGCTCCTCAACCTAGAACCTATTTTGGTAAAACTCAACCTTCAGCCAAATTACCTCCAAATCCTTTTGATTCCCAACCTATTAATCCTCTGCCTAATTTGACTAGAGCTCCTGAACAAAATGCATTTGCATCTAGCAGAAGTCTACTAGCTAGATCAGCTGAGGATATAGCAGCCCTTAGGGAAGTTTTTGCTCCACCAAGACCTACTAGTAAGGAGGCAGAATTAACTCGTACTATACGTAATAACGAGATCATTAAGGACTGGGCTAAATATACTGGAGATAGTGAGGTAGCCGCGTTCTTAGGCAAATTTAACGAGGACGCATTATATCTTGACATGACGGAATACGACAAATTTGACGCTCTCGATCGCGTATTGGATGGACAGGCCATGGAATGGTGGAAATCAGAGAGGTCTTCATGGAGACCGACAATTAGACGACAAACTCCAGGTCATAATAGGGAGCTATGGAAAAAGCTCGAGACAGCGTTAGCAGTCAGATTCGATAATGAGTCTTTAGTTAACAAGGCCAAGGCAGATTTACCTAGGACTGCATATAACAAAATTATGGGTAGTTCTGAGTATATTTCAGCTAGGTTAAGCGTATTAAGACGCATTGACTACAATATGAGCGCAAATGACCTGACAACTGGTCTATTAAAAGGTTTACCTAAGCGAATGCGTAGCCATATGATCGGTTGTACTACCATTGACCATTTTCGAACCACTTTAGACAAAGCCATAAGTACTGGCGTTATAAATGATTTGTTAGATCCTCCAGTAGCTGCACAGAATACCTATTCAGGTCCAAAACCTGAGGAACGTACATATGCCCGAGCATTCCACACTAATGCTCCATACCAACATCAACAAAATGTTGGGATTAGGGTTGAACCACAACGCGAACTCGTAGCTCAGGTCGCCCAAGGTGCCCCTGTTAACCAAGGTATTCCTCGATACCCACCAAATCCAGTTAATGGAGCTCCTTATGAGGCTCCTCCTGACCCTAATGTCCCACGTGGGGCCAATGATGACCCTGCGATGGTAAAATACCCTTACTACAACGAGCGCCGTCGAGCATATTGTGTAGCTGCAGAAGGTACCAGGTCAGCATGTTGGCAATGCGGTAGAATGACACATAATTTTAGAACTTGTCATGTATTATTTCGAGCTCAGGGAATTCCTATTCCACTCAGACAACCTAGACAAGTTAGACGACAAGATGCACCCCAGGTAGACCAAGCACCACAAGGAAATGGTAATTTAAACTAGAAGGGGTGGATATTCAAAATATATCCAGACCCAAGCCTCCTGCTTCTGAGCATTCATTTAAATCTGTATCTATTAAATATACTAAAGTCTATTTTAAGTCACCTAAACCGGCCAGAGTGTATAAAACTATAGCCAAAGCCGATGCCGCTTTGCGAAGCTTTGGAATAAAGCAGAACAAAGTGCCTGACGTTTTGGGGCATAAACCAGGTCATCTATTATTAGAAGCAGGTCAGGAACTTGCCGATTTCGACTCCGAAAAACCAATAGGTATCCTTTTTGATTTTCCGTCCGAGCACGAAGTGCATTATGCACGGAAATTCAGTGATGAGTCTACTGAGATAAGACGTGAAATGAAGTTCCGTACTAGTGTCAATTGTATAAATATTTTGGAAGTTCTTGTGGACACTGGAGCCACCGTATGTACCGTTAGCTTAAAAACCTTAAAAGAATTAAAAATTGAAAATAAAATAAAAAGGTGTAAACCACTCACTGTATACTTGTCAATAGATGATAATAATGCACATACTATCGATAGAATTATTTACTTACAATTTTTTGTGAATGAGTATAAGGAGTGGATCCAGTGGGGATTTTTCGTGGTCGAGAAAGCTCAAGATCCTATCGTATTTGGATGTGATATGCTTAAGACATACAATGTAAATATCGAATGTGGGTTAGGTACAATTATTTTTAGACCAGCTCAAGAAAGGACTCATAAATCAATGAGGTCAGACGCCGAAAGATTATGTAGATTGAAGGCTTTTCCTAGTAAAGGTGCACTCAAACGCATGAAAACACAGTCTGCATACTTACGTAAACACAAGGCACTTCAACATAGTATGATCACTGCATGTAATCCTCTTCGAAAGGATGATTTACATAAGGTATTGGATGGGATACAGGATGACGACGATATGCAGGTTGAAGGTAATAATGACTTCGGTCATATTGAGGTCACAATTGATGACATTGAGTCTATAGGTACTACCACTATCAGACGAGTCCACAGTACAACTTCATCGTTATTGGAGGAGGTTCGTTCGGTACAATCTAGCGAAGCATCAAGCCGAGCTGTCCAATATTACAAACAATTTAAATTGCGACTGTTTACTGTTCGGCCCTCCCTCATTAAGGATGACACGGCAACGGAGGTTCCCTTTTACACAGAGGACCCCGAGTATTCAGGTCAAATAGCCATTCACCCAAATTACAATTTGTTTGAAAAATTAGGGATTATGGTATTACAAGACACAGTTAAAGTCACTAAGGGAAAAGGTGTTTTGCATGTAGCTAATTCTCAACAGTCAGGAGATTTAATTTTACCACCACAACCGACCCTTTCCAGCTATGAAACAATGCCAACGGAGCATCTCCGTGCCACTAGGATAGTTCAAGACAATTCCCCTAATATACACGTAAATGATCAGGAGTATACAGATGCAGTTGACACTGCACCGGTACCAGAAAATGTTGAAGGAAGTCAACCATTAACTGATGATGAATTTTTACAGTTTAAGATTTTTAAAGGCCTTACCGGTCCTCAAAAGATTAAGGTTAGGGATTTACTGAGTAAATACTACAAAGCTTTTGGTTGGACTGAGAACGATTTTCTGGAACCGATGCGTGATCCTAGGACTGGTAAGACATTACAAGCTACAGTGGAACTACTCGATAAATCAGCTCAGGTTGTTAGCCACCGATCCGTTAGTGTTGAATTACAGGAGATTACTCGCGCTTTTACGAATAAACAAAAGGAATTAGGCTTGTTACAAAATTCTCATAGCCAGTATATATCCCAAGTGCAAATGTTATCCTCAGGCGACACCTGGAAACCTACGGTAGATTACAGGAAAATTAACCTTAAAGTAAAACCTGAACCTATGCCCGTCCCACCTTTACACACTGCTTTCAAATCTCTTGCAAACTCTGACTATTTTTGTAATTTAGGCCTTCGAGACCCTTACCAACAAATAGAACTCGACGACAACAGTAGAGATATACTCGCTTTCATGACTTCAGATGGTCAGTTTCGTCCCACTCGTACTCCTTTCGGTTTCGTCAATTCGAGTGCAATTTTACAAAATATATTAGATATCATATGGGCTCCGTATAAAAATTCTTTCTTGAATAACTACTCCGAAGACAATTGTTTCGGAGGTAAAAATTTTCCCGAATTGATGGAACGTTTGGAGAAGATCTTATGGCTATGTATCCAAGCAAACGTAACATTACTACCTAGAAAGTGTTACATAGGTCATCCTAAAATCGTTTTCCTAGGTCATAAAGTTAGCAGACAGGGAATAGAAATAGATCCCGATCGAACCAATGTCCTTATGAACTTTCCCGATCCACAGGATACCACCGACGTACGTCGATGGCTAGGGTTAAGCGGATTCTTTAGGAGATTAATTTTTGGATATTCGAAATTTGCTCGACCATTATACAACCTACTAAAGAAAGACGCAGTTTTCATCTTCAATGCTGCATGTCAGAGAGCGGTGAAGGAAATGAAAACAGCCATATGTACCGCTCCAGCATTAGCGTTCCCGGATCCTACTGCCATTTTGGAATTATGGGCCGACGCCAGCGATTATGAAGTCGCTGCTGCTCTTATCCAGGTCATCACGAATGGTACTCATAAAGATCGACAACCCCTGGGTTTCGATTCTCATACTTTATCACCAACTGAGAGTAAGTGGACAGTCACGGAGAAAGAGTGTTACGCTATTGTTCATGCCTTCCAGAAATTCCATAATTTACTTTTCGGAAGGGAAGTCCTAGTATACACTGATCACCAAGCACTGGTCAACATTCTACGTACTCCTCAGGTAACTGGTAAATTAGTGCGATGGAGTCTCAAATTGAGTTCATACCGCCTTCGGATTATGTATGTACCGGGTAAACAAAATGAGATGGCTGACTGTCTCAGTCGCCCTCCTCGAGCGGATAATCTTCCTGTAGCCATTCTGAGAGGCATGACAGCGGAGACTGAACATCCTAGGGAACCTGAGGACGAAGAGTACATAGTACATTGCAACGATACGGATAAATCAGTCGTCAACTTAAAGGACATGCAGGCTAGAGATAAAGATTTAGCAGACATAATTCATTCACTGCAGGTAGATGAGGAAAATAATTGTAGGGGTAAAAATAAATACCGTAATGACTTCCGCCTCAACACAGACGGCATCCTTCAGCACGTAAACTATGAACCGTTGGGACCATTGTGGGTAAATGTATTACCAGTAGCCGAAGGAAAGCGCATTGCACGTGAACTGCACAGTAAATCACATTTTGGTTTTCGTAAAATCTACTACTCAATGGTAGATAAATACTGGTTCTTACAGATGTGGGACAACGTCACCAAGGCATGTCGAGCATGTGACACTTGCCAGAGATTTAATGTACCACGAGTTAAGAAATCTGGTCCTATGCATGCTATGATTACGCCTACTACTCCTTATGCTAAAGTTTCCGTGGACTATCTTGGTCCCCTTAATACTACTTCTAATAAAAATACATATATCTTGGCCGTGATAGACCAATGCACACGTTTCCTGCATCTCATCCCAACTACAGGCACAACAGTGGCTGAAACGGTAAAGGTGTTAGAACCATTAATAGCTAAGCATAAAATTAGGAGTATCGTATCTGATAACGGTCCAGCCTTTACAGGTCATAAGTTCAATGAGATGTGCACTCGTCATAATGTCGTCTCGATCCATAGTTCTCCACATCATCCTAGTAGCAATGCCTATGTAGAGAGAGTCAATTCAACATTTGGTAGCATTATGAAAAAGTTGAAATATGAAAATAATAATATTGAATGGGATGTAATGTTACCACATATTGAGAACGAATATAATGCTGTAAAACATGTTAGTACTGGTTATAGCCCATATTTCTTGATGTTTGGTAGAAGTCTTCATTTTTGTTACGTGACAGGGAAACCCCTCGACGATGATTATGATTCAAACGACCCAGAAATGCAGCAGGTTAGATGTCATGAACTTCATAAGGCACGAATCCTTGCGCATGAAAATTCCTGTCATAATCAGCTCAAAAGAAAAATGGCTTTTGATAAGACTCATCCAACAGTTCTATACAATGAAGGCGATTTAGTATTAAAGAAAAACTATTATAAGGCACCGGGTACAGCAGCAAAGTTCACAGTTAAATACACAGGACCGTATAAGGTATATAGTACAGCCACCAACCAGCATATGTACTTACTTTGTGACAAAGATACTGACTTACAAAAATACATCGATGAAACTGTCCTTGAGATTGTGCATGGTCACAACCTAAAACCTTACCTACAAGACGAAATCCCTTTAGTAACTAATTATACTGAACCTGCCATAGGTGATCAGACTTGGTTGAATAAGCACGTTTATACTCCCGAAGACACAATATTTCAAATTGAACCTTGGGCAGACCCAGAACTTAAAGATTTCGATGGGGATACGGCGGCACAAATCAATGTAGTCCCCCGCGGAATATTTAACGAGGAATATTTGTTTGATCCAAATAACGAATTAAAACTAAGAAATAGAGTGATTCAGAGAAACCCAACTACTCATAATTCCAAACTTTATAAGAAAATCACTGGTAATTACTCTATTCATGCACCTACTCATGTTCCAGAGTTCGAAACACCTCTGGCAGATACTCAAACTCAAATTGTTAACATTGAAAATAATGACTTAGATTTATCAAATAATTTACCACCACCATTAATACCGTCGGTCGCGGAACAATTTCCCACGCCGGCGGGACCCAGTAAGGTAGATATATCAAACAAGGTAAATTCTGAAAATTCTCCGACTGCTAGACGATATTTTGACGTAGAAACTTTGGATAGGTATCCTGCACGGATGACTACCACTATTGCTGATGACCCTTTTGCTAGAGAATCTCGTTGTAATAGCCATAATATGAACCACTTAGGTTCTCAGGGATCTTTTATTGAAAAAGACGACTGGAATTTGATTCAAGGGATCGACATTACTACTGGGAAACGTTATTCAGATTTTGATTATGATAAAACTAAAACTTATTTTAATTCATTTCGAAACCCAAGTAAAGACATTCCTATGTCTCAAATTTCAAATATAGCACAACCTACAGAAGCTCCCACTTATAAAGCAAATTCTATAGATACTTCAGATCACTCCATTTATAGTTGTCACATAAATATTAAGAAAGGATGCTCCGAATTGGGCGATGTATCCAATAATAAGCGCGACAACCCAGTAGAAATTCCTGTAGCACCGAAAAGTTGGAATGGAGGGCGGATTGATAATTCCGCCCTTCAGCCCAAAATTCAGACCAAATTAATAGTCACTGAACTTTTAAATAAGAAAATTATTAAGATGGTCAATATGAACGATGAAACACAAGTACTCGAAGAAATCGAAATCGACACAGCACCAAAAGAATCAATCACTGAAACTCAACAAATTGATCCAGCTGAGAGCGATCTTGAATTCTTGGAGGAAAATGAAATTGAAACTCCCACAGCTCCAACCATAGAGTCCACAGCGGTCATTGAAAAAAATGTCACGATAACACCTGCAAAGGGAAATAATAGTTCTAAGGTCATTTTGAAAAATAAAAAGTCAGAGTCAATAACTCAACCTACTGAATTACGAAGGTCAACGAGACCTAAAAAGACAGTCATACCTTGGGATCCTTCTGATGTAGAGATTCCAAGAACCAGGAAACGTAAAGAGGGAGGTTCGGTACATAAAACTCGAAAGAAAAAGAAAGTAGTTAAATTAAAAAGATGTCACGTAAAACCTACTGATGCCATGGCCGAGTTGGTCAAAGCCATGGGTAGCATAGGACAAATGATGGCATGCCAATACCAGAGACCAGTTTCGCATAATTCTACTACGAGTACCTCAGACTCTTCATCTGAGGAATCAGATTAATTTTGCACGTTTAGTTTATGCATGCATAAATTTTAAAAGACTTGCAATAATTTCAACCTTGAGAAATTTCACTTTGGGAAAAAGCACTACCGATCCCATCACCTACTTAAGTAGTGATGGAAAATTTTCTTTCTTTTATTTTCGGGTAACAACTTAGATACACTTGAAAATGGCCAATCCTTCCCCCAATCCGAATCCTAATAAATTACCTCACGGACCACCACGCATTCCTGAAGGACAACTAGACCCGGAGAACGAATTTGCTAACGCCGGAATTGAATCAGACGATGAAGATTGGGATCACAAATATGTATACAACCAAGACCGGTCCCGTAGAGTTATGCTACATCAATTGCGAAACAGAATCCCTGGACAACCCGAAGCACACCGTTATGTCATGCGAATGACCAGCGACAGCACTCCGCATCCAAATGATATCCAGGCAAGACAACCCGACGGAACTTACACACATATGGTTCCTCAGCCTGTAGATCCACGCCCGATTATGCAGAATACTCCACCAGCTTCTCCACGTCGCCAGCAATTCATCCAGCAAATTCCTACACCGGCTCGAAACCCTCCGAAATCTCCAATCATCAATCAAGCTGTAGCACTGGATAATGACTCTGAAGATGAGCCTTTCGATAATGTTGATATTGAAGATCCAGTCCCATACGACCACGAGACTTTCGAACCCCTGGAAGGACTACCTGCTCAGAATATTAAACGCTCAACGAGCACTGCAGATTTCAAATCTGAAAACATCCGGAAAAAGCAGAAGAGCGGCACTCCGCCGAAAATTCCCGAACCACAACCTGGGACTTCACAACAATTGGAGCCCATACCAGACGAGATCCGGCAACTTCAACAACAACTGGATGAAGCAAATCGTAGATCTGCCGAGATTGACCAACAACTACAGCGCTTTAGATTGAATTCCAGCACTCCATCCTCGACACCACCAAGAGTCAATGGCTTATTCAGCCCACCTAATCAACCTACGGGAAACTTACTCATGGGCCCAGCTCCACCACGCATCGCTGTCGGCCTCCCGAGATTCATAATGAGAGGAAGAGGACCCACCAGAGTTCCTCCCACGGTAGAAGTTAGTCCAAATTCAGCTCAGCCTATGGACACAATTACTCCAGCTCCAGCTCCAACTCAGACGGAACAAGCTCCGGCTCCAATTCAAAGAGCCCCATCACCGACACCACCAGCACCGGATGCGAATGCTCCTACGGTAGATCTACTCCCGGACTTAGGCACTACGGCTCCTCGATATGCCATTTACACACCGAAACCTCGAGCCCCGATCGAAGCCACTCCACCATCTCAACAGAGGTCGGCACCGAGACCGTCGCCCCAGCAGACACTCAGATTACCACGACCTTTGGACCGTCATGACAGATATAATAACCGACCACGGGCTCCGGCCCCACCAAGAAATACTCCTCCGACTCCACAGGCAACTTTCCGCCAGCCAACCCGTTTCGGACCGAGACAGATTCCCCAGCAATGGAGACCCAGAGCTCAACCACCAAGCTCGAACTTTTCAAAGAATCGGCAACCAGATGGTCGCTCCAAAGATCAATCAATAGACGATATTCGGGGATACTCATGGCCAAGAGGTCGTCCATGGAGAAATCAGGCGCCACCACAACATCGTCGGTCCCGATCTCCAACCCCTCCCCGCAAATCTTCCAGATCTAGAGACTCCTCTAAACATGATGGATACCGAGCTTCTTCAAAATCTCGATCAGATGCGCCACAGCACCACCAAGCTAGAAATGCTCCAGATCCACCAGCCCCACAACAACAGCAACCTCAGATCGTTCAACAACCAGCAGCTGTTCCAAATGGATTTTATTATCAAGCCCCAGGACTTCCTCAGCTCATTCCACTCTTCGGTGCACCTCTCCAGCAACCACAGATAGTTCATATTCCTATTCCACAAGTCCAACCGTTCCCTCCTCTACCCGAAGTAGACAACCATTTCGTCGGAACACCATGGGACTGCGTACTTTGCCGTCGTAGACACCAACGGGGAGATATTCGACACTACTGGCAACGATGCCCTCACCGCCGAATCAGCTACGCGAAATTTGCCCGAATTATGGAATTAGCTCAGCGATGTTTCTTCTGCGGCGGACACCACCCTACCTATGCCTGTCCCCACTTCCAAGATTTCCATGGCCACGGCTATTAACTGATTTAATTCTTTTACTACTCTGGATTTGGATATATGGCATGAATATAGTGTAGATATATAATTTTTTAGTTCCTTCAGGAATTACCTGCAAGGAAAAATTCAACATTTCTTTCAATTTCATAATTTTTGACACTACGTAGATTTTAAGTTTTTATTTCCTTAATTCATGCACAAGTGAATCAGCGATTTCTGAAGCACCATTAACTTACTGTCAATTTTTCTCATTCTCAATATTATACCCAACTATTTTCTTGGGATTCCTTTAATAATTATTTACAATTAAAAACCTGAATGAATGAAAAACACAAACTCAGTTTTTGCATGTCTTCAACACCATCACTTTCTTTCATTGGCACGAATACGGTCATTTAGAACTTATTTAGACTATGACTCCACCTCAAAGGAGGGAAGGAGCACCTACTAATAATAAATTCGCTAGATTAAGTACATGCAATACACTTCCATGAAATAACATCCATGGGATCATATACCAGGCCCTATAAGACCTGGGAAATACAGTAGATTTAATCTTAGGAATTAATTTTAGATACCACATTCCCGAGACCTACCACCGCATTGGTACGGTAAAAAGTAAAGTAACTTGGAAAAGGGTGTTTTGTTCCCTTATTATATTTAGACTTACCATAATGGACGGAGACCATGCCAGAGAAATTCCTGAGGAACCAACTCTTCCACCGGCAATAGAAGTTTCCCCTCACCTACCGATCCAAATAGACACAGACAGCGAGGATGACGAACCTATAAATCTCCTCGAGCCAGACGACTACCAACCTTATGATCCATCAGACTATTACATTGACGATCTCTACAACCTTCCCATCGAGGCTGAACAAGTCGAAGAGGAGGAAGATGATGAAGATGACGAAATGGATCCTGAAAATCTGACCACCGATGATGACGATGACAATAATAATGACGATGAAGACCCCCCAGCCCCTGATGTCAACATGATTCAATCAGAGGACTCGGAGGACCCCTTCGAAACAGCTTATACCCATTTTGACGAGACAACTACTCCACAGCCAGAACCATCAACCAACGTTAGGAGGTCGGATCCTACGCTAAACGTCCGCGGGTTTGCTCCAGCGTCGGAAGACGAGATACTGGGAATACAGCAACGCCTGGGAAAGTGGATCAAGGGATTTCCGCCTCACACAGTTGTCAAAGATAAAGAGAACTGGACTCCAGCAGCACTATTACTGGAAAATGATTCTGATGGCGATGAGCCACCACTGTTGGAGGAAAAAGCAATTCGCGACGCCAATTTGGAGATTCTGCAACTTCAGCAACAACGAGATGACTTAATCTTCAATCTCCGTCGTTGCCATGGACAGACGATCCCAACACCAGAGAAGGGGATTGACAATGAGGAGGAGAGTAGCTCTGAGACACCAATATGGGACTCCGAGATGGAATCTACGCCAAATACCACCACCATCCCTCCTATCCTCACTCCTGAAACTCTAAATACAAATCCACGCAAACGTTCCCGTGACGATACTCCTTGTACCCTCTATCCCCCATACCTTCACCATGATTTCGATTACCGTCATGGTAGCTTATCCACCACTCAACTGCAAGACGTTATGGAAGAGCGGAGGACTCGCCACCACCGGAGCCCTTCACCAAAACATAACTATCGACTTCACAGGACATCACCTATTCCCCAGATCCCTACCCGAGAGAGATCCGCAAATTCCCTTCTGGAACAACTTCGTCAACGTCGTGACACCCACCACGAGATGCGCTTAGCACGATGGCGTGCGGAACAGATGATATTTGACCCACGTTATCGCCCAGGCCCTGACGAACCGAAACATCAAGTCCAATCCTCCAGAAACTTTGCCAACCAACTCCCTCGCGATAGAGTCACCAGAACCCCTCCCAGCTCCGACACCAGTGATGGCGACTGCAGTTACATCGACACTCGAAACTCCACATACCTAGCCCACCAAGACCCTCCCACCACCGAGGACTCTGAAGAAGAATCCTTTACATTGCAGTAATTCATCACGGAACGCGACACGTATATATTTGTTAATATTCGAATTGTTAATATTTCTGCTGTTGATATCCATCGCTAGTTTTTAATTTGTTGTTACATATTTGTTAATATTTGAGCTATTGATATCCATCGCTAGTTATTATAGATATTTGAGCTGGTGATATCCTGAAATTTTATTTTAAAATATATACATATTTGACTGATTCGATTCTGTTGATATTTGTGTTGTTGATATCCATTGCTAGTTTACCAATGTAATGAATTGTTGATTTATTAATATATCTGTAAAGCATATAACTATATTTATTTTCCCAAAACTATGTACATATGTTGAGATAATAGTTTCTGTCCACGCTTTTTGATTTATCCTCCATTTCGGAAATTACCAAAATTAAGATTTTTAATTTTTCTGGACCCACGGTGAAGCCTAAATTTTTTTAGAAACTTAAAATTTTGTTCCGGAAACTTGAAGCATCAGAAATTTTTTTAGTTGGCCTGGACCATCATTGTATAACATTGTAAAGTAGAAACAAAAATTTTTTTTTCTTTTCTAACAAAAGAGTTTTATTAAAACAGTCCTACCGTAAATATTTATCCTCTTGGACATCAAAAACATTAAGATAAAATTTTCCAGAAACACTAAAAACTGTTGCACAACCTGTAGATAGTTCAAATATTTCAATTCTGTATTTTGTCGATTTCCGACTCCTATAGTCAAAAATTAGTGTGGAGGTAAAACCTCCAGTAATTTTTGATCAATCACCAAATTCCCAAATTTTTGACTTATCACGTCCAAAATTAGTGTGGAGGTGAAACCTCCAATCATTTTCCTTACTTGTTACAATTAATTCAGGTGACACAGAAATCACCAATTAAATTTCATTGAGACTATAGATACATATCTCAACATATACCCACCTTACTACACTGTTATTGATACTTACCTAACTCCATTCTGAACGTAATATTGATAAAATGTAATACCACAAATGAGACTGGAATTGGAATAATCTCCAGATATATAATTAACCCATTGGAACAATGGGAATCCTTTGAGGATAAATACCTTAATTTACATGAATGTATGTCAAAACTTAACTTTAAGTACACCAAACTCTGTACACGGTAGACGAGACATATGTTAAACACTAAATGTACATCCTGGAATGGATAATTTCTGGCTGAAATACCTGAATGTAACTAGACACTATTCTCGCACACAATCCCGCACGCTTACCTAGACCGCCGATGGGTCTCGGCTGATATCGTGTGGAGGGATTTGTAGAAACGAAACTACACCACTATCCTTTTCTATTACAATAACTCCATAAATAGAATCCCGCCAGTCCCATAGCACAAAGGGCTATGGCATTCAGATAGGCGAGCGAGAAAAAGTAGCACACAGGTAGTTAATACAGACAGTGGAAATATTCCAATTGACCATTGCTTGGAACAATGGGAATCCTTTAGTACATACTCAGACAGTAGAACATTCCAATGCCATCGCTTGATAGCGATGGGATACATACTTAACTAGTAGAAAGGAAAGAAGTTGAATTCGAAGCAGTAGCAGTGATAAGTCATTCATTCCATTTCTAGCTTTTCAAGTAATAAGTCGGATTCACTACTGACTCGAGCTACTGAATAGTCATCACTTTGGAGTTGAAGTTTGATTCTTTTTCTATCGTTTTATACTTTTGAGCTCTGACTACGGTTTTCTAAGACAGAAGAATAAGTTGATTTGTTCTCTTTCCGATTAATAATCATTAGACATCAAAGTACAGAGTTTTAGCTTTTCCTTTTCTAAAAAGTGATAATAGATAAACTGATCCATTACATAAGATCAGAAGTTAGACGTTGAGGTTAAGATTTGCGGATTGCAGTAAGGACTAAGGACTATTTGCCATTTACCGAAGACACTGAGGTCTCGGAATTCCATCGGACAGTGCCGTGGGACTTAGAAACTACGATTCTCACCGGTAATTCCACGTAACAAATAGATACTTACCTACCTCTTCACGCTCTTTGTGTTTCTTTTCCTCACTCGTCTCCGTCCGTGAATATATGATGTAATATATAATTGTATGTAAATTGATTTCTTTTGATTGAGGTTATAAAAGTAATTAAAATTTCTTCCTCTACCATTTAATAGTTCAGAATATTATCCCGTTTCATTTTGCACAAATCAACCTTTCGCTTATAATTACATACCTAAATAATACTTCACATAATATTAATATTCACATTTTACTCATTCATACGCATCAACGAAAATCTACTTCTATGAAATTTGAGCTTCGGATTCGCTCCGTTCCCTCAGTACCCATGTATAAAAAAATTATAATTCGCTGAATTCTATATACAGAATATATTAATTAGAAAAATTAATTGTATATTATCATTATTATATATATTATTTTTAAATATCATTCAGTCTGTCTGGAATGGCTTGTTGTTGTCTGGTCCTGGTTCTAACATTTATACGGCAATCATTCCTAATATGCAGGATATATTAATTAGAAAAATTAATTGTAAAGATAATATCTATATAACTTTTAAACATAATTTTTGAACGACCATCTACAATTATACCATGTTTTATCATTAACAATAACATCAAATAAACTATTTCAACGATGCCATGTGGTGCACTCATAAATATTTTCTATGCAATTTATTACTACATTAGCCATGGGTGGCAAATGTCCTAGATTTGGCCGTGGGTAGCAAATGTCCTAGATTATGGGTAGCAAATGTCCTAGGTTGGGCTTTGGGTAGCAAATGTCCGGGTAGCTAATGTCCGGGTAGCTAATGTCCGGGTAGCAAATGTCCGGGTAGCAAATGTCCGTTTACCATAATTTCATAGTAGTACCATTTTCTTGTACCTCTAAAATTGTGGTAATTTTATATTGTATGTTGGTATAGTGGACCAACATTACTTGGATTTGATTTGATAGAGCAGAGTCCAAGTCCAAGTCAGTGATCAACGGTACCTACATCGTAAATATAAGACACAGAACGTGTAGACCATACATTGTGATTGTACCTATAGATATAATATTAAATGAACATGGTCTAAATCGTGTATCTATGTACAAGTTTTGAATGAAAACCAAGTGAGGGAAGAGACTGGATGAGAGAGAGAGAGAGAGAGTGGTTGCAGTTTGGATTTCGACTTGGACTTGAGGACAAGTTTTGGGGTAGAACGGATTGATGAAACTGGACAACGTGAGGTTGCAAATCAAGTGCTGGTTGGTGTCAGCCGATTACATGTTCACATCCATCCATGCATCTTTAGATGCTACACAGAAGGAGATAGGAAGATATGACTTCACTTGGAATAATTGTTAGTGGACAAGTACAAGTGCACACTTACTTGCTCTGTAGTGTGCACAGAGCACACTACATAGTTAATATTAAAAAAAGGGTGAGTTTTCGTGGACACACCTGCCACCCCATATTCTCTCAACTCTTTTTTTTCACTCAGTGCAGATACTTTCAAATCATTCCTCCGTGTAGTATGTCTGTCCTGACCTCCTGACTGATCCACACCGTGCACCGTCCGCACTCTATAGCTTCCTTCGTCTCTGTCTCTATATATAGTTATGCAGTAGATGTAAAAGGTATAGGATTTTTTTTAAATAATATTTTCATTTTATCCACTGTTAATCTCTGTTCATCATACAACACAAAAATTTTTGGAGTTGCGGAGCGTCGCGTCGTCATCATCATCATCATCACAATGATAACAGTAATATTATGTCCCCGTATATGTGAATGCTTCCCTTGGGACTGTGCATCAAGTACATTTATGATAATCGGTTTCCCTTTTTGCTTTCATTCAGTCTGAGAGTGAGCTAAGGAAGATGGAACATGGAGTGAGCGGAGAGTTGAGCCGACCTCCCATGAATGTTATTTTAAACTTGTTATATTTTAGAAACTCCATAATAATAATCGAACGGAGTCAAAAGATGTCAACATGATCTTTTATGATCGAAGCCTTCAAGGTCTCGTCTCACCCTCCTTTTCTCTCCACTCCACCAACCAGCGCCAGCACATGTTTATTATTAGGATGTATATTATAAGTAATGTGTTAAATATTTTTATTATTGGTACGATACGATGTGGGGCTTACCTGACTTAAGTCACATTTAAACTTTTATTATTCCACCACAAAAGGATTCAAATGGAAATGTTGAGAAAATGAATGTTTTTTTTTTCTATGTTATCATATGAGTCCTCTATGTTGGTCTACAATCTACAACAATAATCATCACATTTCGGTTCGGTTCACTTTGAGAGGGATGGAGATTGTGCGTTGTGTGAGTGAGTGTGTGTATGTTTGTAATATGTGAGTTTCGTGATCACTTTTCCCTCTGCGAGTGTTTGAATGGAGGAGGGACAAAGTTCGGAAGACATGCCATATATTTGATATAGTATACTACTGCACTGTGAACCTGTAGATTATATAAGACACATAGCTTAGGAAGGATGATGAGGCATGGGGCTGAAGGGAAGATATGAAGCAAGTCGGAGAGGTTTATGAATAATATGATATGCTGGAATTTTTGTGAAGAGCTCGCAGTTGGACTGATTATCTATCATGATCACATCTCTCTGTCCCGATCATAAATCGGAGCCCATCAATTCTCAGCGAGAGATGAGGAGGTGGTGTACACAATGAGACATTAATACTGCTCTACATAATAAATGTGTACGTCAAACACCAAGCACGACCCACTGACCGAATCCTCTCCATCATCCAGCACACTTTCCTCGATGTCCGACCAACCAACCAACCAATAGTCTATCGATGTATATTATCCTCAGCGCATAAATAGTATGCACTCAATGCATGCTCAACAAATACAAGTATTTAATCGCTGGACTCTATTTCTGTCGTTATTTTAATGGTAATTTTATGTCAATGTGCATAATTTCAAATTAAATTCTCTCAAAATTTTTGCAGAATCGGAATGCTTCTTAAAAACTAATATTAGAATATGGTAAATACACGATTAATTCCTCTGATAAAAATGACACACTAAGTCAAGTGTGGAGTACAAATTCAAAGTCTAGAGACGACTACCACACTGTGACAATAAGTAAAAAAACAAAACTCACATGGATGGATGGAGGGAACAAGTATTCCAGTCGTACTCGTACAAGAATATTATAAGAGTGCAGAAGGAAGGAATAAGGAATAAGAGAAAAGATCAATAACGCCCACAGAGCCGTTCACAAATCAAATAAGAATCTAAAGCTCAAATGATTGATCTCTACAGTCATCCATTTTCTTTTACGGGACATTTTATGCTTCAAATTTGTAATACTTATTCCCTGTGTCCCTCAGGAGACTCAGTTGGAAGGATTGATGAGACATTTAAAAGAATTAGAGGTATTTTATGTTTTCTCCACAGATGCTCTCCAAACCTTATTATTTAAGCTTAGAAATCTTTTAGTGGACGAAGGAAATTTCATTTTAGGATTCCTATCTATCGATAAGCTCCAACAACCTAAGAAGATCCCACATGCACATAGGACAGGGGCAGAGGAGATAAGGAGAGTCTCATATGGGAAGTAGAAGCAGTCAAAGTCGTTGGGAGCGTCACATGTTTAAACGTGGGATAAGCGCTCCTGCTACCTCATAGCTATACGTCCTACCTACAACATGTATGTCATGTAGGTAGGAGGTATATGCAGCATGTAGACAGTAGACAGACACACGTAGGTGGTTAAAATGACAAAGCTTATGTCACTTAAAATGTTTCCTTCAGATTTTCTCGTGAGAGTCAAGTCTCCGCCAGAGAACATGATGTGGACATGCATTCAAAAGATTTCGTATGTGTACCTACCTATATATTCAACCAAACCAATATTAAAACCAAAGGGAACGCGAGCCCAGAACCAGAGAGAACAAATTGTTTCCCTTATGCGGCGCGGCGAGGCAGATAAGCTCCTCGCCGTTTAGTAGTACACACATGCTGGAGGAGAAAAGGAGACTTTTGTTTTTAGTGTGGAGCCTCATCGTATGTACATAGTACGTCAAGAGTCTAGTCCCATAACTGTGGCGATGGTCATGTCACTTGAAAACGAAAGTGCGATTAACTCGGGAGCAACCAAGTCAAGTCAACAACGTCATATGGCTATACACACATAATATAAAAATTACATACCTACATAATACTGGTAGTCTATCCCTTGTCCTACCTACACACACCACTACCACTACTTCTACACGGCTCGCACGACAAAATGTTGCTTTCATTACAAAAGGTGTTTCCATGTTTACACGACTAATGAGCAATATCAGAAATGTATCAGTGGAAAGAACAGACTTAATGCTTGTTCCGTCCCTTCTCTTTAATGAGCTTGTATGGGAGCGTATACAAAGCGATATCAGTACTTTAGATTGTAGTGTCACTTCAGGATACATTGGAATTTGATTGGAAACAGAGGACCAGGATAAAGAGACTCACACACACATGAATGCACAGATTCACCGCCATGGCATTATTCTACCGTTCCATCTCCTTCCCATGTTCCCATCCCCCCTATTCCACAGTCCACAGAACAGAGCATATACATACCATATATATATTATGTACACGCCTATTATGCATCCAGTTCTTCTCCATTCTGCCTGCCTACCATACTACCATTCCATGATGTGCGCCAGCGACGGCGACGGCGACCGTAGACTTAGAGGATACAGAGAGTCAGATTTGTGTTGAAAGGTCCCTGGACGTACTTACGTAGGTGCCTACTGATGGACGTAGAGGTACTATCCGCTCCCTACATGCATGCATATACCGGGCCGGGACGCTGAAGAAGGCCATGGAAGTGTGGAGCGTAAAGGTGATCTCCATCCCCGTCCACACATGTGTTCGTGCTGGTGTTGTTGGTGTTCGTACTGTTGGAGTGGAGAAGATTCGATACAGATGGAAATAAACTTTCGACAAGTAGTAGAAATCAAATGTTTACACGTATAGTGCATAGACAGATAAATTGTTCCGTATTTTTTTTCTTCTCCAGTCCGGACTGGATCTGTGTGTGGAAGAGTGTTGGAGTTGGAGAAGGGAAGTTGTTGTTGGTAGTTGAGCGAGCCTGCGAGTGTGTAAAATGTATTATAATATCATTTTCAAATGAAGGGAGAGAGAGAGAGAGAGAGGCAAATGAAATGGTTGAGGATTAAGGACTGAGGAGAGGGAAGTGCAGCGGAAAATCTCACATTGGAAATAAGATGAACAACGTGGAGATGCAAAGGCTAATAGTTAGTTCAGAGCCAGGGGATAGCATCCATTTATACCTGTCATGTTTACTGTGCTACGATAACGATCATTTCAATATGTAGCCACTCTGATTCTTCAATCCTTGACGTTTCTTATTGGCTTTAATCCACACCTAAACACAGAATGAAAGAGAGAGAGACAGAAATCAAAGACAGACTTCATTGCATTGCATTGGGAGTCCCTTTGCTTTTTCCGTTGGCCTCATTTTACAATGTCGATGTGGACTCTCGTCTCGGACGCTTCAACATTTAGTCCCATGCAACGCGGACCAAGACGAAGACCAAGACGAAGAGGACCAGGAACACGACGACTGCTGGCTGCTGCTGCCCATAAAGACAACAATACCACATTATCAATTAACTAAATCCCGTCCATCGCGCCCAACCACCAACACTTTTAACCCACATCAGACCCTGTATCTCATGTGTAACAGATTCTCCTTGTCACATTCCACGTCCCGCAGTCCCAGTCTTGAGAAAATCATGTATCAGGGCTGAGTCGTAATGACATTTGGATGTGGCCTTTGGATGCAAGTACCTACATATCTTAATGGATTTGAGATTTGTATTATTATTATTTTCAATTTAACCGCAACTGCATCCCACAATTCCCTTTTAAATTGTCACCTTATGCTCTGTCAATATTTTGGAGGGGCACCTTATTAGATCCAGATTACCTATAAGTATGAGCGCCAAGAGTTAGATTTAGATTGAGTGGATGGACGAGCACTCACTTCTAATTCCTACGCATAAGCCAATCCGCCTCCAAGCCAGTCAACAGCAAGCCAGCCGGCTCATCTTGATCATGATTTTCTATTTATTCAATTTATTCCATAACCAATAATGCAAATCATGCTGATAGGATTTCGAGAGAGAGAGAGGGATTAGAAAATTGATTTTCAAACAATTGTTAGAGTGGATAATAATTTATGTTTACAAGTATACACCAATGTTCGTGTTCTCCAGAAATCGTGCAAGATGACAAGGTGAGCAAGTTCAAGGAAGAATAATAAGATAGTTTGGTGCAAATAATCTTGGAGAACAATGAATCAATTGAAAGGAGAACATGCCGTCCGAGAGTCGCAGTCGCGTATAGCCTCCATAGTGTGGAAGAGGAGACGAAGAAGACGGAGGGAAAAAAATAAGATTGTTGAATTTTATTTTTGTATATTTTAATGAACAACATGAGCACTGTATAGCAGGCTCCCATATGCCTATGCATATATATATATATGCATGCATGAGGGAGCAGTCAGAGGGAGACAAGTCGAAATATACAAAAAGGAAAAAAAAAACTTGCTCGAAAAAAAAACAATGAAATATAATGATGAATTGCCAATGAAGTCCAATACTTTGTTTGTATGTAAGAGGGTAGAAATGTTCGTGCTTATTTTGCAAAATGACGATAAGAATCTCATAAAATGATTACGAATGCAATCATCATCATGCTCAATATGACGATTGTATTTTTTTTTAGAATAGATCGATTTAATCATAAAAAAAATAAACTGAAGCTCTTTTGACTCACGTCTCTCATTTTATTCAATCTTACGATGAGTCCAGCAACCAACTCATTTCAATCTTCTTCTTCTCCTTTGTCAAATAAACATAACGTTTACGTTCTCATTTCATACTCTTTCATTTTACTCGCTCTTCTCCCTCACAAATATAATAATTATATGCCTACCCATATATTTTCCCCGGTGAGCTTCATTCCTCTCTCGCTCTCTCTCTCTCTCTCTCTGTCTCAGTAAATTTGTATTTAGTTGCTAGATGTGGATGTACATTAGGAGTAGGATTAAGTAGCCGATGATATATTTGTCTGTTTTAGAAAATGATGGTATTATGTCAAGCTAGTTTGCTAGGTTTGCAACAAGTTGGTATAAGTGCTGCGGGACCACCTCCAGTGTGACACGGTGGACCTGAGTGTTCCTACAGGGATCCAAGAAGGGCTCGCCTTCCCTTCCGGTTATTTTGTCCTCCGCTCCGCACATCCATCCACTCATGCACCACGAATTACTTATTGTAGGCAGGATCTCTGATTGTATTATATTATACGCAGGATTCCATGAGTTGTCTATATCGCATTCAGTCAACGAATGCCATGCCTCTCATACTACACCACACACACCCAAATGCCCACGCACCAAACACACACACACAGAGAAGACTCAGTAACTACTCAACGAGTCCAATGAATTGGACTGGATTAGATTATATATTATTACTATGTAGCTCCATGCGTAAGGCTAAGCTACATACCCACATACAACAGAGACCAAGACCAAGACGAAAGGAGCGGACGACGACGTAGTTGGTGAGACTCTGAACGGAACGCCAACTTCTTCTCCATCCTTCGTGAGCTCTGAAGCTCATGAAAATTCAACCGGTACTTGTAACCAGTAATCCTTGTAATCTAAATAAATAATTAATTTCAATCTACCATTCTCGACTCTCGGAGTACTTGTGCAGCTTATAATTTAAAATGGCTCTGTTGAGTTTATGCTCTCATCTCACTCCATCGAGCATCGTGTGTCTTAAATAGGAGAGAGTTATCTCATTCTGTGTCCTCTTCACTCTCCGAGCTATAAGAGTCTGATGGCAGGCAGTCCGCCGTGCACAGCACAGGTAGTATGTGCAGAGCCATGTAGTGGACGGGACGAGACAGGATACAGGTAGAACGTAGAAGTAGAAGGGATAGTATAGTGTAGTAGTAGATAGTACAGTGATAGGAAGAAAACGACAGTGGCTCTTTCTTTCCCCCCACCTTTAATTCTTCTTCTTCCGTAGCTCGTCCAATTTGATATTTATGTTTTTAAATGCGTAATGATATGAGAACCTCATGTTCTCGCAAGTAATTCTACAGATGAACACTCGAGCTCCACAACAGTAGCAGAAAGAAGTCAAAGAATTAAGGAATGTGAAAAGGTGCGCGTAGTCAGAATCGAAATCGGGTTCAGGGAGGATATACTAAGGGCTCATACTGGATATACGTGTACTATGTCTCATTTTTGAGACAGGGACAAGGAGACCCTCTCGTCCCTGCTAATGCAGATATTATAGGCAATTGAGAAGGCTGGAAGTCTATGTGAGGATGCTCTTTACAAATGGAGGACATGGGATTGGATCGGTGTACATTGTAGGATTGAGAATCTCATGTAGTCTGTTTGTATGAGAAATAAGTAATGTGATCTAATTAAGCGGTTGTGTTGACCAGTTTTAACTGTCTGCCTTTTTCACTCCGAACTTGTCAAGGAGGAGAAAAGCTGCTCCTCATCGCCAGTTTAACATCCGGCTACGAAGGTGCTATAGCCCCATACTCCATAGTCATAGTTCCCGTTCTATAGGTAGGTATATTAAAAATCTTATCCAACTATAGTAAACATACATCTAGGTGCATTAATACATAGTAGACATGACAATGTCGTATTGTCTACATTTTAGTTCCACACAGTGCAGCAGGAGCAGGAGCAGCTCAAACCACAGTTACCAGTTACCACAGAGCTTTCATATTATCCTACAAATTACTACTTTGCATTCCGCTGATGTAACTATTTCCCTTTCCCTGCTACAGTGTATGAGATCCTACAGTCTGCACGGATGTCTTACCCTACCCCGTCACGAGCCCATGCTCGTGAAAAAAGTTGGGGGCTATAGAACAACAGCGAGGTAGGTAGTTCTGCCCTGCCTTGCCATAACTCTGATTTCTACTCTTTTACAAATTAAGACGGAGAAGATTTGAATTCAACTGGGAAAACTTATGAATAATGGTTTATCAGGAGCATTTATTTTACACCTTCTCCAGACTCTCCATCTTCCAGGACCACAAACCACAAACAAAGTGAGTGCACATTTTTAAGGTCTGTAGCGTGGACTCTATACTACTCAGGTTATGTATAAGGCTTACACTTTTATGACGATATTCTCTCCTTCTTTTATTTTTATTGTATTTAGGAATATTTTTGTAAAGGATTTTAAGGGAGGCTTGGCTTGGTCTGATCACTTCATCCCTACGAACGTCAAGATGAGCTGAATTTTATTTATATTTGTTTTTCAATACAATGTCTCTCGTGGTCTGTCGCCCATGGAGCTACCTCCTTTAGGCGTTGTAAATGAGGATGTCTTCCTTCCCTCCTGCAAACTTTCAAGAGTACTCCTCCGTCCAAGACCATTGCAACGAAATGACTCCCGAGTAATTAAATCCCCACTCCACCAACTGGAGAGGACAATGGGGACAGTGGAAACCACAGAAATGAAGAGATCATCATCTTTTAAATGTTGATGCTTGATAGTTTTTGAATGGGGCTGACAGATTGACAAAAATGGAGCTGAGTCAGTTTAATTAGGAGCATCATGAGCCATGAGCTGTACATATGATAAAGTAAATTGTTTTCTTCTTGGTCCCACCTCAAGCTGTAGGTTTTTTGTTTACACCTCTGCTCGAGATAAATGTAGCTTCCCAAGTGATATACATATAATTAGACTAGCTAAAGGAGAGCGCACGTCGACGTCTCTATCTTCACACGTAGTAAGGGAAGGATGGACTGAGGGAGTTGAAAGTTGGACAGAACGTAATAAAAGTAAACAAGGAGAAACAGTTCAGAAAATACATGATTCGGTCTGCTAGGTAGCATGACCAGGAACAGAGATCAGATCCCAGGAGGTGGACCTAACGCCTTTACGTACATACTAGGCAAGACCGTGTGGCAGTGGTGGTAGTGGTAGTAGTAGAAGAAGTAGTAGTAGTAGTAGTAGTAGTAGTAGTAGTAGTAGTACCTGTCCTCGTCGAAGAATATTTTCTTATATGGGGATTAGATGGTAATGGGAGTATTTGTTGAGAAACCTACCATTACCCATTTCAATTGAGGAGAAAATTGGCAGGTAGAGACTTGGCTAGGAGCACTTTACTATCATCATCATCAACATTATCATTCGTCTGAATGCAGCTCATTATATCCACCACTTCACATAGCACTAAACCGCACATTAAATGATCACACTTTTCCTCTCCCTATCTCACTCCGTATCCCATTGTCCCATTGACTCTTCCCAAGCCCTGCCGTAGGTAGGATCCATGTGAAAATATAGCACAGTAGTATATAGGCACTGCACTGTGGGCACAGATGAGCCTCATCCTCATCTGTATGTATGCCTATAGCCATGGATTAGATGCACGGAGCAGAAGGAGCCAGATCATTGCTATTAGGGATACTGTATAATGTGCATAATGCTCATCGTCAGTCTGGGATTGGATTGGTCTTCACACCGTCCGCACTCCTCTCACAACTACCATATTCAATTACCTCCTAAAACAACATAGCTATTATCAATAATTACTTATAAACGTACTACGAACCTCATGTCAGAATTAGCAGTGGAACAGGAATCCTATTGACAAGAATCTGATACCTCCTCACGCATGTATATAATATGATATCCTTCATCTCTGATAATTGTCGTAATTGTATTACAATGGGGCAACATCCCTCCATTTCATGAACAGTAGCTCTTATATAGTACATAAACTTTTATTGTCTTGTAAGTCAGGGCATGATGCACTACAACTTTTTACGCCATACAAAAACCCATTAAGTATCTGATTGATGCACCTACAAAGTTTGTCTTGTCAAGATGTAGGTACCTTACATAGGTTTCGTACGTTACAGGTAATCCTCGTTTCTCTTGTAAGTACTTTTGCACAGCTTAATTATTTTTAAATGCTGTTTTTAGCTGCGTCTTAATAAACATTGTGTATTACGTCATCCCTACAGCTGGAGAATTTTCATTTACAACGGAAGTGGAAGCCTTATTTGCTTTCCTAATCAACGAGCACACTACATACTGTAATAATAATTAATACAGTCTAAGAATTGTTTTTTTAATCAGCCATTGTCATCAAGGCATTAGCTAAAAGCTCCACAGGGATGCTTGACGGGGATGTAGCTATAAATGTCAAGTGTTTTCAAGGAAACTGCATTATAAGACTGTATAGGTGCTCCTAGAAATTCACTGCACTAGTACTGGTAAGTACAGCATGAGAACAGAAGTAAAAATAATTATACGGGTTATTTTTCTAAATTTTTTCTTTACTGCTCAACAAATTAATTTTTACATTGTAAATAAGTTTATTGTATTGAAATGCACGTACAACTTTTCACCCTCGGAAGCACGTAACATTGAAATTAGTATTAATTATCGTATGCATCTAAAATTAACGTAATATAGCTTTTGCAAAAAAAAACTCCATAAGGGAGAGACAGAGAGTGGAAATGAGTATGTGGCTGTGGCTGTGGGTATTTTACAGACTACAGGTATTATGCACATAGTATTTCCAGAACTGCTTCTCATAGTATATAGGCATGGCCAGAATATTACTCAGGAAAGTAATGATTCTCAGCGGTAAACGAGCTCGGAACAGCTAACTAAGTTTTTATGGATTATTGATTTTCTCCCCCTTCTGTATATTTTAATTGTGTATAGCTTCAGTTTTGTCTCGCAGATGATTATTACAGGACAGGACATGAAAGGGTTGAGGCATGTGGAAGAGTGAAATATAGCACTGGTTCTATGGTTGGAGAGGAAAAAAAAGTAAATATATAATATTACATATGTACTAATGCTAATAACACACTTAAAAGACCCACCTTTCAGTCCCAATGAATCTCGTTTAGTTATTGAACACGTTTTTTTTTATTATGTTCTCTCTGCTCATGCAATTTTGTAAGTTTGAAACTACGTTTTCATTTCATACATTCAATATACTCGTTCTATTGTTGTAACATATCGCAGGCTCCCCTCTCCTTTGACGCTCACACACAGATGTATTGTCTGGATACAAATTCGAGATAGCTGAGCAAGGTGTCCAAACCCTGCCGGGTCCATTTGATTGCATGGATATGAAACTGTTTGGACACCTTGCGCAGCTATCTCGACTTTGTATCCAGACAATACCTAGATTGTACGAGACACCTTATTCCTCCTTCATACATTAGTAAAGCTAAGTTGCAAAGTGATTCCAACCAATCACCATTACGGCAAAGTGTTATTTTATGAAAACACATGAAAAATTTAATGATTCTTGGCATTTTACCTGCGGAGGGATGGGAGAATCTGCTCACTGCAAATGGATAATTGGCAAATGGAAACTTATTCCTTCGTATGTACACACACACACACACACACAAGTTCACAAGATATGACTTTTCCTTTGCAGCAGGTTTTTTTCTCTTCCCCCTCGTCGTCGTCTTCGTCTTCTTTCATCATCAATGATTACGAGGCAATGCAAATGTACAGTAGAAATGCCCGTTAATGTCTATGAAGGCAAAAAAAAGTCCAGCCTCTTTGTCGTTGTTTTATGGATCGCATGTTTTCATCTTGGCTCTTAAAGTCAACTGTTATCTTTATAATCATCAATACTTTTAAGTTTCATCATTTGTATTATTTCAAATGCCAATACCGGCCTGGCTTTTGACTTGATTCTTGCCTGAGCCTCAAAGCATCATGGAATCATAGATGCTTGCAGTAAAGTAGTACAGAGTGTAATCATTAAAATCATTATGGTAATAGTAATATTATTAGGCATTTTTTTAAACATGTCCAATCCTTTGATGATCGCTCCTGTGTCAGCAAATACACTCACTCCTAGTGTGTAAATTACATCAATTACAGTGGGCACCGTCCTAGGTATGTACACATTGGGATTGTTTATTTTTAGGAAAAATTCAAATGGACACAACATTTTGTAATGAGGGAGAGATAGGAAATCAGGAATATGCAAAACGCTTATCCTCCTTCCATTTTATCGTTCTCTGACTCATCTATCCAGTTTTAAAGGAGTCATGTAATGATTATATAGTCTCGGATGGACGAGACGAGAAACCTGTCCTCATGCCTCTTTAGCTCAAGCTCTAAAAATACTCTGCAAAATTCCTCTCCTATCTAAATATGGAGGGTGCAATCGCAAATTTTATGTATGACTAAGTGTGCGGAGGCCTAAATCAATAAAACGACATTAATAGTACCCATGCCATCAGTCGTCTCAAATGCATTTAAAATATTCCGTCAGCCTTGTTGTAAAGTACCTAGGTAAGTAGGTATGTATGTATGTATTTTGATCTTACAATTAGACAGACTAAAAAGATACAGTGTGCCTATACAAAGTTAATTACATTGACTTGCCTGTATCACAACTTCCCCGCTCTCCTTCCCGCATACAACAGGTTTAACATGTAAACTTCTCTTTTGAGATATATGCATAGGTAATATTTATTACATAATTACCTTTGTTATATGCTTTCACTTATACTTCCAGCTTGATGGGCATATAGATAGTTAAGAAACAGGATAACTGTGTACATATACTGCTCAGGAATATTTCATTAGCTCCAAGAAATCAATGCAGTGCACAGGGTAGAATTCGAAAAGAGCTCTTAAGACGAACAAGTGATCCAAGAGTTGTGCAGTCGTAATTCTTTATTTACTTAAGTATATTTTGAGACGGAGACATGAGGCGACAGATTCACTTACTGTAAGTTGTAAGTTTTGAATTATTATCAAGATGAACTGTATGCTTATGCTGACAGAGCAATAATCTGACCTGTAGAGGCAAACACTGCCGAAGTATGGAAGGAGAAACCCTGCAGCAATAATTTGCTACATACATCGTATAATTCAACCCGCAAAGCCATATTTGTTGGAATTAATAATAAATATTTGAAATTTTTATTTCCTGGGCTGGACACTGGGCTCAAACCACAGCTCAAACACATTCTGCTAAAGTGAAAGAAATTATTTAATTGTTAATTAATAATAGCGTATGTCCTATAATCCTGCACGGGTCTAAAATAATACACAGAAACTCAAACATTTGTAAGTGTATAATGTAGGTAGGTACTATACATTTGTTAAAATTGTAGTGGCGTTATATTTGTTTATAAGATGCCACTTCATTAACCAGGGAACAAAAAATAATCTGTTTGGCAATCAACATCAAAACGGCCACCACACGGGTGGGCATTTTTCAGTATTAAGAGTATAAATTCATAAAATGTATTTAGCGTGCGGGTCTGTTGTAGTAAGCGGGTCTGAGAGGTCTCAGTTGGAATAGAATGTGGGCGTAATATTCACTGAAAGAAATTGTGAAACTTGCACTTTGCAAATATAAAATCAGTGACCAGTACTTAAAAATTTAGCTGCTGGGGTGCCCTTAGGTCAGATTTGGCATTTATGACTGTGTATACTTCCATCCGTGTATAAATAGTAGTTAAGCAAGTGGAATTATATATAGTGTATGCTACAGGTTTATATTCATGAAAGTTAGAACTAGTAATAGTAACAGAGTAATGGTCCATTGGTCAATATCTATAGGAATCCTTCAGCCCTTCTTCGGCCTCAGATACGACGCGAAGCAACGTTTGTAAATAAATTATGGAAGGGGGTGAGGGATATATTGTGCTTGAAAGCAAAACATGCTAGGTACTACACGTTCTCTGTAAGAAGATGACCTGTTTTGATTATTTTAGAGAGCATAACATTATATAATATAGAATATAGATATGATGCCTTCCGGCATTAGGAAGGAATACTGTGGACCCAGCAGCTACGATGAGTATAAAAAAGTAGGTAGTGTCTATCTGATGTGCTGGAAGTTACAAGAGTCCTCGTTATTGTATAATTTTTGTGAAGATGAATTCGGGATGGAGCGAAAGTTGGCTCTGGTATTTTGGCCAGAGGTCATCTTTGAGAGAGTTACCCATGTACACTTGGTTCCATGTCAAATGCATTTCTACTCCTTTTTTTATCGGCTCAGGTTTTCTTGAAAATGCAGTTTTGTAGTAAATAATGTCAGATTAGTTAGTGATCTGTCCTAGATAAAGACTTCCTTTTTTTACCCCTTGCTCGACCCACAGTTTTTGTCGCTTGTTGTCCTTCATCCAAGCTCAGTTTTATCCTCTCTGTCTCCCAGTTCATTTTTTTAACCTCCTCCTCAGAATCATAGAGAGCTTATACTTGTGTGTATGAGTATTCAGTTGGAGTCCAAGTGTGTACCTGTAATGCGAGGCATAATACGAGACAGTCTCATAAATACGAGTATCTATACCCACAGAGCCGTCCCTTCCCTCCCTTCATTCTCCTGCCTACTTGGTCAATGTGTGTCGCAGCGAGAGGACTGCACGTCTCCCAGTCTCCTCCGTCTCCAGTCTCGCAGCCGCAGTCCAGGTCCGAGTCTTGGTAGTCTCACTCATCTGGCTCTACAGCTACTCATGTGTCCGCAACATAGAGTCAGTTCCATTCGTTGGAATCCGGATTGTGAGCATATAGGTTGTTTGTAGTTTGTAGTAAGTATTGGACTTACGTACTAATGGTCTATTTGGAAGTTATCTAAGGAAACTTAAATATGCAATGCTCATGAGCAAACATGCAACTTTAAAAGATGACATCTGTTTTATTGACATGTTACCATGATTCTCATCTCTGTCTACTTCCAATCTCTTCCCCTCCCATCAAACCACCTCAATCTGCTCTTGTCCACATATACACTCCCTCCTCGTCTCCTAAACGCGTTTTCCTTACGTCGCCTTATCATTCGCATCATCATTCCTGTGTCTTCATCATGGAACCATTTTCCTGTATGAGCCCAATGCTCGGGAAGCGTCCAGAGGACCATCCACATCCAAATCCCTATGGATGTGCCCTCGAGAGACCTACGGATATATAGCGAGAGCACTTGACTGGATTTTCGGGTGACAATTCAAAGCTTTTATTCCCAACTGAGTTATTGTCCATATAATGCAGACTAATTTGACTCGGGCCTAACTGACAGTGAGAGGAAAGACTATAAGGCTTGTGGTTGAAGAAGAACTAACTTTAATAATGATTTGTAGCGTGTGCAGATATTGGGTTAAGATTAAGCAATAAAATATGTAAACTTGGTTCTAATTACACATTCTACTTTCATTGGAGCGGCCAAACCTCACCATTGTACAGAGTACAGAGTCCATGCAGAATTGATCATTAGCTGATATGTAGGTAGTAGTACATAATACTCCTGAACCCTTCAACTTGTTCTAGATCACATTTAGTTGATATCATTCAAGATTTTGAAGATACCACGCCACGCCTTCAACTATCCACTTTACCTATACTATTCCATTATATTATATTCTTCCCCTGTGACAGCCACACTCTCCGCTTTTTGTTCCTCACGATTTAATCACGTGCTGAAAACGATTTTGGTACACTTTATTACTCTTAACGTTTCCGGTTACACGCCAAATATCTCCACATCTTCTTGTTGTTATACGGCTATACGAGCAATTCAGAAAGTCAACAGTATAAACTTGGTTTACGATGACCATGTGCTCATTATTATCCTTTTTACATAGAGACGTAAGCGTAGGAGCAGTCTCTCTCAAAAGCCTCATAGTCACATTTCTCAACACATAATCTCATCCTCATGAACATCCATGGAGAAACACATAGTTTGATTTGATCGGAAAACTTTATTATTCTGTTGCTGTTGTTGTTGTTAGTGGTGGAAAAATGTTTTGGAAACTGGATGACATTTGCATGGTTTTGATAGTTCTATGATATGCTCAAGGTGTGATTTATTGCACTCGTTTCAGATAATTGAATAGATACAAAGGGAGACAATAGGAAGAATGGGCACTTAAGCTCAACTCCAATTCCAATCCTAGATTCCGACTGATACCGCTACTTCATAACATGTATAGTTGTATACATACTCTGCTCTGGATGCACAGTAACAACACAGAACGGAACTTGTCATCTCCCTCAAAAAATTGTGTGCACAATGATAAGTGTATAATTATTACATATTTGCTCTTCCATTTTTGATATGGTTGGAGTTGAACAATGAGGCTCTAGGGATGAATAGTGATGATGAAATAAAATATTTAATTTAATTATCTTAAATAGCAATATAAGCAGTGCTAAAAATGTATGAAGATAAGCGGCTTAAATGTAATGGCTGAGTAACTTGGGTACATTGTGAGATTTGAAAACCACTTTTACCTTCTCACATGAATAATTCACTTGCACCTGTACCAGCACCACCAGTCAGTCACTTAACATAGTAGTACTTACGGACAGAGTGCTACTACCATAGGCAGACCACCGATTTAAATTTATGGAAGCCACGACCTGTCATCCTCTCCTTCCCACCGATATGAATACTTCCTTGGCATTTATTTAAATCATTTTCTGCCTATCAGCTCCATCAAATTAAACTGCAAGGAACATATGACAGTCACTTCCGTTCGACCAAATTCAGAGGAGCGCATGATCCGCAGCAGTAGTAGTAGTAGTTAGTGGGCAAGTAGTACATATGTATGTACGGAACTCCCGGTTTTACCCAACAACAGTATAACAAGCACGAACACAATAATTATAGCTATCCTATCATTCCTGCATCTGTGTAACTTTACAATTTATATTTATAACATTATTAAAAAAAGCAAGACAGCATATACCAGGGAAATTTATTGCAATGTATAAGGTACTATAGGTATAGCATCATACATCAAGAATTTATAATTAGAACATGTTTTTTCTTTTTAAATTACGTTCTCACAGCATTGTAGTAAAATAATAGTTTAATCAATTTAAGACACTCTCCTTGTAGTTATTTTATTAAACTGTTAATGACTCCAAATTTTAGAGGGAGTAGTTGGACGGCGGGGTAGTGTTTAAAAATTTCAATTTCAAGTTTAATTAATGCGAATTCACGGAATATCTGTAGTGTGCAGTACACAAAATATATAACAAGTTTGACTACTAACTGCGAGGAAACAACTTCTTTTACGTTGAAATAATTGAGATGATATTAAATTAAATATATTTTTGCTATATTTGAACAATCCTGTAATTTATTTATTAGCAAGGCACAATTTTGGATGGAAGCAGCTCCCGATGATCAGCAATGCTCATTAAGTAACTACACACACATAATATAAGCGTGAGTTCACAATTAGTGCCCCAACAAGGTCGTTAGTTTAGTTGTACTATGTTTAACCGTTTTGTTGTTGGTTGAGAACAGATTGAAAAAAAAAGAAACGTTAGTTGATCATACGTAGTAGTAGTGGGCTTTTTTACTTATTAATTTATGTGATTATTGAGCACACCAGTGAGTACGAGAGGAGGAATGTGTATACGCATTTCTCATACGGTGTATACCTACACATTATTAATAAAAAATGAGGGTCGGCTGTAACCTGAGCATACAGAATTTTTGCGCTGTTATTGATTCTGAGAGAGTGCGGCTATGCCACTGATCATACCTTCCTACTTTTACAACAGTTGATGATTAGAGGAACAAAATGAGGTTTGGGGATAAGCAGCCTTGCCATTGTCGTGTCGTTGTCGGGCCTTGCGTATGTGCTCATAGGCATCTGCATCCTTCTAAAAGAAGATGGATAATTGTACAGAACCAATGTTGCTGGTTTCTCAATACTTCCAAATATGATGTCAAATTGACATGGCTGAAAAAAGACACGTACATTATGTACTACCGAGCACATAGGAGAATAGGGAGTACAATAGACGCTCTGCATTTTTACGCAGATTGTATAGGTGCTGCTCTTGAGGGTGGAGATCATGAAGAGTAAGAAACACATAAGGGTAGATGAATGAAAAAAGTTGGGGAGTTAAGACATGTAAGTTAATGTTAATGCAGTCATAAAATTGGGTAAAAACATCTATTGAATAGACTTCTAACTAATGTACCTGTACTTGACATGAAATTCACTATTTAGTCGAAACTCGAAGTAGCTTGCTTGTTTATGAACTGGCCAATAAACTTGTTTCACTAATAATGTTGCTGATACGAATCAGTCAGGGCACCTCAGCCCTAGCTCTCAAAGGGAAAATATTATTGAATATCTATTTTGATTCTACTCTGGGAGTAGCTACGAGAAGGAATGACATGTAATTATGTAGATACACATCCTGTGACCAGCACTCGCTCCATTCCTCTGTATCCTATATAACAATTGTTTCAATGGTAGCAACGGCAACGCTCAGGTGGAGCACACAAATATTACTTGCCGCACTTCTGACTCCTCATTGCGTCGCACATTATTATCTCCTATTTCACCAAGCGAGACTCGAATACATTTTAAGTCGATCAAGGAATCAAGGTGGACGTCCCTGTAAAGTAACTATGAACTTTTAATAAGTGGATGAGAAACATGAGTACAGCTCGTCAACAAAGCTTATATATGTACATAAATGGAAAGCACTGTGAGAGTATGTATCCAATGCTGCGTACTGATACGACGACTACTCATCAAAAACCTCTCCTGTAAGTTACTGGGAATTCTTATCATATTTTATAATATATCCGTTTCTTTATTCTGATATTCATGCGATATTTTTCCTCCTCAATTTTTCCGCAAGATCCCTGTTGGTTTCATTATTTATTCTCATCTCTGCCCAACCCATCCCTATATGTATGCTTTTCAATTCTTCCGCAGTCGTGAAGAAAACACTGATAATTATTTAGCACATGCTACAGCACCAACATTTTTCTGAAGCTTATCAATTTTGAAGGGGAAAATGCTTTGACCCGTTTTGCTTTGATAGTACCTACATGTATGCTTATGTATACGTGCATCCTATGCGTGAGTGCAAGAAAAAGACAGTACAAAATTCCACCAGCATTGTATTATATTAAATTATCTGCCCCGGCCTGCCCCACGAACTGCCGTCTCAAAAGGAAAAAAAAGGAATGTTAAGAAGTTAATCATGATTTAGAAAAATCCACATGTGTCATCCATGTTTAATTATCAGTATTTCGAAAATCCACTAAACCAAAACGATTCCCCCGCTGAAATACTTACTATATACTATACTCCCTCAGCTCTTCGCTCAATAGCATTCACACGGAGAAGGCTTCCCATATAGGTTGTAATTATGCAGGGAAAATGGAAACCTAGAGGAATTTTAATTGTTATATTGTCCACTTATATAGAAGCCCTTATTGACAATTGACGGAATCGTAAATGGTGGGATAAGTAGAATTGGATTAATCCTGAAAATATAAATAATGTTGTAAAAGGTAAGCGATTGTTCTCAAAACAGGTAGTATTCTGGAATGACCACCCTGCTCACTGTAAATCTTCTGGTGACATTCCCACTGTCCTCCTTGTGCCTACTAGTAGCACTGTCCACCCATTGGACAGCAAGCTCACTGTCAAGCTGAAATGAGCTCAAGTCAAAGTCAAAATGAATAGAGAATGTCAATGTACACTTGGTCCGGCCGACTCCGACTCTCACTGGTCACTGAAGTTAATGGACAATAGATATAGATATAATAATGATGTATGTACCTAGGTACATTAAGGAGCACGAAGTCATTGAGTGGCCACAGTAGCCCAACTGTGAGGTGCACATGAACATTGTAAAGGTAAAAGTAGACCTTTGCTTGGTGGACTGTGGAAGTTTGCATTGGTGGGAGAAGGAGAGAGCCTCAAATATAACAGAGAAGTCGCTGTCGTTGTGCGACAGAGTCAAAGTTTTTAGGAGAAAAATGCGAGACATGTAAATAAGTCTCAGATGACGACTCAAGGTTTCTACAGTATGTACTTACTGTGTGTACACCTAGCAGATGAAGACTGCAAGCCAAGGGCAAAATAGTATGACATTGTTACCAGCGCAGGCCATCCAAAGGGTAGGACGACGGAGAGAGAGATAGAAAAAAAGAAAAAGGAATGGACACCGAGTTTTAAGTTTGTTAGTGAGACAAAGAAGACCTAGTTGTTCTCCGCTGTGCTCGGATTGATAAGGAATGAGGGGGTCATACCAATATGACATGTATACGACATTGGCCCTATTAGCCGTCAGGGTATCAGGTATGAGCGAGACGGTTACCCACAATAAAATAGTCCTTACTTCAAAACTTCAAGAACTTGTACAGCAGGGGAAGAAGCAGAAGAAGAAGAAGAAGAAGGAGCCATAAAGTCATTAAAAGCCGAGGAAATGCACACATACACACACAAACAGAAACGCACTCTGTGAAGAAGACGCACTTCCCCAAACATTTTGTTTTCATTCGTTTTCTTTCCCAATGCATTTCCCACTTTTGACTCTGCACTCTCTCGGCATTATGCTTTGGCTGCATTGACAAAATAACTATCTCACTCAGTTTAGTTTAAACTCATAATAATGACGAGGAAATGCCAACTTTGTTTGTACGTGTGATAGCTATAGATTGGGAAGTTCTTTATGGAGCTAAAAACTCAGACGGATGGACTTGAAGGAATTTACTAAAATTTCCTCCGCATTTCCTCGAGTTATGGACAGTGGATGGAGTTCTTCTATACCTGCTCAAGGAGAGTCTAGTACTGAGTACGCAGAGATACAAAGGGTAGTTTGTCCTTTCTAACCGATCCTCGGTTTAATACATAAAGAACTCAAGATTTTCTATCAAAAATTCCTATCTAAGTAAACGAGAGACAGCAGGAGACTGGGTCTCAAAATGTTTTTTAGTTCTGCTCTGGTCATCCCGCTTCGTGACAAAACACCCAAACATTTTTCAATTTTCACTCACCACACAAATTTTTTATGTTGACTTTGTTGTTATTCATTAGTGGGTGGGTACGGTATGATTGCGGTTAGGTATAATTGTGCCCCTGGCCTCTGGTCAACTTGTGATTTCTTAATCCATTTTAGCTACTTCCTTACTATAAGGTGTAATTACCATGATTATTTCATTATTATTGAAGTACTGCGAGCATCTAGGAATCCATGTTTATTAAAAGTGATTGATTTAATTGTGTCTATTAGAGCTTTCGTTTAGTAGGTTGATTACACTAAAAGAACAGAGTATATACTGCTTTAAAAAATCAATCTTATGGCCAGTTTCATAAACTTTGAGTAATTGCTTGCTAATTGGAGGCTTTTCAATCGAATGTATGTAGTCCAAAACAGTAGAATGAGAATGGGAGAAAAAGTCCCGCGTATTCATATCAACGTACCTACATAATATGTATACACTTTTGGTAAAAGGTAATATATTATTCGATAGTGAAAAAATGAAGAGAGTGCAACGCAGGATATACACAGTTACATAATCACAGATCATATATAGTTTAAGAATTTATTGCTGAGATCGTGCAGAAGACGTCGCTGAGTTCATAAATACACCCGAAGAGGCCTTAATTTTTCAATGGATAGGAATCGATTTGAATTGTATCCTGAAGCAATGCAAGTCAAGCTCTATACTCCGCCGTGTTTATGTGAGTGTTGAACTCCTCCATACCGTCGACGAAGACAAGGCAAAATGTCGTATATCCAAAAGTATTTTTGATCAAAACGCCTTAGAATTCATTTATTTGTATATTTCGAAGCATGTTAATTGAAATTTATAAAAAACAAATATGAAGCAAGAGTATTTTTAGACTTCTCTCCCATGCTTCTAATACTATTGATTCTAAAATAGAATAAATTAATTTACCTATGTCATTTTGGTTTACTATTCTGCCAGTGTTTTTGGATATGATAATAACTATAATTACGGTATTTTGCCTCTTGAAAGATGATGAGTGAAAATGGACGACAATGTATTCGATAAAAATTTATTTTTTAACATTTACATGTCAACGGCTGCAAAAAGGGTCTCATTTCGTAGCTTAAGTGTGTATGGATGTAGGTGTATGTAGGTAGGTAGGTATCGCCAGTCATTCTGGTGCGGAGAAGAGTAAAAGTTGGAGTAAAAGAGAATTCCAATAATGTTGAGCATGTACCCCTACTTAAGTGTTGGGTAGATTGTTCTAATGAGGGTAGGTATGTGGTTTTTCCCTGAAATCTCCTCGCGTCTCCTGTACTCAAACTGAAATGTGTTCTTCGGAAGTATCCAGGCAGAGAGTTGCTTCAACCTCGTTGTGTATATCCATATTATACATACACGTCCTGGCCCGGGAGAGAAAAAAAGATGTGTTGTTGACACAGGAAGGTGTTGAAGGATGCTTAAATTTAACCACGAGCATGATTCTATGGGAACTGAAAATGTCCCTGTGTGTATGCTGATACTATGCTGCCGTGGACTATGGTTATGGTGCAAAACACATTTTTTGTTCTTTTGTAAGAGCAGAGTTCAAAGAATAAAACTGAGAATACTTTACTCGATAAGCTCCTTTTCTCCTCTAAAGTTTAAAACTAATAATTCTTGTTTTTCAAGACAATAGTATTAGGGCCAAAGGATCGGCCGTGTAGACAAAAGGTTTGAGGAATGAAAATGCTACGGATTTTATGTTTATACTGATTATGTGAGCAGGGCTAAGTAAATATATGCAAGCATAGTTCTGACACAATTACCTCCACGTATTAGTTTTTATTACTTCTGCTTTTCATGTACCTTAATTCAGGTTCATAAATTCAAACTTCGGTCCCACAAACCTTTTCTTAAGTGGCTTACTCCACGTGAACAGAGCACAGTACTGTTCACTGTTCACCCCCTATACTACATGGAACTATGTAATTATAAGGACAGGACCAGGGTTACTAGCTTTAATAAATTAGCCGATTGATTGAAGTCTATGTTCTTAAGGTCATTCAGAGGAGCATACCCAAGTATGACCATTATATATGCAGTAACACAATACTATCAGACAATTTGGGATATGGGAATGTTTGCTGCCACTGTACAACATGCAAATACAGTTAGGTATGTGGGTCCCTATGTCGATTGCTTGTTTAACACTAACACCCTACCTGTCATAGCTATACGTAGTGTGAGTCTTCACAGTACTTTGGTATAGACACTGCCCCTCTTTATACACCCTTGACAGTTTCATCCAAGCCGTAAATCATTCTCCTGATATTTACTGCAGTTGACATTCTTGAGCTTACTTGGTCCCTAAATTGTGTTTTGAAAGTAGAACTATATAGTTGGAAATGAGGGAAGGAAATAATCGCTTGCCGATATATTATAATCTATTGATATACCCATATAATACAATAATACTCAATACCTACCTACAAAAATATTATGCCTATTCGAAGACCGCTCAGAGCGGCACAAAACTATACAAGTATGAACAAGGGAAGTGTCAATCAACGTATTCAATAAATTGTCAAACGTTACCGTGGAATTCTTAAATTTTTGATGGTTCCACGGTTCCAGAGGAAAATGAAGTACCTACGTGCCTAGGTAGGTACTTAAGGTAGGTTTGTAGTTGTAGTGCAGGTAGGTTAGGATGTAATTTCGTAAATGTAATGAATGACATGGAAATTAATGCGGACATGTGTACAATAAATCGGATAGAGTTTGTTCTTTTAATTTTTTATATATTCATTTAAATAACGAATACATTAATTTATATTTTGCCGAAATGGGCGTGAGCTCATTATATATATTTTTTGAAATATTGTTATACATATATTCAATGTGTCGTGTGGGAGGCTATAAGCTGTAGTTACATATGAGATGGCCCCGTTTTTAGACTATGTGTACTTACATATATTTATATACTTATATTTAGTGTATATTTATATTTTACAAAATTTGTTTACACGTATAAAAATGAATAGAATACTACAAAAAGCTTTACATTAGCGTACATATGGACATATAAAAAAACTATTTTGAAGAATTGATCCGATTGAGCTCAACGGGAATTTCACTAAAAACTCTACTCACTAATCTCATTTTTTTTTTAAATGTTGTGTCTAAATTTGTTTTCATGGGATTTAGACTGACAGACAAAACCAGACCAAAGGTTGCAATTTCTAAGCTTTCAGTTCGGCATCGAAGAACTTACATACAGGATACATACTAAGTGTATTTAATCTCTAGATAAATTAGAATGATACACATGATTTAGTTTTCCCAAAAGAAGATTTAAGGATTTTACTATAAGCTAGTTTGTTATGTGCAGTAAAAAATATGCTAGAACATAATATACCATAACAATATATTGGTTGGTTGTACATACTTTAATGTCATATATATTTATATAATTATAATTATATATTTTAAGATACACGAGAACATATACAAGTATCAGTGGAAGCATCAAGTCAATTTCTTTCCGATTTTATGCGAGCAATGCATGCATGCACATGATAATACATTAGCGTTGAAGATACAAATTGCTGCTCATGTCGTCAGTTCTTCCTTAAACACAATAATTTCTATTTGGAATTTCACTTACAAGTCAGACTGTGTGATATGTGGGGTCACTATCGAGCTTCATGTAACAGGCCTCGACTTTTCTCGATAGTAGAAAATTGCTTCGTATTTAAAATTGGTATAATGGAGAGCAGTAATGTGCGACAGTAATTCTCGAATACTGAACTGCAAGCTTTTGAATGCTCTTTATTTTCCACATATTATGTACACTGACATTAAGCCCAAATAATAAAAATTTAGGAGTTTGAATGTTTTCGTAGTCAACCAATACACTTTCAAAGTTTGATTGGAATCGTAGCTGTCGTAGTATGTGTGTACGTATGTGGAAAATAAGGATCAGAAAACTTGGCGGAGAATCAACATTTTACTCTCGTTTTACCCCTTGTGGGAAAAGGTTAGAAACTAAAGTATACCTAAGTAGGTAGGTACCTACTTCAAATTTGGAACCCAATACAATAAAAAATTACTTGCTATCGACAAAAGTCAATGCCTGTCAACGGAATAAAGGCCTTAAAGAATAATCCAGCACTTCGAATTACTTTTGCAAGTTTTAATTCAAGAACAATAGTTCATTAAATAATAACAATAATAATAATAATAATATTTCCTATGCCATCTTCTTATCCAATACAAAATGTTAAAAACAGCTTAACAAAAAACCAAAAACAGTGTGCGGTTCTTTAATAAATATTCTGCAAGCAAAAACAACCCCAATGAACACACCGCACAATTTGCACCTCCAACAACACTCAATAAAATGGATTACAATAAGACATACCACCGTATGACGTTTTCTTCTGCAGGAAGCAATCAAGAGTCGTTGTGATATGATGTTATTAGTTCTTATATTTCATTACAGGAAGTGGTGATTTTAACAACCCAGAAAACGTAATTGCAAAGTAAAATATATCGTTTACATGTTTACAAGAAACAAGGAATGTTTTATTAAATTTGTGTATGAAACACAGCGTATGGAAAATATTTGTGCTTGAACACAATTTGTTTCCATTGTGTGGGAAAGTTTTGTTTCAATAAGAGACAAAAACTTGCTTCTACAGGACATAGAAATATGCCGAAATAGATTAGATTTTTGTAAACTTTTAAACTACTAACTGTATGCTGAGTAAAATGTCATACGGTGGAGATAACTCAAGCTAATGCAGAACCTGTAAATTTCACAAGGCAGGCACGATACTTTTACACTAATATAAATAATACAGATTCAAACATGGATAACAAGAGTCGATTCTAAGAAATGGTTCTTGACGTCATTTGTGAATACTATAGCGAGTAAAATTGATGAGCTTTATGAAAATTTCTACGAAACACTTTCAAAACTTTGAATATAATTTACCAACAAAATTCAAAATTTTAAACGTGACATAAAAATTTTTAGGAAGTTGTTAAAATTAAAATCTAGATGGTACGTTACACTAATTTGAATACTAGTAGCGCGAAAAAGGTTAGCTCAGCATAACAACTAGAAGTAAAATAAATAATCAAAGTATAAAGTAACGAATAGCATTCAAGACTTCACAATTTAAATTTACAATTATTAATTCAGTCGATACGTTTAAACATGCTTAACTATATATAAATACAATATCGGGATTTAAACAATAAAATAAAAAGCGGCGCGCATATTGTGTCTGGAACAACTATTTAAGATATAAATTCATTCCATAATTGTAGACGTTAGTCTCCGAAGACGAGAAAAAATAATAATCATCATCGCAGATCACATACACTTGACAAGATTTTTGTAAAAAAAACTAAGAAAACATGTATTTTGCACAACAGTTTTAATTCCTAGGTTTCTGCTTAGGACATGTATAAGCTCTCACATTTTGTAATCTGATCGTAGACTCTATCTATCCTGTGATTCAAAATTTTAATGGATTTGTCTGGAATCATAGGAAGATAATTAATAAGGGTTGGCTCTAAACTTTGAAACATACTTTTGAGAAGGTGACCCACGTTTTTCTCCCGGTGAAGCCTTTTGATTGCGTCCGCCGTTGACTTTCGGAAGATGCACAAAGAGTCTAACATTACACGGTGATACTGTTCATACTTATCAAGGAGTCTGTAGCCATGCAAGAGACCACTCTCATTGTCCAAAAAGATTAGAAGCCCCGTCGATGTATCTTTGGCTAAATTATGGGCGGGGGCCTCCATCATGGAAGGGTTCCATTGTAAGTTATACAAATTATTCACTATTCTGTCTAAATTGGCAGTTAAATAATCAAATAGAATCAAGTCGGACCATTGAGCTAATTCGTTGACGTCCAGATTCTCGACGAGGTTGGGGGATAGCACAAGATCAATAGGATGTAAGCGTCGACTTGACTTACGAAATGGGGACGGAATGTACGCCTGGGAGAGTTTGTCAATGAAACGTGTCAAAACAACGGGCTTCTCATCCACCCACTGGGCAAGATTGAGCTGCTGACGAACTGCTGTCCATTTGGTGTCCAGAGGTTGAATAATATTTAAAGCAGACGGAGCCAAATTACGTATACTCAGTATTTGGCTCAAGTAAAAGCTAAAGATTTCACCTTGAATTTGATCGAAATTATGACGATAGCGACAACAAGCTCTGGTTCCATTTTCTAGAGCCAGCAGCCGATTCAGCATTCGACCGCAGCCTTCTTCAATTCTGGACACGGCGGAAGTCTGAACAAATCTTCGCCAGGACTTGACATCTTCATCCGAGAAACCTTTTGGTAATCGCTTCTCCACTTCTGAACTCCAATAAACACCGTCCAGGAGCTCCTGCCCCATGTCTAATGACGATAATGCTCCAGTCGGATTTATTTTGGGAGGTAACTCATGACCCGATGGGAACGTATCATTAAAGCGAGGTAGTGGAATCTCTTGTCGAACTGGGTGCAGTGACAAAATCCGGGAGTCCGGCACTACAAATTTATGTCCCTTCACTTGGACATATTTTGAGAAACGATTATATGCACTTATATCTGGAGCGGAGGAGTCATCACTAGAAAAAAATGTTCTCTCGTTATTTTTATTTGCTGTGAACTCTGCTTGATTTATTACCACAGACTGAGGTGTAAGTGGAATTTGCTTAATATAGTCCTTAATTATTAAGTCCTCACTATTTGCGTTCAATGTTTTAAAATTTAATGTCTCCACACTCACTGGCAAAAAATACAATGGAATTAGGACGCCCACTCCAATTCCAAAACAAAATGCGAGAGCTGCCGTTAGTAAACCGGCGCATTTGAAGGACCGTCCTGTCCGTACTGGAAATTGTGGATTAAAACAGTTTGAATGACCCATCGTATTTATGTAGTGCTAATACTGCTCTCTCGATCAATATTCCTTCCTTCCTGAAGCTGTTCAACTTGCACAAGTTAACAACTAAGGGAGACGTTTTTCATGAGATGGAAACGTCAGTAATTATACCCAAGAAGTCTCTTCACCTGAGGTAAGTACAACAGGCAACGAACGAACTCACATGAGCCATTTTCTGTCCATTTACTTTCCTTGGTTATCTTCTTCACACTTCTTAACAATCTCGGATTTCATGGCATAAAGTCAAGTCTTCAGGGTTCCACACAATCTCATTACATTTCTAAATGGGCACTTAGTCTTCTAGATGAGATGCTGTCCAGCCAATCGAAACCGTCCAGAAATCTAATAAGAATTGAAAAATAAATCAATAACGTTTAGTGAATGATAAAATTAAATTGACTATAATTACAAAAGTTAACTCGTTCAAGGTCACAGAGGGGCTCAGGTAAGTTGGTGAATTTCAGTTGATAAAATGTAATGTTCTCGTCGAATACGACATTTTAAACAGGGTTCGGAGGTGGTATTAACACCCTTGGACAAAACCATGGTTAAACCACTGTATTAACATGTTAATACAGGTAAGGAAATTGCCAGGTGGTAAAACTGGGCAATGTTATTAGGTTAAATACAAAATATTTGACTTCTTTTAAATTTAATTTAAATCGAATTTTTTACTTTAAAATTTGCCAAATCTTGAAACCTGATTTATATTAGATCTGATTGAAGTTATTTTGTTTTTTAAATTAGTTTTTGTTTTTTTTACAGTTATATATAATATATTATATTACAACAAAATTATTTTAAATGCTGAGAAATCAATAAATGCTAGAAATATAGCAAAATATATTGGCTTTAGTCTAAATATGACTATTTTTGCAGTTTTACCATGTTTTACCATGTTAATACACCTTTTGCCATGTTATAACATGGTTTCTCCCGCTTGGCATGGCAAAACCTACGGTCCAGGTGGCTAAACCCGAACCCTGATTTTAAATAGCACATCTATTTACAAGTATAAAGTAATGCAGTCGCGTGAATTCTTACGTACGACATTATTAACGTCTCTTATGTATAATGCTAACGATAGGTATTTGAGGTGGGGGTACATTGCCCATTGGGAAAATCTTCATGAATACCGGAAAAATCATGTTAGGACCTGTTATTTAAAATTTTCCAATATTCTTCATAATTTTTGTGACAAATATATACATATGGATGAGCTTCAGTGCAAACTTTGGGAACAATTGATATGACCGTTTGCGTGCAAAAAAATTATATGTGAAAATTTTTATCATGGCTTTGATGGCGAAACATGGTTTTTTCATGCTGATTGCAGGATGGCCGCTTTCAACATACGGGTGTAATGTAAGATTTATTCTACTTAGAATTTAATGCGCTTTCACCCTTAAGTGCGAGCGAAGGTAAATTTTTTCAAAATCTGTAGCGCGTGGAATTTCAAAAAACTGCATTTAAAAAAACATTGATTTTTCAATTTCTTCCTTAATATTTTAATAATACTTTATTTCCTCCTTGATATTTTTTACACGCAAACGGTCATATCAATTGTTCCCAAAGTTTGCACTGAAGCTCATCCATATGTATATATTTGTCACAAAAATTATGAAGAATTTTGGAAAATTTTAAATAACAGGTCCTAATATAATTTGGAGGTATTCATGGAGATTTTCCCTATGTGCATTGTTGGGATGATTTTGCGCAAGACATTCTCCTCGGGTGGATGGAAAAATACATACTAATACGTATAAAATTGATTTATATAGCTAATTATGTCTGTGAGAAAGCTCTAAACATATCTTTGGGAGACTCTATGCAGACTAAAAAGGAACCACTCTCCTCTCGCTTATCGTTTTTTTCAGAATTCACTCTTTCCAAGTAAGTAAATTATGTAATCATGTACCAGAATACAAATTGCATGAAATATTTGATGCCTGTGGTGAAGTGAGCCTCACTCCCCGTATACCTTTTTTCCCCTCCTTTATGAAAATTTGCATAAAAGATGTTGAACCACCTTGACAGTTTTTAAAGAGCATTTTTCAATTGACAAACTATCAAACAAGTTTTGAACTTTTGAATGTTTCTATCTCCATTCCCCTCTCTGTCCGTTCTAAATCGGCATTTTGTCTATAAGAATGTAGGGAACAACTATTATGCTTGGTTTAATGTATGGAGGCAAATGTCCTTGACGTTGTTTTACGACTCAAAACAGGGTGCCGACTGTTTCCGACTAGTTATGTACAAGTACACTAAACATGAGTATAAAAACCTTACAATGTATGCATTTAAGGATTTTTTTCATCTAATACATCCCATGTATTTATTAACGACCGAGAAAAAAAATCAATTCGTCGTCTAGACTTCAAATGGAAAATAGGAACACATCCTCCAGAAAAGTCCACCACCACCACCACCACCATCAACACTACTCAAACAAAATACAATCATCCCCTGCATCCTCTCTCTCTCTCTTAGTCACAATACAAATCCATTTTACTCTAAAAGTTATTGCTATTCGCCCAGATAAAATACTTTTCTGATTCCTTCACCGACCATCGACTTATCATAAGCTTGTTTTTTTGTACTTTCCCCCCTCTCGATAGTACAAAACTCAAATCTCTGGACAGAGCATATTATATATGTACTCTCTCTCTCTTGTACCTTTGTACTCAGTTCATACCAAAATATCTGCAAACAAATATTTTATGTCTTCTCTTATCAGAGTCTTCATCAAAGTGCATTGGAAAGGAACATTGCGATTTTACACCATATATGCTCCATGGAAGGAGAGAGGTGTAGTGATTTCATTGAATACCAAGCGTCAGCACGGAGATAATAGTGTGATTTATTAGTCATGCATACATCTCACACTTTGAGTCTCAAAGAAACCAACTACGGCTCAACAATGTAGTATGTAGCTGAATGGGAAACACATATACCTACCTCCATCTAATTGCCCAATAGTTATGCAATAAAATTTCCCACCCAGCTCAAAATTCTTCCTTTTAAAGTGAATCCAGGTATGCTACATACTACATACACTATACTTTCCATTTACTTGTAAGGAATATTATTTTGTACTCTCTTGTAATAACAGCATAACACTGACTTGGTCATGTATCCATCTCAATAGCTGAAGGAATAAGGAGTCATACTGAGGCCAAGAGAACAGTTTGTAAAATTAAGCTCGACTTTGGATCCACTGAATAAGTTCTAAAACGTAAACCATTCCGCCTCCTTGCTGAGGAACAATGCAGAAGTGAGGTATTCAGTTTGTATGCACAAAGGTAATGTAGACACTGTAAAGCACAGGAGAGCATTATATTTCCTTACCAAGCAAAGCATGTGCACCTATGTATATCATATGTAGTTAGTCGTCGGTCGTACCTCCTGCCTACAGAGTTTGAATGGTGTATAAAGGTCAGATATTTTTTTTAGTGAATCTATTGGTCGTAGGAAAGTGGATTTTTAAAAACATTCATTTACTCTCATTGTTCCTCGAGGCAATTTGCTAAAACATTCTTTCACTGATGGACTTTTCATTCTCTTTTAATTGATCCTTGGATGTAAAGGGGTACAGAATATTATATACAGAGTGACGAGCACTCAAAGATCAATGACATGAATTCATTGACTAAAACTTGGTTAGTCCTCGGTTTTGCTCTGTCAATGCAAGATGCAATGGAGAGAGAGAATGGAACAATCTTGAGGTAGTAATGCATAGACCCAGCGAGGAACACCAACAAAACTCGAAGATAGTTTAATAATTGCTAATAGTCAGCCTCCATTTAACTTCACACATAATGTGAATTGAGGAAAATAATGTTTGAGTGGATGAGGACGTTACGAGAGAGTAAATACAAAATAATAGTACGAATGAAATTGATGACATCGACCTACCAGAAGTCTGCAATGGAAAAAGCGTTATCAAACCCATTAAAATTTTAAATCATCCCTGCTCATATGCATTCATAAAAATTGAGAATGTCTCAGGATATTATATTACAATAATGAATGCATGCCTCACTTTAGTTTCTGTATTTTAGGGTTGTGGCTAACTTGTCGCTGGCAGGTAAGGCGGATTCCAATTATGAACCTGTCGCCGCTTTCCCAGCCCTGCCTTCAACATCTGATGCGGGTTTCATTTCTCTCTCTCTCTCTCGCTCTCATCTCCTTAACTTGTTAAAAAAATCAAACTTTTCGTTCTCCAATTCCACAAGACATGGGATTGAGATAGGATTTAGTGAATTTTATAAAAATTTGAACTTCCCAGATCAGTCCTCTCCATCATATCACATCATATCGCATCATATAGAAAGAAACTATCTTGTCCAGATTCAAACCTCCCTTAGAATTTCAAGTGTAAAAATAAAATATCTAACTACTCCAAAAACTGCATTTCATTTCATTTCATTCCACTCCCCTCCATCCTCCTGATTTTTTGATTCCGTCCCGAACAAAAACTCATATTCAGCAGAGACATATGCTTAGGCTAATGAAAGGTAGAGTTACCTAGTTGAGGAAAATGGCGGAGGGGGGGGGGGGGGGGGAGAGACGAGGACGGGGGAAGGAGGAGGAAGTCTTAGACGACGACAACAACAACAACGAAGAGTTGGCTTGGAAGAGCAGCAGAGTTAATGTTCAAATGAAACCTGCCCGACCTGAAGATTCATGGAGGAAATATATCGTTATAATGGCTAAACTGTCAGAACAACGTTAGAATTTTTTATTTGAACGTCCAAGGAGCCCACTGATTTGGTTCGGAATGGTGAACTGAAAAGTGGATGAACTCGGGTGATGAGTGTATGCTTAAGACGAGTGTACCATAATCATGTTTCATCTGGACGGGATTATGGGAGAAGACTCATTCACAGCAGACTCATGGGGATTTCGATATTAACGTCCTCACTTAAAACTCCGAAGAGAACTCCACTTGAACTTTGTTGCTTTTTTCCAACTCTTTTTATTTTGTCTATTAGAAGAAGAGAGAATTTTTTCAAGTTTGGAACACTCTCGCCGAGGCTATGTTCAGTCTCTCTCTCTCTCTGCTGTACTGGCCCTGCTCCTGATATGCGCTACGAAACTCAATTGTTGAATTGGAAATTGGAACCCCTTTCTCAGCCAAGATTTACGTAAACCTGTTGCCGTGAACAAGCTGAGGACTCCAAGCCTGGATCTTAATTTATTGCCTAATTTTCCGGTCCCGAGCTCTGCTTGAGGTTATGTCGGTAATATCGCTTTTCCAATTGCTCAGACGTAGCCGACGTAGATATTACTACCACACTGACTTCCATTACAACTTTAGTTCAATTCGGCTAGACTTATACACATTTCTATAACTTAAACTTTATCTAGCCCGTGAGTCCCCTCCACGGTAAGCAAAAATATCTACATACATGTATTATCATTCTAGTCAAGCCATTCGTGTAATGTGAACACTGCTCACCAACAGACAAACGGTACATGTAAGGAGCACGAGAGGAGAAATATTTGTAGAGTGGAGAGAGTAAAATTCTAAAATTCACAAAATACTTTACTTAATGATACTGCACTGCTCTAGAAGAGTATATCATCCCTATCCCTAGCCTATCTATAAGGTGTACCTATAAATAGTGTGAAAATTTGGATGGTGCGAGCTATTTAAAACATGGTAGGGTAATAAAACGGTAATATTAAAAAAAAAGAAGAAAATAGACACTCAGAAACATCGGTTTTTCAATGCAAAATAAAAAAAATGGAGGTGGGTATATAATATTTATATCCAGGGTCCACATATTATATTTAAAAAGTGTGTAATTTTTTAAAAGAAAAATAATAAGTAATAACTACAACTCGTAAAACAGGAGATAGCATGAATTAAATAGGTATAAGGTAGTATTATTAGGCAGTATCTACCATCAAATCTAGCCATTTTTCCACTTCAATTCAATCTGCATGATTTTTATCTTGTGAACTCTTTAATTTATGGTCAGAGTAATTTGTATACATTTTATTGCAATTCTTCGTTACTCCGTCTAAGCTACATATTTACATTTATGACTACATATTTCATTACTCAGCTACTCAGCTTCTTTATTTTGTTCGAATGCTATGCATTTATTACAGTAAAAGAAAACATAAAACATTTCTTTTACTTGTTGGCCCCATAGTATCAAAACGTTATCAAATCCTTGGTTTTAGTTTTTTATTATGCACTTTGAAAACCTTCAATGATCTGTCAGTTTCTACCCATTTACCTAAATAATATGGTAATTCCAAAGGGTCCTCAGAATGCAAATGCACTTGTCAAAGAAGAACGAGTGGAGTATCATTTTATTCAAAGCTGCACTCTTCAAAAACGGACCAAGCTATGCGACTGACAATCGAAACTCTTTTGTAACTCTGGTAGATGAAAACGTTCAGAAATCGAAATTTAAACTTTCAGAATTGAGTTGCACAAATTTAAAAACACCATTATTAAAATTTGCATATCAGTTTAGGTGACACTCTAAAAATATATATATCGAAAACATTGAGTCGTAGGTACTGCTGTTACATGTGTGCGGTAGTTTGTGTAATTAATTATTATATGCTACACTCCTTCTTTGACCGAGATAGAGAATGCATAAAATTACAATTAAAATTTTAGTTACTTAGAATTTTTGTGCCCAACTCAACTGAACGTTTGGATACTGTAATTATTGCTTGGAAGGTTTATGAAATAATGTAATATGGTTTCATTATAGAAAAAATTTAAAGTGTTAACTCCTTAGTAATTTTTAATTTACAATAACAACAACTATTATACAAGTCAACGTTTTAATTATGGAATTTAGGAAGAATTGTTATGTTGAGCTGATCATAATATTAAAGCTTTTTAAAAATGATAATCAGCAGATAAGATGAAAAGTCAGAGAATAATAATTTGTCTGAAATTCCAAAATGTAGACATGAAAACAGAAACATTATGTGAATGTTCATAGATTGAACATGTGCTAAACTCTATACTCCAACACATGCTTCTAAAAATAGTAGTAGTTTACATTTAAACACAAGTTTGGATTATATGGATAAGACTACCGATTAATTCGTAAATTTTACGATGGTAGTTGATGTATTTAACACTTAAAGATCTCACATGCTTAATAAAAGAGAGAGAAAAACTTTATTATTAAGTCACTGTTGCACAATTGCAATTAGCCATACAGATCAGTGATCAGTATACAAACCATTTCTTAAACAACCTGAATAAGGTTTTGAATATTATTGGTAAGTTTTTACAACTAAACTTAATAGATAGCTCTCGCTATACTATTTCCAGCTAAAATTCACCGTTACTTTAAGAAGTCAATGCACTTAATTTATAAACGACGTTATACCGATTATTTACGAAGTGGTAAACCGATGGTACAAGCTTGGCGCGAAGAGAAATTTCTGCGGTCAACTCCCGCCTTTAAGACTATGGCTGGTGAAAATAAATAAAATTTCTAATACTTTGAAACTTCGCTGAAACCGTAAATGTTGTTTTAAAAAATAATAGGAAGCAGTACCAGAAAGCGCACCTTTTTCTCTACCTAACAAGCACCACTATTTGAAATTTGAATACAATCTGGCATCCGGCTGGGGAGTAAAAAAAAAATGAATTTGTCCATTTACGCAATGCTAACTTTCTAAATCCAAAAACGTTTTGCCGCCAAACTAGCTTCAGGTTGTTAGGTTTCATAAAACAAATATACTGAAATTGTTGCTTGGTTTTAAAAATCTAGTCCCACTTCGTAAATAATCGGTATAACCTTATAACGTCGTTTATAAATTAAGTGGCAATGGTAGCTGAAATTATACAGAACACAGGACTACTTACACATACAATACTATAGTGTGATAAAAATTATATAATTAAATCAAAATCGACCACATGCATGTCTTTAAAAGTGCCACCCTTTAAGTTTGACATGGCTAAAAAATGATTACACATAAAAGTGATTTCGAATTCTGATTATTGAACCACTGCTTTAAGACACAGTACGACTACGACATAGTACGCTTATACGTTCAAAGTTTATTTCAGTGACATTTATGAATTTAAAAAAGTAATTTTTCTTAAAAGTATTCCCAGGCTTCTTTTCAAGTATTTCTACCAACACTTCAAATAAAAACTTATATTTTACACGAAAAAGTGAGAAACAAGCCGCATTGAACCATACAAAGTAAAAGTATTACCGTGTTTGACTCTATATTATTCACGATTTTTATTACTCTATATTTGAATATTTTTATATGAAAAAATCAATTTCTGTATATTTTAGAGCGGTTCACCTGAAGCCCTAAATTTATGTAGTACTGGTGAACGTACCGTATTTCCTGTTTTAAACCACGGGGTGTACTATTAAAAATCGCAACTCCCAGACCCGTGTATTATTACAGGCCCGAGTACTACCATATAAAACAATGTTAAATAGACCCGTGGACTATTCAAACTCATACCTGTCAGACCCGTGTAGTAATGCAGGCCCGTGTACAATTTTGGACCCATGGTTTAATACAGGAAATACGGTACCCTTTAATGTCCTTGTAGAAGCATGTATCTAATTATGTACTTGGGCACTGAGCACTTTTAACTTATCACATTTAACCTGGCAAATTTAACTTATGGTCGATTCACCCTATCTTGATTTAACCTATCCCGATATAACCTATGACTGATTTAACTTGTGGTAATTTTAACTTATTCCGGTTTAACTTGTGGCAGATTTAACTTATGTTTTATATAACTTTTATATTCATACATAGTACAGCAAAATAATGTTGAGAGAATGTTTTTGAATCCTGGCCCAGCTTATAAGACAAGTATTTTAGATATCGAAGAAATATTTTTTGTGAGATGGACGAAGTTCTTAATAGTAAGATTACAAATATTTATTGTATTTAGTAAGCCTGCTACTCAGTAATACTCGATTAAAGTTAAACGGGCTTTATTTTGTTAGATACCATCTGAAGCCTTAATCAAAATTCTGTCTTTCCCTAATTTTTTGGTTTGCATAGACACACGCTCATTATTTTTTTTTCAGAATCAGATCTGAAAAATACCGAATTTCGGACTTTTTCTATTCTACCGGATCGGTCGATGGCGCTCATGGCCAGCATAAGTATTCACATGTCTATAGCTCACAAAAATTGCCATTAAAAGTTACTTTTATAGGACTTTACAAGAAATGCTATCTACAACAAACGACATTGTGTAGTGTAACGTCAACGTCATAATAGCGGCGCGGGATCGAACCCTGGGCATGGCAATTGTTTTTTTGAACTTTTTTGCGAGAAATATTGATTATATGATTCAGTTGTTTTACTAGATAGTATCAGAGAACTGCTTTGCACATTTTGATGGCAAAAAATATTACTATTGAGAAAATGCCCCAGCAGTATGGAAGGGATCTCGATTCAAAAACATTTCTCTGTTAGTGTTAAACTGCGATGGAATACTCATGCATATATCTTGTTCTAAACCATACAATTGACGATAAAATTACAATAAAAAGTATTGACAAGAACTAGTTTTTTGTAGAAAAAAGCTTCAATCTTGGATTAATAATTTAGGTTAATTAATTGGATCAATAAATTAGGTACCGTAAATATTTGCATACTTTTTATATGTATGTATACTGCATAATTTTTTGGTACGTAAAAAAATTGTAAAATGGTAAAGCAGTTAAAATTAAAAAAGGTTGACAGACGCAAAGGTTGCATTTCGACTGTTGACTGTGAAATTTAAATAAACTCAAACTATTAAGCACAAGATCTGTACAATTCAAAAGAATAAGGAATTCCTATTTTCAGTGAATTTAGTTATTTCCTTTGGAATCCGACGTTATCAGCCCCAACTTACGTATTTAAAACAGTAGTATAATAAAATGTAATTTTATAGTCAATTGTATGGTCAAAAACAAGATATGCATGAATATTCTATCGCAGTTTAACACTAAAATTATTGTGCTGTACCATGTAATACAAAAGTTAAATAACACATAAGTTAAATCTGCCACAAGTTAAATCAGAATAAGTTAAAATTACCACAAGTTAAATCAGTCATAGGTAACCTCATAGGTAAATCAGAATAAGTTAAATCGGGATAGGGTGAATCGATCATAAGTTAGATCTGCCAGGTTAAAAGTTATAAGTTAAATGTGGGTAGAATCTACCAAAGTAAACCTTAAGCGTACTCACGTTGGTACCCTTGGTACTTCTTGTCAAACGTCCAGTCAACGGAACAATCAATATACTGCATAAAATGGTCGGTCCACTGAACACAAAAAGTATACGCTACCTTTTGCAAGCCGGTCATGAGGTTCAACACTCATGAGGATAATCCTCATTTGAAATTTTGAAAACAGCACACAAGGAACCCAAAAAGTATCTGAGGGATGACAAACTCAACAAAATTTGATATTCCCGGATTGATGAAGTATCTGAAGATGAGCACATGTATGTACTCCTGAAACGTTGGTTGAATTGAATTAGAACGGTCACTATTTCCCGTGAACTGTCATTCCTTTCTTCATACTGTAATGATAGCTGTCATCTGCGTTAAAATTAGGAGGCAAACAGGAACTCGTTCTCCTAAACTAAACTTCACTCGCATCTATTATTTTTCTCCACAAAACAATTTGCACTCTCCCCCATCAATCCAATACAGACACAGGTGATGTTTGAATCGCACAATAATAATAATTTCTTTGTCATTTGTCACCGGCACAAAAATACAAAGAGAGCCAAAACAACTGACTTTTGGCGATCAAAGTTGATAACGGGTGACTGAATTCTCTATTCCGTCCGACACGCTTGTCATTCGTAGGTTAGAGTTTATACTGAGTTGTTGGAAATCTCACTCTCACTATAAGGATAACGGGTATGAAGTAATAATAAAAATCACTGATTACTCTGAATTATTTTTTGTAGAGTGCACACATGGGTTGGAGGAGACGTAGTTTGGAAGGGAAAAGGTGGCGGCATTCGGTTAAAGTGCGAGTGGATTCGATTCTGTTTAGTTGGTTCTTGGACCTTGTAGATTGTGCATTGTGTTTGTGAGTGAATGTTTAAATGTTTGTTGTTGGATGGGAGCAGAAGTAGAAGTAGAAGGAGACGAGAGACGGAGAGAGATGTACTTAGAAGATGATGTTGAATGAATATGTGAGTATTTGAAAGTGGAAGTAGGTATGAAATGTGTGTACGTTCTCAGCCATTAGCCAACAACAAAATAAAATCCTGAGCAAGCAACAACTAAGTGTGTACTACTTGGACGAGAGCAGGACCCAGGACGAGAGATGAGATAAGATGAGATATGCTGGTTGCAGTGGGTTGAAGACGACTGAAGGCTAGGTATCCTACACGACTGGACGAGCCAGAAGCACTGCGTGAACCTTCCACCTGCAACTCTTGAATCTAGCTGCATGGGGTCTCCTCATCTTAACCTGGGCCGCCTCGTTGCCAAATGAGAGTCGAGGAGAAGTGGAGAAGCTCTCGTGTCTTCCGAGTGCTGGGCACATCCCTTCTCTACTATAATGGTATGTTTCGTTATAGGGAAACAACCAATCAACTATCCTCCATGCTCATCCATGAAAACAACTTTTAATAAGTTAACTTCCCAACTTTGCACTTTGCTCTGTCAAAGGCTCCACAAGACCAAAAGCATTGTCAATCCTCAGCCGTACATACCTCACGGACGTACATACGCTCCCCGAGTACCAAATCCAACTGCATATATTCCATTCCTCTCCGCTCTCGTACCCCTCTACAAATTCCCTTTAATATTCTCTATTACTGTACTCAGTCTGTCCAGAGAGAATTTTCCAATGGGAACCAAGTGACAAATAAAATAATCCGCTCCTTCTTCATCCCTCGTCTCATCTCATCACCCAGGTCATCCTCCTCCCCCTCCTCCTCCGCCTCCTCCAGTGTTTAGTAGACGTTACAAATATTATCATCTACCTACCTGGGTCTTCTCCTCTGGTCTGTACCAAACGATTTGCTATTCTGCGTAACTCCTTTTCCTGTCCACGTCCCCTCTTCCATATCTGTCCTTTCAACTCCATGTGAGCACATTCTTCTCTTATGAGAGGCACATTTCCGGCATTGATGTTGCTACTGGGGGATGTAGGTAGGTCTCTACGGTATCATTATTCAGCATTATGAGCAGAACTGGCGAGAGTCACAAGAGAAGTGGGTAGGTGCAGGTAGGTACCTCGATACGAATAGTATATATGTATAGGTATGGATGCAGTAGCCGCAGCCGTCAGAGAAGAAGTCATATTATTTCTTTGGGCTTATTGTGCAAAGAAATATTGTAAGTGTTGTAGCATGAATGAAACGGTTAGGTAAGGTATTGATATTGTGATGCGTCCTCACCGCTGGTGGAAGACCCACATATTATTATTATGTAGCATGTAGCATCAAATCTGCTCTTTAAGAGGCAAATACTTTTAAAAGCTCCTCTTCTCAACGAGTCTCCTTACCTACTACTTGTTAATTGTCCCTGATTAATAATAAATTAGCCTTCCAGCTCATCAACTGCTCTTATTCGTCTCCTTACGGCCCGGTGCGGTGGTGGTGTCTGGCAGTAGTCCTACTTAATACCCATAGGCACCTACTTTAATTTCTACCCGCGTTATATAGGGTTTACCAACTTGTTGTGATCATTTGTAAATGTGGATAATAACGTGTTAGGTGCCTTCTAATATACACGTATGTCGGAGGGGTCAAACAGATAGGAGGTCTAAGGAGGTAGTTAAACCACACATTAGTTTTTCCTTTCTTGTTTACAGTAGGTTCGAGTCGCGTGTATGCTTCCAAGCTGCTGAATCACACCTAAAGGTTTTTTGTATTGTTATGAAATGTACTCGGTGGTGTGTAGTGGTCTCTTGCCATTTTGGTCTTTCAAACAGACGTACAGCCTGAACCCATATGCTTCCCGTGCATAGTAGAATAGTAGTCTAGACTAGATGCAACAATGAAGTCGCGAAGTGGCTCCTTTTGTTTTGTATTAGAACAGTTTAAGAGATACATTGAGGCCTCCTTATAAATAATGCATAGGCAGCCAGGATGCATACTCATTATCATAATCCATAGCTACAGGGTCCAAGAAAGGTTTTTACATACTGCAAAATTTTGAAAATTATAATCACTGAGACTGTCTATTGATTTCTGTGTGAGCTGAACTGTCACAATCAACAATGATTTGCCAGTCACATTTTCCTATTTTTATTTAAAATCTCTTGAGGTCTTTCTTATTTCACAAAACTGGGGATGATCCATCAGCTGTGAGGGCATCAGAACTGATAGCTGAAGAAAACAGTCTCATTTTGTCTTACAAAAGAAATTATCGAATAAGAACTCATGTTACTACTTTTTTGGTCGATGTTTATTGAAATATTGATGCAAAGTTCTAGGTTGTTTTTTTTCGATGACTAGAAAGAGAAACACCTTCATTCCTTACCGTGGGGTTGAAACACGTGTAGTGAAGTTGGTAAATGCATCAGTACAGGAATTCACCTACCTACCAACCAATCTACCTACCTACCTACCTGCATAGGTATGCATCTTGTATCTAGAAAGGGAAGGGAGGGGAAGGAGAAGAAGGAGAGTTTGAAGTCTTAAACAATCATGGTGATGGTACATACGTAGGATTATGTAGTGTTAGGAGAAGAAAGTGCTTGTTACTTTACATCTCTTCGTATTTATGCGTATCAAATGTGTGATGAGCCAGGGTTTAAAAACAAGGGAGAAGGAAGATTTCATGAGTCCTTTTGTTCTCGCGGGCTTGTCTTTATTTATGAGAAATGTCTATGTAGACATTCATGATAGAGGATCGTGCGCACATATACCATCTATCAGGACAATAGTTCACGGACTGTGATTAAAGACTGATAACTATTCCATTCACTGCAAAAGATTCTACTTTTTCGCTCAATTGAGTTACGTTTCATGGTAAATTAGCATCTCGATAAAGACAAGATTGTACGAGGCGAGACGGCAGAGGATTTCTCATTACCTTCATATATTTATACATGTACAGTTTTTAAGCTAATATTGTGCATGGCAGTGCTCTCCGCCAAAGTCACCATGTAGGTAGGTTACACTTCTCTTAACCCAATAGGAATACTTATTGGATTTAAGGCAAAGCAATTACTAATTGTAAAATGATATAATGTACAAATTACATCGGACAGCTAACAAAGTGGCTTAAACGCTCCCTTGACATATCATGAAGAAATGTGTAACTGCCAAGTGTGCGTCCTATGGAAGACCTTTGAAAGGTTCTAATCTGAGTCTGCTTGCTCCCTACACGTCCATTCTCAAATCTAATAACGCTCATACTCAGAGTCTTCAGCTTCCGGATAAGATGTGCCGAGGTGCTCCGTCCCTGTCGCTTTATTGTACTGCAACACGGAGAGTCAGAAAGGGAAGGGAGAAAAGAGTGTGTGTAGTAGGCAATAGAAATATTGGGTATATATTATATAGGAACCAATATCCGCTCCGTCTATTAATCAGTGTTAGCCAACTTACGACTAATGTTCGTGAACTGACAAGAGGTCAAGCTATAGACAGAGAGGGAACGCATGCAAATTTGAAAAATTAGAACTGACAGAACCTATCAACTGGACCATTAGTTGGTGAGGTAAGGAGGAATGGAGTCAGTAAGGAAGTAGTGGATTTCAATTCACGCTATGATTAATTCTTTTTTAGCAGCCACACACAACAACACAGACTGCCCGTACTCCATACTGCCCCTGCCCATATGTATCCTCCAACTCAGAGAGAGAGACATGTGGACTGACGAAGGAACTTTACGGTGCAGTTATAGCTTTCGCCCGTGGTCATTATTTAAAGGCAGTGTGTCTGTCTACAGGGAAGATATGAGTAAATTTCTTGCTCCTTGGGAAGAGGCTGAGGTTGGTGGGACGGGACATGAGGAAGACTCGTGCTTGGTGTTTGGAAGAGTATTTTTACTCGGGAAGAATCTGTGACCATCGTCGACCTGGCAACCTTTGAAACTGGTGCCCAACAGGGGTCCTTGAGAAGGGCTTCAGCACACCTAGCCTCAACTGACACATTTTTGATTCGAAAACCATCGCGAGATCTTTGTGTTCGAAGAGATGCAATCCATCCTGATTCATGCCAATGGTTCACTTAAGAATGTATGCTCGTAAACAAGAATCTCTGTGTATATGAAGACTCAGTGACATGGGAAAGATTCTTCTTCTCCCTCTCGATCTCTCCCTCTCTATGAACACTGAGAGAGAGAGAGAGGATGCAGAGAGAAAGACACGAGCATCTTGCATTCCTGTATTTTATGAAGTAATAATAATATCAAGTGGAGAAATACTCGAATGAAACTATGATATACTAGTAGAAAATAGTTTCCTTTTTCCCACATCAAGTATATCTGTCTTCTTCTACCGGCCCGGCTTACTAACTGGCTCAAGTGTACTTAACCCGATTTACCCTAGTTTGAGATGGGACTGAGGACCCAGCTGGATGCTGACGACTCCAACAGAATTTGATAGTGTAACCATCCAACTCTTCTCCCAGTCAGTTCTCTCTCTCTCTCTCTCTGTTGCCTAGTACCTACCAAACCAAACTACAGACAGCTACGTATCCTTTGTAATTCCCCCTTCTCCTCATTGTCTGGACCTGTCTTATAGGATTCTTATTCAACCGAGAAAAAATATTTTTAAAGACAAGAATAATAATATCCGGTTAAATCTTGGGTTTATTATTACCTACCTCGACCATGCAGCCTCAATAGCCCGCTGGAGTAACCTACACCATCCAGTCCTCTCCCACACATTCCTTCAGATTTTTAATGTGCAATTCAAATTTTACAAGGGGTAAAGCGTTCTACTCACTTGGTGACAACGGCGTGTTCACCCAACTACGCACACAGCCACAGTCCCTAACTACCTACGAAGTTCTAGAGCACAAATTTATTCAGTAAATAAGACTGCGGCGATACATTCAAGCTAAATAATGTCCATCATGAAGGAGTCCTCAATTTGTGTTTACTCTGTTAACTAAATTAGATTGGCTAAGGGTATATTTAATTACTTGCTGGAATTTGTTCAACAAAGGATTGACACTGAACACGATTTATTTCAGTTGGGTGTACCACTAAATATTGCAAAATATTGCGAATTCACAAAGTCGCAATGTTATTTTGACTTACATCAGCTCGGTTGGTTAGTAGTCCTTCCTAGTGACTACTTAGGAATAGAATTCAATCAACTTGTGCCAAAATAAAGGGACTTTCGTGCAGGTCTATATTCACATCTATATTCTGTCCAGCTTTCAGACACCCTCACTCAAATATAGTATCTAGAACTCTTTATTGAAGCTGTCAATTTAAACTAGGTTAGGTAACTATCTAACATTTTTTGGAACGCACAGCAATTAGAATCCTAATTTTACGAATTTGAAATTAAAATTCCCCGTAAAGTATGGCTTTCACTAGTTAACATACCGCACATGCATGATGTTTGGTGCCTCTTATTATTCCTTGGAACATCTTGAATTCAACATTTTTCTTTCCAAAAAGCTTAGCTTACCTACCTGTTAACAAAGCACAGCTGCGGGCAGAGTCTCATTTGTTGGGGAGACATAAGAATTTAGTTGCTAGCACGAGTAGAGGTTCCAGTCCGTTACCTACTATCCACTCTCGTTAGTACGGTTCGGCATAATACGGTCTGCTCGATATCACGGTAAAATAATATTTCCCCATCCTCGCTCCTATCTTATATATGTCGTAGTCCAGAAGCCGATTAGTCCATTGGTCCAATGGACTAGGCCACAAGCGCAGATCTCCTGGCATAGTCCACACGGGTCAGTCCAGAACCGGCCGTTTCTCGCTCTCCTTTTCTTCCCCTGGACTAAATAGGTTTATCTCTCCTTTTATTCTAATGGAAACGTAGTATAATAATTCATTCATATTTTAATTCTAAACAATATTATGCAAATATAGCCATATGTCGTTGAAATTCACAACATTGAGTATCACACCTGTCACATTAAATGCAATCGCGTCAGTCCTACTGTAGAATGAAAGATGGAATCCGAGTTTATGCGGAGCGCTGACAAAAGTAAGAAATAATCCAAAGTTTCGTAGCAAGCTAATTTTTCCAACTAATAAGGCTGAATACGACTCATTTTTTTTACTGAAAGTGAAAAAGGATTGTGGTATAACAAGAAAACGGTTAGGTACACGCTTAGAAAAGATCTTGACACGAATGTGGTTAGGCCGTGGCAACAGGTTAAGTGGTCAACTTTGACAGGTTTAGTAGTAAATTTTGAAATTTGCGAGGGTGGGGAAAACTGTTAACCACATGCAACATGCAACAAGGCTGTTGTTACAAAAACCCAACAGCAAATCTGTTATAGCAGTTATATAACTGTATGTATGCTAAATTAGTACTCCAAAATTCACTTAACGGTTAACATGATTCACTGTGGATATCGGAGTAACAAGAAAGCAGTTATAAATTAACAGTAAAGTAGTCAAAAAAGAAAGGCATACTTTAGCTGATTTAGCTCCAATGCCAAGCTGGAATAATAGATAAATATTTGCATGAGGATAAGGTAACGATTTGGACTGGACCAACTGTTGACTTCTTACTTGATTCAAATTCGTATATTAAACTAACCGCAGCGTACAGATCTATAACGACCTCTTCGGCTTTGGTGGAATCGCCAATTTGTAAGTGTAAAAGTACCTGCATAACTAAGCGCTGTTTATGTAAGCGAAAAAAGATACTCTGTGGAACCAAATGCCACCCCCATTCTTCCCTTTGTATCATTGAGTAAATATTTAAATTTTTAATTTTATGTAAATAAGTATTGCTAATTATTTTCAGCTTCTTAACATGTTGGAAGCTAAATGCCGAGCAATATTTCTACCGGTGTTGAGCCGTTTACAGTATTTAATCAGTTATTCAAGATGAATCTTGCATAAAATAATTAAATTGAAATCATTCGTTGTTTTTGGTTATTTCTCATCATTTGGACATTTAATTATTGAGTTTCATCGGCTGTGCATGAATTATTACACTATTTTGTTTAAGTTTCTTCTCCTGGACTAGTCCAGGGGAAGAAAAAGAGTGAGAGAAATGGCCGGTTCTGAACTGACCCGTGTGGACCAGGCCAGGAGATCTGCGCTTGTGGCCTAGTCCATTGGGCCAATGGACTAATCGGCTTCTGGACTACGACATATATATTCCTAAGCTATTATAACTGTTGACGGTCTTGGTTAGTACGATCTTTTTGAGAGTCCCGGGAATAATTCAAGAACCATGTATGATAGTTACCATTGCATATGGCTTTTCTATGACGGCCTTAAAATGTAAAGGTTTATTTTTCACATTTTGACTTTTACCTCTATCTTCATAGCCAAAAACGTACTTACAGTAAGAGTGAACAATGATGGATCGGAAAACGGAAGCCTGTCGTTTTCGGCAAATAACATAAATCCCAGATTTTTCTAACGAATTAAGAAAAGTTAATTTCCAACATATTATGAAAATAAGAAGTCTTGAATGACCCAGGATTTGGGCTAATTTGTGCCATGATTTTATTTTAATAAACTAATTTTTTAAAACCGAATTAGTTAACACAAAAAAAATTAAAATTACTAAATTTTCCACAGCAGTTAATGCTTCATAGGGCTGAAACAACCCTCATTTTATTATTGCAGTGCTTATTACTATACACGTATTTATTATAAGTTGAGTAAAGAATTAATATTCTCAGGAAAACTATCAATTTTCTAGTTGTGCCGGGATTTATTTACTATGCGCTGCCTATTACGTTCTTTGCCCGTCTTAAACTTAGCATGGTCTCTCTATAGATCGTTCGAAATCGTCCTGCTCCTTGGAAGACCGTACTAACGAGAGTGGACACTACTAGGGGTACTTTGCCATATTGTGATTACCTATTACATGATACCTTTCCTTATGTTAAAAAAAATATTGCACTGTGCGTTCAGTGGTTTGGCTAATTATTAATTAAAATTAAATAAAAAATTAAATCATTGAAAATGACATGATGAATAATAGTATGTAGTATGCATTGTGGATATAAACTTAGCAGCAACAATGATAGCCATTAAAATGCATGTATGTCATGTATGCTTACGTGCTTAACATGACCTCTCTTTTAAAATTAATTAGGATAATTAAATGAAATTCTAATCAACTCTAAGAGCTTCTAACGTACTAACAATGAGTGCTTACGATTAGAAATAGAATCCAATTTTTATAAAGGGACTACGAAAAAACTCCATTTGTCGTCTTCCGGGTAACATTTATAATTCTACTGGATTTTCTAAATAATACTCACGGTAGAACTAACTGTTAACTAATAACTGTTCGATCATGTTCATCATGATACGATCATACTTAGCCCTCTGAAACAATGACATATCAAGATTGCAGGAGACAGCCGGTTACGTACATGCAAGTAAGTAGGTCCCTGTAATATAAGTATTGAAAGATTTAAAGAATATATTAAAACAATTATATAATAATTTATTTGAAGTGGCTATACTTATACACACATGTACGTTACACCTTCGACCTGAATGAAACAAGTCTCAAATATTAATGAATTGGACAACTTCCAAGTCGTTGGAATGCAGGTAGTACTATATGCATAAGGCAAGCTGCAATTGTGACAATAGAATCAAATCAGGTGTACTAAAGGTCATCAGCTCAAACATGATGATTCTGTAGTCTGAAGTAGAATTCAAGTCTTCAATCGATTGATTACAATTTCCAATTAAAACCTTAAATGTTTTCTGGATATAAATCCACTCTGGAGTCTTCCACCATTATTAACGCACCAGCTCACGCTCCCATCTGTTTTCTCTTAAAGAAACTTCAAGAAAAATTAGTACAGATATAGTTTTTGAATGCTATGCTCATAAATAGTGAGTCTATTACATCATCTTAAAAGAATTAATTGAACTTCATAATATGTTGGTGATCAATTGGAAAAGAAACTAAATAGTTCCTAAACCAGATTTGTCATCAAAAATGTGAGCCACGTCGCATGCTGATCGAGCTAGAATAGCCAATAGACATAAGTTGAGGTTGAGGATTTGGAATTTGTCGGTGAGTTTTCATACCGGGCTGTTCAGGACGACACGAAACGAGCTTGACCGAACATAAAGTTAGTCTTGTTCATAAATAATATTTAAATTTTCTATATAGATGTAACGTTATGTTATGATTTTTGCAATAAACTTTGACTTCCAATGGCACACTATGAGTAAATTGCATCATGTACTTTAAAAGGCCTTGTACTTGGTCTATAACCGTTAAAACCAGGATTTTTTTGAGGGAGGAGGAGTAAAAAGATACTCAAATCACACCCTGAGCATAAAACAAATTAGAAATGAAATTATCATAAATTATATTATGAAGAACTGCGTGGAAGCACATGAACGAGTCTCTGTCTCAATGCAATCCTCTCACACTCTTCGTTTCTCATATACCAAAAAACTATATGTGCCAGGTAATTTTATACTGTATACATATATATTATGTAGGGGAGAAACGTAGTGTGCACTGTCTGTGCAATTGGGAGATTGTAAGTTTCGTAAGGTTGAGTGAATAATACTACATGACGTCAGTCTCTCCATACACGCCTTCAATTAACTCCCTTGAATCATATGTATATTGGAGAGAGGATGGCAATAGTTTGTTTGAATTACTAGCATACGCTATATTTACATGTGGTCAACCACTTTATGCAGTGTTAGAATGGTAAACACCTTGTTTTAAGATACTTACGACTGGAAACAAGAAAAAATGTACTTTTTTTATCTACTCTTCTTTTTCGTTTCATTTTACAGACTTATGTGCAAATTGTGGCCCGAAAGTTGGGTGCGTGGATGAAAGGATGAGAAGTGTACTGATATGAGGAGGATGAAGGATTTGTTACTGGGGAGATAATACATCAGATGCACCATGCCATGCGATGAGTCGATACCGATTTATAACGTGAAAACATATCAAGAGCTCATGACCTTTGTATTAACAGCGTGTGGTGGAAGCCACATCAGAGCAAAGATCACCTTACAAAGTCTATTTAAACAATCTCACGGACTCTGAGAGCTTGTTGAGTAAGTAGCAGGAGCTCAAGAGAAATATTATACTTGTTAAACTTTCCATTTTTTAAATATATATTGAATTATATATAAAAATATATAATAATGCGGTAAAATTGACATTTTAAGGTTTGGAAAAATTGAGACACTCGATTGTATTATATTTGTGCAGAAAATGGAAGGAAATTATTATGAAGCTGAGAAATATTTTTTTTCAAAAGTGCAGCAGGCACACATACAACATACAGTTAAAGAAAAGTCTCGAAGAGAGCTTTTACACCATTCATATATATTAAGGTTGAAGTATGAAAGTACTTTACGCAAACCCTGGAGGCTCAAGTAGCTTTCCTGCTGCGATGAACCGGTTGCAACTCTTGAATTCTGTCCATTTGCCAGTATCCTGGCTTTTCTCTCAATTCCACGTCATGAAATATTTCAAATTCTCACAACAGGGACTCTTCAAACGCTTTACTTCACTTCAAAAATTTTCTATTAAAAGACACACGGCGCAACTTTTTTTTCTCTCTCTCTCTCTCCCTTCTCCTTCTAGAAGCTAATATTAAGCTGCAAGTAAGGCGTTCCGCCTGACGTGCTCGGCCTTACTATTAGACTTGACATAACCGCAGTTTGTAACTCTGACCTCTCTCGCTCTCTCTCCACACTGCTTTGCTTTGCTTGAACATGATTTTTCGAATGGCTAAAGACTCGACACTCGACTACACAGACGAGATCCCGGGCGTGAGCTAATCGTAAGTTAAATTCTCTACAAGTCCTCTGCTAATGCTCCTTTCTCACGAATTTAGTTTTTTTAAATTTATTTCAAAATAAAAAATGATTTCGTAAAATGAAAAATTCGTCCACAGAGACGTGCCGGTGTGGCGATGGTGGTGACTAAGAACTAAAACAACTGGCATGGGGTGGTCTGTAGAATAAAGAGAGACTTGTCAATTACCAACGAAACTTAAGAATTGACAGCCATCACTCATTTGACTTGTTCCTCCTGATTGTGTGGTGTGATTGTGAGTATTTAGTTGGTTGAAAATAGGTTCGGAATTCAAAAAATTTGAAGTGTCAATTCCCATTTTACAAAATTACTCATCCATGCCATGGAATGATTACTCTTGTGTATCTGTGGGAAGAATCTTATCTTAATTGTCGGCAAGGACATTGACTCACTGATCAGTCCTTTCACTAGACAGATGGTATATTTTGTGCCAATTGTGTCCGCACTCGAATGAGATCCAAGTAAACCGACGTCGAACTCGAGGAAATGGAGAGACTCTCGAAGAAATGAGCAAGTAGCAATAAACATAAAAGGCCTCTGCCGATATATACTCTGTGTTCCATCTTCCGTCTTGATGGAACTTGATCGAAGAAGTAATCAAATGAGGCCTCCAAACATTATAAAGTAGCTGCTGCTTGAGTAGCAATGCTTACGATAGTTTGACCATATTATTATAGATAATCCGCAGAACTTCTGTTTTACTTTATTAGTCAACCGTATACCATCATATCCCTATAGGCATGCAGTATATATGCACATGTAATAACTATATCTCTAGTTTCATTTGCTCTCAACTTGAGTCCACACTCGCTCAGCGCGTCCTTTCGTTTAATCGTAATGTTAAAGTTTTCCAATCGTTTAATTTTCCTTTTTAGTGAGGAGCAAGGAGGTTTGAATATGAGTTCTTCCATCCAGCACCGTGTCGTAGCAGCCGCGGTGGAGTGAAGCCACTTGATGAAATCTCATGGAAATTGTTGGTGAACTAAAACCTGACGAATTTTTGCAGGGAGACAAGTCAAAGTCAACAGTCAACCTGTTGCAAAAGAAAAGTTGTTGTAGCCGCACAGACACACAGCCCTCATTTCCTCATATGAGCTGAAACTCAATAGCATCTCAAGTTTGTCAAGCCTTCACATTCACAGAACGTCATGCGGATTACAAAAGGAAGAAAAATAATTTCTCTCATCTCCTCTCCTCCCGTTGTGGTGGTGATGCTGAAGAGCTTGGAACAAGTGGAAGTTTAAAAAAAAATACTTTTCGAGTGAATTCATTTGCATTATTTTGATTAATCTCATTTTAATTTGCATTTGATGACGAGGAAAAAAACTATTACCTGCGGCGTCCCTTGTCTCTCGGCTCAGCAAACAGCTTTTAATGTTTTTTCTTGAGTAAATTAGTTATACACATATACGCTCCATTTAAATTCCATCAAGTTTTAAAAAAACTGTGTAAGAGCTTCTCATCATTTATTATTGAAACCACTTTATTTCAGCTTAACAATAATAACTACTTTTTTTTGCCACCTATATACTTATCGTTAGTTCTACATTGAGTAAATTAAATTAAATTCTATTCAACGGAGCAGTATATACACATGCTGACAGTACAACTAATAAAACTATTCAACGATCATTCTTTGTCGGAAAAAAATATTATAAACAGAATCATATAAATAATTATAAAACCATTATAGTATATTACACAAAATGTAGTTATGCTAATTCCAATAAGATTGCCACAAGCTTCAGGGAGAGTTATTATACATTGCATTAAATTGCGAATCCGAGTGAGTATATATGGAGCTGGATAGGTTAGTTTTGAAGCCTCAAGTGATACACCACCACCACCACCACCACTTTACACACCGAACTTTTTTATTTCTACCGTCCATGCCATGGAGAGATTACATTACACTACTACACACTCTCATCCCTTTCTACTTGTTGGACACAAGTGCGCTCATTGTAAATTGGAACGAAACTCAAGTGCTCACGTCTGCAGTGTGGAGTGTGGCACTTGTGGTAAACAGATATCTACCCGCCTTTACTCAATCATGACAGGAAGGCCGAGAAATAAAATTAATTTTCCATGACCACATCTTGTAGCAGTAGTAGTAGTACTCGCTCTCACAGTCTCCAAACTATCTGCTCAACCTACCAACCTTCAGCCTTCAGTTCTACCTGCGTAGCCAGACTTGCACAATTAGCATAAGATAGGCTGAAGCACATGTATATATGAGTACAAGTACACACCCTTGGGAAGGGGTGGCGTAATTAACTTATAGTTTCATTCATATCCATTCCATGTATGTGTATTTTTTTCTTTTGAGTTAAGGAGCTGATCTGCACGTACAAAAGACGACAGCTGCGATAAGTGCGATCGATGAAAACATCATTAATGTGATTATAAAGCTTAAAATTTGGAAGTGGTAATATGATAAGATGCAATTCTCCTGGTGATTGTAATTTTTAAAAACGAAGGCGTACTGTGCGCCAGGAGTACAAATTCAATTGCATTGAGACTTTATGCATTTAATTTATTCGAGCATTATTCAATTTTAGTTTACAAAATATGTACAAATTAAAAGGAAAATACTATATGGGAAACATGCTTTACTCTCACAAGGGATGTCAATATTGATTCGAGTTGATTGCTTGGATTTTTTCTCCTCTCTCTTTCTGTCTCTCTAATTCATCTATCTGGTATTTTGTATGTGTGAAGAAAATACTGCGTCGTATTCGAATAGTTTTATAGACAGGCTGTGATTTTTAAAACGCTCAGAATCATGTGATGAGCTGGTCATGACATTTTGTCATGTTGACTTTTAACAATCATCTTGTTGTCAGTTAGAGTCAAGGTTCGCTGAGAGAGAGAGAGAGAGAGAGAGAGAGAGAGAGAGAGAGAGAGAGTGGGAAGAAGGATTTAACAACCGATTTAAGATTGTATTTTTTTTTCTGGAATTTTTATTATTATTTACTAGATGAAATGTTTACGTAATTTACACATGTTTGAGGTTCGACAGCTATTGGGTCAACGATTGGGATTGGGAATAGCTCTATGATTATTTGAAAAAATAATAAACCATCTTTATTTTCTCGTCATAAAAGCAGCTTAGCATAAATAACCGGACTTCCTCTTGCTTTTTTTCCCATGGCTTCTCTCTCTCCCTCTCTCTCTCGTTAATCTCCTGATCCCCTGAGCAAAGTATATCAAGTCAATATAGTAGTAGTATGTAGTCCCTACCCTGCACTGTCTTGTTTCTGCTGTACCGTGTACAAAAAGTCCTTGAAACCCTCTGTATACCTCCTTGTCAAATTCGATAGGAAGAAAAATGTTTTTTACGACTTGAGATTTTGTTAGCGTCAAACAAAACTACAAAACTTTCCACATAATATTTGAAGTAATGTTAATTTTACGGGTATTATGAGCTTGTGAAGTAATGGAAATCCGAAGTTAGAAAAAGGTAACTATTGCCTTAACCCTTTTATAGTTTGGTGGTGGTGTGGTGCTGATGGTATGGAGTATGGAGGGAAGGACGCTGCGCTGCTGGGAGGCTAGTGAGTCTCGGATAGACATTTGTGCTGTGACTACTAAAGGAATTCTTAGCACGCTATTTGAAGAGAAATATATAGGAATTCTCTATTTTCATTCTCACGTGTGAAATGTCCACAAGGGTATGTGTACTTAGAGATTGAGTCAAGATTTGAATAAAATAAAATATTTACAATATCTAAATATAATGTATGGGCATGGCCGGAGCTGGAGTGGTAATGAGAATGAAAAAAGGATGTTTTTCCAAAGGCTCATAATCCCATAATGTTTATGTTGCATGTGTATATGGTGCAAATAGTGGCGATGTTGATACTTGAGATCTCGTACACCTCATGTCCAATTTTACACAAGTCCTGTCGCCTCAAATGTCAAAGTTTAAACCCAAACCAACAGAAAGAGCTCTTTAATTTCTTGATGTTGTTGACACAATGGCTAACGAGCACCTATCCAGCGCCAGCCATAACGCTTATCTTCCGCAACACCTATTTTACTCTCCAAGTAGAATAATACCCAACCCGTTACCGAACTCGTACAATTCCTTTCCATGAGAGGCATAAATGCATCCACACATTTTCTCCCATTCAATTTTGAGCGTGTGTGATGTGATGTGTGATAATGAAATGTTGAGCAATAAGAGAGCGTATGATGGACATAGAAACTGAGACTGTTCCGGATTAAGGAAATTAACTGAATCCATGGAAAAGCAGAAAATGGCAAACGCCGACAAAGACGACGAGGATTGGAGGAAGACGCTAACATTCCCAAAGTGAATAGTGCAAAGGTCCCGTGAATTTTTGACAAGGCATGTAAAAGGACGTACAGGTGGTTAGCTAATTAATTGCAAGGTCGGTTAGACATGATTTTAGGTGATAAATAGGCTAAGCTGGAGTCGGTGTAACGAGAAATAAATATTTGAGATGTGTTCGCCGCTATAGGATGCTTCATTACGTATGCTTAGGGGAGGTGGGACGGAGCGCGTGTGATCTGAGTGATATTAATGATTACGAGCATGTTCGTTTGTCTTCCTGAGCAATAATACATGAAAGAAACGGTTCTGGGCACTGGCGCTCTCAGGAGAGATTCGTCGAAAAGTGAGCGAGAGTGACGAAGTGTGAAAGTGAAAAGTAATGGAGGTAGAGGTGAGTGAAATGGTTTGAGAAGGTGGGGCAACCCTTTTGTTTTGATGACCGCAGTATAGTTAAATAGCATTCAAAATTGAAATACTGGAGTGACATTATTTTCATGTATTATTCTAATTAATAATTAAACTCATCGCAGGGACGTGGAGAGCAATATAATTTTGAAATACGATTTTCAGAAAGTCATGCGTCCTATATAGGAACCATATATAATATGCAGTCGTATTGTCCGTAACACTCTGGTATTGAAAACCTGTAGGTTCCCATGTACACAGTGCACATCATCGCTTTGTACAACATTCCCTACTCGAATTAAAAATTTACCGCAACAAGAACATTTTTTAAGACAAGACGACAAAGGCTACGCGTAACCCCTAGCATGCTATATTGCTATAGCTTACTTGTACATAATCGAATCACTTGTACTGCCAACATATTTTGTTCCATGCAAGACAGTCGCCATACATGTCTAGGAAACGAGGAAAACTTTGACATTGGAGAGTTGGGTTCCATGAGAGAAGTGTACCTGGAGTGCAGTGGAGGCTTCAACCTACATGACAGATAACCATCATATCATTCCCATAGGGAAATTATAAGATGAACTCAACCTGCCACGAATAAGAATTTGTATTTTATACTCTACACTCGGAGACCGAGACCCTGTTTGAGTAGGAGATGAGCTGAGATTTTTTGAAGATGAGACTGTCATATATGCGGAGACTGGGGATGGAGGCGATAGGTGTATAGAGTCAATAAACATGTGTTAAATATGAACAGTTTTGCATTCTTTGTGAAAATATACTAATACTAATAATTATAGTTAATAGTATGATAAGTACTTAGAGACAGATACACATGCACAGCCAGATTTATCGAGGGAGATAAGGGAGGGAGGGAGGGAGAGTGGAGAAGAGGCTACACGGAGGCCGCTGTCAAGGATGCTCTTCGTCTTACAGTAGGGTGTCAGGGGCAGAGTCTCTGAAATGCAGCGACTTCTTTCCTTGTCTCATCTCTTTTTGATCGGACCGACTTACGTGCTCTTTTTGGCTCATTCTCCATGCTCCCTGCTGACATGTATAGTGACTCGTATTCAGTCCGTTTACTCAGTCGTATCCTCTTCAGGCCCCAAACTGGATAAAAAAGGTATTCATAGAATATCATTGACTCACTGTAATTAAGATGCTGTGTGCATAAGAACATTCTATTAATTTTCAGTTTACTATTCACTCACCAACTTGACTCTGATTTTGTTTAGGAGTCCCTCACACTTTTTTTCTCCCAGACAACTCAAGCTTTGGTGCAACAGAGTGTCCATGTAATTGTAAAGTAACAGAAGTCAAGTCAGCGGCAGCAGAAGCTCAAATTCTCAAATGCTTTATTGTCTCTCATCTTCCTTCCTCTCCATGCAACTCACTGCAGTAGAGTCCCTCGGTCCTCGCATACTCTCATCTGTCGTATAAATTATTACAGCACTTTTGGAGAATGCACCGTGGAAGCACTAAGCACCTAGGTACGTACATAGGTAGCAGGGAGCAGGTATGCAGACTCGCCACTCTGTCCTCATTTGTTTTCGTACTCACAGTCGGCTATTCCTATTCTTGTGACAAGAACTGAGGGGACCCAAATCTACCAGGATCTGTCCTCGTAGCTGCATGTAGTAGCCAAAAAATGAGAATAAATCTTCAAGTTTCTGACTTGTTGTAATGACATTTAATGACGACTCCACTCGCACATATTATAATCTAGTGGGCAATAAAGGGGAAAATACATGACAATAAAATATTTTAAATAATAATAATATAAGTAATAAATACAATAGACTTGAATAATGTAAGCTCAGTTTGAAGCTTTGGAGCTTCAAGTGCAAATTTTATGATTATTGTACAAATAGGATTAATGGATGATACTTATTTATGCAGTCACCATGGATTTTTCAGCGTGAAGGACAAAAATTTAGAGCTAGAAGTTATTGCTTTATGCAAATTACCCGTAAATGTGTGCACAAGTAAATTATTCATATTTGAAACTGTTCACTCAGTGGGCAAAAAGAAAAGGATATAGGAGGTAGGTAGTTGGTTCCTTGCTTGCTGTGTGCTTGTGATCCTTGTCGGACTCGAGACTCGATCTTTGGCTCTGTGGCTGTGCTCTGCTGTTCTGTGTGTATCTTTAGAGTATAGAGTTCAATGGTGATGCATGCAGGACATGATGAGACTCGGACGGATACCTTTGGAAGTTGCTCTTTGAGTCAGAATTATTTGAGATGCCTACATAATATAGGAATGGGTAGACAGGCGGACAGCCGGGCACGCCGAGCAGTGGGGATATATTCATGGAGTGAGGCAAGATGAGATTGTGTGACTTGAGAGGAAAACAAGAACTTGAGACCAAGATAGAAAACACTTGACGAGAATGAGATGAAGAGCTTCGTTTGACTTGAATGTTTCAGTTGGTTTGGCTTGGTTTGCAACGCACATCAGGGGGTCCTGTAGACATTCTACGACCGACCAAAAACTAATGGCATGCATGAAAATCTCTTCTACTCCATATCAAATCATTCTTCTAGGGACTAGCACACGAAGTTCGAATTTTGAGGTCAGTTTCATGATTATATGCAAATTAACAACCCAAATACAATGAGAATTAAAAAAAAAATAAACGTGTACTTAGCTTTATATAATATTACATAATATGATTTCATATCCACTTTTAAGCTTTAATTCACCACACAAACATCAAAACGAGTATATTATATGGGAGCACATATAAATCTGTAAACAAGCTTTAGTTAGATTACAAAAAAAAAGAGTAAATACGAATACGAACCATGATTGAAGATTTACGAAGGACAGAAGAAAATTAAACTTTTTGAAAAGTACGGAATTTGATTCTTTTTAATTAGAAAAAAGTTGACAGGCAGCTTCAGAAAAATGGATTTAATTCATGTATGTACAACATTGATAGTTGAATGTAATTGTCAGGGGGTACAATATTGCCTTAGGAAAGTCATGTGTAAAAATAACTGAACCAACTTGTTGGTTTTCGACATAATTTAGTCTTGAAGTCTCAAAACTATTACAGGGTTGAGTCCCAAGAGCTTCTAAATTCAGAATTTTTTCAAACTAATTTGTTTGCGCGTGTATTGTGTACGTGTACAAGCTAAAACCTTAAACTAACACTCCCCAATTTTGCTTTAAATTGAGTGATGAATCCAATATCCTTACCTTTACATCCGCCCGCCCATTCTACAAATGAAACTATTAAAGTAGGAAAAATGTTAGTTTTCTCGATAAGATAGTACTTATAAATTATCGTAGAAACTAAGTTGTGTAATCTTTAATTCAATGCATGATTTACTTAGCCAATTTTTTCCTATTGCATTTAAAGTGGCTTGATATATTTTTCAATTAAGAATTTACAGATCTAGTGGAGAACTACATATAATATAAAATCAGCTTCTCCCTTGGTGCCTTCTTATTCATTGAGAGTTTAGAAATAATTGTATGGCAACTTTAAGTTACTTACTAACCCCACCTTTGCCATTAACTTAAGATGAAAGGACCTTAAAAGGAGTGGAAACTTGATGGAATATAATTATCCCTGCCTTTAATTTTACCGATGTAGTCAGTTTTAAAATCACGTATCAGGTAGAGACATCTGCTAGGAACCTTCATAATATTGTTTCGGCTAAGTCCGTACACCTTTTCAGTTAAAGGTTTAAGAGCTAGAGGCAGCTCGCTGTGCACAGCATAGACTAGAACTTTACTTTACGTCGATGTTGTTTTTTGGAAGATGGGGAAACGTCAAACGAGTGTCTGCTTTGACTTCTGAATTATTTTTAAGGAGTTTTAAAGATAATTACAGTAACCCCTCCCGTATCCGGATTAATTGGGAACAGACCCCATCCGGATACGAGAATATCCGGATATCGGAGGTTATTAAAATAAACTCTTAAACGTGTTTTTAAAAAATATAAAATAGATTTTATGGCAACATTTGTATTTAAATCAACAATTTGCACTTCCATTTTCTCACAAGTAATGACATTTATAGGGCAGACAAAAGAAATAACTAGTTTTGGTTTAAAAAAAAATGAATTTATTTTTATATTTTACTTTTATTTTTGAAATTTATTAAAAATATGGTATTTCAAAAATTTTTTTTGGATATGGAAGGGTCCGGATACGGAAAAACCCGTCCGGATATGGGAGGTTCCGGATGATAGAGGTCCGGATACGGGAGGGGTTACTGTATAAGAATTCTAGCTGGACAGTCCAAGTTTGGTAGGGATGAACATATTGCTTGCATTTTATTTCAAGAAATTTATGAAACGAGAGAAGATGCAAAGGGTGACGTGACAATTCAATAACGTAACATCGGCAGTTATTGATGAAGAACATTTTAGAATTACTGCATTTTATGACTGAAATTGTTTAAATTCTTAAAGCGAGCTATTAAAGCGTAAACATTCTTAAAGCTTATACATACCTTAAGTAAAATCGTACTTGTGAATGAAAAATTATTTTAGGAAGGTGCTCGCAGTCGTTTGAAAGCAACTACTAAAAAAACTAATGAAACTAACTTGAATTTGGGGATGGGTTACGTAATTTAATTGTACAATCTAATTTAAACTACGCTATGTTAAAAACTTAAACGTAGGTCTTATATAACATGTAATCTAAGATGTACTATCTGTCTATCTGATGTTTTTTGTGTGCTAATTTACGATTGGTGTTTCCACTGGAGAATGGCTTTGCGCTAAATTAGTCTCAATAACACGTTTAAAGTTAATCATAATCAGATCAAATCATTAGTCTTTTTCCAACGTGTCTATCAACTTTCGTAGTTATTTGCAATGCATGTGCAGTCAACAGCAAGGTTCTGCACAATTCAATAATTGGATTCTCATGTTTTGATTATAGTATAATATCATCATGACAGAGACTTTTGACAAATTTTAATATGTCAAAGATGTTATTTATATCACTTTCATGGTGAACAGAGCACGGATCCAAATCGGTATGCGGACACTTTCCTCCTAACCCAGAACGTTTTCCAACTTTCCAACCCCGTACCGAGGACTTTCCTCCCAGTCAAAATCACAATCAAAAGCAGGGTTCCATTCCAAAAAATTCGGGAATTCGTAGACTTCCTCGAAAATATACAAAATTTATATACGAAAACAGTATATTTTAATTAATTTAGTTAATGTATTTTAAATCTTTTATGTTCCGTTTTTTTTATTTTAGTATTTTATAAGAATTCGCACGTTAAGAAGAATAGTGGCGAGTTAACTGCGAGGCTATCAAAATATTGATTGCTATATTGCTCTATTACGCCGACACTAGTAGATTACCCGGTTACCATATAAACCGTTCTGCGTTAGGAGTTAAAAAAAGTGAAATTTCTGAGTTAGCCGATCTGCTGCTAACATGCTAATAGACAAATCAGTCGAATGTTTTACCAATTACGCGGCTTCTTTTGTAGACTGCTCTACATGCATTATGAATTACAAAAACATGTATATTATTAATTTATTTTGGTATGCGCTGTGGTAAGATATTGTTGGATTAGGCAAATAATGAACATGAGCATTACAGTACACGTAGAAAATTACTATAATAAATTCGTCGTTAGTATAACGGAAATGTTAATGCAATATGACAAATTCAATAAGGCGAAAAACTATAGGTGTAAAATGGATACTATCATGCTTAAGCATATCAGTAGTATGTATAGTAGTATTAAGATGAAATATGTGTAGCTTGTATGTATCAAGCTGAATCTATATGAATGTATAAACTATTGAATGCATGGTTTGTAAATACCGTATATCCTATAATAGTGCGCGGGTCTGTATTAGTACGCGGGTCTGTAATAGTACGCGGGTCTGAGAGGCCTTAGTTTGGATAGTACGCGGGTGTGTAATAGTACGCGGGTCTGTTTTTATGTTTTTTTATTGAAATCAAATTAATTAGTTTCACACAATTAGCTATTGTATAGGCCTATGTCAAAATGCATTGATTAAAATTTGAAGCATAGGTACTTACTAGTTAGGTATGTTTTTTCTAAATTGTATGTATAACATATTGCAGTGAAAACAAAAGTGCTAGGAACTTTGTGTAAGTAAGTAATGCATTCTAAAAAAAATTGCTATTTATAAAATGAGTACCCTAAACATAAAAATTTTGAAAAATACTTGTACATAAAAAAACAAGCAATTTTAAAAATTAGATTTTGTAACAATTCCCAATTTTAATACAAGTGTAACTTAAATATTCAAAACTTTAACCCAAATAGTTTAAAGCCATTGTACATTTGCCGAAAATCATGCATCTAGGAATTGTTTATATAAATTACCTATTTTGTTTTGTAAAAATCTATTCGTAAATGAAATATCCGTTTTGATAATCTTGTTGTTTGCAAAGTGATGGATTGGTAAAATAAGTTTCATAAACTGGGAATTTCTACATTTTATTTAGTACGCGGGTCTGTAATACTACGCGGGTCTGTAATAGTACGCGGGTCTGAGAGGTCCAAATTTGGATAGTACGCGGGGCGTACTATTATAGGATATACGGTAATTTAATTGCAAGAAAAGTGGAAATCAATGAGGAGCAAAGAAACGAAAGGACAATTCTTTGACAACTCTTTGAGTTGACCAAACTCCAAATTATCTACTTTTATTAGACCAGTAAATATGCCAAGTAAACGAGTAAATGCCAGAACAAACCTATGTACAAAACGGGTTACAAATATTTAGTTTTGCAGTTTTGACAGCAGTACACTCTCAACAACATGTGAAACATTTCTCAAAGTCATGATCCCATCACAAAGTGCAGAATATTTGGATCTTCTGAACTAGCAGTACTGTGTGTAAATGTGATCACCCCTTAAATGTGATCAGTGGCCGTCGTTCAAATATTACCGCCTTTAAAAATCTGTCCAAATAATATTCATGTCTCAACTATTTTTACTACTGATTTTAGCTTCTTTCCTTAAAAACTCTGGCTATGTAAAATCATGAAAGCTTTTGAGTACTTTTTTGAATGTTTGTATGCCGATCACATTTAAGATCCTACTTTTTCATTAACATTAAATGTATTTATGCTAATTGATCACGTTAAGGGCTTTTGGGCCGTTGTAAGACTTTCCGCAGTTTTTTCGTACAATCACCTGTATCTCTTGCAACTTTTAATTTTCGACACTGAGTATTTATTTGTACATACAGTATTAAAATAGAAGTACAATGATAGCTTCTCCTTTATTGTACGTTGGCTGTGGAAAAAGGCACAGATTTTCAAAGTTGAAAAAAATGAACCCGATCACACATACGCACTCTACTACTACATCATGAGATGATTCCTGAATTTGGAGCTAGATATAATTCAGTTGCTACGCGACATAGCGCGCTGGCGATATTTAGTTGGTGATTTGATGAATTTTGTCAGAAACAGTTAAATGAGTATCTAGTATCTTTTAGATGATGTGCGACGCGGAGATGTACTGTGGCATAAATATTTAGAAGCCCATCAAGAGTAAGATGCATTGCAATAATTTGTTTTAGTTGCTATTCAATGCTCCTAATCAGATGCAATGCCAAGAGAATGCCTATAGATGATGTTTAAAAATGAGATGCGTTGCAATGTAGTTATTAGATGCGCTTCCAGAATTTAAATAACATGCAGTACGAACAAATGTTTTAGATGCCAAAATTAAGATGAATTGCAGCATAACTGCTTTGTTGCTCTTCGAGAATTTGGTTAAGATACCGTATAAACTAATTTACATATATCCTAAATCCGATGAATTTCTATATAACTATTAAGTTGTTCAGTCGTATAAATTATTGCAATAGATGGTAAAACTAATGAGAACAAAATTTATAAGTAAACCATAAGCCTAAAATTATTATATTTACAAATGAGTTTTATGAATTATTGCTTACATCGAAACCGACGGCATTTATTAGTGAATATAAATAGCTAACTATTAACTATTCGAATAAGGACTTAAACAACAGTAAAAAAAATATTTGCTGTAAGACCTTGATTTCACTACACGATTTAACAATTGTTAACCCTAACAACAGTTAGCTAATCACTCATTTTTACGTGAAATGTGAACTAACAATTGTTAAACTCTTAACAATGATTACTTTTTATCAATTGTTACAATCGATAATTAGCGTTATTAATTGATAACTTAACCTGTGAAATCGCACTAACAATTGTTAAACTTTAAAATTTGAAATTTCCCGGGAACTATAACTAATAGCCTGGTTACATAGCTAGCCAGTCGTAGCAAGTTTTTCAAAAACGTAATTTTTAAAATTTTCAAAATTTTAGTTTTTTTGTATTTGTTATTATGTGGATGATTTAACATTAATAATGTATGATGAACGTGATGAACGTGTATGATGAATGAAATAATTATGATGACATTAATAATGTGGATGATAAAACCATTAATGATAATGCATAACTAATGCAGGCCTTGACTTGACATAATCATTCATGCTACGTATGTATGTAAAATGTATATATCAGATCTATCAGCCCAGCCCGACGAATATAATTTTTTAACTCGATGAATAATACGCCCCTAAAGAATCCAAGGGGTACCAAGCCTGTTTGTTCCAGCACGCTTCGTCCCTGCTCCTTTTGTCCCGGCGCCATTTCGTCCCCGCCCTCCCATTCGTCCCTCGTTATGGCACTGCACTAAAAGTAAATGGTTTTGTCCATTTGTCTTATTAAATTTTCTATTTTACTCCAAGTGTAATGTACATATATGTACATAATATGTTATTTTTGGTCCCTCTAAATGTGTAAAAGACAGCATTTACTACAGGGAGGTAAAATAAGTAGTAATAGTAAGTGATCCGATGATAAGACTAAATTATCGATAAGGAAATAAGGTAACTTATTCATGTGTCATTATTACATCATAAGTAGGTACTTAACTTACATCCACTGCGATATATATGCGTACATATATATCCATACATATTGAATAAAAGTAATTATAAAAAAAATACAAGCATTAAGTGACAGGCACTGTGTACTTGTAGTGCAAGGCCATTACCAGGGACGAAGAGGAGGGTGGGGACGAAAGGAGGAGGAGCGTAACGTGCTGGGACGAACGGGCGCCTAATCAATCCTTTGGAATCTCTGGAGAATGAGTTGACTTTGACCAATCAATAAAATCTGGCCCAACAAATCAAGGTCCCGACGACTGGTTTTATGTCACGTCCACCCGACGAATGGAGGTCACGACGACTTACTAGTTAGCCCACTCCGCTGATCTATCTAATATACACATCATATAATGTAACGCATGTCTTCGGCTGTTTGTTTGCTTCGTGCAAAAATATTATATATGTGGTGTTGCTACGTTTTTGGATGTCTGATGCTATGGTTTTGGCCATTTCTGGTTGTTTACTAGCGACCAGAAATGTTACTGAAAATTGGTGAATTCTACTACAAAAGTGATACGAAAATTGTAAGAAAACTGAAGTAACTGAAAATCCACTGTTTTGGTGGATCGAACAGAACAATACGACAGAAGCGAATGAGTGTTCAGACCCGCTGGTCACGCTAATAAGAACCTCATGAAGCTGAGAAATTATGTGAAAATACTGAATTATATTATTATTCTTGTTAATTTACTTATTTCTAATAAATCGCTTTCTCATTAAATATTGTCTATTTGGCCGCTACCAAATAGACATTTACGCAAGCAATTTTATTTCTAAAACGTCGTGTGGCGTTTACATGGTCCTTCGAACGTACACCTGAACTAGACTAGGGATTTCCACTCCCATGTTCTTCGGTTGACGGGGGGAGAATTCGAGATCCTAATAAGTGGTCAACCAGAAGAAAAGTTTGATTTATTTCCAGCGGAAGAACCCATCGAATAGCTGATTCGTATTTGGAAGTATTCTGGAAATTTTTCTCTCGCATTGAACTTGAACCATTGGCTGCTTGCCACATGGTCCTTCGACACCTACCTTGCACCAACCTAGGGATTTACAACCCCTGTTTTCTGGACTGCTGGCTGCCTGCCACATGGTCCTTCGACACCGACTTTGAACCACCCTGGGCCTTACACACCCATTTCTCGGTTTCTACTTCTGTTGATGGTGGGGAGTGGGATTCCTACGCTTAATCAATCAGAAGAAAAAACCACAAAAGAGCTCTCAGAAGAAGAATCCATTCGAATAGCTGATTCGTTGGAAGTCTTTTGGAGCGATTTCTTTGCAGTATCCTTTTTTTCTCGGCGCTTTCGACGGAAAATTGGAAGATATTTTTGAGCGGCAAATATAAAATAAGTTTCTGCTGCTGGCATTTTTGGAGTATTTCTGGAGAGAATCTTTGTATGATCAAAAACCCAATTGGCTGCCTGCCACATGGTCCGAAGCCTATTTTGAGCCATTCTAAGAATTGTTTTCTGCTCCGGTGTTTGCTACAGAGGACTCCGTCAAGCAGCTTGCTTTTTTGGGTGTTTTTCTGGACATCGAATATTTATATTTGAATATTTTTTCGACTGGATTTGCGAAATCAGTGTTCTACAAACGTGCCTGCTTGCAACTGCTCATTACTACAAACTATTTCTGCATTTTTGCTTCTAATGGCTGCTACAGTGGATGTGCCTTACAGTATTCGTTTTCCCGGAGGGTTGCTATCTCGGCTACTGGTGTCATCTGCTGACGGGGGGAGAAGTCGTCTGGATTTCGATTGTACAATGGGAGCTGCTCATCGTTCATCGAATGCAAGTTGTAGTACGAAGTCAACAGTGTCTACCAGAGTCTCAAGTAAAAGCCGTGGGGCAAAGTCAGACCGGCTGATGACTAAGACTGAGATACTGCAAGTACTACATGAATTAGACGAGCGTACACGCAAAAGAGAAGAGGCACGTGTTAAGAGGGAAGAAGCGCGTGATACGATGGAAAAAGCGCGTGAGCAGGAGCGACGGACGCTTTTGATGCTTCAAATGGATTCCGATCATGCGTCACCCGAAGTAGATGCTGATGCCTACATTTCTCACATTACAAGTGAAGGTGTATGCAATGGCAATGATTGGCGTTTGGATGATAAGAATGGGAGCGGCACACTTCACCACAGTAGTCCTAGCGAGGATCAGGGCAATGTACTGGCCCGACGGGCTTTCCCGAAGGAGTTTTACAAAGGAGTACAACGCGGAGTTCCCAAGGCTTCGACTCACGGGGGAGAAGCGCAGGCTTGCAATGTTGCCGAATTTATTCGCTCCTTGAATACTGATGCTCATTCAAAGTCTGATCGTTCCAGCACCAGTTTAAGGTCAGCCAATGTGGATGAAAGAGATACGAACTATTTAAATTCAAATTTGAAATATTTTCAGAAAAAGATTGAATTTAAAAACAAAGAATTGCAACGCGTGGAAAGTGCAATTAAGCAAGAGACTGATCGCTACAACGAAAGAAGATCAATTTTACTTTTGGAAATGGAGTTTCATGAACTCAGCTTTAATCTTCAATCAAGTCAAGACAGTGTTGCCAGCTTGGAACACCAAATAGTTTTACTTGATGGCAAATTTGTAGACGACAGGGCAAAGCTTCAAGATAAATACAATGACTGCCAGCGGGCAGTTATGCTCCTACAAGAGAAGCTAGCTATATCAGAGCGACACCTAGCGGAAGAAATATGTCAACAGCAGGTGAATATTTCTAAATGTGAGTTAGACTACGCTAAGTCTAGTTCAATAGTAAACACTCTGCAAGATGAAGACGCACAGATAGCGCCACTAATAGAACTGCCGCAAGATGGCGCAAATTTTGAAATTGGAACTGAATTTCAATTAGCAACTGAAGACAATAGTCATTATATGGCAAATGCTACTACAGTTGAGTCAGTGAATGCGTTTGACGGTGGGGAGGACTACTTACAAATTTTTAATTTTGAAGGTATTAAACTTGGGTCAAATCGTATCACTGAAGAAGAAGAAGAACGACCACAGAATTTAGCTCTGAAGTCTAACGTAGACATTTTAATTGAGGAAAATGTAGACTTGTTTTACCACCAGATGTCGCTTACAACGACATTAAATGAAAATGATTTAATTGATTTTTCATCGGAACATTCACTTGTAGAAAGTACATGTGAAGAACAAAGCGAGTTGTCAGATTCCAAGACTGATAATGTGAAAGAAGACTTTAAAGACGAATTACGTGAAGTGAACATCAACGAAGCACAAAATTTTGAAGAAATTAATGACTTGAAACTGATCGCAGAAGAATTTAATTCACTGAAGATTTCAAGTTCTAATTTTGAAAATTCATCAGTGGACACGGTTGTCAGTTGTGGGAATTTAAGCAAGGATTACACAGACAAACGTGTATTTTCTGTTGGTTCGTTGGTTGAGGCTGCTAAAAATGTGAAGAGTGATCAATTTGCTGAACGTGGTGATGACGAAAGTGGAACTATGACCTTCGACCTATCGTCTACTTTTGGTGTCATTTGGGATATCAACGAAAGAATGAGGCTACGCTTTAATCATTTTTCTATTTCCCCTGATTCTAGGAAATATGATTTTGGCAGCAGCAAAAGTATTGGGGCATTGTTGGATATATTCGAATTTTGGAATAACTGGATGAGTAAGTCCTTGCTTGGGTGCTCAATCCGAATTTGTATGATGGCTATTCCTATATGTACTTGGACCGTTACTCGAATGGTACACGATCCTGGAATTTCCATGAACGGATTTGCATCTCAATTTGACCGACTTGTGACCAAACTCTATGAAAATGTGATTACAACACGAGATCATATCATCAGGACATCGGCGGGGAGAATGTTGCTACGTTTTTGGATGTCTGATGCTATGGTTTTGGCCATTTCTGGTTGTTTACTAGCGACCAGAAATGTTACTGAAAATTGGTGAATTCTACTACAAAAGTGATACGAAAATTGTAAGAAAACTGAAGTAACTGAAAATCCACTGTTTTGGTGGATCGAACAGAACAATACGACAGAAGCGAATGAGTGTTCAGACCCGCTGGTCACGCTAATAAGAACCTCATGAAGCTGAGAAATTATGTGAAAATACTGAATTATATGATTATTCTTGTTAATTTACTTATTTCTAATAAATCGCTTTCTCATTAAATATTGTCTATTTGGCCGCTACCAAATAGACATTTACGCAAGCAATTTTATTTCTAAAACGTCGTGTGGCGTTTACATGTGGTATCAATACAATTACTTCCAACGTGTTCCGACTAATTAACTACCTAGCTACCAGCTAATTACAATTAAATGATTTATGTATTGTATGTTGCCTACAAGGCATTAAAACTCATGAAAACCGATTAAATGAAGGCACATCTTGTTGTCAATATAATTTATTAACATAGTGGTCAAATTATTTTTTTAAATTCCAAACTCTTTTAGACTACGCTCTTCTGTCTGCACCTTGACTCTTATACGTCTGTACATTCTAAAATTGTAACATTCTATAAGTTACATAAAGTTTTCATAATTAATTTTTCAGCAGATAGAGCTTTGAACTTTTTAGCTTTTCCATATTCAAATATGTAACAATTTATATGTACAAATATATATTTACAATTTTAAGGAGAATTTCGCTTTTGTTCCCCTTAAGTTTGTAAAGGGTGGATCTTTAGTGCTTCAGTGATATATGTATCATATAATCTTTCAGAGGCGGACGTATTTTGTTTCTTCAGACCACTAATTATTTGTATTTCAGTGATAAATACTGCATATACATATTTTTCTCTGCAGTAAAATATCTAGAGGCAAATTAGTTACCTATACTTTATTTCTAAGAGAAACTCAAAAATTAGAATAACGTAGTTATACGTTCACAGGTTCATAGCTTGTGAAACGAAAACTATTTATATTCGTGTGACGTCAGTTGCTGATAAGGTACTCATTTTTCTGTACAATCATTGTCAGTTGCGTTGTGGATCTTGGTAGTTGTTGTTGTTTGTAATTTTTTTGCTTCCCTTAAGTAATAAAATATGAGTAACGGTGTTGTGTTTGTGAAAAAACGGGCTTTACCAGATCCAGAGGAGGTAGAAGGCCAGCCACCTTGCAAAGTAAATAAGCAAGAATGTGTGGGCTATCGACCACCGTTGAATTGGGTGGAAAAAATATCAAGAAATATAGAAATTTTGAAGACGCATTGGAAGCCATTGGAGATGGCTGGAATTTAGAATATTCGAATGGAGCAAGTCTATAACTGAAAAGAAGCCACTATTACTGTTTCAATCAAGGTAAAAACTGCCCCGAGAAGAAACAGTTACGCATATCTAACAATATTACTTGCGTGTGCTACCACGAGAAACTGACTTTCAAGCATATTTAAGGGCTAGCTGTTCACAATACCTTCATTCGTTTCCTAATAAAGCCATATAGACACTCCACTAGCTGGTAAAAGCAAGCAAGGAAGGCCAGGAAAAGTCAGTGTCGGGAGGTCAAAACCGGAAACAGCCTTGTAGCTCCCAAATTTCAAAATCATGATTGTTTACTCAATACAATTTTTATAATTTATTTTATTTTGTTGTTCATTTGTTATTTAATTTTAATTTTAATTTACAATTTCATTTACACTGCAAATTCGAGCAGTACTGGACGACATGAAATCCACTGACATTTAAAATAATGAGAAGTAAATATCACTGCAGATTAAAAGAATTTTTGTTTGGTCACTGAAAGCTTTTTTTGAAAAATAAAGTGAATACTACTGACATCATTGAAGTAAAAAATAGTTTCTTTGAAGGTTTAAAGTCCAAATGAACTGGTTTTCGAGTGATAGCACTGAAGGAAAAACATTTACCCTTTTGTAAAATGTGTGTCTTAAATGCAATTTGGAGCTCTGATTCAAAAATGTGAAATTGTATCAACCTATTCGAAAAATATGTGCCAGACATGGCACATGGAACCCGTATACTGATATAGCTGACTTGGTGATTTGTGAATTCTTACGCTGTGCTTTTGCCATTATGAATATACAAAAGCTGTCGCCTGCAATGCCTTGGTTATGCTAACCTTGGCTTCTATTTGAAATGTATTGTAAAAGTTCTGTTTTAATTTAAAATATGCTGCTTTTGTAAAAATAAAGTTAACACAGGCTGCATCACAAGTTAGAATTTAATCGGTAAAATTAAATTATATGCAACAAATAAATACTGAGACTATAGAAAGTGGGTACAAAATGATGCGAAATCGCCAAGGCATAACTATCCTTCAAAGTAGGGCAATAGGAATAGGAGCTAGATTTTTCAATCCATTACAAGTTAAAATACATGTTGGTTCTGGTGTTAACAGGCTAATTTTATTGTGTCTTAACAAAATAATGTTTTGGATTTTATTACAAGTGAAACAAACTGATTAAATTACTTGATTCTTGGGTGTTGCGCAACAGTGTAAAATAGCAAATATGAATTTTGAAAATGTATTATTTCTACCTATTTACATAATTTATAACATTGTTGAAATACTTGACCGATTTAGACGAATTATAGCGTACTTTTATTGCTCATAATTAGGAAATTCAAATCGGATAAATTACATAGTCGAACTTTTAAAAACACATAATTGAGCATAATATGGGAATCAAAATCACATAATCAGAAGCAAAAAATCACATACTTGCTGTTACCTTACTATTAATCAACATTGTTTGTTCTCGACTGCAACGAATGCTTAGAGCTTTAAATAAAATTTACCGCTGTTACAAAAAGCATAACCTAATTTAAACAAAACATAATTCAAGTACTGAGTCTATTTGGCTGTCCTTAATGTAAGTAGGACATTGTCGTCTTTATTTTTTGTTTGAATAAAATTGTATTTAAGTATACGAATGAGTCCATAAGTTTTTGGTTCTTTTCATGAAAAGTGAACGCATCACCCAGAAGTGAGCAACTGGTGCCGAAGAATGATGTCCGTCGCAACTACACATAGATACCTTTCATATTCCTTCGCTAGATGGAAGCAAGATTGCTACTAAGCCATCGTTAGCCAACTTTTGTTGAATCTTCGAAATCTGGAAAGGTTTTAAAATGTGTACCACGTCCGATGGCGTATAAAAGAAAATGAAGGAACTAAAGTAGTGAAGTGCTTTTCATTATTTTACTCGGAACTGGGAGAACTGCGGACTGTGCAGCAAACAGAAATATTTTCTTTATCAGTTATTTTGCAGCTACCTACTTTTATTATCTGTTTTTACATCTCAGTTTCGGGCGCTGGAATTTGGCTTTCACATATTATTTATTCATGAACGTATTGCCATAATTAAGAATAACGTATTTTTATAGATTTAACACTTCAGTTTAATTAAGAGAGAGAAAAACTCAAGTACTTTAGTCACTGTTGTACAATTGCAGTTGCCTTGCAATCAATTTATTTAATTTATAGATGATTAATGTCGATAATGATTCTAAATATTTACGTAGAATATTAAAAATAAATAAAAAGTATGATCTCTGCTACAACAAATTCAATTCATTTTAGTGTAAGGCATTATATAACTTTTTGCACATTAAGGTGAGTTAAATATCGAAACTGCATTGGCTACACTACGCGATTACATTTATTTGCACTCGATTCTCTAATCGTGCTTGTACAACTTCAGAAGTCTTTACCCCCAGAAATTAAAATCCAAGAGAATATTCATATTTGAAGTAGTTTGTGTGTAAGATTTAATTCAGAAAAGGTTTTCAGCTAATTCACATGCATACAATAATATTTTATTATCCGAATGCTTAAAAATACGGAAATTGGGCGATCATCTCGAAAGGGTTATCAAGAAATGACGATGCTATAAGCGAATATACATATAGGACAAAGTCTGTCTTAATTTGTCAGCTTGAGCACACTGTGGGGAACCCGTAAAAACGTACCTGTTTCCTGTGCCTACGGAATCACAAAATAATCTTACTACAGAGTTACAAATTAAAATGTATAATGTAATTTGCGTACAAGCTGTGATTATGAACCTCACTGCAATTACAAGTTATAAGCATTAGAAATACAGAGTGAGCCCGAGTACTTGTTATTCACACCTCGTCGTAACAAATCATATCTAGTTTAACTTCAAGTTTCAGCTCAGCAACCCTTTTCCAGTTTCCAGCAGCCAGCTCAAATGCAGTCATCAGAAACAATATGAAACCATTTAGTTGTTTTGGTGTTGCCAAGTCAAGTACTTAGGTCTACGTCAAATGGATGGGTACAAAAGTAGACGTTTACACCATAGTCATAAATTAGAGCTGAGACTTTTCTACCTTTGTTCCTCACTCTTCAGTTCTATTTAAATGCTCATGAGTGTTTCAACATAAACAGTACGAGACCATTGTTAAATAAACGTCAGACAGTTTAAAGCTACAAATCAAAAATTCTGTGAGCAGTCAGTTGAATTTATTTACTACACACATAAATCATGCAATTAGCGCTTTTTTCATACCGGATTTTCACACTGTAATCAGATGATTATTTTAAATTATTTTTCAAACTACCACTATTTCTGATGAAGTGATGAACCATTCCAACTGTCTTCAGAGCCTTACACTTTGCACTTTGTATGAGTTACGCCATGATGAACATTTTTTCCCTGTTCGATTCATGGTCTCTGATTTCATATTCACTATTGTTTTAATTGACTGACACTAATCTTGTGATAGTGGTAAACTCAGATCTAGTTATAGTTTCCATCCCTCCAGTCTTTTAAAGAGTTTTTTCTCACTCTCTCTCTCTCGCTTATAAACATTTTGTATTTGAGAATTTGTGAATTACATCAGATTTTCACTGAAACCACGAAGCATAAAATTAGGATTGAAAGGCAACAGTTACAAACGCTTACTTTTTTTGTTCCTCTTGCGAGTATCATACTAATTCCTTTACACTCTCAGATTTGTTTTCATCTGAAATCTCGCCAGGTGGACGATATCTCAGAAAACCCTTTTTAAATGTTTTTTCCGAATCGATTTTTACCAATAATAACTAATAGTAGGCTAATTTCTTTCCTATAAATAAAATGGAACCAAAAACGTGTCGAGGCAAAACCTGGAAACATACAGCTTGTGAATTGTATCCATGTGCTCCGGAAGGTGGCAGGAGCCGAGAATGTAGCGTAACAACTTTAATTTGATTACATTTCTGTCAAGAAGTAGAAGCATTTTCGCACAAAGACGTACGGAACGTATCATACTACCAAAATGTAATAATTATCTATAAGGCGATGAGATACGTACGTAATCATAAAATGGATCCTTTCTCCAGCTCACTTTGCGAATGAGATTGAATGGAGAATGGAGAGATAGCGAACTGGTCAAAAGGGACTTTGTGTTGAATATAAACACCCTTAACTCTGTGGAAATCTATTTATACTAGTGTAATCGCTTCCGAGACTCCGCCTCCATTAAATTACAGTCTCCGTCCAAAGCGTTTAAATACATATGGTGTTGTATTGATTAGGATGAAGCTTATGGACTCACGTGGGGATTATACAAGCTGAAGAGTTTGAATGGCTTTGAAAGAAGAATGTTTATAAGTTGTGTAAGTACTTTTGGTAATATTAAATTCATCAGAGCAGTGCAGTGCAATGGAATAGAAATATTCCTTTGAAACATTTGTCGTGGGTTTTCTCCATTAAAAATTCTCAGTCAGTCTGTTTACCCTTCTATTGTAATTCTCACTCAAGCTCTACTTTACTTTGGCATGAACGGGAAGCGGCTGATCGTCATTTGCTTGCTACTGCTCCTGGATTGTCTGTGTGTGTCTGTTACTTTTATCGTGTCTGTGAACATAGACAACATAAATCATCATGCATCTGATATTAAAAGCTAAAAGTCCTTCCTATTCTAATATTTCTTATGTTTTCACTTTTATTCCTTTGTGATCTACATCCTTCCTCTTTTCAATAAGCTTTGATTCTTTCTAAAGCCATCGTACTATCCAGTCAGAGGATGAGCTGGTGCTCTTTGTAGTTTTATACGTTCCTCTTTGAATTCCTTCATTGCATTCATAATATGAGATCTACGATATTCTTACTACTTAGCCTTCCCACTCCTCAGTCTGCCTGTTTCATATATCTTCTTCAATTCGGATATATTCGTTAAGTATATTCAATATGCTCAAGACTCCATACTGCAGACCTGAGAAAGAGAAATAGCACAAAATTGTACTTTTCCTTCATTTTATGTATGAATAACAAAGGGATTTCAATTCTGCACTCTGATCATTTCTTGACTAATAAATTCCAATGTTTGATGAATTTTCCCATTCAAATCTCCACCCTGGATTGTACAGGCCCATGATTTTTTATGAGAAAGAATTATTATTCAAGTCATCTAATAAAATGATGAGCTATAATACTTTTGACTAATTTAACATAATTGATTCTTGTTGAAATTGAATTTAAAGAAAAGTCTAAACTCGGTTTTTTGATTTGCTGCGCGAACGTATGCATAATATAATATGTAACTACCTACTGGTAATGTGGTCGTGGGGTGCAGGGTGCACTAGTGTAGTCGTTTGATAGGATCAGTGCTTGGAAGGTGGGTAGGTGGGATGTGGGATATGGCATGGCTTGGACTTGTAATGGTATGTACAGGACATAGAGGATAATCAGCCGGCCGACATAGCATGGTCCATTAATATTTATTCGCTGGTCCTCCGGAAAGTTGATTGTTGTGGGGATAGTGGATGTAGTTGAAGACACATTATTGTTTCCGTGAAATACATACGAAATGAAGTTAATTCATATATACTGAAGAGAGGATCCATTCAAGTGTGTGGTGTTTAATGGATTTATCCTTTTTATTCTGTATATTTCAACGTTGAGCCAGTTGACTTGGGATGTAGGTTGTACACATGTGCTGAACTGGGCTGTTGGCCGGACGGAGGCATGTGTACATGTAGAACATACCACAGGTAAGATATTGACGGGACGTAAGGAAAACTGACTGAGAAATGAGAGATATGTGATTAAATTGTAGGTTTAAGTGGTTTGTTGGGCGAGCTTGAGGCTCGTGAGAATTTATCAACCTCAACCAAGTAGTATTTATTTTGAAAAGCCAAAGCCACCTCAGAACGTGTGAATATGTTTACACAGACGAGCACACATGGACACCATCAATGTAGGTTAATTCAAAAAGAATATTATTTTAGAGGTGATAGCAAAAACTGAGAGCCATATCGCCCTCCATTATTCATACGAGCAGAACGAGTATCAACATACAATAATAACATAGGTATCTCAAAAAATGGGAAACAAAGTCCGTCGTCCGTACGTCGTACCTTCGTAGTTCGTAGTACTTGGTGGCCAACTATCCAAATCGTCATCATCTCTTCACCATATGTATGTATAACGCTGCCTGCTCCGCACATAGCTCTCGATCCATGACTCACACTAATACACACATACAGCAACTATGCAGACGGAGTACGAGTCTCAGGATGAGTTCGTGTGCAAATATAGTGGAGAGTGATTTAAAGGAAGAGGAGATGAGAATGGGAAACTATGGAATGGATTTTTCACAATTCCAGGTTAGGTAATGAATGGCAATAATAATAAATAGTGTGGGTAGGATTGAAATGATGAAAGGGGATTGGACCTATGATTAGTAAGAATTACGATGGAAATTCACGGCACACACACAGACACACACTTAAAAATCTGTAATAGCCACAGCCAAAGAAGAGGATGATGAAGAAGAGGAAGAGATTGGTGAGGGATTGTGGATCAGAGGAGAGATGAGGAATGGAAAAAGGTGTGCGGACCTCCCTGACGAAATCGGAGCTGTTTCCTTCTTATCACTCACACATAAACCATGTTCAACAAAGCTCGGATCCTATATGATATACACGCACTGCAGGATGAAAGAAATTTTAAAAAACATTTTTCATAGTGAAAAAAAAGTCAGAATAGCATAAACCATTAGATCATGATCATGACGTTTATAATTTGGGTTTATTAATTTTTATTGGAACGATGAACTTGGAGTAATTACATTACATACATTGATTACTACGAAACGTAGAGATTGTTGCATGCTTACAATATTCATACGAATCAAACATACAAACGCACGTACTATTTATCTTGCTTGTATACATTAAATTAAATACTGTACGTATACTCACGTACACTTTAAGAGCGTAGTCGTAAATGCATATATATAATAGGTAGTCATATCATCCCCTTGTATACAATAATAATAATAGTAATAATAATAATAATTGTTTGAGTTTTAGATATAACAGTAATAGTCTACAAGTCTAACTGTATGTATGAGTGTCTGTATGCATGTCCACCCCATCGCCTATACCGGTACCGGTCCCTATGGTGTCTCAAAGAAATTATAATAATAATAATTTTAATAATAATAATAATAATAAATTACGACGAATGGGAAACCGGATCTTTATGAGTCTGCTCGACATGCACACAAGACGTTTTTTTTCTACAATTCAAAATTCAATAAAATCTTGTTTTCTTCTGATGATAAGACGCGAAACATACGTTTTTCTTCTTCTTCTTCTTTCGCTAACCATCTTCAACTCTAAACAACGGACGACGAGTTACGAGATGAGTACAAGTACATCGTCGCTATCATTACTATACAATATATGGCTAAGGGTAACTTTTCAAATATTATAATACTTTTTTCAACTCAGAATATTAGTATTCCAGAATATGGTTATGTTTAACGAGTTCATGATTCTCATTACAACCTTCGCTACTAATTTATCCATAGTTACACTATACACTAAACTTTACACTATACTACATAATATTATGAATTACCTAACTCTTATGAATAGCGAAATCACCTATCGTCGTACGAGTAACTTAAACTATTATATTGTAACTACTTACGTAGCTACAGAGTACGATTACAATGAGAATTTTCTTTATTTCATTTTTCTAAAAAAAAAAAGAAAAGTACAACACAGTTATTTCGTTTCTTTAGCCTAACTCTTAAATGCTTACACTAATTTTCTATCATATTTTTGTACAAATTTTGCATAACCAGTATTATTCTAGTACCGTTTATATATGAGAGAAACACAGGGACATATTATCAAGCTTAGCACAATAAGAGTAACTCTATAGACAGGTAAAAGGTATTTCATGGTCACTGCCAATGGAAATTGCCATAAAAATGTCAGAAGGCATTAAAAGTTGCTTCATGCCGAATAGGAATTATAATTATAATTATACCTGAAAGAATACATACAAATACTGAAGCGGAGTTACAGAATAGCGTACATACGGAGCATGCTCGAGCTATTGATGCTGCTGTACATAACATATTACAGAATACCTACAACTTCGTCTTATACTACACCTCTACAGCATGTAAAAGTTTAGAAAAAGGTAAAATCATTTTCTGAGTATAATCTTATGTCAATAAGATCTATGATTGGGGTCTACCTTTTTATTGTTAATCGAAAATCCTTGATTCTTGTGAATATGATGGAATTATTTATCTTTTTTATACCACTATGGAAGTTCTAATAATGTTAAGATATTATAGAGACACACGGTAATGTTATGATAATTTAATGAAAATTTGACTGAATGTTATGATGCCTTCCCACCCTAGGGGTAATGCGTGCAGTGCGTAACATGATTTTATGAGAATCACGTCTCACGTCTGTTTCAAACTCTGAATCTGTATAGTCATATATAAGTACGAGTCGAGGAGTCCGTAAAGTTTTTGTAAACTTGGTCTTTTCATATTATGTATATTTCTTATTATTATGCATACTCTTATCATGCATATACTGCTCTTACGGCTGACTCACTCGACCATATATATGTAAACATAATATAGTCTAGAGAGTCAAACAATTTATTTTAATACATAATGATGCTTAATAAATAGTGTTGTACAGAACGATCCGCCTACATGAATATAATTAAATACAAAGAAAAAATATGTTGAACCTAAGCATAGTGATGTGTGTGGAGTACAATTAGCAGTAAGAGAGTGTAAAAAAGCCGGAGAAATTACAATAATTTTCAACATTGAATTTCATATCACTGTAATAAATCCGAGCAAGACTCATTGAATTAACAATAATGATACCTTATCAATCTGATTACTAACATTCACATAGGCTCCAGGATACTCATAACCATATAATAATCGTAATAATGTTACAGCGAGAGAGAGAGATAGAGGCAAGTCGCTCGCGAACAGAACGTCAATAAATGAGAGTACCTGACTGACCACGATGTTACAATTTAATTTCAACTAACACAAAAAATTGAGAACTGCATAGCTTTTACAATTTGAATGTATGTGTGGTTGTGTGTGTGTATTTATGTACAATGAATTGGATCAATTTGCTCCCCAGCAAATTTTTTACCATGAGATTAATTCAGATGTGACCGAGTTTGTAGTAAATTGACTTGAACATCCTCTCGTGTAAGTTATTAGTTTCTTTTATATTCAAATGCTGTAGTTTGTGCTGAGAGTAACGTATCCATAAGTTTAATGTATCTTACATTGGTAACAACAATAACAATCTTATTTCATACACAATTACAATGAAATTATTTTACTTACACGACACGTACACTTTTACTCAAGTTCAATCCAATATGGGGCTTGGAATTCACGTGTCGACGCTATAATATGTAGTAGTGTAAATAGTCTAGAAAATGTACATGATATTATATTCTATAGCTACAGAGTGTATGTCTGGATGATCGGTAATTTGTACAGCAAACGTCAACAGTAACTTTTACAGGCTTTAAAATTAAATGGGGGCTGCAAACCAGTGCTCAGGTGTGGTAGAAAAAGAAGGAGTTAACTTAGCTCTTGGGGGACCATATTGCAACTTACAAAAAAAACACAAAATTGCACAATCAATAATAGTGACAAGAAAGTAATACAAAAAAATTAGAAGAGAATTTTAACTTAGCCAAAGAAAACCAATCGTCATTTTCATTCAAATGAAATATTATTTTAGACATATTTGTATAATTACAGACGACTAGTTTGTAGACTTGAACTCGATGAAAATTGTGTTGGTAAAAAAAAATAATAAAATCAAAAAGGTTTACACTCGAATTCCTTTCTGGCCTGATATGTGTGTGTAGAATCTGCTAATGGTTCATAATTAGAAGGATCTAACGAAATAAATAAGTTTGTGTTAATGTAAATCCACATAGTGTTCCACCTTACGCCTTACACGCAAGGAAAAACGATCCGATCTTTGATTTCTACTTTTACAGATGTATAAAAGCAACAGGTTTCCGAGAACTAAACAACAATATGGATTCCACGATATACTACGAATTATACGGCCACATCATTGGCCTGAGTCCATTACTTTCATATCCCTCACAGCTCTGAGTCAGTTCAATTGCTTTTGCGTTCTCAAAAGGCTACTCATTCAGTCAATATGTATCGATTACATTCATTATTATACAGAGCCATTCCACCACCACTTTATTCCACTCGAGATGGACTCCTCTTCAAGCTAAACACTTACATATTTGGCAGTAGTAATCTAAAAAATTATTTTCTTTCTTCAATCTTTTTCGTGTCGAGCCTCGACATTCTCCTCTATTGTTAATCTTTCCTCTGTTTAACTCACGGAAAGATTGATTTTTTTATTACTCTCCATTTTACCTTTCAAAGGATTTTATTTCCTGTCCAATGACGATCTAGCGCTACATAGTTTCATAATAAATATTAAATAGTTGTCTTCATGAACTGTCTGTAAACTGCTTAGTTCAAATAATAAAACGTAGTAAGTCATGATTGCTGAGGTACGGCTACACGTTATTATTTTTAGTCGTTTATTCACCTTCTTTTCAAATTGTTGGTCTCTCAAAAGTCAGACTATAGTACATTCGCTCTCGTTCCCATGCGCTGAGCCGCAAAACTTTGTTATTAGTATAGTTCCTATGGTCTAGGTCTAGTAATCTGAACAGAATCAAAAGAGTACAGAAAATTCATTATACGTTTATTCGCTTCATTTTGGCAAAACTATTACCAACCTGACTGTCGTACGCAACTCCAATATGATACAGATGATTAATAAAATTTTAAAAAACAACTTTAAAAAATCAATGGAAATAGGGATTATTTCAATCAAAGAGATATTGTACTGAACTATGCATACTATTCAATTATCTGGAAATTTACGCTCATGCAGATTGTGATCAAAACGAGCTGTTCATGTGTAGAAGTGGAAGGTAAGATCAAAAACATGATAAAATAATAATGACGACGAAAAAAAACCGTTCTGTGCGATAAAATGTGTAGTTTGCCAAGTTATTAGTTTTTATAAGATTCTATACGACACAAATTTAAAAAATAAAATAAACATACATGCGTGTTGTGCATGTCGATATTACATATGTAGGCATTTGACTTGTAGGCATATAAATGGGATTTGATGTCACTCCGTTCGTTTGATTTTCTCTGTGTGAACGCGTAGGTGGTCGAAATCGATAATCGACCAGTCCTGGTTTTTTGTCCGCTTAAATATCTCCTCCCACTTTCCACCAGCTTATAGCACAGGGGACGACAGTATATACATATGGTAAATCAAATCTTACATGCTTAATTACATGCGCTAACAGTATGCAATCATCTGTTTATTACGTCGAGAGTTATTTATAATAAATAATATGAACGCTCGTAAAGAATTCAGTGACATTGTTGTGTATGTATTCAAATAGGCCGACCAATTGTTTTGTTTCTACGAGTTATGAACACACATGTACATTCCAGTACCAGTCCCAGTCCCAGCCTACCATCGCATCTCGCTCGAGAATAAATAAAACAAAGTAAGTACTACCTACATAGTTAGGTAGGTAGGAGTTCTACAGTCTTTTATACCACACTCGAAAAATGAGCAGAGGTAGCCGCATCCACGTATGTTTGCATATGCCTAAAAGTAATAATCTGACGAATCAAATTTGTCTGTTTATAATTTAAGATTATTACAATTACAAGTGTATTATTAAGGTAGAGGTAACTAGGAATAATTTATTACCTTCTACTTAGCATGGATTTCGCAGTTCCGCCTCTAAGTACTTGAAGATTAACATACTGATTACAAAGGATGGTTTGGTCGGAGTAATCATTTTGGGCTCTCACATCTCTACAAGCAGTGGTAGGTAAGTACTTGTATGTACATACACATATGCGAATGCCTACACTTCTACATAAATGTGCTCACAAACAGCGCTCTCTACACACTATAGAGAGATAGAGTCGATACAAAGTGATTTGCAAACTCTGTCTTTGATCTAGAAATTTTTGAGCTTCAAGTAGAAGATACATACGAATATCGGAAATGTATTTAATCCGTTCATCTTCTTGGCGTATTATACCCATGTATATGGTGTATACACAGACAGGGGAGAGTAACACAGTTGAACCTCAGAAAATTCGACTGATGTACGATCTCTTTTGGTATTCCACATCATACCAGCATGTATTAGTAAATACTACTATACTATCCCTCAGTAGTCTTTTCCTTTTGTTGTTTAAGTAGTCGCTCACAGTCTTTTTATTTCAAGTGGTAGATGTACATTTCCGAGAACTACGTTCTCACGTCAACTTCGACTGAATTTATGACAAAAGATAAAACCCTCCTAAGCAATAATTACTGATATTCGTGGGTAGTAATGTTCCAATTACTATTAACAGTATATACATACATCATGCTAAATGTTATCATGTTACTTCTGACTTTAATTATTGTTTATTACATGGGTTGGGGTATGTGGAAAAAAAACACCATAGACATCTTTTAAGCTTCTTATATTTTTGAATTGCTAGAAGTTTTTGTGTTTTCCATTCTTTTCATCCGAAGGGGGAGAGCATTTATTACATTCTCACACAGAGAAGGGACTCCTTTCTGTAAATAATACATGCTTCATGTCTAATTAACCAATACGGGTAAAAACAAGTCGTGAATTACATGATGTAATTACATATTGTACTACTTCTTTATGAGGAAAGAATTACAGCTTCTGTCAACTTTAACGGAAGAAGCTGATTTCATGAAATATCACTATATAGGAAGATGGGTAGTTCCCTTACATAATAATACATACAATTTTCAAAATTGCGCATATTTACGCTCAGCACTTACGTAATACATTAAATAATAAATAACTACTATAGTTCATTCCCTTTGAATTAGTTCAACCAATACGTAAGAAGTCAATAACAAGGATAGCAAAACACTAAACATCGGAAATCATACAAAAAATGTAGATTCATTTGATAATGCTGTTTGTGATCACACAACATTTTTTAGGACTACCTGACGACTACTGTATTTACGGAATAAAAATGTTTGCATTAATAAAATAAGTTGAATTAAAATTATAATTTTTGAATGAAATCTCGAATCTTCAACTTTGCAAAGAGCACTGACGATGAATGATGAAACTACCTAAATGAACCAGACAAGACACGAAAGAGCCAAAATCAAAAATATTAGGTAACTCACTAGTCAGTAGTGAGTGACTATGGGATGACAGTAGTACAACGCATGGGGCACAGATGGCAACTCACGGAATTCAATCTACCTACCACAAATAGTTCCCCATTATGAACGGGAACCCTATACTTTATATACATGGAGGGGATAAGTTGGCATTTCAGAATGGATTTAATGCAACCTGTAATAATGCCCCGTTCCAGCTTCCGTTTCTTCCCCTCTATATGCTTTTATTTATTATAGATGATTTTTTAGCAGAATTTATTATGCTTGATTCTAATTTACTTCCTTATTCCCCTTAGCTATCGTCAGAATTTTCCAAATAATGTATTTTTGCTCTCCCCCAACTGATTTTCAATTGCTCTACTGGCATAATTTCTTGTTTACTACCACGTAAAAATACAGGCGTCCCTTTTATCTAGAATTTCTAAGTATAATTTTCTGTATTTACAAGACCCATATATCCTCGTGACTTGATACGGTATATTGATTTTTATTCCCCTGTTACTGTATATGGAGTAGCGACGCGGGGCACTTAAAATGAGGTCGGCTTTTATGGATTCTAGGTCAAGTAAAACCTGTTACTTTGTTCGAATTTGCAAGTCCTCGGATTTTCTACTATGTGTAGGAGAAATTCCGACTAATAAAATTCACTTTGCAACTTCTAGAACGCAAGCTGAAGCCTCACATCTAACATTTTTGCATAGTTGTGATAAAATATTTAAAGGTGTTGGTCTATAAGTATAAACGCAATAAAAGAGAGAGAACAAATGAGCCTACTGGAGAATGAAATAATAATTTCATCACTCACTACCAGCTGAAAGTCGTCGTATAATTAATTAAATTAATAAATTGTATTCTTGTGCTTATACATAAGGTAGGTTGCGCATATTATTTTAGTAAGTTAACACCCCGGAGGGAAATTTGTTTCGAATGTGAAGGGAAAGAGCAACTGCCCACCCTATAGACATAGGGAGGATTAAAAGGGTAAAAGTGCAAATGTAGCGGTGTCTGTCAAAATTACTGTTCAATGTTCGCTTATAAAATTATGAGAAACTATACGAGTAAGTGTAAAAATAAAAGGAGAAGGTGACGAAACAGAGTTGAAATATAAGTAGAAAAAAAAACAAATATGGTGATTGAGTGCCAACTATAAGGTTATATATGTATATAATGTCAGGCCTTAAAATTACAGAGTCACTTTTGACCTAGGAAATGTCAGCCTGTGTGTTTGTAATTCATACTCTCATTACTCTATTCCCTATACTTTATAACTTATGTATGTATGTATATATATCATTAATTATACATTACTTATGTTAGTGACACGTGACTTAAATCTAAGAGATACTATTTAAAGATTTTAGGTAGGTTGGATGTTTGTTTATTTTTCTGAAAGTGCTGGATGCAGAAGGAGATAATTACCTATCACTCGAGTCTCCTTTGACACTACCATTAGTACTAGGTGTACTTTGCTGAGATTTGGCATTTTCTGAAGAGATTTTCTCATGTTCACGATCATTGTTCGATTGTTGCAAGTGCGATTGTTGTTGTTGTTGCTGCTGCTGCTGTTGGGAATGAGAATGTTGTTGTGATTGAAGGTGGAGCTGTTGTTGTTGTTGTTGCTGCTGTTGTTGTTGTTGAAGCTGAAGTTGATGATGGGGGAGAATATGATGCTGTGGATGTGTGGGGGTTTGAGAGCCATCTTGAGTGTCTTCAAGTTTTTTGCGGAACCTCCGTTCTTTTTTCCAGCGTTTCTCGTAGTACACTAAAATGGAAATCAAATGAAAGGGATTCCATGAATGAAACTGTGAATGAAAGAGCAGAATTTATGTACTTGCTCAGAAATACTCGGAGTATTATAGTGGAGACCAAGTGAATGAATCGTGAGAGCTCTGAGCCGGCTTCATGTGACTCTTGAAGCTTAGGTAGACTCGAACAGAATTCCACGAGCGGAAGATGTAGCGACAGAAGTACATATCAGACAGAGTTAGAGATATAGAAAGAGAAAAGAGACAATTGGATTCTCGGTTTGGATCGCGAGAGCGAGGAAACAGGGAGAAGGGAGCATCCTTTCCCCTGCCACTATCTCTCTCTCTCTCTCTACATATCTCTATCTGAACAGAGCACTATTCATCCACGTTGGCTTCCCCTATATTCCCGCACATTTCACTGTACTATAGACAAGCATTTATTTCTACTCCTGAGACGACTGAGAGGCAGACGGAATAACATGAAAAGAGAGAGAGACACACACACACAGAGATAGAACAGAAATGGAATTTTCATTCAGACTTCTACTTCTCTACTACCACTACTACTACCCACTTCTGGCCTGGCTACACACTACACACCATTTCATTCACATCTGGAGAAAAGAGTAGGAGTAGGGAGAGGAGAGTAGAGTCGTCAAAGCAAAGCACCAGCCACAAGTGGCAATCGTAACACAGAAAAGAGAAAAGAAAAAAAAACCGACAAAAAGAATGTTGAGTTGGAGATGACTTACTTCTCAGATTTCGTTCCTCTGCCAGTTGCTTTTCCAATTGCTCTCGAGCATCCCGCTCTCTCATTAATTCCATTTTGAACTCGGCTACAAATTGAAATGAAACAAGTTTAGCCAATGCACATTACACTGAGCGTATGTCTACATGCATGTAGTTGCTACATTTACCCTTATGTCAACACCAAAATATTTAAATGAGCTTTATTGTTTATTTAATTTACAACGTGTAACTTTATATCACTCCGTGTCTGCATGTTTACCCAAACGAATGGACCGAAATCCAATAGAAATAGAATGTATCTGAATAAATAGCGGGGGCTTTCGGGAGCCTACGCATAATATATGTGAGCATTTGTTGATAGGAAGGCGAGGACGAGGCAGATAAGCAACCACCTACCCATCTACCTACCCACCTACATCAATTGTGCACTCACGTACATATGGGGATAGAAGATAGACGAGATGAGTGTACACTGGGTCTGGCTAGTTATGTAGTCCATAATGTAGGCTACATCATTAATTTCGTCAACATGACATCAGTAGTCACGTAATAATTATTGTCTAGGCTATAGGATTTTGTTGTAGGAAAGGGACGAGGCATAGGGCCGTTGAAATTGTAGACTGAGTGTACGATTTTAGTTTATAACTCTCACTTTCCTTCATTTGTTATCATTAAATGCATCCCTTGTCGAATAATACAGTCTCAGAGCCAAGTTCTTATTTCATCCCATTTATTTCATTGAACTCTCTAGAGTCTTCTCAGATGAATTATACTTCCCATTTTACCGACATTACCCTATATGCCGTACATTCATTAGCGTCTTTTCTCGCATTAGATTTTTCTTGGGTTAGTTAGAGTTATTAGACAACTCACTCCTGACACTCCACACAACTCCTGGTTGTGTGTGGCTGTGTGTGTCTCGACGTATGTACTTACCGAGTAAATCATATTCATGAACGGACATATAGACTTAAAATCCTAAGCTAGTAAATCCTAATTAAGCTGTACTCCTCACTCTTTTACCTAGCAGCATGTACTATCCTGTTTTTTGACAAATTCATTCAATTTAATAATCAAAGTGATTAAAAACTAGTGAAACAAGTCATTTGGATATCTCTATAAAAATCAAAGAAAACAAAACAATTTAATACGATAGAGAGAGAGAGAGAGAGAGAGCCTCATTGTTTTTCCCCCGTGAATAATAATACAGACTCATAAATCAAATTATAACAATAATTTAAAATTGAAACCAGTTTTATTTAATGAAGCTTAATAATTGGAATCTCTATAGGAAATAATTTATTTTTATTCATAATATTATGGTTTTTACAGGTTATAGTTTTGCATATTCCATACTAATGATGTCAGAGCAGAAATAGAAAATGATTCCATTGCATAAGTTGTACGCATCTCTCTCTCTCTCTGTGAGGACGAGGACGAGCGAGCCTTGCCGAATTTTAACGAAGTAAATAGATAATAGTCATCGTAATTCTCTCACCCGTACTTGTAGGCAATTACTTCCAAAACCTGTCATTACAAAATACACATAAAAGCAGTATTTTGTTTTTTCATTTTGATATGGTGAGTTTTTTCTCTCGTCTTCTCTCTCTCCTTCATTGTGGTTTTGTGAACGTTAAAACTTTCATGTATATCACTCTGTGACCAAGCCAACACATGAGACGAGTTCAAGCCCAGTACATTCCCGTCCAGTTCAGTCTCATACACAGAATCAGATGCGGACTTTGTGAGACAGAGAGAGGAAGAAAACTGATTCGTATGCAAAAACTCAAGTCTATTATAATTGCTACGTACGACGAAGCTTGATTAAAAATTTTCCGCACCGTTTCTCACAATCCAAATTTAAATTCCATCGGCAAAGACTCAACAATTTTATTTCTATTAAGCATTCACTCTTTGCATTCGTCTGCCCCTTCCTCACAACACACTATGCAGATGAATTACCACGCTACAGAGTATAGAAGTGTACAGAAGAACAAAAAAGAGATTCATGTTTTTTCCCTATTGTGTAGTATATATTACACCGATTACAGTCAGATTTGCTTTTTTGATTGACCACGTTTTTCTCTCTCCCTCAATATTTTCTGTAATTGTCTACCATCAACTTTGTAGTAGTAATAGTAGTCGTAGTTGTAGGCTTGTAAACAACTTCCAACTTTTGTCTTTGATTTATTGTATGCGTCGTAATTTGCAACTTGTAGAGTAATAATTAGAGTTTATTGTAGCATGCCTAAATCCGTTTTCCCTGCATATATTTCCAACACTTATACATAATGTAATCATTAACTGTTCACCTGAACCTAAGCAACTTGAGTGGATCATCTTTCTTTCTGCGGTAGGATTTAACCGTTGGGATTTGGGTAAGGGCATAATATTATGTGCAGATTAATAGTTGTAAAATAAATTTTCTCAAAAACAAAAATTAAAAAAAAACCATTACATACCTTTTTCCACGTTCACTCGTCGCTCCTGCTGTTTAGCATTATCTGCAGCTACTTTGAGTAAGCCTTGAATATTTCTCAAAAGATTTTCAGTCGATGATATAGCTGCTTCAGCAGCTGATACTTCAGCAAAATGGCTTGGATGATTTTCATGATGTACTGGAGGTCCATTCCCTTCCGACGGACTTTTTCGATCGTCTATTTGAGCTGATTTAGGTCTTCCTCCTAAATTTGTGTGTCCATTCAATAACGAGCGGAATAAATAAATCATGTGTCGTATCTATACTCTATTTATACTATATAATATCTGATTTGGTAACCGCACTAAAATGTGTGCTAGGTTTTCAATGGAGAACCCGCAATTTTACTCGATTCTTATCTCTGTCCATTATTTACTGAGACTCTTAAGCCTAATTGATCATGTAGAAAAACAAATGTTTCCTTACCTTGCGCATATTTGTTCGTGTGGCGCTCATTGTCACTAAAGTCTTCTTCATCGTCCCCGCCGTTCTCATCGCTGTCAGACACATTGTCGTTGGTATTTTTAGACAAATTCAAAACCGGGCTTGATCCATCAATATTTCCTGCCATGTGAAACATGAGTAAAAGAAATTAGCAACAATGATATTTAAATAGAATGCAGTGAAATCCAGTTATAAGGGACCCGGTTTAAAGGGAAATCCTGCTTAGAGGGACGCTTTTAAAATATTTGGTTGGCCAGCTATGCTTTCTGTGTTAAAAATATCCGGATTTAAGGGAGCCAATATAAGGGATAATCCGGTTGTAAGGGGCAAATTTTAGACCATTTTTTGGTATTTTAGGCCACTTATAAGGGAATTTTCAAGAAAAATGATTAAAATAAAGATTAAACAACAGCATCTTACAAGTTCGTTAGAGCAAAACTAACAAAGACACGAAACAAACTCCCGTATATTCTATAATAGTACGCCCCGCGTACTATCCAAATTCTGACCTCTCAGACCCGCGTACTATTACTATTACAGACCCGCGTACTGCCATTTAATACTGTGTTAAATAGACCCGCGTAGTATTCAAACTGAGACCTCTCAGACCCGCGTACTATTACAGACCCGCGCATTATTATAGAATATACGGTACATTAAATGTTTTAAATAATCCGAATAATTTGTATCTAATGAACAGAACTGTGTATTCATTGACCATGTTTTGACTAAAAATAGAACTTTCAAATGTGTGAATTATGCGTCGTGTCCCCTTACAAGGGAAATCCCATTTATTGTTAAAACGAGATCCGGCTATAAGAGACCGATTTTGCCGGTCCGGCGGCGTCCCTTATAAGTGGATGTCACTGTAGAGCCAAATTATCAACATTTCAATGCAATTCTCCGTATGTAGTAACTCCATGTGGGACCATCACACATAATTTGATGAAATTCAACATTTACTATAGATAATAAGAGTTTGAGCCAATGATGTTTGAAAAGCGTGGCAAAATCTCTGATCCAACAATATTGGTGGACAAGAACAGAAGTTCGGGATCAAACTTGAAGGTTGTTTCCATTCCTGTTTATTTCCTTTGAATTTTGCGTACACAATGGTGGCCATAGAAAGCTATTAGGCTGCACTACTAGTTAGGGAGACCGCTATGGGAGGCAAGTCTAAAGTCTAATGCAATGAGAATTGAGAGGAGAACATATATATAATTACAGGAATTTGTAAAAGAGCATGAGGTTTCTACTTTCTGCTACAAAGAGTTGATTTCCTGGAATTAAATTGATGCTCACTCATCATCTGCAGATTCTGTGCTTGGTAAATAACAAATGTAGAATAAATTGGTTTATCGTACATATAACATTATAGGACCGCGATGGAAGTTTTGAACGGGAAATTGATGAATTCAATAGTGAACTATGGATGGCTGGCTGAGCAGAGTGATATAAGTTTAAAGCCCATTTCTATAAATGGGACCTGGGATCTTCGTCTCATCTCCTGTCATATTCCGTTGAGTTTGGGTCGCATGATTGATGATGGGTGATCGTATTAAGGAATCACGTTTCCCCGCCGTTACACCATCACACAGCATCTATCTTTATCTCGCTCCTCTATTCCCATTCCGTCCTGCGGTTTCCCTTTAAACGCAAAATATCCGACTGCATCTCTCTCTCTCTCCTATTTCCTTCTCGAATCAACTCTCTGCCAGCAATGAAATCAATTCTAACTTCCACACCATGCAGCGCACAAGCAAACATTTACAACAACTCTCTCATTTCCATTCAAAACTCCAGTTGGTCAAGTGGCTGATTACGACATCAGCTCTCATCATATCACAAACTCAAAATCACTAAAATCCAATCGCCTTCCCTCTGTATAGATTCCAGACAGACAGACGGGCAGAGTGCGGCTACAAGGACCAGGACTCTATCCTGATAAAAGCGCGTGCAACCCACACAGTCCCCAATTCCCAAAAGGTAATCAGAATAGAAAAAAAGGATAGATCATGCCACGTAATATATACTGTGCCTCCGCATCCTACATAGAGAGGTATGACAAGGCACAGCTATGCACAGGGTATGATAGGAGGGAGCAGTTACACTCATAAATGCCTCAATACGCTTTCGTTTAGCAGAGAATATACCTTAAAAAAATATTTGAGCTGGAAACGAATGTGGTACAAAAACAATAGTGCCCTGCTGTCAAATACTACCGATTGCGCGGCTCGAGACGGAATACCTACATCTCTCACCTAGATCCACCAAGCCGACAGAGAGATAGTAGTAGCAGTAGTAGTAGTAGTAGTGGTTAGTAGTGAGTTCTCGAGTTCAACTCCAGCTCCCCGTCCAGACAAACTACACGAAATAGGGTGATGAAAGACAGATCAAAACATTTCATCCTACCGAGGAACTCTCCAGGGGTCACATGAAACGGTTACTTTCTTCTTTCACACACACACACCACAGACTCGTAAATAGAAAACATTTCATATTGTCAGCTGGATTTGGATTGCTATGGGCTGGAGTCGTCAGAGTCGGAGTCGGATTCTCTCAATCAATAAGGAAAATAGAGGGAAGGCTCTCGAATGCTCCAACAACTGAAATTATACACTTTAACAAAAGGGGTATGGCTTCGGGATTATCTTAATCATCTCTTCTCTCACACAGTCAACATAATTCCACATTGTTTTTCGAGGCAGGTTTCCAAGTCCTATTGGCAGACATCGTAAGTTCATAATATATACATCTACGTTAAAGTAGGACTGACTGTGCTGTGGTGGTATGCTTTTATCATCGGTAGTTACAAGCCGTCAGCCTCGTATCGTATCTTTAACTCTTAATCGATTCATAGTCCAAAGGAGAGTAGTACTTAAGAAATAAATGTTGAATGGTTGATAGCGTCGTCGACGCGGCTCTCTGCTATGCAGGAGTCTATTCAAGAGGACAAACGGTGGTGGGTAGGGAAGGAGCCCACATGGAGAATCTACATTTCATTGCTCTTCTAATCGATCTAATAACCCTCCTTCCTATGACGGACGGAGCATGTACATATATACAAGTATTGAGAATCAAAGGTATAGTATACGAGAGAGTAAAATGACAAAATGACAAACCGTTTCGAATGAAGCCTTCACCACTTCCTGCTTCATTGGCGTGAGACGACTTCTCCGAATCGCTACAGTCCTCATGGTATCGACTGAAATGAGCATAAAATGTCATTCTTTATCATTCACCATATTATGTACAATATTGGTTGCTGTATCAAAAAATATAAATAGAAAATCCTATTCATTCCATAACACTATATGAGTGCTCCATCCACATTATCATCATGTATATCTCAAGACATTATTATGGGTTATTGTAACTTGAGCTATTTTACTCGAATGGAATTTTCTCAAGTTCGACTTTATCAAAGCAAATCAAATACAGGATGAAAACTAGACAAAAGACTTGACAAAAGTATGCATAGGAAAAGTATAGTCGGAGTAGCATTATAGATTTTGAGACACTTGTATTTCCCAAAGAAAATCTTTTTCCTTATCTGTATTCATTGAACCAGAAACGGAGAGTGGAGAGTATCATTAAGGATTTCGGAAATTATACATAAATATAGCAATATATATACGCTCATCTCAACATTCCATCAACTATTCATATCAATGCGCAGCAGTCTTTATTTTCATATTTCATTGTTCCTCTTGTACTCCGTCTTACACCGCACAGTGCCGCACACTCCATTCTTGTGTATACAGAAGCCACAGACAGACTACCAAAACGAAACAGACCCGCAAACCCATACTTTACTTACACATTTTTTATTTTTTAAGTCTAGCTTTTGTCCCTAAAATATTATCGATGTTTTGTGATGTGAAACTGAACGTTATTCACAAATTATAGACTGTCAACAATTTGTACAGTAAAAAAAGTCTGCGTCTTCTAAGGAAACAGTTGAGTACGATTCCCCCCTCCCCCCCCCCTTAAAATTGACACACAATTAAAGAATGCTTAAACAGCTGTGGATGTTAGCAATTTCTCATAATAATTAGAGACACTAAAGGCTTAGTAGGCTGGACACTTACATCAAAGGTTGTATAATTATTAGCTCATTATGCTGCGCTCCGGCATTGCGTTGAGTTACGCTTATTTGGCATTTATACGACGTACATATAATTAGTGTAGGCAGGTACCTACCTAGATACATATGCATACCATATTTTAAATGCGCCTCTGTCTACACAACTATTTGACAAACACGTATAATAGCTCTTTGATGAGCAAATAATATTGAGCTTTGGATTCTAAATGAATTAGCTGCATACACACGTAATTTAAATAGGAGATAAATTGTAAAGACCCAGAACAAAGAATGTAGAGCTCAGACATGTTTGACTTCACAAAACTATAGAAATAAAAACGGTTGTTGGTAAAAGATGACTAAAGTCGAAAGTCGAGGCAATGTACTTTTGGTGGTGGTGGTACTTGTACTTGGTAGAGTCGTAGAGTAGAGATCTTTCCTTTCAATTCCATCATTTTCGCCTCTGCCTTTGTTTGCTCTGACTCGTTTAATATAGGCATAGTCAGACTATACACTATGTCCCTGTGTGTGTGCCTATGCCTTGGCTCGTAATAGCAAGTCTCAAGTAAATTGCGAGGAATAAAGAGCGACAAATCATTGGGAAACAATGAAAGCTGAAAATGCTTTCTTTGTCAATTTACTTGAAGACTAACACAATAGTTCGGTAGACTGAGGAGAGGGAAATGATATGTTTCGTCCTCTGTGTGTCTGCGTGTGTAGATGGAGAGAAAAAATTCCAAGAGGAGTACAAGAGAGGAGATGAGATGAGAAATTGCATGAACTGCAAAAAATAAAAATAAAGACGAGAGATAGACAGGAGGGATTTGAGTCTGATAAAGAATAGGATCATGTAATAGATAGAGATAAAGGGTTATAATATTATCAGAAGAGAAGTCATAGACTCCATGACTAAAACTTTTTTCCCTCTCACTCTCTCTTAATATGTCCCAACTTGAAGAAATCTCCACAACTCACCAAATGTGTGTTTCAGTGTATAAACTGGGCTTTCCCAGTAGGTACCTATATAGATAGGTAGGTATATCTAGAGGTAGGTAGGTAGACTGAGTCCCGTCTAACGCCTGAGCCTATCTCTACGTACGTCTCTCGTTCCTCTCACATATTAGTTACGGTTCAAGTTGTCGATTTTTATTGAGTATACAGGATTTCACGAGCCCCATTTACCATACCTATATTTAAGCTGAAAATGTATAAAATCGACAATTTATAGATGTGTAAACCTACGGAGTGTGTAGTGGATTTTGAGGGGCCGGAGTTGGTTGTGGTGCATGGGAAATTGGGATAAGAGAAAAAGGAACTTGAGAGATGGAGATGGAAGGGTGTTTGTGTGTGTGTCTGGAGGACTCTGCGTATGTATCCTACTAAACACAAGCCTTTCACAGAGAGAGAGAGAGAGAGAGAGAGAGAGAGAGAGAGATGATACTACAGTCTAGAGTCGAGAGACAGACTACATCCGCCAATGAAGGCATAATCTTCAAAATCTCACCAAGTACCAAGTTTTTGACAAGTCAGCTTTATTTCCTTACTCAAGCCGGATAACCAAGCGGAAAAATATTTTAAAAAGAGAATCGATTTCCATGAGAAATAATATGAAATTATATTGAAAACTCATATCTTTCTCTCTTCTCTCACTCACTCACTTACACACATCACACATATTATATCATATGGCAGTATCTATTTCCGCCAATATCTTATTTTCCATTTAGATTGCATGCACGCCAACCATCCATAATGTCTCAACTCGCTCCACGCATAGACATAGGCAGTCCATGTGATATCAACTGAGTGTCTTCACAGATTTCCCTATACCTATCCTCCCTAACTTCCTACACTACCTTTCCTACTATAGCTATACCTATTGAAACGAATTAGGCTCTGCTACACTGTACATTGTACGTCGTACATGGAGGAGCAATAGGGTTTTCTTGGATTGGATTCGCTTCCCTTGTCTCTCTCACTCTCTCTCTCTCTTACAGGGACTTACAGTTCTTGTGATTCTAGTCTATCTGAGAAACGAGGCAAAGAGTAGAAAAACTGTAGAAAGGCACGTAAATATTTTGAATGCGAGCTGGAAGAGTGGAGAGTTGGGATGAGAAGGAAGGAGCGGAAGAGCGGAATATATCAATATAATATTGTATTATATAATCAAACATGGAGAATGTAATAAGTTTATGTGTAGTGGAAAAGAAGCAAGGACAGAAGAGAGAGAGAGAGAAAAGATAAAGATAGCAAGTCTGGAGGCTTGATTGCTTGAGAAACGGAGAAAAGTTTACTCGGCTCCTGCCTACATATACATACATGTGCATTTTATTATTAGTGGCTACGGTCCTATACCTATCATAGGATACACCCTCATCCGTCTCCTATTCTATACTCCCAGAGAGAGATTTTGAACTTTGGATGAGGACACAATATAAGAAGGAGGAATGTACCTATAACACTCCTCTGAGTACAATCCACTTTTTACATGGAAACAAACACGATGACGAGGTCCAACGTTCCTCCGCCTTTGTGGATGAAGATAGAGAGACGTTGTTGGGTGAGAGGAGGACTCCGAATGCATGATATGTATTTTTATATGCATATTTATAATAACATCATAACTACTCTGCTACACTTTGGACGATGGCATAATGTTGTGAATAAGAGTGTGTGTCTGTCTGGCTGAGCGTCTATTTGGTGGTGTGGGCAGATGTAGACGGATGGAGTTTTGAATTCAATTCTTGTGGAGGCTCAATTCTCGGTGCTGAATGTATTTGTACTGTTCCTCTTCCTCTGCTCCTTTGTCACGGTGTGTACTTTTTTGATTTTTCACCCTCCCTCTCTATATCTGTATTCTCTCTCTCTTTCTCTCTCTCTCTCTCCTCGTCGTCGCTCTCTTTTTTCCTCAGTGTGTTTTCATTATTGCACTCCATATCAAAATATTGAATTTCAATTCACTTTCAAACAAAGTGTCTTTTGTATGATTCATTTTTGATAGACTCTATGTTTGAATTGATGATAGAATAATGCCTTCTGCTCGTCTCACTCTCTCTCTCTCTCGACCCGCTTTCCCCTCTTCCTCCTTTACGCCCTGAACTTCTTCCCAGTTCAATCCTACATTTTTATCCCGCACACACAGACACACAGTTACACATTTTATCTCTTCCACCTTATGCAGTAGGCTCTTCCGTACTGCGGAGCTATGGAGACGAGTCAGAGTTTGTGTGCATGCATCTGTGGACGGAGAGAGAGAGAGAGCGAGCAGCTTCCATTTCCTCCTAAACTGTCAATATTTTCACTCTCCCAACCCCATGTATGGTTTAGCTACAATATCATGTGCTCCGACCCACAGAACGAGACGAGGAGTGTCAGTGAGCGCGATGATATGACAATTTTATTTTTTATAAATATATATTTTACATATTTGAATGACAATATATAGATTTACAATAAATATGGCTTATTTTCATCTTCCTCCACATACGGACACACGGCAGACAATGATGACACATGTGAGCGTGCATAATAGGAGTAGACGTGCTTATTGGGAGATAGTTACAGCACTACTATCACTTTCGCCTCTCCTTCATGTGTTCCGCTCCGAAATCCGTATTTTAAATAGAAGGAGACACAACAGAGACACAACGCTCTCTTTCTCGGAAGGTTGAGCCATGAGGTGGTTAGAAGTGAATAAGTCTATCTGCCTGGTTCTCAATTCTGTGTGACTCCCAGGATTTATGGTGCATAGATTATGTCTTTTTGTGTGGGGAAGCATTGTGTGCAGTTCCGTCTGGATGTAGGTAGGTAGGATCGTCTAGCCCTGTAGCCTGTACCCAACCTTATATGCTGTTTGTGTAGAATATATAGTCTATAACATAATATGATCGAGCCTCACATTTCTGTGAGCTGAGGAAAAATGACTGAACCCTTTTTTTCCCTTTCTTCTATTCCCAGAGCAGATTAGCTTTTCCAACAATTATCCTTTGCTTTTCCCAATGCTTTCAATACCTATCACTCAGATAGCTATTATTGACATTTTGACTGGGACGGAGAAAATAATTTTCTGATAAACTAATTTCAATTTACCGCTCACTCTCATGAGTCAATATTTACCACAGCTCAAGCAGCAAAAGGCGAGACAGACAGAATATGGCAATGTGAGAGGAGGGGGCTACAGCATATTATTATGTAGTACGTAGATCGATTTCCCCCAAAACTTGTTTGACACTCTGTCACAGACACAGGGACTCTTATACAATTAGATAAATACTCTAGGTAAATACAGATAGAGTAGACAAAAATATCTGTAGGATCAAGAACTGGAAAAAGTATCCCTGAGATATCCAATGAGGAAAATCATGATTAAATGTGTAATTAGTCTATCATGACTAGCTAATGTGCTTCCTTCACCAAGCTTACCAGATACTAAAGCTCCCGATTATTGACTATATATTTCTTCTATCAACATCGTTATCACAGTCATAGTACTGTAATATAAGGGTTACTATACATTTCTTGATTATCTCCATTTTTTATTTGTATAATTATCGGAGTGATGAAGAATTTTTTTCATCACAAACTAGTGAGCATATTCAATCCCTTCTTGAGCTATCTGATCCAAGTCAAATATCAAGGCAAAATAAAGAGGCATACTCTTCTTTTAAACTAAATGAATTTAGCTAATTAAAGGACAGTGTGTAGGAACATGAAAACGTAGGAAAATAGGAACTGGATTTCAACGTACACATTTAATTAAATACTCTAATACAAATCCTATACATTTTCTTCACAATGAAGAGTAAATATACCGTGGAGAATTTTATCTGGATTCTTTGTGAAATTTTTACTAAAAAAAACCTACAGTTTAGTTTTTTTTTCTGCAGATACGAATTAAACGGCTTAAGTCTAAGAAGCAAACTTCTTACTACACACTTTCTGGAGGAAAAAAATTCCCAAGATGCCAAGTGAAAAGGTAATCCAAGTTCTTTGCATATATTTTAACGATGATTAATATTACATTATGCGAATGTAGTCTTTGCCGAGGATGAGTAGGCAAAAGTAAATAGAGAGCAACCAGTAACCTGGAAGATTTATCCAGAGTTAAGAAACTAAACATAGATATATAGCCATGCCAGGGCTACACGCAGGGTCCTGGATACAATCATTGTAGATGCAACCTGGGGCCTATGCCAATACGTAGGTAGTAGGCAGGTTACTCCTTACCTCACCAACTACTACCTACCTATACTGCGACTCAATTTGACACTGTATATGTGGTAGTCCAGAAGCCGCTTTTAGTCCCTTGGCCCAAAGGACTAGTCCAGAAGCCCAAGTTTTCTTCTGGACTAGTCCACAAGAGTACGCCAGAAGCTCTCATAGGAGCCTTTGGTCTGGCTCGTGACGTGAATTTGCTGACAAACCTAAGTTTAAATCAAAGCATTTTGATGGAATAACTTAATTAGGTGCATTGCACGCGTATCTCAAAGTTGAAGCCTTCACCTGTGAAAGGGTCAGATCTTCTGGACTAGACCACAAGGTCCAAAATCTTATCATATATCAGATTTCCATGGCATCCTCTGGCGTACTCTTGTGGACTAGTCCACAAAAAGCTTAGGCTTCTGGACTAGTCCTTTGGGTCAATGGACTCAACTTCTGGACTACCACATATATACCTACCATCAGTATTTGCTATTGCGTCCAACCCATACGAGTATTAATCCGACTATAGAAACTGTGGCGCTGTATGTGTAAATTGTAGACTACTGATGTGCATAAGGGTATTATGTACATTATAGGAATACTGTAAATGTGTCTAGATATTAGATACAAAGTCGGTACGGGCTTTATGTAAGGTTAGTTAATGTATTTCACAGTAAAAACGATTCACGTGTCCGTGAGTAAGGGAGAAAGAGATGAAGGCGAAATGCTCCGGAAGCGATAAGGATTAAAAGAGAACCAGTTGGAAAAGGAGGGCTCTTTTAGTTTTTAGCACAGACATCCGAAATAATATTATAACAAGGGAGAGTTACTACCCTAGCATGATAGGAAAGTTTTCATTATTTTTCTTGGAATTAATCTTGTGTTGAGAGAGAGAGAGGGAAGGCTGGTGGATGGTTGTAAAATATGAAATTGAGCAATATCCGTCGGTGAAAACTGTCTTTGAGTCTCATTTTAAAACTTTGTTCAGAATCAAGCACCAGTGATCATAAGAACCTTTCTTGAAAGCGATAATGTGTTTGTCTATGTACATAATGTGCATTATTATTTGTCATAAGTTGATTTCCCTATACCACTCACAGTCACTAAATAGACACTAAAGGAGACACATAAAGAAACTGTATAAAAGTTACCAGAAAGGACGAGGACGCAACATCTATAAACTTGTAAATCAAAGATGTAATTATTATATCAAGAGATTTTATAAAACAGTCCTATTCCCCTGTATAGTAGGCACTTACATAACATACCTATCAAACACTCACTCATCCAAAGCCAAGATTTTCTAATAATGTGTCTATTTAAAACTCAAAGTTAGTATTACTTTGAATTTCTGGATGTTACTCTCCAAACTCCAAAGGACATCAAGCCCAAGAATCTTCGGCCTCTTAACTATTGTACAGTAGATTGCTCAAAATTTTATTGGGTCAGTCCGTCACTATCAAATACCTTTAAAAGCGAGGCGTATTAACTAAGTATGTAAGGTGGAATTATTGGTAGGATGGGATGCGCTTAGGGATTAACTCAAATGCTCCCTCGGCATTTCAAAAAACATCCGTGTGGTATACATTATATATAAATAGGGGAAATTTCAGCCAGAAGCCCCTTAGTAAAATCCAGCTATAGGGCCCTATACCGTACCTACCACTGACATATACACTCCTACTTATGCATTTTTGAATAGATCCTCAAGGAAATTCTCTACCGAAATTCTATATAGTCTGTTGTTTTGGTAGTTTGATACGCTGAAAAAGAACTAAAGTTCGTGTCTCCATCCCGTCTTTTTATATGCACTGAAGAAAATGACCTAAGAGAAAATGACTGTATGAAATAAAATGATAGGATTTTGCTCACTAGTTCAGAACCATGGAAAAACTGAAAAGTGGGTAAATGTGTGCGGAGGAGTAAATATAAAATTCGGAATGGTGCTTTATGACAACAATAATAATATAGGAGAGACGGCATAGAGTAGCTGAAATGAATATGAATTAGGGAGGATGAGGAGGAGGAAGGGAGCCTCGTAGTCGTCCCTACGATCGCGATCTGCGCTCTATGTGAGGAAAAAAGTGAGCGAATGAGGAGAAGAGCTAAAACAAGTCATGTTAATCTTGATAGCTAATTAAAAGTTGCAATAATTTGAAATACGAGTGTCTCATAAAATCAAGCTTGAAGACTTGTCTTCCTTTTTATCACTTTATATTAAAATTACCTTTCAAACTGCTTCACGAAGTCTTCATAAGCAATTTTGCAAGTTTCCCACGTCGCGTTCCTTCAACATTTCAATTAAAATTCAATTAGAATAAACTCTGTTGCTCTTGGAGACACAACACAACTACAGATAACTATTGTCTTTCCCTGCTCTCGACTTTGTATTCCTCCTTCACCCTCCACACAATCATACACAGCATACCTATGTAGGTAGGGAGGTAGGTATAGGAGGGTACATACATTTCCGAGTAGGCAGGAGTATAGCTCCATAATTATATTACCTACCTATCTACACATATTATTATGTCCTAACCATGAGCTCATGAGTTTGACTTGATGAAATATCAGTCTTCCATCTAAAATATCCGGTCTCTCTAGTTTCAAACAATAATATTATGGACTCGGAATCTTCCTCCAGATTCCATTCCATCATCACTTATTTACATATTTCCAAGTTTTCCGCGTACTAATTTCATTCCCTTTCCATAGTTCCTCCTCACTAAGACCAGACCCGACAGGTTAGTATGCGTCCCTCTCATCAGATTATATTTGTAGCTTTTGATTATAATAGATACCTCATAATAAGTCCCTCTTTTATTCGTCCTCGTCCTATGGACGGGTGCGGGTGCCTACTTAGCTGAGCATCTGTATGGATCCATCGGATCGGCCTCATCGGCATAGTTATGAAGTATTATGACAACAGTTTGTTGATTGTTCATGGAAAATATTCCAACTTACAGCTCCCTCCGCGATGCAACTCTGTTCCTATAGATAATAGCTCCTACTATAGGAGCTCCACATTAGCTGTCAAAATCCTCGGCGGTAGTGTGATGTAAAGCTGATGGTTCCTGTAACAAGTTTTTCTCTCTTGATTTAGAGTGTTTAAAACTCCTACCAAGAGAATATGGTGGATTCTGTGTGCAATTCTAATTCTTCATTGTTTGTAATCTCATTGCGTACGTGCAGTGCGTGACCATGCCCAAATAGTTAAATGCCTGCCTGCCTGGCTATGCTAGATAGGAAGGAGATGGATTCTGGCTCCGAGAGGAGTCGGTGTCCACTCAGATCCACAGTCGTGTGAGCAAATAGTGCATGAGGTGCAGGGAGGCACTTCTGTCCGAGTCCTATGTTTAGACTGCTTAAAGATCCCTGACTGAGGGGCAAGGCGAGAAATACTCTCAAATGAAATACTAGGTATCGCTCTATCAATAATCTTCGCCTCAACTTTTGTTGAAATAAAAGCGGTGAGTGTGTTGACTCTATGGTTCTGGTCTGACACTGGAATATTTAGTGGTGAAGTGAAGCCGTAATCAAGGTTGATTGGGGTTCGTAAAGACAAGCTCAATGAGATCAGATCACGCACCTTCCTTCCCTACTCCCTACTACCAACCTACCTCTATCACGTATCTCTATGGATTCGCCTCTCGTCCTCACTGTCGGGGTGAGACTCTAGGTATGTGTATGCTCTCCTCCTATACACCACCACTCAAGTGTGGAGGGTGATACAGAAATTATTATTATACATATAAAGATGCCCCTCGTGGAATTTTAAGTTTGTTTTTGATTGCTAGAGCGAATATGGAGATGACGGATCGTCAGATCACGTTGATTTCCCTCCATTCTTCCCTGATAGATTCTCAAGATGAAATTTGTCTGATGATCCTTTTGGGAATCAGATTATAAAATATTGTACGAGATATACTAGTGATGGGAAGGCGTGAGGTACACACCTTGCAGCTACAGCATCCATGGATTGAATTGGTGCGGACCGGCAATCTCGTGGATGTCCAGGTGGTAGCGGAAGACCTGACGGGGAGAAAAGTGCTGCATGAGCTGCTACAGCCGCCGCGGCTGCTGCTGACTGGCCCGCCAAAGGTAGAAGATGCATGGGCGGGATTTGAGTTGGAGGATGATTGTAGCCATTCGCTAGAAGGGGTGACTTCTCGAGCCGCATCACATCTGCAACATAGACTACTCTTTATATAGTTCAATCAATCTCAGACTGAGGAGGCAAGCGGAGCTACGTAGCTCCACTCCGAAGCCTACATTATTCCTTCGCAAATTACTCCTTCTCTTAATCATGATGACGACTCTCATCATTAGCCAAAAAAATAAAACACCAGCAACCACTGCAAACTACAGGGAGGGAGGGAGGGAGGGAGTGGGTCTCAAGGAGAAGCGAGTGTTAATAAATTGTTTAGTATTCAACGTGTACAATAAAAATTAATAGCTTATCGTTGACTCAAAAGAAGACAAATAATGATGCATGAGGGAGACTGAGGAAGATAAGATAACATGAAACGGTTGGTGAAATAAGTAGTTTCAAAATAATGGGATAAATATAATGGATTGTCCAAGAGTGGTTTAAGTTAAATTAAAGATCTAGATGCATAAAAATGGGAGTAGATGAGCACGAAGAGGAGTGGAAATATTGTTAAATTCAAACATGTCTATAATATGCTCTCCTCTGCGGAGAACTCTGAGGCGGACTCTGATCTGTAAATTGTAATTTTGTGAGAATGGTCAAGACGGGAAACGAGAGGAGGAGAGGCAGGAACTGAGACTCAAAGGTCATCTCTCAGAGGAATAATTTGTTTTTAACAGTCGAGGAATCAGATAAAGCCAATTCAATGGGTTTGGTTTTACACGAATCAGATGTTCCTACAAATTGAGTTTACGGTGAGACAAAGAAATAGAAATTTTGATACAGGAACAAGCCGAGAGAGATAGAGATGAGTAGTGCTGCACAGTAGACAAAAAACAATTCCTCCAACTACAAAGTGAAGTACAATAAGTAGGTCCCTCCACCTCCATATTCCCTCTCATATCAGTGCATACTACATAAACACTCTCAGACTTGCCTCATACTACACACACACACAAACAAAATCATCCTCATCCTTACTTTATCTTTACCACTACTTACTTACGTACACACTCACCAAATCCCATCCCAACCTTTCCTCTGTCTTTCTTTTTAGCCCTTAAATCTCCATGCGCATTCTGGGAAGACACTTTTTTAAACGTACCTATCTACCTAGGTATAGCTACCCCCTTACGACTACATACGTCTTCCACACATAGAGACACACTCAGAAAAAAAAAGACAAGTGAATTGTGGCGAGAAATAAGAAAAGTCATGAAACATAAGCATTCATTCTATATGATTGCACTCATCGAGGCAAAATGGTTACAAATTTGTCACAGTCGGTTTACTGGTAGGAAGATTGGATGATATTTTGTTTCCACATGAGTGAGCAATCATGGGATATTCTGAGATTGCTATTATATTATTCAATAGAGTTACGTCCTACCCAAAAACCATCCAACTCTTGGCTTCAAACAAACTATTGAGCCAACTTTTCAGGAAACAGAGTCTACTCCTCTGTACTACTCAGCTCCATACGATATCCACAATCCACATGTAGCCACATCTCATCCACCATCCCCCTCATAGTCAGATACATGTGTACAAGAGAAACATCCAAGCGGACAACATTTAAAACTTGAGTTAAATCTAAAAGTTTCTCTATGCATGGATTTTTTGGGATATTAAGGTACCTAGCAGTAGGAGCAGTAGCAACATAGATAGTAGTCATGGAGAGCTTTAGTTCCTCCTGCCACCGCACCGATTCTACCTCCTCATAGAAACAAGAAACGAGAAGGAAATACAGCAGCTCAGGCCTCTTGCTTGGAAAAGACTAACTGAGAGATAGAGAGAGGCAGAGAGAAAAGATGGAAAGAGTAAAAGAAGGTCGGGTTTCATTTCGGTCCCGACTCCCATAATTTGTGTCTATTGCAGAAAAAAAACGATCGTGATATGAACCAATTGAGGTGCAAAAAGAGTGCGATGGAGTCATATGAATGAGACCAAGGCTCATAAAGCATACCGCAGGAATCCGTTTTATTAGCATTTTGACACCGATGATCCCCACAAGGGAACCTGAGGAGGGGCAGCGGTTCAAATTGAGCTGAAAAAAACCATGGAAGTAGCTAACTTTTCGGAAAAGTTTGTTTTCTCACACAAAGCCTGAGCACACATATACATCTCAACAAGACATACACATGGAGAGCGAGAGAGGAAAGAGAAAGAAAGAAAAAATAAAGATCTACACACGAATGGATTTCTGTTGTATTTTCCCTATGCATAAGAATTATAATGTATCTTTGTATTGCGGTGCTTTTGCTACGGTACGGCTACGACTGCGGTCTCCACCACTCTATCTATCTATCTCTCTCTCTCTCCAGTAGGAGCAAAAAGGAACGGTAACAAATAGTCCTAATTTCGGGAATCAGCAGGGATCCAGGCGCCGCTACATCGTTACTATCAGACAATAACCATATTATATACGTGAGAAAAAAACTCTTCTCATATTGTTTTTCACCATATTTTCTCTCTCTCGGCTATTTCTGAGGTGAGTAAATATAAAAATTCCGCATTTGTTTGATCTTCTCCCGACTCCGCTCACTTATTTCGTCAAGAAAGCATAATAGAACTTCACACACTATAATGGACTCATAATGAATCCGCGTTCGCAACTCAATACTCGAGTGTAATTAACTTTTTTTTTCTCGATTTTGTCTCTTCTTCTTCTTCTCCTACGCATCACTTGTGCCATCACTTCTTCTCCTTCTTCGTTCTTCTTATAATAAATTCCATTTATTTTTTACAATTCACGTCATCCTCACTCTGAGTTAGCTCATCTTTTTTACAATTGCCTCCCTTATATACTCTCACATAGGTAGGTACCTAGGTAGATCCTGTGCTTGCCGGCCCGAGCCAAGCCGGAGTACATTTGAGGCAGAAAGTGGAGCTATGTATGTACGTAGGTACATCTAATACACAATATTTTCTTATATATTAGTTTACTACACACTCTCTGACGATGAGGCTGAATAGGTTCTTTTATCATTGGAACGTACATAAGCATTAATTTCATTTCACTATTTATACTCCAACTGTCTTTGTCTACATTCTATTTATTCCTTCTCTCCTTCTTGAGCTTCTCTTTTTGCAGAGTACAAACAAAAGGAAGAGCAATCTAAGAAGTCGAAGGAAGGAAAGAAAGAAAAGAAAAGATTGGACAAAAAAACTCAAGTTATGGAAGGAGAAGCCATTGCCTTGTTACTTGTTGTTGTTGGTGGTGCTTTGGTTGGAGTTGTTGGTTGTTGGAGTTGGAGAGCGGCAACAATAACCTGAAACACGATACAAGCTGTTGTGTGTGTGTGTGTTTATCACTTTGTTTCTTCTCTTCGGCTCTTTTCTGAGTCTACATTCTAATATCAACAAATCAACACCTCGAGGCCCTCCGTGCACGCCTAATTTCTTCCTCGTAACCGTCCAATCTTTTTACCTCTGGCTCGTCAACAAAAGAAATTCATTTAAGTTGTTTTTAAACCCAGTGAATTTCATTGGCCTCCTCGAAAATTTCACCATTCCCATATTTACAAGCCTAATTACTCCTTTTATTAATAGGTTTATGACACTGCCTCTAATTACTCACTCTATCTTCTCAACTTTAATTCTTCTTGCCAATTTATTACAATTGCATTTTTGACTCCCAGTCTCCTTCTTTAGAATGGAGAGATGAGCGGGATTTACAAGGCTTTTTTCGGCTACCCCCATGCTTTTTTCATATATACTGTCACAAGTCATATGTTATTTGTTAGAGAGTATTACATTATTGAGAAATACACTTTTGCGTGGGTACCTTCCAAATTAACATCTATGTAAACATTAGAAACTGGTTACATCTTTATACTGAAATTATTTTACAATGGTATGTGGCTCAAGAATTGAGCAACGACAAGAGTTGCTTTTTGGTTGTGTGATCTTGAGGGATTTAAAAATTATAAGATTCCTGAAAATTTTAGTTTCAATATTTATGGAACAACTCCATCATAATGTAAATTTTAGTATTTAGTATGTCCCCTCGAACAAATAAATTCATTTTCTGTTTCTCGCATAAATTAGGACGTGGCGACACGTCCCAAAGTCAATATTATATCTGAGCGGAAGTTACACTCATATGCTCCAAAATCCTTATCCAATAATCACTAAGTTTTGGAACATGATTTAGAGGAAAGAAAGAGATGATAAATAAAAATATTTTGCTCCCATCTTCAAAGAGAATGTTGAGCTGTTAGACGTTTTTTATTTAGTATTTAAAACTGCGTTTCTTGCTGTACGCCACGGAGTTTAGCGCACCTATTATGTAGGTATATGAGAGTGGAAGGAAGAATTGAGATTGAAGCCACATGTAGTCGGACTGACTATGTAGTAGTTCGTAATGGACTTGGATTGGATTTGACTATGAGCTTACTCAATACTTTCTCCCTCCTTAAAACTATATAATCATTTGAGATGGATGGCTTAAGATAACTTCTCCCATAAAAATATTCAAAATAAGATAATTTTTTGAAGTCATTTCATGGTGATAAATTGACAAATTACCAAAAAAAAAAGTAAAAAAAAGTTAGACATTATACAGGTTTATAGAAGGAACACGAAAAAAATGTGAAAAGTTTTGACTGCGTCTGTAATATTAAACATAATCTATGTAACTATGTAGTAATGAATGACTGGAGAGAAATTGGATGGAGTTGAGGTTTTTTCTTTCTTTATCAAAATAGTGATAACGATTTGGGGAAGACTTTTCTGTGTGTGTGTCTATGTGTGTGTATAGCTAATAGGCGGAAAATACAAATATCTACTAGATTCACCACCCTCAACACCCTCAATTTCTTCTTTCAAACTTATGTAAATTTGCAAGCGAGGGATAGATTTGTTTGGGCACAGAAGAATACAAATTGGTTAATTTATAGTGAAGTTAATTTCCGTTTAAGTTTTGCATATCTGTTCGAATAATGTTGGAGCTGTGCCATTGGACTTTTTTTTCTGTCCTTATGGTGTGATGTGTTCCGCGCCCTTATATGTAGGTAGGTACGTGTGAATATGTTATATGTGGCCTAGTATAGAATTATAGATGTAGACAAGTAAGAGCATGCGGATGATAACTTTACTGTAAAAAAAACTTCATACTTCATACGGACTCCCAATGTACAGTTGTGGTCTGATAGGTTGGCTAGATGGAAAAACCTAATCAGACTTGATTGAGAATCGATAGTTAACGAGAAAATTGGCGACGTAAAAAAGCTTTCAAACCGTCTACAGAATTTGATCATTATTAAGTACTAGATTACTCTATAACTCTTTTGTGAAAACGGGTATTCTCAAACAATTTAGCTACGGACGCGCTTCTATATTATTTATATATATATAATGATACACTTTCCACATGGAGTCTATTCTGTAATGCGCTACATACGTAATAATAAAACTGTCTTGAAATTTCAAATGCTCCAGAAAAATGCGCATTATATTCGTGCTATAGCATCTCTATATTCACCACATAATAATCATATCAAATATAAATGAAGGACACGAGGCTGCGAGAGAAGTGTCTGTAGACTGTATAGGTAGGTGCATATTATAGTCTGAGTCTGGCAGTCAAGAGACCGTGAGATATATTTACATGCAGTGCATGCTCACACTTGGCTCCATCGAGTTGAATTACGCTACAAATTAAAAAAAAGTTCCATGAAAGTATACGTAGGTACCTATAGGTACATACCTCCCTATAGGTAAGGTACTCGGACTGAAGAGGCTGAAGCAATGATTACCATTCAGCGTCCCATCAGATACGTAATTGAGAAGATGAAGGAGGAGGGGGAAAACAGTGGATTTAGTTTGAATGTGACAAGTCTGTTTGTTCTCCACAACCATTTATGACTGATTTAGGTTTAATGATTGAGTCAAGTAAAGATATTCACATTATTTGTTAGGATGGAACGGTGGGAGTTCAAGCTTGAGGAGCTCATCGTAATAATGCTGTATGTTATAAATAATGAGCGAGTGATTAAAACAGCTTGGGTCGTGTGGGTGAATGGATAGATCGAGAGCTTCAAGAAGTTCAAGAGAAGAAGAAGAAGAAGAGGAGAAAAAAAAGAAGCCTTGTGGCCAATCAAATGATCTTCAACGTATAAATTTCATAAGGGAAAGAGTCTGCATGTCTCTGTATTATGGTTATCCGGATATCCACCGCCATACTCGAGCCACTATATACCTATACGCACTATGCCCTCAATTTCCTATGCTACCTACTTACATATGTGGCTGTAAGATTTTGTTTGCATTAGACGAGGGATGGTTTTCACTCCTCTTACTCTGTTGTTATGGCACGATGAGCTTGATCCTCGTAAAGAGGATTAAAATATGAACACATAAATACGCATTTCCTCCTTCATACTATTATATGAAACAGATCTAGGAGTAAAATGGGAGCTCATTTGAGAATACATATGAGGGGGAAAATTGAGGGTAGTGAGTGAGACTGAGGCATATTATTTGAGCTATATAGTCAATATATGTGTCCTGAACATGCACTACAAATGGATTCGATTCCATCATGAACATCTTGTTAGTTTCGGTCCTGCTGCTTCTTCCACTAAAATATCATCGGTTCCCTCCTTTTTTTTCTTCCCACTCTGCTCCATTCCGCAATATATCCCATAATCATAATAATATTTGTTGGTTTAGAAATAGAGTATTGTGACTTCGAATCATGGCTTGAATATTATACGCTCAGCTTATAAGAAATCAAAAGAAATTGCGACGAAGAGCTCCGGAAATGAATGGATCTTCCCATTGTTAAGGAGTATAGAGGGAGGGAATATATGCATGAAACTTGATACTGTACAGTTAGTTGTTGATTACATATTATACTCGTACCTAGGGTGTTTTGTATGAGGGAAAAGTCGCATAGTGACTTACTAAGCCTCATTCTCTCTAAGCTGGAAACTTTTTAATTACTTTGACAGTTTAATAAATGCCTTCTACTGGTTAAAAATAATTTGTCATTTTTGTGGGTTCTGACATTGACATGGGTTTCCAATCGCATCTCTCATTTCCTCGCATTACTTTTCCTTAAAAACATTTATTCCTTCGCCTTCCTTATTTATTATCTTCCTTTCGCCTTCCGTCCCCGAGATTCGAGTCAATGTGCGGTGGGTATAGGTACGTAGCTATGCAGACAATTAATTACATATTGCAGATGAAGAAAGTAGGAGAGAGAGAGAGAGAGAGCGCATCGTACAATATCGGCAGAGCGGCAACCGGCAACGTGTCCCAACTGGGGAATATGGAAACGCAACAAAACTTAGCAGGATTTTTCCCAATAGTCGTCGTAATTTGCTTCTTGTTAGATGTTTTAACGTATAAGTTTCCCTATACATATATGTAATAAAGCACCATACATGAGCTCCGTGTAGGTTGCCGGAAGCCAACTAATTCTCGATTGAAACACAGATCGTTATAATAATAGCATGAAATGAAAAATGATAAAAGTCAACGTCTCTTCTTGTCGTAGGAGAGAGCTCCGGGAGCGACCGCTTATTCTCCTCTGACATTCTTCACATTTCTTTGTGAGGAACCGAGAGAAAACAATAGTCAACTTCAAAGCAAATTCAGAGTTTCAAAGAAGGGTTTATATTCTATCGAGATTAATGGATTAAATAAAATATACGCACACTAATACCTTCCGCTAATCAAAGTAGAGATTCCACATACATATATATATATAGCCCTGGTGTGTCAGATGTAAAACTACAAATCTGAATCAAGTCCCTAGCTAAAATAGCCATCCTACAAGTCAAAATACCAATAGTATGTCTTGTGAATCCCTCTCTGTTGTTATTATTATGTAATAATATCATTTGGACGCGGAGGCTCGTAAATTTGCCACAAGACTTCATATATAAGTTGTAATTTAAAAATCATACGTCAAAAAAGATGCTCGAGGTTCTCTCATGTCTGGACAGTTTTCAATCCTGATGTAATATTTATTAGTACAGAGTAGTGACAATTAACTATTGCCTCACAACTGATTGAATTGAACTAAATTATAGATTTCACTTGGTTCGTAGACAAGCCCTGCTGGGCAGACAAATCTGTCATATAAACCATATATGTAGGTATTACTAAAAGAAACATGGGGAAACTAAACTCTGTACACGACTGCGGCCAGCACACAAACACAAGAAGCAAAAAAAAAGATGTGAATTTTAAAGCATTTATTTTTCGTTTGGACTACCATCATTCAATAAATCAATCTTAGATTACGGTGATCATATCATGCGGCGAAATCTGGCAAGCGTCTCGTGTGTGTCTGATGCTTGGTTCAGAACAGAATGCTCTGGGTAGGCAATCATCATCATATTTTTACTCACATCAGCTTCATAAAGGCACGTACCTACAGGATTCATAGGCCATAGGTAGAGGGACTGGGTATGACTAATAGTATCTATGTTACGGCTCAACAATATCCACGCCTCGCAAAGTGTAATAAAGGTAGTAGTAGTAGCACAACGTGTCATGCTTGATTTAAGTTAGCTCTACTTCTCCAAACTTTGCTATCAGCCAAGCATGTTCACATAGGTTGAGGGTAAACTCTGCCTAGCCATACGTATCTGCCATTAGTAACTCTACATCCTTCGAATTTAGAAAGCCTTAATCGCTAATACCGCAATGGTGAAATCAAAAACTAGCGTACCCTACGGACATTTATTTGAAGAATATCAAGAACTCGATCCGCTATTTCGATTTTCAACAGTAATAATTAAGTGGAACAGAGAAGATGCTTATTTGTTGATGTCAGTTTCGAATTTAATTTGAATTTAAAGTGCCGTCACTAATGCTAAATGTAATTTAATGACACCAGCATTGCTACTTACCCACATAAAGTGTAAATGCTGACCGAAGCATTCTGTCATCTGCTTGACTATATACACAGGCAGAATATTACTAGAGAAAAATTTCAAGAGCAATTATCCGTAAGTCAAACAAATGGACAGTAAAGACCTCTACCTTGACTACAGGCTATAGATATTTTTCGAGAAAATAAAATTAAAAGATTTCTCAAAACCATCGCACACTTAGGATGTAAGTGGCTATTTTTCTGGGGCTCTAATATTGCAATGGGGCGCGCTCTGTAACTGTGAGTAAAACATTGTCAAGATGCGCAGTAACCTCAACTTTCTCACCTCAAAATCTAAACTAGAGATAGTCTTCTCCCACTCGCCCTCCGACTAAAAATGTGAAATTCTGACAAGCATACGAAACACTCTGAACTAATGGGAATGTTATGTACTTTAACTCGCCTACGTGATGATCCATCCATACGTTGTTGAAACGTTGATCATATTATTTCATTTTTGAAGTTTGACGAAGTACGAAGGAAAACTACGCGCTCCACCACTTAACTATAATTCCATCAGCTTTTTAATATACGCTTAACTTTTGAGTCATTTGAGTCATTATGGCAGCAGCGAGGAGAACTACGATGTGGAGGTGACTTTGCTCCCATGTCTTGCTATTTGAACTAAGAGGTTGAAAGTCTCACCTCAATGGCATGAGGAAGAAGCTTCTCACTGTTAGTGACAAAAACCACTTATTCAGCAGCGGTAATTTACTATGTATCTATATCCACAAATGGCGAATGATTTTTTTCCATAAAGCTTCTCACATCTTCATCTTCATCCACAGCGTACTCGTGTGTTGGGTTGCACAAGATTTGCAAATCACTACCCAACCCTTATAGCATCCAATATTTTGAGAGTTGTTGGCCTTCTAGCCATTAATTTTAACTTGATACAGGAGCGCAAATACATGCTAAGTAAATCACCTACGGCCATTATAAATAAATACATACTGTGCAAAGTAAAAAAATCATATTTCATTACATGACATTCATCAAGGCATATTACTAGACTGAGAGGGAGTACAAAATCATAAATTCATTGGAATCTAGTTACTATTCAAATAGTATTTCATTTAGTGAGCGAGTAAATGGACTTTGTGTAAGATTAATCCCGTTTTTAGCACTCTAAAAAGGTAAGAAGTCACTACTACCTGGGAGCTGAAGAAAAATATAAACGCGAGCATTTAATATATGTAGTATCACGTACAGATTTCGTCAAAGACGAAGCACACAAACAAAAAAAAACAAAAACAAAAAAGAATCCGCCTCACGTGGGTATGATTCACACGATACACTTTAAGAGAAGGAAAAAAATAAATGGTAAGAATTTTCCAAGTTCCGGTTTCAATGGAGATATTAAGCAATGCTTTTAAGGAGGAGAAGGAATATGAGGTAAAGCAGCGATACATATACATAGTTCATCTCCACCTCCACCACCGTTGTTTTTTTCACAGTGAAGAGAGAAAGACAGACAGCAATACTTTTGTATAATAAAATAAATGACTGGGCTGTTCGCGTAAGTGAAGAGGATGAATGAGTTTACAGACAGACAGTCAGAAAGGAAAGGAAATAACTGGGAAATTTTGACTATACAGTCAGTAGGAAACAAAAAAATCTGGTGGGCTAATGTGTGCAAATGAAGATTAATACTTTACCAGCAGGATTATGATGACTGGCTTCATAAGGTGGGTAATCTCCATTCTCTAATCGATGCTTTTTCATCGACATGAACTGGGAGGGTGTTCCATGTTGTGAGAGTGGTACCAGTGGAACCGACGTTCGTTTAGGGGGGCGACCAGGCCTGGAACTACAAAAATATTTTTAAATGTCTCAGCTCCTATGTAAATAATCATTAATTATAATTTCATCTCAACATTAATTCACACACTTTTGACTCACGTACTCAAACCCCTGAAAGGAACTCCGAACTATATACTATCTTGTCGGATTTCGAATCAACACTCTGTAAATTTTACATTAGCAACCAAGGAAACCGTCCAACTCGTACTATGTAATCATTTTGATTATTATTAGGAATACAACACGCGTACATCAGTCAAAACCGTTTTTAATACGTAATGTAGAACTAAAACCCAATAATCATTTATTTCTCCGACCACTGATCACTGATTTCATATGTATTCTTGGATAGACTACTGACTGTATATATCTTGAGTATTTGAAAACATTCATAATTTAAATTACACGAATAATATCAATTCAGACGAAACAAAGAAAACACTTTTTGGGGGATTGTACACTTCCTGCTCCATTGAAGACAGAGACTAAATCATGCGAATGTGTTTTCTTCCTACTGGGGGGGGGGGCTGCACCCCCCCCCCAGATCCCCCTGCATCTAACCTAACCTAACCTACATGGAGCAGTAAGTGTAAAATAGCCACTTTTTGGACTTAAAATGATGAGGAACCTTTTTACCTTTAGTGATATTGCACGAATCCCAGTCATGTCAATGGTGATGGGAATAATAAAATAATAAAGTTGCACGAGAAAACAATTCCCCGGCTCCTGTACACATTCAATTTTGGCGCATATCTCAAAAGTTAATGATAACAAATGAAGCAGTAGATGGGAGGCAGTGAGTAGTCTAGTGCAGTGTGCTGAGGCTAAAAGTTAAAATTAACAACGGTGTTTGGCATAAAAATGCAATATTATAATTTGTAGTACATGAGATTTTGTGTGAGAACAACAAAAGGAAGACTGTTCAGGTTGACCTGTGTGGTGTAATTTACCAATTTTCATATACCACTCAACAGATTGGCTCATGATATGAATGAGGCGGAGGTCTATGAAAGGTCAAGTCAATAAAATAAATGGATTCACTTCTTTTCACCACCCATCATGACCAGACTAGCACCTCGCACATGCACATATATTACTATTATTATTTTTATACAGTCATTGGGAGCAAGAACTTTGTGTTTTTTCCATCTCTCATTTTTTCTTTCTTTCTTTCTTACCACCTAGGTATTTTACTTCTCTCTAAATGTGGCTTGCGTGAAGGGGAGCGACTTTAATAGTTTGCATTTTGAGCCTATAGTATACCTGTATGTACTACTACTACAACTACATAGTATATCCCCTTCTTCTGTGGGAGAGGGAAAAAACAAGAAAAGTGAAGAATTAGTCCCTGTTCCAGTGTTACTCGCTGTCTCCCACCAACTCCCAACAACGCTCTGGACTCTTCTACGTGGATAGTTATTAGATACATAATGTATTTAGGAATGGAAATGCAGAGAGCGTCCATGTGCAGCACCCACTATCCATCCTTCTTCGTCTATAGCTACATGCACAGTGATGACTTGAGTAATCAGGAAGCCGAGTTGAGATAAATAGGCCAAACAAGTAAGCGGCTGAGGAAATATAATATGGTGCTGTTCCTTGGCTCCTATATCCCCAACTCAGAGATGCAGGAGAAAAAGTAAAAAGAAAAGGGAAAAGTACAACATTGCGCATAAGCCATTTACATGGAGAGAGATAGAGGTTTTGGATGCATATATAGGGAGACTGGGAGGTTTGGGAAAGGCTATGGCTGGACGGATGGACTATGATTCCTTTTTCTTTTGGGGAAGAAATGAATGCACCGAATAATACGATGATTCTCTCTCCTGTCTCTGTATTATTAAATGAGTTGATATAAATGCGTGCTAGTTCTATTCTTCTTCCTCCTATTTATACAGTGGGACTCCCATAAGTAGAATAAATACATGCACAACTCCCGTCTGTCTGTCCCTGTCTGTCCATATGTACGTTGTATGTGGAGTATGTGTGTGTATGTGGAGTGTATGTGTGTGAGTGCTTTTGTGAGTGAGCGAGAACGTGTGGACTGGGGGGTTGGTTAGAAAAACGGGATTGAGGAAATGTGAGAGGATAATCAGTGGAGTCGAGCGCCCCGCAAAAGTTTTTTTTTTAAGTTGGCGTAATAAGCGAAATGCCATTCCAAATAGAGAGTATATAATAGGCCTATATGGTAATAAGAATTGACGGGATACGCAGTGGCATAAAGACATCCATTAAGGCATAATGTTTCCCGAAAGGGAAAATCAATAACATAAGCATTTAGATTGCATCTTTTCTTTCTAATAAGGTGAGCTTGAAAGAATGTTTCGTTCCATCCAAGATTATTCATTCTTCTTGCTTCTCTTTGGCCAAAACTCAACTTATATTCTAGACATTATCCACCAAACAGCGGCAGCAGCCGCAATCCGCATCCCTCTCTCTCTCTCTTCCTTTATTCTTTAGAGCTCCTCTTGTATTTTTTTCTCTCGTCTTTCTCTTTTTCTTCTTCTACTTCTTCGTCTTGTTCTTCTCCGTCGTTGCTGTTGCTCTGCTCATTTCTTCTCCTACTAGCAAACTCATTCACTTCCTTCCTTAGCCATCCATCCGCAGCCCTCAGAAAATCTCTTCCGTAAACTTTTTCAATTAGGCAAATAAAGGTACAGGTTAAAAAGCATTTTTCTGTAATTTCTCTTTCCATTTCATGGGAAGGGAGATGTGAAAAGCCGCAAGAAAGCCCTTCGTATTCTCAACACAAACAGAGAGTGAGAGGAGACGGAGACGGAGACGGAGAAGGAGCTCATTGCTTCATTTTAGTTTTTACTTGTTCGCGTCCTTCCTCCACTTTCCTTCTTAGTTTCGTCTTGTTCTTCCTCTAATAGTACCATTACTTTACATCCATCCAACCAACTTGAACGAAACATCTCTCTCTCACTCTCTCCCAATCCTATACCTTGGCTCTATATTAAATATCTTATGACTCCAGACGTGCAATTAGGCCACAAATTAATTTATACGCTTCCCAACCTACACTACTCTCATATCTTTACTCCAATGCAATCTACATAAGTACATGTATATTGCTAATTTTATTACACTGTCGCTCTTTCTCTCTCTCTGCTTTCCTTTTCATCAGGAGTAGGAGCAGTAGGACGAGTCTTCTGCTTCTTCCACGCCTTTGTATCCATTTCCCAAACCCCCTTATGTCTCCTATACGGACGGGCAGACGGGTTATCTTCCAGAACGAAACAAGGGAGTAGTAGGAGAGAGAAATGGTGAAGGAAAGGAGAGCATAACACTGTGGATTGTGGATCCCATAGAGTGTACATGTAGGAAAGTAAATAGATATTCCCACAAATTATGATGCTCTTCGTCTCCCAATGCTCGTGTACAGAGAAATAAAGGAGGAAGGAGTGGAGGGAGAGGATGAGGATGAAACGAATAAACGAAAGGAAATCAAGGCTAAAATACAATCATCCTGTATATACATTATTATAATATTCTAATAACACATATATTTCCGTACTAAGAGCTCTAGCATCTCATTTTCCCTCCCGTCATCGCCCTACTTACTTCCTAGTAGTGGTCGTCTTTCATTACCCATCTCCACACTCCATTCCTCATTTCTACTAATGACTCTCTCTTTCTCCTGCAGCCTCTACTCTCTCCTAAATCTTATTTTTCTGCCTCCATTTCAATCCCAAATGAATCTCAAATATCGAATCTCCTCACTTTCCTCCTCCGCGAGTGAGTCTCTGTGGCCGTAGATAGTATTTATTATACAGTAAGTAAAGAGTCACATGAACCTACACATCCCTTTAAAACTTTAAATACGATTACTTAGGCTTTTACTTCACGTCATCTTGGAAGGCTTGAGTCGTAAAATGTGCACTTAGAATTTAAAATACTGCCACAGTCAGAAACACTACAAACAGCCATAATACCAATCTATATTGCATTTAGGTACTCATGTTTTGGCTACAAATAGTTTTATCGAAAATATTTACAACGAAAACACCCTCCAATGGAAAAGTTTGGTAAGAATAACACTGGTAGATAAAATGTTTTTGTTTCCCTGCTTAAAAGCACCTTAGTTAAAAATCGCCGCAATATAATTCGTTGTCATTTATCGTGTAAATGGTAAAGATTGGAAAAAGGGAATTCATTAAAAAAAAATATAGATATATTATTTATATGGCTAAAAATATTTAATTTATTGAGACCACTGTACTACCCCTATACCGCTCACTCACTCAGTCAATGTCAGTTGTGTAAAAAATGTTCAATAATTAAGATATTAAATGTATTTACAATCCCCATTTAAATTCCCTCTACAAATTATCGCTCTTTCAAAAAGACACAAAAAGAGGGAAGAAAGGAGATAAGGATAGAATTTGTAATCACAAATGAGATCTTCTTCATTGACTTATTATAAACATTGCATGTTGTTTACATTCAACATACTTTCTAATCTGATCGGGGTGCTTAAAATTTTTAGTTGCTTGAGGGCAATGAAAATTTTATATGTACTCGCGTCGAACTTGACTGGATCCTATAATATGGCATCATGCATTTTCCATGTAAACTATGCGCGTAAGTACATGCGTTTAGTACACTCTCCTCCTGCCACTGCCCTCTTTGACTGTACTGTAAATGGAGAGTGTAGTGAGTGGTGGATGGAGCGGGATGGATTGATGGATGGATGAATGGTGGAAGCACGATGTGGAAGCCGAAGTCGATGGGGTGGCTCTGGTTGCATGTATTTTAAATCAAAATATCAAAAGTTTAACTTTGAAGTTGCCGTATGTACGAATGATTATTGACTTGTATGTGTACTTTATTGCTAAGCTGTCATTTTAGTTTTCGGTGTCAAATACACGTAGATAAACACAAGTGATAACGTGAGATAACGTCTGCTCTGTCTATGTCTCTGCACTGGCTAAATGCACTGGCGGTATGGGCACTGCACGATCCTCCACAGTCCTATACATACATGACGTATACTACAAGTATTTCTCTGCCTACATGCACAGAAACGAGGACGACGCGAGTCGGTCTCACTCAGACAGAATAGAACCTGTCACCGGAGGAGAGGAAGGAAATTTGTCCAGATGGAAATGGAGTTAGTTGAGGAGAAGGGAAAAGGGACGAGGAGGACGCGGGGAAAAGAAAAGATTTGAGGATTTACTGCATACACATGACCTGGCTGAGACTGATGAGGGTCGACTGAATTGCAAGTTGCGGATGTTGACAAGATGAAGACAATCAGGAAAAGTCAAGAGTAATATTTATCAGTTGAGTGGTTTGATGCACATCATTCTGACGACGAGGAGAAGGAGGACGCCACAGAAACTGTTGAGCTGTTTTCGAGCGAGAGAGTAGAATTGTTATGTGTGGATATAAAGTTGCACAATCTATTTGAGTCTGTACAGTTTACTCAGGACTTGACTTGAATTTCAGTTTTGACTCCACTCCCGCGAGAGTCACAGAATTAAAAGAAAAAAAAGGATAGGCGTCGCAAAAAAAATCTGGATGGCGATAATAATATGAACTCTTGAAAATATTATAGGAAACACGTTTGAAAGAAAGCCTTCAATCTGTCTGAAAAATATTGGGATAGAAAAAAGTGTATGTTTGTAAGTGTGTCTGTGTGTGTGTGTAAAAGGGAAGGAGGTTGGATTAATATTCAGTGGATTTATTGCCACCAATTTGAGGAGACAATGGTGAAGGGGAGATGTATGAATGTGTAAGTAGTTATGTAAGTGGAGTAAGTGGATTTTCAGTATTTCAGCATTTCAGCCGAAGTTTAGTTGGTTGGTTGGTTGGTGAGTTAGTTGGATGGAAAATGCCATATAGTGAAAGAGACAGGAGAGGCACATGAATGCAATTTTTGTGGGAATGTTGAATGAGCGAGAAAGAGATGGATAGAAATGGAGAGATACAGAGAGAGAGAGAGAGAGAGATAGAAGAAGAGTTGAAGAGAATAAAAAACGAGTTCTTTGTACAACAATTCAGATTCATCGTAAGTCACGCTCGAGAGCACTCTCCTTGCATCATAATGTTGACATTTTACAGGGAACTGTATTAATTTTCCCGAGGGGAACATCGTCTTTTTTCCATCACGTTATAACCTTATGTCATATTCAATCTGACTCGCTTTGGAAAAGATAATAATTATTCGAAAAACACCAGAGTAGAACATGGAACATTCCATCCGTCCAAACTCGGCTCATTCCAAAGTAATAATAATAACGTAATGTACACCAAGCCCCTTTTCCTATACCATTTCAGTTTAGCCCTTCCACCACTCGTCCACACACACATCCATCCACAGCACTAATAGTACCTTACATACATAAGGCATCGAGCCAGACAGAGTTAGAAATTAGAAATCAACTTACTAGTTAGGCTATAATATGCTTCCTATACTATACTATGCACATCTACAACAACACCAAGCACGACCAAGACCCAGGCCGAGGCCGAGGCTTATGCTCACATTAAAGAAGCGTCAACTTTTTAGCTTTACTTTTGTCTGTTCTTCTCTCTCTCGCTCTCTATTCTGTCTGTCTTTTGACTCTCACTCCTTTCCTTCCTATCCAAAAATCTAGGGAAATGAAAAGGAATCTACTACTCCCAACTCGATACTACACACACATTATTCCTGTGTAATAAATACGAAAATTATACTCCATAGTTTCCACAGTCTACACTTATTGTACACACGTATATTACATTAATTGTGGACGTACAAGTCTCACTTTGACTTGATAAATACTGGAGTGTAAAATACTCTTAGTTTTTTTCTTTCCCTTTTTTTTCCTTTTACTTTTTTCTTTTTTTTTAGTTTGAGGGTGGATGTGGATTTGGATTTGGATGTGGATATGTGTTAAACATGAGAGAGTCGATTAGCTAGATTCCTCTGTTCTGTTTAGCTGATGAACTTACATAGGTATCCATACGTAGGTAATAATAATATATCGCGTGCTCCTCATTCCTTCCAACAACAACATTGAAATCATATGAAAATTATGACAGGAATAACACAACAACAGGTTCTCCCTTTTTATCTCATTTCGTCTCACTAGCATTCGTATTCTGTATGTATCTCACTCCCTTCACAATCATACAACTGCCTACCTCCCTCCTCTCCACACCAACTCAATAAAGATTATCCGTAGCAGAGTCACAAATGTGTGGAATCCAAAAGAAAAATCAAACCTTCTTCGTCATCCTGACGTAATTTCTTTTGTGGACCACACGACCAAGACCAAAAACCCCCAAAACAAGAAGAAGACGAATGGCCGTCAGACTCAGATGTACCATGCTACTAGACTTAGACAGCGCTTTAAGGAGTCATGATAATAATGGTAAGAGTGCTACAGGTACAGAATACAGATGGAGATATGGCTGACGGGATGCATATATGAATTTTAGCATTATCATGGAATGCAAATGCAGTCTCAAATGACTATGCATGTAGCGTAGTCGGAGTCGTTGCCGTAGTAGAGGAGATAGTACAGTGGGAAGAATGATATGTATTCTCAGAGAGAGAGACTGCAAATAATCTCCAGTTTTTTCCTGTTTATTTTGAATCTCTTATTGGACAGAGAGAGGCTGTTAAGTGTGTGTGTGTGTAGTTGGTGTGTTGGGAGTTGAGCGTTGGACTTGGACTGGGAATGAGTTGCTGCAGCAGTCAACTCAACTGTCAAATCACCTCGAGAGCCATCATCATCATTTCAATCATTTGCATTTTGCATTTATTTTCTGTAATTTCCATTTACACCAATCCTCGCCTCCTGAACATGTCCACCGGCATTTTTTCATTCCGTCTCATTCCATTTCATTTGCGCTCCTGTCACAATCACACCCACCAATATCCCTGACGAGTCCAGTTCTGTAGACCATCAGAGTCACGGAGTGGCGGAGAGTGGACGAGACGACTGAGACAGAGCCACCATGTCATGCAGGAGGAAAGCTCAAGAAAAGTATAAGGAGCGAGGAGAGACTGTAAGCAAATGAGAATATGAGAGAACTGCCAATTACGAGGCCCGTCCATAATGACTCGTAGAGGTGGACGTGAAGTCATTGGATTCTATGCTACATGGACTCCGTGCAGAGACTTTTCCTTCCTCCACAGTTCCTCCAACTTGTGGGTATAACTATGGACACTCTCCACCTCCACCCCACACGTATGCACAGATCTACACCTACATTTATTTTTCAGATGAGGCTCTGGGGTTGTATCCTCACATAAGTAGGTAGGTACGTATCCACTCGCATGGGGGAATGCATGGATATAGGTGTGAGGATGTAAATAAAGGTGGTAGACGCTTCTACGACAGGGATGTGTGTGTGTATCTCTGTGAGAGTGTAGCGTGAAATAAGAAGAGCACAGTGGAAAGAGAGAACCACTCAAGGATTGCCTTCTTAATTATTTCACTTAATTTTCATTTCTCTGTTTTATCTCCAATCTTGGTAAGGATAGAATCTTCAACTATGTAGTCGGACTAATTTTCTTTCTTGAAATGATACTCCTCTTCTCCAACTGTGATAATTGTCTGCTTGGAATCTTACGAGGTGATTCTCAACTTTTAATTCTTATCCATGCTCCACTTAAAACAATCATTTCCCTTTTCCTTCCATTCCCTCCCGTTCAGTGCAGTTGAGCAATCAGCTGTTGACATGAGCTCAATTATTCTTCTCTTTTCCACGACCGCTTCTCCTTCCTTCCCACTCCCCTCCCCATCTCCACTTTACATCATCTTGTATGCATAAAACCCTTCATTTAATATTAACTAAAGCAAACCAATACCAATACTATGCTCATCTTTTTCAGCAAAATCACCTCACATCACACGGTATATGTATGTTCATGCCCATATCTATACCTAGACCATATCTACATTTCCTACTCACAATGTGTTTGGTGCTGCCTATCATCGTCGCTCCTGCTACTTGGCACTCTACCCTATACGCTCAACCTTAAACCTTGGGCTAGGGTTCAGAGCACAATTCTCGTCATCGTCATCTTCTACACTTTATAGTACCGGCACGCCAGCACCTATCTATTGTGATGTAGCAATGCTCACACAGGCTCAGGCACACTGGCTCAGCGGTCGAGAGAGAGAGAGCTAGAGAGACTGGGAATAAGAGTGACTTGGGTAAAGACGAAGGGCCATGGAATGACAGTGTAGAGCTAGAATTCCACATTTATGTGAATACTTGAAAGTTATACAGCGTGGCATGTACATGGCATGAATATAGGTGTGGATAGGATGTAGATTCAAAAAGGGCTATCAGAAGTAATCTCTACCTACAGCTCAGGATTTCAACGGACTGACGATGAGTGTGAGTGTGGCTAAAGTTTCTTCCAGCCGTGAGATGCATAGGGAGATTAAGTGAGTGGAAATGAGTCATGAGAGAATAGGAAGAGGCACCTGATTGACTTTTTAGTATCGGGATATGTTTTAACAAAGTTGTGTGTGTTACTTGGTGAAATAAGATGTGTGTATTGGTGAGGAGAAGAACCGCTTTTATTTTAAGCTGTTATGGATACTTAGAAAGGAGTTAAAAAGGAATAGGACTCTGCTGCACTCCCCGAGAACCCAAACACCGCCACACTCCATATTCATGCAATAGTCAAGCATGAGAAAAACAAATGTGATGAGTCTAAGACCCCCAATTGGGAAAGATGGAACATGGGAAGTGTATAATTCTACACACAAATGGAGGGAAGCGACAAAGTAGCTGACGAATAAGTTTCCTCATCATTTTTTCCTCCGCTTCTCCTTTTCTCTCTCTCTCACTCATTTTTTTCCATCTCTCCATCTCTATCTGTGTTTGAGGAAGAGACGAACTGTATGTGCAGACGGAGAGAGAGAGAGACTGAACTCATCGGATGAAGTTTCTGATAATTGTTTGGAAACAAAACTTTGTCGGGCTGTATGGATTATATTTTGCAAGAGGAGATACATGGATGGGCACACAACTGTTTTTGAAGGAACTAATCTGTTTTGACAATTTACTTTTCTTTTGTGAAATTGCCAAGTTCATGTGAGGCGCGGAGGGAAGAAAAACTTTAAAAAATAACAATGAGGAAGGAAAGAGATTAGAAAGGAGTTGAGTTGAGTCGACTCCGAGACTCCACTCCGCTCTCACACGTTCCACATACATCTATATAATATTCTCGGGTTATAATGAATGGAACAGGATGATCCCATCAGCACAAGAGATTAAATGGCTGTCCTGGGGGAACGGTGAAATAATCGCAAAATACCATTTCATGTGTACATGTCTGTCTGTCTGCCTCCATGGAGGAAGAAGGTCCTGGCTCTCGTCTTCCTTTCCCGTACGACTGCTACCTACCTCCCGTATATATAGTTCCCTTCACGGATAAACACACGTAGATTGGGACAACTTTCATTTTTTCCCCTCAAAAGACCCAGCCACTCTTTTTATGCATATTTTTCAAAATAGGAGTCCACTATATAGCAGTCTCTATAACCTGATTACTATCCGACTCTGGCTCATTTCCTATTTAAGGAAGACAAACATACACACATACATAGACTTTCTTTCCCTTTGTTTCTTTCAATGCTCTTTTCTCGAGATGGAATTGTCTCTGTTTGGTTGGTTGCTTAGTTGACTGTGCCTCTTTGTTTGTCTTCTCAATTCATTTAGTGAGAACATGTATAGTTTAGTTTCTAGTTTCTACACGTTTCCCTTCCGTCTCAGTGGTGACCGCCGCAGCTTCGGCGTGAAGCGTCAAGAGTTGTATAAGAAAAGCGACAAATTCCACCAATCCCAATCCCAAAACTAACACCAACAACATCAGCAGCAGCACCCCGAAAAAAACACCCTCCAAAAAAAAATGTGTATACCCTCATCGTTTTAAGCTAATATTATGCAAAAAAAGAAGTAGAAAATAATATGTATAATCAAATGTAGGATGGCGGTACTCTGCTCATATGATTACGACTCAAGTAGTTTACACCAGGTCCATGTGGACCTTAGAATAGACATATGGGAAACAATTCAAAGTACTTGTAAAAGTCTGTCTGCTCTCGCTCAGTTGACTATATCATACATATCTGGATCATATCATAGGAATGAGGACGACCGAGACGAGGACGACTACTACACGCGAGTTCTGGAGGCAAGGAGCCAACCACCATAACAAGAAATGTACCATCACAAATACACATTTTCCATTTGTAATAACATTCACTCATCCCTGTAAATACCACTATAAAGTTAACAACCTTATGCATATCTAAGCAAATCCGATTCTTTTTCCAGATCATCATAAACACATGCACTTCTCCTCCGTATTACCCTCGTCTCATAGCTTTTGATTAACTCTGTAACCTCCAACTTCAACTCTGGAGGTTCTACTAGGGCAAAAGAGCGGAAGGAAAGTGTGTGTGTATGAAGTCCCTATAGATATACTGCACTCTACTCAACTCAGCCATATGAGGACCGAGCTCACATGAGATCGCTTATATCCATACAAATCCCTCCTTTTCACACACACACACACACACACACACACACACAGCCAAACTTTTATAGAGGTATCTCATTTTCACCAGGAAAAAAAGTCCTACCTATAAAGAAAGCGAGATGTTTTTAAGAGAGAGAGAGAGAGAAAAGGACGGCGTAGACTTGTAGACTTTATGCAAAACCAGAGTGGGAATATCTAATACTAACACTAGCATACATATACATTTCCACGCATGAAGATTATACATTACATAGGCACTATTCCTCCTGCTACTTACTTCCAAGCCGCTCGCTCTCCTTTTTTTTGTATGTTTTGATATTCATATGGATTTTGTACATAAGTATAAGTCTCATTTCATGCCAATGTATAAATTCCCCCTGTTTTACAAAATCTCATCCAAGTTCCATTATCTCTTTTACCCACGACTGTACTCTCCATAAAAATAAATAAATGCAAAATACATTTCATCCACACAAACTCAACTTCATTTTTAACCGCAGACCCAATTCAAATTTATCCCTTGGCTCTATGTCCTCTCTCTCTCCACTCACTCACTCACTCACTCACTCCCATAAACATATGTATAGGTAGGGTCCTATGCATATACTCCCAAGCCATCCACACAAACACACTCACAAATGTATAAAATTCCTTTTGTATTTGCCACAGTTCAAATTTGAATTCCTCTGTGTGAGCACGGCTCATTGCTAGAAAATCCTTCTTTTTTAACCCTAAATTGCTTCCACTTACAATAACTATAGGAGGTACTTTCTCCATCTCATTCCCTAACTAAATGCAAATGAAAATCAACACACACACATCACTCGCACACACACACACAAACTCAATCAAATAAAGAAGGGTGAAAAAATTTGAATAATAATAACTTTGTAAAGGTCGACATAATTAAGCCATTATCATTATTAGAATTAAAAATGAGTACAAGAGAAATTAGTTGAGAGATCTTCTAATCGTTGTAGTCGTTTTTTTCTGCACTTATAAAATCATCCCCCACCACCACTACTCTTGAGCTTTTGTACATAATTACCATATGAGGAAAAATGATAATTAAATGAACCCTTTTAGCATCTCAAGGGTGTCTTTTTTTGTAGGGAGAGAAAAAAAATACAAGACCCTATACTTTACCATTTACGCCAGCTAATTAAGAAGTTTGTCACTATATAGGAAATCAAATACCTACCTAAATGTTCCACTTACACAATCGGGAGAGACGCATATGGCATATGGTAGGTTAGCTATACTTACCTACCTATATGCACATACTTTTGTAATGGGAGGGAAGGACGGATTTGTTTGAGCCTACAAATTATTCCATGTTAAATACTGCATGAAATAAATTATTATTATAAGGGAAGCCGTATATACTTAAAAATAGAATGGACAGTAAGACTCTGGGCTCTCTCTCTTCTTCTCTCTCTACTCTGAACTCTGATGTCGCTCGACGACGACGACGACGACGTTGGGAGCCACAAAAGAAAACGAAGTCGGTGGGTAAAAATGTTTTCAGTTAAAAAATGAGTATAATTTTACATAACTGTAGGCGTAAAGATATGCTGTAGGATAAGAGTTAGATGAGCAATTGAGTTGGGTGAGGTCGGGTGGTGGTGGTGGTGGTGGTGATGGTAGAGCTGGTAGTTGCCTTAAAAGCTAAAATATACAGATATATGTAATAATACAAGTAATCTTCTTTTTTCTATGTGTGTCTATTACACTTTTCCAAATGGGCAGTTCCATATTACGTTTGTAATCTCCGTACATTCTACTCAAGTGAATGCTTGTAGTAGCTGTTGTTGTTGTGCCCCTACATATAGAGCAAAGAGGAAGAGATGATGGGCATGAGACACACACACACACACAAAATACATGTAGCTGATAGACGGCTTGAAATGGTGATGATGATAGTTGTGGTGCTTATTTAAGGAACCATTGCACTATGCCTATGTTTTTCCCCTTTACCTCTTGTTCCCTGCACTGTGTTTTCCAGCAGATATGAACGTCTACAGGTAGGCTGCCTGTCAGAGCAATAAATTTGTTGACGCAAGTAAAATTATATAAGAAAATGATGCTTATTTTCTCAGATGAAATGTTCGGTTTGCCTGGAATGATTAGAGTTATTAGCAATTTGGGCGATTTAAAGAGTCAAGGAGAGGGAATACAGATAGAGGAATGGGTCGACTAGAGAGAGAGAGAGGTAAACATGATGGGTGCCCAAAGAGAATCATTCTGTTGACTTGACTTAAGTTGACTTGGCGTACTTATACTCTCGAATAGTAGATATATACTCTTGTTTCTCTACACACAGATTTTTCGAGTGGATGCATATGCATCTCTATATACATGGACAAAGAAGGTAAGTAAGTACCTGACTGCCCTGGTATGTGTGATATCTGGAGAATGACGCACAGTACAGACGGAGGCAAGAGGGACGGTTGTATCTCGATCTCGACCCAGCTCCTTACAGATGTAGGCACAGGTATAGGTACAGGACCGGACTAATACGTGCTCAGATCGTCGTCGCTTAAGATGGGTGAGTTGAGCTGAGCACTAAGTACTACAAGCTGAAACTGACTGAGGGCAGGGAGGGAGGGAAGGAAGCAGGCGAGCAGGCAGGCCAAGAATCTTAAAATGAAGGAGAAGGGAATAAATATCAAAGAGACTTACAGAGTTTTAAGAGCATGTTTGATCCGCCTTTGAATGAAGGGCACCTTTATTTCCAAATCGAAAATTACTGTAATCATTCATTTCAAGTTGAAATTTCCTCACTGCCTTGATGATATGTTTCGGCTTTGCCTGCCTTCTTTTCATTTTCAACTCCGTCCCCACAACAACCATTGTTTTCCATCTTATCTCATTTCTTTCTACTTTTCTCAGCTTTTATTTTATTTTTTTTTGTATTTTGGCTTGTGCACCCACAAACAACATACGTCGAGGTAAAAACACAGAAACTCTACATGTCTATTACCCATTACTCCCATTACTTACGTTACTCCAAAACTACACACAGTGCAGATAGATTATATTATTTCACATATAAAGCCATTCGTCCAGTCAACTTCTTGAAAGTTAAACTAATTCGAAAAGCTCTTTTAAGCCAGGACCAGCACCATTCCCGTCCTGTATCTCACTCTCCACTACTCGTGGATATACGTGCGTATCTGTCTGCTGCATACCTGACCAGGGAGACCCATAATATCCCCATAGGTACCTACCTACCTATATTATACTCATCGTCACTCGGGATAATAATGCATCGAGCCTCATCCTAAGTACTGTGGGTATAAAATCCGAACCCACCTGCCCTTATACAATTATTACAATTAATAAGAATTTCCGCATGGGTCGTGGTCTGCATCGCTAATTATGAATCTTCCATTTCCATTAATATAAAATTGGAAAATCCTATCAAATTCATCTGTACTGTAATTTCTCCTTCGATTATGATTACTTTTTACCTTTTAATTCAAACTTTTTCCGAGGAGACACACAGATGAGAAAAGTCATAATATCTTTTAAGTTTAGTAGTTAGACAGATAGTGGATTCATAAGGAACACACTTGACTCTATAGTTTTTTTCTTTCCCAGTCATGACGTTACATCAAACGCGACGAGACTCTAATGGCAAAGCTTTGTGCATCATGAATTCGAATTCAAATTCACATTACCATGCAAACTACATCTCATTGGACATGCAGAGAAGAGGAATAAAAAAAAAGCCTACAGCAGAGGAGATGAGAGAAGAGGATCCTATCCACTCACCACCACACAGAACAGAGACCAGCAAGAAATGAAAAGTAAGTATTCTCTCAAGTTCTTATGTCTTGTTCAAGTTGGACTTTGAGAGGTTTGTCTCGTCTAGTGGAGTGCAGTGTTGAGGAGGTGAAGCGTGTGGGTCTATATTGAGATGAGCTTCGGAATGGGATATGATAGCGTCTGTGACAGAATGATTCCTCACTCATTCCTCTGTATTCCCTACAATACATCCATCCATACATGGACGTTTTCTGTGAGAACAACTTTGACGTCATCCGTGGAATGAGAGTCAGCTCATCTGCAAGTACAGCTCAAGACTCAGAGCGACGACCACCAACATTCAGCCAGCCTCATCAAAATCCTTATGAGACTTGGAGCCGAGCACAGGCCTCTCAACACCGTCCTTTCCCATCCCGACTTCAAGTCCACAGAGTGTCTACGTAAGCCTGTTTTCGTCTTCGTTTTTGGGGACGTTTAGTGTGGGTGCTGTTAGTTACTGTGTAAAGTATCGGCTTGGTTACTCACAAGCCTCGTGGTCGCAGCCGTACCTACCTTACTACCTACCTCCATGGATTCAAATGGGAAGGCAGCAGTAGTAGTAGTAGTAGTAGTAGTAGTAGTGGGCCTTGTTGGGTAGTGTAGAATCCCTATCGTACCCATCTATACATTCCACAATTCCACACTCAAGAGCAGCTCAAGAAGATCTCAAAAGCCGGAATATTATATGCATGGCATGGCTTGTATGTACATAGACGAGACAAACTCTGCAGACTTACACTCCTGACGTCCCGTTTATTGGGAAACCTCCTCCGTCTTCCATTTGAATTGTAAATTATGACCTGGACTGTCTCTTAACTAATTATTACTTCTCTATTTTGATATATAATGCTCATAAAATTTAATGTAATTGTACAGGGTAAGTTTGACTAAACACACAAACTCTCTCGGCTCATTCCTTGATTGTATTGTGTGGATGTGAGTGGAGTGTGTAGTTTGTTGTGAGAAGTCGACTTTGGTTTCGCCGTCCCATAAGGCAGTCCTTGTATTGTCTTCAGATTCAGAGTGAGTATAGATTTTGAGCATAACTACAATAATTATTAACCATTCTGTCGCGACTCTTGGTAAATGTGTCCATGTGCGTTCCACTCTCCCATTTGCATGCCGCATTGCATTCCCTTTTACACTTAAATCTTAAATACACTCACATTATTTTATGCAGTTACTCCGCGTATCTCTCTCTCCTCTCTCTCTCTTATCTTCTTGGAGTAATAAGCCCCAGTCACAAAACATTCGCACTATTCTTGTACAGGGACCCCCACCCCGCGCCCCCCTTCCCAAAATTAAAGGTAGAATGATGTAGAAAGGCAAAGGAAAGAGGACGCATATAGGAGGCAAGAGACGGAGACGGAGACGGAGGAACGGCGAAAAGGAGCGGAATGATTCAAATACCAAAGCTGTGCATAATCTAAGCACTTTTGGAATCTCTCGTTTCCTCAGTTTATTGGTACTAAGATATGAATTTACGAAATGAAATACTATTATCGTCCTCCATGACTATAGGAACTAAGAACTTGAGAATAAAGGCGATTACCATTCCATCAAATAATTATCAATATAGTTTCTCAAATATGAATTCATGAATTTAATAATATACATACTCGGCTGCCATGAAAAAGAAGGAGAGGAAGCTGGGAGCTGAGCGCTGCGGCTATGGGAAGGAGAGACGCTGTAAAATATACATGTTCCAAGAATTTTCTTTGGAAAATTCCAATTTCAGTTCCACTTAAAACATGAGGAGACCAAGAGAATAGAATAGAATAAAAGAGTAGCGAGTGAGCCTCTGCTCATACTATGCCCAGAGTCGGAGAGAATATATAGTGGGTATATAGAGGGAGTAATATTCACGAGATATAAAACAGGAACAAGTGGAACAACCTTATGCTCCTTCAACTAATCCAATCCAAACCAAACCAATCCAGTCCGACGTCCAAAATCCAAATCCAACATCCAACCAATCCATATACATGCATCCAGACACAACAGAACGACCACTCACTACATGTTTGAATCAAAATCATATTACGAAAACACCAAACCTTAATAACAGTAATAATCCCCATAAAATAAATTTATAACTGACTATATTAATCGCAACTACTCCCAGAAACAAATCACGATTCCATTCATCTCATGAACATTAGCATGACATAAACATTTGAATTGCCTATCAGCTACACAACTTGTGTAAGATGTTATGCACTATCTAGATTTAGTTTATTGTAAAATACTCACGACTGACAGTATTTTATCTTTATTCCTCTCTCTCTCTAATATCTTTTTTGTTTTATTCTTTGTGTTGTTTTCGTTTCGCTCTAACGAGAATGGTTAATGGAATGGGATCATAATATTAGAGAGAGAGAGAGGGAGAAGGGCAAAAAAGAGAGAGAAGAATACTAGAATTTGGAAATGGAGATATCAACAGATTATTGATTCAGGTAAATTGTAGCCCATCCATTTCATAAGTATAACTTAACATGATTTGACTGGGACTGGGACTCAAAAACCTGCATGACTGACAGTCAAAGAGTTTGTTAAGGAGCAGAGGTGAAGATGTTGTCAGTGTTTACGATGATAGGTAAGGTATGCCACTTGCCGCTTCTCTCCTTGCTCTTGGTCATCCCTACCTACCTCCCTATCTACCTACCTACCTCCAAGTATTACTTTTTACTCCTCCAAGAAACAAGAAAACCTTAGAATTTTTGAGAGAAAAAGAAACTGACTAACGATGAGAAAATGCCATTGACATTGCTCTATACTTATTAAATATAAGTTTAATTTCACTACTTTCGTGTCGGGTAGAACGTCGACCCGAAGCGATCTGTTAAAAAACAAAAGGCCGTGTGCTAGGTCACATGCTACATGGTGGAGGCTACATACAGTTTAGGAGCATATAGACAGAATACGCTATACACCAGGGAGTAGTAGGTGTACTTACAACAAATATAGGAACTTGCCTACATATGGAATATGGCCTAACACATACGGAGCAGCACCTATCTCTAAGCTTGAGTTTGGACTTTGTGTGGTTGCGAGTGTGAAGGATCAAAGAGGAAGAGCGAATAGACCTGAGGCCAACATGGAGGTTGAACCGTATGGGTTGGCGGAGGAGTCCGTAGTCCAAGTCGAGTAAAAGTGGAGATGCACATAGATAGATGAAGGAACAGGGAAGAGCATGGATTTCTTGAAAGGCAGAGTAGGATTAAAATGGAGTATGAGAAAATGTCAAGATTTTATATATTATTATGATAGAGCATACGGAAATGATAATATGTTCAAGAGATTCCCATTTTTGGATAATTTTCTAGCATCATAAATCTGTATGGAAGAAAAGGGATTTTTTTGGGTGGTGGTGGCAATAATTATATCTGTGTGTAGTATTGTTACGAGGATTTACTAGTTGAGGAAACAAGTCAAGTTCAGTCAAGACTGGAGACTAGAAGAGAAGCTTGAGGAATCCAGAATATAAGGGAAAGAGAGGGAAATACAGGGGAAAATACGTAAAGCGATAGGAGAGTAGTATAGGGTGTAATTGTAATTGTCTGTCTCTCAAATGTTTCTGGAGCTATACAGAAAGATACAGATACTTCCACACTCCGATGCTGTGCGGCATCCACTTCAGTTAACTTTACTCAGTCAAGTTTCAAATATTTAAAAAATAAAAGAAAGATAAAGATAAGCCAGCAGGCCAACTCTTAACTGACTAAACTGACTGCTCCTATTCCATCGTATATTTATAATTTTTCCCCATCTCTCTCTCTCTTTCATATATGATAAATAAAAGAAGGGAATCGTCGAACCGGCAACCGACCCGTTCAGAAGGACAGGTTAAAATATCCAAGTTAAAAAATTGAGGTAGCCTAATAACATAATGGTACCGTGGCAAGAATAAAGCATTATAATTTACTACTATGTACTCTCCACCACCACCATGTCTAGTCAACATCAAGACACAATGCATCTCTGAGGAGGAGATTGAAGAGAGGAGAGAAAAAACTTTTGAGATATGTTGTATTTAATTTTTACGAAGGAAATTACTTTGGGAAAATCTAAAATTTGGATCTATACAGGGACGATTTTTCTTCGCTGTGACGCTCATTACACTCATGTATGTACCCATAAGGACACATGTGCGCCTCTAGTCTGTGCAGTACATGTGGCTACCTACGCTACTTATGTATTTTCTCTACCTAGTCTACACGTATGCCTCCTCCTCCTTCTTCTTCGTCGCCTTCCTCTTCGGGACCCTCTCCTTCAGTCCACATATGCACACACACACGTAGAGTGGTAAGGAACGGAGGCACATTTGAGAGGAATATATATGTGAAAGTACAAACACACAATTGGAAGCAGAAAGAGCGGTGTAGTGTGCTGTATGTGGAGGGCTGGTTGAGAGGAAAAACTACACGGGCCCAGCTCTCAATATATTTGGGCTGAGGAGTGCGGAGTAGCGAGAGAGAAATAATTTCTCTTCTCCAACTCATGCACTCACTCACTCTTCCTGGCTTGAATCAAAAATGGAATGCAAAAACAATTTGGACCGTGTCAACCATAGCAAACTTCATTTTTCATCCTCACAAGAAAAACTCTCACAATCCCGGGGAAAAACATTTGAGAAAATAGGAAAAGTTCAAAGCTCCACTTACATTCATACGGACTTGATAGCATGCCTCTCTATTTACATTCGCAATGGAAGCGGAACGGAAGGAAAGATGGAAACACGTCGTGACCATTTGGCCCCGCCAACTAGTCAACAAGTGACCGTCTCATACGATGTAGACTCGCCTCATATGGAAACTCCGTCATCCCCAGCCGATATCGTATAAAATGTAACCTACAAATATTCCAGACATGTGTATCTACAAACATACAGAGATGCCTATACCTACCTATGTAGAGTGCAGGCTGCACTGGGAATTTGTATGTGGGAGGGAGTAGATACGTACTACACTATACATACCCCTGCTCCCACTCCCTCCCTCCCTTCTATTTAAGCTCATAAAATAGCGTTGGGAATAGCGCTGATAGTATCACAGGACAAGCATCTAATCCTCAACACCAAACACCCACCACCCTCACTCAATATTCCTGTACATATACACGCATTTATATCCTCGTAAAAATCTCTACACGCATCATAATAGTACCTGCTACTCTTCTCCATGCTGTTCCACCTCTACCTAACATAATATACCTACATCACTCCCTACCTATACCTACTACTTTGTATGAGTAAGACACGGACCCGGTCACAGGCAATTTTTTACATTGATTGTACCTATGCCTTTCCTACTATAATTATATGTAAGAGATATATTATGTAGGTAGATACAGGCGTATACATATTGTGTAGTATTCGTTCTGAAATATTATTATATATTTGTCAAATGACTCGTGCTTTTTATGATTGCGGAGGAAATTAGTTTACACGTTCATGGAGGTAATTATAGATGATTGTGGAATCCAATTCACGTTCATTTGTTTCATGTTTCCGGAACAAATCACTATCACTTAATTTGTAGGGGAATCAAAAAGGATGTTTACCATGTAGTTACTTGGTTAGCTATAGGTAGGAAAGGGTCCTACAGTCCTACCTACCTACTTTTATTTATCGGCATGATGAATCCCCAGCCCTGCTGCGTCCTACACTATACATGTACTAGGTACCTTTCCAGTCAATTAATTAAAGTTAAATAGAGTTATAATATAGTAATTAGTTGCTTGTGGAGCCAAATTCTGCACTATCTCAAATTGCATTACCTTTAGTATATAAAATAAAAACTCAGCTTATTCTTACCCTACCAATTATTACAATGGTCACTGGAAATATACAAATATGTAATACATATAGAAAAGCATGAGCATTTACGTAGGAAAATTGTAACATTTTTCAAAGGCAATAAAATTAATATGTCAATAAAAAAATCCGCACACAATTTATATCGATGGCTTGGGATTCAGAAAAAAAATTGTTGAAATAAATCATTTGGAAGATGAATTCCAATCTTTGTAGGTATACGACTTGGTCTACAACTCCGACTACGACTGGGTACTCAAAGGACTGGGTCGATATTGATACGGGGTGACGGAGGAAAACTATGTATCATATAAAACTATATATTCACAGTGTATATATAGATGGGTAAATGGTAATAGGGTAGCTTTTTCTATATTAAATTCCTATCACATCAAAATGTTTGGATATTTCCGTGCAACTTGATGTTTTAGCTCAGCACGTTACGTATACAAACATTTATCACTCGAGAGTGACATAATGCACCCTTCTGAGTCCTGTACAGTCTGAACATTTTTTTAAGTACAAGCATATATTATTGCAATATACATAATATGCCATGGCTCACTTTCTAGATCCTCAACGACTGGGAAGAAGAAGGAGAAAAAAAAGAAGAGAGAGAGAACATACGAAAAACTCAAGTTTTTTTTCCTCTGGGCTAATAAACAAAAATCCTATCACCTTACTCATGCTTACCTCCAGAACTTTTGACGCTACACATCTCATTATATATCATCATTGAGGAATGAGGAAAATTGAAGAGAGAGAGAGAGAGAGAGAGAGAGAGAGAGAGAGAGAGAGAGAAAAACCTCGTTTCAGATTGGGATAGCGGAGAGTGAGTGTAATATGACTACAGTAGACAGTAGGTAGCAAGCATAGTAATTTGATGGATAATATAATCTACGGGAACTTAACGGGAGGATAATTTGAGAATTAGTATTTTTAGATTCCAATTCTCATTTTCACACATCATTTTGTTACTCGTTACTTGCCTATTAACCTGTAAGTTGAACGATTTTTTGGGAAATAAAACTTTTCTGTTCAGTGTAGATAGTAGAATGTACCATGTAGAGTGTGTGTGAGATTAAGTGAGATGAGATTACATAGACACGTGGGACGAGAGGGGCCCAAGCTGAAGAGCCCATGTATTTAAGAGGAATAAATGAAGACAAAACAATTACTGCTCCGCTCTATGTAGATATGTGGAGTGCATGTCCCTGTCCCTGTCGTCATCCTGAGATGCAGTTACTACATACATTTACACCCGGATTTCTTACTATCATTACCAGATCTGGGAAGAGGAAGATGAGAAGCAGAATAAAAGATGAAGACGAGAAATTTCCAATAACTCCTCAACACAATTGTAAACTACATTCTACATTCCCCATTTTGACTCTGTTCCTCTCTCTCTCTCTAACTCTCTGTCTCTATATCTTGCACTTTCCTGAAATTTCTAGTTCCTCTTGTGTAAATGTTGGTGGAGTCAAAGTTAGTGGAAGTGAGAGTCAAAAAGGCAGAGGCAGGGAGATCTCTCTGTATATTATATCTCCGTCTGCATTAAGAATAATTTTAACATCATCCATCATGTTGTGTAAACTTTTTCGACTCTTGCCAGCCCGTTTGTTTTTTTGTTATCCAAGTCAAACAGACATTTGATGTTCCACACAACGTACAAACTACACTCACATATACACACACATATAAGACTTTTAGTTTCTCCTTTTCTCTACACATCTCTCTCTCTCTCTCTCTCTCTTGCTCTCCCCCTCAAAACGATCACTTCTTGGTTTGGTCTATTCATCCATCTCGCGAAAAAATCCTTGTTCAATTTTAACCAGAACTATTTTCAACTGTTTTATCCTCACGATTAGTTTCTTTCATTTCCTTGTCACTTTTAGACAACCAGACAATTTGTTTTAAATCTTATATTCAATTAATTTTTTCCATCATCATAACTTTTATGTACATACAACTACTATATATGTGTAGTGCTTTAACTTCCCTTCGGATTTGGATCACTGTATTAAGTATATTATGTATTTACATGTTTATTTCGTTTTTCTGGAAATTCCATTCGTACAAAAAGAGCCTGTGAAGCCTCAATTATTGACAATACACAGGTATTAGTAATGTATGGGATGTCACAGTCACAGTACCTACTTACCTAATGAATGGGATCTATTCAGGACAATAATAATTTTCGGTATCAGGGAAGAAGCGTACGTTCTCTTCTCTGTCTACTATTTGTGGGTCCTGCACTTGTATGTAGGTACACATACCCTTGAAAATTGAAACGGAGGATGGAAGGAAATATAGGTATAGGAACCTATATACAGAATTAAATGGAGACGTGGTAGACCCAGACCCAGGGAATGAACCATAGGAAATTAGCATCAACACCGAAGGGTAACACTGTGTAAAGAGGGAAGTTAATGACTTGGTTTCATTTGAAAATTATGTTTAACATTTATTGTTATTTCCAGTGTGAAGTTGTGAAGAAATGTGGGGAGGGATTTTGAGCGTTATTTAGCATGTGAATCCTTTAATTCCACTAATGGATTTCCAGGAGTAGACGACGACGACGACGACGACGACGGAGAGAGGAAGTCATCGTGTAAGACACGAGGAGGGGACATGGATGTAGTGTAATGTAGTTCCATACGCAGCCATGTGACTGAGCTATACTTCCATGTAGCATTTTAAGAATGATTTCGTTCCATATCTTCCACGTATTATCTTATTACTTTCCCTCTACTCTCGCTGCCTTCCTTTATCTTTTACTCATGGACTTATGGCTCCACTAATCGGAAGATTCCCTCATACTTTTCCTGTATGTGTTCAGTGAGGCATGGAGATGGAATTACACAGAACATTGAGTGCGTACACTTCCTCATCATAATCATGACACATGTAGAATGTAGAGGTCCATTTCCTTGGTGAAAAGTGATAGAGGAGAAAAAGCACATTCAGCCAGACACCATTCCATCATATTCTGAGTCTATTTTATATGCAGGTAATTATTATATTTACATAATATATCCAGACTCGGAAACCACTGAATAATGTAATGGAGGATAAGAGGACTCAAGAAATTGTGGACGGTGCGGTGCGGTGCGGAGACGGAGACAGGGAGACGAGCGGGCGGACGGACGGGGAAGTTCAAAGATTGAAAAATCAATCTTATTTAATTAAAGGTATGATGTTAAACAAACGGAAAGTCACGTAATGTAATATGAATGGGGCTTGGATGAAATCCGAGTGTCAAATGCGTGGGGGAGATAAACCTAATTTTACACGGTATTTTTTCCTCTTTCTCTCTCTCTCTCTTTCTCTTTTACTCCAGACAGGGACCGAGTCTGAGTGGAAATGGAACGAGGAAAATAACCAATCAAAAATTTAAAAAAAATACAAGCCTAAGTCCATATAGGCAGCTACTATGTATTTTCATGGAGGTATATACTGATAGGTAAGGTATGCATTTAAGACAGAGTGAGCGGGTATGAAGAAGGAGCACTCACTCTCCAGATGTGCCCTCACTTGAATCTATCTCTATATAATAATGTATTTATTGACTCCCTTTCCATAGAAATTCAAAGAAATTATGAGTCAGGATACAATCATATATAGATACACTAGATCTATTTTTTACCAATAAAGCCAATAATAGCAGTGTATCATTCTTTGGCATTGTATCGTAGGCTGACGGTACATATACAGTGCTGGAGCAGCTCACACATGTCAAACACTCACTGTTCAACCCAAACCAAAGCAAACCATAATAATGTTATGGTTTTTTGGTTGTTGGCAGTTGGCAGTTGATGGCAGTGTTGGCTTGGCTATGGGATTTTATAGATATGTTAGATGATATACCAGTAGAGAGAAGTTACCCCTTAGAAAAAAAATTATTGACAACTCCAGTGTGAAATACGATCTGAGAGTTAATAAAGGAAGTTCTATTGTTTAGCTCTCACTCATCGTCAGGAGAGAAAGACACTGTCCTTTTGTACATTCTCAAAAGGTGTCACGCAAATAGGGCAAGAAAACATGGGAAGCGATGGTGAGTAGGTGGGTAGGTACCTACATACAATACTGTGGAAGTCAAATATATTATATCTACCCATAATATCGAAGGTATTCCTGTAAATTTTCCCAAATGGCCTCACTGAGGTTGACTGGTATCCGTCGACTTCTCCCCCGACGCTTCTCCCTCAACGTTTCTCTCCGAGACATATCTCCTCCGTCCCGTGTCTCTATCTACCTACTTCTCCTTTGTACTATTTCTCCCCAGCCCCATTTCCCCTCCGTCCCACTTCTCCTCATTTTATTCCTCCTCTGGTACCATTCTAGCCCAAAGTTCTCCCCCGTTTCCGTTTCGGCTTCGACTCAAATAATGGAGGCAGATACTTTACTTACTGGACTTGCGGTCTGATATGTTATGTACCTATGTACCTACCTACTTTACTAAATTAGACGACGTATCACGAGTTTATGTGGCTGCAAGGTGTTGAAACCTTAACAATAAAAATCAATAGTACGCAACAACAAAAGCATTACAGATTTAACTCACTTTATTTAGTGCTAGAATTATTTAGTAAAAAATTAATAAAAACTAATCAGGGAAAATTCTACGATTGAGTAACTAGCAAAACTGCCATCGTATTATGTTCATTATTAGTTTACTCAAAATACCATCAGATATGCGCACAAACTATAGCATTTAAAATACTCAAATCAACATCCAAATAAACTTTCTGAGTAAACAATATGTCAAATAAAAACTTGTAACAAAAAGTAATACCATGAACTAGTAATATTTGTTTTTGCACATTACATACGTTCTGAATATATTTGATGGAACTAAAATTCCTGAAGTATTTGTTTTCATATTTTTTCCATCCAACACAAATCAGTTAACGCACAGAATAAATTTGACTTAATTTTCATGCCATGATTTATTTGAGTCGAAGCTGAAACAGGTGAGAATATTGGGTGGGGGGAAAGGTACCAGAGGAGAAATAAAATATGGCAAAGTGGGGCGGCAACAAAGTGAGGCTGGGGGAGAAAGAGTACAAAGGAGAAGTAGGTAGTAGGAGAAACGGGACGGAGGAGAAATGTCTCGGAGAGAAACGTCGAGGGAGAAGTTTCGGGGGAGAAGTGATCGGGGAGAAGTGCCATAGATTCAGGTTGACTCATGTCCATTCCTATTAGAGTCAATCCTACCTCCAGACCGTCTCTCCTTACCCACGCTCAATTCGGATTATCTAACAGGCTAACAGTAAGAGTTAACTGCACTGCAGGAGAGTACATAGGCCACATACCCAATGGGTAGACGAAGACGAAGGAGCGGAACAGCATAGGGCACAGTGCATGTGAGGGGAACTAATAGACAACATGAAAACACAGCCGCACTCGTCCTACGAAAAATCCCTCCCGGCCTGTCTTATCCCATAACCCTCAACCATGCATTGCATTGATTACCTCACATGCCCCAAATGTGCATAAACTACCTGAGCCCGACCAATATCCCAATAACAATAAATATCTTGATCTTAATATACATTTAATAGGGATAAGCGCTTTTGCTACTCTACTCCAATGTAAACGATACATGGATTGAGGAGTCTTACAAAAAACATGTCAGTATGCGCATAGTCATATGTATCTGGACATTTAAAAAACTTTGAATTTTAGACACTCAGGTTTTGTTACATTTAACAAAAGAGATTGTAATTGACGCTAGTCTGACTTGATAGATACCACTCACCCGTTGGAAAGACAAGGAAGGGAAAACAAACTCAAGAGATACCGATATAGAGCGCTAATACAAATCTCGCCTCACGCACACAAATATATCTATGTGTTGAATTCCCTCAGTCAAGCTTCTACTTCCCAAATAAAAATAAATGTAACTACAACTATAGGTATACGCAACTATAGGTATGCTGTACGTCCCTTATCTCCATCCAGTCATCGAGTCCTCTCCTAGAAAAATAACATTGGAGGCCGTCATGTTTGATGTTTCTCCAATGAGCTCAAAAAAAGGTGGGAATGGGCTAGCAAAAAAAGTTTTATCCGTCATATAAGATTTTGAGAGGAAGAACAGCAGTGGAACAGGAGCAAGACGAGGAGCAATAGTAGTAGTAGTAGTAGTAGCAGTAGCAGTGTGGCAGTATAGTCCTTATCTTGCTTTGTGCAGTTGGTGTGTGGAAGGACCTAACGGTTAAATAATGTGACGCTCTGTCAAAATGTTTTTAAAAGAAGCCAACGTAATATGATCAATTTGTTTTTTACTCAAAATAATTAAAAGAGAGAGCGATTGTCTTTGTCTCTAGTTTCTGATTTGCTCCCAGACTGCTTCATTACCCTAACTCTATATTCCCAAGCCTGACACATATAGGTAGGTATATACTAAGTTTAATCGCAGAAGTCATCTCTCCGTCGACTAAACGACCATCAAACGTATCTTTGAACTGGAACAATTATGACTTATCCTCCGTCATCCAATATATCCCATAATATATATTCCATATTGTCTTTTTGTCTCACGTTTTGGGAAATCAGCAGACTATGGATTTGTAATAGAGGCTGTAGGCTGGAGACTGCTGAGTGGAAAATCTCTCGAAATCCAGCTGGTTACAAATGCCTCATTCGATTCCTCCAATTCCCTGGTGCTCTGTTCCTATTAGGACAAGAACAAGAACAAGATGGAGACGGAGACGAAGACGGTGGAGCTATAAGGAGTTCACTCGACTTGACTTTGTTTATCGGTTTCAATTTTTACGGCTTCGGTTCATTTGATTCTCAAAATATATGACCACTTAGACTCATCGCAGTGTGTTGTTTGTTACGGGAGCGATATGGAGACGGAGACGGATACCGACATCCAGACCGATACCCAATACGAACTAAAACATATATTAGCAACTATAAAGCTGTAAGCACATAACCATATCCATCGAGTTTCCAGCCACTAAAACACGGCATAAAGCCAATAGGCAGTATTAAAAAGGCAATCGGCAGTAACCTGACAGTTAATTATGCGTAAGGCAATAGGCAGTATAGTCGAATATTGTAATAAAAGTAACAAAAATGCTCCTTTTTTTGAGCCTATTGGCAGTATTATGGCAGTATGAAAATTGTATTCATAATCAGAGGTTTAGCATAACTTATGCATCACGTCTAAAAGAATGTCAATTTAAATGGGTTTGCATAATAGTAAGGCAGCTTTTTAGTCCATTTTTCTCAGTTCATTTTTATATTCGGCCAGAGCAACATGTCTTCACAAGCCAAGCCGTCTAGGTTCAAGACAGTTAATACATGGAAGCTGGTTGAATCTTTTGTATCATTGAATGAAGCTCAGAAAAGTATTGCAGACAATTGGAAGAAGAGATGTTCTAACAAATCAACTGTAGGGGATATTTTGGTGACTACTTCAGTTTACTATTGTGTGATTCATGGAAAGAGTTGTCAGGCAAAAGTTCAGCTCGTGCATTCTTAAGACAATGGAAGCACATATCGTATTTTGAATTAGAAGATATGAATCATGGTGATTTACCACAGAAAACCGAGTCAGGGCTATCGAATTCTCAGAAAGAAGCTGTCAAGCATCTTGCAGAGCAAGGACGAACAAGACCAAATGGAATGTTACGATCTATGGAAACACTTAAGCTTTGCGACATCCCAATAAAAAAGAAACTATACCGGTATTTAAAAACTGAACGTAGTAAAGTGAACAGTAGTGTCATATATCTCAGTGATCTAACAGAGTGGTGTTCAACACGAGTCGCTATTTCTGAAGTGGACGATGATCATCCCTATGAAGGAAAAGCGGAAGACCTACTAATGCGAGTCGCCAACCACTCATTCGACAATAGATAACTTTTCGTCATTTCGATAAAACATCATTTTTTTTCGTCTTCTCGATAACTTTAAGCCATTTCGTTTTATTTAAATTTTTTAGTCATTTCCATATTACAATTACATATTTTTAAAACATTTTGTAAAAATAAAAATATCATTTCAATATTCATACTGCCTATTCGACCCATTTAATTTATACTGCCTATTGCCGCAAACACTGTACTGCCAATTGCCCCCCCCTATACTGCCAATTGCCATGCAGCCCTCAAACACACACACACACACAATCTACTGAAATATGATCAAGTAATTTTCCCTCTCACTCAAAATATATTATTATGTATCCTGTTTTTCTCCTCAAACAAATGAGAGGGATGGAGAGTTGAACTCATTTCTACAGTTGTCCTTTGTATATACATACTCCTATTCCCGCACTAATAATAAACTCAAAGAGCAAGTTGTAAAATTGAGCGTGGAGCTCATCTGCATATATCTTATTTATACATTTCATCATCGCTCCGACTTTGGACCTTCTTGGAAAGTCAGCCTCCTTTGTAGGATGAGGAGAGCAACTTGTGTTTTTGTGGGAATTATTGTAAGACGGCTGAGGCTCAACTACATATGGCTACAGTGCAATCAGAGGAATCCGAATTCAAATGTTAGACATGGATGTGGAGAGTGAGGAGTTGACGGGAACGGGAGTGAAAAAATATGAACTAGTTTCTAGTTTCATGATCAAATGAGAGAGAGAGAGAGAGAGAGAGAGAGAGAGAGGACGGGTAGAGTGGGAGATGGAGAGAACATAAAGATGTTCTTCAAGGCGGCGAGTATGACAGAAGGGAATGCGGAGATGCGGAAGGAAAAGGGGTGAAGTAAACAGCAACAAGAGTGTAATGGATGGATGAATGGTTTTGTTTGGTAGTCGGTAGCCACAGTGGCGGAAGCAAATACATTTACAGCTCCACAGTTTTAGAGAGAGAGAGAGAGAAAGACTGGAGGAGAATCAAACAGAGAAATGATTACAAGTATAATATTGAGCGTAGTAGCGTAGACGCAGACAGTGGTTGGCACTAAATGCTGAAGATATACATATAGCCTCCTCAACCCACATACATATGCTACAGAGAGAAACACTGAAATGGATATTAAAGGGAAATAAGTGGAGTATTCATGGGTAGGTATTTCTATTTCCAATTAAGTAAGCATATCTAATCATAAAAGTCAGACATATTCATATTTTCGAAAGGGGGATATGAAATGAGAGTCGGGGAAAAATGCAAGGGGGACTATGCGAACATAAAATGTTCTTTTTAGCTTAATGTAAAGGCTTAATATTGGTTTTAATAAGAGATGGAGAGAGAATGAGAGAGAGAGAGAGAGAAGACAAAAGTTTAAAAACATAATAGAATTGTGCAATCTGCCCTCTATCCAAATGTATATGCTTATTTCATCTTCCCATCTCGTCTCCTCTCCTCTTTTTCGGCTCCTTCATCCTCCATCTCAGCCTCTCCTACACCGCCTTCCCTCAGCGTCTCTCCCGTCCTTCAAGAAGCATGGGAGAGAGACAGAGCTCAATATTGTTACTCACACTCTTTCTTTACTACTCTTTCTCTGTGTCGTATGTCGTATCGCTCCAGCTACGGCCGCAACACCGCTCCACTACTCACTTTTCCCTGTTCCCCTTATCCGATCAGCCTAACTTGGTAATTACCGATATAATTTTGTCAATTTACAAGCTTCCTATTCCTTTAAATTTCTCATCACTATCATTATTGTTATCATCGTCCCGGATCCGCCCGTCTTCTCCTCACCTTTGGCCCCGCTGGCTACATCACTAATCAATCCACTCATCTATTCTACTCTGCATAGATAACGCTCAAGTATCCCAGTTGGGTTACCTATTCATATACCATTCATGTACCTCTTCGTATACCTCCGTAGTACTGTGCATAGGCGCGACAAAGTATTTACGCTTCCGATTAACTTGGCGCAAGCTTTTATTTGGATCTGTTCTGCTGTGTGGAAGGAATTAGGAAGGTTGCAACAGGAAGATCACAATCTGTGTATGGTCTATATCTATATAGTATAATAATCTTATTGCATTTTATGCAAGTATGAATAGACAGTATATATGTGGTAGTCCAGAAGAAGTTTAGTCCATTGGCCTAAAGGACTAGTCCAGAAAACCCATATGCTTCTTCTGGACTAGTCCACAAGAGTACGCCAGAGGATGCCATGGAAATCTGATATATGATAAGATTTTGGAACTTGTGGTCTAGTCCAAAAGATCTGACCCTGTCACAGGTAAAGGCTTCAACTTTGAGATACGCGTGCAATGCAGCTAATTAAGTTATTCCATTAACAGTTCCATCAAAATGCTTTGATTTAAACTTAGCTTTATCAGCAAATTCAAGTGACACACCAGACCAAAGGCTCCTATGGGAGCTTCTGGCGTATACTTGTGGACTAGTCCAGAAGAAGCTTGGGTTTCTGGACTAGTCCTTTCGGCCATGGGACTAAGCGGCTTGTGGAGTACCACATATATAGGCAATACTTGTATTTTCGTCCTATTTCTTGCAGATATCTTCCAACAGGACGTGTAGAAAAAAGACGAGCAGGTCTATATAGTCTATAAAGGACTGAAAACGACGACTACGAATCTGTCCAGATGAACATACTTCCCATTTCCACCAAGTATGAAATACTGATACACAGTCCGTCCCGTATGGCGTAAGTTAAACCACACTCAATCTTCTCAAGTCTCACTATCAAGCAGCATCGAAAAATTATATCTTCAAGATTGTCTACGTCCATGCATTAATATAATTAAATGTCCGGGAGGATAGATATAGCAGACTCCAGCATCACTATAATATATAGTACTGTCTTGATTTAATTTTCTATACCAAGTTTGTTGAAATTAGATTAGGCACTTTTAATTCTTGTTCTTGGATAAATCCTTAAAATATCTTATTTTGTCGACACATGAAATATGTTGCTTTTAGTGAGACTATCAGATTGGACTTGAAATGAGATTTCCTTCCACAATCCGTCTGTGGAGATGTTCATCATGAGACGAGAGACGAATGGAAATATCTGTAGTTGGAAGTGGAGGATTTGTGTGAGACGGGATGGATGAAGGGAAGAATATGTCGTAATGGGAGAGATAATCGTCATCCTGGGTAGGTACCTAATATCTGTAGTACCTACCTACACTGACCGTATGTAAGAGATGCTGAGAAAAGAATACAATATATCTGATATTGAGCTGAACCTTTGGCCGAGGCTATGTGTCCATGGCCATCCCTCATTATTTTTGATAGACTCGCAGAAAATAATACATTGGAGGATGGATAAATAATTGTAACCACAATGTTTGATAGTGCTAAGATTTTCTAGGCCTATCAGTCATAATAACGTAATAATATGTATTCTACACCATAAAAGGGTAATCAATTACAATTACAGCGAGGATTGAGGAGATAAATTCCAACTCTCTCATTTGACCCGGAGGAAGGAAAATATTCTCCGTCTCCTTCATAGCATAATATAAAGTCAAAGGGGTTTTTAATTTAAACTCAAACTTATGTTTACTATTCAAACTTCGAATAAATTACCATTAGCTAGGTGTATTATTTAATTTGTAAGCTGGCCCTATATATGAGAAAGACAAAAGATTGTGGACGAGAAGATATATGAAGATGTATGACGGAGGTGATAGGAAGGTAAAAAACACTATTATAATATGACCTTACCTATACATGGAGACAGACTATAGACCATAACCTTTAGTGCGAATATAGGTAATACACATGGTTTGTAGGGACCAAAACGATGAAAATCAGGCCCCATTTAATAATACAACTTAAGAATTTATCAAACGACGACATTTTACATTTTACACTAGTTCCTGCACATATATAAATATATACGTAGAGTACGCCGTCCCGGACAGATATAACATTGCTTACATTGCACATAGATACTTATAATTAGTTTATACCTCTCTGTTATTAATATCTGGAGTCTGCAGAATGCCTAGTAGTAATAATAATAATAGTTTGGAGGTCTACTTTGTAGAAAGTAGAATGTAGGGGATGGAGACAGAGGGAGGTGGGTATAGGTGTACTTATTGTTTGATTATATTTCCCATTGGGAAGTATCGAGGGGATGACAGTATTAGAAAAACTAATGAGGATCGTTCTGTTCTGTGGTATTTACGTATTTACATCTTTTTCGAGTATATCAATAAAAAGGACACCGAGGATGGAATTGGGTTCTTCTCTCTTCTGTCTGTCTCACGATGTTGACTGCTGACGATTGGGTGTGGAAGCTTTTGAGGGTATAAGAGATAAAGTGGTGACGGAGATGCACGGAGCATCTCCAGTTGAGAATGTAGAAGCTGAGAATTTCCCTCTAATGTGTAGGTTATTTTCAATTAAGGAAGACATAGGGAAAAGGAGGATTTGTTCAGTTTCAAAGTCACAATTTTATTATGTGCACCTTCCTGATTCAATTTTCTTGGCTATTCAATTTCTCAGCTCAATGTTTGGTCTCTGCTGCTTCCTCCCATGACTCTGCGGCTATAGCTACAAGGATATACCTACGCATGTATATCCCTAACCTACACTTCCCTCTCTCTCTCTGTCTCTCTCCTACTCCTTGACGTTTAATAGTTAATATTTTGTGGAATTAATTTCCATGCCTGGGGAGGAAATATGAGAAGTTCATCTTTGCATATAAAACCGGGTTGTGAGGAGAAGAGAGAGAGAGACCTACTTGTTATACTAATGTTAATTAGAGAATGGTGAAAAGCGGAGGCTTGGCTGGGAGCAATAAGCAGTCCCACAGTACCAGTAAGTACGACTCCTCTACTTTTCCCTCCTGTTCCCCGTTTCCCTATATTTATGCATATGCTGCCAAAGTCTCACATTTGCTCTAATGGCACGTCTTCCCATACTCCATACCTAATACCTCCTGTCTACTCCCTATAATATTCTCTCTCCACGTACTACTTACCTCTCCCTGCACAATTGGCCCAAAAACTTAGGTTTACCTTTCCACACTCTGACTCTACTCATCACTCCTGTCCTCCTGATACGACTCCAGCTATATAGACGAGCCAGAGCGCATAGATATGGAGATATGGACATGTAGAGTAGGAAAGGAAGTAGGGTGAGGGAAGATTCTGCATGGCTCCGTGGATGTGTCTGCTTGTGTAGAGAGATGGAAAAGTAAAACTAAAAATGAGCTGAGAGAAAAGAGGTTGTAAAAGCGAGCAAGTGAGTTTAATATTTGTCTTCCAGCTACACACCCCAGATGCCTACTTGGGAACATGTTAATGTACCTAGGTACGTTATTTGTATTTGAAAAGAGCATCTCTCTCCAAAAAGCTATTCTCAAAATATACAGAAGAAAAAAGTAGCCATCCTTGCTTTTGAATGTGTATGAATGATGAAATAGCGGATTTTTTTAGCTGCTCCCCACGCCAATAATGCAGTGACTATATAGTATATAGACTCCTCACTTTTTCACCCGTGAGCCCTCTGAGCAGCACTCTGCGTGAGTCTTATGTGGTCTATGCTGGATGCATATACGCTGCACACTGCACACTCCTCCCGATAGCGGTACCGGTACCGGCCCCGCCACTTCGTATAACTATACGTGCATATGTATAGAGAGAAGGAGTGGAAGGGCACATTGGAATCCTTTGGTTTGAGTGGAGACGTGTACTTTCTCAAAGAAGTGGATTGAGGAAAAAGACATGGAGAGTAGTGGATGTGAATGGATGAAGCTGGATTGCCTCCATGTTGCTCTCTCAACTGATCCTTTGAGAACGTTTTGATGCCGTTGCCTCTCTGAATATTGTAGCACTTGTAAATGTGATGGAGCTCTCTGGAAGCATTTAAACAGTATTCCCAAACCCATCAACACCATACGGAGAAAATTAATGCTGCATCTATTCTGCCTTTGTGGCTTCATCAAAAGAAACTACCAAATGAGACTTTAGACCCAAATACTACCGCTAAAATATTTACGGAATCTTTATTTTCTGACCTTTATCTATGTACTTTTCCCTCCCTCCGACAAACTTCAATTTCATTCCTTTCTCTCACTCTTTCTCACAGTCTCCAACATGCTCTCTCTCTCTCTCTCTCTCTCTCTCCCAGTCAACCTACGCCATGCTGAAGAACTCCTACTTCCTCCCAGCCACCACACAGTACACTCGGAAAACAAATGGGTTACCTCGAGAGTAGTCCAACTACTTCCTTCAGATCTGTAGCGTGACCACATTACAACCACCGGGAGCACGTCTAACTTGAACATTACACCTGCTGGAGTGGGGAATGCTCAGCGCTTGCCTGTCTTCTCCTTTGGCTTCTTCAAGGGTGTTCCCTTTTTCGAGGAAAATTGTCATTTTCTTGTTAGCTCTGTATCTAATTATTGAGGGCCTCTAGCCTGTTTATTTAATATTTTCACAATATGATTGACACCAACTCAACTTATTCCCCACACACTACTACACAATGTCACAGCTTTCATCTTCCTCATATAAAATTATGTCTCGCACACACATACATACACACACAGAGGCCCGCATCATAGCTATACGAGAGAAAATTCATTTTAATTATTAATTTAGCTCAAGGTGTCAAGTATCCCTTTCAACTTGTATCCGCCACACCAACTGTTTTGTGACTAGAAATAGTTTCCCTGTATTTCCCTCTAATTCCTTCAAGTCAAGTATGAAGAGCCCCATTTTCCCATTTAAAAAATCAGCATATAGGAGATATTTTGATACATTTGAGTCGACGAACTACTGAGCACAGTCAGTATATAATATGAACTTCAGATTTTTTTATAGATGATTCACAATTCACGAGTTGCTCTGTGTTCACTTGTTAGTTGGGCAGAAAAGGAGGAATAGGTTTCTGTAGCACGAATTTTCCCTGGGGCTGTACTGATTCTACTGTCCGTATGCACAGACACGGCTCCATATGTACTGCGTAAATCCAAAGGAGAGACAGGTTACCTATATAAATTGACTCAAACTCGAAATACGACGAAGGAAAGTTCTATTTAGAGGACGATTAGAAGTGAACTCATGTTTTTCTGTTTTGCTGAAAGGAAGGCGGTCAGGCTGTGAGTCTGACTGTGAGAGTGAGAAAATCAGTCAGAGACACGTCCAGCCATTAAGCTTCTTAAACGTATTAATAGGTTTCGTGTAATTGCATGTTCTATTTCAATTCAACCCTTTTTCCGGCTACGTGCTCGCTCATGGTGAAGAAGTTGAACTAGTAAATGGAATTAAATGAGACGTGCGAGCATCTTATCCACATCCACTCACTCAGAGCTAAAACAATTAAAGAACAGAAGGAATTATCCATCCATCAATTGTGGGGCGACGAGACGAGACAGAGAACATTGACGGCGTCGCGAGTTTGAGAATGAAAAGAATTGTTGGTGGTCATTTGAAATGACAAGAGAGAATGGACTTGGAGTACTTGGGTTAAATGGAGAACAAGGGATTTCGTAGGAAAATGATGAAAATTGATTCTCTGATGAAAAACGATGGGAACAAAAGGAGTTATTTCTAATCGAACATCGAACACCGTTTCAGCCCTAAATGAACATGTATATAAATATACCTATTTGAAAATACGCGCATACCCACATTCACGATCCATGCAAAGCAAGGACTGACACTCGTCCACACAGTTCTTTAAAGGCTTCTCTACATTTACCTGACCTACAAATTAAAACAGTTCTGTACAACTAAAGTTATTTTATAAAGATCACTTTAATACAGCTTTAGTGAACGGTACTGTACGCATTTAACTTATCCGATTTAACTTATCACATTTAACTTGGTAGATTCACCTTATTCCGATTTAACTTATGGTCATCTTAACTTATCCCGATTTAACCTATTCGAATCCAACTTGTGGCAGATTTAAATTATGCTTTATTTAACTTATGAACCTTATTTATGTGGTTAGCGCTATGTCAGTTTTCAAATTCGTGTCTAATGAAATATCATATACACGACGGTAAATGAGTTACGAGCATACATTAATCAATTGCAAAATTCATATTAAATAATTTCTTATAACTCAAAATTATAAATTTTAAAGTTTTAACAATGAAATTTGAATATGATAATGTAATAACGAACGAAATATATTGTAAACAATACCTTCTTCAACGTCAATTATTCGCGTAAAATTAGCAAGGGCTAATACATGTGTAACTAAAAAATACAAATATTCTAAAGCACACGCAAACAGTATTATACGTTGTCAGTACACTCTAGTCCACCATGGAAGATAAAAAATGAGTAAATTAGGAAAACGTGTACTTATTAAAATAATATGTTAAATATTGAGCATTCAACTTCTAAACTGGTTGTAGCTTAGTTATACGGAAATCGTTACTATCAGTAACTTTGTATTGTAATGTTATCGTCAATTGTATGGTTTTCAGAAGGATATGCTCCATACTCCATAGCAGCTTAAGACTAACATGATTTTCTGTACCGAGTAATACAAAAGTTAAATAAAGCATAAGTTAAATCTGCCACAAGTTGGATTGGAATAAGTTAAATCGGGATAAGTTAAAATGACCATAAGTTAAATCGGTATAAGTTAAATCGGAATAGGGTAAACCTACCATAAGTTAAATGTAGGTAGAATCACTAAGATTCTACCTACCTACATTTTTTCTATTAATAATTTGATCATTAGTTTAGCACATAGCGCAGTTTCTAAAGATGGTAAAGAACACCGTAGCGGAGTACCGCAGGTTAACATTGCAAGGATTTTCCCACGTGGTCATGCACACATAGGTAGGTAAGGTAGGTAGGGTTTGAATATCTCAATATTTTAAAGAGTGCATGAAAAGAGAAACCAACCTGTAGTTGCGTCCCTGCGTCTGCATCCCATAACAATAGAATCGAGCATTAGTACAGCCATGCGATTGGGTTGTACGCTAGTGACTGAAGAGTCTTTGTTTAAGATGCAATGTACATACCTGCTAGTTTATATTGGAAAAGTTGCATCGATTTGAATTATTCCCAGAGTAAAAGGAGATGAATCTTTCTGACTTTAGCACGTATGACGTCGTTGTAGTTGTTCGAGAGCATAAATACAGTGCAAGCGTGAAAATAATCATGCTGGCGTCGCGACATTTGATGAGATAGTCTAGCACTGCCTTCCGCACTCCAATCAGCCCTATTTTCTATTTTACGAGACTCCTCACAGACAAACAAACCCGATAATACAGATACTATATAGGTAGTACGTGTAAGAAAAAACATGGTTTTGTCCAGGTCCGAAATTGAAAGTTGTCGTCGTTCTGCCTACCTCCATACCATCCTCTCACAATGAGGTTAGATACTCTCCACACGCATCCGAAAAGCTTATTATTGGATGAAGTACCTACCTACCTAACATATAAATGGACAGCATGCACGTTCAAGGTGCCCATGTCACCTGTATGTGCGCACTCTGAGTGAGGAGTCTAATTTTAAAAGATACATTTAGGCAATCTGGTTAAAGTAATCGTAATAGTAATCCACGTCGACTTGGAGTTGCTCCGGGAGCTGGCTAAACACAGTGGATGTCGAGTCGAATGCTTTCATTCTTTTCTATCAGTATCCATAAAAAGTTGAGTGTAACGTGAACTTGGAGGAGTTTGCCTATGCTATATAACACTTATATATAGCGGAGGAGAGGAGTGATGGTGATGGTTTATGGTATAGTGTTGCATACACACAGGGGCGAAAATTAGTGAGAATGTTTTGATGGTCAAGTTTTTGAGTCTGATGGCAATTTCACGGGTTGGCTATAGGGTAAAATGTTTTCCATTTCCATGAATCCAAAAGGGAATCATCATGAGTCAGTATATTTCTCTGTGATTCTGCCGCTCAAATAAATGGTGTCGGCCCGAGACAGCGCTCAATTCTCGTCGTTTTTCCCTAATATACCATACAATCCCAGACCATTTATTAACTTCCATCAAATACACACAGACAAATATCATATTATTCTACTCTCCTCAGCCAGACACACTACTGCATAGACACAGCACACACCGCACAGCTAACGTTTGACACGTATGTGTTGCGGAACAAATGTTTTACTTCTCCACAAAGGTGAAGTAGGTAAGTACATACACCTATCTAAAACCTACTTTCCATTTTCCAGTTCCATAGCTTATACGTGTCTTTACTATATGCTCACACTTTCAATGCTTATTTCATTCAGCATAGTATTTTTGTCTCTCTCTCTCTCTCTCTCTCTCCGAACGCCACTCTGGGCGCTTACTAATAATATGAGATTCGATTCCTTCCCTACTTCCCTCCTACAACATTGACTCAAGTTGGTTTGGTTTGGTTGGAGTTTGAGTTGGAAGGAAGGAAGGGAAAGTTTCACCGCAGTTAATTTATTCATTCTTTCATTTCGACACCTTCCATTGCCATTTGTAGGGCCGTCCGGTGCCGACAATTTCTTTATATTCCGTAATAACTACACTTGCACGAGCTATGTAAATCTATAATTTTCCCTACACTACCTACCGCCCCATCACCGTCACCGTCACCTCCTATACTGTCCCAATCATAAACAACACTGACTTCATTTGCTTGTACAGAGACTGGCACTGGCACTGGCCCTCGTCCTCATGTTAAAGTCCGCATCTACTTTTAACTCTAATTTTCTAAAATTCACTCATGATTCGAATGCGGGTAAAATCCAATCCATGCATAAGCAATAATTCTTTCCTATTTCATGGTTCGAGTGCAGCTGTATATCCAGGCACGTAGTGACATAATGTGCCTCCATGAATTTATGCGATGAGTTGTGGACAAACAGTGGAGGCGGGACTGGAGAAAAACAAACAGATGACGCGAAGAAGAGATACATTCATTTTACAAGATCCACAGATGGAGATGGATGCAGACTCGTGTGTTGGTACGAACATGTAAATCCTTCAATCAATTATGCTTATCCTGTATAGGTATTTCCTCTCCCAGCATCTAAAAACTGTGTTTCCAATCCTACTATCCGTATATATTATGTACATGGGATAATCCCGTTCTTGACTACTGCAGGGCATAAATATATATCTATATAAATATAGATATAATACTCTGGAGGAGTAAGTGGAATTGATGCGGTTACTTTTCAAAAAGTGTGCATCCACACACAGATTCAGGGAAGGATATGAGTAGTGACTGAAATGCACCGAATGTAATATAAGTTGAAGCGCGACACTCAGGAGCACTTCAAAACTACATATTATTGGAATAGGAGTAGACGGAAACTGCGGGAGAGAGGACTACCTACATAGGTATGTAGGTACCTAGGGAAGGGAAGTCAACTCGGTTAAGATGAAATCTCACAGGCTTCTGCAGTAGACGTAACGGAACGAGAATGGGACGGTAGCTTTGGCAAATCTTCTTTACTGTTGTACAGTGACGTTCTTGGGATTATGGGAATCAAATCGAAAGGATTGAGAATGAAGGAGCCTTTGGTGTATGTATTCCGTATTTCCATATCTTTCCAGGCAGTGGAGACCAGTGCAGACGGCAGGGCACGAGATGGATGAAGAACAGAGAGACATGCAGGCTCTGAGACTGGGAGAGAGAGAGAAGTAGGGGAAACAAGCGTGAGCTTGAGTCGAATGTACTCAGCAATCTTCTGTACAGCTTCACCAAAGCTAAACCCATTTTTCTGTAGGGCACGAAAAATTTAATTTATTCCAAAGTGATAACAAAGCGATTTCCTCTTTCGGGCTAAACTTCCTTGTTGTATATAAGAATCAAAAGCAAACAAAATTTCATCTGCTACAAAGCAGACGAATTCATTATCAGAGAACACATCCAGCTCCTGCCACACACTCCCACAGCTCCAGCTCCAGCGCCAGCTAACTCCACCACTCTCACTCCACTCACTAGCATTAAGACCATACAACAGGGTCTTCAGTTCAGGAATGAGAAGCAGGGCTCAAGTCAACTCAAGTCAAAAGTCTCCTTCAACTTGTACGAGTCAAAGTGGAAATCGAAATGGAGTTGTAAAATATATCATCATCATGGTATGATCCAGTATCATCCCCCACACAGGGTAATATGTAAAAAATATCTCCAAATCCAGTCCCAGCTCCAGTACCGCCACCACCACCACAACCCTCAACCCCAACACCAGCCAAGTAGAGTATACGTATTACGTATACAGATACGGACTGATGCAGGTGCTGATATGATATTATGACCATCCGATTTCTCGGTTTCTCATCGTGTAAACTCCCCAGAAGCAGATATCCCGACTCCGCACCACATACACGGTTTTCCTTTGCCTTATCATCTATAATAGAAATTATAGCAAGTAATCCAAAAGTCCATCCATCCCCAATTCCAATTCACCTCCCATTCATTTTCATTTCAATATACGCTTCGTGCTCAAGCATAATCTCCAAGCTCACAGAAGCAACACACACAACCGCAACGAAAAAAAAACAAAACCAATTTGAGTCAACAGTCATGCGAGTGAGTAGAAAAATAGCGTATATGTACATAGTACCCACGTAATAGGTTCAATATTATGCTCAGCGCATTGTCAAATAAAAACCCAATTACTATTACTGTATCTGATCTGCTGCTCCCAGTTACATGAGCTAATCGCAGGAAATTATTTCTCATAATAAACCCAACAATAAAAACTCGGAAAACATTGGGCTGTAACATGTATATCAGGAGATTCCGGACCCACTATGTACAAACAGTAAGAAGATATTATTCAATCATATATCCTTACATACTATACATAATATAATCCGGACGATTCCATTTATTATGAAAATGAGAATACAAGTGAAGTGGATCTTATAATACTTATATCTGTACTATGTGTTCCTTGATTACCAACACTACTGCAATTCCTAATAATTGAAAATGAGTAACGACGTGTCATATCCCATTCTAATTCATCCAATCTTCCTCCACACCTAAATAAATAATGCTAAGGATATTATGTGGAGTAGCCCATGTCTGGAGGACGCGCACATTATGAGCATATACTATCCACACCAAGGGTAGAAGGAGCCACAGAGACCAGACCCAGAACCAGATGAGAAGACGCTTGTGCATGTCATGGCCTTATCAGGAATCGAAACTGAAACCGAGGAGATAGTATGGTGATATGGTGGTGGTGGCGATGGTGGTTAGGATTTGAGCTCAGAGATCCCATAATAATATGTGGTGGTTTTTGAGAATCCTCTGTTTGGGATTGCTATAGATTGGAATTGGAATTTGATTTGGAGGAGAAATAAAGTAAACTTATATCCTTTGAAAAGATGAAGGTGTTACCAATTACAAGTTAGCTTCATCAAATCTTCAATTTTAATCTTTTATTACGAATTGAAAACCAGTTTTAATCGCATGTTGTTTGTGTATAAGACTTGAACTTGAAATAATTTTAAAATCGGATCAAATCTGACTAAGCATCTCTCAGGTGCTCATCTGCAGCAGTAGTAGGTACATTCCAAGAGTGTATTTTATCGTTTTGGGATGTATTCATGGAGGAGAGGGGATAAATCAAAATATCTCCGTCAGCATCGCCGCGGCTGATGCCGATGCCAATACCGCGAGCTGAGTCAGAATGGTATTAATTATATCCAAACTCACTTCATATATATATATATCTTCTCTATGTTATGTATAGTTCCAGCCGGCGATACCCTAAATGGCTAAGCGCACAGCACACACAGCTAAACTATACATCATGCATATAGAATAATCTTGTTGAAAATATTGCTATTTACATTTTTCATGGAATGCAAAGCAACTCATCTAAATTTTGAATTCATATCATAGATGTTACAAATGTGTAGGTACAGAGATACATGAGAAGTGCTGTTGTTCAGTGCAGAAGAGGGAGGAACAGCTAAGGATTTTTGCCTCTATAGAATAGAACATCATCGTCCACAAATTCTTGCTTCCCAAAGGAAATTTTTGTATAAAAGGTATCCGCACCTTCAGAAAAGATAGAGATGAAGAGAGTGGGAGCTACGTAACTTACTCCTTAGCATACATACAAGACCACGTAGCTCCACTATCTCACCCTCCCAGCAAGGTAAGCAACGTGCGGAGTCCTCACAGATAATGTATGTGTTTCCAACAAGAAATTGATAAGCCCAAATGACTACCTTTCAAGTCATTGGATGTGAACAGAAGGTCGGGGATGAATAAAGTCCTCCTCATAAAAATGTATCTTAACCATGATTATTATTATTAGCAGTTAGTGGGAACATTTATATATTGGAGTCATTTTTATAGATTACTCTCCTACATACGTCACGATCTTTCCCCACTATGATTTAAATGTACTTACACACATTATGATTACACAGTCATTTAACTAAATCCAATGTTAATATTTTAGCCAATTGCAACTGGAAATTTGTATTTTTCTTTCCATCACCTACTCTATAGTATCAGTGTAATAAATTTACAATCTCTCTCTATCTAGTATATTATACTCACGGATCCCTCGTCATCGTCCTCAATGTAGATCGATCTGGAATATTTAAGGAAATAATCACTCTAACTCTGACTAAATGTGCATGATATTCGTATTACGTTGAGCACCAAAACCACCTATAGTTTAATAATATTACGTATCAATTCTGGAATTTTCTAATATATTTTATTTATTCTAAAGCAACTTCAATCAATGCACACGACTCTCTCTTCTGCCACAATTAATATTCACTAGTTTCTGCTGCTTTTGAATTTTTACCAAGACGGCCACACACAAAAAAACGAATTTAATTGGAAAGGTAATGCAGCATTATTATTACTACATGTAATGTGTGGCAAGATTTTTATTGTTTTTGATCATGATCAGATGGCATAACCAGCCATAGAATAATTTCATTCAATCGTCCTCACATTTTTGAAATTCACTTTCGCCATACATAAAAGTACAAGTAGTGAGGCGCGAAATAAATGAATTGCAGGAGCCAGGAATGCAATATACTAATTTTACATGTGTCACGGACGGAAGGAAGGAAGGAGTGACTTTTGATAGACTCCCTTTACTCCTCGTCAGTCATCAGTTGTGAATGTAGGTACCTACCTACCTATACATATAGGAAGGAGCGTGTGTGAATGTGGAGGAATAAACGGCGGTTGCCTTTTTGGTCAAATGGTATTTATGTTTACAGAAAGGGGAAACCCAATATATGTACTACTACTTCTACTGTGGCTGGGGCAAACAAGACTTTGGAAGCATTTTGAAAGCCAACACAAGTGTGAAAGTACAAGGTGTGAATGAGAGGACATGGTGTGGAAATCGGAGAATTAGGAAGCTATAGAAGGACATAAAGAGAACCCAGTGGGATTTTAATGATGGTCGCGTGGCTAGTGGGATCAAAGCCCAAACAAGAGCTCTGTCTGCAGCTCTCCATGAAGAAATGGTCAAGGCAGGAGCAGCAGCTTCAACTTTACTCCAACGGAGGAGGATAAGAAGACGGTGGTGCATCCTCCCATAGTTCTGGTACATGTCTGGAGTAGTACGTACACGTCATCTGAAAGGATGGGACTCCATATCATTGCTATTGTGCGTGTAGTGTGTGTGTGTGCAGTCTTTCACTCACGCCGCAGTCCGTCAGCACTCTCACAGTGTGCTCAAGCCTTTTTACGCGATGACAATAAAATGTTTTCTTTTCATTGAAAGGTACACGGGTGGTTGAAGAACATGCAGAGATTCACTGGGTGTAACAAAACATCCCTTAGGAGAGATCCGTTGGGGTTCTCGTCGACCCGCTCAAACTTTTACACACACACACTGCACTCCACACACACAAACAAGCTCTCGAGGAAAAAAAGAAAGCCATTGCTACTCCTGCTACTTCATCAACTGCCACTAGCAATACTCGACAACACTCGGATCATTTCAAATCCCAGAATTCATTTGTTATACATCGTCTCAAGTTTTTTCCTCGTCTTTTTTTGTATGAGTGCATCTCTCACTCCTCTTTCCTCCCTCATCTAAATCATATATGACACTCAACTGGTGCTCCTGACCGTGTTTTGAATTCGATTTATAAAAATAATTGATAGCATTTTTGATGCTCATTCTCAATGTAACGTTATGAGGATGGAGAGAGAGGGATGGGGAAGAAGCATGTTTATAGCTTAACCTTTCATTTATCCCGCGACCTCGGCTCGGCCCGGCAACGCTAAAGGATTAGGTGATGGAATGGAGCTCAACAACTCTACACTCTAAGACTGCAGGGACAGGACCCATCTCGTGCCTTATCGTCTTATGGATATGGTAATAGTAATAATAATAAAAACAATGTGGTTAGTATCTTGCATACAAATTAAGATATACGCACATCTACATATTCGCATTAAAGATGACTAATCGTAACTCGTAAATTCGTTGTTTGAAATAATTCGGACTCTCGAGAAGATATACATAGGAGATGGACAGGACAGCGGAGACGTTGTTGGAGGCAGTGGAGCGTCTGCGAGGTGTGTAGTAATGAAGATGGACAGAAAGATAGAGAAATAGATGGATGGGAGTCGATACAAACAGGAAAATGGCACTGACCTTTACCGCTGGCGTCTCACTCTGTATAATTATAATGAGTACAATAATTGACGCACATGAATCAAAATATATGGCCTTTGGTGAGACGAGACGAGACGAGACAGGACAAGAGAGATGGAATTGAATTGATATGTGATTTTTTCAAAGAATATTTTGAGGGAGTCTCTCTCTCACAAGGATGGACTGGTGGAGAAGTTATGGGAGAAGGTATGGGGTAGGCATGGGGGCAAGGGTACCTAGTAAGTACATGAGTAAGACATATTTTGCTCAGTGTAAAAACGTAATGAACATACAGGAGGGCTAGGGAGGACCTAATTAGTATTCCACGAGGAATGGCACTCATCGTAATTGTCTAGAATGCTGAATACCTTCAGCTGTATGTCTCTTCTCAGTGCGCAGAATAGTGTAATTAGACGGCTTCGGCTTCACGCACTCAAACCATAGCCATTGTCAATTGACTTTTTGAGTCTTATCTCCAAAAACCTACCCCCAAAACTCCTCGAGTTGTTCTGTGTACACACACACACTCACACCAGACACAGACATTGATACCCTTCCCAAAAAACAATGATAATATTAAGAGAGGAATCTTGCCAAGGAATCATAATTATGAATTGGAAATTACACACAGCTGTGTTAAGGAGATGTAGTTAACTGATCCTTCATCCATCCACTTACTCACACTGCTCCAAGGAATAAAGAACCAGAAAATAAAAACGAGGAATACGAGAGGAATGAGGGGGAAAAAATGAGAGAAAAGTTATATTATGTTTCTTTAAACCTGGTGAGGCTGGGAGATTCTTGGCTGAGGAATTGGGATTGGAATTAGAGCTGGACAAAGGTGTGGAGGATAGCTACTTGAGGGAGACGGATTCTTGCTCATAGAAAACATGCTGAAGATATGAAATGAAATCAAGTATCTGGCTGTATAGTTCAAAATAAAAATTGAGGCAGTTGGGGGAAAAAATAGATTTTGGTTGTAGAAACAGTTACGAGTAGGAGTAAAGGAGTAGAGCGTGGCTTCATACGCCTATTTGCATCTATGTAGGTAGGTACTTGTCTGGATGTGTTCGTCCGTCGATAGAATTATGTAACCGTTACATATGTAAATATATTACAGAGCTTTACCTACCAACTACAGGTTCCTAGCACTGTGTAATTGTGATCTTTACAATTTGAAATATAAAATTTGGGACAATTCATTACTGTAAGCATCTACTTTGCTCGATGGCTGGAGAAATGGGTGAAAAATAGAAGTATTTTTTATTTGATTCTTTTAAACGTCTATTTGAGTTCCTATAGATAGACGAGTGAAGGAAGACGGACAAGTAACGAAGAAGGAGTCGACGATGAAGAAGGTGAAGAAGGAGAAGTTGGAACGAGAGAGGAACAGAAGGAACCGGCCTCGGCCTGTCTGCCTCTTTTCAACTGTTGTCTATATATGCGAGTGCGAGAAACATTGGCGTTTTTTGTGAGTCCGCGTAGAATTTCTTGTTTACTGGCTACATTTTTCCATTTCTTTTGCTCGGCCTTCTCTAAAAAGTGTAATTATCTGAAAAACTCCCAAAGCTTGGATTCCATACAACAAACGTATTAAATATCCTCCCCTTCAAGGATGAATGGCTCTTTTGTTCATTTCATCTTTTCTCAAATAGATACTCACTCAGAAGAGTACATACCCGATAATATTAGATCTCTAGAAATGTATTTTTCTATCTCGTATCATCATAGTCAGGATTTTTCCAGGGTTTGTGCATTCGTTGTATGCAGGACTCATCAGAAAAATAAACCTAGTTTTCAGAAACATTTTACCGGAGAATAGGAGTACGGAACGGAGGACGGTCTCTGTACAGACAGAGATACAGTAGATATTATTATTACATAGACACGATCGTCATAGTTGTACTCTCTGTTCCTCCTGAGATTCTTTTCCTGACCCATCATATGTCATCTACCACCCGCAAATACTAATACAAATAGAACCCTGCTCAACCATCCAGCCATTGCATTCTACTCTCTATAGTATACTGTACGGTGGACGTGGACGGTGCGCGGTGCGGTGAGCGAAGAACATTTTTACTTTGTACTCTGCCAAGAACAAATGTACACATTTAACATACTATTTTTTCTCCGGACCGAGGAAATATGATTAAAAAATTTATTCGTTTTTGGTTTCTCCACATAATGTCATTTTATATCATTTCCGCTCCCGTGATCACCTTACTCAGTCTGCTCTTCTTGTTTTTTTGTTGTATATGTTGTACATTTCTTTATTACGTTTTGCCCTTCTCTCCTTCCTCGACTCGCTCTTCAAAACGCATATGATCAATGTGTCAGACAAGCATACCACACCAGGGAAAAAACAGTTCTGGTGCGCTATCCTACGACCTGCAATGAAGGAAGGGAGAGATATACGTATAGCTACATGTGATACAGTATGCATAATCCACATCCCAAATGAAACTCGTACAAGTATCCAAGTTGTCCTGAAGGAAATAGTCGAGTCTTTGAGTCTTAATACTACATATATCTTATGCAAGTGGGTATAATATGGTACTGTACTAGTTCAGGATAATATTACATATCTGCCGAGAGCTATATATCCCTCCATCCTTCTATATAGCTTCCACCTTCATGTGTTCAGTCTACAGCTGTTATCACGGCAAAACTTCCGAACCACCTTTTTTTAACCTGCAGCACGCATTTTGATCTACATCAGACCAAATGGTAAGGCAGCCTTAACCTTAACATAGAAGACTTCTTTATACTTTATACTCATCCTTATTGTGTGTGTGTAGCTTAAAATCGAATGATACTTGTTTCTGCTGTTTCTATCAACCCAATAAATATCTGCCCCTCCTCACACAACCTCGTCCCGTTGTTGTACAACTTACCCGAAATGAGTAAAACAATTATTATTAATATTAGTGTCATCCTATTGTTTCTACACGCAATAAAATAATTATTATTTGAATTCCTCCTAACAATGTATGTAAGACCATTTATTTCCCTTCATTCAATTTCATTTCGTTTACATTATGCACATTGCATTGGATGAATTAGGGAGGGAGAATGAGAGCATTAAAAATGATTACAAATCTCAACCCCAAGTAATTAAGGTATGCGGCGAAAAAAATAATAATTTATTGAAACCTCATGGCATTCATCTTCAGTCTATACGCACACGCTCTATAGTCCATAGCCCACTTACAATTTTTATTTGCAAAAATATAATATTTGAATGGGAATGGCGAAGAGTGTGTGATAAAACTATAAAAAATTATACCGATCATGATGATATAGCATGTATACAGAATATAACATTTTCTTTTAAATAACTCTTCTTTTTTTTGAAATCTTTTGTACAGCTTGATATAATAAATTATTATTACATTTTACTATCCAAAGCTAGAAAAGATGAATTGTTGAGATATTCATGTGACTCTCAGTTGGTAATCATGTACAAAACGTCAATGCCTGTAGTATATGTATTCCATCACATAAGCTGTACTTAAGGACTAGTTTGATGAATACGTTCAACATAAATTCTCGTTACGCCCAAGTCACTCAATCGGTGTATTTCTTTTCATTTTCCTTTCCTGTGATATGCTCTAACTCGATCTGCTGCTATAGCAACACACTCTTCCCCCCATGTAGATACTATATTGGACCTACTGACTATGCATATTATTACATAGTACGCAAGAACTCACTTTCGAGACAGATACATACATTTAAAAAAGTTACGTGGCCGGGTAATGCGCAGTATGGTAGGTTGTAGTAGTATCCTTCCAAATCGGCACATTTACTAGATTTACCTACTAACCAGCCATGCCGAGTGCGTATATTAAGTTACGTACGTTCATGTATAATTACACAAGTACCTACCTACTTGCTTTTTAAGCCCTTACTTTAGATTGTTGCTCATGTCAGGATGTAGCAGGCCCTGCGATGATACAAATCTAACACTTATCGTTAGTTAGCCCTCAAGATTTTCTATTTTTTGAAGAAACAATCCCAAATATTTCCACGTCTCCGTCCTTCTCCTCCTCCTCCTCTTCCCTCGTTATTTCTCTCATGATCTCAAACAGAGGAATATTTCACACTTCTAAATTAAAGAATGGCTCATCATTTAATCACACACCGCTCATTACTATGTAGTAACATAGGTACTGTATATCTTGTAATAGTACGCCCGCATCCTATTTAAATTTGGACCTCTCAGACCCGCGTACTATTACAGGCCCGCGGAGCATTGTAGACCCGCGCAGTACTACAGGAAATACGGTAGGTAGGTAAGTCGGTATCTACCTCCATAAGTTGTATTTGCCTAAAAGTGTAAACCGTGAGGAGACCAACTCGAGAAACCACAAGACCATAAGTCTCAACATTATAAACCGAAAACAAAATTTCTCACCCTCCTTCATACCTTTTTCCTTTTGCCCCTTTCCTTCCTCAAAGAAATCTTTTGTCTTTCCTGACGTTTCACCTCAACACATGCACAAAACTATCTACATAGTTAGAAAGGGGGGAAAGAATTGATTCTGCTCCAATAATTTTCTAACTTGGTTAATTTTAGCCGTATTCCTTCTACTATTGAAAACTATTATATATTATAACCACCTGACTTGTGCACAGCAGTAGTATCAGTAGCAGCAGAGCGACATTGTTTTGCAGAGTCTATAATATGTGCAACCCCAATTCATTGAATATCATATCTGTGTGAATTGGATGGTTGTATTGTATGCCCACGCCGTATATACACTCGCATACCCACCCGTCAGTCTGGTTGAGCTGCTGAGAATTATTGAGTGAGGAATTATACATTACACTGCAAGCACCTTGAGTCATACATTGTGACTAATATTTTTATATTAAAACAATAATTTAAGATTAATTAATTCCACACTTTGAGAGTTTCAGAGGAAAATGATGAAGTTTTAATTTTCAGACATATAATTATTATCACCTATGGCGGATTAGAAACAGACATACGCGGTGTCTACTACTCAACCATCTTATGCAGTTGCACATCAACCATTAAATCACGCAACTATTAAATTGCACGAAAAGAATAACAAGTGATATTTTCATTTCCACCTCCATTCTCCATGCAGTGGATCGAGTCAATTTTATCAAAAAATATTCATGTAAACTTTTGAGTCCGTCAAGTAAAACAAGGGCTGGGCAAAAATAAGCGAGGAGACCATTGAGGATTGAGCATATTATAGGGATGTACTCAAATCTGGGCATGACTTCTACTACTTCTTCTCCTTCAACTACTGCCTACTACACAACGGCTACAGTGCTCCCAGTATGGACTCCTATACACTCACGCCATGTACTTTCGGAATACTAATCCAAATCCAATGGACTCGCTAAAAATTCGACTAGAATAGAATTAGAATAATAATCCAGCAATTGAAAATATGAAAAAAAGATATAAGTAAAACAAAAAAATCAGTAGTATACTTACCTACCTAATTAAGTTGCCCTACTATTAAAGCATAGGAAAGAACTATACAGCTTGTAATAGTATCTCCTTACATTATAATGCCCTGTTTACATATATACATGTGTAAGTGCAACAAAGTATTCCTCTCCCATGGGCGTCACAAATATTTCAAGTCTACAGCTGATGACCTTAGAGACAGAGTCTACGTCACATTGTCATACAATAATGAGCACTGCCAATTCATCCTTAGCTATATAGCTTCGAGTAGTATAGGAAATAAAGTGTACCAAAGATTACACAGCTCACAATAGTGTCAAAGTAGGAAGATATTTCCTTCGAAAATCTGTGTAAAAACCAATAACCTAAAATATCCCACGGCCCTCTCATTTCATTATCTAACCAATCTCATATCATTTACTGATGACCACGGAAAATACAAAACTGTTCTTTCCAACGGGACTATTTAGGATTACAAATGCGGGATTTCTACAGTTTCAACTGTTAGACTTGAACTCTAAATTCTAAGATTTACGTATTAAAATAAGCTACTCCAAGAACTAAGGGAGAGTTGCTATACAGATTCAAATCCCATTTTATCAAGTAATTATAAACTCAGACTGCTCTCGCTGGAGATTTTAGTAAAGAGTTATTTGATGATTGTTAAGGCATTGTGTGTATTTGTCATAGGTAAGGAAGGCATTTATAGCTATGGGCATAAACAGTACCAAAATAAAAAGGTATTCCCCTTATAGTCCCTCTTCCATATGGTGGCACGCAAAGGTCGGCGTTTGAATTAGCCTACCTATCGCCTATCCTATTTTTTGAAAAAACATTATGCCTGCCTATCGCCTACCCTATTTTCACGATTTTTAAATCCTGCCTATTGCCTATTTTTACCGATTTGCCTGCCTACTGCCTAATTTTTAAATCAGCCTATTATCAGCCTATATTTAATAAATCAGCCTATTAAAAGCCAATTTTCCATAAATAAGCATTCCAAAATTACTATCTTGATGCAATAAAAATAATTATTTTTGCCCAAAAATTTAAAATATAGCGATATAAAAACGGCAAAAAAGCACATCATACCTTTTGTTCCTATCAGGCAGAACATTTTCATTGCCTACCCAGCCTATCCTATCTTTTCAATTTGCCTGCCTATTGCCTACACAATTTTTTCTTAAACTTGTCTGCCTGCCTGCCAATTGCCTATTATTTTGCCTATATTATAGGATAGGCACCGACCTTTGGTGGTACGTATTCCTTTCAAAGATCTCAATTTCCAGCAGGTATTACTGTCTTGTAAATAGGTATAGGTAAAGATATTGCGTGGACTATATAGTGAGTCATTGTAGTTGCATGTACACACACACACACACACATACACGGGGAAGGGAGTTTTAGTTTGATTTTGATGCCTTGGTTCCGTACAGCCTGGACGGAGGTGAGTGATTTGTGAAATGAATAATTATGATGATTGGTATCTTTAATTCTCTACGTAGTCTAGCCCTATTGTGTTGAATTAATTAGTTATTTTAATCTCTCCGAGGACTACTCCTTATGAAAGGAAAGACTCCGTATATATACACACTATGAAATAAAACAAGAAATAGAAGTGAGAGAGAGAGAGAGGGAAAAAATGAGAACAAGACTCTTGCACGAAATATATATATTATGATGAAGGGAAAAAGAGTTGAAAAAGAGAAGAGAGCAGCAATAGGAATACCCCAGAGTCCACATTTAAAAGAAATCAAGTCTTGTGTATTTTAATATCAAATTTTTAAAGATGGGGATGGGAAATGCAGTATTAAAGCATTAGAAAGAGAGACATATACATAGATTGAATAGAAGACGCGATGAACGACGAAGGTATTATGCAAAGTCAGTCGGATAATTTAGAGCTCTTTTTTTATTTTTGGGTTGGTGTTCGAGTCTCGTCACGAGTCTAACTTTGGGCATTAAGGAAGTAAAGCTGAGGGAGGACGACATACATTTCACCTCCTTTTCCCGTCTCAAATTATTAACTAGCTCCACTCATTTCTGTCTCCATACTTGTACAGTATGTTAGTTGAGCGGGTCGACTGTGCTACATGGGAGAATAGAATATAGCATGTGTCCAATTGTAGATTCGTCGAGACAGGAGAGACATGATATGTAATGGCATTAACAAGATAAAAATTACAATGTATCCAATATCTAATCGTAAGAATGCTCTCTGAAATAGATCTCTCTCTCTCTCTCTCTCCACTCGCACTGAACAACCCCATGTTCCCCTATCATCCATTGTATTCCGTTATACTCTCTCTCTCTCTCTTTCTAATATTCCACATCTCTCCCAGTATTATTATTCTTACCCGTGATCTATGATTTCTTATCCTGCTCTGATTTAATCTCATCTTCTGCCTCAACTATCAACCTGGCCTAGGCAATTACGCCTATCTCCTCCTTACGATTAATAAACTACAGCTCTACTATCCCAACCAAGAGGAAAATGCTCGAAATTCTCATAATAAAAAAGGCAGAGTGCTCTAAATGTTCCCACTTTTAAACTTTTAGAAGGAAACGACAAGGGATAGAGATGTGATTTGGTTTTCCACAGGAGTGGTGTATGAGTATTAAAATTAAAATTAAGCAGAGGACGAATTCTAAAAGACTAAGTCAACAAGCACTGCCATACTGCAATGGATGACTCCTTATCCACTGGGGTGAGGATTCCTTCAGCCAGCACCGCGCATACTTCCTTTTTGGTGCCCGTGTGCGGCTCTGGTCTGGTTCACCCCGTAGAGTGCACACAAATATTTATGTCATTTGTCATTATGGAAAGTTTAAAAATTGTAATAAGCCTAGAGTCTCATTTAATGAATGTCGAGAAGGCGAAAAAAAATGAAATATATTTTGTCTCTCTCATCTCCAAAACGCCATGCTCCTATCGTCCTATCATTCTATCATCACCAACATATGGCATCCCACCACCACCACACATGCCATGACTCAACTGTCAACAGTCATTTTTGTCGTCCTCAATGTACGTCCCTACGAGATAATGTATAACGTAGACTTGCGGATAGAGATGTATAGGTGAGAGTCTGACTAACTACTGTAAATGTCTCAATATTCTTACGGAATCCTTTCCTCACACATCCGCAATTATTGAACTTAGTTGTAGTGGAAAAATTACAAATATGAGGAGCGTACGAGAGGGATTTCAATTACTTAAACCGTCGAGTGTCACGTAGCAAATTGAGTCGAGCCATTACTAATAATGTTTTGTACTCTGTCTTTATATTGAGCCAGCGTCGGAGGAGCGGAAGAGAGAGAGAGAGAGAAGTCAGATGGAAAAGGGGACTAATCAAGTTGCTGCTATGCCGCTGACTTTCCCCTCATTGTCACAGTCATACAATTATTAGTCTCTATGGAGTCGAAATAATTCTGACGACAGAGACTGTGTGAGAGTGTGAAATCCTCATGGATTTTCAACCCCATGAACTCATTCCTATTGTGGCTGCTCCACAAATGAATGCAAATTAGAAATATACATGACTCGAGTGTCTCCGTGCGGAGCGTGTGTACATGGAGATGATTCAGAAAAGAAACAAGTTTGATTAATCATAATCGCCAAATAGAAAATACAAGTCATGATTCTTAAAAGATATACAAACATGGGGGACCGCACTGGAGAGGATACAGCGTGTGTGTTGAGTCGTCTCCATAAAAGTCCAGCATAGTGGAGACCAAATTATTGTGTGTGAATTAATGCTGTCGCGATAATGCTACAAGGGTTGAGCGGGTTGAGAAATGAGTATGAAAAGGACAGTACCTGGCAGTCGTACAGTCTTTGTAGAGAACGTCAAAATCTTTGCATGACAAAAGTTTGCAGCGATTTACCCCTGGCTGAATGGCTCCCAGCCCGCGAAGAATCCGAACTTGTTCCACATTGCAAACTATGGGGACAATGTCGAGTCGTTTCAACTTAGTGTAAACTGTATGAAGTCCCCCCACCAAATGCTTAAGGAAAAGTTCAAATGCTTGAGGTAAACAAAGCATCGTCTCTCCATTGATGACGAAAGCGGCAACTTTCTGACCGCGATAGTCCACTAATTTGCATTCATTGACACTTGGGTCATTGCTCGGAACTTGGGGTGCGGGAGGACTTCCGTACGGATGACGATCTAAACCTCGATCCCCCACAAATGAGGAATTACTCCCGCCAAAATCATGATGATGAAATGAGGCGGCCGCCGCGGAGCTCATTGCATTCAGCGCACTTAGACTCGCCAGTATCCCGGGTGGCATGTTCTTCGCTGAGGATGCGGCAATGGAGTTGATCATATGTTGAGCAGCCAGTGACGTTGGTGGGCCGAGTGGAGAGTGATTCTGATCCATGGGTGGACTGTACGGTGCTTTGGAGCCACGGCTCGACAATGGAAGGGCCATTGGAGACAATGACCCTCTTGAGGGTGGAGATGTCACCTCTTCACCGCTTGACCCTCCGGATTCCATCGTCTGGTCTATTTTCATCAACATTTGTCGCTCCCCTAGATGATGGTTTGACCCGCCAAGTATGTATGAGTTGAGGTGTGCGATTAACACACTGTTCAAATTACACGTTGCAATTTTGACTTTTAAACTTTAACACTGTGACTCAAGTGATCAGATCCCTATTTTTCTATTCTATCACCGCTCCTATGCCTCAGTTCAAGCAACGCTATGTATCTAGATCCTTGTCCATCAAGTCTATTCTTAACCAAGTCGACTGAGCCAATTCACAGGAAAAACATGACACACAATACAACAATCCAACTCAATTTCACAGCATTCAGAGTCATGTTATACGTTCTGTAATGTAATTGACCGCCTCTATAATACTCTGGACTGATTTATTTCCATCCGATTCCTCCCTCCCGCGTAGTCCTTGTGTCTATAACTTCACTAGTAAAATACAGCAACTCAGACACGCCTGTCTTGGTAGTAGCAATCAAGTCCGAATACCTGGTCCTCTGATAAATTCTCTACCCAAATCGTAGCAAGTCCAAGTACTCTACACATTCTCTAAGGTTTCAAATCCTGGACAGTCAAGTTTTCTCACGAATAATTATTACAATCCGAGGGTGCGGCATAAAACACCCGAGTTGTAAGTTTACTTCTAATCAACCAAAAAAACCAACAAGAATAATGGCCAGACACACAGTCAGTCGTCACCTTTCCTTGTAAATGATCTTTGAAACCTTTTGTTGCACAGATCAGAACACTTAATTTCACCGATCACCACAACAACAAACAAGAATAACAAGAACAAAACTTGGTATTACAGTAATGAGACACACAGAATAAAAGTTTTGTTTTCTATCTTGTAATTTTTCTTCTTCCTTCTTTTGATTTTCGTTTTTTTATTAATACCCAGAAATTTTACACAGTGGAATTTATCGTCCAGCTTTTTTCTCCCTATTGTCTCTGCTATACGGTCTGGGTGAAATGTGTGAGGGGAGCTCAATTGGAGATTTATCTGAGTTGCTCTGGATCACTCGATGTAAAGACTTTACAAAAAATATACGGCAAATAGTATAATTTTGATTTTTTGCTAATTTTTTTACACAAACAATTTTGAATTTTGATTTCCTTGCAAATTGGACAATGAGTTGGGAGTTGTGGCTCTCTTGTGCTGTACGTTGATTTGATGGTAGAGGTGGAGGTTGTAGGTGGGAGTTGGCGGCAGTCCGTAAAGTCTGCGGAGGGTTTTGCTCAGTTAGTATTGTCACTCTGACTGAGGTGGAATTGGACTAATAATTGCTAAAATTGTGAAGCTGTTGACGAGCTGGTTCTACCTGGTGGATCTGAGATGAAGACTATAGATGATTGGAAGGAACTGAGGGTTTTCCTGTCCTGTTTGTCGTGCCACTGTGAACTGTGTGTGTGTGTGTAAGTGAGAAGTTGGGATGAAGCGAGACGTGAAGAGCCGAAACACGTGGAGTTTTGGATTTGGGAAGTTGAGAGTGAGAGAGCGTCCACGTTGAGTTGGTATCTACGGAATAGTGGAGGAGGTGTAGGACTGACGAGAAGGAGAAACAGAGAGTTTATCAGTGAACCTGTTCTCCTCTTCACTCTTGTTTATTCTTGTGTACGTCTTGGTCTTGTTCTTCTTCTTGGTCTTCTTTCTTTCTGTCTGTCTGTGTCTAGTTTTTTCTTGTTTCCCAGCGACCCTTCAAGTCCTTCAAATAATGAGGGACCACAAGAATGTGCTCAAGTTCAGGGTGAGATTTCTGCGAGGAAGAGAGACAGGTACTTGACGATCAGGTCGACTCGAAATATCATATTAGAGTAGGAAAGGAGAAGTAGGTATGAACAAAAGCAACAACAATCGAATTGCAGTTGAATTGGACTGGAATGAGATCTGTGAAGTCAAATCCTTTGCGCAACCCGAAGACTCATTGGTTCTTGTTCTTCAGACGTAACGCCTCGATTTGGTTCCATTGGTGAAGGAGCATCGGAACAACACCAAAAAAGCGATGACAAAAAGTTAAAAATTACATATCACAATTGAAGGCGGATTCTTGACTGATCTGTCCTCTCCTCTCTTCCACCATTCAAACTTGATACAAGAACCACTTTACCTATTTTCCCCGCACGTCCCTACTCCTCTCCTCTCATGCCTATACACCTACATACGGCGGCTGCTGTGCATACGTATAATTGGATCAGACTTCGTCGAGCTATATATTTTTTCCCCTCTTCTTCGCCTTCGCCTTCTTCTCCTCACTCACTCAGGACTCAGACAGACAAGAAATCCAAATCCAACCTACTACTCCTACCACCAACATATGAGCACGACCACCAACTACTACTTCCACATTTAGACAGTCAATGGTCAGAGGAGTATTTCTTTCTTCACACCTAAAATCATTCCTGCCACCATAAGCCACTTGCCCCTCACAACTTGACCATTTCTCACCTATCTCTCTTCCTCAGATTATGTAGCTATTTCACCTCACACTCTTTCTTCCTGCACGCCTGCACTGAGTCTCCACTGTCTCACCTTTGTAGCTCAGCAGCACAAATCAAAACCAAGGGCCACACAGCATCGGCTCCGCTCAGCGATGCGCAAACATTTTCGCAATCACCTCCTCTGGCTCTGGCTCAGGTGCTCCTGCCCTGGTGGGAGACAGGTGAAGATCTCGTCTTCTGTACACACGTTACAGAGATACTAATGAGTAAAACACTGCGGACGCAATTATTGTCACGTCTCCTCACACATCAAAGCTTCGCTAATCCTAGCGACAAATGAATTTCTGTCACTACCTCGGATCCTTGCGTCAACTCTCAATCCTTTACTGGAATCCTCCCTCTTTCTCAGAGACAGTCTTAGCGCTCCGTGTGATGTGAGTACATTGGTATTTACTCCAATTACGTGAACTCCCCAATGCAGAAATTCTCGGACGATGCGATGGAGAGAAGAGTGCTCACTCAGTGGCTATGTCAAGGAATGACCACCACACCATGAGACCAACTATTGACTCACTAACTTAAATGACTAAATCATACAGACCCGCCTGACAGATTTCCATGGCACATTATATGAACCAAGCGCTTTTCCTTGACGGCTCAGCTTGCTTGAGCGTGGAGTAGTAGACCATGTAACTCCTTATATGTATACACACACACGCAATTGCCTTACATGTGAATATATGTAGTCAAGTCTTCCAGCTCTCTTGCTCCGTCCACGGACGGAGACCAGGTTGGTGGCTATAGGCTTTGAGTTTATAATAATAATTTATTATAGACGAGTATACAGAGATGTTCGGGAGAGATTAAAAATGCTGTGGTGTGAGTATTAGAGCACGTACGAAAAGACTGATGAAGTTCAATTTCATTTCATAACTTTTTGTGAGTAAAGAGGGGATCCGAACCCGATAAAATATTACATACGCTCAGTACACAAGAAGCAGACAGAGAGGAGAGACTTTGACATATTATCGTGTAGCAACCAAGGTAGATGTGTGTTATATTATGTAGGTAGACAGGGAAGCTACTTGGTACATACAAGAATACGCAGTACATACTTTGGCGTTGGATGGAGGCGATGCAACAGTGTGTCCGATTCTTGTGCAAAATATCCCTGCTCTCCGTCCTTCCTTCCTCTCATGCTCGTCGGACCAGCGACTAGGCAGGCAGGGCACGCAGGAGGACTTCATAGGAGTGAGTGGAATCAAACCAAAAGCAATACCAAAACCAAGCCTGCATCGCCACATCTAATAAATACTATAAACTGCACATATACTTACATGAGTAGGCACTTAGAGGAAAGCTACTATTGTGGACCCATGTAAAAATGAATGGGCTACGGTTTTTGGAGAGAGAAGGATCCTCTGCACAAGTGGGAAGAGACGAACATCAGCAGAAAGGGGATCAGGTCATAGCTGAGTTAGTAGGAGTAGGGGTGGCTTTTACACATGTACAGTGAAACAGACACATAAAGACTAAACGCTTGACAAATGACGTTACATATTCTCCATAACAGATTCATGACCCGAGGCGAGAGCAATAATTCCAGTTTTTGAATGCATCAGCTATGCAAATAACATAATTACATGACTAGCTCCGAAGAAAAGACATTCCACCTATATTTAGAGATGCAAGAACGAATTCTCATCTCGGCGATTTCCTCTCTGCTGTCTACGTGAGCGTACACACATGTAGGTGCATATTATGCAACGGATGGATGGATGGATGGGATCGAGTGCGAGGGTAGTTGGCATACCTATCAAAATGCTCCAGTAAAAGAGAGCCGAGGTTTTTCTCTACCCCTGGCCTGCAATCTTTTTTATTTAATTTACCCAGTCACTCCATTCATTCCACATACAAAAATTACATCAAGTCAATCTTTACTAAATACAAGTTGAAGTTCCAAGTCCAAGTGGACGTGGAACGTGGAAGTGAGCAAACAGCCAAGCCAGTCGTCTCTTCAACTCCAAACTACATACTATGGAGACTGGGAGAGTGTATCAGTATTTTGTGGTGGTCACTTCTCTCTTTCTCTCTCTCGTCCTTCCTTTCCTTAAACCTCCTGATTTATTGCTCATCATATTCGTATTTCATCGAAAAGTATACACTGAAGACATATACTCCCTCTAGAAATTTTATGAGTTTTCTCTATCTCCTCCAGCCCTTTCCTCTCTCTTCTTATTACTCTTGTTTACCTGCCTTTTGTCTTCTTCGTCTTTTCTTTCTACCTATCCAGTTCTTGAGGAATTAAGTATTCACTTGTTCCACTGCTCACTTCCCACCCATCAAAATGGTTCTTCTTCCCTCATCCTTATCCTCAAGTCAAGTGTTCGGAATTGGAATAATTTTATTCATTCCGTCTCTTGCATCTTTCAGTTGATTTAGTTTTGTTTAGTTGAACACCAAAAGCATCGCTTATATTATGTCCAGTCAGAGTTGTGGAATTCTTTTTCCCTCACTCATGAGCATTATTAAAGGTGTACTCGGACTTGGAAATAAAATAATTGTACGTAGGTAGCTCCCTAGGAAGACACTCTTATGACAGAGATTTTAATTCCCACAATATGCTATGTTATTGTCACATGAAGAAAGGGAAAACCGGTCTAAATTCACTAACGGCCAACTATCACATGAACATACGATTTGCGTTGTTATGCATCACAATTACATAACTACTGTGAATTTCCGCGTACCTACTTACGTATTAAAGAACTAAAAAGGCCTTAGTGATGAGTTAAACAAGAGAAATTTTAAAATTAGCACAAGTATTAGAGTATTACGTATGTTGGGAGGGAAGGTGTGAATTCGTTTCCTCCACAAGTAACTGACTCTCTACTACTTTTCTGTGGTCTCTACCTCAAGTGTCAAAGGAAAACTCGCAGAATTTATTGTAAGAGTTTTGTGGAGTACAAATGTGATGGGAAGAGATAGTAGTGAGAGATTCCCAAAAACTAAGTTATAGCCAAATCACGTAGGAGATCCTCTGCCCCATCTTCGTATATTGACTGTAGAGGCTTGGTTCCGAAACCGAATTCTTTTAGCTGGCGAACTGTAAAACCAGGGAGTGGTCTCCAGTCTTTACCCTCTTGGCATACGATACCTATATAAATGTTTTTATTTTGCATTCATTTGTGTATCGTCTGAAGAATCAAAATGACCCATTTCCAATTTATGAATTTTCAATTTATATGTCTTTTTTATTTTTTGATGGTTGGGGTGGTAATGGTGGTTGGTGGTGGCAGTAGTGAAGGAAATAAGGAATGCAATGTGTGTAGGTGAGGAGAATTAAAGAATTAGAAAAGAAAACCATCATTGTATAAAACTATTAACATAAGTTGACTGGCCTTCGTTGTGGAGTAAAAAGGAACTTCTTTTGGTGGAGTACTTTTCGTTTTTCAAATTTTAATAGACCCCCGAGTACACCTGTAATTATCTTGTAGAAATTTCTTGTCTCGTCCATGTATCTCTATGACCAATGAGTTTGTAATTAAAGTAGGTAACCCATTTGTACTTTGTAAATGCACCCACAACAACAATTTCCTGAGCGACCAACAGACAAAAATCACTCCTCCTTCTCTCAATACAATATATTATCCTTCCCTTCGACTCCTTGACTCCTTCAAAGCCTTTTAACATCATGTTCAAGTCAGCCACTAACTTTATCGGTTTCAGATGATAGCTACTAATTTGCCCAGTGAGTACATATTATCATGTGAGGAGGGAGTATGTAGAGCTCTCCACTCTCTCCCCCTCTGCCACCAAACACCACAACAGCCTCAGCACTCCAACGCCAACTCCAATACTCCAATGCGCCCATTTCGGACGTACATAACAGAAAAATGATGCAGACGGCGGAGTGAATACATCACAGTGAGGGAGCATGTGGGATCTCCTTCGTACGGTAGAAGTGGAAATGGAAGAACACATGCATAATCTCCTCAGTAATAAATACACATTGGGAGTGGATCTACTATAAACATGGGATTTATGCTTTCCATATGAACTACCTACCTACTGAAGGAGACTGAACTACCGTGCAAATCTACCCAACTGTCTTGTCATGTAGCTTGTGCCAAAGTTTAGTTGATTCAGTGTAAATTGAATTGAACCAGGATGAAGATGATGTGCTGATTGGTACGTGAGGAGGTAGAGGTTCATGTGTGTTTACAACAACGGGATTTGGACTCAGTCAGACACACAAGTCAGAATGAAATATTGAGGACTGTCTATGTGTGTGTAGTGGTATGCATCTGTGTGGGTAGGTTGGGACGTCTCATCTGTCCGGCTGTGGAGCACAATGCAAGAATATTATAGAAGGAGAGAGAAATATCTGTAGTGACTACTCGACGAGAGCAATGCGCAGCACAGGGCAACTCCTGCGACTTCCACATCCTCTCCGCGGACTCACACGAGAACTGACGAGAGGCCACGGTTTCTCAGCTCAATTGTCTATAAGATGACACTGCTCCCTCACTGTCTTTGAGTCTACTAGAACAAGAGTCCCTCCTCCGTCTCCACTTCCAACTAATTGCGCATTACACTCTTCTCACTTAACAGTCTCTATGACCCTTTTAATTTCCAATTACAAATCCTCACTTTACTACTCTACTTTCCCGGAGCTTCTGTCCAGCCTATACGACTACAGTTCCATCCTTTCCTCTCTTGGAGACTATTCACAAGGACGCACTATAGAACCTGGACCAAGTGTCTACGTAGATAGTCCCTATAAATACTACATGCCCCTACCTACTCACGTTGAGTTGGGATGCTGCTGCGTGTACAAATCTAGTCATGACTACTGCATCCCGCGTCCGGCCATATTCTATTCTTTGATTGCACGAGTACGAACCTATAGATACCTATAGGTACATTGGGACCAGCATCTTGAAGACGAATTATGAAGCCCACGGCCCGGGTCGGGGTCCCACAGCTCTCCTATCCAGAAAACTTGGTTTTCTTACTGAAAAATAAGGTGGTGCGATATTGATTTTTCCACACAAAAACTTCTCTTTGCTTGGCATTTTAGTTCTGAAATTGGGTGTGTAATTTTCTCGCTAAAAAAGGAGCGTATAAAAAATTTTTGTGAATGATTTGTTTTCTGATTTTGTTTAATAGTAATCATTTCTGAACACTCATTGTTGGAGTAGGAGATATATTAGAAGATAGAAGAGCATCTTCAGACTGTAGTAGGCCAGTTGAGGCGTCCATGCAGTTCCTTGATTCGACCATCATTGTCATTTTTTAGACTTGAACTGACATCTTGTTTCCATGGAGTTGAGTCATTGGGTTGTGTTGTAGGGATTAAAGAGGAAATATTAATTTAATTTTGTTCCTATAAGGGGGCTAGTGGTAATTTCCTTTAAGCTCGGCTTATGAGGCTTTTCTTCATACAATATGTATCTATATACGTAGTACCTACAGATAATTCCCGAGGTGAGGCCGACGAGTCTAAAGAAGCTGTACAACTCTGCTCGGATTTTCTTTTTGGGTGTTTTTCTCTTGTTTCATGGCAAGCAAAAAAATTAAACTTCTTCTTGGCGAGAGAGTGAATAGATAAAGATAAAAGTACCAATTAAATAAACAACTAAGAGTTGGATGTTATTCAGATATGCAAATGATGATGATGAGCTGGGAAACATTGACCTGAGAGCCTGAGACATTAAATTTTAATGGTTATTCTCCTTTTATATCTCGACGCGACTAGTGGTAGTAGTAGTAGTAGTAGAAGGAAAGGAACGACGAACGAGGCATTCTGTCATTTTGCGTTTATGTTTATACTCTCCTCCCTGCGTCCATGCCGTGCCGTACCGTCCTCGTTCTCTACCATAGGCTTTTGTTAATTTGAATGGATAAATAAGACATGAAAGAAATGACTCGCTATTTCCGGGTGGTCGTTCTCCTCATAACAATTACCTCAGAAAGCCTACAATGAAAATGTCAGAGAAACAATTTATGTGAATTATAATTTAGTCTTGTAATTTATAATTTAGTAGCGTGATGAAGGTAAGGGAAGCGGATGAGTGTACAGACGGCTAATATATATTTTCAGGACTAAATTGCACATTAGAGTCTCTTTTGTTTCTCTGGATGTAGCTCTGTAAATACCGACTTTTTGAGAGAGAGAGAGAGAGAGAGAGCTACGTAGTAAATTACTGCAAATGAAATGAAAAGGCGACAATTACGCTTCGGACCAAAGTACTAACTAGCACATAAGGATATAGCTTATGAGAGAGAGGGAAAACAGATTGGGATAGGCTTTTTTGGTGCAAATTAAATTAGATTCATTCTCAGCGTCACACGAGAAACACTCAGTATTGTCAGTATACAACTTTTTTTAGAGTATCATCATATATTCTATTTTATTCTCTCTCTTTTTATTTGTTATATACATCATTAACTATTGTACTCGAATTATATCGCAAATGGATATTATTATTATTACTCTACTATACATAATCCTATTCTCTCTATCTCAATCTTGACGTTATTTTACTGGCACTCGCACTACCGATGGTAATGTGAGGGAAGCCTGACGAGCATAATGTCAGCCTATAGATTACATGTAAAATTAATAACCCCAAATGTAACTACACATTTTTCTCCATTCTTCCGAGCGCTGGGTATGCACGCGGGCTGGGACTGTGAAAAAAACCCAGAAACTTCCCAATCATGTATCAGAGTCACTCACTACCTAATATACACTATAGTCAGACTGTACGGAGCATCAGACGGCATGCCGACGACTGCATGTATTTTTGTGGGAAGAAGGAAATACACTGAAGAGTGACTTTTTTGCAGTCTCTGTCTGTATTCTGAATATTCGATGATGATTTATTTGAAAAGATACAGGGAAATGTGTTAAACATACTTCTGTGAAGCAGGAGGAGTACCGTATGTACGTACAGTGCTCTGTCTCTGTGGATCATTCTTATCTCAAACTAGAATAATGGGTGAACCAAAGCCATGACACATTGACTCTCTCGTCTGCACGGCCCAACTCGAACACAAAGTATTAAAACAAGTAGAACAAGGGAAGCTGGATAGAAAGTGCAAGTAATGCGGAGATCATTTTTCTAATTTAATTTCAGATCACAAAATGTATCTCTATCTGTTTTTCTTGTGCAGACAGAAGCATTCATGGACACGAAGTCCAAGAGAAAGAGAGAAAGAGAGACTGAATTTTGATTTTTTTATTATATAAATTTTTCGTTCATTATGTAGATAGTTAGCTGGTAGAAGTAGGTATAGGCACATGATGATTTTTCATTGTATGCCCTACGAAGTCTGCTCAGCACATTTCACTTTTATTGCCCACTATACACGCTATAGTTTCAAACAAAAACTAGATCTAGAGTTGCAACCATACATCTATGGAAGCTTCCCTATTTTAAACAATATCTATTCATTTGGCTTGGTCATATCTACGTGTGTCTATCTGTCTGTGTCCGCAACTCACTCCTGAGTACGAGTGCATTGTATGGAGTGAAAAGTGAGGTACGGTTCTGTGTAATTCAAATAATGTATTCGTATACAGGGAATAGAGGACATAATATATATGTACATATAAAGTAAAAAAATAAGTAATAGAGAACTTGGTTAAAGATGGATTTGGATTGGTATTCGTATGTAGTGGAGCGGATGAGGTATAAGTGGTTAATAGGTTTGAGCATTTACTACATGGCCATGAATCTAGAAAATACAAAAAGTAAAAAGTGTGGCGAGAGAGCGAGAGAGAGAGGGGGGATGAAGGGAATTATTACACTGACAAGGGAATGGTTTCACATGGAACCCGCCAATTTCAAAAAGTCATATCTACAAAAATCAGGCTACTTTTAAATAGCAAGGATCCAAAGTAACTCGAGTGCATTTTGCGTTGTTCGGTCAGAATAGCCCGCCAAAGTTCAAAATTTAAAACGAAATTAAAAGTGGGCTATTCTAAATGAGATTTAACAGGCAATAATTTACATGTCGATACAGGTATTATTAGCAATTTCGAGAATTTTTGAAATTTTTATGATTATTGTTTTGTTCAATCTTCTGAAGTAAAACAAGTAATGACACGGCACAGAAACAGGAAAAATGGCAAATATAAAAATAAAAAGTATAATGACAAGCTACCGTTGGTGTAATAGTACATTCCGCGTATATCCTTTCTAGTACGCGCGAAATTTGAAATTTAGGTAAAACCTAGCATTAAAATGTAAAGTAGATAAATACTTGCTTTTTCATCAAACGGTTCAGTGCAACTTTAAATTTTAAACAAATCGACTATATTTATTGTATATCCCTGCCGCTTCTGACCACGTCACAATTGCATCGGATTTTAAAAAAAAATGAAATTGAATTTTAAAAAAGTTTAATGAAAATAGCGAGTTACTAGGAAACTTGGGGGTAAGTTGGAACAGTGAAGATTGATTTTCGCGCGTCTTTTGACGTCACTGCTAAATGTTTGACTGAAAAATCCTTAACATATGCAGCATACGAGGGTACGTTCACAAGTTACATTGCTTGTAAGTAATGAACCCCCCTCCCCATCATTCTCAATGTTTATACCGTTGTGCTTATTTACTTTTGTTTGCACCATGATTGAACTGGAATGCAAGATATTCATGATTGAGATTATTTCTAAATAATTATTTATTTGAAGTTTTTACTATGATTTTTTGCTGATTTTTATTTTTGTTTGTGTTGATGCGTGGGAACGTCGGCCGTAATTTTATGATTTTTTCATACAATTACGTTTACCAGAGCAAAGGACGAGGACCTCTTCCCACTTGTTGCCCCAAAAATAAGGTTTGTTTTTATAGTGGTCATACCTTGGAAAAATTCCAGTAAAATATCCACACTTGGTTCTACGCCTCTCTCCATGCTAATCTCCATTTGCCATTTCGTCTCCCTGTAGATCATCTTCAAACCCATGCAAACTCTCCTCACTCCCTGACTCCACCATACTATTATCATGAGCAGCTATTTTGCGGTAACAGTTTGGACACTTAAACTTCCAATATCCCTTACAAATGAACGTGCTGCAGCACTCGCACTTTCTTCTACTCACAGTCTGCTGTGCAGAGGTGGAACCATCAAACGGGCATCTTCCTTGCTTATTTGGCTTGTCGCTTATGAGGTAATGGGACAAAACACCGCATCAATATGACCGCGGTACAAAACACCGCCACTAAAACACCGCGAGGTAAAAAGACCGTCCACCCAAAAGACCGCAAACGAAATGACCGCTTGGCCATAACACCGCGAGGTAATTTGACCGCGCCAAAATGACCGTTTGCCCATAACACCGCTGGGATATTTGACCGCGTCGAAATGACCGTTCGGCCAAAACACCGTTTTTATTTAAACGTGCACAGAACGACCGGCAGAACAAATTAACCAAGAAATAACAAAATTAATTTAACCGTTAGGAAGCGAAAGAGGTATAATTAGTCAATTAAAATAGGTTAGATTAAGAGATTATACCACTTTTGAAATACTTGACTGACTTGGTGGAGTGATATCTTATTTTAAAGCTCTTAAAAAATGGAAAAAATACTTTTTTTGTTTTTACTTCTAGGCCGTACAATACTTTTTATAGCAATTTTTATAGAAAAAACTGGTTTTTCAAAAACATTCCGAAACTGTTAAAATATCACGGTGAACTCGAAAATAATTAGATTCTGCTAATTATTACGGTTCAAGTGATGTATTATTTGTTTGCAAATTCTGCGAGTGAACGGTCGAAAAATAAATTTTACATTTTGACAAATCTTTTGCGGGAAATTCAAACTGTTTTATTTTATACGCCAGATAAAGTGTGGCACATTAATAGTGCCACCCACTTTGACGGTGCGTTAGCTGCAAATAAATAACACCCTATTATACGCATTATCATTTTTTGTGTTATGTTTTATAAGAGGGTGACACAGTAGGTGGGAGGTCCCAAAGTACGCTAAAGTTGGCTGTCACCATTTGTGCCCGGCCCCTAATTTTCGATAACCAGGTTTCTTAAGTTTCTTATGATGTACCTTGATATGTATGTACAGTTAAGCCTTTTGTCTTCACTATACCCAATGGTTAATAATTAACTAATCTTTAATAGTTAAAACAGCTGGAGCGTACCACAGTGTCATATGCATTTTTTGAATTTTATTTCTACATGCTTACAAAATTTGAAACACGTATTTCAAAATGGTTTTAGATTGTGTAAATCGGCAAATTAAACGTAAAAGGTGGAAGGGTTTAAAATGACATAATATTCATTCAGGTACATTCTAATGCTCGATATCACTGTTAGGGCTTATATATACTCAACTTGTAGCAGATTCAACTTATGATTTACTAGAAGTCAGGCCCACCTGCCTACGGCAGGGCCACGCAGGGAGGGGGGGGGGCAGAAGGAAAAAAGGAGTGAGGCGCATGTACGAAGTGTGGTAGCTTTAATGACAAATTAGTTATTACGCATACATAGAGAGAGTAACATGACAGTCGCCCGGTAGCGACAGAGTACTGGCTGGAGATAATTGCCCGGTGGCAACTGCAACTTAGAAACTGTCTTCCGGGTAGCTGGCTCATGACAGCTCTCTCACAATAACTAGCTAACAGCAACTGCATCGTGGTAACGGCCTTTAGGACAACTACCCTGCGGCAAATATCTTGTGTCAACTGTCTCGTAGCATCTTGTTCTGTATTTTGTGTAGTTTCCTCCTCTGATTTGGATCCTATTTTTGCGGATTATAAAATGTGTCTTATTTAGTTTCTTGCTTTTCAAAGAGACGTCAATCGCTATGTATTTACTTTAAAGTTGGATGAGAATCGTCTTGAATCGTTAGTGTTAGTCTTTTAACTACAAGTATACATGTGTCTTAAGTTACAGTTTATGTGCAATTACCCTAATTGTTGTAACTTCTGCAACCTGCATTATGGCAACTGCCCAGTTGCAGCTGACCAGTGGAAACCCCCCAGTAGAAACTCAGTGGCAATTGTTTCGAGGCAACTACATATTGGCATTGTTGAGCAACTGCCTGGCATGGTTTGGCTTGTGGCAGCTGCCTTGAAGCACATGGCTTAAGGCATGGAAGTAAAAGCCTTGTTACATTAGGTTTGGAGCTACTGCTTAGTGGACAACTGCTTTGTAGTAACTCCCTTCCGGAAAATGAAAAAGGACGACAACCGTTACTTGTTTATTTGCAACTTTGAATGAGAATAGGCGATGGTTACTCGTCTTTGTTTGTTAGTATTTTATCTAAAAGTATACATGTGTCCTTAATTTTTTTCGTATGTGCAATAACCTTAATTTATACCTGAATTATCCATTATTTGTCCGATTCTAAATTTATGCTTGAGGTATTAAATTACCTCTTCACATTTACCTACAATTATGAAATTCCATGAGCATCAATGTAATTCTTGCTACTCTTATTGTTAAATTTTACAATATTGAGTGCCGTGGTTTGTGATACTGACTTTATTTTCTTCAGAATTGTTTTGGTTGTCATATTTCCTCTCCATGGTTTCTTTCAGTAAAATGACAGTAATAGTCTACCCGTAATAGCCTCCAAGACGAAATAAATCACTCCTAGCAGTAGTGTAGTGTAAAAGATCTAGCTCCTAGTGAACTACTTAAGAAGTGGAGTTTGAGTTTTTGACGCAATTACCAAACGTCTTGTGATCTCAGTAGTTGTAGTGTTACTTCAATGTTTGTTAGTTGTGTATATTCACGGCAATGATAAAATAAAATATACTACATTTTTTGTATTTAACGTAAATGAGATTGAATTTTATGTAAAAGCGTTTACTTCAAAACGACTTTTAAACCGTACAATTTTAAATAAATTGGTGTTTGTTATAGTTTTGTGGCTTCTTTACGTTTTACAAAATTTTGTTTTTTAAAATATACTTGCGAAAAGTTAAAACGCCTGCCTGGTTCCATGCCTGCACCTGCTTTGTAGTAACTGCTTTGTGAACAGCTGCCTTTTCTCAACTGCTTTGCAGCATCGAACTTGAGCAAGCGGCCATGTGGCAACCAACTTGCATTAAATGTATTCTGGGCGACTGTATTGGAGAAAATGCTTTTTAGCAGATACTTCGTGGCAACACGCTTGTGCAAACTGCCATGAGGCAACTGCTTTGTGAGATATGGTTTATGGCAGCTTTTTTGTACTTAATGTCTTCAAGGAACTGCAATTTTGCAGCATTCCATGAAAACGTCCTCAAGCTAGAAAGAAAGTAAATTTATTTACAACTGGCGCTACAATTGCGCTTGCCACAAGGACACAGTAAGAACAGCACACAATTTTAAGATAAAGTAAATGGTTATAAAAGAACACAAGAATTTTTTGCAATAGTACAATTAGCAGGTAAATAAACAGCTTGCTATTATTAACCTGCTTTGTAGTAACTGTATCGTTGTAAACGCTTTGCAAAAACTCCATTTAAGCAACTGTATGGCAGGGTTTGGCTTGTGGCAGCTGCCTTGAACCACATGGCTTAAGGCACGGATGTAAAAGTCTGGTGACATTTACTTTGGAGCTACTGCTTTGTATAAAATTGCTTAATGCGCAACTGCTTTGCGGCAACTGCCTTTTGTAAACTGCCTAATGGCAGCTGGGCAGTCGCAAGCCCGTAGGAACTATGTGGAACTTGTTTTGGGGTAACGACATTAAGGCCATTATGTAGTGGTATTATTATTATTATGTGACAGGGGTTTGGTCCCAAAGAGACCAACGCCGCCGAGGCCTTTATAATCATGGCCTATTGCAGACTCCCCCTCCAAAATAGCAGAAAAACAAAGATCAAGCAGCAAACCTCCCAGTAGAGCGCGAAAACGCAACTAACTGAGCCACCGACGCCTGACCCAAAATATCCAATGATATAAGACACCCCCCAAGATAGAGGTTCCTCACAAGTACAAAGGCAGGGCACACAGTCAAATAGTGAATTGGTGTACTGACCTAATTGAATTGAACTTAAATACATTCAAGTTTAATTTGTCGCATTTTCATGTTTTTTAAAAGCCAATAACATAATTATTTGGGCATTTTTGTTTATCTAAAGCCCTTAACTTGTCACTATTTGATTAAATCCTTTTTTTACTGCTTTAACGCATCCTGGAGTACTTTATTTTGTTTAGTTTCCTCCTTTGTATTTACTTTAGAGCTGGATGAGAGTCGCCTTAAATCGTTGGTGTTAGTCTTTTAGCTACAAGTACTTTAGCTACAAGTATACATGTGATTTACATTGTATTTACAATTACTTTAATTGCTGTCACTTCTGGAACCTGCATTACAGCAACTGCTCGGTTGCAGCTGGCCAGTGAAAACCATCCTGTAGGAACTCTGTGGCATTTGTTTTGGGGCGACGACACAGTGGCATTGCATTTGAGCAACTGTCTGGCAGGGTAAGGCTTGTGGCAGCTGCCTTAAAGCACATGGCTTAATGCATGGAGGTAAAAGTCTCGCGACATTTACTTTGGAGCTACTGCCGTGTATAAACCGTGTAAATATCTTCCGGAAACTGCTTTATGGTAACTGGGCAGTGGCAAGCCCGTAGGAACACTGTGGCAATTGTTTTTGGGCAACGACGTTACTGCAATTATGCAGTGGTAACTGTCTACCTGCAATCGCCCAGTAAGCTCCATTCTAGACGCATTCTAGGAAGGAGGGGGTGTTTTGCAGATGTGTTAAGCAATAACTGCAATATGTCAACTGTCTGGAGGTAACTGCTTTTTGGCAACTTCCTCGCCGCAATCTCTTTGTGGCATCGAGCTTGTTGCAAGTGCCTCGTGGAAACTGCCTTGTGGCAACTGTCTGGGCAGGCAGTTGGGTTGTGGCAACTGGATTTTGTAAACTGTCTTAAGGCAACCGCGTTTTGGGCAAGTGCGGCGCGGGAAATGCCTTAGGGCAACAACCTAGTAGTATTTGGATTGTACTCATCCTCTTGTGTCAACTGTTTAGTGGACATAAAGCTTGCATAGGACAGTTGTGGCAGATCAGTTGCCAAGCAGCAGTTGCACCACGGTCCTCTCAGGCAAAAGCCCAACCTGGAAGTTGCCATTTCGCACATGTCATCTGGCGGGAGACATTGGACATTTGCCACCAAAACTATGCTTTTAAGCAGTTCTTTTTGAGGGGTGACCACAAGGCAGTTGCCATCATGCTTTTGCCATCAGGTGGTTGATGTGAGGCAGTTTCTACCAGGTAGCTACTTGACATTTGCCACCAGGCAGTTACCATCAGGCAGTTCCTCTTAGAATGTTGGTACCTGGCTGTTGTGACCAGACGGTTTTCACTCCAGTTGCTATTAGGGTGTTGTCCTCTGGCAGTACCATTATCGTGGTTCTTACAGTCAGGACTTTGGTGGGTCGCGCCCAAACCTGGGGTTGGCAACACACAGAGGGGCTAAATATTATACGGGTCTGCCCCATGCCCCGTCACTAGCCCAATCAGCCATCTTAACTGATCCCTGGGATAAAGCACCAACGACTCATTGCCGTAAAGTGGTGCCGATATCCAGAGCTTGGCCTGCCTACAGTTGCGCAGTCCATTCCATTGTCTTTCGAACTCACGTCTAGCCCATTGCGCAATTGCGCAGTGGACCGCGGAGAGTGGGACTAAAACAATTGGTATTGGACCAAATTGCCTACCGCAACTCCCATCATGCAAAGCCTTCGCCAGCCTATCTGCCTCCTCATTACCCCTGAAACCCAAGTGCGCAGGGATCCATACTAACACAACCTCACAACCCCTCTCAGCGAGTCTGTTAAGGTTGGTGTGACAGTCCCACACGACACTCGAGACAGTGTAAGGCCTGGACAGTGCTTGCAAAGAACTCTGACTGTCGCTGAATACTCTGACCGGAAGATCCTTAGTGCCATTCTCCAGCAGCCAATGAGCCGCCAAGGAGATACCAAGGGTCTCACACTGGAATACAGAAGCATCCACACCAAGATACACAGACGAAGCCATAAGGGTTACTCCCTGGTTTCTGTCCTCAATCAAGACTCCACAGCCAGCATTATCACCATCGCGTGAGATGTCAGTGAAGCAAACCGGGGCGGTTTGCTTCCTATCCCTTTTGGGGGGTGGGGTACCCCCCAAAAGGGATAGGTCAATGCCCAATCCACTCGCGACCCAAGTTCAACAGTAAACCTCCAATCTTCCAGGCTCTTATACGTCCAGTCCACTAACATCTGGAGAATAGGGACAAAAAAGCCCCACCTCTCACAAATCACAGTATGACTGGTTGAGCCCCCAAACAAAGGATTTTTGGACCACAAATCCCTCGTTTTCAGCCTATGCATAGACCTAACAGCTACTGCCTTTAGACAGATGTCCAGAGGCATGAGGCCGATAAGACACTCCATCGCAGCCCTAGGCGTCGATCGAAGCCCACCCGTAATCATAAGGCACGCTTGATGCTGTACCCTACCCAATAAACTAACATACGAGCTTTTCTCCAGTGCAGGAGCCCAAACCACAACCCCATACTCCATCACTGGACGGACAAGGGCAGTATACGTCCATCTATCTATCCCACTGTGGGAGATAGACCCCATTTCCTTCCGACCATGCGTTTGCATCTAGCCAAGGTAACCTGCGACTTGCTCTCCACTGACTTGCAGTGTGGCATCCAGGTCAAGTGCTTGTCCAGTACAACGCCTAAGTACCTAACTGTTCGCCGGATCTCCAGGCTCACTTCCCTGTACCTCACAGAATTGGGAGAGAGCCTGGTGTTCCTAGTGAACAAAATCAACTCAGTCTTCTCAGCATTAAGGTTCAATCCCACCTCCAAACACCAGTCACTAATGATATCTAGACCCTCAGTGACCCGATGTGTGAGTGTGCGAAGCACCTTGCCACTTTGAAGCACCCCAGTATCATCGGCATACCCCTGTGACAGAGTAGACGACGCCATTTGCTTAAGCCTATTCAATAGACCATCCATAACTAAGTTCCACAGGAGTGGTGAGATTACCCCTCCTTGTGGACACCCCCTCTCCACCTTCCGTTCCCTACAGCAACCACTAATCTCTGACACCACTTGTATATGTCTGAGACTAAAGTCGATCCATCTCTTAACTAAAGAGCAAATATCAAACCTATCCAGCGCTGAAGTTATAGCACTGAATAACACATTGTTGAAGGCCCCTTCAATGTCGGCAAAGGTGAGGCAGAGGTCCAATGTGAAAGTTGTCATCTAGTACATATCATCTGGCGGGAGCAATTGTACATTTGTCTTACAGTCAGGACTTTGGTGGGTCCGCCCAAACCTGGGATTGGTCACACTCAGAGGGGCTGAATATTACACAAGTCTAAAAAAGTGCACGGGCCTGCAAAACTACACGGGTCTGGAAAAGTGCACGGGTCTATAGTTGAATATGGATCTTTAATTATTGTTGTTATAGCACATCACTTAAAGGAATACCTAAAGGCCCGTGTACAATTATAAACCCGCATACTACCCAAATTTGGACCTCCAAGACCCGTGTACTAATACAAGACCGTGTAATATTACAGGCCCGTGGTCTGATATACGAAATACAGTGCTTGGTGCGTTAAGACGATGTATGGCCAAGATGAGCCATGAGCCCCCTTTTTCCTTATTTTGTTGCGTTTTTTCTCTTAGGTTTAACGTTTCACGTCCTCGGAAATCTGTCATACACATTCTACATTGACGTATGAGGTATCAAAATGTGTGTAATTGTTTTCTCTATCAGTGGGCAGTTAAGGTTTGTCTGTGTTCACACCGCAAGACTGTGTTTTTGCCCCCGCCGTTCTCCCTTCTTTTTTCACGTTTTGTCTTTCATGCGCTTCGCGCTGGGGTGGTTTTTGGGCAACATATTTTAAAATTTCTCGCCTTAAATGAACTCCCTGTTTCATTCTGCATCTTTTGCTACCTCTTACGTTTTTATGCGTTACGCCGTTCAAATGAAGAAGGGCCCTCCGCAAACCCCCTTTTTCCTCATATTTCTTAAATTTCAATTTCTACCTTCTCCGTTCCTGGGCTGGCCTTTTACATATATGCAAATGTAACAATTTGTCTGTACTCCCCGCGTTGTTTTACGTCTTTTGGTACTATTAGCGACTTTGTGCGTCTAGTGGTTCGGAAGCTACGCCGCATTACGTACTCCAATGACGTCGATTATGTTATAGATTTAACGTATGAAACATATTTATGTGTTTAGCGTTATGTCAGATTTAAAATTTGTATCTAATGAAATATCAAATACACGACTGTAAACAGTAATTATATCCGCATCCGCTTGTATTGTGCAAATGCGCCAGGTATTTATGATGCATATTTTTATAAAGGAAAATTAAATATAATAAATAGGTATGTTGCTCAAAATCTCTTAATCTAACCTATTTTCATTGACTAATTATACCTCTTTCGCTTCCTAACGGTTATTTTAATTTATTTTGTTATTCCTTGGTTAATTTGTTCTGCCGGTCGTTCTGTGCACGTTTATATAAAAACGGTGTTTTGGCCGAACGGTCATTTCGACGCGGTCAAATATCCCAGCGGTGTTATGGGCAAACGGTCATTTTGGCGCGGTCAAATTACCTCGCGGTGTTGTGGCCAAGCGGTCATTTCGTTTGCGGTCTTTTGGGTGGACGGTCTTTTTACCTCGCGGTGTTTTAAAAAAAAAAGGAACTTTATTTGTAAGGGGTTTGGTGTTTCTAATCAATTGATTTTAGTGGCGGTGTTTTGTACCGCGGTCATATTGCTGCGGTGTTCTATTCCTCAGAGAACTTGCTTACAGTCTTATTACTCCCAACATTCATATTTGTGCGGCATCAGTTCCAAATTTGCAAGTGTATGTTCGTTCTGCAATGTCAATTATGGGAATAAAGTACAGATCAGGAATCCGAGTAGTTACTTCAGCTGTTGAGCGAACGGTAAGTAACATAAGTTCTCTGAGGAATAGGCGACCTCTGGATTTCGTTGCTTGCATCCAAGTTGGGTGGATGCGGGTCCAAATTACGAAACTATTCAAGGCGCAGCAATCAACAAGGTGCAGAAAAATTTTCATTGACCATCGCTTAGATGGAAACTGACATGTGTACGTTGATATCATTTGGTCAGCAGTGTCCACTTCACCCTTCATAGCATTGTAGTAGTCAATTATTACAGGCTTGATTTTGTCATGTCCGGTGGGAATAACTTCTTTTTTGTAATGAGCGGAGGAAAGCAGTAAAACGTATGTAGATTTCGTTCGAAGGTAACGTACCATTGTAGAATGTGTCTCTTCGTTGAAGAGAAATTTAGACGAATTTGCGTCTGAGCCAGTTAGAGTTTTTATAACAGGCGGAATTTCTTTTCTATTCTTTCTCAACGTACCACAGTAAGTAAGTTTATGTTCCAAAAGCGCTTTTAGCAAATACATTGACGAGAAAAAGTTATCAGCAATTACACCGCGTTGCGTGCCATAAAATCAGAAGTAATGTCTATTACTACTTTCTGACCTTGCCCAACTTCTGGGCCACTTTGTTGCTGACCCTGATAAACTTGCAGCTTCAAAATATATCCCGAGCTAACGTCAACACAAGCAGAAACCTTTATGCTATACTTACCAGGCTTATTAGGCATGTACACACGGAATGGACAATTTCCCCGAAACTTGACAACTTGCTCATCAACACAAAGTGTTGTAGCCGGCTCATACAGATCTACAAAGTTTGCAATTATTCTTCCTGAAATGTCTTTTATCGGTTCTAGCTTGTCGTAATACGGAGGTGGTGGAGCTTCAACTTTTGAAGTGCTGGCGACAGGTGTTTGGGCAACACGCTTCTTGTCGCGTTCCAACTTGTCGTCAAATCTCAGCATGTTCATTATATTGTAAAAACGAGTTTTTGACATTGTTGCAGTAAATGGTGGACAACGAATAGCCTCGTGTTTACTCCACATCTCGTTCTAGGGCTTCTTTCTTCCCCTTTCAACTCCAGCAAGAAGTAAAAGTCCAATAAAGGCTTTGCACTCCGTAACATCTAGCAAGGGCCAATGTCGAGGTTTCTTGGGTGGAGGATCGCTGTTATTGATTTTGCTGATCACGCTTTTGGCGTATTTATTTGTCCAATTGCAGATGTCTTGAAAAGAACTGTCTTGTCTTGTCTGGTTTCAAAAGAAGATAAAAAATTTCAGCAATACTCAGTTCCTCACTTTGTGCTAATCCTTTAGGTCCGTCACGATGGTTTATTAGTTTGGTTCTCCAAGGTAAACGCCGAGTTCTTGATGGCTTTAGCCTACACACGGTTCTGTCACTGGCCTCGACGGAATCACTTTCAGCTTCTTCACTTGAATCATCCTAAAACAATTCATACTTTGTAAATAGTGTTGCTTGTTTTTTCTTGCTCTAACCTTCAAATACCTGAATTTACATTTACTTGTTTCCAAAGTAAGGTATGTTACTCTATCGAAAAGCTTTGGCTGTTTATACCAGATAGGGTAAAAATAGTATAATAAATACCTCAGATTCATGGCCTCCTATATCTTCGTCATGTGGATTTTCCTCGTCTAAGTCGCTCACCAAACCCTCTAAGCCATCTTCTGTGTCACTTATATCGTCTTTAGATGAATCAGCATCTGAACCTATAAGTTCAATGCGACGATTTCTTAGTTGCCGTTCTGCCCCATTTGGGCGGCCAGCCATTTCGGCTGTAAACGTCCCAAACAACCCCGCAAAAGTAAATTTCAATTTGAAAATGGAATTTACAAAGTTGAAATAGAACTATGATTCTTATTAGTGACAATCACACTTGTAGGTAATTCAATGCAAAAAACAAGTAAATATATTTGAGAGCAATAAAGTTTTGATTTCGGAACTAAAATTTGTTTTGAGTTTACCGCGGGTATGCAAAACGAGATGGTACACGTCTGCGATCATTTACGGTGTGAGTGAGTAATCCACGGTGCTTGGTATAATTTTTATTGCTGCTGCTGACGTCGAAAAAGTTTAACTTTACATTATTTGTGCAAGTACCCTCATGTTGCAAATGCGACGGGCTTGGTGCAATAGGTGCATGCTTATGTAGTAGCGGCAGGGATATATGACTAAAACTTAATTTTATGAAGTACAAATAAGTATTTTGAATATACTTACAAAATGAACATAATCAAAATAACCAGTGAAGTTAATAAATTAGTGCGAAACAAATTCAGACGACAGTTTCAAAATGATGCAGATTCAACTTTGACTGAAAACGAGAAGACGATTGCCCAAGAAATCTTTAAGTATGTGCAAGCATTGATTTTTGATGACAGCTTTCATCAAGACGTTGCGTTAGTTGAAGAGAATGAACTCGATGAAAATGAAGGTACATTGACATAAAATAAATTTTAAAATAACACTCGTAAGACTATAAAGCATGGAGATAAGAAAATTAACGGACATTTGCTACTCATACTTTTACTACCTAAAAACTTTGCACACCCAAATTTTTCACTTCAAAATTAAAAACCTGCACGTTTGCTACCCGAATTTTTAATATTTTGTTCCTACAAATTGTTAGGGTACGAATGTGACCACGGTACGAATACATAGGGTACGAATGAAGAGCGTACGAGATCCGGGGGTACGACTGCCAACCGTACCGTCATTATTAGTTGTAAAAGGGTACCAAATGTTCTAGGTCTGCTCGTGCCTGCGTATCTTTTTATGTAGCAGACATCACAACTAGACAATAGATAGCATTGCTTACTATCATCGGATTTAAATAAAAATATTATTTTTTAAATAGAACGGCAGTTGCATAAATTCTTTTTGAGTGATAGTGAAGAAAGTGAGAGTGAAACAGAAGCGGAAACGGAAACTAAAGAGGAGAGCTCACAAGAATTTGAAGAAATTGAAATTCCAGGAATCCGGGAAAAATTTAATGTGGAATACATTAAGCGTGTACTGCAGTGCTATGACAGTTCTGCTACTAACAAATTGAAGCGTGTTTAAGCGCGATTCAAAATGGTTAAAGGCAAAAACTACATTGTACGATTTCGTGCATATATGCTGGAAAACGGAATCAAACTTGACAAGCCTAATATAATTAATTACTTTGTTCTACAAAAATTTCAAACTGCCAAAGAAAATTGTCTTCCTATTCATGATGAGCAACTACGTCAGTGGGCGGTTTGTAAAGCAAGGGAAATAAAGCTGGATGAATTCAAAGCATCAATTACATGATCCACACTATTTAAAAAAAACACACAGAATAGTGTCCCTTAAAGTGACAAAGTTTGTAACCCGGGCGCAAGTTATTGATGAGGCTAAAATCAAATCATCAGCTGATGCATTTGTTAATAAGAATAAAACAATAATTCATGAAAAAAACTTTGCGTCCGATAATGTGTTGAATGCTGATCAATCCGGATTTGAGTACGAGTCAGTTACTAAATAAACACCTGCCAAAAAAGGCGAAAAAATTGTCAAGGGGAAAATAAAATCCAGTCACGCTACTACTCACTCTTACACCATGATGCCAATATTAGTAATGAATGGAACGGTTCCTGGCAAACTTCTAGTAGTTTTTCAAGAAAAGAATGGGGTATTTGGACCTACTGTTTAAAAAAATCTTAATGTACCAGCCAATTTACACGTCGAATGCTCAAAATCCGGCAAAATGGACAAACGTCTTATGACTGTGTGGGTAAAAATGTGCGTTGCTCTGGTAGCACTTAAAAGTTGAATGTTATTAATGGATTCATGGGCCGGACAAAGAGATCGGGAATTAAGTGAAGTGAGTGAGACTGTTGAAATAGAAACTATTCCACCTGGTACAACGGGAATAATACAGCCTCAAGACGTTTATTTTTTCCGACAGCTAAAACATTTTTGCACTAAATTCAGAGAATACATTCTGATCGAGCAAATTGAGATTGATTTGCATCAGCGTGTCAATGTGTTAAAAATGATGTCATTAATCCACGATCAAATCCAATCTCCAAAATTCCAAAAAAGGTTAGTGTATCCTTGGTTTAAAGCAGGGTACACTAATAATGACCCTCGACCTTTTGAAAATGTATTACAGATATGTTTTTCTAATTTAGGGTATGTGTGTGAATGCTCCACAAATGAGTGTTTCCTGCCACCGATGATTAAATGCGGTCATTGTAGTGTTGTTTTGTGTTTTAATCATTTCTTTGTAGATTTTCATCATCATTTTACTTAATTTGAAATTATTTATTGTTTACTTACCCAAATAGTCAAGTACACTTCAGCATATTATTCAAGTAAGTAGTGTGCAATACTATATTATACTTCCTTACAGTTACAGTTACGGTTTAAGTAGTTTTATATATTGTGAATTGTATATTTGGTTTATTTTTCACATCAATTGTTGTTTGTCATATGTATTGTGTCATTAAAGGTTGTTTTACTTCAGAAGATAGAACAAAACACTAAACATAAAAATTTCAAAAATTCTTGAAATTGCTAATAATACACCTGTATCGAAAAAATTATTGCATGTTAAATCTCATTTAGAATAGCCCACTTTTAATTTCGTTTTAAATTTTGAACTTTGGCGGGCTATTCTGACCGAACAACTCAAAATGCACTCGAGTTACTTTGGATCCTTGCTATTTAAAAGTAGCCTGATTTTTCTAGATATGTCTTTTTGAAATTGGCGGGTTTCATGTGAAACCATTCCCTTGTGAGACTGAGAACCCATCTCACTTCTCCATTGTCTTCACAACGGAGCAGTAAGAGACTACAGAGCGAGATCAGGCTTTCATCTATGGATTTTATCAATGTGTACATGACTCACGTTGTATGATTACTGCACAGGATAAATCTGCATACCACAGTTTTTTTTACCGTCATTTCGATCATAGTAAGGTATCCGTATCCAGCACCTCTGTCTGTCTGAAGACATAGGTATATAGATACTCCATGTATAGGGACTGTAGAGAAGACTTTTTGCTGGCTCATAAAGTCCTCAACACTCGTAGTTTAGATCTGTCTATTGTATGATTCTCATCTCACTTAAAGCTAGCTAGACTAATTAATTAATATATATAATTAATATAATTAATAATATTATAGTAATATTCAGTATGAATATCTGGAGATTTTATTCGGAGTGAGAAAGATAATTTATTACATCTGATCAGATTCGAGGTCAAATTGCTTCTATTTGGCGATTACAACATCGACAACAGAAGCCGTTGCCAGAAGTGGCTAATACTAACACCTATTAGCAATAAAACGAATGGTAACTAAGGTTTTCCATTACAGGACACACACTACCTATTAAAATCATCTGTATGTAGGTATTAGCTCTGTATGAGAGCAGAGAAGCTGGCCATTGTTACTCTTTATTCCGGATATATTTCTCTCGGTGTTGTTATTCGGTGGACTGGGAAATCCAAATCCACATTTCCCTCAATGTGTATCCGATATACATTGAGTTGTGGCGGATATCTCCACTTAAGAGACGTTAGACAAGATGTGTGATGGCTCTAGTAAAAATTTTATCTATGTAGTTCTTCTGTCTCGTCCTCCTTGTACTGAGAATGAGACGAGATACCGAGCTTTAAAAGTATATCTGCGTGGCGAGAGACAGTATTAAGAGTTTCGCATCTAGGTATCTGCCATGTGCATATGTGGTAGAAGAAGGGGAGAGTCAGAGTATCTGTCTGTGTAGGTATATTATATCCCTTGAATTTTTTTTTCATCTAAGAACAACTACACTGTACACGATGATCACAGCATTCTCTCTATTTCTAGAGTTTCATCTCGAACCATTGTCTCGACCATCATCTTCATCTTCATGGGTCCATGCACCCTTCAATCTGATTCCCATCAAAAATCTTTAGCTTCAATTCAGTCCAAGTCGAATGCTATGTATGCAGGGAGGGACGGAGTAATATGTACAGTCCTTTGAGTCTGAGCGAGTTAGTTGTTGGGACGTAGGGAGTGGGACGGGCGAGTAAGTGAGTTGATGACAACTACGATGCACACATCGCAAATCCATCAATCTACCAAGCCACTTTGCTTGGTGAACGAAAACGATTGTACAAAATTCTCGGAGAATATTTTTCTAAACTAAAAATCTTTAATGCAATCTCACTCACAGTCCTATCATTCTCTCTCGGTCTCATTCTATAAGTCTGTTTTGTTCTTTTATATTCGCTTCTATATCTCCGCTCTGTATCAACTCATATCTCTCCCTCAAAGGAAGCACCTATTTACACACATAGTAATTACATCATGCCAACACAATAATATTGTCTTTGTGACCGGATCCATATTTATTTTAGTATGCAGCTTCCAACTTTGTATTAATGCTATTTGTTTCATATGTGTAGAGTGAACCTGACTGAGTAGATACCTATATAGGTAGGTACGTTTCATTCTTTCCCAAACTATCTGCGATATTTATATCACACAAATAAAATATCTTTCGAAAAGATGGAATAGCAATAGGAAGTCGAAGCAGTTATTATAGATACGTTTGTTTGTTTGTTTTTTTTGGGCGGGGTTTACTGAATTTAAAATTATTTTTTGAATAAAGTTGCCTTTATAAATAATTAAAATATAAATTCATATTTATTCCATAATTGACATCTTCCCTCCAATCCCAACTTTTAGCTATCTACAGCTTTCAATTAGCTACAAAATTATCAATAATGTTAAGGGTCAAGAATAAATCATTGAATGAAACCATAAAAGCATGTCAAACCACGAAAACTACATATTTCTAACACCCGTCAAACTTGGAGAGATAATATAAAGGAAAAATTTGTTAAAGATAAATATTTTGAATTATTTAAAAAATAATAAAATGCTACTTATAAATAGCTGTAAAGTTATTCAAGACTCTAGACCACAATGAAAGATTAGTAAGAGAGGTGGTGACAATATTGGGATGGAAAAATCGTGAAGAAAAAAAAGGATTAGAATAAAAGTTGAATGACTTTGTAAATAGTAAAGCATGCATGTCCACGGAGCACAGGATGATTGAGGTTTAGTTGTGATGATGTAACTGGAGATATACATATGGCAGGTATTGTGTTTTGTGGAGTGAAGGGAAAAGGGAAATGATGGGAAGCTACTTGTTGTTCCTACCAGAGTTTTGAGCCTCGGAGTCTAGAGCCTCCATCATCATAACAAAGAGAACCAAGCAGAGCAAAGTGGACGCGAGAGGTTCCTGTGATTTACTCTCGATTTATTTTTTCATGAATGTCGCCTTCAATTCTCTTTCACTTTAATGTGGTCGTATAAAAATGTGCAATGACCAGGTCTCTTTTGGTTGACTGTCCTCCAAATAAAATAGTGTATTGTATAATGATACTGGTACATGTATATCGGTACAGACAGAGAGAGAGAGAGAGCTGTGATTTCTGCATGTAGTTGTGGAAATACATTGTAGATATTAGAAGCATACATGTACCTACGGTTGCCGGACATTTTCCCCCCGGGCATTCCCCTCCCCCCCTGAAATTTTCCTCCGCGGACATTATCCCCCCAAGCAGTGAACCCGGACATTTTCCCCCCATATCCTTATTTAAGATGCTAGATGCATATTAATTGTTATACTGAAAAGTGAAGATTCATTGAATTCTATACTCACAAATCTAATTCAATCTTAAAATTAAACCTTAAGCAAGATTTGCGTAGTGAAACATAAAATATAAATTCAAAAACCTAGAAAAGGATATTTAAAAATAAACAGCTTAGATCATAATAATTTTCTTTAAAGTTACTAGCAAACTTAAAAATTTGTAAAATATATGTACCGTATTTCCTATTTTAGACCACGGGGTGTACTATTCAAATTTTGACCTCCCAGATCCGTGTACTAATAAAGGCCCGGGTATTATTACAGACCCGCGTACTACCATATAAAACATTGTTAAATAGACCCGTGGACTATTCAAACTCACACCTCTCAAACCCGTGTACTAATACAGGCCCGTGTACAATTACGGATCCGTGGTCTAAAATAGGAAATACGGTACTACACTGTTTCTCCAATTTGCCTGAAAATTCTGTACATAAGTGTATGCTGACATCTTAAAAAATGGTTAGTTACAAGATAGGAGGAAGTAACACAGTGAAAAACTCAACTAAGTCATCAATAATGGTAAGGTATCAATAGCACTAAACATAAAAACTTACTTTCTCGGGTACTATACAATAATTTAAGCAAAATCAAAAGTAAATATTAATAAGCAAATCTTGCGCTGTCGTAAAAATACTAAAAACTAAACCTAATGGGTTAGATGACTATATTTGCATTATTTTCCTAAAACATTAATTTACCTTAACACTTCAGTGTACTTGTCTATACCATTAGTTTTATTTTGGGACTGGGGGAAAATGTCCGGGGTTACTGCATGGAGGGAAAATGTGCGGGGGATAATGTGCGGGGGGACAATTTCCGGGGGGGGGGGAATGTCTGGGGGAAAAATGTCCGTATACCGTACCTACATGCTTTTGTATAAAGTTGCAAATGGACAAATAAAAAAGAATCCTTCTCAATGGCTGATTCTGATTCTCATCATTTTCAGATTGAATTTATTCAATAGAAAATCTAATGGTTGGGTTTATTATGATACGGTGGTTTTATCGTGGAATTTCTCTCATTTTTTTTTGAATCGGGGAGAATGATACGATAAGATGAGGACGTAGATGTGGACGAGGATGAGGTAGAGTATGGGTTACATTATGGATAATGTGATGGGAGAGTAGGGACTGTATTAAGTGTTCTTGCGGTTTCATTCTCTAGATTGTGGTCACAGATAGAACTCTCAACTTGAACAGACCGGACTCGGATCTCTCAAACTCAAATGTTATTCATGAGATTTATCTAACTCCCATTCTATTCCATTGAATATTTAATGGTCACAGACAGAGGAGTCTCTCTCTTGTTGGCTTTTTCACACTGGAGTACAATTGAATCCAGTTGAGAGGAGTACAATAGCGACAATATGCTCGGCTATTGAACCACCATCAAAATGAAAGTGACCTACCCGCTCCCAAGTCTCCTTCAACCATCCTAAACCACTTTCACTTTCTTCTTTCATCATTTTATTCCTCTCTTTCTTCCCCGATTTTTCCACTCCCTCTAAACCTCATGCGACATACTAGAAATACTATTTCTATTTTACATAATATTATGTAGTACCCATTCCCAGCGCATTACATCTTAGCTAAACGCTCTATTTTAGACATGCCAGCTCAAAATCTTTTTGATTGTTTAAAACCCTATAAAAATATGAATATTTTCTAATTTAATTTTTAACACAAAATTTTAAGATGGGAAAAATTATTTTTTATTTTACAAGTGTGAACATTAACATGGTGAATTGAGGGACAAATATAATTTCAATGTTTTGTATTTAATTTACAGATTGTCTCTTGAAGTAGACCATAAGAACACGTGTAGAAGGGTAATAGGAATAACAAGTGTGACTTTGTAAAGGAATTTAGTAGCTTAGACGCTCAAGATTAAATTGAAGAAATGTGATTGTTAAAAGGAATGAAGAATAATGTATTGGACGATTAGGAGTGGAAATCTACAGTGACTAGGTCCTTTAGTTTTACGATTTAAGTCAAAATATAACTGTTGAGAGGTTTTTTGGGAGAGGCTGAAGTACAGGTTATTTTTAAAAGTGCGCTCATAAAGTTTGTGTTGACTGATGGAAAAGTGAGAGAAGAGTGAATTGGGTCTATTCCCTTCACTTCGCACTTTGCGGTGGTTTGAATATTTGGGTGTGACTGAAAGAGAAGCAATAGAGACAGAGACTAACGTGAGATAGAGAGTGAGAGATGTTGTGTGATTCTGTGATTTAATGTACTAAAAGGCTGAGGTAGACAAACGTAGAAAAGGAGGAAGTATAGGAGGACGACGGCAACGACAAATGATGCTCATACATGATTATTTTTTCTATGACATCATCAATCGGCTCACATGAAAGTTTCCCTATGAAAGTTGATGAGAATTTTCTCTTCCATCAGTTTGACTTCATAAACTTTCACATCCTTTCTAGAATGAATATTGTCTCATTTGAAATCAGATTAAATTAACACTAAAAAATAACGATCGACAGAATTTTCGGGACCAGAGAGGGAAAACTGAGGTTACGCTATAAACGATTATGGAAATTCGCATGTTGAAGATAAATTGTTTTGACTCTTAGCCTCCAACTCCCGTCATCATTTTTCTAGATTCACTCCATGTAGGTACGTACACCTACCTACCTCCATCCAACAAGAGTCTGAGGACAGAAGAAAAGCAAAGACATGATTTTATTCTAAGCTTATTCTCATCGCTATCCAAACTTATCCAACACTTCGATTTTGATCTGGAGTCAGCGTTGTGGAGGGAGAGAGAGGGTGGAGTGAGACACTAGTCTATTAAAAAGATACATGTATGCGTCCCACCTCTCCTCCCGGATTTCACCATCTTATTCTCAACTAACTCTGTCTACTCAAAGTCACTTTAAATCTGAATGAATCTGCACGGAGGGTGGAAGGCTTTGGATTCCGTGTAAAAAACCAAATCCAAACTCTACGCTCCATACTCAATAAATTCCTCCATGCATTCATATTCATAAGTGGAAGCTGGGAGGAAGGATTTTAAGTAAGGATATTTAGTATGCAGCGGAAGAGTTGAGAGATCCATACTGCTGCAGTGTCAATATGGGTACGTTATATCTTTGAAGTGGCAATACTAGAGCTACTCTTTGATATTTTTCAATATTATGACATACCTAGTATTTTCTTTATAATAACCAAAGGGGCCAGCGTCAAAGTCATAATAATTTTGCAAGTACATATCAGTAGTGACTGAACAGTGTAATCTCCTTCTAAATTAATTCCAATGGTTTTAAATGGCTACACCGTTGAAAATAATACGTTACATAAGACAATTAAAGAAATTTGTATGGTATTAAATGCACATTAAAAAATAATACAAAAAACACAACAAGGTATTAAATATGCCAATGAAATTAAAACAAATTGTGTGGTATTAAATACACCGTTGAAAATAATACAAACAAAGGACCTTAATAAAATCCATACGGTATAAAATTTACCGTTGGGAGTAGTTCAAATACGTATGTAACTATTTTGAAATGTACTTTGTATTAAATGGTAGTACAATATTACAAATATGAACAAAACTGATAATAGAATTTGTCCTGTATGAATGTTCAGTTAAAAGTAATACAAATATTTTAAAAATAAGAACTATTAAATCATTGGACTATGGAAATTATTACAAAAATACAGTTATGTGTACACCAAGGCTTCTAGAATACAACAAACCTTAAATTTGTGTGTGCATGCACTCCTGGAACTGGAACTGTGATAGCTGCGGGGGATTTACAGCTAGACACAATAGAAATTAAAATTGAGGAAGCTGGTGTGTACATAGGAAAGTGAATACGTGTGTGTGGAACACAGTTCACAAAGTTCACGCACTTTAATTGTACAATGTCAACAAAGGGCTCCAGGAGATGTGTATTTAGCTCGACTGCTAACTGTTTACTGATCGAGAATTTAGAGAGTCGTTTCTCTAATAAACGTTTTGATACTGTGAAATTATAATTTAATTACAATGCATATAATTGTAAACTTGAGGGAGCCTTTATAAGCAAGACTTTGTCTCAATTATTTTTAATTTTCATTCCAATTCCTAAGCTATTACTTCCTTTAAGAAATTTTAAAATAAAATCTTTTTAATATCTCATATAACGTCACTTGCCAAAGTAAAAAGCCAAGATATTTCCAATTTTTGTGTCAAAATCGGTAATTTTGAAGAGAGGTGTAAAAATATTGTTTTTGAGACGTTTGATGAAGCTCAAGTAAAACAGTGGCATGTTGTCGGTCCCGCTTTGAATAAAGTTAAAGAAGCAAAGAAAAAACTGGACACTTGTTTAAATCTTTTTCATAATAAGGCAGTCTACAACACATCTTTTTTCGAATTTAACGGATCTGATGAAGCCTTTAAAGGTGTAGAAACTGGTAAGTATTTTCAAATTCTATAAAAAATATACAAGTGGGATCTCAAGAGGGAGGAAAACGTGTGGCAACACAGAGAAAAGAAAGTCCTGGAAGTGGGACAAAAGTTATGACAAAAAGAATTTCTGCTCGTGCTCACATCAAAAATAAAAAGAAGAATGACAAGGACGTACTGAAGTTATTAAATAAACGATGAAAAGGACTTATTGCGAAGAAAAAACAAAGTTGCAGAAGTGAAAAACAAGTTGGAAGTGGTTGTAGTTCTGTCCATTTTTCTACTAAAAATAAAAAGAAGACTGACACCGTACTGAAGGTTGCAAAAAAAAATAAAGTTCCAAGAGTGAAAAAAAGTTGATACTGTGAGTTCTCTCCATGCCTGCATCAAAAATAAAAAGAAGATCGATAAGAACGTAAAGAAGTTAGTAAAAGTGGTAGATCTTGTAGAAGATAGTAGCGAGACGGATACAGACAACAAAAACAAAGATAGTAAAGGAGAAAGCAGTGATCATGGAGAGTTGGAAGTGTATGGTAGTGATGGAATGTCGGAGATAGATGATGAGGTGGATGAGGGGGAGACAAAAGCGGAGGAGTCCTCAGGTAGGGGAACTGAGGACGGCGATGACACTTACTGATTCCAAAAATTCAGAAGATGCAAAATCTTGATCTTCCCCTAAATCCCGAAAACGGATAAATCCAATTAAAAGCAGTGATGATAAAGCTGAAGATAATAAAGATCAGACTTTAAATCAATCAATCAATCAAGAGCAGGAATGCTTGAACTAGAACCTCTAAATAAAAATGATAAGCAATATTTATTACATTGGGATATATATATGTATAACTAAATGTTACATTTGTACTTCACAAACAATTTGAAAAAATTTTAATAAATAATAAATTTCATTTTGTTGTAGAAACTCTTATAAGTGAAGTATTTTCAGTCGTCCGCTCCCATACACAACGCTCAAGTAATTGCAGTAAGGGAGTTACAGGATATAGAACGGTTTATTTAGCTCAAAGAGCAGTAGTCACCACTACTGGAGATCACACCTAGAATTTCCCCTTAAGTTGTTTATATTCCCCCAACATGACAATTGATTTCAATTCCTTCAACTCCTTCAAGTAGTAACAATGGAGGCAATATGGTACAATCCACCATTTCCCTGAAATCAAATCAAAGTCTTGCATATAACAAACCTGGTGGTCCCACAATTGAGAAACCTCCTTTTTCCGTGAAAAGACAATTTGTCAGCGAAAGGAGAATGCCAAATATTTGATAAACCAAAAACAAAATCAGAAAGCAGACCCACCAACTTCAAACATTCCATCAAAGAAAAACAATGGAGTTTCTGAACCACCAACAGTATCTGCAAGTAAGAAAAATTTGTATGATGATATAAAAACATATCTAATTTTTAATTTTTTTCATTCAATAGGGATTTTAAATGTGTAATTATGACATTTTTTTCAAATTATATCAATCAATTGCAATTATGAAGTTGTAATTATAACATTTATTTATAATGACATTCAAACAATTGGGATTTCAAATGTGTAATTATAACATTTCTTTATAATTAAATTCAAACAATTGAGATTTCAAATGTGTAATTGTAGCGTTTGTGTTAAAAAAATTTCTTTTATTATAATTATATACAAAAGACAGGGAATTTAAATGTGTAATTATAGCATTTATTTGTAAATAAATTTATTTCATTATGAACAGTATGATTATATTCTTTTTTTGTTAATTAAATAAAAATCCATGTTTACAAAATGCATCACATTCATTCAGAGAGTTCCTATTTAAGAGCAGTATAAGAAATCTGAGCATTCATTTCATTGTTTGGAAATGATTTACACATTTACATTACACATTTGTATGACAAAAAATTACGTCAACAAACCAACCAATGTATTATTGTTTGAAGCCCAAAAATGGACCCCATTTCCCGGCGTCCGCCGTCGAGTTGCACGTACTTGTAGATGTAAATAGAGGAAATAATAATTTTAAAAATTACTGCTTTACGTACTAAATTTTTAATTCGTATATTTTATAGGTGCTGCATTTCTTAAAGAGTGTCACAAAAAACACTTCAAAAAAAGTTTATTTGCTGGAGATGTCTCATAAATTTTAATTAAAGAGTTGATTTGCAACGCCACCTCATAGATTACCATTTAGCAATTATTCCCTCGTCATTATTGGGAAAAAAGAATAAACCTACTTCATTTCCTACCCCAATTACTGCTAATTTTAGTAATACTATTAATGGATCTACAGTAGAATATAGTATAAATGTAGATATTCATATTTTTAGTAGCGTTGATGGTATTTTTGTAACTTTAGATAATCAACTAGTTAATGCAATTAGAAATCAGATAGGTATTCATAAACATGTTAAAGTTCAAATTAGGATTTCATGTGTATTCAAGAAGGAAGAGACAGGTGAATTTGTAAATGGAGATTTGTGATCGTGTTTAGAACCAGTTACTAACGTTAATGACATTAATATTATGCTTGGTATAGTAAGAGTAAAAATAAATGTTTTCGTGGATAATGTTTTAAAAGTAGCCTCAGGTTTAACAATATTTAAAATAAAGCTTTTTAAGATGACACTGGTTAAATGGCCTATATGAAAAGAAGGGACATAATAAATGCATTTTGTTTATTAATATTTTTATTTGGCACCATGAAGATCATGGAATTGATCCACATGGACAACGCCAAGGCCAATAAAGCCTATTGCGGACATCCCGTCAATAATGTTTAATTTTGGCCCACGAGATAACTAGTGGCATATGCATATGCCAGCAGTTTTCCCGCAGTAGCCTGACCTAACATATCTAATGTGAGAATACAACTACCTAGACACGAGTGCCTGGTACTGAAAAACCTCAGACACATGGTAAGAAAATGTATAAGAATCTCATCAAAGAAATTTATGCCTTTGTAGATCTCCATGTCCAATGATTAATCCAACCAGACAACGGACATGCTTACGCGAATGCCGAATTAAGGATTGACTGCCATAGAGTGGCGAGTAAATTCATACTTTTGATTTCTTGAACCCCTGTTCCATGTTCCACGACACTCTGTGCTCCTCCCAGGACAGCTCTTTGGTTATCTGGTGGATAAACGACAGAGAAATAAGGACCACGGGAATAGGGCCAATGAAATGGCAATGATCAGCATCATACGCCGTTCTTGCTAGTCTGTTAGCTTCCTCGTTACCACGGTAACCTGAGTGAGCTGGGATCCACACCAGCCTTAAACTGTTTAGGCAGTGATGACAATCCAGAACAAGAGAAGAGGTAGTTGGCTTCAATTGACGTGCCTTTAAGGCACTTTGACTATTCGTATAAATATGAATAGATTTATCACAAACATCAGCTTCCTCCAGTCATGTGATAACATGGAAGATATTATGTACCTCGCATTGGAAAACCGAGGTGTATCCACTAAGGTTAACCGATTCAGTAAATAGTGTGGTTCTAGTCTCCATCCTCCCCTCAAGTACTCCAATACCCGCAAGTACTCCATTACTGGAGCCATCATTGTAGCAAACAACTCCTGAAATGAGTTCCGAGAGATCAGATATGACCACACACTACGACTCTGAATATAAACGTCATACCGTTTGGTATTAATGTCTTTGATGTTTGTTCAGTCAGTTGGCATGCAAAGGGTAGGACTTCTATTGCCCCACCCTTTACAGATTACCGTGTGACTTAACGACCCCCCAAACATCGGATTAGGAGTCCAAAGACTCCTTGTGTTAAGCCTGCGCCAGGCATGTGTGGCCACCGCCTTCAGAGTAAACTCTATATGCGTGAGGCAAATCAAGCACTGCATGGCAGCTGTAGGAGTTGAACGTAATCATCAGACACGCTTGCCTCTGTAATTTTTAGAGGCGGGATACATACGAGACCTTCAACAGAGGCGGAGCCTACACCACTATGCCATGCTCTAGTAAAGATCTAACAATGGCAGTGTAAGCCCACTTGACTACTCTTGGAGGTAGTCCTTACTTCCTGCAAACCATTCTTTTGCATCTAGCAAAAGCTATAGATGCTTTTAAGCAAATATGCTTGCAGTGAGGAAGCCACGTAAGTCCTGTATCAAGAACGACCCCCAGGTACCTCAATGTTGCTTGAATTTCCAAAAAAAACGCATTGGCGGTGGGTGCAGCCTTGAGTTTTTAGTGAACAGTACAGGTTCAAGTTTGCCGGGATAAATTTTGAGACCAACATCTTGACACCACGTTTTTGTGACCCGTAAGCCATCAAAAACTCTAGATACAAGTGTCATAAACTTTTCCCTTTTAAAATATACTAGTATCATCCGCAAATCCTTGATTTAAAAGGAACGGCACTGACGTGCTCAAGGAGAAACGTAAACCATCCATTACCAGATTCAACAGTAATGGCAATAACACACCTCTTTGTGGGAAGCCACGGCTGACACTTTGTTTACAGGAAACATGATTGATAATAGAGACCACCACCCTGTTCTGGATTAGATGATTAATTTAGCGCCGAATGGGAGTCTTCACCTCAAACTGGCCCAAAACAGTATTATTCGCCTTAAATAGCACATTGTTAAATGCTCCCTCAACGTCAAAAAACGTTCCAAAAACCATCAGTCCATTACTCAAGGACTTTTCAACAAACGCCACCAATCGTGTTTGTCGGCTGATTTTTCTAATATTTTAAGGAGAACAGAGTTTAATTGTATAGGGCGCCAAGCGTTTGGCATCCTATAGCTCTGCTTTCCTGGTTTAGGTATAAAAACCACTTTAGAGGTCCTCTATCTAGAGGGAACATACCCTAAGAACAGACAAGACTTATATAAAACACATATGACTATAGATGATTTGTAGTCCACGCTTTACCAAAACAGGTAGAATTCCATCAATCTCTGAAAATTTATATAGCTTAAAGCTGTGAACAGCTGTTTTTAATGAGTGTGGAGTGACTAATAAGTCCGCACCCTCCCATAAGGTTGGATATGGATTAAAGTCCGGGGGACTAGCAGGGCAGTTCAGGTCTTTAAGAAAGTGATGGCAAAGCAGAAGGTCCAGGCATCCTCATGGCTTTCAGTTCTCCTGTCATTGACAGGCTCCATCAGGTCACCCGGGACTCTAACCTCCGTCGAATCGAGCCTCCGAAGAACCGGGACTGCTTTGGAGTAATTGTTAACTCTAATAAAAAACTCAATCCAGGAGTCCCGCTTAGCTTTTCTTAAGACATCATTAAATTAGTTACGTGCAGTAACATATTCCTTCCATTGGGAAGAGTTCCAAGTTTTAGCCGAATCTATACGCCTGTACAGGGCGCAAGCCCTTTTACAAAGCAGAGTGAGATCTTTGATCTTCCAAGAAACAACTTTGTTTACGGGTTGTGTAAGTTTCAGCAGACAGGCTAAATCCAAACTGCTCATGATTGCGTGCGTAATTCCACTAGCGTAAGTGTCCATTTCCATTGGAGTAAGGATATTTTAACAAGTAGATAGACTACGAACATTGCCTTTTAGAGTAAGTTAAAATTTTTGCCAGTCCACTTTGCGGTTATTACGCAATAGTGAGGGTAGGAGGGATCTTTTTGCTTGGACCTGGAATATAATGTACATAGAGTCAGATGATAATTCATCATCGGACACCCTCCACTTTGAGATACGAGATTCCATTAGGCTATTTGCCAGAGTAATTTTTAGGACCTCACTCCTATTGGCAACGAAAAATGTAGGGGTATTACCAACATTGACCACACTAACATATGTTGACTTAAGGTGGTGAAAAAGTAATTCCCCTCTGTAATTAGTATTAGTGCTACCCTACAGAAGATGATAAGCATTAGCATCCGCACCAACAACAAGGGGTAGCTGATTTTTTTTCACAGTACGAAACAAGTTCCATCAGCATTCGCCCCAAAGGAGGGGAAGTTGAAAACCCTAGCATATACACTGAAGCAAAAATAATTGTCTTACTTTCCCAGCATGTTTGCACAGCAACAATATCTCTCACAAAAGCGGGAAAGCATTGACGCTTGAATATTTCTAGTTGTCACCACACAAGCCTGAGGCACTTTGCGTGTGTCAGCTACAAAAATTTGATCCTTGTTTCCAACACATATTATTATCCCATTGAAGTAATATGGCTCCTGTACCAGAATGATATGTGCGGAAAAGATCTGTGAGTGTCGGCTACACCGGCAGTGTTTGGTAAGCGCCTGTTGCACCACTCCGTCTCGCAGACCACATAGAGAGGTGGCTGCAGTTTTGGAGTAATGCATATTGATTTGGGTCATAGCAATGGCATCCACCGCGCGACATGACCCGAATTTAAGGTTTGCGCTCACACTCCACCACCGGGTGCATCCGCACCACGTCTCCTTCCCACAAGAGGTTTGAACTCAACCATCTCATCTAGGTAATAGAGCTCATTGCTACGGGCAGCCAGGAACTCAACAAATCCTTATCTATTGCTATAGTCCAGGTGTGGAAGGGTTCCTGACCAGCCATGCCGGTTCTATTAGACAGCCAACTCCTGCATTTGGCAGTGTTGAGCGGAATATTCTTCTTTCCCAGAATTCAAAGGAATTTAGGGGAAGAAACACGTTCACCCAACAAAAATACCTCATGGGGGAATAGAGGAGCCTTAACTGGTTTAGGGGCATTAGCATACGACAAAACCTTAAACTGGTATACAGCTTTAACTGTATTTTCTCAGGTCAGGGTAAGGCACTGCTGAATGACCCAGTCTGCTATTTCTAGGTTGCAGCAGTCAACCACAGATTGTTGCGCAATGTAATGAACTTTGTTCATCAAAAGCACCTCACCTTTACGTTTGTCACGTTGTTTTAGGAATATGATTCTTCAGGAAGAAGTGGGCATCCAGAACACTGCTAGGTTGCTTGCCAAAAAGTGAACAACAGCAGCGTATTGTCCCAGAATAAACCTCTCCGCTGCAACATACCTCAGTTTGCTCGACCCTAGTGGTATAGAACTTATTTTCTTATCCTCTGCCTTCGAGAAAGTCTCGCAAATTCCTTTTCAGGAGGAAGAATAGCTTGTAAGAGAGCTTGTTAACGAGTCCGCGTAAGTGCAGGCTCTTTTGGTGAGTCATCATGATTGGTCACAGTTAAAGTGGAATTAGAGGGAGGTGAAGTTCCGCACTCATTGGCTGACTCCTCCCTCTGCTTTCTTCTCTTCAACCTATCCCTCTCCGTCTCACTTCTCTTATTTTTCTTTTTTGTCTTCTCCCCTTACTACTGGAAAAAACCCTGGAACCTTCTTCCCCTCACCAGGCCCATCTTTTCCCTTTCCCACCTCTTCTTTACAGGGAAAAGATGGCCAAGTATTGCTACTCCCAGCCATTCCTGATGCTTCCAAAGCCGAACCCGAAGTTGTCTTCATGAAGACCAGGTTCTTTGCAAGCATGCCGACCTCTGACCCATCTTGCAAGGTCCCGTTGCTATTGACAGAGGTAGAAGGCTTGTCATAGTCAACATCCATCCCACCATCCGTTTTAATCAGTTTCTCCTTTTCCTTACTGGACATTGGAATGTTGCCCACCTCTTCCTTAAAAGAGCTGAGGCTAAGCTCATCCATATTTGTAACAGTAGAGAAATACAGATGCATAGTAAACATAGACAATAGTGAGACTCAGATTCAAATAGATAAGAAAGATAACGATGTGAACGGATGAAAAAGATGATAAAATGCATGCTTAAAATGGTCAGTACTCGCTGCTATTATGGATTAAGACAAAACAACTTCAACTATGACATGTCTACGACAAAGTTTAGGACCTGAATGTAAAAAATAAAAGGTAAATTTCCATGATCTAGCATTTCACATCACATTGAATCAAGTACACTAATTTGAAAAAAATAATCCTGAAATAAGAGTTAATGTTTTTTGATATGATGCAAATAATGAGGTGAATGTAAAATAATATTTTAAAGATCCATTAGATGAAGAAGATATGCAGAAGCTATACAGTATGCCTAGAGACTATGATAAAAAAAATGAATGAATGATATAGACGTAGGGTTTACACACAATTAGGTATTGATGTAAGCAGGGATGACTACTTTAATATACAAAGAAAATACAAAATGTTAAATAGTGAAATTACTCAACGAACGTGGGGACGTTCGTAGATTACACAGGGGTTCGACAGGTAGATAGAATTATGTACATGTCTACAAAAAGAAATATATATAACAAGCAAGTTAATGTATTAATTATAAGCCAAGGTGAAAATGAGCACTTCACATGGTAGCAAGACATTAACTCAGTATTTGGAAATAATACCCCAAAAGATCATACCTGCTTTCATTGTTTGCAATCTTTTAAATCAGAAAAACTCTAAATAGGCGTGTAGAACGTTGTGGTGCTTTGAGTGAACAAACCAAAATATTACCTAAAAACGGCTCTGTTCTTAAATTTGGAGATTTTGGAGGTATGGTTGAATCGCCCTTTATCATTTTTGCAGACTTTGAATCGATGATCGTCTCAAACCCGGGTGAAACAAAACGTCGACAAAAAAAGTCTCAGATTCATCATACTTTAGGTTTTGCAAAGCTGAAGGAGGTGGGCGTACTAAGTTTACTTGCAAACATGTTGTTTGCGGGTACTTTTATGTATGTCATGACATTTACGGTGATGTAAAAAAGTCAGTAGTTTATCACTAGCAGAAAGACAAGGAGGATGTTTTAGCAGAATTCTACGAAGATATTATTGAATACCAGAAAGAATTATTAAAAGAAATTAAATTACGTCACAAGAAAGCAAAATCAAAAATAATCGATTCTGTAGGTTGGTATGATGGTATCACATGTTATGTTTGTGATTTTGAACTACTAGATCCAGAAATACATGCTGCAATAAAAGATAAAACCAAGGAGCACAACAAACCGGCTCCCTTTGCCCACCATGATCATTTTACCTATGCTTTTAAAGGGTGGGCTTGCCATGAATGTAACATAAAGGCACATTACTCAAAGACAATTCCTGTCGTAATGCATAATTTTACTGGGTGCGATAGCCATCCCTGTCTATTAGGTCTTAATCACCGAGATATTAAAGACGTAAACGTCATTCCAATATCGTCGGAGAAGTTTATTTCCATTTCTTTTACACCAGCCAACTCTATCTTATTGAAAGTATGCGTTTTTAGAATACATATTTAGACAAGCTATCTAGCATGTTGAAAAAAGATGATTTACTTAAATTTCATACCACGAAAAAAGTTGTTTAGTGAAAAGTATCCAAATATCACAGAAAATGATATGGAATTGTTGTATAAAAAGGATTTTTTTCCGTACAACTTAATTACTAAATTTTATGACATCTTTTGAACAGACTTTCCTCAAAACTTTGAATTTCATTTTGACCTGAATGATTCTGACATTTCCTATGAAGACTATAATTACGTTTCACGTGTGTGGCAAACTTTGGGTATTAAAAATTTAGGAGAATATCTAGATTTCTTCAACTTGTTAGACACTTGTATTCTAGCAGTTGTGTTTCCAAATTGTAGATCACTTTTTCTTTCTGAGTTTGATTTAGATGCTTCCAAGTATGTATTTTTACCATCTCTTGCTTGAAAAGCCGCTCTAAAACAAACTAAAGTAAAACTAAAGGAGTACCGATTGAGACGCCAAACGAGCAGCACCTACTTTTACAGCACAAAAAAACACACGTTGCAAATCACTAAACGTTTACTATATTAGCCGTATAGATATATTTCATTAGACGTGAAATTGTACAACAATCTAGAAAATATATTCAGTGACCTAAGATTCTAATTACCTACACTGTATTTTAACATGATTATAATAATTATTATCAATATTTTCAACAAACTAAAAAATTTGAATTAAACCTTCCATATACGTGGCAAAGCATCGTAAGCAAAAAAAGAATATAGAATGTCTAACTACGCAAATGGTGATTGCGGTGATATTTATGACGATTATATTCCTGACGACATTAGCAAAACAGCAGAGGAGTTCATATTTGACAAACTATACGATATGCGCCAAGACGTACAGGGTGTACAAAAAGAAATCATCAACTTAAAAGAGCAAGCAAGACTAATTGTGAATCCAATATTGACAAGTATGAATAAAATGGAAAAAAGCATATCTGAACTCAAAGCCAAAGCTTGCAGCATTATTCAGCCTGTATTTGTTTGAATAGAAAACATTAAAACTGAAATTTGAAAAACAATACGCCAACATTTAAAACTCAAGGCTAAAACAAAAAGACCAGAAAAGAAGAAACTCTTGAATACCAAAACTGCACCAGTTCTTGAGGAACCCACCCGGCATTTGCATCCACGTATTTTAATCAAACGTAAAGAATTTAGACAGTCAAATCAACCAAACACACCTTTAAAGCAGTACTCAAACAATCCAGATACAGCCACTCATTATGACAATCTCTAATCTGTTGTTTCTTATGGGCTTAAAGAAACACGTGATGAAAATCTGCACAAGGAACTTTAATATTTTACAACTTAACTTGGAATTTTTAATCTTGACTACGAAAAAGCATCACTAATTGAAAAACCGTAAGAAGGTAAAATCAGACCAATCTTTGTACAGATGACAACCAAAATACACAAAATTCAAATTCTTAATTCGAAGGCACTTCTTAAAAACAACGACATAACCAAAAGCATATATATTGACAAGCTAAAAACTAAACTTGAACATTCAATCCACGTTTGCCTAGCTACGGAAGCACGATTATACAAGGACAGCGACCCCAGCATCAAGACCTTCATTACTGGAAATACATTAATTACTAAACAAAGCCACCAACAAGCCATATTCATCTGTGACAACCAACACCAGCTTAGAATCACGGCGTAGGTAATTCAACACTTGGTGTACCAAACATACATGTATTATAAAAATTTAACATACAAAAAAACATGTTTAGAATTCAAAAATTGTGTATTTTAATATGTACTAACTATGCACGACCCTTTAATTCTACCCATAGGATAAGCGTAATACATCATAACAATAATTTAATGCATAATAAGCAAAGTTTAAAAAATATGTTGACACAACGAAATTTTATAACTCGGCTAAAACAAATTTATTCTACTTAAGTAAGCTAGAATGTAATTATGACAATATTCAAGCTATTAAAACTCGCCCTATGTACAACAAAATGTAACTAAAATAGCGCAATGAATAATTAAGCATATAATGAATGTAAGTGCTTGCAAATTTTTAATACTGTAATCATACGGATCAATCGGTACTCCTAATCTATGTTCTAACACATATGCCTATAAAACTTGTTGACTTGTATTTTTATGTTTTACAAAATGTTTAAATTGTGAAATAAAAAAATCCTTTAATGGGCGATATGCCCATATGATAGAGTATTTGAATAAGAAGTAAAACTGGATCATATTACAGATCCAGACAAGCATCTGTTTTTGAAAGCTGGGCTTAGAGGTGGGTACAGTGTGGCAGGCTCTTTAGGATATGCAAAAACTAACAATATTTACATGCCCGACCATGATGTAGATCAACCAGACTCATATCTAGCTTATTTTGTCGCCAATGCATCATACGCTGGTGCTTGATCAGAAAAAATACCAACACATGATTACAAATAGATTAATAAAGAAAGCGATAATGGTACATTTACAGGATTAGAACAATGGCAAGATAAAGATTTTATATGTGATTTAAATGCCGAAGGTTATTTTCTTAAAGTTTATTTGAGTGTACCTGATTCAAAAAAAAGGCAATTGAGCTAATTTCCACCCGCTTCTGTTAAGAGAGCTATAGATCTATTTAAGATGTCATGTTTTCAAAAACTTGTACAAGCAGAACTTGGTATTGAGAATTAAAGCTTAAAATCAGAAAAGTTAGTGTTAGATCTAAATCCCAAAAATGTTGTGCATGTTCGTACACTTCAAAAGTATTTAGAACTAGGTATGCAACTAGATAAGGTTCATAAAGTTTTATCTTTTAAACAGAAAGCCTGGTTAAAGGAATTCGTTGACTTTTGTACAAAAACACGTCAAAAGGCAACAACACAATTTGAAAAGGATTTTTGGAAAGTCTTGGTTAATTTCATTTTTCATAAAAGTATAGAACAAAAAAGAAATAGACAATTCATGTTATTATCACCGAAAGTGATCAGTTTAGAGACTGGAGAGCAGATGATGGTGATAGGTATGGTAACTTTATTAAAAAAGCTAATATAGCTAATATAATTGTTTTAAGTGAGCAGACAGTTTTAGTTCTTAAAAGAATGGTAGTTTATTTAAATTCAAGAGGGTATAACGTGTTTAAATTTAAGTAAAATGTCATGTATGAGTATTTTTTCAATTATTTAAGGCCACAATATACTGTTAGACTTGTTGGTACAGATACGGATTCCCTGTTGGTATTTTTAACCAGTAATGATCTAAATTTACCAAGCTTTAATCTTTATATGGATATGGAAACTTTGATTTGACTGACTACTCCTTAGATGGTGAGTTTAAATTTCTTCAATCTAATGATAATAAAAAGGTAGTTAATAAATATAAATACGAAACGTTGCAGACAGGTCCTAGTTCTAAAATTGTTTTGCTAAGAGCCAAAGCCTTTGCATACAAAACTAGTACTGGGTATGAAGACACGTTGTAAAGGTATTTCAAAACATTATGTTAGAAATAATAAATCTTTTGATGATTATAGGTTAGCTACAGATAGTTCAGAGGTAACTAGTGTAAAAACTACAAAAAATAGTTCGTTAAATTACCAGTTGAACACTACTAGTTCTGTAAAAAAAGGTGTTTATGAATTTAATAATAAAAGATATTTGTTAATAAGTATAATAGTGTACCTTATAGACATCCAATCATTGATAAAATTAAGGTAAACAGTGTAAATAGTTTATATGAGGGTTTTTGTATAAGAAAATTAATTAATCAAACTACATAGAAAATTTTAATCCCTTTAGTTTCGCAGTATTTCGTAAACTCACCCATAAACTCATTCCCTTTATCAGCTTGAATTAACACAGGAATTATGTTTGACTTTTTAAAATCTTTTGAAATGCTTTGAGTACAACACTTGCAGTTTTTAATTCTAACCCTTAAACTCAAGCGTATTTACTCAAAACATCAATAAAGGTTAGTGGGTAACGTGTATTGTTGTTTTGTCCTGCATGTTTTGAAATATCAAATAAATCAATGAGAAACTGCTCGTTCTTTCCATAAGCTATAACCTTTTTACGTTTAAATTTATGTACGGCTGGTCGGTTTTAAGCAAATGCAGAAACGGTTTTTAATGTATTTAAAATATCTTTTTTTATATTTTTACCCTCCCCTCAAGATCTTGCAAATGTATTTAGACCGCAAAAGCATCCTTTGACTTTCGGATTTAAATACAAACGCTTTATTTTCCCATCTATTTTGAATTAGTTAGCTGAATTAGTAGATTTAGTAAACTAGTTATATAAATATATTTACAACCTTTAATATACTATCATTCGCATCTTCGGGTCAAACAACGAAGCATTTAAAATGAAGAACCTCGTGAAGAACAGAAACGTTTTTAGGAAGTGAAAGGGTAAAGTAGGGTGTAAGCATGCTCTTTTAGACGCTACTAACGGTGAAAAAAAAGCAGTTTGCGAATGTGTAAAAAATTTAAAGCTCTTATCTCGAAAAGTTGTTAAATTGGATCCATTTGAAAAGCAGCTTCGGGTATTATTGCTTAAGAACGTTTCAATAAAGAAAAAAAGAAAAATATTACAAAAAGAAAGTGCACTTTTACCTTTGATAGCGTCAATTGCATTACCATTATTAACTAGTTTTTTATAAAATGGCTAGACAGATGAAGCTAATAAGTGAGGCTTTGTAAAACACGCTTATGAAACAAGGTGACAATTATGTAAACCATTTATCTCTACAAAAGCAAGACGTACTTAAATCAAAACGGATACCAGACGAGCTCAAACAAATTTTATATAAGTATTATAACAAACAACTTCAATTTAAGAAACAGTACGATGAAAGCACACCACTGCTTGTGTTGCGACGGCAACACTTCGATAGCTTAAAAACTGGTTGCTGACTAAAACCGAATCCGTGTCTCGGATAACAAATGGCGATTAAGATACACTGCACAAAATTCCCAGTCACTACAGTATAAATCTCTTAGTAGTATATTTATTAAACTGTATTTAATTCATTTCATAGTAATACCGACACAAAGTAGAGGCCACGTAGTAATTCAGACTATGGATTTACTATGTAAAAAACACAAAATAATAAATACACACTGTCAATATGTATTCACAATAGACAACACACGTACGTCAAAGTGTAAAATAAATCACAATTAAATTTAATAACAATACACTGTAGACAAAAGTGTAAACTATAAAAAATATCCAAAATATAAATGATTTAAAGTCCTGCCGTAGTCAGGCACTTAACTTCTAGTACAATGCACACTATAAAAAAATTGCACACTCAGTGCTGGCAAAGTTAAAATTACTTATAGCTACACAGCACAGCAGACAGAAGTGTAAGCTATGGACAGTCACTACACTATAAAATACACTGGCTTGTACTATGAGATTAGTAAAAATTTAACTACTGACACCTCGACAATAGTACTGTTTTGTATGTGTAAATTCTGGTTCTGAGTGTTACCGCTCTCTTAGGTTGCGCTCTAGAGACTGACCTCGGCTGCAGTTTTTGTCTCGGCTTAAATACTCCGTCAGACTGAGAATGGAAGCGTCGGGAGAGTCATCAAATCCCCGGCACGACATTTGATTTTGCCATACTATGGTTGAATTCCCATGAATGTAGTCAAAGCCTCTGGATCGAACTTCATGCGTCAAAGAAATTCTATGTTTCCTTTAACAAAATTCTATAGCAAGCATACGGAACTTTTGAATATATTGCATAGAAAATTCTCCGTTTAATTAAAACTTTGAATGACAATTTGAAAATTTTTTTATTTTACTTTACACAAAATTCATTAACAAGTTATGATATCTAGGCATAGTTAGACTTTATACTTAACTAATGTAATAATTTATAAAAATCTCTGTTAGTACTTGACTATACAAAGTACCTATGTGCCTTCATACAATATTTCATACAGCTAGGCTACAGTAAAATCTTATGCTATACTATTACACACAATAGCAATTTATACAGCATTATTTCCTATACCATTGTCTGTCTACGGATTCAGGAATAGGGCGGGTCATTTAAAACTTACAACGTCGTACAATACGTATGTGCACTCAGCAAAAGCTTGTTAAAAACGTAAGAGATCTATTTCCAGCACCTGTTAAAGCAATACCAGCTACACAATCACAACTACCTTTAAATCCAATAATTGTACCCACCACACATCAGCAGTGTTATCACAGTCTACACCTTTAGCCTGACCTACTTCAGCAAAATTTATCTCCAGATATTGCTGACTATGGTAGTTCTATGCAAAATCTTTTTAACAAATCTGTAAATATGGACAAATTGTCTACACCACGAAATGCATGATCGAGTTTGAAATCCAGAAACACAGTGTTCCAGTAACACCTGTTAATTAAATATAAAAAATCAAATGGTCGCTTAATACAGCTGGGATAAGGTGTTGGACGAACAATGAAATAGTGGTTGCTGATGAAATTATCCCATTGTCTAACTATTTCCACCTAGTTACAAGTTTACAAGATATACGCCATCTGAAAGCAGCTATTGGCACTGTCAAGCTTGGGGTTTAGGAAGTATTATATATTTGGAAAGAAGATCTATTTCCCTAGAATCTAAGTTGTTTTTTAGAAATATTCGGAATAAAATCTTTTTATCCCCACCAGTTTACAAAAAGCTTAGATTTACAGGACGTTATTTAAATAAAAAATAAAAGACAGTGACACTTATTTATTTGAAAAATTGGAAATCAATATAATTTATTAACTTGTTTACAAATTTGTTTATTTTTCAACATCTATGATTTAATGAATATTGTTTTAAAATTACAAAACATACTTACTACATACTTTTATCATTATTATCATAGTTTCTTGTTGAAAATGTCTAGTTAATAGACATAAGGTGACATCTCTGCATTCTCTTGTACAAAAAATACAGGGCGTAGTACCTGCATACATATGATTTCATACTTTGAAGTCGTATGGTATTTTCTAAAAGACAAAGTCTAGATTTATTTAAAAAGTTTTTATAATCTTTAGACCAATATTTTATTCCTTATCCGTAAGAATCATAAAACCCGATTTAATCTCTTGAATTCTTAATACAAAAGCTTGTCCGGTGGGTACCACTTTTATAACTAGGATCTGTGTTCACAACTAAGCAGACGGGTTACTTTGTTAAATAATTATAATAATAATTTATTCACTTTTGTCGATTTGGTCTCAGCCCATACAACATTTAAAGTTTTAGGTTTGATTTTGCGACTTTTTTATATTAAACGTTGTTAATTGATCGCTTGATATCACGCCGTACTGCGCCCTCAACCCGTTTGCACATATTAGTCTAAGGTGTTTCTCAACTTGTGATGTATTCATTATTGAAAATAATTGGTCCGCAAAACGTTCTTATTTTTATCAATGTGTAGTATCGATTGTGTCTCTGTGTAACAATATGCGGTTACTGGTGATGTCAAACTTGATCTGAACTTCAACTTTATTTTTATATTGACATGACGCGGGGGAGTCAACGCTTCTGTATTGGACGATAAATCCTAAGCAAAGAACGTTTGACTTGCAATTAAGTCTGCCTCAGTGAAATCAATTCATTAGTCTTGATTACTTATTGCCAAGGCGTTATGTAGATTGTAGATAGCCTCTTTCACACGTATAGATTGTTCCTGAAAATCGATTTTTAGAGCATTCGTTTTATTTTCATCACCTCGAACTGAAAAAGTTATATTGCTTAGTCCATGATCTTTAAAAATAAAGGAGTTTGTTGTTATATTTTCAATCGTATTTGCAGTGGTAGCAATAGCGAGTACTAGACGTGTAGGTAGTTGTCCGGTAATTAAATTTTCATTAGTGTTTGTAATAGTTCCTGTAGGAAGTGAGTAGCTTTTAACATCCACTATGTTCATGTAGTCTTTTGCTAAATAGTTACTTTCCTATAGTTTTAAATTTTTCAACGCAATTGATAGTAAAATTTTATGTCAAATTACTACTAATTTTGCCGTAATAATCTGTAAATGGTACTGTAACGGCGCTCCTGAAGTGGGGGTTGGAACATGTTGACAGAAATTTATGAGAGATTGTGTAAACGCAACTATGAGGTCACAACCAAGAGGAATGTAATCACATTGAGCAAAAATATCAGTATCTAGTCTTCCAGTTTGTAGCATCTTCTCTAATCTGTCTGTACTTGTAGAATCTGTTTCTTTTAAATACCCTGCCAAACTTGATTGAATCTTATTATGTTCTTTTGAAAGCAAAAAAAAAAACCTCTAAAACGCTTTTTACGTGTAATATCTTTTGGTGTTTTAGGTTTTCGTTTTTTCCTAAAAACTGATGTTATTCCTCTACGTTTAATATTTTTTTAAATTTCTTAGCACATTTTACTCTTTTACGTTTTCTTGAAGCTCCCAAACCAAACTGGCTAGCAATATTTCTACCAACTGCTTTTATGCCTTCCTAACTCCTAGCTTTCAGTGTTTCTGCTATCGGACGACCGCCATCTAATATAATAATTGCCATGTTTTTTAATGTTGATTTTGCAGCAGGAAAAACGTATTCTTTTGCAAGAAATATCAATCTTCAGAACAGTAACCCAAAGAAACTCTAACGTCATCTGCCTTTCTGGCGGTAATTAGAAACCTCTGTAAACTACTAATGGTTCTGCTCTCCTGTTCATATTCATTTTAGGACCGGTTGAAAATTTAGTGTTGCTTGGAACGTCCCAGTTTCAAACGATACTTGCTCCCCGTCTTCAGTAGTTATATACATGTGAATGTCACTAAAAATAGATCTTTGCACTAGTAAATATGTTGGGTTGATAAATTTATGTTTGTAAAAATTGTCATTATTATAAAAAATGGCATACTTCTCAATAATGGGGCAAATACGTTTCCAACATATTTATTTGAAACTATATCCAAGTACACAAACATTAAACTTTTTCCTAGTCTAATATACGGTTTAAACATTACACAATTTGTTACACTTGCAATTTGTTTTGTTTGTATTAGGATCTATTGTGTGTGTGTTGTTTTTAATTCTCATATATGTTCTCATTCTTTGTGTTAGATTTATACTATATTGAGTTAAAGGGTGAGGTAATGTAATATACATTATTTCATCTTGAATTTTCCATTTAGTATTGAGAATATTACAAGTATCATTATTAGGTTCAGTATAACTAGCAAGTTTTTTTTGCGTTAGATGAATTATCTTTTTTGGTGACAATAAGTTCATTTTGATACACATAAATTCTACTATTTATGGGCTTTTTTTGTAAACAGCTTCCCATTAGAAATCTCAAACCCTAGATAATTTTTGATTGCAGGGGTTACTTCTATCGATGAGAATTTATAATAATATTTTTCATTAGGTTTGTAGTATAGAACGTTATTTTTTCTAATACTACAACTCTTCATTCACTCAATCTGTTGGCAATCATCATGTACAACATTTGTATACCTCTATCTGCTTTTACATCTCTTTTTTACTGTCTAAGTCTGTTGCTGTGTATAAAATGTCGTCTTAAGCGACTGCATTTGGTACTGGAAATATCTTTCTACCATAAATTATATTTAAATCTTTTTGAATTTTTTTGGGTGTTCGTGTTACTTTCTGAAAGCCTTCATGAATCCCAAAGATTTGTTTTACTCGTTCATTTAATAAAATTTCATAATTTTGTTTCTTAAATGTATTATACGTTTTACACATGACACTCCTACCTGTACTTAAATAGTATTTATCACATGATAACAATGAAATAAAATCTAGAAAATTTGCTAAATCAAATAAATTGTGTGGTGCTGTGATATCCCTCTTGATGTAATCGTGCTTTAACAAGCCGCCTCATTTATTGATGCCAATTAAAATATTTTCTGAGTCAGATAATAATTGATGACCTGGAACATTAAACTGATTATTATTTAAATTGATTACTGGAACTGCCACGATTTCTTCTTTGTTTAAAAACTTGTTTGTCCCAGTGTTAATGCGACTTTATACCGTGTATTTAAGTTAATACGTGATGCTAAGTTATTTCTAAAGTTTGAAATTGTATTTCTTGGATAGAATGACAGTAAAGCGTCACTTAATAATGAGACAATGAAGGCAGCAACACAATGGACATCGGGAGAATCTTGGAAGACAATCTTTACAAAACCTATGACCACAAGTAGCATTAACATAATCAGTATAAGAAGCAATATTATCTATCAATGGACAGATACTACACATTGTTTTACATCGTAAAGTTTCAAGTTCATCTTTAATTTCAGTTAAAGTCATTGATTCAATTTCTTTACCTTGAACTTTTTGAGCTCTTGTTTGAGCTTTAGTTTGAGAAGGGTGCAGGAAGAAAAATAATATCTATGCTCTTCAATAGGGTTTGAATTCTTTTTCCAATTTTTAAATCCGTGCGAGCAGTGGTAGCATTTAGCTACTCCCGGATTTAAGCAATAGAATCCTGCCTCGACCATAGATATTTTTCAGGAGCATTTTCTTCATCCTATTTGTGCTCAATAAATGTCTTATTTCGTGCTTCAGGGCATCCGAACCTAATATAATATAATAATAATATAATAGTAATATCCAGTCCGCAAAAGGCTGGGAATACAACGTCGTTTTCACCGCTAATTGAAAATTCATATGTTTTTTCTCAAAATTTAGGTGAGAATCGCAGGGTAGCGCGGTTTTTCAATTGTTCAAGGTTGTTTGATGGTAGTGGGACATTCTTTGTTGGTTTAAAAATGACAAAATCACATCTTTCACGATCTCCTTTAAGATGTTCTAGCCTTGGTACTTTGATCATTTTCCATTCATATAACACCCTCCCACAGTAAAAGCAACTACACTGTTCTATTAAAATAAAATGGAGTTTTAAATTTCAAAATTCAAAATGAATTACAGTGCAGTCGGGTTACACCGGCCTGGGTTACAACGGTTATCTTGATACACCGGTCAAATTCAGCAGTCCCGGCAACAACCCTATGTTGTGTAATGTTAAAGTATAGTCTTACAACGGTCAATTTTACAACGGTCTATTTGATACACTGGTCAAAATCTATGGACCGTACAGCACTGTTATCATTATAATCATATTTAATACAACGGTCTTTGGTTTTCACAGTTTTTTTGACAAGTTATCCATCTGTAAAACAGATGGATTAGAAAGGGTCTAACATGAGTAATAACACTAGGTTATAGAAATTTGTAATTTTGCTACTTTCAATATTGTTTTTGAATTTTAGCTTCTGTTCGCGTAGTCGATTTGTTAGGGAATAAGTATGACTGCAATCACGAAAAAACATTGCAAGTAAATGACACTTATTTAAAAATGTAATAACAATATTGTAATATTGCACACCCTGTTAAACAAAATGTGATATTGCAGAACGGGTGTGAAGATTAGTCAGCTTTTAATGATATGAGCAAAATTTAAAACTTCAAAATCTACGTCTACTAAACCTAAACAAAGTATTTCCTTATTTTTCTGAATACTTCCAACTTTTAATCACGATTTGTTTTTACTAATTATGAATTATTTACTAACGAAAAATAATTTGTGCTAAATTAAAATTTTTTTAAATATAAAAAAATGCAAAAATCTATATATAATAAAATATTTTACTATACGACGGCCAAAGACCGTTGTACCTTTACAACGGACCTTTGATAGACCGGTCAAAATAAAACATCCCCTTGAAAGACCGTTGTAACGAAGTTTTACTGTATATTGTACGAATTAAAAAATAACTTACGTAATCACGACGTCCTGTATAAAACAGTCCAGCAGCAGCTAAGTCGTTTTGTGTTGGACTGCTTCGTTTCCACGAACCAAACGTTTTGAGCCTTTCTTTATCTTTAAACATAGTTGCTATAAAATGACGAATCAATAATGCTACAGTAGGTTGCAGTACTTGCTCTGTCCATCAATCTGTTGAACTTTAATCTACGTTTGCAGCGAATTTGTATGGCAGGGAAAGTTGCGAAAAGTTTGGAACCTCCCTTACAGAAACTCTAACAGTGTTACTTACTCTGTTGTTAGGCATAGTGCTTCTTATAACTGCTTTACTTTTAATGAAGTTGATTAAATTAAACTCAGTCTTGAACTGATCTATCTGTTTTTGAATCAGTTTTTATACCTTTCTTTTTTTCTATTTTTAGATTTACTTTTGTAACGTGTATTTGTTTATTGGTGTCATGTAACGTACATTGTGTAATTTCAATTTATATAATTAGAGATTCTCTGACTTTACTGTATATAACAGTATATCATTTTGGATTACATTAAAAACTTTTAGTACCAATCTGGAAGTTCAAGTATTACCACGTAAAATTTAAAGCACCCGTAACGTTAGTACATTATGATCGTTGTCACCAGTTGAAATTTTTATGTTAATATATTGTCTGTTCATATTGTTCTGTGAAAATAATAGGGTTCTCATTATATCACCTTACAACAGGTATAGTAAACGTTTTTACTATTATTATAGCGTATTACATAGTACAATAATTGCCTTGGTGTTATTATTTATTATAGTGTAAATTTTAAAAAAGATGACTTATGTTTGTTTGTTTTTTTCAACGGTATATTGAGTACCGCACTTTCATTAATTGTGTAATATGTATTTGTATTAATTTCATTGGCATATTTAAACCTTGTTGTGTTTTTGTATTATTTTTAATTGTGCATTTAATACTATACAAATTTCTTTAGTTGTGCCTTATGTAACGTATGATTTTCAACGGTGTAGCCATTTAAAACCATTGGAATTTAATAAAGAGGAGATTACATTGTTCTTTTACTACTCATATCATTTATCAGAATTGGAAGCAATTATTTTCAAAATGTAATTCGTACAACTTATTAAATACTATTTGAGGTAGCTTTTATTTTGCACTTATCAAAAATACAATAATGTTCTCAAAATTTGATTTAATAAACGGATTTACAATATTCAAATAAATTTTGGATCAATACATCTGCCCATATACAGCTTTTAACAAGGTGTGTATTTTGCTATAGGATTTTTGTTCGAACATTTCTGAAGCAATTAAAGCACGTGCTTCATTTTTCAAAAATATATAAGTTTGAATATTTTGTGGATATTCCAAAAAAAATCAATGTAGGTACATACTACAGAAATCAGGAGTTTTCAAAAATACTTAACTAGACCCCAGTTGACCCCAGTTGACCCCATACACAAGTGATATGTTGTTTTGTAGGCAGTTTCATGAGGTTGGTGTTCCGCGTTTATTTATTGAAATCGGTTGAGAATTACGCATATATTGGATGTAATTGTGCAGCTAGTAACGTCATCCCATATGATTCCTATAGTTAAAAAATTTGAACGGCGGGGACTCGTTTTCTTCAGTGCCACTGGAGCCACCCTAATTCTGTGATGAAAGTGAATATTTCTAGTCATACGTAATATATCTAGGAGTGACCAGACCAAATTTGACATTTTTTTGCTAACCAGGTCAGAAGTTATGGTGAAGTAAATGAAGGAAACCGGGAAGTGTCCCTATTCTATCGGGACTGCCACTTTCAGCTTTTAATTAATTTCATGAGAACTATGTGACCCTTGGAGGTCAACTAAAGTTTACATATAAATACTAACTAGTTAACATTTAAAAATAATTATCTCGTCTCAATAGCCCCGTGTGGGGGGGGAGTAAACCACGAAAAACACTGCGTCCCTATTCTATCGGCACACACTGTACCATTAGAATTTTTATGAAAAATATTGAATATGGCTGGTAATGCATTTTCAGTGGTCATATCTGCATAGAGAAAACATGACATGTGACTATAGGAGGGGTTTGTGTATAGTGCAGGATATGATTTTCTGGGTGCTGCCCTGACGGTATCGCCTCTGTATTGGCTGGAAATGGAGCTGTAAAGTCTATTTGGGTGGTATGTATTAGCGTGATAACGTCCCTTCTGGAGAAGGACATGGAAGCGACTTGAGAATGTGAATGTGAGTAGGTGGCGGATGCACTTCTCCGCTGATTATTTAACTGTACATACATCCCGACACAAACACAAACGTTCAGAGACAGACACAATGCGAGGAGTTGAGAGAGAGAGATAAACATTCGCATTCCTACGGCATTGCCTTATGGCCCTTCCCATACCGACAACCGGCAAGCCAATCGTAGAAAGGGTGGCCTCCAATGTTTCCGAGTCTCAGTGACACAAATTCATGCTGAGAGCTCCAACCGACTTCGCATGCACTTGCCGACGCTCTCCACGACTTCCTACACAACTTCAGGTGTACGATTCCCATCCTTTTATTTGTACACTCAAAGAGTTGAAATAGACTTTTTTTCCCATTCACCACGATCTTCTTTCTATCTCCTCCTCTTTTCACAATCACACTTGAGCAACGTGCCTCCACAGTCTCCAAATCTTTTCAACTCCAGACCAAATATCCAATTATGTGTAACTATACTGTCACGTGGGTCCTCATGTGTTCCCTGTCTCTCTCTCTCCTCACCTCTCCTCCGTCAATTTCCATGACTATAACCCGAACCACTACTGCACTGAGAAGGTTCTACATAGGCTCTTCATTTTAGGAGGGGCTATACTAGTTATGACATAAAGTTATTCAAACATCTTTCTCAGAACTGACTAGATGTGTGCTGACGGGAGATAACCATATGCGTTGTATGATATACATTAATGCATAAATTATTTAATCACAGAGAAAAGACAAAACCAATTAAAACATTAATGTACTAATTAAATTTTCGTAGGTTCATTCAGATGTAAGGCAAGATGGGCTCTCGTCCTACACTTTGTACTCTTCTTACATTTCTCTAAAGCCTATCTTGACGCTGCATTAATTATGTTGCTTAGGCTATAGTTATACAAGTCAAATATTTTTAATCAATATTATTTCCAAAGGCTAAAGTATACCTACTATCGTTTCTATTATAGTATATTATAACCCAGGATTATTTTTATTTCTGCTAGGTATGTTGGTTTTTAGAGAAAAGTAGTTCATCATGATTTTTAAACGGATTTTTTTAATTATTTCTATATATAAGAGAATTTTATTTTAAGGGGCTTATTAGACGTTATGTAGGTACGTTGCAAATGTGAAGAAATGAATACATGGATAATGGATGCAGTGAGCAGTCCAATTTAAATATTCCTTAAAAATGAACCTGCTGCGTTATATAATAATGCATATATATAATATAATTAGATAGTGCACATATACACACTATAGCTTATAATTACTATTCACTATACTCCCGATTGTACACATTGCAAATTGTAATTTACTTAATGATTACTCTATTTGGTGTTTTTTGTAGTTAGTTAATAATTGCTTTGTAACTCACGATCAGTTGAGCTGAATTTATGTACAGGTTTATTTTATTTTTGCTTTACAAATTCAATGCAGTCCCACCAGCTCAAAATAATTTTGGAAATCTTAACTTGAAGACTTCAATGCTATTTGGGACTGGGACTATGAGCTCTTCACTCACTCAAATAAATGCTTAAATATGAAACAAGAATTTAATAATAATGATATTATGAGGCTGAATTCAAAATAGTATCTAGTCGTGTGGAAGTATAATTGAGAATGCATGGAACTGTCGACGTCTTGACAAGACAAAATATGTTTGGAAGAGACTGCATCAACATGGACAAGATAAATATTGGGATGGTGGAGATGGAAGTTGAAGTGAAGTCGGCGAGGAAGATGAAATAATAATTATAATCAAGTACAATTAAAGTTTGAGTTGAATGTTGACTTTGCTGGTTCTGGTTGTGTGTGTGTTTGTGTGGTTACCGTCCTTCCATCTCCCAACAAGTCCCATTTGCCTCATTATAGTCTCTAGAAGCCGAGTCCCATTTCATCCACTCTCAAGTCGCGACAACTATTGTCATGTCTACAAATAGCTATAAATGTCTCTGATCATAAAAGGATACCGTCCAAATCCTGATTTATTCACCCAATTTCCTCGTGCAATACGTACTTCTTTCTAGCTTGAGCTGCTGGTCCGCTGCTTTGCCTCTCTCTCACTATTTCCTCTCCCCCTTCTCTCGCCTACCTAAATACACAGAGACAAACATAACTTTCTACATCCATCGGATCCGGACCCGGACCCGGACCCGGACATCGGGATTAGGAGCCACATATGTTTTGCACATGCACTTACACAATATAATATCATAATATGTACTATGTCCATTAAGTCCCTCCTATTACTTTCTTTGAGTACTTTACCACTATCTATACGGCATTTACGTTTCTACGCTAATAGCCTTGCCGCATAGCAGACCTACGTAGGTAGGTTACCTACGCAAAAAGCCTAGCTAGGTGCTGTGCGGAGAGCGTTACCTAAGCCTAAGTGGGCGTCGTTTTCTCTAACTCCTTACCTACGTAAAATACGTTAGGCAAGACCTAAATACCTACGTAAGTAAGTGAGCCGTGCTGTGCGGGTCTTACCTAAGTTAAGGTCATGCTTTTAACACACTTTATTTTTCCCTCCCCCAACCAAGGATATCTTTGACACCCTCGTTCATTGGCTCTAAGCAAACATGAACCCGCGAGTTGAATTAACCAATCACGTTCGCTCTTCTTAATTTAAGTAAGGCTGTGCGGGGTATCTCTTCGTTTAGGTTACCTACAAGAGATGACTGTGCGGAAAGCTTGACCTAACTATGCTACCTCCGTAGTTTACCCAACTAAATTGCTATGCGGCAAGGCTATAACATAGCGTAATTTACGAGTAATTGCCCAAAGCGGTCTAACCTTATGTATGAAAAAGGAACGAGTTGAGTCTTCACTTGATTTTTAGTCAATTCCAACTAGGAACGCACGTAATACATACAGCACGCGGGCTCTCAATAACTTCCTTCTCTTTCTCTCTCTCGTCAATTTCCTTGAAAGGGCAGACGTGTCAAATTGTTTATACAAATAAACAATCCTTGACTCAACTTTACTGACTTTCATAGAGTTACCATAGGCAGTTACAGTTTCTATTTTAATTTAATAAATCCTCATGCTTTCAAAATAGGTTGTTGGTTAAATTCTTATTCAGAGAAGTAGGACTGATACACTGATGCCCTCTAAAAGTATTCTGTAATTTACAGATAATGATGGTACATTTGGTCTTTGTTGAGCACAATTCTAAAGACGTGTTGATGTTTTAGTTAAATATATTGTATGTAAGAACCATGTTGAAGTAATTACAGTTAGGTACTTGTAGTGTCTAATATATGAGAGTGGAGTAAAAAAAATGTATGACATGCAGGAAATACAGATTAGATAAAAATATGGTTTCTTTAAGTGTGGGATGATAGAATAAATAATAACATAAGTGGGACTAGAACTATAAATACATGGGAATGCACTCTCTGATAGGGGTTGGGAAGGGAAGGGAAGGGAAAAGCAATTAATATTATATTTTATTAGTACTTATTAGTACATGAAGAAATGAGAGAGAAAGGGACGACGAGATGAGAATGAGAGTACGCAATGATGCGTGCGTATCAAGCAAGAAAGAAATTATCGGAAATGGGAATGATAGGCAGAGAATTCATTTTTAAGTACACAGGCAGACCGGCAGAGCAGGAGAGCATGTAGGTAGATACACAGAGAGATATGGATATAGGGATGCATATAATATGGAAGGAGAACGAAAGGATTGGAAGAGGACACGCAAAAAATGCTTTTTCAAGTCAATATGCCCGCATTACATAATAGTAGAAGTAATGCTATTATTGTTTTGTTAGATCTTATTGTACCGTGCATGTTATTACTGTGCTGTGAAGTATCTGTATGGGTCTCTCACTCACTAGTCAGCCCAGTCACCAGTGTCAGTGTTTCTGAACCTACACTACACGTCCCACTCACAGCAACAGCAGCAATAATGTCTGTGTACGTACGGTGTCTACTGGGTGATTACATAAGGAAGTTGTTGAATTGCAGCAGGGATAGAGTTAGGCTTGTAGATCCCCGTCCCGTCCATACATACACCTACCCAGTCCCATGCAACGTAAGTTGAAACAAAGTTTTTAGAGGGTTTAGAAATACAAGATTCTCATGGTTGATATTATTTGGCCTTGAGAGGCAAACAATAGATTCCATCGATGTTTTTGTTAACGATTAAGCTCAGTTGGAAACCTTTGTCGGCTCTCTTTGCCTACTTTGTTATTACTCCAATACAAGCATTCATCCATAATTATTATTGTCAACAGTAAGAATCACCCCCGTATTGAATTATAGCATTGATTATTAGTTTGACTATACAATATTCATAATATCCTAATCGCTTACTCCTCTTAATTACACTCCCATCCTTTTTCCCATAGCTTTTTACAACCAGCAATAAGAGCCGAGGTAAGGAGAGGAAAGGAGCATCATTCCTCCTTCTTTCTATAACTTCCCTATACTAAAACACCACTTGCCCACTCGCTCGCTCTTTCACATCATAGCATAGGCAGGTGGTAGGTACATACGCGTGCTGCGGGAACACCGTGTAATGATCAAACCTAGAGCACGAAGTCCAAGCAACAGCCCATGTGCGGACTATCGCATATAGGCAATATAGGAATAGGTATAAAGGTTAACTCCTAACTCACAACTAACGATTAAATTTTCACTTTTAAATTTCTCTTCCCAGATCCTATAGGTCCCTACTTCCCTACGATAAGCTGCAAGTCCATTTTGAAATAAAAATGAGAGTGGCAGATATTATTTATTTGACTGTCAAGTAATCACATCATTATTTTTGTAAATTTTATAGTGGAAAGTGGGAGAAGTTGAAAAGGGTTTTAATGAAATAATAGTATGGAATTAAATACTACGTATTCAAGAAAAAACATTTACTCCCTACATACTACTATGCTCTCATGCAAACAACAACAATGGAAATGGAATGTGGTTCTGGAAAAACATTAAAATCCGGATTCAAGTTCAGGATCGGAATCGTCAATCATCAGTGGGTCATGTAGCGAGTTTGAGTAGGTTGTATTGGATGCAGTATCCATACCATACTAACACACAGGATCAACCTCAAACAAATTAAGAGTGCTTTCGAGCCTTCGAGAAACTTAATAGGAGGAAATAAAATAAAATTATCTAGCCAATTATAGGATTTACGTACCTACCTTGAGAGAGAAATAGGACTACGAACAACGGACTGCGCACTCACTCTCTCTCTCTTTCTCTATCTCTCATCTCTCCAGTAGTCTATTCATCTTCTTGGAAAAGCTACCATATTTTTTATGAAATTGTGTGGTAAAGAATATTTAATTATTGTCTACTCCTGGTCCTTAAAGTCTTATCCTTATGGCCCTAGAAGAGAACACATCAATTTTTGAGTTATAATACAATCCCTGTAATGTTTCAACTATGAAATCATATCATTTAAGGGCGGTGATTTCATTTGGATAAATGTTGGGTTCTCCAATAAATATAATACTCAAACAACTCCAAGTAAAAACTGGGAGAGAGAAATCGGCTCCAGCAACAAGGGGCTTAGGCGACATCTAGGTCGGGACAGGGAAGTAGGTGCAGGTAGTGGTGGTAGCAGTAGTCAAGCCATCACGTGGGGACTGGATGAGGAGAGCATGGTCTGGTAGTGGTGGTGGTAGTACCAAAGCACTAGAGCCATCACGTGTAGACGGGATGGGCAGAATATGATCTAGAAGGATCCAGGCCGTAGTATGGTGTACATGAGCAAACGACATGATAACGATCTGGACACAGTAGCAGGTTTAGGGCTGTGAAGTAGTGGTCGTATGATGAGGGACCGACCAAGACCATTTGAGAAGACGAGGACTGGGGGAGCAGGAGGTAGGCTCCTATAGGATGGACAGCCAATCATTGGCGGAAGGCAGGCGCATATGGGATCGATAGCCAATCACCGATCAGGGTAGGGATGCCAGTGAGTGGGGTATTCTGGGTCGGTCTGTAGGTTGAGGGCTTACGAGACGATGAGCTGAGAGCACGATCCTCATTCTTTTGCCAGACTCCATGAGAGACAGACCACGGTGGAAGCAGTAGCCTGTTCGTGAAGTAGTGAGCAGACCTCAGTTGTACAGGAACACTAATTTAGTAGTGGCTTTAGTGTTAGCCATTGTTGGGGTTTAGTTTAAAATATATTACCGTGACTAGATTCTTATTATTAATATAAGTTATTACCTGTATTGTACCGGATAACCCGGGTAAATGTGAGAGTGATATTCCCGACATATTATTGACTAATTGTGGGTCGGAAGACCGAGACAGAGACGAATAAATCGGTGTAATTTGTGAGTGATTTCCCCAGACATTTTCGGTGTGTGATCTAACCTTTTTTGGCATATGGACGACAGTATATAGGGGGCTGTGTAAGACATTGTGCATCAGTGTGTGTTCATTCGGGTCCAAGTTACCCCGGTCAGGTAGGGACATTTCGAGATACACAGAATATAGACTTGGCTGGTCAGACGGACCAGTCTCATGTTACCCAATAGTTGCATCCTCTATCTCTAGACCGGGCGAGCTTACTTTCTTGGAGTGCAAGTGTTGAGGGCGAGATACCAGCACGTGCATACGAGTGGGGCATACTACATGTCCAGGCCGCAACACGGAGCCGACATCAGATCGAGTACTGAGAAGCAGTACACAAGGACCTACCCCGAGGGATCCGACCAGGAGCTCTGGACTGGAGCTCGAGGAGAGGTGCTCCTCGTTTGTTAAGCCGCAGACCAGGAGGTCTAGAGCTCAGGAGAAGCGGTCGGTGGGGGCCGGTACGGGGCCTAGGGCAGGGCCTAGATCTGTGCCTAGCACTCGAGAGCAGGAGCTCTGGAGGTCCAACCCAGGAAGACCACTGTGTACTAGGAGACGAGCACCTCGAGGGGAGGTGGTCCTGGTGTTTGAGGCGGTAGAAGTGCAGGATTGCGGTGTTTTAGGAGATTCCCCTATCACACTGGCGACTACGACAGACACAAGATTCTCATCTTGTCAGAACCAACGCACACCCAGGTGAGATAAACCAGTTCCTTATTTCTAAAATAAAATTTTTTTTTTGTTTTTCTATATAACTATATTAGAGCGGTAGAATAGGGGCTGGTATAACACATCACGAGTTCCGGGATAGAGGTTCGACTGAGCTATACTCAGGCAGGTCAGGCGAACACCTTTTTGGGAGCATCGCGATTTAAGGGGAGAGAGAATATCACTAACATAGATCACATCTTATATCGTTGCTACTAGAGGTTACGTAAACGTATATCACCACCAAGAGAGTCACAATACAAGCTAATTCGAGCTTCAGGCAATAGTGGCAGATTCATACAGACCGGGGGTCTGACCGACTGGGCGGTCCAGTTTGTCCAGGCTAGGGGTATTCTGTCATTAGATGTGCTGTGCACTGGTCGACGTGGAGGTTCTAGGCCATACACAGAGCACCAGAGCATCAGGTATAATTGTTAGTTGTTCATACCCAAACATCCTGTTAGTAGAAAGGCGGTCACGTACCAGGGGCACAAAAAGTATCCGGTAAAAATCAGGTCTGAGACCCAGTAAAGTCAATTGGGATTAAGGTGAGCGGGTCAAGACAGAAGACGGATTTAGAAGATGGCAGCTTCAACCCAGCTACAGGCAGAGTTGAAGACCCTATGGAAGCAACGGATCGCCAAGATGATCCAACTGGGGCAACTCGAGCTGAAGGACGGCGAAGAATTAGGGAACTATTACATCCAAAAACGATGGTTCCTCGCTCAATGGGGTATCATCCAGAAAGAAGAGCTGCCTAAGTTGATGACACAGGACCAGGTCCAATCCCTATTTGCACAGAGAAAAGATAGGATGCGAAAACTGGCACAGGAGGAGGAGACGGCGTTCAGCGGCGTACTGGACTTGGCCCAAGAGGAAGCAGAAGCTCGGAAACCCAGCCCGGTCCGACCAGACACGTCCCGATCCAACGAGGATCTACTTAACCCCGGCTCGCAGCAAATACACGAGCTACAAGAAGCATTAAGAGACATGTCCAGACAGTTTGAACAACTAAACCTACTGTTAGTCCAGACTAGACGAGATAACGAAGAGCTGCAACAGACAGTCAAGACTAATGAGAAGACCGCCTTGGTGAATGCCATCCTTGCCAGGAAGGAAACCACCAGTCAGCAGTCCGCATCTCCGGATTCCGGGGACAGCATAGAAACGGGACAGTCAACAACGATAGATGCAGTCCTGGAAATACTACAGTTACAGACGGCACAGATGTCCAGAGCACAGGAGCTCCAAGCAAAACAAAGAGAGTTGACACTCGGAATGATGGCAACCAGCTTGACCATACTACCACAGAAATTCGACCCAGAAATAGACATAGCACCTAATTACATTGCATCCTTCGAGAACCACATGGAGGTCCACGGCGTCCAGCACAAGTCGTATGTCACCATCTTTCAACAATGCCTCTCCACACCGGCAGAAGCAGCCTGGTTGAGAGCAGTCTTGGTAGACACTGAACCCAAATGGGAACCGGTGCGTACCGCGTTCCTGAAAGCATATGACAAGATCAACATGCAAGCAGCCCTGGACCACATAGTATACAACAAGCAGAAGCCAGCAGAGCAAATTCGTTCCTGGGCTTCGAAATTCTACACCAAGTTAAGAAACATCCAGGAGCCCCGACCATGGGCACCTAAGGAAATCATGGACCGCATCAGGAAAAACATGCATCCTAGTTTAGCGGGGGCTTTCCCTTCAGGAACCTCGGTACCACTCAACCTCAGTGACTTTATTAGCAAAGTAGAATCTTTCCACCAGACACAGCAGCGAGCACATCGTGAACAAGAGTCATATAAGCCCATATGCGACAAAAAACATAGGAGACATGACAGGCCTTACCAGCAAGCAGAGAGGACAAGGCGATACTCAGGAAATAGCAGCTCATGCTGGTCCACGGAAAGAAGACACTGGGTTCGCGACCGAGACCCACAGCGGCCCCGCCGGGTTTCCCCGGTGAGAGCGAAACATCTACGCACGAGGCTCAGAGACCGGTCTCGGAGCCCACCTCCAAGGCGGCCCAGACCTCCGAACAGGCAATCCAGAGCCGAGGTGAAGCGACCCGCCAAATGGTGCACGATATGTGCGAATGGCTCTCATCACACTGTAGACTGCAGGGCAAAAAAGGCAAAACTCCTGGCTCATAGACTGCTACAGAACTTCAAAGAAACAACAGAAGAACAAGAAGAAGACATAAGCCAACAGCCGGAAGCCAAGAACACACCCCCACCGCAAGAGCCCATTAAAACAGAACCACAGGACCTTCAGATGAGCGGATCCACACGTCGTATGACAGCCCGAGCAAGAAAAGCGTTAGAAAAGAAGCGCCAGGACACCGACAAGACGGACATCATCTCATCAACTTTCGTTACTACACCGCCACCAGAAACCGAGGAGCATTTAAACTGGTCTCAGACACGGACATCGAAGGGCACCCGTGTCGAGTGCGAAAACGAAACAGAGCCCCTTTCGCCCTGGTACGAGTAAAGGTAAATCAACAGCTATTTCCAATCTTCGGTTTATTAGACTCCGGCTGTACTGCACTAGCCATATCAAAGCAAACATGCGTTAAATTAGGCCTTAAGGTAGAAAAATCGGAAACTAAAGTAACCGGATTCGACGGTATACCCAAGATCGCGTCAGGGCAAGTAGTAATAGATTTTAACATAGCGGGTAGATGGTTCCGAGAACAGTTCCTAGTCCAAGAAGGTCTCATGTATCCCATATTCATAGGAAACTCATTTAGATGGAAGTACGGCCTTAGTTTCGATGATATCAGAGGAGAACTGCATTGGGCAGTCAAAACTGAGGCCGAGGAAGAACACCAGGTAGGCGACTTCATAAGAGGTCTGGCGGTCTGTTCAGAAAAAGATGTCGGTGATCTATCACCGACACCGACCCCAGACACATCAGATCGCACGTGGGTCCTCCGGACCCCAGTGCAAACCTTTGCAGAACTCTTAGCGCAAAAATATGATCGGGTGGTTCGAAGCGATGGTTCATCAGGTATATCAAACGCAATGGTGTACGATCTAAAGATCGACCCCGATTGCCCAGTTTTGCAATGCAGACCCATTCGGCGGCCACCGGCCATAGCCAAATGGGTAGACGAGAAGCTTGAGGCGTTGGAATGACAGGGTAAGATACGCCGTTCGACCTCGGAATACTCATCTCCGATTTTATTAGTCCCGAAGCCGAACGGCGACAAGCGGTTGGTAATTAACTATAAAGAACTGAACAAGTATATCCCCAAGATCCACAGTCCCAGGCCAAACATGCATATATTCAGGGAACACCTACCTCCAGGTCGGTATATGTCAAGGATCGATCTGCGATCTGGTTCTTGGCAGATCCCGATATCGGAGTCCTCCAGGAAGTACACAGCTTTTCATACACAAAATGCGTGCTGGGAGTGGAATGTCCTTCTCATGGGATTGAAGAACGCACCCGTGATCTTTCAACAGCTCATGAGCCGGATCTTTGGTAGCGACATAGGTAAATTCCTATTCCTCAACCCCGATCATATGCTAGTTTGCAGCGCGACAGAGGGGTTACACAAAGAACACCTAGAATTCGTATTTAAGACCTTACATAACGCTAATCTATCTATAAATTGGCAAAAATGCGACTTCGACCTCCCGGAAGTGCAATTCTGCGGACATATAATTACCAAAATGGAAATTACCAAATGTCCAAAGAAACTCGAGGCTGTTCGCGATTACCCGGCCCCCAAAACCAAGAAAGACGTTCAGCGATTTTTCAGTGCTATCGGCTGGTATATAAGGTTCATTCCCCATAATGCGACACAATTAGAGCACATCTTTCTTAAGCTCAAAAAGGAGGAAAATCCTAATCGACCTTTTACTTGGGGTCCGGAGCAGCAAACAGCCTTCGACACAATCAAAGAGGCAGTTGCAAAGGAGATCGCACTCAATGATATTGACGAGGACCATCCTTTGTATGTCTATACGGACGCCAGTGATACGGGCTTAGGAGCAATTCTAGCTCAGCACTATTACTGTGATAAGCTTAAAGCCGACCGGTTCCGGGTGATCGAGTGTCGAAGTAAGTTATTAAACACCGCAGAGCGGAAATATGATGCTCGAGAGAAGGAATGCCTGGCTATTAGATTCGCAAATCGGGTCTTTAACTCACAGATACGATACCAGAAGGATGTTATCTTCAGGTGCGACAATCAGGCCCTATCCTACTTGAAACACGCAGCCACAAACGACCATCTCTACAATAAACATATTGTGAGGTGGGCGATTGAACTGGGTGATGTAGTGAACGACATCGAGTTTGTCAAGGGCTGCGATAATAGACTGGCGGACCTCTTCTCACTTGGCGCTCTGCCGGATCCATCACAAGATGATGACCCGAACCAGGTCGACCATTGCATAGCAACCTTTACCAGTTCGAGAAATAACATCGAGATCGACATGGATATGCTGGACGGGCCCATGCTACAGACTCTTCAGAGATCGGACGAGGCGATCGCCACTATTGCTAGGAGTTTATGTCGTGTTGGTCATCGATCAAGGTACAGATACTACTATGCGGTAATACAAGGTATTCTGTGCAGGTACATTCCAAACAAGGACCCGAGCCCATTGAAATCTATATTGAAACAGGGCACTCAAACGGACGACTTCTATAGCAATAGGGTAGATAGACTCTGCGAACAGCATCAGGAGGAACGGGACGTAGGCAGACCATCAGGCCACCACAGCTCATCACACATTAGGATCACACCCGGCATGCTCCGCAGGGGCAAACATATTAAATGGTCGCATCCTCTAATTGCATCTGATTTCTTGGATCCAGAGGTAGCTACTACTAGAAAGCGCTTGGTTCCGGTAATCCCGCAGGCCATCGAGCGGGATATCATTTTACATTTTCATGAATCTACAAAACCAGGCCATCATGGGGCTCAGACCACATATGAAAGAATAAAGAAGCGATTCTGGTTCTACAACATGGCAAAGACGATAGAAGCATACGTTAGGACATGCACATCATGCCAGTCGGCTAAAGCAATCACCCAGCTAACCTCAGATAGGATCGGCATCCATTCATACAGAAATAAGATCTTCGAGTGCGTTCAGGTAGCCATAATCGGTGAGCTTAACCCAAGTGCGGGACACAAATACATAATAGTCTGCATAGATCATTTTTCCAAATGGATAAGTATGGAGCCACTCACATCTGTCTCCACGGCTAGGGTTCTGAGATTCTTGCGAAAGGTATTCAACACCTTCGGTACACCCAGCAGAATAGTATTCGATGACCCATCGTACTTTTCTGGAACAGAATGGGAAGAGCAGCTCCATCAATGGGGATGTTTAGTGGTATACGTCCCACCATACCAGATGTTCCCAAACCAGTCAGGTACAGCAATCCAAGATATCCAGAGCACTCTCAAAACATTTTGCTCCCAAGGCCGAACCAAGTGGGCGAAACAACTAGGAGACTACATGGTGGCATTGAACACATCAAAATCCAAGGCAGCCACATATTCACCTTGTCAACTCAATCTAGGCAGGGATATTACGCTCCCAATAGATCGCAAAGCACAGCTCAAACGAACTTTAGGAATTACGGAGGTAGAGTTCGAGATCAGATTGCTCTCGGATGCTACAATCATCAGGGAGCAGGTGCATAAAACCATCAAATTAGTTCAGTTAGCCCAGAATGAACACGTCGATCGGAACATACGTGATTGTGTATACAAGGTAGGAGACCTGGTTACGACACGTAGTAAACACCAGTCACCAGCGCTAGAAGCCATACATACAGGCCCCTGGATGATAGCAGAGGTATATTCAGATCTCTGGGTCAGCCTTAAGGACCCATACGATCCGCAAGCTACTGCTTTTAAATCCCACACCTCGGTTATACTCTCATATCACCACAGCGTAGAGGTGACAGGCAAAGACGAGTCCAAGACTCAATCACAGAAACCCACGATAGCAGTATCGGGGAGCGAGACTAGACGGGCACAAGCTCAACAAGCTGAAGATATAAGACAGAGCAGGTTAAGCAAGCCAGAGGCGCGACAGCAAACACCAGTAGTAGCAGGGAGAGATACCGGGCGCCCGAGCATAGGACCTTTAGATACGTCCGATGAGTACGAGCAAGAGTACAACGGACCTCCTACGCTACTAAGGAAGTCGACGAGAACCCGTAAACCTCCGGACCGCTTAGGCATGAACGCTATGCAGTTGGGCAGAACTGTATTCCGGATGGAGGACCTGCTGAGGATGTCCTTTCCCTGGAATGAGACCGCAAATTATTAAAGCAGGAAGTATCAGAACTAGAAATGGGTTGCATTAAAATTATTTAGGAATTTTTGGGAAATTTGTTTTGGTGATGGGAACATGGGTATTAGTTTAGTTTTTACATAAAAATATATAAAAATGAAAAAAAAAGTAATAAATATAATTAGGTTAAGACGGAGGTGTAGGGGCTGAGGTCTCTACTCTTCCGAACACGTCCTATGACGTGTAAGACGTTTAACTGCGCCGTGTGCTCGTCCTGACTTCCACCGTAGGGACGAGCATAGGGTAGGTTACTAGTGAATGGGTAAAACAACTCCCATCGGCAAAAGAATCACGAAAGGCTGAGGATCCAGCCTCGGAGCTAGTGAGATCCTTTGCTCAGTAACCAACCCTATCCACGGCATATGGTTCAGAGCACAAGAAATCCACATACCGGGAGCTGGTGTCCGATTTAGATGTTGGTGGAGCACCCAGCACGGAGAAAAAGGGCCCGTAAAGCCCTCATGGAAGGTTAGCTTAGGGTAACCTCGATCAAAGGCACGGGGAGCAACAGATCCACAGGACCAACGCGGCCCAGCATAGGTAATTTAATCAGTACAGTTCCAGCGACCATCAGCTCGGTCGAAGTCAATCCACCTTTGTTACGCTCAAAGCTGAGAGAGCATGATAAACCAGCAACAGAATAGTACAGTCGTCAGAATTAGCATCGCATAGGAGCACCGGAGGACCCCGGAATCGAGATGAGCGGGTAGATGATGTGATGATTAGCATAGGCCGTGAGTCTGCCAGGTTTGTAGTCATGTCACAACACCCAAGTAGATAGTTCGATCCTCAAGCTAGGGAGAATAAACAAGCATAGTAACCAGGAGACCGCCAAGGAGGTTGAATGACTCACTTTGATGAGTAGTTTAGAGTTGGGCTTCAGGTCAGGTACAACAGGCCATGAAGTGTAGTACTCAAGCTAGCGAGGGTAAACAAGCAAAGGCATTACATGTCAATTGTGAGCACTATGAAGAATACAGGGCAGGCCAACGAGCCATAATTGCGATGTTCTGTAGTGTTCAGCCGGGTACAGAGATACTTCCATGGGACAATGGTACAGTCTAGCACAACGCAAGAGCCGTTTAAATGCTTTCCCATGCATATGATTTTCTGTGGAAATCCAGCTAACAAGTCGGTCGTGGGCAGTAAGCATGAGAGTCCAACAGGAGGGCGCATGGGTAACCAGGTATGCAGGTAGTCACTATCAGTAGGTTGGCGTTCTCAATGCTAGCGAGGGTAAACAAGCACTCAACCAGTAGATTAATATCAACGTAACAGTTAAATCAAAGGTCCAGCAGGAGGACATCGAGCATTCGTGTAGCAGAAAGCAAGAGTAGGTTAGTCCTCAAGGCTAGGGAGTATAAACAAGCAAAGGAGACCACATCCAGCAGTGATTTCAATTAATTGGATTCCTGCCAAGGGAGCTGGGTAATAACCAGCTCCGGTCAAATGCAATACCAGCATAGTAAGGGTAAATTGGACGATCAAGGAATTCCATCCAGATAGGCAACTTATAGTAAGCAGAGCAGGCAGAATTCCTCAAGCTAGCGAGGGTAAACAAGCATCCGGGCAGAATTCCCGGCAGTTATTTCAACCAGTTCGATTCCAGCTGGGGGTTTTGAGTGACCAACTCGAGCTGAGACTTCATACCAATGTGAATTTTGGTTTGTCCCACTTCAGTGTCTCGATGTAGGAATCGAGAGTGGGCAGTAGACGTACAGGGCTCCTCAAGACTAGGGAGGATAAACAAGTCAGCACAAAAGAGCGACAATGGAAGCAACCTTTGAAAAGACATTAGCCTGGTCCATCCCATGTGCATGCCACTTCTTTTTCCAACGAAGGCGTTAGTGAAACGGATAGGAGTAAGCACAGTGGAGGGTCAGCACTAATTCTCCACTGTGTCCAGCTTCAAGAGAGGTAGATGCGACCGGAGTTAGTTCAGCCCAGCGAGGCGGAAGTGGGGCTCGATAGAGGTGATCGAGCTCAACCCCAGTGAGGTGTAGTGCGGAGCAGCGGGTAGTTAGGCCAACATATCTCGTCCAGACCCAATAGAACGGGGGCCATACTGTTGATCAGGGAGCAACTTAAGGGTCGAGTATTGTACATTTGCAGTATATTGGACCTAGGTATCCTCGGGATATAGGTCATACATCAAGGACGATGCGGTAAGACAAACCGGGTTAGCAGGTCGGGGGGACCGCATATAGTAATATGGTTCCGGTAACATACAAGCACGGGAGTAGTGCGGAAAGTGTGAGTAATCACAATTCACGGTGGCATAGCCCTTCCGAGGGCTATGATCAAGGGATAGAGCAGCGCCTCTAATGAACACACAAGGGGATAGAAGGTCTTCTGAGCTATGGTGACATTGTCGTCAGGCTCAAAAGACCACACTTTAGTTAAAAGCATGATTAGGATAAAGGAATGACAAGGCATGTAAAACTCGGGTTTAGGACCACGTAGCATGATCTAAGGATAGCCGGAGATTTTATATGAATAAGGGAGACGGGGAGTCTCAATTAGACCTTGTCTTATCGGTGGTTTTAAAATTTTAATTTTTAGCATGGCAGCTTCACCAGCGTGGCTCGAGGACGTCGTTGCACCACTACATGAAGTATCATGGGCAGCACATGCATTGGCTCAAGGAGCGTACGACGCAGCATTCGACCCTACGGTCGTGTCCCGACCAGCAAGATTGGGACCGGAATCAAGAAAGGCAAAGGGTATAGCAGCAAGAAGAGGCGTAATTCCAATTGCGTCTCGTCCACAGGAAAACTCCACAGGAGAGGTAGTAGAGGCCTACCGAATTAAGAAAGACGACACACCCAACGCGCACTTGACTCAAGCTCAAATAGATGATCCCCATAGTGATCCCCGGATAGTGAGGCATTTCGTGACAAGAGACAAGGCATGGCCAGCTAAATCCCAGGGAATTCGTCCGGCTATACCCAAAGAAGTGGGGGTTACTCCGGGGGCGACTAAGGAGGCCGAGATCCAGTCAGTTTTAGTTAAACTCGACAAATCACCGAATCTTGCAGTCCAGGTATGGAGAGCGAACACACATACCACAAAGAGAGGATATATCTCGGTGATCGCAATCACAGACGGGGCACGGGTGGTGCTGGCAGGTTATGCAGCGATGGCACCAGAGGCACAAGCTTATCTCCTGAACTGGTTGGAGAAGAATAACGCAGTCAAATGGACTTACCAGCTCGGACCCCAATTTGAACTCCTGAGGAACTTCGCTGACACTCGCCCGAAACACATGGTGGATGTCAGATACCTGTTGAAACGATGGTGGAGAGCTAAATATAAGGGGGAGATACCGCAACGAGCGGAGGAGGTATTACTTACAATATTTCCTAAACTCGAAATTACCATTGAAGATTACCTGGAGGATAATCGCCCAGCAAAAAGGGGACCAGAGGACAGAGTGTACTTCACACCGACCCAGTACAGATATATGGTCACCAAGGTGTTGGGTATATATCACTTGGGTCGGCTTTATTCAGAGTCTTTCGTTTCCGCTCAGACGGGGTTTAATAAGTGGGATGAAGCATCCAAGGACCGGATAAGAATCATGGATACTCGCATGCCGGTGGTGGCACCTGACTTCTCTCCAAACCAGTGCAGACAGGAGCTGAGCAAAGTACTCTACCAATATGCTAAGCTGTATCGCCAGGGGAAACTCAAAAATAAGGAAACCTTGGACGCTCGCGGTACCCTGGCCATACTAATAGTGCTTCGTCTAGAAATGGCATATAAGTTGGATTTGCAACCAGGGGAATGGCTCAAGACAATCACGGTAGCATATATGTTACAGGCACAATTCTACCAGGAGAAAGACGTGGTAACCGAGACCCGGGTATCAGATAAACCTACTAGCTTTCTTTATTACTATCGATGTAATGCACAACAGGATGTGTGGAATCATTTTGGGGGAGCGTTTGATGCCTTCAAAAGCTATATTGATAAGTGGTGTTTAAAGGGCAAGGATGGGGAGCCGCGTAAGCCAGCCCAAATGATGCAAGGCAAGGGTGAGCTTCGGAAATAGATTGATTACCCGTACCTGCAGAAGCATGTAGAAGCAGTACTAGAGGTGAAGATATTGGACCTAATAGACGGGAAAATCCAGTGTGACGACTGGGATGATTGTATGACCTCCAGATCCGCAGATGAAGATACTGAGGTTCGGCATGATCTAGTGTTACAGAATGGGATGAGGAGCGCCTGGCAGAACGAGTGGCGGAAAAGAATAGGTTGGACCGTTTAAGATTAAAGCAGCAGCAAGATGATCTCGCGGCAGCTATACCCCAGGCGAAACCTGTACCTGATCCTAATCCTTCATCACAGAAACGGCCGCAGTCGTCTAGGGATCATAAGCGTTCTGACGGTAAGGATCGAGGACCAAGGACCAGCAGCCATAATCGTCCCGTATCTGCGCAGCGGACGAGTACAAAGCCTAGTGTTAGTCCAAATCCAGCTGATAGCCATAAGCTCCAGGTGAAGACAGAGCGACCAGCTAAGCGTCCGAGAACCGAGGCAATACCAGAAGAGATCGACATAGCCGACTCACCACAAGGATCACCAGCACCGGAGGCAGCATCGGGAGCTGCAGCAATGTCTGAGCAGGAATCGTCATCGGATGATGAAGAAGGATGGTCAGATGAGGGCACGAGACTGGTCTTAAAATCCCAGCTCGTGTCATATGAGGAGGCAATAGAACGACTCTGTGCAGAGGCGGGGGGCAAAATCATGTCACTCCTGGAGAGCACGTCGACCCAGGTGTGGAGTAGTGGGCACTCTGCATTAGGAAGGGTATACACGCTCAACAGGTTGGTGGGATGGTTGTTGTTCTTGCAGAACTTTATCCCAGGGCACTTACGAGTTGTGCAGCAGAACAGCACAGGGAAAATCTATGCACCTACTCAGCCGGTAGTGAACGAGTGGTGGCGTATATGCAAGACTTGTCGAGCCATCGGACATACCACCACGGAGTGTTACGCTTATAAGACACATCAACTGGTTGTGGAGCCGGAGCATATCGATGAGGATCACCAGTTTTTACTTCTCCCAGGAGACCAAGACATTATGTTCAGGGCAGATGTGGTCCAGTCGGCCATGTACCAGATCCAAATCCGATCCCATGAGCTCAAGCGATCGGACGAAGACCACTTGGTGATACATACCATGTTAAACAATATGATGCAGCGTCCATTAACGAAGGATATTTACGAGGTAGTTCGCTCGGTACAGGAGATCTTGAATACAAGTCAGTGGAAAATACCTAAGCCGGTACCCCCGCCGCTGACATACGATGTTGTTCTGGATCAAAAACTGGCGGGCTTGCAAGCTCAAGCTCTTCAATTTACACAGTCAGTAACTGATCTGAGGGTGCTCAATCGACCAGGGGAGGTCTTAATGGAAGGGCAAGTTGACCTGGCGAAATTGGTCGTAACAGAGTGGCAGAATAAGCAACAGGAGCAGAAGAAAGTAGACCAGACGACTCCAACCAGAGGTCCGGCGGCTCAGGACTCTAAGCAACAGCAGGCTGCAGCTCTAGAGCTGTCGCGGGGTAGGAAAGCCTCACTGGAGTTCGGCCCATTAGCGGGACCCTCGGGATCAGGGAGCACCTCTAGCTTGGTTATTGATGAGACAGTTTCATCGATACATCTGTCGGACCACGAAGAGGATACCTCAACGCCTACATCTCGCAATGGATCCATACGAGGAAGACCTGAGCCAGAGGATCAGGGAGGCAACACCAGTGATGGGGAGACCATCGCACCAGACGAATTCCCCGATTAGCTTAAGATACTAGGAGGAGGGGGCATACATCATGTATATTTTATCTATTTTTATACCTTCTATATTTTTATTACATTATTTTGTTGAAACTTATATAATTGTTGTATAAGAATCTCGAGGGTAGTCGAGATTGATGATATAAGGCATTTTTTTTGTATTTGGAAAACGGTTTTGTGTATGCTATTAATAACCGGACGGGCCGGTGCTCGATCATGAACATGAGTTTGTAAAGATGGGTTTTTTCTTGTTATTAATGTATACATATACTTAGGGTGATGGACTTTTATTGTAAATTGACTAGATGATAATTTTAATTAATTTTTTATGTTATGAATAAAACAACTGAGGTCGGAATAGGTGGTTATGAATAGGGACCTTGATCCAAGCGCATAGTTAGATAGCATACGAGAGCTCGTAAGTCTTTTGGGTCTCAAGGTAGAGAGGTCTACAGGTATAAGCACAGGGACCCCCCAATCATGTCGAGTCTCTAAAGTTTCCAGGTCTACTGTTCTACAGCAAATGAGGTCCTCAGGTCCACTGCTCTACTTACCTAGTCTTTCTTAGGTGGGGTCGTGGGAGAGAGAAACGGCAAGATCTTTCAGCTAAGAGTCGTTCCCGTTTCCAGTCACTAGCCTCTTCACTTATTCTCGGCGGTGCTCAGGCGGTAGAGAACCCTCTACGATGTTTCTGGCAAAGTTGAGAATAGTGGGGGGGACAGTGGGAGAGAGAAATCGGCTCCAGCAACAAGGGGCTTAGGCGACATCTAGGTCGGGACAGGGAAGTAGGTGCAGGTAGTGGTGGTAGCAGTAGTCAAGCCATCACGTGGGGACTGGATGAGGAGAGCATGGTCTGGTAGTGGTGGTGGTAGTACCAAAGCACTAGAGCCATCACGTGTAGACGGGATGGGCAGAATATGATCTAGAAAGATCCAGGCCGTAGTATGGTGTACATGAGCAAACGACATGATAACGATCTGGACACAGTAGCAGGTTTAGGGCTGTGAAGTAGTGGTCGTATGATGAGGGACCGACCAAGACCATTTGAGAAGACGAGGACTGGGGGAGCAGGAGGTAGGCTCCTATAGGATGGACAGCCAATCATTGGCGCAAGGCAGGCGCATATGGGATCGATAGCCAATCACCGATCAGGGTAGGGATGCCAGTGAGTGGGGTATTCTGGGTCGGTCTGTAGGTTGAGGGCTTACGAGACGATGAGCTGAGAGCACGATCCTCATTCTTTTGCCAGACTCCATGAGAGACAGACCACGGTGGAAGCAGTAGCCTGTTCGTGAAGTAGTGAGCAGACCTCAGTTGTACAGGAACACTAATTTAGTAGTGGCTTTAGTGTTAGCCATTGTTGGGGTTTAGTTTAAAATATATTACCGTGACTAGATTCTTATTATTAATATAAGTTATTACCTGTATTGTACCGGATAACCCGGGTAAATGTGAGAGTGATATTCCCGACATATTATTGACTAATTGTGGGTCGGAAGACCGAGACAGAGACGAATAAATCGGTGTAATTTGTGAGTGATTTCCCCAGACATTTTCGGTGTGTGATCTAACCTTTTTTGGCATATGGACGACAGCATATAGGGGGCTGTGTAAGACATTGTGCATCAGTGTGTGTTCATTCGGGTCCAAGTTACCCCGGTCAGGTAGGGACATTTCGAGATACACAGAATATAGACTTGGCTGGTCAGACGGACCAGTCTCATGTTACCCAATAGTTGCATCCTCTATCTCTAGACCGGGCGAGCTTACTTTCTTGGAGTGCAAGTGTTGAGGGCGAGATACCAGCACGTGCATACGAGTGGGGCATACTACATGTCCAGGCCGCAACACGGAGCCGACATCAGATCGAGTACTGAGAAGCAGTACACAAGGACCTACCCCGAGGGATCCGACCAGGAGCTCTGGACTGGAGCTCGAGGAGAGGTGCTCCTCGTTTGTTAAGCCGCAGACCAGGAGGTCTAGAGCTCAGGAGAAGCGGTCGGTGGGGGCCGGTACGGGGCCTAGGGCAGGGCCTAGATCTGTGCCTAGCACTCGAGAGCAGGAGCTCTGGAGGTCCAACCCAGGAAGACCACTGTGTACTAGGAGACGAGCACCTCGAGGGGAGGTGGTCCTGGTGTTTGAGGCGGTAGAAGTGCAGGATTGCGGTGTTTTAGGAGATTCCCCTATCACAAAACTCGAATGTGAGAACAAAAACCGTTTATACCTTTTCTCTCTCTCCTCTCTCTCTCTCTCCCTTTTACAATTTTGAAGACTACAGAGTGACTCCCAGGTCCGAGAGAGCTCAAGACTCCTTCGTAAGTTCACTTCTCTGTTGGTATTTCTAATGGGAGGGTGGTGGTGAAGGTGGTGGTGTAGTGTGTAGTGGTATGCATGTGTTGTATGCATTTTCGTGGCAGTAGTCGTCGTCACTCTAATTAATCTCGAATACCGATAGTGAAAACATCAGCATGGGCATGAGCGGGGGAGGTTTGGGCACTTGATAGCCTTTGGCCAAAGTATCAGTAGTCCATACCCATGAAAATTTGTTAAACTGCAATATGATTTCAGTGTGCAGTTAGAATCAATAAAGTTACACGCATGATGTAGTGGAGGCCCTTTTTTCTTGACTACCAATATCACCGCACTCCAGCATCACCAACATTTAAAGTAGGGGCTTCCACCCTTTTGTGAGGCACTCTGTCTGCATGCTATGTACATACCGCATGTGCGTATGTCGTATGTACATATAACACAGTAGAAATTCCAGGTTTTTAATTTAATTACTTCGCTGTACGGTACAGTACTGTGAAAAGAATTTTAAATTATTGTATTATTTATTTTATTCTAATAAGTAGTACGATGTAAGTAAAGGCCGCTCCATTGACATTTGAAACTTGAACTCTACAAATTAGGTAGGCAGGTAGGTACATTGGCAACATTGGTACTAAAACTATTAGGATAGTAAAATTACGGACGGCTGCGTCTTCCATCTCCAGCGAGCTCTTTTAGTGTCTAATCAAATAGAAACAGAGAGTAAGTCATGTGTGAGGTTTAGGTGCCTGCCCTTCGATTAAAGTTAAAATTTGTTTTATTAGGTTTTGTTTGTTAAGCAGTGTTTCAAGTCTAAGTGGAGTAAAGTTAGAGTCGGAGTCGCATATAGGGCTCTGGTGAATACGAAGGAATAAGGTAACGTGTAGGATAATACTGATAGTATAAAATTAGAATTATTTACTCTTTTGCTTTTTTTTCCTCTGTAAGTCCATGTCCTCTTGGTGGTTTTTAGATGCTGAGCTTAAGCATCTATAGGAATGGCTGTGTCCGTCTGTCTGTCTGTCTGTCTGTCTGTCTGTCTGTCCGTCTGTTCTTTATGCGCTACAGGTCACAGTTTTCAAGCAATATTCGTCAAATATTTTTTAAATGGCCACAAATGCGAGGGAAAAGTGCCCTATTGTTTTTGAGAGAGATCGAACTAACCAGTTTTTCACAATTAACAGTTGACTGGACTAACTTTTTTAGCCATCTAAAAGCATTGGAGAAAAACGGGTGATTTGCCTTTGCACCAGTCAAGTGCACCAGCTAAATGCACTAGCTAAATGGTTTCGTTACAGGCGCCAGTCAATGCACCAGCAACAAGCACCAGTCATCGGCACAAGCTACCCGCAGAAGTTTCAAGCAGAAGTTACCCGCACCCACAAAGTATCCCTAAGGGAGGGAGGTGTACTTGGGGTCACCCACAAAGACGTCCCAACAATCTCAACTATTTTTGCTAAAACCATAAAAAAACTTTAAATACTTGCACCCCCCACCCACAAAGTATCCCCTAAAGGGAAGGAGTGTACTTCGGGTCACCCACAAATGACGTCCCTAAAATATTTTTTTTGCTGAACCCATTAAAAAACTTTAAATACTTGCACCCCCCACCCACTAAGTATCCCCTTCAGGAGGAGGGGTGTACTTAGGGTCACCCACAAACGACGTCCCAAAAATCCTAATTTCTTTGCTAAAACCATTAAAAAACTTTAAATACTTGCACCCTCACCCACAAAGTATTCCATTAGGAGAGGGGGGGGGGAACTAGGGGTCACTCCCAAATGACGTCCTAAAAATCTTGATTTTCTTGCTAAAACCATTAAAAAACTTTAAATACTTGCACTCCCACCTACAAAGTATCCCCTCAGGGGGGAGGGGGTTTTCTTGGGGTCACTTACAAATGACGTCCAAATAATCTTCATTTTCTTGCTAAAACCATTAAAAAACTTTAAATACTTGCATCCCCCACCCACTAAATAACCCCTAGGGGGAGGGGGGTGTACTTGGGGTTACCCACAAATGACGTCCCAAAAATCTTAACTATTTTCGCCCACACCAATAGAAACTTTAAATACTCGCACCCCCCACCCACCAAGCATCCCCTTAAGAAGGAGGGGTGTACTTAGGGTCACCCATAAATGACGTCCCAAAAATCTTAATTTATTTGCTAAAACGAATAAAAAACTTTAAATACTTGCACCCCCAACCCCAAGAATTATCTCCTTAAGAGGGGGGGGGTGTTAAGAATTAGAAAAAGTCAGAATCTTAAAAATATAAATATTTTTTATGCCTAATGCTTTACCAACCGCAAAGTTATGCTCCCCTACTCAACAAATCATCCTTATTAGGTTCGAGGGGATGGGGGGGGGGGAATTAAGGGTCAATCGTAAAATACGTCCTAAAAATTCGAAGCCTCAAAGCCAAGGTTGGAATTGAGCACGCGACACCTAGAGTCTCGTAAACAGCAATGGGTCAGTAATGGCCTGAGCTAAGAAATGTCTGATACGAATATGTGAGCGTGTCAGATATGGAACCCATAAAATACAGTCCCGTAAGCGAGTTGGCTTTGTTCCCCGTCGTTCCAACAGAAAGTTCTGCTACGTTTTGTGTCTTGCAAAAGAATCGGCTGCTATTTGTTTTGACGACGTTAAGGCTGGTAGGGGTCAGACACAAATGGTGTTGTTTACCTTAAGGGTGGGTCACTTGACATTCCACGGTAAGGGCATCCATTTAAGCAGTGCTTAAAAAGGTGACAAGCGGGTGGGTAGGCTTATAATTTTGGTAAATTTAGGTGTCGTCATTTGTGTCCGTACCCAAAGCTGGTCAAGCATGCGAACTTAATATTTTAGGTTCGCTATCCTGTATTTGAATTACATTTGGAAAAATCTGTGCTTATCTGCATCGAGTACGGAATTTCGGCAAAAACCAATTGCATTATACCATGATATGTTCAACGTGTTTAACTTTATGCTGTAAACATACGTACGTTGATCGTAGAACGAAAGCGACCGTTCATAAATAACGTCATTTAAAATTTTCATTTTAAAAAACCCACCCCAACTTTTTTACTTTTTGCTGTGAACATACGAACGAAGCTTATATATAGTTGATGACCAACCATGAATGACGTCATTCAAATTCTTAATTTTAAGGAACATACTCTAACCGATTGGCACGCAGTTCGTAATTTTTAGTGTCCAGTAAATCTTATACATAAGTTATTCATACATTAAATTTAACTTTCAGGGTAACACAAGTTAGGAGCCATGCAAGGATGATCTAAAAATGACGTCATTTAATTATTTTGATTATAGGAATCTCTTCTGTCTTTAGTTCAAAAATTAAATTAATGGATATCCCTAACACTTTTTTTTCTAGCATACAATCAGGGATCTTTCATAAATGACGTCATCACAAAATCATCATTTTAAGGATCCTTGTTAGTGCTAAATGCAAAATTTGGTAGATTTATATCTTCAAAATCTACTTTTACCAGTATACACACAGGGATTGTCCATAAATGACGTCGTCTAAATGTCATCATTTAAAAAAACACCCGTTATCAGTTCAAACATTATGTAAAATAGTATTTTTAGCATGGAATATTATTATTGCACATATTAGGATCATCCAACAATGTCGTCACTGAAATATTTCACTTTAGAGGGTAAAGAGTGTATTGTATGTAAATAATGTGAAAAGATGCATCGATTTACTGAAGTCAATATTCGCTGTAAGCTCAGCATCTACTTCGGGCCCACAGTAGGCAAATCCGGCGCGAAGCGCCGGATTTTTTATTTAAGCTCTAGCTGGTGCTGGCACAGGCACTGGCACTGGTTGGCTTGTCTGGACAATGTATCCCCATCCGGGAGAGAGCGAGATATGAATGGTTTGGTATGACATGTCAGGGTATCCGTCGACTTCTCCCCGAGACATATCTCCTCCGTCCCGTGTCTCCACCTACCTACTTCTTCTTTGTACTGTTTCTCCCCAGCCCCATTTTCCCTCCATCCCACTTTATGACATGAAAAGCAAGTCAAAATTATTCTGTACGTTACCGATTTGGGTTGAATTGAAAAAAATATGGAGGCAGATACTTTACCTACTGGACTTTTTGTTGAAGCAAATACAAGCAGAACGCGGTCTGATATGTTATGTACTGTAATGCTCAGATATTCCAATTACTTATATTTATTTTCATGTGGTGTTGCCCATGGCAACAATCACTGCAATTGTATTTATTTTACACGTCATTGTTTATTTTGATCTAATGACAGGTCATCAGAAAGGCGTTTCCATTTAGTTCTGATATCCAATAAGATTTATTCTCTTAAAAATAGTTACTCTTTTATATTTCAACTTACTCGACCTAGACTACTATATAAGACCCAGCATTTTATAGCAACGGGATCTTGATTCCTCTGGAATTAAGTACCTTGATCTTTGGACCTCTGGTCCTGCCTTTCAGATTCTAATCAAATCTATTCTCTAGTGCTTGATTCCTCTGGAATCAAGTGTTAATATTTGGACTTATAGTCCTATTAAAAAGATCTTAATCAGATCTATTCTCTTACTTTGACCGCTGGTCTCATAAGTCCGGCAATATAATTGCCGTAGGCAGGATAGGGATTATACTAGTTCGTATAAAAACTTAGATTTCAATCACGAATTTAACTTAGCAATTTTATTTCTATCTACGATTTGTATTTATGATATTATTTAGAGTTTTAGGCATAGCCAAAGTACTTGTTTCAATCACGGGTTCCTATGTTAATATAATTGTATTGTTGAAAGTTTCTACGATTAACATTGAGTTAATGGTGTTGTTATTACTGAATAAATACTTTTACTTTGTTTTATATCGTTGTGTTGGAGAAAGAGTGAGGTTTTGGTGGAAATTGAAGTTAAAGTTTTAGTGTAAATAACTCGGAGTATAGTATCGTATATTATAGTAATATTAGTGTTGTATTGGAAGAAGGATAATTGGAGCTGTGGAAGGAGAATATGAGAGACATTAACTAATAATTTAAGATATATCATCATCTAGCTTTTACATTCATCATCGTCGAGATTTATAGAATATTTTACTTTGTATTAGTGTTTAATTAACTATCTTTTCACTTGTGAACGCATTGCATGTTATAGCATAGGATATATGAGACTTCATTTCTGTGACGCTGATAATTATTGTGTCTGGTCACGACGATTGCACTTTTGAGCATACCAGAAGATTCTCCATGTTCTAAAGTATAACTGTGTTGAGTTTGAGGATAATTAAAGTAGGCGCTCATCCCCAAGGGGGCAATTGTAACTTGTATCGCGTTGCATGTTATAACATAGGGAATATAGGACTTTGCATCTTTGATGCTTATTATTATTGTGTTTAGTCAGTGCGATTATTGTTTGGAGCTAACTAGAAGATTCTCCATACTCTAAAGTATAACTGCGTTGAGTTTGAGGATAATTAAAGAAGGCGCTCGTCCCCAGAGGGGATATTTATAAGAGTAGTGCATAGTCTGGCTTCATAGTATACACATTAGCGAGAATCACAGCCCTAGACAACTGAACCAGATTTATAGTGTGATATACTGATAGCCAGTGGTGTAGAGCATTATAGTACCTACCTATGTACCTACTTTACTAAATTAGACGACGTATCACGAGTTTTATGTGGCTGCAAGGTGTTGAAACCTCAACCATAAAAATCAATAGTACGCAACAACAAAAGCATTACAGATTTAACTCACTTTATTTAGTGCTAGAATTATTTAGTAAAAAATTAATAAAAACCAATCAGGGAAAATTCTACGATTGAGTAACTATCAAAACTGTCATCGTATTATGTTCATTATTAGCTTACTCAAAATACCATCAAATATGCGCACAAGCTATAGCATCAAACTATAGCTCAAATCAACATCCAAATAAACTTTCTGAGTAAACAATATGTCAAATAAAACGTTGGACCAAAAAGTAATACCATGAACTAGTAATATTTGTTTTTGCACATTACATACGTTCTGAATATATTTGATGGAACTAAAATTCCTGAAGTATTTGTTTTCATATTTTTTCCATCCAACACAAATCAGTTAACGCACAGAATAAATTTGACTTAATTTTCATGCCATAATTTATTTGAGTCGAAGCTGAAACAGATGAGAATATTGGGTGGGGGTGAAAGGTACCAGAGGAGAAATAAAATATGGCAAAGTGGGGCGGCAACAAAGTGAGGCTGGGGAGAAAGAGTACAAAGGAGAAGTAGGTAGTAGGAGAAATTTCTCGGAGAGAAACGCCGAGGGATAAGTGTCATAGATTCAGGTTGACTCATGTCCATTCCTATTAGAGTCAATCCTAGTAGTAGGAGAAATGGGGAGGAGGAATGTCTCGGTGAGAAATGTTGAAGGAGAAGTGATCAGGGAGAAGTGCGATAGATTCGTATGTCAGTGTGAGGAGCGTCAGCGGAGGGAGTCTATGTGTGTGGGTAGTCGAAACAGACAAATGGGTGAGCATAGGATTAGAGAAAAGAGATCCGCCAAAGAATGAAAGGAAGGAGAGAAATATTTCATTTCATCTCGAATGAAAGGAATTAAAATTACTGATAATCATCAGTAGGTTTAATTAGAAAATTTGAAAAAACTCGAGGCCTGCATACCTGAGGTAGTCTGTGCTGCCCCCTCAAATCCCACCCTACCACGTTTTTCCATTTCCCTACTCCTCGATCTTTGTGAATAACCAATAATGAGAGGTATAAAAGATGGTAAGAAAGAATATTGAATGCTTTTGAATCCAAGCCGAAAGAATCATTTCAAAATGACGAGTCTCATTATCGGTAAAGCTACGGTGAATTCTCTTTCGTCAGCCCGTACTCCATAACTTGAGACGGAGACGACGAGCACAGGAGGAACTTTATCAGTTGGCTATGTGCTTCTATCCATTTCACCATTCCACGAAGCTAGGATCAGGTACGTACCTACATAATTTTCTAACCGCCACATTATTACTACGCACATAGTACATACTAGCTTTGCATTATAAACCTTTTTATGAACTATGTTTTATTTTTAGCCTTGGGATCGTCTTCTATTTCTATTTGACTAATAACTTTTTAGAATTCGGATTCGGAACAATTTTCCAATTCATCGGCATACCTTTTATTTCATCAATAATCATTGAAATTTTTACGTCATATTGATATTGAACGCCCTCCACCTGGGGATGGGGTTTAATAAACTACTTGGTAAGAAATGTAAGTATTACGAGATAATCAAAAAGAATTTCATGAGTACGTCTAAATAAAGTTTTACGGCTTAACGTCTAATGCGTAGAAACTTTATCATTCTCAACGTATTTTATAGTGATAAATAAAATAATCAAAAGAAAGTGAAATAAACATTTCAAATATTATGGTGTAGGAATTTCGGCGCCGTCCCGCACTTCATTCTTGCGGGGTTTGCCGCTCTAAATTTTATGTAATAATCGTAGTTTTATGAACTTTTTATTTTGATAAAGAATATAATTCATTTATATCCTGATATAGATTTTTATTTTTAATGGGGTTTCACTGGAATGGTATTTAAATCACTGATTTATGTGTTTAGTTTTAAGTTCTCTCCCGAAGTTAATTCATTTTCTTACGGGGGAATTAATTTATTTTGGAGATTTTTATTGGGGTGCCCGAGCGCTTCCTAGATTTTTCGGAACGACAATGCCTGGTGCTGCCGAACCTTTTAATGACTGTTCCTCTTGAGCGGCCGGTTGTGGGCGTGGAGGTCGAGTTGGTGGCGGCGGCGGCTGATATCGATCATCGATGTTCCGGTAGGAGGTCTTCTGAGACCATGACGTTGGGGAGGACGACCTGTGTTTGTAGGGCCAAGGATCCATCTGCTTGTGCTTGCGTCCGCATTCGGATTAGCTGTAGTGTGGTCAGGTCCCGCGGAATTGTGCCCGGGTTTTGAGGGTCCGGAACGGATTCCATTCTCTGAGGAGTGGGAATTCTCAGGAGTTGCTGCGCAGGCGGAATGACTGGATGTAGGTACGCGACAGCTGAGGCCTCAGGGAAGAAATGAGGAGTCCTGAATAACCCTTGTCGGAAGTGTAAGCGCAACCGGGCATTCAAATTATTGGCATACATTGTCATCAGATTGCGATACGAGTATGGAATTGTATTCCGGTCGAAATGGTTGGTTGCTCGGGTCTGCTTCGAATCTGATAAATTGGGGGAACCGGCTTCTTGGATCCCTAATAATCTGATGGAGTCTCTCCTGAAGGAACACTCGATGGACTTGAGCGATTGCCATGTCTCGGACACCTTCGGGTGTAAGTACAGTTGTGGGGCCACCATGTATGCCTAAGCTCTCCGGAATCCTCGGGACCATAATTGGTGGTGGGTCCCCGATTCGTGCTAATGAGTTCTGTTGAAGGGGAGCAGGACGATTCGTAGTAACTGTTTGTGCACTTGTGGAAGGAGTCGGAGTTTCTTCTGTTTCTTCCACGGCTTCGCTTCGGTTTCGAGCAGCTCCCTGGATACTCTCAGTTGTGACCGTATGACAGTGCTTTTTTTCCTGCAAACACTAGAAAAAACAAAGGAAAACAAAAAAGGCAAGGAGTTATATGCAAGAATAAAAAACGAGTCAAATCGGTTTTTATTCAGTAGTGTCGAACTGTAACGTCATAACATGACAAATCGCGTCAAGGTAACAGTAAACAGTGTCAAAAACTAAAAATTAATATTTGTTAACAATGGCGACACCTATCAACGCCGCGCATTTGCAGAAGTGACAATCCGTCAAACTGCAATAACTGACTACAGTAAAACGTAGCGGACCATAAGAAGCTAGTGCAGCTCCCTCTCGGTCAAAAAGGCAGTTGCAATAAGTGTGGCCCGCCAATGACCTGTGAGGTCAAACGAAAACCACCGGTCAACACCACCGCAGCCTTGAGGCAGCGGTTTGTTTTCAACCTTTGACACATTAATGACATAGAATCAAACAAAATGACACCGTCACGGTCAAGGTAAGGTACATCGGAGTAATTACAAAAAAAACGAAGACATAAAGACGAAGTTAAATTTTAAATTATCATTTTGATTATGAAAATTACTATGTATATATATTTAATTTATTTATAAAAAATGAAACTTATTTTGGAGCGCAGGAGTGGTGTAGTACGTAAAAACATGCTTGGCTGTGTGAGAAGGTGGCGACTGCCGCCACTATCATCCGTAAGAAAGAGACCAAAAACCCGTAACATTGTCAAAGTACAGTAGAGTACGATAGGGGATAGTAATAAATAGTACATAGGATAGATTAGCGTAGATTTGAATAGTGTAGATATTTATTCCCGAGTAGTAATAATAAGTAGCAGCCATAAAAGTCGGAATAACAATAATTTCAATATATTATTATCAGTAATAATCGTCATCACAATAACAGGAGTACAACTCCGGAACCATGACATTAGCTACATTCCTATACTTTTGTTGTCTAATCTTGTCCTGAGTTTTGATCAACTACGTTCTGACTCCAGGTAGATGACCATTACACACTCATAGCAAATTTGGACCTCTCAGACCCGCGTACTATTACGGACCCGCGTACTAAATAAAATTTACAAATTTCCAGTTTATGAAAATTATTTTCTCCAGCCATCAATACGCAAACAACAAGATTATCAAAACGGATTTACAAATAGATTTTAACAAAAACAGATAATTTAAAGAAAAATTTAATGACTTTATAATTTCACGTTTGTGCGAATGTTATAATAATTTCATCGTTTATATTTAAACTTAAACTCTATGGTCACTTCCGTCATCATTTGATAAATCAATAATAAATTCCTTGCTTACTAATTTCGGCTTGCTTTTTTTCTTCCCTCGTAGAGATGTTAAATGTTCGTGCTCCAGAAAGCTCTTTCGTCATTCACATAGTTATGGACTTCCTGTTGTAGTTTGAGCTTAAACGATCTTTTCATTTCAACTAATTGTATTATTACAGTACAAAAATTATGAAATCGTAACATCTAGATTCTAAAGTGTTAAATAACCAGATTTAAGTATTCTTGTATCATTTCTACCCACCCGCGTACTAAAACAGACCTGCGTACTATTGAAACTGAGGCCTATACATGTGTGTAATTACCTTTTTGCATTTTGTTTAAATATCATTCTGAATAAACCATACATCTTAAGCGTTAAACCGGGGAAACTCGAGCATAGGTACATATTATAGTGATATTAAAACTGTAATATTTTAATTATGACGTTAATACTTTCAGGATATCATTGGACGTTCACTACCAGTAGTCCGAGTAGTGGTACAGGGAAATAGAGAGAGAGAGTGGGTGTGTATGTGTACAAACATTGGTTAAAAATAGAGGAGACATGTAGAAACGGTCCAAATTAAAAGTATGTTCCATGGGAGGTTGTTTCCTTCTTTACTTTGACTCCTTTTCAGTAGCTGTAGCTATTTAGTAAGTGTATAATATGTATATTCACTCGCTCTCGTAGACTATCCTGTGTGGTGGTGTAGACTCGAGAGGTAATTTTTATTTGGAAGCCTAAAGTACCTACCTACATTATTGTGTAGAAGAGGGGCTCTTCTGCATGTAGCAAAGTAATGCATATATACATATATATATATAGAGAGAGAGTAGAAAAATAAATAGAGAGAGAAAATTGGTTCTTTGGCCACAGGATAAAAGTAAAAACCATCATTGTTCATCATTGTTGAAGGAAGGCAATAACAATCAAATCCAAACAACTAACAAAAGATTGAGAACAAAAGTATGATGACGTCGACTAAAGATGATTTATTCATTACGGCACCCTTTTTCATCAATTAATTTACCTCCCATTTTTTAAATCTTGGGTTCAATAGATGCGGATGAAAGATGGAACACACTACTATACTACTGACAAGGGAACATACCTTACTTGAAACTACAGAATGAAACGAAACTACCCGGAACGTATACTACCCATATGAGTGACCTCTGCTTGTATAGTCGTTCGACTGCAAAATCCGTTGTTCGGCAGCAATCGCGCGCGCAATTACAAAAATATCGATTTTTTCGAATTTCACCGCGCTCTAGCTCCCACAGTTTTTGTACAATTTTCATAAAATTTGAAATACAACATCTTTGTATGATTATCTAAAAAGTAATTTCAGGATTTTTGAAAATTCGAAAATTTTAATTTTTTTCGAAAATTTTTAAAAACTAGGTATTTCTGAGGCCCAAAGTTTTGACTATTTTTTTCAAAAAAATTAAAATTTTCGAATTTTTAAAAATCCTGAAATTACTATTTAGATAATCATACAAAGATGTTGTATTTCAAATTTTATGAAAATTGTACAAAAACTGTGGGAGCTAGAGCGCGGTGAAATTCGAAAAAATCGATATTTTTGAAATTGCGCGCGCGATTGCGGCCGAACAACGGATTTTGCAGTCGAACGACTATACAAGCAGAGGTCACTCATATGGGTAGTATACGTTCCGGGTAGTTTCGTTTCATTCTGTAGTTTCAAGTAAGGTATGTTCCCTTGTGAGTGAGAGAGAGAGGGAGGAAAAAAATATCCGCCGTCACTTCATCTCCAGAGCCAGAGCCAGACCAACAACGAGAAGAAATTATCTAAAGAAAGAAGAAAATGATTACAAAAAAATGACGACGACGACAACGAAAATGAAATAACAAGAGTAATCTGGAGAGAAACGCTCCTTCCTTCATATTCCACCCTCTGCGTTTTAGAGACTAGAGTTTTTACTAATATCAATATGTAGTGTAGGTAGATAGGTGTCTTACTTACCTACCAGGAACCAGGGAAAGTGCTTATACATTGTATGCTTTGTGCTAGTCCTTAATACTATAGAGCCACTGCCTGCACTTGAGATATAAGATGAAAAAGTGCAAATAAAATTTAAAATATTATATGCATAGATGTATATGCTTCCCTCGTATTCTTGTCGAGTTAAATTAGAAGAACAGTCAAGTTTTAACTTCATCCAAATAAGAAGAGTACAGAGTCTAAATATGTATACCATTTCATTTATTGATGAGCGTCTTTTACATAGAGGAGGACTTGATTTCGTATATTTATTTGTGCATAGGGTAAGAGTGAAACATGTATGTAATGTGGCAAGGTAGTACGTACTTAGGTAAGTATTATACGTACCTATGTATAGATGGCTATATCCTATAGGCAGAATAATTTTGTTGACACATACGTTATAGAAATATAGGTTTTTAATAAAAAGAGGAAAAGCACATCTAATTATATGAACATATTGGGAAGCATACCTACAATGTATACATATTTCAATAAATGTCTACATATTTTTTAAACTACATTATCGTATCGGATAATATAGAAAGAATATTGACTTCCCTTCCGGCTACCAATTGTCCATGAAGTCAAAAATGCACAAGCAATCTGCTTTAATTTACTTTTCAATTTTATCCCCACTCACCTTTTCTACGGCTGATTTCCAGCTTGTTTTTTTCCTGGGTTTGTCATCAGTTGGGTCATTAAACCGTTCATTTCATTTTCTAGAGCGTCGTGATGATCTGCTTTTGGAAATTGTTCCCGCGTTACCTTTAATGAATTTTAATGCACAAGCTATGGATGTAGTAGGAAGAAATATTGGGCTATTAAAATACATTTACTCCAATTATATTGGGAGGGACAATTATTGAGCAAAATTGAAATTCAAATTCTTGTGTGAGAAAAAAATAAATTTAAAAATGTGTTGTACATAAATAAATAGGAAAGAGAGTAAAGGGACTGTCTGCATTGCTACATGAGATCTTTTAGACTGTTTTCAACATTTAATTTATAGAGTATAGGCATAGAATTGCGTGCTATATAGATGACAAGTATGAGAACAAAATACTAACTTCAATTGAAATATGGGAGTGCATATTATTCTGAGGCTCTCATGGGATAAAAATAATTTATGAAGACAGAGAGGAATGCGCTAGGGCTTGATAAAGTCTTGGCTTCAAAATTCTTGTAAAGGCCAACTCTTGAAATCAAGATTGATTGATTGATTGATTTATTACGGAGTTTATAGCTTCGTGTTATCGGGCTTGGCCTATGACACGATACAACATACATACATGTTTGATGAAACATTTTACACAATAAGATTAGGCAACGCTGTTGTTCAAAAATCGCTGGTGGCCCGCCAAATTATTGGCAAAACGCCAGCGAAGGAATCAAACAAAACAGCGTTTTAAACTCGTTTTTTAAGAAGCCAGTAATAATTGAAGTTAATTAGTTATTCGATAATTAACTAGGGTTAATTTTAATTTACGTAATTAAATTAGTAATGTTAGAATGACCTTGCATTGATGTACAACGCTGATTTTATAAAGTAAAAAAAATTTAGTATAACATCTCGCGTAGAAAACGTAAAAAGGGAGTTAAAACTGGCTCTGTTGGATAGCAAAGTGAGGTACAGTAACCCCTCCCGTATCCGGACCTCTATCATCCGGAACCTCCCATATCCGGACGGGTTTTTCCGTATCCGGACCCTTCCATATCCAAAAAAAATTTTTGAAATACCATATTTTTAATAAATTTCAAAAATAAAAGTAAAATATAAAAATAAATTCATTTTTTTTTAAACCAAAACTAGTTATTTCTTTTGTCTGCCCTATAAATGTCATTACTTGTGAGAAAATGGAAGTGCAAATTGTTGATTTAAATACAAATGTTGCCATAAAATCTATTTTATATTTTTTAAAAACACGTTTAAGAGTTTATTTTAATAACCTCCGATATCCGGATATTCTCGTATCCGGATGGGGTCTGTTCCCAAATAATCCGGTTACGGGAGGGGTTACTGTACTTGGACAAAAACCTAGCACTTTCAGTTGTATATTTAGTACATTGAGTGACAAAATGAAATAAGCTATGTGCAAAACTGGGCCCACAGTGCTGGCTGTCTTCGGTTAAATTGTATTTAATAAACATTCTTGAACGAGAGGAAAATGTTGCTAAGCCTAAGCTGCGCAAAAATTTTAACACAGTGGTGTGGCAACGTAAAATCCAGATACTACATGAAAATAAATTTTTAATAAAGATATAATATGGGTGATATGAGGATTTGTCAATTCTTGACAAGTCTGTTTGCTTGGCTTGGTCGTAAGCAGTTTTTAAAATTAATTCAAAATTTTTCAGTAGTACTTCTACTGACTGGGAGTCCAAACAAACGAGAACCCCAGCCCGTCCAGAATAGATTTAACCTGCAATGCCCAGTTGTATTTAATGTTTTCCGTATGCGTTTTGGCAAGAGTGTAAAGTCTAACGTAACACTCTTGGACAAGACTGTCTTGAGGCATCATTAGGATCTGCGACCAGAGCTTTAAAGTAATGCATATTATATGACACCTTATTTGTGGGCGCCCAGATTCACACCTTATAAGATAGCCGGCCGGGAGTATTTATTAAAACGGTCAATACTTTCTTTAAAAAATTAGTCTGGACTTTTTTAAGAAGATCCAAATATCTTAGACCCTATATTGAAACTGCATAGGTAACAGAAGGCAACGCAACAAATTAAAAAGTTTCATCTTGGCAGCCCAAGATATCATTTTGCATTTACAAATAACACTAAAAATTACGCCGGATGCAACATTTCCTTTACATATTATTTGATCAGCTGCAATTCTGAACATTCCGGAAGAGGAGAAAGTAATACCCAAGTAAGTGTAGGTACCCATGAGTACAATTGTTTTAGTTCTTTTGAGTTCCGTTTCCAGATCTTAGACATACCTCCGCTTCCTCGCTGGAAAACAATCACTTTAGTTTTATTTAAGTTTATAACTAACTCATTTATAGTGCAGTAGTCATAAAGTATGTTAATTTTGTTTTGTAACGATAATTTAAAGAGTGGCATTGTCGTCGGCCAGCATGAAAAAATTGGTCTAATTATTTCCACATAGTACTGCTGGGAATATTCCGCGTTTAGAGAAGTACTAATCAATATTGCTGACATAGATGGAAAATAGGAGAGGACTCAATATTTCTCTAAGTAAAACACCCATGGATATATCAAAAAATTTAGTAGTGCCTGCAGATGTTTTAATTTTTAATTTTTATTTATTAATGTAGCACTTATTGGATTCTCCAGGCATATACCTATAACCCAGTGCAGTTACTGTACCAGCATGTGAATGTAAACAAACATTTTCCCTCGGTATGAACGACACGAATGTCTAAACACCACCTATGGAGCGTTCCCAAAGGAAGTCAGTTACAATGCACAGCTGGTATCTTAAGAACTAAATATGTATTATAATTGGATTGTGGCTATAACACTGCAGACCTCTGTTGCAGTCTAGGTAGATTATCCTCCTCTTCAGGAGCAGTGATTAGACTTCCCTTTCGGAGGACTACAGAGCAAGGTATTTGCACTAGAATAAACTTCGAGACCAAGCCGAAGTGCAGACGAGTACACCCAACCCTGAGTGCCCCACGTATTGCATTCCGTATATCGACGCAGCGTAAAAGTAATAGCAGATGCTATGGAATGAAGGGCGCAATGTATGGTCTGCTGAATGGTATTGCAACTATGCTACTGCACAAAGAAATAGCTGTTAGCCTGCGAGGCACAATTAGCACGCCGTCTTCGTCTCTACACACGAATGAACGGAAACGTACACTACTTCCCCTTAGTTGCGCACAAACAGTTCTCACACACCTCCCCCCACCAAGCATTTCCACTACACTAACTTCTGTGCAACGAGACGCAAATACGCTACCTGCTAAGGATACGCTCAGCGGATCAAAAAGAAACGCCGAGTTTATCGAGGATAGAGAAAATCTCCCCTCAGCCACAGAGCCGGATAATTATTTCGACATAGTCCTGCTGGGATTATTCCGCGTTTAGAGAAGTACTAATCAATATTGCTGACATAGATAGAAAATAGGAGAGGACTCAAGATTTCTCTAAGTAAAACACTCATGGATATATCAAAAAATTTAGTAGTGCCTGCAGATGTTTTAATTTTTTATTTACTAGCATGGTAAAAATTTTTAAGTACAGAAATAACTTTGCCGCTAACATCTACTCTGTAGGTGTTAGCTGTCTGCATGAATTCGACAAAAAGAACAAATAGCTTGGCCCCTTGAACTAATTTAGACTGAATAATGGATAAATGAGAAAATATCTGGCCTAAACTACCTCGGCCTTTACAAAACCCTGCCTGTGACTCAGGAAGTATTTTATGGTCTTCACACTAGCTGTATAACCTAGAGTCAAAAAGCGTCATAAAGAAATTAGTGAAAGTATTAAATAAAGCTATACCTCTGTAATTTGCTGGATTGTGTGCTCCTTTTTTAAAAGTAAGTCTGACTTTCTTTTCAAGTATGAGAGCAAACACCAGTGTCATAAAAATGGTTAAAAATACCTAATAAGCTTACTAACACTTCTTGCGGAATGCATCTAATGAGTTTGTTTTGATAGATATCGGAACCTGCAGCTTTTTTAAATTTATGTGTTTTAAATGCATCTATTAGTTCTTGCAGTAATAATTAAGAAAAGTGTTGCTATAAGAAATGTTAAAGGCAGGGTACACTGTTCTTGTAGGCATTACTACCTAACGTGTTCAAATACTTCCAAAATTCAAAAGGGGAGTTTTTTCAAAGAGTAGCATGTATTGACCCCCAGTAACTTTTTTCTGTTAGTTTTAACATATTAGAGTAAATTTGCTTAGCAGATACATAATTCAGCGATGACACTCCTGCCTAGCTAGCTTAATAAGTAATTTGAGATTATTTCGCCTTAAACAGCATTCATCATCAAACCAGGGTTTATTTTGAGTTATTATTTGCTATGGGTTTTGTAACATGTTTGACAAAAAATGTAGCCTCTTGCAAGAAACTTATGTTACGTAGGGATTGTTGGCTTGTTTAAGCTGACTGAGGTAGTTCAGAATTGCATTATGATGTTATGGTTTCCATTTATTTATATCTTTAGATTTTGCAGTAGTAAAGTCTAGGGTGGACAACGGTGACAAAGAAATTAGGCATGTCACGTGATCAAAATCTCAAAAATTAAAGAAACATCAGTATATATTTGAATGCCTAATTGATCAGCCCACACTAAATTAATAGTACTTTTATCATTTTGGCCAATAAATGTGAATGATGCCAGTTTGTCAGAAACGGTCCTGCCGTTTAATAAAATCAAACAATAAAGTTTACATAAATTAACGATTTCACGGCGTTTAGGTGATATAGATAAATCAAGAGAAGTAACAGATGCAAAGGGAAGATTATCAGTGATTAAGTCGTCAACTTGATTGAGATTTCCAACCTTAGCATTAAAATCACCGCACAGTATAAAGGGTACGTTAACAAAATTGCTTTAGATATAATTTAAATTTTCCAAAAAGTCGTAAATTAGGTTTTTTTAAAGTTCATAGAAGAAAATAAACAAAAAATAGAATTAAATCTTGTTTATATGTAATCTGTTGATTTTGAGTAATTATATAGTTAACGCTCATCTCAATAAGTTTTCATTTATAAAAAAGAGGATTGAAAAACATAGCAAGTCCGCCACTTGAATTTCCTATTGAATACTCCTTTTAGGCTGGGGATATTAATGATTTAAACCTTTTAAAGAGAGAAAATTTGTATATTACATCACTAACCCAAGTGTCATTGAGACAAATAATATTAAAATTTAAAATTAATTTTATATCATTAAAAGATAATTAAGTCACGCTTGAGTAGCCATTAACATTCCAGACGATTAGGTCGCATTGTGGGATGGGTGAAAGTTGAGGTCAATGTTATCTTGTATGATGTCTTCCTCCAGATCCTGATAAGCCGGAACCGCTGAAAGCAGGAGCAGAAGCTAAAGCTGATTGTGTTAAAGTTACAACGTTTTATCCTAGTATTTCTGGTATTTTTGTCAATACTTCTCCATCAGTCTCATAGTAGCTGGTTATTGTTTGTTAGAATTCATCAAATATCGTTTTGTTTTAGCGTCTGACTTATAAGATGTCGTTTGATTTCCAATGCTTACGACTTAATTCCTATGAGATTATGTACTCTGTATCTTTGAGTTCTAAAGCTTTTGAAAGAATTTTATTTTGATCCTGAACACAGAAAAACTCGGACTTATAGTTAAAACCAGTTTTGATAGAAATGCAGATATAAATCACTGGTAAAACGTCAGTAATTTTTAGAAATTGTTGATCAGCGGAGATTTTGGTTTTCATCACACTTTTTTTGGATCCAGAATCTGTGTTCATTCCACTAAATATTATATTCTTGAGTCTGTTGCTATTTACATTGTAAAGAACATCATTGGGAACGTGCAAAAGCTTGGCCTTCAGTAAACACACTTCAGTAGCAAAGGTATTACTTGCTTTCTCTACTTGTTTAATTTTATGCGAATTTACAGAAATAGTGTTCCAAATCCCTTTAAGCTCTTTGTTGATTCCCCTTAGTCGTTTTTTCTGTTTGGCTCCAAATTGTTTACGATATTCAAAGACGTCTGTAGTTTTAAAGTCAGAATCAGAATCAGAGTCGAAATCATCGTTATTTCTCGTCTTAATGTCGTCTTCATCTTCATCTTTTTCATTATCTACTTTTGGCTCTTCCGCTTCTACAGAAATTTGTTTTTTATTTTTGTCTTTACTCATTGTTTTGTTTGCAACATATATGAGTGCAAGAGAACGAAAAGGTAAGAAACAACAATACTTGCTAAACAGTACCTAGGCTACGGCTCTTGCTTTCTGAATTTTGAAAGGTAAATCTGACAATTCAATGACCTTTGAGTGACCTGAGCGAGTAATTAACTACCAAACTTGCATTAAAGAACACTTTTTTAATGTTTTAATTTTAATTTTGTAGTTGACATTTAGGGTTTTAGTAAATTTTGCCCCATTTTTTAAGTTGTTATGTATCTATGTGGTTTGCGTTTAGTACAATTGGCAGTGGATTCTAAATGGGACAGGCGATGTAAATGATGTAGTTTTATGTGATAAACTGTATTTACATGAATAGCTGTATGTTTCACATTTAATGAATTGTAAGCTTCAAAGTTTATTGTATTTAGCTTATCAGTACACTCTAGCGAGCCCGTGTAGCTCAGTTCTTACTGCACTGGTGTCTTTGAATCTGCTGTTGAAGCAAATGCTCGCTTTAGGTCTTGGTGATCAAGACCAGGGGCGGTGGCAAGTTTTCCCACTGGGTTTTCCTTGTCCACAAGGCAGTGAAGGGCTCGGTGGCTCTGAACGTCAATGTAAAATGAAGTTCGCCATAGAAGTAGGCCCGACTAATGTTGAAATTACAAAACCTGTGTGATGGCACAGTACAAGAAGTGAATTCAAGGTCGGGCACCCTGTAAGAACTGCGGTTAAATCGGGACAACCTCAAATTTATTTATTTTTTATTTTAGCTAACTTTTAGTTTTAGTTCAAAATTTTGGGAAGTGATTTAGAACAGATCTTTTATCACGACGCAGCTTTCAGCCCGTTTCTTCTTGAAATTAAAACTAGAGGTGATCCTGAAATTTTAAGACTCTTAAAATCACGACCTATAAAAGTCTTATTAATTCAAGACTTTTAGAAGTCTTGAAAATTCCAGAGTCTTGAAATCAAGACTTAAAAAAGTCTTAAGACTTCAAGACTTTTAAAATTCTTGTATGGTCAAGACTCTCGAAATCAAGACTCGGGCTAGTCCTGAAATTTTAGGACTCTTGAAATCACGATCTTTAAAAGTCTTGTTACTTCACGACTCTCAAAATCAAGACTTGCAAAAGTCTTGAAACTTGAAGACCTTCAAAATTCTTGAATGGTCAAGACTCTTGAAATCAAGATTAACAAAAACATATACACAATCTTTTATTAAGCACAAAAGAACAGTTTATTTCAACTTTTCGACGTACGAAAACTACAGGGTTTTAAATTTAAGACTAAATCAAGACTTTAAAAGGTCTCGACATCTTAAGACTTTCGAAATCAAGACTTCCAAAATTCTTGGAAATGCAAGAGTCTTGAAATTAGGACTTTCAAAAGCTTTGAAAATTCAAGACTCTTGACGAAATTATTTTTAACTTTGTCCGAAACACATCTGGAATTATGATGTTGGAATTATCGAATTTAAAAGTTATCTTGAATTTTGAAGAGTTTTTAATAATCATAAAAGGTCTTGAAAAGACAAATGTCTTGGTTTTGATTTTGCAACACCTAGAATGAGCTTAACAATTATGCAGTTGTCAATGATATAACTCTGACGATGAGCACCTGTACATAAATTATTTTGTACGTGATTATTAGTATGTATGTTCTTAAAATTTTAATCGCTACGGTATATCTCGATTAACAAGTTGCTTTACGATGTTGGTACTTTTTGTGCATGTATAGACATGTCGCTTAAGTTTTTTATCGCATACCATAGTATAGTATTCAAATTACATGCATAGTGAATTCTTAATTGCAACAGATTGTCAGCGTTTTTATATTATACTGCTTTATAGCAGTCAGCAGATATGCACTCAAATTATTTTCCTGCAAGCAGAGGAGATGAGTATGGGTAGCTCCTAGAATTGTCTAGAACGGTTTACTTTTAGAGGAGACAAAGGTAAGGCCACACTCAAACCCTAACAACCACAACTCTTATCAAAAGTTATTGGGACGTTACTTCTGTAGTTACAGAGCAGGGAGGAGATGATGATTGCATATTGAAATATATTTATATATACAGTATATGCACTAGGTACCTACATTAGGCCATCCACCACATTGCTGTCTCAGCTAGTCGAACTGCCAAAGATATATTTGAGAAAAGCACTCGTTCATCTAGCTCTGCACCAGGCAACCATGACATATCACCAAACTCAACCCCAGTCTAGAGCGTGATCGGCTAGTCCGACTTACAAGTCAGTAGTATGACCATGCCGGAGTATTGTAAAACCACCAACCTGGGGTAACTTGATATAGTAATCAATATCAGACAAGATTACACACAGCCTGCAACTTCACCCCACCAATGTCCGCAATTTAAGAATTGAGCTGAGATCATATTCAAAAAAGAAAACGTTCCTACGTATTATCTGATGTTTGAGATTAGTGGTGTGAAAACATGGGATTTATTTTCCAGTGAATATAATTTTCAATTTGTAAATTTTGTTTTTATTCCGAGTAAGTTATAAATATTTCTTGGTTTATAATTCTAAATTAGAAACCCATTGTTTGTTTTCTAGATTTAGATTCTTTTGAGTAAAATTGGTGGTTTGATGTCTATGTTTAACAGTCAAGTATAATAAACTTAGAGCCTGGTCCATTTTTTAAATTTTGAAATCAATGAAATAAATAATGAGATTAGATATGCAAAATATAATTATTAAAAAAATACATTTGCTGAAACTCTAACATCAACAAACGTGTGGAGTGTGTACAATAAACTTGTAGGGGAATCTAAGTCAGCAATTGTTATTACTGAACTAAATTGTAATGGGAATGTAACTAATGATACTGATGTTATGTCTAATAAGTTAGCTAACGCTTTTACAGTGCAGCCGATATATTGTAATGACTTTATTATGTATGATTTTATTCAAAGTGTTGATTGCAATTGACTTCCTGTGCCATTAACTTAGATCTGTCTGATTTTTCTTGTGCAAAAAGAACACATCAAAATTGTCATGAGGTTCCTTCTAATGTTTTAAAAAACTGCATTGATGCTCTAGCTTCATTTCTTGCACTAATGTTCACACAATTTTTATCTTTATGTTAATATCCATATATTTTAAGGACTGCTGTTGTAACTTAACTTAAAAAAGATAAAGGTCACAGAAAGGATCATTTTGCATATCGCCCTTTATCTTGTTTATCAATTCTAGATAAATGTTTTGAGCAATTGCTACATTATTGCCTTATGTTCAACAATCAACTTTGTGACCAACAGCACGGTTTTAGAAAAAAGCAAGCATTTCAATCAGAAATTTCACAATTTATTCACAACTCTTATAGATAATCAAATGTGAAATGTGATTAAGTAATTGCAGGTTTCATTGATGTGCAGAAAGCGTTTGATTCTGTAAACCAAAGAAAGCTGTTAATTAAAATGAGAGATGATTTTGGTATATATTTGCATTTAATTAAACGTATAGCTGACGTCTTGAATAATCGTCAATTTAAAATAAAATTAGGTTAATTTATTTGGATAGTTATGATTTGAATATAGGAGTTCCTCGAGGGTAAGTATTGGGACTATTGTGGTTTATTATGTGTATTGATAAAATAGGCTATGCCATATCTGGTGGCGTAAAGTTTATTTTGTATGCGGATAACTTAGTCATGTAATTTTCGAATTCTAAGTTTAAAGTTATGCTAAACACAGAACAGACTGTTTGGATTCCCTAAATGTATGGTTTAATATGAATGATTTGTACATTAACATAAGCAAGACTAAATTCATGCTACTTTATAAGTCAGGTGACTCAAATATTCTGTAACCTGAAAGGGTCGTATTGTATTGTGGTATCTCTTCTCGCATGTAAAACGAGGAGGTAATGCTGCAATTGGTGTTATTTTAAATATAAAACGATGTTCAGACTTTTGTATTGTTGTTGTAATGCTTATGTTCTATCAGTTGTTGAACACTATGTGATTATTTGGGAATCATAATCTAATGCAGAGCTACAATCGTTACAAATGAAACTAAGAAGAGCTTTTATTTCTTTTTGTAATATTAGACAGGTAAATGTCAATTAGAGTTATTTATTGGAAATGTGTAATGTTTTGTTAGTGTGTGAGAAAATTAAGTATTACTTACTTATCTTTGTTTTCAAAACTTTAAAGTGTGGTTCTAATATTATTTAATTTAAAAATATGTTTCGTCTAAAAACGTCAGTAAGGCAATCGCGGTCAACTAATAAATGTCTGCTTTATTGTTTAAGGTTCAATACAGAAAGTTATAGAAACTCGCCGCTTTATCGATTCACTAGTGAATGGAATAATATTCCTGAAGACATTAAGGGGTGTGTGTTGCTTGAAAGTGGGGAATTTGAATAGTAAAGTATTGGTCGTTTCCGGAATAAGTTTATAAAGTATATAGTGAGAAGTATCAAGGATTATATGTATAGCCCCTATATTCCGCCATAGCGTTTGCGCTGCTGCCTTCTTGCTTTTACGGCTATCAACAAATATTGTTTTGGCATTGATTTATCTGATGTATCTATATTAATTTATATTTGTGTAAGTAATAATTTAGTGTCTGTGATTTAATTACAGTATATGTATACGGAATTACCTGAAACTTTAATAAAATAATTCAAATTCAAAATCCTCGTCGTTAGAAGTTATAAAATTAAAGATTAGAAAAAAGTACAGAGCCTCTTTCTCACCCTTCTCCAAGTCGTTTACCTGATCTTCATTTCATCTTCAAATGCTTATCATCCTCGTTTTGTATAGACTGTAGTATAAAAGAAAGTACCTGCTTACGCCATTGATTCGAATGCAGACCTTTAAAGGTTTTTTCTTTTCCAAGTAGATGAAACAATTTTCAATTTTAGATGCAATTTTTATTTTTTATTTCAAGAGCTATAAACTCACGTATTGCAAGTCAATATTCGTTGCAACATGCCAAAGTAAGCTAAATTGTGTATAGGTAAAAAATAATACGATCAACGTGTTTTGGTGGTAAGATGAAAATATATCACAAAAATACTTGATGGCGAAAACAGGTTAGGATGTAACTTAGAGTATTAAAATCAAAATGCTAATGTGTGGAGAAATGAAGTAATACTTTAATTCGCACTAATAAAATAAATCTACCTTAGCTTTTAAACAACTAAAATATTTCCCTACAAATGAAAGTAATTAATTTATTACTGTAAGTTAGGAAGATGAATTTAACAAGGAACAGAATTATACTTAAATTTACAATAGAAATTAGGTAGAGCTTTGCTCTGCTTTTATTTCAGTTTTCTACTCTCTTTTCTAGGCTACACAAAACTTGTATTTATAGACTTCGACTGAAGTAGCTGTAAAAAAGAAATAAATACGAGCAGGATAGAAAAAATCATAAAGGAAATGCTGCTTACTTAATTGTGTACCAAATAGGACAAAAAATAAATGTAGGTCAAGTGCGGAGAGAGACAGCTAAAACAATGTCATGGAAAAATACAACATGCACTTAAAACTATACATACGATTACACGTAAAAGATTAGAAGGTAATTACGATGCACATTTAAATAATGAAGCAAAGTTCAATTTTACCCTAAGTACCACATTTCCATAGTAAAGACCCAAAATTCTTACAATCTAACTTTAAATACATTCAATTCAATTCAAAAATAATATCAACGCACAGCCGCGTGTGTCCCAGCGACAGCAATTGAGGCGATGCGGTGCTGAAAACTGGGGCTTAGAAGTTAATGGAAACAAACTACAAAAAACCAGACATTTAAAGAATTTTAAGCACAAATATAACGTAACCTAAGGATTTAGTCGGAGCACAGTGTAATGCATATTACAATTTTGGAATTTTTAATTTGTATTCAATCCCACGACACTTCACGTTAATAAGCTTGTAACTTTAATTTTAAAATCAGAATTGGCTTTGAGTTTTATTTAATTTGAATACCAATGAAAGTTTGAGTTGAAGTGCCGGTCAGTTTAAAGCAGGTAGAATGCAAGTTAAAACATTTAACAGCAATATCGTCTAAAAATCGAGTAATAAGCACCGTCCATAAACTCAGTCATTGGTATGGTCAATGGGTTAAGTAGGGTAATGATAGCGATAGCATAAAATGTTTAACATAGACGTTTACCTGAAAGATAGTTTAGTTTATTAAATAAGTCTGGTGTTTATGTTGCTATTTTATGCCGTTGTGTATACATACACCATAAAATGTAGAAGTATAAATGCAGATGCTGCACAGGGATGCCACATTTGAATATTACAATTCCAGGACATCACCTTCGGCCAAGCCCCCCCCCCTCCCCGTCCCCCGTGACGTCACTAAAAAAATTTCGGCTCCTCCCTCCCCCCTCTAACATTCCGTCACAAAATTTTAAATCCTCATTTATGTCACTAACAAGTGAAGCCCGGCTCAGATTTTAAAAGTTCACGTGTAAACCGATTTTTTTCATCTGTCCAGGCCAACTTGATTATGCTGAATATTCTTTCAGCATAGGAGTTACTCACTGCTACCGAAAAAATAAAAGATACGATCTTGATAAAATAGCTTTGGTGATTCACTGTATTGAAAAAAATGTATCCATTTCTTTTCAACTGTAGGGTCGTTTTCCAAACTTGAATAGGCCGAACATACGTAAATCACTAAAGTCATCGAATAATTGATCGTTATCAACTTCAATGTTTAGGCGACTGGCAAGGTCCTTAAGCTAATCATAAGTGATTACAAACTTAACTTCTTTAAGAACAATAATACTCATTAACTTATACACTTGAGTGTATGAAAAATCAAAATAACCGTTTATATAGTCAATTAGTTTAGAAAAAAGTATTAACTTCCTTTTGGAATTTTCCTACTTGGGATTTTCCTAATATTGCCTGCGTTTTGCTTTCATAAAATTTATCGTCTCAGCGGTTCTGAATACGTTTTAGAAGTGAGCTCATAATTTCAAATATCTCTGTGACAGTACAGTCCTCTACTTGAAGTTTTAAAAGTGTAGATTAAAACACTACACTTCTAAAACTAAAAATTACAAAACATTACACCAAACTTTGAACCTTAGCGCTCACAATGAATTCTAAAAATTGAAAAATAGGAAGTTTAAGGTTCAGTTTCTAGCTAAATAAAGCCATGAATTACTAGTCTAGCCTAGGATTACGACTCAGTACCTCTTATGTTAACTGTACTGTACTGTAACATCTAAAAATGCCCCTTAAATTGTGATTTTGTGCAGTTTTAAAATTTTTCAGGATTGTCCCGGTCCCGGAATTGCCCTGCCCGGGACACGGGACACAAAGGTTGATTCCAGGACAATCCAGGCAAGTCCGGGACGTGTAGAATCCTTAAATCAGCATTGCTTTATTAAGAATGCAAGCATTGTAAACAAAATAACAAGATTTCTGCTACGTACATGTGTACAACTAGGCTCGACGGTTTAAAAGCAGAAGTCTAATGTGAGAGAGTTTTCCAATCCTCTCTGGAAAATATTAGATGTGTGCCAATGTATGTTGGATGTGTAGATGGTCAAAAGAATATTTAATGATAATAAATGATAATTACGATACAGATTGGAATTGTTGCGTTTGATTTCGTACAGAATAGTTTTAATAAAACTAACGGATAAATAACCGAATAATACACACGTCCGCTTTCGATAAAACGGAGGAAATACAGTAAAAATTCACAAAGTACCAAACGACAAGGATAATCTGGAGACACTTCCCAGAATTATGTTACCAAACCAATATTATTGGTTATTACCTCTGTCAAACTTCCAAAAAGGGAAATAGTTCTCGTTCCAATTCCAGAATCCTCTGGTTACTCCATCTATAACAGTTTCCAATACTTTTTGGAGGATCTCAGGATTTGACTTCCGACTTGAAGTACAGCAAAACCTTCGTGTCTTTAATATCAACGATCGACTCCCTTACTTAAAATACTCGTAGTTCAAAGCTACATAGTTAATACTTCAAATCTCTAAACTAACGATAGAATCAATCAGCTCAACAGCCCAAAAGATTCACCTTTCCAAACTCATGGCAAGATAGAGAATGTTAGTTGTCATCCGTCTCTGTCCTCTTCAGGGCCAGAAAGGGATGAAAACTTCTGTTAGTATGTTTATCTGTTTAAGCCTTTACTTCTCGGAGTTTTATCGCCTTTGCGTTACTGGCGCCAAGTCTGGTCTCTTTTATTTATAATAATATACAGAATGAGAAGGACAGAGCCGGAGTAGCATTTCTACTCGCTCTCACTAACTTCAACCTTTAACTGTGCCTCTCATAGCCACAGCAAGTAACCCCATTAATATTAGTAATAAAATACCATACAAAACTCACAACGATTAAGATACGGCTCCTACTTCATTAGACTCACAATCGATAAATTTCATATCTATAAGTAAACCAGGACCGTACTTAACAGCTACACAAGTTGATAATAATAAATCATTGTCACCGGCAATATAATATTATTACTTAAACAGCATTAGTTAACTCCGTTTAACTCGCGCCTGTCATATTCGCCCCCGTGAAGTATTAAAACGGATACTGCGTTTTGCAACTGCTTACTGGTCTCCGTCATAACTACTCCACTACTACTCCATCTACATATATATATGGTTTAGTCCCCAGTCCCACAACATATTTAAACATATTTGAATGATGTAAATTGTAACCATGCCGTACTGAGTGCTGAGAGTAGTTAAAGTCAGAGGAGATGGACAAGTAAGGAAATTATTCACTCCTGGAAGACCGAGACCTTCGCTGCCTTCAACTCTCTCACTCTGCTAATTTGTATTTCGGTATTTTAAGTATTACACTTGACTGTTTTTATTAAATTGAATAAAACTCCTAAACTCCTAAAATAAAAGTCATTCGTCTCTACCATCTACCATTTATTCTCATCTCGTCCACTGCATAATAATATAGGAATATTATTATTCGTAAGCAGTAAAAATTGCCATAGTCGGGATCAGAATCATCAGTCAACACTTTAGTTGGTTAAGGGTTGCGGTATCAGTACATTTTATAAATACATTTCATTATTAATTCTATGGCATAAGTATATTGTTTATATGTTATGGGAATATACAGGGAGGTTGTGATATTATTTGATGCATTAAGTAACTGCGGAATCTATTTGTATTTAGTAAATAGCATCAATCCTTATCCCATAGTAGCGTAATTCACGAATCTGGCCTGCTCAGTCTCAGTATGCAAATAGTAATTATGTAAACAGCCCGTTCAGGTGATAACCATTGACTGTTCATTGTAAACATGTTTTAAAAATGATAACAAATAACGACTAATAATGCTTAACATACGTACAAAATAAATGTGATTTTAGCATTTATGGGTAAGTAAGTCACACAATCTAATTCGCTTTTCTTGCTAGTCGTTAGACCCTGCTTGAATCACAATTTTCATTGGACGTCCAGGTTTCTGTTTTGGTTGGTTAGTGGCATACGTTTTGGTTTTATATCGAGCACGCTCACAGTTTCGCACCCGTTCATCAGTGGACCAGGCCGGTATCGACCCATTTCCATGCCAATTAGAATATTTGCTTTAAGGAATTCACCTAAGACATATCCAATAAGTGGATTGTACAAGCACATTTGCGTGGATAGCCTTTGGATTATCCTATCGACTTTATCCTAATGCTAATCTACCTTATTACTATGAAGTTACTTGAAACCAACTAGTCCGGCCAGGAATTAAGAAAAGCAAAAGAGTCCTATTTTAGGATCCTCTGCTGCGATGAATGAACCGTCTCACACGTTTAAAGTTTGCACCGAATGCATTTTTATAAACAGATCGACAGAGCAGATAACTCAAATAGATTCACCAGATGCATCTAGTTAATTCCTCTGTGTGAGACAGAAGGATGCAACAAGCAGTCACAGCCATCGACTTCAAAGTTCCGATAACTGAATCTCCCTATCTGCCCTTTCTCCCGTTCCCAGTTTCTCACAAACGCAGAGATAGTCCTTTAAAGGGAGGAAGGTATATAAATAAGGAGAGTACAACTAATGTCCTTCACCTCTGTTCCCCTCCTCCACTATCTTTGCCTCTGAGAGTGGCGAGGCCTGAGAGGAGATGTGCGAAACCATAGCGAAGTGAAGTTGTGTATAATGTCCTTGTGTTAAATTGTCTGCTTGATTGTAGTGATTTATCCACTGTGTACATTTGCATTTTCTGTCGAACGCTTTACGCATTTTTGCCACTAGATGATGTCACTGTACCAATTACCTAAACTGTTTTGGAAAGCACGAGGATTAAAACTATTCATTTGAATTAGACATAAAAGAAGTGGGACACGGAAATTTAATTATGCGAAAAATCAATCAAATAAATTACCTTCTCTTACAGATAAATTATTGTCAACCGAAAAAAGCCTTCCCAAACAAATTTAATATTCGTTGCCTACATTATATTACACAAATGCAACTTTACTAAATGTAGAGAAATCGAATAAACTACAAGTGATTAGTGAAGGTTATGACATTATTGCAATAACGGAAACGTGAAGTAATGAAAGAAAAGATATCCAAATTAACAATTTTCAATTATTTGAAACTGTGAGAAATAAAAAACAAGGTGGAAGAACTGCAGTATATGTGAGCAATAATATAAATGTGATGAGATTTAATTATTTTAGCCACCATAATTCCTCAAAATTTAAGTAACATGTGTTATCATAAGACCAAATTACCTACCAAACAAAATATCTGTCTTTGTGATAGTAAATGTATATTTACCTCCTGCAACTACATTTGAAGTACAAAATGAATTTTTTGATGCATTGTTCGAAATTGTGGAAAAAACAAAAAGTAAATATGTGTCCCCAGCTTTTATTATCATTGGCGATTTTAATCGATGGAAACATGCAATGAAATTCTCAAAAATTACGGACCTTAAACAATTAGTGAAAGGCCAAACATTTATCTCTAGTACCAGTGAAGATTTAAATCCTATTGATTTGGTGTTTACCAATGTGGGAATGTTTTATGACAAACCGATACTCCTCCCCCCATTTAAACATTCATGTATAAGTGGTCATGTAGGGATTAATTTTAGCCTTAAGCCGATTTACTCTATGAATAAACCGAATAATATTATTATTAAAAAATATAGGAAATTCACAAAAGAGAACAAAGATAAATTCAGAGAGAGAAAGTAAATATTTATTCACAACTGGCGTAACTGTTACGCTTCTCATTTAGACACAGTAAGAACAAAACACGTCTTTCAAAATTAATTATGATTTTTCAATAGAAAGATATAAATCAACAATTTAACATTAGCTATGAGACAAATTCATATTATATAAATTATTATGAGCTATACGGCAGGATCCTCTAATTGTAGCAACTACTATTTCTTCTATTATTCTTGAAGAAAGGCGCAGTTCTTTACAAAATTATTCAACGAAACCAGTTATAGTTTCCCTAGCTCCAAAAAGAAGTCCAACCACTTCCAACTTCTTCAATTGGTACTTGTCTATGAAGTAAGGAATGCATGGGGTATAATTAGCCTGTTTTTCAATATTTACTTACTTTGCTTGCGTTAAAGACTGCTCCATACGTATTGTAGGGTCCAGAATATACCCTGTCTTCAAATCTTTACGCCAGCATATAATGTCTACCCGTTTTGAAGCCCCATCAGGCACTTCCTCATGCACAATCCAGTCGAGCGTTCTTAAATGAGTAGCAATAATAGATCTGACTTTATGATGTCTACTGGTCCTGAGTAAACTTCCCACGTGACATTTCCCTAGAACATGAGCGAGGGTTTCTTTCTCTTTGCAGTGCCTGCAAATTGAAATTATCGAACTATGATTAGTCTGAATAATATTGTTGTAAAAATATTGACCGTATGTGCGAATTACTAGAAAACATATTAAGTAAATCTTTTGAATTGGCGTTTCTTGAAAATGAAAAAAAAAGGTTTATAAAAACGACTCAACATGGATAACTCATGAAATCAAAAAACTTTCTAAACAAGTTCTACTAGTCAAACAGTAAAAATAATAACTCATCTTACCTTGAATTAAAAAGTAAACTCAAAGTCAAAATTATTACGGCCAAGTTAATATACCATACCAAATTACAAGACAAAATAATTAAGTGCGGTAACACTTACTCTGTAATATCCAAAATTTGTTATTTGAATGAAAAGTTATCAGTTGTTTCTAAATTATGTCAACTCAATAACAATAGTGATAAAGTGAGCACAATTAATGAAATTCATCTCTAATTTTCTGATATAAATAGGAAGTATGCACCAATAAATAATAATAGCCCACAATTACCACGTAAATATATCACTGTAAATAAAATAAATGTTCTGAAAAAATTAGATCACATAAAATTGTCCAAGTCAAATATCCAAGGTGGGTTGCCTGCAAATGTAATATGTGAATTAGGCTTTAGTTTAACTACCCCTTTAACGTTTATTTATAATTATTTTTTCTCAAACTATGTGTTACCTTTGTCATAGAAACAAGGATACATAGCTGGTATCCCCAAGGATCTCAATAGGCTTAGTGTTGAAAATTTAAGGCCTTTAAGCCCAACTAATAGTTTTGTAAAAGTGCTAGAAGAGTTTATTTTTAAACGATTGTATAGCCAGGTAGTTAATAAAATTAGCCCTGATCAGTTTGGATCCCTAAAAGAGGCGTCTACAACTCATTTCATGATTAATTTATTAGATTTTATATATAAATCATTAGAAAAAGAAAATACGTATGTAATAATAGTAATTTTAGACTTTTCCAAAGCATTTGATTTGGTCGACCATAATATACTGATTTCTGAATTATTTAAATTAAATGTTAATCCCTGTGATATCTAATGGCTAAGTGACTTCTTATATAAGAGAACTCAATGTGTTAAGATAGAAATATTCTATCTAGCTTTTTGAAAATTATTAATGGGGTTCCGCAAGGACCAAACTTGCTCCATTACTTTTTATAATAATGATTAACCGTATCTTAACTAACTTCAAAGAAAAATATCAATCCGATCATAATGGAAAACATTTATTTAATGAGCACGTGGATGACATGACCTTAGCTGAATGTGTTAGCTTTAATGAGAAAACCCAAATGCAGAATTATTTAAATGACATCGGAATTTGGACAGAGGAATTAAAAATGAAATTTAATCCTGTTAAGTGTGGTGTGATGGTAGTCAATAAGTCAAAAAAAATAAATATATTAACCCGAAATTGCAATTAAACATTACCAACTTGCTTTAAATTGAAAGTACAAAATTACTTGGAAATCAGCTGACATGTAAGTTAAATTGGAAAGAACATGTCGAAAATATTACTAGAAAAGCAATAAAAAGAATATTTATGTTAAGGAAGTTAAGATCATGTGATTTGAACGAAAGCCAATTATGTTTAGTGTATAAGACGTATATCAGATGTTGTCTAGAATATGCTTCTCCTAGAGTTAAGACTCCGTCTCAGCTCAGAAAAGCCCATCAGATAAGAAGGAAGAAGGAACAAAAGAAGAGAAAGAGGGCGAGTCCGCAAACTGGTAATGGCGAATCGGCTAGTGGTAGTACCCCAGCTGATCTATCATTAGCCGGGGGTTCTCCTGTGGTGGAAACGCCAAAAAAAACTTTCATGGAGAAGGATTTGGTTGATCGGGATGGAAAGAAGGTTGAGTCTGGGCCATCTGCTAAGGTGGTAGGTACAGTTCCAGTGGTGACGGGTCTGGTGGATGATTTTGGTCTTCGGGTGTGTCCTGCTGATTTGAACTCAGTTCTTATTGGTCTTGAGAGTATGCCTGACGATCAGAGTGTGACAAAAGACATGTTCGCTCATTTCAAACGGGAGATGCTAGCGAAAGTGAATAAGGTGGTGGATTTGGAGGGAACTGGCTGCTGCAGGTTCAACGAAATCTACTTGGTGCAAGGGCGGATTCGAATTGATGGCGATAATCCGGCGGCTTTCAAGTGGGCTAGTACTGCTTGTGAATGCATTGTTTGGGGGAGTGTCGGGAAAGAAAAAAAGTTCTGTCCTAAGGCGCTACCTGTGGTAAAGGTGTGGAAACCCAAATATAGGGTGAAAGTGGAGGGACCGGGATCTGGAAAGAGCATGCCAGATGCTTTCTCGGAGCTCCTAGTCCTTCTTAGAGATCGTAATCAAGGGTTGGTAACGGCATCATGGTGGCCAGTGTCCAGGAGACCGATCACCAAGGGCGGACAGCCCTTTCAGGTCTGGCATCTAAAAATGGATGTAGATTCTGAGAGGTTCCTGTCTACTCTTGGGTTCAGGCTTCACATTGGCCTAGGTACGGTTCTGTTTGAGTGTGACGGCAGGTCGGGTATTGCGGATGGCGGTGCTTAAGGGTTGATTAACCCCAACATCGGGTCGGGTCAACAATCTGGTCGGGTCTCTTCCATGTCCCTATCCAATATTGACCTGACCCAAATTAACATGCACTACTCCAAAGCGGGGGCCTTGAGCTTATGCGATCTTCGCGACCGGGTGGTACGACACGAACATCGCCTTTATAGCACTGCCATCCGTAACCGCCAGATCTGCTCACATATATGTCTCATCCAGGAACCGTACTGCTACAGAGGAGCTGCGAGAGGTTTAGGTAAGACTGATAAACTTTTTGTTACTGATTTGCATGCTATACCGCATGCATGTGTTTTGATTTCTAGAAATGGGAAAGCTTATTTACTAGTAGAGTTCACGGGCAGAGATATTGTCTCTGTCGTAACTTGGTGGGGCAAAGGTCCGATGGTCTTTGCTTCTGTGTATATGCCGGGTGAAGCAATCGATCCACCTGAGGATCTCGTGCGCAAGCCAGTGGACTACTGCCAGGTCAATAAACTGCCCCTTATCATAGGTGCTGATGCTAATGCACATAACCGGGTATAGGGTAGCACCGACACAAATCGCAGAGGCGAAGTACTGTTTGATTACATTATGTCTACTGATCTTTCAGGAGTGAATCAGGGTAGTGCTCCTACGTTTGTTGTAGCTAACAGGAGTGAGGTAATTGACATTACGCTGGCAAATAGATTGGCTGAGTCATGGGTTGACAGATGGGCTGTGTCGGATGAGGAATCGGGGTCTGATCACAGGTACATCCGTTTCCGCGTCTCGGCTGGCTTGCCAGTGGCTGTTCGTTGTCGAAATATTAGGAAAGTGGATTGGAGCAGATACTCTGCTGGTTTAAGGGAGAGTGTCTGCATGGTGACTGATGGGCAGCTTCTCTGTGTTGAAGATGTTAACACTGAGGCGGCTGCCATCAGCAATGCCATGATGAACTCTCTTGATGAGGTATGTCCGCTAAGGACATACAGACGAAGGGACAGCGTGGCGCCATGGTGGACAAATGAGCTCACAGCTCTTTGAGTGGGTGTAACCACCTTCTTTAGGAGAGTGGGTCGCCACAGACGTAACCCTGATATTTGGAAGGAGTATAAGGAAGCGCGCAATGTATATTTGTCTGCTGTTCGATGTGCAAAAAGAAGGTCATGGACCGACTTTTGTGGAGGTGTAAGTAAGTATGGTGATGCTGTGAAGTGTCTACGCAGTCAGGAAGTAACGTGACTAGGATACCAGGGCCAATTGATGATGCTGTTATGGATCGGTCTACGGCGTCAATGCATGAGACCCTAGATGTCCTTCTTCGGCATCACTTTCCTGGGTTAGATAGTGGAGAGCGGCATATTATAGATTATGATATGTGCTCCCTGGAATTGCATGGCTGCTCAGGGGTTGTCACTGAGAGGAAGGTGCAGAATGCTGTTTGGGGTTTTATTCCATACAAGTCTGCGGCCGCTGACGGTATTCAACCTGTGCTATTGCAGAGGAGTTTACCTGTAATTTTGGGGCGGTTGGTTGCTCTCTATCAGGCTTGCCTGGCATTGGGCATTGTACTGCTGTGCTGGAGAGTGGCTAGGGTAGTATTTCTACCTAAGCCGGATAGGGTCTACTACTGTAAGGACTCTTCGTGGAGGCCCATACAGCTAGCTACTGTTTTGTTGAAGGTCCTGGAAAGACTGGTGGATGGGCACATAAGAACACCTGAGCTGGAGAGCAGGCTCAGGGCTAATCATCAGTTTGCGTACTTGAGGGGCCTTTCCACGGATGCAGCTATTTATAGAATAGTGGCGTATGTGGAGAGGGCTCTTGAGTCGGGACAGATGGTTCTGGGTGCCTTTGCCGACATTAAAGGGGCCTTTAACAATGTGTTATTCAGTGCTATAACTTCAGCGCTGGATAGGTTTGGAATTTGCTCTTTGGTTAAGAGATGAATCGACTTTAGTTTCAGACATAGACAAGTGGTTTCAGAGATTAGCGGTTACTCTAGGGAACGAAAGATGGAAAGAGGGTGTCCACAACGAGGGGTAATCTTACCACTCCTGTGGAACTTAATTATGGATGGTCTATTGAATAGGCTTAAGCAAAGGGCGTCGTCTACTCTGTCACAGGGGTATGCAGATGATACTGGGGTGCTTCAAAGTGGCAACGTGCTTTGCACACTCACACATCGGTTCACTGAGGGTCTAGATATCATTAGTGACTGGTGTTTGTAGGTGGGATTGAACCTTAATGCTGAGAAGACTGAGTTGATTCTGTTCACTAGGAACACCAGGCCCTCTCCCAATTCTGTGAGGTACAGGGGAGTGAGCCTGGAGATCCGGCGAACAGTTAGGTACTTAGGCGTTGTACTGGACAAGCACTTGACCTGGATGCCACACTGCAAGTCAGTGGAGAGCAAGTCGCAGGTTACCTTGGCTAGATGCAAACGCATGGTTGGAAGGAAATGGGGTCTATCTTCCACCGTGGCGAGATGGACTTATACTGCCCTTGTCCGTCCAGTGATGGAGTATGGGGTTGTTGCTTGGGCTCCTGCACTGGAGAAAAGCTCGTATGTTAGTTTATTGGGTAGGGTACAGCATCAAGCGTGCCTTATGATTACGGGTGGGCTTCGATCGACGCCTAGGGCTGCGATGGAGTGTCTTATCGGCCTCATGCCTCTGGACATCTGTCTAAAGGCAGTAGCTGATAGGTCTATGCATAGGCTGAAAACGAGGGATTTGTGGACAAAAAATCCTTTGTTTGGGGGCTCAACCAGTCATACTGTGATTTGTGAGAGGTGGGGCTCTTTTGTCCCTATTCTCCAGATGCCAGTGGACTGGACGTATAAGAGCCTGGAAGATAGGAGGTTTAATGTTGAACTTGGGTCGCGAGTGGATTGGGCTTGTGACGTATCCCTTTTGGGGGGTGGGGTGGTTTGCTTCACTGACGGCTCACGCGATGGTGATAATGCCGGCTGTGGAGTTGTGATTGAGGACAGAAACCAGGGAGTAACCCTTATGGCTTCGTCTGTGTATCTTGGTGTGGATGCTTCTGTATTCCAGTGTGAGACCCTTGGTATCTCCTTGGCGGCCCATTGGCTGCTGGAGAATGGCACTACGGATCTTCCGGTCAGAGTATTCAGCGACAGTCAGAGTTCTTTGCGAGCACTGTCCAGGCCTTACACTGTCTCGAGTGTCGTGTGGGACTGTCACACCAACCTTAACAGACTCGCTGAGAGGGGTTGTGAGGTTGTGTTAGTATGGATCCCTGCGCACTCGGGTTTCAGGGGTAATGAGGAGGCAGATAGGCTGGCGAAGGCTTCGCATGATGGGAGTTGCGGTAGGCAATTTGGTCCAAGACCAATTGTTCCAGTCCCACTCTCCGCGGTCCACTGTGCAATTGCGCAATGAGCTAGACGTGAGCATGAAAGACAATGGACTGGACTGCGCAACTGTAGGCAGGCCAAGCTCTGGATATCGGCACCACTTTACGGCAATGCGTCGTTGGTGCGTTATCCCAGAGATCAGTTAAGATGGCTGATTGGGCTAGTGACGGGGCATGGGGCTTGGGGAGCTCACGGATGGAGGACTGGAGTGTTGGATTCCCCTACGTGCTTGCACTGTGGGGAGGAGGATGATACACCAATTCCCTATTTGACTGTGTGCCCTGCCTTTGTACTTGTGAGGAACCTCTATCTTGGGGGGTGTCTTATATCATTGGATATTTTGGGTCAGGCGTCGGTGGCTCAGTTAGTTGCGTTTTCGCGCTTTACTGGGAGGCTTGCGGCTTGATCTTTGTTTTTCTGCTATTTTTGAGGGGGAGTATGCAATAGGCCATAATTGTAAAGGCCTCGGCGGCGTTGGTCTCTTTGGGACCAAACCCCTGTCACATAATAATAATAATAATAATAATAATAATGCTTCTCAAGCTTGGAGTCAACATTTAAGTAACAAGTTAATGTTAAATATTAAAAAGGTTGAAAAACAATGCTTAGGTATAATACTTAATAAATACATAGGTGATAAAAATTATAACTACGCTGCGTCAAAATTAGGCATTACAGTAATTGAGAAGAGATACGAAAATTTTTTAGTTAATTTTGGGGAAAAATTGTTAAAATCTAGTAGGTTTAGTAATTTGCTATCACCTAATGTACGCTGTAACACTAGACCAGTGAGAAATAATTTAAAGTTTAGAATAAGTAAATGTAAAACGGAACGGTATAGAAATTCGGCACTACCATCAATCATTAGATTGATGTCAAATTAACTTCTATTATTATTTGAAAAATCTTTACTACTGCGCTTGTATATGCTGTGTGGGCTTCTACCTCTTTCTGTATGAAACAAATTGCCAGTTGTGCTTTGGATTGTTAAGCATTTAGTATAATTAAGTTAAAATACTACATTTTACATTCCTGTCCTTTCATGTACTATTTCTGAATCTGATAATACAATTTTCTTGTATCTTTTTCATGTATGTATATTATGAAACAATTTGAACAAAATAAGGAAATAAAAGTCTAGAATAAGAATAAGAATAAGATCCTGATAAGCAAATACCAGCAACCGGCCCCATGGAGCCGACCGCGTGCAGCCGTCTTATCACTCACTCACTCCCAGACCCAGAAAAATCCCTAACCGAGTCCGATATACTTGGCGTATATAATGGTATATACTGGTTCAATGTTAGCAACGGGGAAGGACGAGAGCTCGAGAAGCACACAATCTTCTCCGTTGCTCACCAATTTTGAACTATTGGTTGGTGGTAGTAATTTTTTAAATACAGGTTTAGACTGTTGACTACTGTTGTTATCAGTGTTGATTGGCTTCTGGTGGCCCGGAGAATTAGTCTAACTAATGGGATTATGGTGGGTTTAGGTTAGGTGGTGTTAATAGTTTTCTTGCGTGGTCGTCCCCCGGCCTCTCTTAAATACTGCTGTTGAGATTGGAGCCACTGATGCAGGGGGTTAGTGTTTTCGTTTTTGGGTTGCTGCTGTGGATGTGTGTGGCGAAGGTGGATTAGATACTGATGTAGGTCTGGTTGATGTAAACAATTCAATACAGGTGTAATACATTATGTCATTCATCAACAACGTACATTCACAAATTATTATTTAGAATTACATCGTAAAGACTCATTTTTCTACGTCCGGCTAAATGATGTGGATCATGGGGACGGGATTGAACGATCTCTTTTGATTTAATTGAGTATTCCATGATAGCTCCGCTACCTCAATGATATGCACCTCTTATGCATGGTACGTGACTGTGCAAGATGTCATAAAACGCATGGTGTATTTACAACCTGTGAGATATAAATTGTGGGGGCGAATATGAAGGGTGCGAGTTAAGCGGGGGTGACTAATGTGGGGCGACTTTTTCGGGTGCAACTAATGACGGTACCACAACTACACTACCCATGCAGCATAGCCTAGGTAAATATACGTTTAGATTTGGTTGTCATGAAATACGTAAATGATAAACGTATAATAGTTAGAGAAATAACGTTTACAATCGACTGCATTTGAAAAATATATAACGTTTTATAAACCATCGTATTTACATTTTGCAACGTATTATAAACGACTATTTAACTTCACAATGTTGCTTGGGTAGTGTCAGACCTGACTGCACAGAATACTGAACATACCTACATACAGGATGAGATTGACGATACACCACGACCACCTCTTCGCGTATACCACGACCACGAGCACGAGACTACAAATAATGAGATGAATGCGAGGAGAGACTTGAGCGCTGGAAGGAGGGAGAGAGAGACATGGATAAAATTTAAAAAGACTGATGCGATGGCCAGAAAATTTTAAATTCATGAATAAAGATGGTTTAATCTACAGAATATGTAGTTAATATTTGAAATCAAAGATAGAAATTCCGACCCGTCAAGACTCATATCTTGTAAAGCGGGATAGAATTTGATTGATTTCAGGAAGGAACCAGAGGACAAGAATTCATTGTGTCCGGAATTCTACTCAACCATAATGATTACAAGCGAGAAATTTATGGAGAATTACATTCATTTAGGAACAATTTGTCATGTGATGTCAGGAGGAATCCATTGGAAATATAACATATTCTCTGCTTAAATAGATCATCATTCTGGTTCGTCTGAGAGACTCCAATATGTGTGTAGTCATATAATATGATTCAATACATCCGGCGCTCCCGTTGTCGTCCAGCTATATGCATGCAGAGCAACTGAAACCAAGGGAAAACGACAACAAAATATGCATACACAATGTACACAATGCTCTCCATGCGCAATACCAAGGCTTCAGCTTTAATAAATCATATGTAGGTAGGGACTATCTGCCCATACCTTAGTATACTACGGATAAGTAATAGTGCCCATACTGTGTACAAAAGCAGACAAATATTTAGTGCGTATCTATGGAATTTCGTTTGAGCTCAATCTGGAGGACGTGGGGATAGGCAATTCAATATTTTGAAAGGCAGTTAAAACGAAACGTCAAAGTAAATCCTGTAGTGTATACATTTTAACAGAGATCGCCCTGGTATCTAATTCGTCCAATGAGCAGAGTAGACCGATATTCTTATTATGTACTGCATATATTGCTAAGAAGAAACAGGTTTGGTTTGGGAGTTGTGACTCTTTGCTCCTCTCATCCTCATCCCCTTGAAACTATTATTATGGAGGTATAAACAATTAGAGGCGAGTGTGGAGTGAAATTTAGATTAGGAGCCGATGAGTCCTGGTGGAGCAAGTATGGGAATGACAAGAGAGGTAATACTTGCGTAATAATAGAATAGAATAGTATTTTTGGGGGGAAACTGATGGGAGAAAAAAGCGAGGAGGATAAAGTGGGCCAGTGTCTGATTGTATGCATGTACCTACCTAGTTCTGTTGAGTCTTTGAGGATCTTGACAGAGTGAGTGATAGAGATGGAGGAGATATTGAAAGTGACAGTGGAATGTCAAAATAGAGTATGGTGACGGTGATTTATTCCTTTGGTAGGATCAAATGGATGAAGTCTCCAGCTTCGTACTTTATGGTTGGGAGTATTCTGGTGACGAGATAGATCACCACAAGTAGCTCCTGTGGCTCGTATCTTTATTTCTGCAGTCTTTCTATCGTCAGCAATTCTTCTATTTCTGTATCTTCAGCCTATAGCTCTCTCGCTACATAGTACAGAAGGCAGACCACCATAAACAGAACGGCCGACGGACTCTCGACAAAAACTTTCGCAACCTATACTAAGAAACGTGAACGTAGTCAAACACTCACATGCATTCTCTACTCATATCTAGGCTCATCAGATCATATCACATCTCTCAGCTATTGCCATTCCCACTGTCACTCCCGTTATATTCACGGGACATATTATGGGAAAGGAAAACAGACTGACTAGTAAGTTGGGATATGGTTTCGACTCTGAAAAAAAAGAAATAGCCAATGCACCTACTATACCTAGTATATTAAAGGGAGCCCCTATATCCCTTCATCAGTGCCTTCAAGATACATGTACTTACTGATAAGCTGAGGCATGAGGACGAGTATGGCTGAGGTTAGTCACAATGAAAAAGTGTCGCACTTCATCCTCTCATCTGATCTGTGACCAAGCAGCAAGAGGGAAAACTGATCCGTATGATGAAGAGTTTGGAGACAAGAGTATGTATTGGGAGAGAGGAGAGCGAGAGAGACAAGGAACCCAGGTGCATTTTTTGTGCGCTATGAAAGGAGAAAGATCGAGACGTGCAAGATGCCTAGCCCATTACCCCACACGTTCAATCTTCATATATTATTCATATACGGTTATAATTTCAACAATTTGTTCCTCCATGAGGACCATACATCTCATCCAAACTTGGGCCGGCAAAATGCACAGGGCACTTTATTGCTATTGCTCTCTGAATCCTCTCCGTTTCCTTCCCGCCTTTTCCCTCCTTATCTAGAGTTGCTCAGCTTCTTCCGTCTTTGCTGGTAGCTCACACTCCAGCCGAGCCAGAAACTTTAGCGGAGAGCAGAATGGTATCTGGAGAATATCGCTTTGCATGTGATACCCCCGACAAAACTCTTTTCCATACGGTTTATGTAGGAGGAAAGAAGAAGTGTGCGGGAACCTAGGATCGCCTTACTTGGGAAAAGCATACTGTCTGAGGGGTGTGAATTTTAAGTAGAGCGACTACATATAATATATATTTTCCCATATGACGGACACCTATATAGATATCTAATGTGAGTTGAGCTGAGAGACAGGAGCGTATGTTTGCGAGTCTCTATGTACAAATGTACACTGCATTCTACGGATGTAGGTAGGTAGGTAGGTACATGTGTAGTGGAGAAATATTGAAATAAGGAACGAGGGAACTTTGTACGGACTTGTGCTTCTTTTATCTTCTTCCCTGATGCATTTCTTTGCGGCGGCTGTAGAACTTTCCTTGCGTAAAAAATTGAGTCCCACCTCAACCTCAGACTCTGACTTACTCTCTCTCTCTCTCTCTCTCTCTCTCTCTCTCTCTCTCTATGTTTCGTATTTTTAGTGTTTTTATTTTATAGTGAAAATGCCATAAAATATATTGTTATGGGTGATAATGGCATTGTATTCCATTCTAGTCCCGATGAAAAATGGCGACTATCGGCAAATAATCTAAAGCTAGAAATAAATTTTCTCAATTCATTTTACTATTAGATTCTGGGTTACGGCTTCGTTTTGGGTTCGGAACATAAATCGAGAGAGAAAGCAAGAGAGAGAGAGAGAGCTTCCCTTGTATTTTTTTTTCTTCCTTCCATACAGATCATTCATATTTACTAACACTCCCTATTCACATCCATCTATCTAGGCGTACATGGATACCTAAAAAAGTTTCTATAAAAATATTCTTATTGTCTAACATTAAAATAAAATAGTGTCACAAATTCATATTCAATTTCAAAATCAATTCCGGCAAAAGATAGAGTGAGTACACATATGTATGTGCATATGCACCTACCTACACTACTATGTAAGTTCCTATCCAGTTTTGTTTTTCGCAACTCCACACTCCACGCCATACCCACTCAGCCCACCCACAACAATAATAATAGACGCAAATTCTATTCAAAAACTTATTGACTGCCGACTCCGAAGTAACACACTACATACCTTCATTCACGTGGGACACACAACACCAAAATAACGTCGGTATAGGTACCTAGAAATATTTTTTTTGGACATTTATAAGCAGCTTTGAGGTAGAAGACAGAGATATAGAGGGGGAAATCCATGTCTTTACATTGAGAATGGGATTCTTCTTGACGGTGATTCCTTTTCATGAACTTGAATCGAACAAATACATGAAGGAATACACACCAAACGGAAGGAAAAGACGAAAAGACGAAGACGAAAGTCCATCCCAAAATCCAGTGCGGAGAGAAGAACTCTGACAAGATATTGAGTTACACAAAGTAGGTCTCCATGAGCAGTTGCATGCACGTCCACATAATTCATTTCCCATTCAAATCTAGCACACAAAGAAAATTTCTACTTCCACGCTTCGTCCATTACATAGTGCCACATGTATCCAAATCCAGGGATCCGAAATATATTCCAAAGAAACGCCATGAAATCTGCTGATTTATTTCATCCGTCTGTAGATTTCACTGTGTATCCTACTCCCCTATTGTCATTATAGCACATACGCACTCACACAAACAAGCAAGCTAAACCTAATATTAGTAGTATCATAAATACGTATAGTAATCAACGTATGCAAACTTAGTATAGGCCCAGAAGAAACATAAAATTGTACAAAACTACAAGTCTGTCTTTCCAATGAAATCTTGATTTCCAAGAAAATTTGTCTGCCAAACTAATCAATTGCAATCGTTCTTGTTTTCATTCCAAAGAGGTTTCTCCTACTCAAACCGACCCCCACTGTATGAATCTACTTCCTTATATCCAAATTCTCTTGTTAGCGTCCACTTGGAACTCCTCAGTGTCCTCTAAAAACAATGGGACTATACGGATCTTGGAATTTAAATGTACACAAGAGAAAAATAACAAGTAATTTTCGGGGTAGTGGCTCTGGTCCAAGATGGCTAGACAGAGTAATAATGGGGTTCATACGGCTGTTGCTGCTTTTAAATAATCGTAAAATAATTTCAGTCCGTAAATGTTTTAGAGAATTCATAATAATATGCATCTAACTAAACAAATTAGTGAATCGAATTTTCTCTAATATTTGAAAATAAAATCATTTTTGTTCTTTTCTTTTAAATTAACAAATATTCAAATATTCCTGCACTAAAATATTGCTTAAAATCATTAGTATGTACCCCCCCCCCCCCCGCGACCTCATTATTATCCTGCTTAGTCATAGCCATATTTGAAGGTCGTAGCCAAGAAAACTTTGTGAGACAAGTGGGCGAGAATATAGAAAATGAATAAAGTAAATAAAATAATAGAAAAGAGAAAAATACTTATGTAGCATGTCATGCATATATAATACAGTCAGAACGTCATACATCTCCATCATCATGGAGCTGAAGGAAGTCCACGTCCAGAGCGGTGTATGCACTATGGTTTTAATATGGGGTGCACTATGTATACACCTATAGTCATACAAGTCGGGAAGTCACACGAGCTCTCCATTTACTCCATTTATATATACATATAATATACTCTCTTAGTCCGTTTTCGCTCCCGTCCCCGTTCATCCGCTCGTTTGTTCTCCGCCGGCCTCCAGACTCCCTGTCTCCATATAATTATATGTGTATCTATGTCCATCAGATGAGATCCATCGAGTGGCAAGCGAGAGAGAAAGATATAGAGAGAGCTCATGGTTACGGGAAAGAGAACAAGTGGAAGATTAAGTAAGTGTTGGAAATTGTTTGTGTTTTGAGGGGAGCCGTGTGAATGTAAGTTCTGTCTAAAAGTCGCTCTACCAGAAACTTGAACCTAATATAAGAGCTCCATACATGTACATACTTAAGTATAATACAGTTTTTAAACCTAAAAGCTAAAGCTTCAGCTTGGAAATGATTACACTTTATAAAATGATAACTGAGCCAGACCAGGTCAGGCCAGGCCAGACTCAGTGAGTGAGAGTCAGTCGCAGTCTATAAGCATCTCTCTTTCTCCTTCTCCCTGGACCCACTTTACACACACGCTCCGGTGCAGAATGACTGGGAGAGAAACTCAAGTCACACCTATACATATATAAAATTTAAAACGAGGAGATGCTCTTTGAATAAGAAAAGCACACTCGCTCAAAAATACTCAAATACATCTTTCAATTTCTCATGAGATTCCATAGTCTATAGAAAGTTAGTGGTAGATGTATGAGGAAAGGAATGGACGGAAGGAGACTATATATAGGAGAAAGATGAAAATGTAGAATAGGAATGGAAGTCAAGAAATATATTATTATGCAGCTTCAATTTGTTTTAGCATCAAGGCCGGCGGACACGAAAGCGCTCTCAGTTGACTCAGTTCAGGGAAAGTGAGAGAAAAGCAAAGAAAACTTAATATTGCATGGGGTTTGTTCGACAGCATAATACGTGAGGAGAGAGAAAAGGTTCTCTCTCTGTCTACAGTCTACAGAGAGGCAGGTACGTAGGGAGACTCACCCATATAGACGGAGATGAAATCCTCTCTCTTTCCAACTCACTCCAGCCAAGCCAATTCTCCAGAAACTGGCAAAAGCTCACGTCTTGTTTCCTAAACTTTGACTGTTTGTACTCTTTGGTGCTGTTTGGAAAATGAAACGGTCTTAGGTCATATAGAGAGAGAGAAAGCCGTAGATACTATTATAGATGTGTAACTGGTTCCAATTTACTCGGTAAATGCATGCATAATAGAGTATTTCTGTAGCTACAAAGTACAATAGGAGAGTCATGGTTGGATAAAAGATGGGAATTCGTGTATTTCTTTGTTTTTGCAAGCATTTTATTCAAACTCCTGCCGGCGACAAGGAAGTTTGTCTTGTATTGTTCATGGAGATGAACCCGAGTATGACTATTATCAAGAGTGGAGGGAGAACAAAGTAGTGGGCATATTATTATATTAGGTCTATGTGGGACGTCGTCGACAGGATGGGAAGTTGGAAGTGGAAGTAGAGAGAGAGAGAGAAAGGGGGGAGAGAGGGACGGGGCCAAGACTGCTTTTGGAGGAGTTATTCTAACACTTGCTTCAAGACCTAGAAACCAAAGTCTGAGTTAGCATGAAGAATAAGAGGTTTGACTGGGAAAGACGACTCTGTTTTAGTCTTATCTTATGAGCTGACTTGGTGTACATAGGAGTTCGCCTCCATTTGAAAGGAGTACAGGCGGCGGAGTGGGTCTTGTTCCTAATATATAATAAATACATTGAGGAGAATGCGGAGTAGAAATGGAGATGAGAAGTCAGCTTGAGAAAATAATATATTCATTTGAGAAAGAGAGCGAAGAGCGAAGAGAGAGAGAGAGTGAGGAGAACAAAGTCATTCAATTTTCATAATAAACGACGAGTATAAAATCTCATTAGTGGACAAATTTTTATGGATGGAAAAAGGAGAGGCGGCGGGCTGTGGGATATATCATATTCAAATGGGGAATTACACACATCATAGAGGCAATTTGAGTTTGCTTCTGTTAAACCGTAAGTGAGGAGCGATGAAGCATCTCCTTCTTTCTCTCTCTCTCAACTATTTTGCATTCAATAGACTTTTTCCATTAGAAGAGGATTTTTTCCAACACTCATATTCCCCATATTTGAAGCTTATATCATGGTTAGTAATTTTTTGGGTGGCTGTGAATATACGTACTGTGGATGGAGGGGTATGGAGAGGACAGGGGAAGGCTGTAAATGCGACTCTGGCTCAGTTGGAGTTAACTAGTTTGTCTCACATTGGATGGGATGTGGTGGTGGTGGTGGTTGAAGGATACCCGTAAATACTCCCGTACATACTGTCATACAGATGGTTGGAAGTAATTGAGTCCCCAAGTGAAATGAAGTTGGCAAGCACTTTGAATGCTCTACGAAAGAAAACGCTCCTATTTTACTTTATCCTACCAATTTCTTTCTCCAAATCTTTTCGCACGTCGTTTTTCAACCAAGAAATCCTCATGAACTCCAACTCCTCGTTCTCTTCTGTGTGAGTCTGTGTGTGGAAGTGTTGGGACTTGGGACTGCGAGGAGGAACCCTACCGGTGCTTACTCCCTTCTCCCTGCCCCACTCCTTCCACCTTCCTCCTCTCCTGGTAATACTCTCATCTAAGTACCTACTTCACACACTACATATTATACATATAGGCTTCAAGAGACTTTTCAAAGTATTTTCACGAATACTTAAGAAAGATTCCTGTCCCGTCTGGAATGATGTAGGGCGGTAGAACGTGTGTGTGTATAGGTGTGTATGTGGAGAATATAAGGATGGGTACGTGTGTGAGTGGTGTGAGGGCATACGGAAATATTCCCCCCGGACATCTTCCCCCCAGGTATCCCCCCAGACATTATCCCCCCATCACCCCGGGCATTTTTCCTTCAGTCCCATAATGAAATTAATGGTACAGTTAAGTACACTTTAATAATTGTTTTGGGACAATAAGGCAAATATAGTAATCTACGGACGTCTAAGCGTTGAACCCATTTTCTCATGATTAGCATAGTCATTGTCATTAGTATGCAAAAATCTATAGCGGTATTTATGATTGCACTATAACTATTTTTTGCGCTAAATAGTTTCGCACTAAAGCAAGAAAAACATCTGAAATTGTGAACGCACCAGCTTGTAATGCTGCTATAACGTTCTAAATGATTTTGTTAAATACTGCATAAATTAAATTCATGTATTTGAAAAATTAATTTCAATGTCAAGTTGCAGTCTCCATGGTGACAAATACCATTAGCTATATTGCGCTACATCTTGCTTGGTTTGTTACGCTATAGCGCCTAAGTAATAAATATAATGCCAAAAATGTTATAGTAGAATCTACAAACATATGCTTTATTTTGCATACTCTAATTTACGCTATCTATGCATTGGATCAGGAAATAAATTATTATGTACTAATTCATTTCGGTTAGTATTTTATTTTATCAGTACGTTGCAAGAGGTCAGAGCAGTTTGACTCTCATCAAAGTCGATTGTAGCATTCTGTTTTGAAAGTATCCTATTGATTAAAGCTAACGTGGAGTTAGGAATTATTAAAACTGCTAAAAGGTGGAAAAAATCGCGCTCGAAGGTTTTATGTACATTAGGCAGAAACATTTATCACTAAATCGATTCCGACGGCAGTATTTTTACAACCGTGCAAGATTTACTTTGTAATTAATTTGTTTGGATTATTTTATTATGCTCGAGGAAGTTTTTATGTTTAGAGCTATTGGTACCTTACCATTTTTAATGACTTAAATAGTTGAGCTTCTCACTGTCGTATTACCTCCTATCTTGTAACTAGGCATTTTGTACCATGTCAGCATACACATACACATGTAGAATTCTTAGGCACTTGGGAGAAACAGCCTAGCACATTTATTTTACAAGTTTGTTAGCAAGTATTAGCTTTAAAGAATATTATTATGATCTAAGCTGCTATTTTCAATATCCTTTTCTAGATTTTTGAATTTATATTTTTTTTCACTACGCAGATCTTGCTTAAGGTTTAATTAATTTTCTATCGAATTCGATTTGTGAGTGAACCATTTAATGAATCATCAGTTTATAGCATAACAATATATGCACGTTATCATCTTAAATAAGGGTAAGGGAGAAAAACGTCCGGGATTACTCCTTGGGGGGAAAATGTCCGGGGGGGGGGGGGAATGTTCGGGGGGGGGGGGGAATGCTCTACAACCGGTGTGAGACTCAAGTCAGACCAGGATGACTATCTCTCTCTCGCTCTCTCTCTCTCTCGGTAATAGCAGTCATATGAGTAAACTTTTATAAAGGGATTTGTCATAATGACACATTTCCTCCTTAGTATCATCAAGCCTGATGTTGCTTGCCTATAAAAAGAGACACAGATGTTTCGACTCGATTGGATTCTGGTTTCGGGCATGTCAGCATACTTAAGTGCTAATTTCTTCAGTGAAGAATAAATTTGAAATGACTGCTCATTTCTAATCTTCGCAGAGGAACGTCATGGCGGAGAAGTGAGGCTTTATTCCTCTTAACATGGATAATTCACCACGAATCTTCACTCAAGTCATCACTCTCCACTCTTCGCCTTCCGACAGGAGCCCACCACACTCTACACTACTCCCAACACTCCTCAAAATTTCCCCTTACAACTACCTACAATATAGATAGATGGGTGTCTATAGGTGTGTATTGCTCCCACGACTCATGTATCCCCATCCGCATCCACCAGTCTCTATGCAACAGCATTAACTGCAAAAGTAATCTCACATACCCTCCTCATATATATATCCTCATGTATGAAGTTCCAAGTCAATCCAAGTATCCACACACACACAGCCTCAGCCGCATAGTCTTCCTCACTATCTCCCATTCGTATCTTTGGTTTCGTTCCGTTTTTGAGTTTTTGAGTGGAGAAAGGGAAGGGCCGAAGACTCATAAGACAGGCCTTTCTTCCTTATTCCACTCTTGCAATGCTCCCATCCCTCCATTTCACACTTAACTACTAACGGTCTGTCCTAGTTTTATCGTTATTTCAATAGTACTCCACTATTGAACTATTCTATCCTACAAGCACACGTAGTACTTTACCATGATTAGATATACGATAGAATAGAGTGGCTACTCTTGTCTTTGCTGTGCCGTCTCCGTCTCCATTCTCTATGTGAGTGGTTAGGGGCAGTATAGCTGGGCCGTACAGGACCCACGTAGATGTCTACCCACGCTTTCCACATCTAGAGACGTTTACACTTATTTTCATGGTCGTCAGTTCTGTCCTTTTGTTATGCATAGGTACCTACACGGACGTGTGGGTCTCTCTATACGTGTCCGTCATCCGTCCCGAGTCTAATAAGGCTGTATCGGCACTTCGCATGAGCTGAGTCTCAGGCTCTCATCCCATCGTTATTGCGTAAACAACCTCTTGGCTCCTGTCTAAAAACTCCTTTCACTACTCTTTTTGATTTCTCAATGCATCTCTCTCCCTTTTCTCACTCTTCCCCAACCATTAATTTCTCCCTTTTGCTTTGCAATCCCGTCTTGTCTCCTTCTCGCCTCTCGCTTCGACTCAGTCCACAACCACATGTAGATGTATATAGCATGTCACTATACATTCAAGTAGTAGCAGGATCATTACGACCAATCCGCACCCCCTCTCTCCTCTCTCCACGGTTTCCAAAATCCATTTTCTTTTATCTAATTATACTATTGTATTCTATGCAAGAGGGGAAATCTCTGGTACAAACAGCTTTTGATTCCGACTAAATGATTGAATGACTTTAAAAACTAAATTACCTGCTAACTCACGCGACACCTTCCTCTCTCGAGGTATAACCAGAGCGTATTGATTGAATAGTGGTGGAAGTACCCTTTATGGCGGCAAGATTTTTGAAATAAAAATGGAAACTTTTTTGCGGTGGCGCTGTGATCAAAGGTAATTACTCCCTTCCCTCTTCCCATTTACTGGCATGCAAAAAGCAGCTAAATGAATTATTTTTTTCTGCTATTAAGTTAGAATGTTTTACTAACTTATTTGGTACTTACATGTGAGTTAAGTTTAGGAGTATTATTTTACAACAATAATATGTTGCTGCTCTTAAGTATACACGTGTAAGACCATGCACACCATGAAGTAGTTTCCTATGGTTAAGCATACACTTTTAAGCAAAGCTCGTCTTGCCCCAATTGCTTCTTTTTTGGACATCGGCTATGACGAGCGTGTTAAACGACAGTTTCTTCGATAGTGGTGTCTTACGACGGAAGTTTCCTTTTTAATTTCAGACTTTTGGTGGGAAATCCATCACTATTCAAATTAATACACTCTGGTATAACGGATACTTGTCTTCGTCTTCACTAACTCCACTGCTGCCCCATCTACACACCTTTGATTTAGCCCCAGCCCCGCAACTCATTCAAATATAATTGTATGATGTAAATTGTAACTGTGCCATGCAGTTCAGAGTTGTAATCAAGGGGGGCAGGCGATTAGTTCTATCGTTCTACCACGGACAGCTTCCCAGCAAACCACAATGGGCAAATATGAGTCAGATTTATGTTGGCCCAGTGGTCGTGATTTATGGTGGCTGGGCCTTGGAGATGTCGCACCTGCCTTGGTCGGCCGTGTGTCTATACACTCCTGGCGGTCCAACGGTGGATCAACTTTAAAACGCCAATGGGCCGCCTATTACTCTACACCATACGTCTCGCTGTGAACTCCGAGGACGACGGATGTATCCTTCTCTGTCCTCGTGAGCTAAGTCTTTTTTCCATTTTGGTTTTTGACTTGAACATACTGTTCGCGAGTCTACCTAGCAGTTGTGGGTTTAGCGTGTCAGGGCTGTGTCGTTGAGGTTTCTTATATTCACCTTGGACAACTTTTGATATTTGAGATAGCGTATATCTGCATATCAATGCTGTCTTAACATATAGTTGGAACTAACAAGTAGGAAGATTATGTGACTTCGCTGAAGAGGCAGTGTGGTGGTGTACACATTGCTGCTTTACTGAAGTTATTTAAGAATAATCGCAATCTCAGCCCAGGCAAGTTGACACCAGCTAATAGCTTTATCAGCAACTGGTGGAACATCTTTGGTATTTTGTGAATAGGTTTGATTAGTCTCGCTTAACTACATGCAAGTTGGACTACGAGCTGGTATTTCGGGAATTTTTATAAATTCCACCAATGGCTTCGGTTTTGATAAATGCCAGTGCTATGATCTGATTGAATTGTCAATTCATAGACATATTCATAGTCACTAAATAGATATACGCTTATCGTTAGAGGTGTAATTGAAAGTTTAGTGCAAAAGTTTCTCGTTCTTGCTCATGCATACTTTAAAACGAGTAAACAGCAACTTTCATAAATAAAGACATGTTAATAGTGAAAAGGATCGTTCTGCACTAGGCCTATTTATTGGCCTGAACGGCATTTCAGTGTGTTAAGGCGACTAAGATCGGTAGAGAAAAATGACGATGGCGGATGTGGGAATGTTGAGATGATTAGGTGCTATGGAGTGCTTGGATGTTATGTGTTTAGTTAGTGCTGAGTGTGAGTGATCGTAAGGTAGACTTCGCTGCACGTGAATAAAATGCTAGTAAGTTTAACACGATTCAATTCTTAATAAACGAAAAACCACTAATTTATTCAACAATGAAACGAATAATAAAACGAAGTATTTTGGAAAGACAAAATGAAGAGAGCTATTGCTCTGACTTGAAGTGATTGAGTAATTTTACAGAGTTTGAGATGGAGAGAGACAGGATGTGGTCACTGCCTGACAACAGAATTGCAAGTTAAAATTGAACAGACAGAGATAGAGGCCCCGTCGATGGCGGAGGTCTAGGTTTATATACCCCTCGAAGGATTGAAACGATCATAAGAGAGAGAAAATTACTTTAACATAATTTTAGTAATGTTTGGTACTGGACAAAATTAGACATTACAAGTAGTTCAATACATATAAATACAAAATACAGGTAAGCACATAAACAAACATAAAATACAATAATGACCATAATGATACTAATGTAAACATAAAGCATGAACAATATATATGATGAATGCGTGTTTTACAAATATGGATGCGTTTGATACAAATATGGATGCGTTTGTTGCAAATATGGATGCGTTTGTTACAAATATGGATGCGTTTGTTACAAATATGGATGCGTTTGTTACAAATATGGATGCGTTTGATACAAATATGGATGCGTTTGTTACAAATGTTGTTATTTCATAAATATTGGCTAGTCATATCTTACTCTATAAATACAAAGTTTCAACCCGGAGATCGTGTATATAAAGTTACTACAAAGTGCATAGGCGCCATGTCATCTTGGTCAAGAGTGGAGGGAAACAGCTAAAAATACTGACAAGGAAAAATACAATACTTAACATTATCAATGTAAGAGATTAAGAAAATTATCAACCATGAGCTCATCATGCAGGCAGAATTTGGTTGAGTGGTCTCGGCTTCTAATCAGTACCTTTGTAGAGAATACATTCAAATGCTTAATATTGACCTTAATGCTCAAAGCTAAAATACAAATATACAATGAAACAAAGAAATATATTATTATTTGCCTTGATAACATAGTCACTGCATCCAGTGACAAAACAATAGTACAAAACAACCAAATTAAATATTGTGAATATATTATTACGTTCTTTACTTTGAATAGACATAAATAATAAAATATTAATTTAATTCACTACTTTTAGTGACGAAACACAGTGACTTTATGTGGCTGGATCTCCTTCAAATATAATACAATACACATAATCTGATACACAGTAATGTGTATGGTAGATATTGTAATTTTTAACTTCGTACGTTAAGAAATGATTAAAGTATTTTTGCATGTCACTCATCTGCGATGCGGACCGGACATAAGTAATAATATTTAATTAGTCTAGGTTTTGAATAAGCAATGATGAATATGGAGTAGTTGAATAAGAAATAGTTGATTAATTTCATTAGCATGTTGATGCATGAGTATGCATGATACACAAGGTTCTCATTCATTTATAATTCAAGTTCATCATGACTGTATGTCTCATCAAAACAACAACATTATTATAAAGATTTCATTTCATAAATTGTATTTTATTTAGATTTATTTTCTTTAATTCTTCCATAGGAATCAAACCATCAATGCAATTGACCAATTTTTAGTATTAAATAAAACCCACCAATAATCTGATGAAACTAGTTTAGTCGAATATTTAAAAATGATCAGAATGCGGCGGATGCCAAAATAATCAAAACTTATATTTGTTACAAAGTTTAATTCAGAGGAGATTAGAGTGAATAAATACTAATTGCATTGTATTCGCCTTCCCGAAAGCATCTAAACTTTCTTGCAAGCCTACAGACTGCCAGATGTGGAGTGTCGTAGAGCCAGATACAAGCATTAAATACTTTAAGTCATTTCCAATTACTCAAAGTATCTCGTGGTCCATCCTCATATTGCATCCTAGTTATTTTACAAGTATTATTGCATCAGCACATTCACACAAGTCCATAGTTTGCGTACTTCTATTCAATTTAATTTAATTTATTTTACGTGTAAGATAATAACCAGTTACAGTCCTTTTCGTTATTCACACACTAAGTCTATACACCAGTCAACTTATAAGTACATATTAAATTTTGTATAGCAATTTATCTATACCATAAAATTTATTTTGATTCTTTTACAAATTAAATACTGCCTGACTGTTGACTATCAACTTTTGCTCAATTTATAGTATACAAAATAGTAGGTAACCAACATTGGCATCTGCATACACAGGGAGTGCAACAGAGGAAAATACAAGAGCAAGAGAAGAGACTGCATGTACTCTCGGCTTCGTTATTTTGGTCTCACCTCTCCGTATATGTAACATGACACTAAACATGTGTGTCGTGATCCTCTCGCCACAGACATACGCAAACGTTGAGAAAACTACAATCTTTGTGTGGCATAGCAGGCTCAATACACACAGCAGTGTATATATGTAGTAGTATAGCATATGAGTCCCATGTACGGCAGAAGCCTATATAGCTAAAGTCATATGGCAGCTATATACAATGGCTGTCTACGTATTTTGTACTGTTAGTGGCAGCATTGGATGACTCGTGCATTTCAATGGCATGAGTCAACTAGAGCGTACATAGCCATATGGCCCAATCCCCTACAGACCAAACGACAGATGTTTCCAACATCTGCTCGCGGTGCCTTTGAGGAGCTAGATGGTCTTGTGGATAAATTCTTCCTCACCCACAAACGTTTTTTAACTGCACACCAACGTCGCGCATACACCTATGCTCACAACAGTAGTACATACTAGTAGGACGCCATAAAGTATTTCACGTGACAGAATCCTATTAAAATAAGCTGAAAATAGAACAAACAGGAAAAACTGAGCAACATAAACCAAAACAGGTGGCCAGTAAAGAAACGTTCCCGGAACGATTCTATGTCCATCATGTTCATGCATACGTCCCTGAATGGGTATGAAAGGGGCCTGCGCTACACTAGCCCACTCAGTAGTTCCCGAGACGTTGAGCAGTGAAGATCTCAAGAAGACCTAGTGCACTGCTTTCTTTTTAAGTCTTGGTGCGTTAAAGTACGCAGTGAGTCTGATAGTCACGAACCTAAAAGACTTTTACAGAGGACTCCTCCTCTCTTAGAAGAGTTTCTAGCCTTTGGGCAATAGGGACTATTGAGTAACATCCTGTACCTATTTTTAACATAGTAACTTCTTGGTCTCCTTGGCATAGTTCAGGCTGAAAGCACAGAGTTGTTATAATCTAAGTGTGAACCTAATTGCGAAAGACTTAGAAGATTTCTCAACATTTCGCTAAACACTTAAAAAAATTCCTAGTCCCCCCAAGACTTGGAATATTTCTCTTAGGACACTCACACACTGCTCACTCAGAAATTCCCTCACTAACATTTTACTTAGTTTTATATGACAGTTCTGTCTCACCCTAGTAAGGGACTGACTCGAATAGCCCGGAGTACAACATTACCCTATTGTTGTGTTCCAAGATAACTAGAAAAGGTATGGTCAATCTAACGTTATTTAAATAGTATTAGTTAACTTTGGATCACCAAACAGTAAGTTTAAGTGAATTAATAAATATTAGATTAATATTGTATTTATTGTTCTAACTAACTTATTGATAAATACCAAGATCTGATGCGTTAGGACCAGCTTACTAAAATAAACCTGTGTTATTTAAGTAACTTATTAGGTTCACCTCACCCCTTTACGAAGAGTGTCCTCACAGACCCTCTCTAACAATTTTGCATAACCTAACATAAATATTAGCAATATTTCTGGAAGGTAACATGACTGCCAAATCAAATTTATTACACTGTTTTATTTCTTGAATGTTTTTTGACAATTCATTCCACTCACTTAAAATTACGTACGTAAATGAGCGTTGACCAAAAGCACGTTTTACTTGCAGGTGATCAACATTCAAGGGCTTACGCAACACTCGGAGTGTTCTAGCTTGTTTTAATCCAATATAGTTGTCAAAAATAAACCCACCCTGGCTTTTATTTATAAAATGTTTATTAAAAAAATTTAGCTGGCTCAAATTCTTCCGTTCACACGTTGTTAACCAATTTATTTCTTCGAGTTAGTCGTATTCAGTTTTCAGTGTTGTATTGTATTGTATGCATTTTATTCAGATTTCAAAGTTTATAACAAACTAAATTATTGAATTTAAAAACCGGACAACGTAAGAGATAATTAGACAGAATAAATAATAATGATAATAATATATGAAAACAATAATGATAACATAATATAATTCATGTAATTACAAGCATAAAACATTCAAGTATTTTACACTACTCAAATTTGTAATATATTCAATAGAATTATAGATTAAATAGTTTCCAGACGACTCAATTATCCATGCGGCAACATTCTGATAATAACTTGGTTCAATTGAGTGTTCCCTGAACAAGTTAGGTAGACTGTTCCCGACTTTCACAAATCTATATATGACACACCTCAGTCTTGTAGCACGTCTACCAAATATCTTCTTTATCACTCTAAACATAAGTTCATGCAGCTTTTGTATTTTAGACGCACACAAATTTCCCCACACAACAAAGCCATAGTCAATAAGAGACAACAAGCAAATTGCAAAAAATTTTTAATTGATGTTTTTAAAAAACTTTTGTATCTACAAATCAATTTAGTTCTCGCATTTACTTTGGAACATGTGTTTTTAAAATGTTTATCAAAGTATAACGTACTATCTGGGAAAAAACCTAAGTATGTATAGTTATTTACATATTTTATCACCACTCTGCATGCCACAATTGCAAGCACACTCGGCAGCTTCATGTAAGGGGACCTAAAACGCATACTTTTAGTTTTTGAATAATGTATTTACATTTTATTCTAGAGAGTATATAATGTGGACATTTCAGCATTAGGTGATACGTATTTTCCACTTCCCTCCCGCATAGTTCGCAGTTTGGTATTTCTTCTCGCTTCCATATATTATTAATGTGGTTGGGGTTGGTAGTCTTTCCCCGGAGGACGATTCTCGGTAGGCCACTTCTGAGATTTAGTACAAATTTAACCATGTTCCAGGCTTACCCCATCTTAACGTACTCTGATGTTAGGGCATGAGTCTTTAAAAGGAAGTAACTACTCAATGTACTGCAGCTTTGCATTCTCTGGACATCTTTGTTAATGCAATTTAGTCGGCATTTTTCTAAGATTTATGCTTTGTACTTAGCTATATATTCGCTGTTTAGATTTTGGAGAGTTTCTTTCAGATACGCGTCAGCAAAGATTTTTTCTACTTGTAGCTTCCAGTTGTAGCGAGGATCTGTAGCTTTGATCTGCATTGTCTATTCGTAGCAGCATCATGTGACGCTTCCTTCCTTGGAGGACATGGATTTTTCTATGAATCTTAGTACTGCTTTGAACAACTGCAACTTAATGTTTATTGCTCCTGTCTCTAGCCTAAGATAGTAACCCGGTGTTAAATTCGATGAGCCAGTAATTCTTCGTAGGAACATAGTTTGGAAGGTTTTAAGTTCCTCGCTATAGCGGATTCCCCACACAGGCGCGGTGTACATCAGAATTGAGCTAACAAGGAAGTTAAACAGCCTAATGTGTATACTAATGTCTCTCAGCGTTGCTCGATGGAATTAATCAAATAGCTTGATTTGAGTTGCTTTAGCTTTACTAAAGAAGTGGTCTTTTGCTTCGGTAAAAATTCCGCTCTGCGAGAATGGGACCCCTAAGTATACATATTGGTTGATTATTTCCGGCGGTCTGCTTTTTTAAATAAATTTGGTGGACTTGCTAATCTTGTGTCCTTTGCGAAATGTCATGACTTTAGTTTTTGCTAGGTTAACTTTTTAGTCTGCTTCTTGGAAAAAACTGCTGAGCTTGTCGATCTGTCTTTGTAGATCTAGCTCGTTGGATGCAAGGAGTATGATGTTGTCAGCGTATAGCAGGATACGTATTTCAAAAATAAACATTCAAATGCTTTTTATGTTACTAGATCGGAGAATTTCAGTAATTTTGTCGACGTAGATTGTAAAAAGTGTTAGCGACAAAGTTTTACCTCTCCAAACTCCTTCTATTACTCTTCATATCTGTGTATACGTCGTTGCACCTTATTTTAGTTTTAGCTAAATTATACAGCTCTTTGATCTTAGTAATGTAAAGCTCGCTTAAACCCAAATTTTTCAGTCGATGCCATAGCTTTTTTCTTTTGATTGAGTAAAAAGCCCGGCTAAGATCCACAAAGAGTGCAAATAGTTTCCCTTTTTTTCGGAGAGCTGGCCTGTTAAGCTGTTTTAGGATGCAGATGTACAGCGCAAATATGTAATCCATACATCCCTGAACTTTTCTATACGCTGCTTGATTCTCCGAGATGGTATCATTCGTAAAGCAGAAGGAGTTAAGTCTGTTTGACATGATACAGGTTAGATAGTGTTTATAAGGGCGATCGGCCGATAATTGCAAAGTTGTTTAGAGTCAGTAGTAGGTGGGCTACCCTGGCCACCTTTCCAAGTCGTCAAAACATTGTTCCAAAAACAGCAACGTAAGAAATTAATGATTTTAGCTCATATTTTTTGATTTTTCAGCATTTTTGAAAATCACAAAAATGACAAGCGACTTAGCCTTAGGTAGCACTACTTAACCTTACAACATAAAACCTCAAAAAATTAATGATTATACCTCATATTTTGGTCTTTAAAAAATAATTTATTTTTACTTATAAACGTTTTTCTTATAAAATGGACAGTAAAATTAGAGCTAGATAGACCTTCAAATAACAAAAAAAAACCCGAAAGTGCAATAAAACAAACATATTCAAGACTTTGAGAAAATTTATACTTTCTGTATTTTTACTTAATAATTTTTTTTATATAATAGACTGTAAAATTAAAAATCTAGTAGTCTTACAAACCTGAAAAATCAACAAAAAACGCATTAAAAAACGTAAATTCAAGACTAAAAAATTTTTGTATTTTCACCTTATAATTTTGTTGTATAAAAAGGACTAGAAAATAATAGACTCACAAACTTAAGAAACCTTAATAAAACTTCCTAATTTAGAGGTGTTGAAAATATTAATGATTTTTAATTTTTACCTAATATTTGTTTCCCTATAAAATGGACTGATGTGAAATTTGTGATTTGACTTTTAATAAGCAACTTACACTATCAAAAGTAAAAACGCATGAAAGAACTAAGAAACATTTAGAAAATTAAAAACAAATCTTACTTGAAAAAGAGCTTAACAGGATTGCTAAAATTAAAAAAGTAGAAAACGTCAAGACTTAAAGGAAGAAATATTAATTGATCATGACTTTGGAAATAGCAAATTAATTAGACGACGAAAAACTGGAATTAAGAACTTAAATTTCTATCAAGATACTTATATTTGGGAACTAAAACAAACTAAAACAGAAGATATTGTAGATGTTTTAAAATCTATATTCAAACATTATGAAAAAAAATTTTTAAAAAGTGTCAAAATTTATATAGGTGTTACGAGTACTTTTACTGATGGTACTCAGTTCCATAAATATTAGAGTTTTGACCTTAAAAAAGAAATTCTTGCAGATGAATCATTAGTTGAAGCTATGGGTAGAATTGCCACGTATAAAGATATAACAACAAACAATCTAGATCTCCAAGTAACAATTATTGATAACATTCAAAGGGAGGGACTGAAAAAAAATAGATTTACATGAAGATATTAGAAAAAAACAATGTGTTAATAAAATCAATAACAGTGATAATTTATGTAGTGTAAGAGCAGTTGTTGTTGGTTTAACATATTTAAATTTAACGTAGTTTACTTATGCTAAACATCTTGGTTTAGAAGGTATAAGTGATAGAAGTATCAAAAAAAAAAGATTAAATAAGAACAAGTGGCAAGATAAAATAACACATAATTTAATTAATTACGTCGCATTAGAAATACCCGAAGATGGAATGACTCGAGAATTATTCACTAAAATTGAAAACAAATTATATAATCAAATAAATATAATTTCTTTAATTGATGGTTCATTTAAATGTGCTATAAAGAAACTGGAAGCAGAACATCAATTGTATTTATTACACATAGACAATCATTATGATTATGTTAATAAAGTTGCAGCTCTTTACTGTTGTTCATATTATTGCCATGATTGTAAATCACCTTACCAGAACAAAGATCAACTTCGGCGTCGGAGCCAGAGTAATGTTAACCAGAAATTTATAAATTAATGCCGCTCGTTAACGGAAGCTTTTGGACCGTGCTAAGTCTTAAGTAAAATCCTGATAACTTACCTTGCTATGTTTTTGTTAAGTTTGACAAATTTATTTATGATAATCTTTTACTTAAAGACCTAAACGGTGCTGGTGTTCCAGTGTTTCCTGAACAGGGATTGCTAGATGAAAAGAAAGATGTTTCTTATTTATTACCTTCGCTCCCCTTCGACAAGTGTATGCATGCACTGTGCATCGCGTAAAAGGAGTTGCATTAGCAAAAGCTTGCATAAAGCTAGGGGGACTATTTTTCATTGCTTGGTTTTGTCTAGAGTTACGCGTATTACCCATCTGAAGCTTTAAACAAAACTATTACCTTAAAACGACTTTAATCCGGCAGCTGATGTTTTCAGGAACATTATACTATGTTGAGCAATTCGACGAACTACCTAAACGGCGTTGAAAGTGGTTTTAAAATAAAATAAATATAAAACTTAAAACATTCAGCAGCTGCAGTGAAGTTTTTTAAGTTTTGATTACAATTAATAAAAATTAATGATGCACATTTGTAAAACACATTATATTGGAAAAACCAACTGTTTTAAAAAAAAGTTCACTAACTAGGTGTTTACGCTTATTGTTATTATGATTCATTAAAGTTTTCATACTAGCCCCTGAGTTAATTATATATTTAAGCATGGAGGGACGCCATCTAGCGTTTGTCGGAGGAACATATCGGCCTAGATATTTTTACATATCTTGTCGATTTAAATAGTTAAAATTATATTTTCAGTTATTTTAACGATCACACTGTGTTTATCTAAGATAGTTGAAATTTCCAACAGATCGAAGATTTAACATTTTAAATAGTCTGGATTGTTTTTTTGAGTGTATTTATTTCCACCACGCTAAACGCTATCCCTTTCTACACGGTGCACATAATAGGAAATGGGGACGGAGACGAAATCAAAAAAATTTATCTCCAACACTCAATTTTTGCCGAATTTTATTGAAATACAAAGAGCTTAGTTCCATCTAATTAATACGTGCTCCAAAAGGCACTATTTCCATATTTTTCCTACCAGAAGGTTGTAAGATACTAGCAAACAATCTATTGTATTAGGATTCGAAGATGCCGAAGAAATAAACAAGACATCACCCACACTAACGGACCAGATCTTGGTGATGGTGTATCAGCAAATACAGACAAAGACTCAAAAAGTATCCTCAATCGCTGCAAATTGTATTCTGCACACGGTCAACATGATGTTTCAAAAACTGGAGAAACAAATAACAGCGAAAATGGAATAACTAGAAAACAGCGTCAACAGTAAGGTTACCACTTTAAACGAGACTGTTGAAGATCTAAAAATACTAAATGACGAGGGGGCGGCAGAAATCTTATTTTTCAAGGATCAGCTAGTGGAATTAATAGAAAACAATACTGTATTGCAACACGGAGGAAACAATTAGGAAATATTGGATAAACTAGAAGACTCAATTAACAGACAGGTTGCTCATTTAGATTATAAAATCTCTGCATTAGAAGCCCAGATTGAAGTGGAAAAATCTCAGAGTATAGAATCCAAAAACCAGCTAGCGAGTCTGCAGTGTAGACTTTCAGAAGTAGAAAAGGGAAAGAGAAATAAAGAATTTGTGATTTCGGGACTGAAAGTAAATAAGTCAGCTAAAAAAGACACCCTAGACCTGCTATACTATAATCTTGGAATGCGCTCGACCAAGTATGATGTTAAGGATGCTCGGAGAGCCAGTGTGTCTACACTAGGAAAATCTTCTTTGATATTTGTGAAGACGACGGAAAGCAGATTAGTCTTGCAAATTATGAAGAAACAATCAGTGTTAAACAATAATTGTAAGGGAGTTCGCATATACATGTACCTCATTAAATCGAAGCAAGCAATGTACAGACACACTACTGGAATTTTTTTGCAGTTCAGATATCGGCAACCAAAGGCAGCGATGCGGTTCATCGAAAGATTCAGTATTCAAGTTGATGGGAGGCAGTACAGAAGAAACGGAACTCAACTAATAGAGTAGGGAGATAATCCTGGCTGAAGTAACTTCAAACATGTTTTCTGAAAACATTTGTACGCATCTAATTTATCTGTGTATACCTGTGTAAGTTATTTGTTTTTCAACTGTGTGTTCCCACTGGTCGAGTGTTCTTTTCAACGTCAGTCAAAAGTTGTTTTGATTATATTTATTTTGTCTAATTACCTATACTTGAGTTTATTGAATGTTAAAGGTAGATGTGGAAAACAAACAGTCCTTGTTTCTATAATTGTGTAATGAAATTAATGTGCATATTCAAGTGATGTACATCTTTAAGTTAAGTGAAGAAACAAAAATAAAGAGACGAAATAAAATAAAAAATAATACGATAAATAAGACGAAAAACGCAATAAACCATTACTACTACTACTACATATAGAGTAGTTTGCATGGGAATATTTTTAAACAAAAAATGAAAACTTTTGCTTAAAGGTGTATACTTTGACTTTAAATAATGTTTAGTTTCAATACAATGATGAGCAACTTCTTTAGCAAGTTCATCACACAACTTTTGGTGATAAGACAAAATTTTCTTTAAATACTTACAACTTTATCCTTTTTTATGTCAAATATTGTTATAGTGGTATGCGGAACTCCTTTAGATGGAATTATATTTTTTCGATCTCTAAACTTTAAGAAGTAATGTTTTGCTTTGAGAGATATACTCTTTAATATCGAAACTTTAAATTTTTAACAACAAGTAAACATTTTTTGTTTGATAAAAGTTTTTCCAAATTCCTTTTTGTTATCTATACTAGAACAAATAGCAGGATTTAACGTCAACTTAGAATTCAAAAAACATGTACTTTTAGACAAAAATTTTAAAGAAAGCCTGACTGGAAATGGAACGTGTGATACTACAGAGTTGCCGGATGTCCCGGATTTACCCAAAATGTCCTATAATCGACTATAATGTCCCGTGTTGCAAACAAAAGCCATCTGGGATGCTAATAGTCCCGGAGTTGTACCTAATAAAAATATTGCTGCAATATTAAACGCTTAAGCGTTTGATTCTCGCAAAAAGTTGCCTACAAATAGTTTAGAAAGAAATAGTGAGAATTTGTTTGCTCATTGAAACTTAATTTATACAGTACTTATAAAATTGTAATTTCAAGCTGCTCGAGGTTTAAATAATTCTAATCACCATAGTACATTAAACATGTTTGCTTAAGTGGTCTAGTAACGAAATATTGAAAAATACCATTTTAGAGGTACGACACGACATATATTTAAATGAAAAAACAGCTTCCAACCCGACTTCACTAGCAATTAATTAACTGATAGCACTTTTAATTTTGCAACTTTCATCCGTAAAATGCAGTGTGTCCACAAATAAATTAACAAGGTTGCTTCACTTATAGTTACTATTTTAAAAATTAGTGTTTGTACATATTTTTTCAGATTTTTAAGATACTGTTGAACCTAAGCCTAAAAATATGCTTGCATTTAAAGGACGCTTAAACAAGTAATTGGTGTTACGTTATTTGTTAAATATTATCATCACTAGCAGTTCAAACCCACCCCCCTTAACCCGAGATTGTGTCCAGGAATTGCTTGTCTCAGACTTGGTAAACATAATTACGCCCTGGCTAATGATTTACATAGCAGGTTCACATGGTTATTTAAACTAAAAGACAAGAATTAGCTAGCTTTTGATTGTTTTTAAACCAAATAAAATTAGGCAGTGCCTTAAAACTTTAAATTGCAAAGAAAAACTTTTGATGTCATAAGTTAGTGGATTCGAAAATTTAATTCGAAGCTAAACCAAATGAGAACTTTAGAGACGAATGGTACCGAAAAATAAATAAATTGTGGCAAAAAAGGACGATAAAAACCAGTACAGAGGAGAAGTAGACGGGAGAAACAAATTGAAGGAGAGACGTTGAGGGAGAAGTGCGATAGATTACATGAATTCGTGGCATTCTCTTCCTTATCTCTGCGATCTATTGTCTTGCACTCTTTTGTACACACTCTAAATTCCTGCACTCTCCTGTCCGGTTACAATAAAAGGCACTACATAGGGTTATATGTGTACCTTCTGGTAACATAGGAAGCCAGAACTGTGTCGCACACTGTAGTTTTTCTGGCTTTCTCTGTCCTGCTCGCTTAACAATGCTTAAGTCAATTTCAACAGCTTTCAGGCATGCATAAAGCTATTTGATGGAATTTAAAAGCTACAAAATACAATTTTTTAATGCCTATATCAACCGTTTTATTCACCTCTTCCGTCGTCCTCGACTTCTTGTTCCATGAATAATACTTTCTTTCGCTCTTGTTGTCAGCAAACAGTTTGTGTCACTGCACTGTATGTAATTATCGTTAAAATGAGGTGAGCAAATGAGCTGTATAGTGCTATTTTATGCTGTGTGTGATGTAGTTCCAGTGCCTCTCCTTGTATTTCTCGAACTCAAATGACATCGCATTGCCATAGCATTACTTGACAGTGAATAGGAATAAGTTCGAGTAAGCTTGTTTAACGATAAACCTGTTGATTTAAAATTATGTCATACCTAAACTAAACGCGATAGGTTGGTTAAAGCATAAAATTTGGCAATTAATTGAAGTATTTACCTTTAAAAACTGATACTTATGTTTCTGTTTTAAATCAGTGCCAGTTATATTTTTATATTTTTATCCGCTAGGCCATTATAAAACTGTTCCCTACTTGAAATTAGGACCCCTGCTGCAAGTATCTACAGTTTAGATAAAAATGGGTAAGAAAATATTTTGTGTGTGTCAGTAAATCTAATTGTCTGTTTGTTAGAATAGCAGGGTTTGGGTCAGGAAAAACAAGATGATTTTTTTAACAAGCCACATTGCTCTTTAAATTCTTTTTCAAGATTGGATGCTAACTTTTCAAGACTACAATTTGAAAACTGTAGGGAATAATTAGAGCAAATTTTAGCTTTTTGAGAAATTGCGTTCACATCATCATCTAACAAAACAGGAAAAACCATTTTTTGTTTGTAATTTTTTAGAATTTATTTAAATACTTGTTACATATACTACACTCGTATAGAAAGCTTTTAACAGAAATTTGTGATCGTATCTGGTTTTATTATGACTGATGCAAACTAACTCAAATTTATATTTTAGTTGCAGGTTACATTTTCTATGAATAGTAGATTTATACCGACCTGTAGTATGATTGTGATGCAATTTTTACTTGTATACTCTTTGCAGCATAAGTGTAAAGTTACGATGGCTCTTTTTTCATCGAGTTTGTCAGGCGATAGTTTTACTGAAATATTAGTTAATTGAATGTCTCTAATAATAATACTAGCCCAGTGCATGACACACCAAAAAAGTTTTTTATTACATTAAAATCGTCTTATTACTCTAAAGTAATGAGATCCATTTCTTTTTCTAGGTTTTCAACTATGCAAAACGAATAGCTCTATGCTCAGCTGTTTCTGTGATTTTTAACTTTTTGAATTAGGATTAGTTTCCATAGGAACTAAAAAAGAATGCTCTTGTAGCAGTTTTTTTCAAACGTTTAAAACAACCCTTGCAGTTTTAAAACGATTTGTCTCATTACTTTATTTGGATCAATAATTCATGCAAAATTGTACTGTTGTTCAACTTTACCATATTTTTAATCATAAAAAAATCCACGTATTATCAAATACAAAGTAAGTCATTTTAATAGGGTAAATATCGTCACTTTTGTTCGGAAATACATTTACGCTTGTGGTATGTACCTCTTTAAATTGTTGTAACTCTACGTACATGACAATTGATTCGGGTGTTGCGGTTATGTTGAAATTATTCCTATAAATAAATTTTAGGGCATATATAATTTAAAGTCGTTTACCACGACAACGCACGTCATTTCTATGCTTTGCAGGTGAATTACAATACTCAAAACACTTTTTTTTGTATTTTGCAAAAAACCACTTTGACCGCTTAATCGGCATTTTTAAATATCCTTTTAGTCTGGCATTTTTAAAAGGTTTGTAATTTGAAACAAGTACATCCACAGATAATATTTCTCAAACAGTCCACCCTGATTCGTTAGCATTGTAAAAATTTAGCATTGTAATAATAATAAATGCAGCGTTAAATTCCAATTTTTCAATTATGTCGTGGTGTAATAGCTCCTAAAACTCACTTACTAAGAACAATTTGCCCTATTTTTTATAAATGGTATTTTTAATAACTGTAGAAGCATTGTACGGATTAAAGAATTATTGTAAATACGATTTTTTGGGATATTGCACTCTCAGGCAGCTGCCTATGTAAACCACGAATTTACTGTAGCCCAGACAGCTCTAAAAACACAACATTATAAGGAATAGTCCTTGCGATGGTTAGCTTCCTAGATGTGCTCAGTGAGGCTGCTGTCAGTAATTTCTTATATTATGCTTAATTGATAAGCTTAACTATGGATGGTAACGTGTACCTGTCTTATGCAGCAGTGGATTAAATTGGAATTCTCTGGAGAAGTTTACTCTTTTGGCGTTCAGCCTGTGTAGTTCCACTCACGCAGATAACGTGCCAACGACATCTACGAGAATGATAGTGACTCCCGCTTACCATTCTAATTATGGCAGAATCATTCCAATGAGACATGCTTCGAGTCGCATGCTCAGTCAATGGGAATAGGAAAAGAATAGGGAGTGAACCGGATACATTGCAGGCAGCCGACAGTTGAGGAGAGAGATAGTACTATGGAGCAGCGTCAAATTATGACTTGCGAATCACATAGTACTACCACTACTCACCCACACGCCAACCACCACCCGCGCACCCCTCCACCGCCACCGTCCCCCCACTCCCATGCCAGCACTGGGGAAGACATAGCTGGATGATCCACCGTGAGTACTCGTGTTAGAAAGGCTCGTATATACATATATGTAAACATATATTTTTCACTCATTGCCTTCCGTATCTCTTGTTCAGCCGTTCACCACGAGACCACACAGTACTCCGTTTGTAAATTCGAATTAACTGAATCAATAGCTTAGTTAAGGCCGTGTCATTATAATCAAAAATAGATTCCACTTGCTGAAATATAAAAGACGGTGGGTATTGAAACAATATTACTGCCCTCAAATGGTTTCAAAATTGTTTTTTAAAACAACTCATTTTCGGTATTTAAAAATTGATGTGACCACTTCTCTGATCTGGCTGAGAACAGACATAAAGTTCGCAATTTGCGAAGTATAACGCACAATCCTCGAAAAAATTCACAGCTTTCATATGTGTTATGTAGACAAAATATGGGTGTTCTGTGTAAAACAGAAGTAGAAGCAAAGTTAGCGTTAAGTAAAATATTATTTAATATTTATTCATGTATGTATCTATAATGATGTGAATTTTGAGCTCCGCTAAAATCACCTTCCCTATCCCTTAGCATTAGCAACATCTTATCGCAATTCTGATAAGGATGTCTCCAAACTTCTAATCAGATTCCTTGCTACCCAAGCCACATTCTAAACATTCCTAAATCTGCCTCACTCCTCGGTCTCAAGAATAAAGTTCACCGTGTGGTAGATCAGAAGGAAAAAGAGATCCAAACGAAGAACATCAAAGTTGTGTGCGTGTAAATAAAGTCCCAAGTAAATTGTAAATCATTAACGTGAAACCCTCAGCTACTTCATTTAACGCATCACTCCGAAACTCAGTTCATCATCACTAAAATACACCAAGCATCACGATCACAGAGACGCTAAGGCTCGGCATTCATTCTGTCCCGACTCATCTTCAATTTAGCAAATGTCACCTTACAAGGGGCTACATGTAAATGAACTGCAATCCAGCGGGCATTTCAAATTCTGCAAAGACAATAAAAAACAACAACGTTTTTCAGACAATAATAACTGCAACTTCCCACCAGTGAATCCGGCTCTGTGGCCGAGGGGAGATTGTCTCTATCCTTGATAACTCGGCGTTTCTTTTTGATCCGCTCGAGAGAATCCTTAGCCGGTAGCGTACTTGCGTCTCGCTGCGCAGAAGTTAGAGTAGTGGAAGTGCTTGGTGGGGGGAGGTGCTTGGGAACTTTGTGTGAGTAACTAAGAGAAATGTAGTGTACTACTGTTCATACGTGTGTAGAGACGTAGGCAGAGTACTAATTGCGCCTAGCAGGCTAACAGCTACTTTCCCGTGCTTCAGCATAGTTACAATATCACTCAGCAGACCATTCACTGCGCCTCTCATTTCATAGCATCTGCTATTTCTCTCATGCTGTGTCGATGTGCTTGACGTATGTACGTGGGGCAATCAGGTTGGGTGTACTCGTCTGCATTTCGGTTTGGTCGTCGAAATACATTCTTGTGCATATACCCTTCTCTGTAGTCCTCCGAAAGGAAAGATAGCAAAACCTGAAGCTTGCTTCAGGTAGCTCCTGAAGAGGAGGGTAATCCACCTAGACTGTAAGGAGGTCGGCAGCAAGTAGCCACAATCCATAGGAATACATATTAGTTCGTAAGACACCAGCGGTGTGTAACTGTAGCAGACTTCCTTCGGGAGCGCTCCATAGGTGGTGTTCAGACTTTTTGTCGATCATACCGAGGGGAAATGTTTGTTTACATTCACACTGCTAGTACAGAAAATTGCACTGGATTATAGGTTATATACCTGGAGGATCCGATAAGTGCTACATATGAATGAATGAATGAACTTCCCACCAGTGAAGTAGGGTGTGGTGTAACAAAAGTTTCTGTTTGACACACCTACTGCAGTGTAGTGCAATAATAGCGAAACAAATTATTTTATTTAGAAATTACTAGAGTTTGCTAAACTTCCCATGTGTACCCAGCCAACATTAGGAAAAATGACTACATGCACATGAAACATATTAGTTTTTTTCGTAGTCAATTTGCTTCATCACGTGAGTTGCTTGATGCATTATTTTTTGCGAAGTAAAAACACTGTATTTTTGTCAACTTTTCTAAAACTCCGCGGAATAACTAATTAACGTTTTGTAAAACGTCACAGCAGTTCTGACGCCTAGTGTAAAGTAGTAAAATATTAAGGAATAAAATAATATTAATAATATTTCTTAACTGGGTAGAATCCGTAAGGATTGGAGATTTGATCTCTTGTAAGCCCAGTATCACTATTCAGTGGCCGCGGAACCATGGGGGACAAGGGGGCATTGTCCCCCCCTGAAATTTTAAATTCCTAATGTTAATAAATGGGTACATAGTTTATTATGTACCTATGCTTAACATAATCTTGTCCCCCCCTGAAAAATTGACCTTCCGCGGTTAATCACTATTATTTCACTGAGACTCGAGGTTCCTCCACAATTTGAGGTCTCGAGCCCTTTCTCTAGAGAACAAATTTCTATTTATCCCAAAGGTTCGAGCGGCTAGTTATAGGATTAAATCTCATTAACTTAATGAACCAGTCAAGAAACACTGAAAATTTAAATCCAACTATGCCACCCAGTGAACCATAGAAACTCAGAAATATAGAGAGAAAAAGTAAAAGCTTTTATTTACACTGGTACACAATTGTACTTGCCTGAAAAACACAGTAACAAATATACATTGTTTCACAAAAGCGATTTACAAATTAACTATGAAGCCATACTGACGAAGGATAAGAATAATTAAGCTGGAACTACAGAATATAAATGATTATGTTTAATCCTGTTAGAACCACGAACAGCCGCTACAATAACTTTTTTAACCATGGAATAGGGCAATAGAAAACGCTTTCTAAACTGTTCGAAGAACTGCGTAATTGTTTCCCTTGCACCAACAAAAAACCCAATAACTTCCATTTTCTCCAATCCATACTGTTTCTTAAAATATGGAATGCATTGGTTATATATCGCTTGCTTCTCCAGAGCCACTTCTTTTGCTTGGTCTTCATGTTTTTCAAACCGTACTGTGGGGTCAATGATGTATCCAATTCTGGATGGAGTATCATAACATAAAATGTCAACACGTTGACTTGTGTCCGTACACGTCACTTCTTCATAAACAGTCTAAAAACGCTGCGATCCAGAATAAGCTTTACGCAAATAACTTGCAACGATTGATCGTATTTCGTGATGTCTTGTGTTTCAAAGTAAATCACCTCTCTGACAGCTACAATGGACATGACTTAGGGTATCTCTCTTGTTACAATGACGGCAACAAGGTTTACCTAGGCAGCAACCTGGAATTGACTTAACTGGATACACATTACATGACATTTTAAAAATAGTCACCCATTCAGAAGTCGTGAGCCCAACTTTGTCCAATATTGTACGATTTGTATGTTGATTTATTGCATATACGGGCCTAAGCCCACACACAAATCTGATTAATATTTTGGTTACATTAGTTTTGTTTAAGCAAAGTAATTGTTAAACCATCGTAGCGCATATGATATTTGTTCTTAAAATTAAACATGTTTGATGTAATACATTAGTCAACAATAATTAGTGATTAGTAATTGAGACCCTCATAGATATAATGCCAGACAGGGACCTCTCCGAGACCTTATTTCGGTAAATTTGGAAGCGGTCCTAGCTGCCAGTTACTGAATTTGGAATTCAGAATACCGGTATTATATTTTCTAAGAATTTTTGATCACAATGTCTTGTAACAATAGTACCGTTATTTTATTTTGATTCACTAACCTAATATTACCTTCCGTATTTAACAATTTATTTCTAGTTCAATACTCATTATTAGCAGTTGTATCTTCTTATTTATTTTTTAATTATTGAACACAGTTTGCATAAAGCTGTACTTTAGAATTAAACACTAACAATTCACTCCAAGATCAAATTTTCACAGTTTGTTGCACTCTTTTTTACTCGTGATCTTGGTTGAGAAGCTAGCTTTATTTGAACATGCTATAGGAAACTATTCAGCGTATTTTTCAATAATATTGTATCCTTGTAGGTGTCAACTCTAATAGCTCCGACAACAGCTCATTTATCACTCGCAGGTTAAAGTACAGTTACTAATTTTAATAAATTATATTAGTTTATTTAACATAGACGCATTTGACAATTTGATTCTAGTTTTAACTAGTTAGATTATATGGTTTAGATTATAAGATCATTTCAGCGGTGCACCTTGGTCAGAGTTATTCCGTCACTAGTGTATCTGATCCCATCAGCTTCAAAAGAGTAACTTCCTACATATTTAACAGTTTTGATTGAAGGGTCCCTTTTCTTTATCCAGTAGTGTTCTGTGAGGTGCATGTAGACTTCTTGTTCTTTTTTACTTCGGCACTGTTGGATGTAGACTTGCGGTAGAGCCTCCTTCAATCGAGACTTCTTTTGTAGCACCAAAGAAACTTCCTTCTTGTCAGCTAGCTGGACAAAAAGAAGCGGAGGTTTGCCTTCAGTTTTGTTACAGATTCGTTTTGCCTTTACAATATGTGTAGAATTAAGTTGAAGGGTGTCTATAATTACTGATTTAGCATCCTCGACTGGTAAGTAACTAACGGGTAGGCCTGTGATTAAAATTTCTTTACTTCTGTTTGGTCTCTCAGGTTCATTCACTTTTGACTTAACACTTTGAAGTCGTTTTTCGAACTCACTGAATTTTGCTTTCATAATATTGACTTCAATTTCTAGTCTTGAGGTAGCTTTTTTCATCCTAGCATCTAGTGATTTCAATTTTGTTTCCATGTTGGTTTCCAAAGATACTAGTCTTGATTTAATTTCTTTCTTAAAGACTTCAATCAGAATTATTATGTTAGCGGTGATTTGTGATGTTATTTGTTGGCTGAGTTGCGATAGTTGCTGAGATTGTTGCTGAGATTGCTGAAAGAATTGCTGGGAGAGGTAGGCGGATTGCTGCTCGTGTCCGGTCGGTACTGGGATTTTCTTATTTTTGTTCGGCATAATTCGTATCTTATCAGTAATATTGTATTCCTGATTTTTTTCTCAATCCTACCAAAATATACGTGTTGCTAGTATCTTAACACCTTTTTACAGAAAATAGAGAATTTGTGGGCCTTCGGCCTACGTATAAATGAGAAGGAACTTAGCTTTATGTTTTAAAGTTGATTCTTGCTTTTTCGGATTTATTTCTTCTCCTCCTAATTTCCTATGTATGTACTTCCGTGAGTTTCCTCCGTCTGATGAGCTGGCGGCGTGGCAGGATTTTGAAAATTTGTAAAACACTAACTAGTTAAAATAAATCTATGAATTTTTGATCGAATAATACTTGCTGAGGTACTTTAGTATTCAATTACGAGTTGAAAGTAGACAGAAACTGTTAATTAACTGTTCAAAATTGAAAAGTAAAATAAAATTTATGAAATACTTCGGGACTACTTAAAAATATAGATGTTCGCGGTTTGCGTGCTCGATGGTTCCTGATATTGTACGATTTCCAGTTGTATACTCTTAAAAAAGTTTGACTCTCATTCCTTTTTGAGGCAAATCACACCATTTAGCATATTTCTGATCCCGTAACGTTTTGCGAATAATCTGGCCAGGTTTAGTTTTAGGACAAGCTGCAACCAGAGACTGAATTTCTGTAACATCCAACTTTAAAGTATTTATGCACTGATGCATCTCTTCTTCCACTTTACAAACAAACGGAACGTACTTGTCCTTAGAACCAAGTAGTGACACACAAATATTGTATTGCTGAATAAACGCCTTCTATGTAGCACGAACAATTTGGAGACCCCTATGGCTTTTTACTGTGTATAGCATGGCATTAGGGGTATCTGCAAGAAGTCCTATAATCTCTTTAACAGAGCTTTCAACCAACTTATCTAAGTTAAGCAAAATTTTTGAGGACAATTTATGCAGCGGAGCAGTTTGATTGATGGATAGATAAGTGAAGGCCAAAGATATTGATTTATAATTTTCAATTTTTGATTGGGATATAGCATCGGGGTACCAACAAGATTTTGTAAATCTTTTTCAAAGTTTTTATTACTTTTGCAGGGTCAAAAATCATTTCATCACTAAAATTAACTCCCAAATATCGTATGCGCTCTCCATTTTTATGTATACTAATCTGCCACTTATCATTAAGAATAAGAGGATCATCACAGATTATACCGTTCCGAATATTTATAACCTTGCACTTGTCAAAATTTATCTCGTATCCTACTTTACGAAAATTGTGTATTGCAATTTTTGTGAGCTCTTTAGCTGCTTTAATCTAGTTAGCGAATAAGGCTACATCATCAGCAAACCCCTTGGCGGATACGTTGGGAACATTAGGGTGAATTGGAAACCCATATTCTTGAGAAACTTTATGTTCAATTAACACGGACATGGTCATAGAAACATTAAAAAGACAGTGGCGACCCCTGGAAGTCACTACGTTGTACAACAATAGGCTTTGACAGACCAATTTGCGTTTGTATCTGGGGTGTGTTCTCCTACATTAGTAAAATGGTCAAATCACGAAGAGTTGAAGGGATGGCTGTATGCTGAAGTTTTTGTTGAATGTGGTTATATGATGATTCTTTAAAAGCGTTTCGCACATCAAGGAAAACTATACAACAGTCAAGTTTATGTTGCTTGGCTTTAGCCAGGCACCCATTAACAATAGAAGTATTTATATACGTACCTGGATGCCTGGTAAAACCCACCTGATTTTCATTCAACAAAATGTATTCGTCAAGCCTTCGGTCCAAAACTCGTTCAATTATCCTTCGCAAAACGGAGCATATTGAAATAGGGCGCCAACTTCCAATCTCTTCTTTTTTGTCTTTGTTCTTAAGAATAAGAATAGTCTGAGCTTTTCTGAAACTAGAGGGCACCAAATTCCACGTCTGCATAACAGAAGCAATTAATGATATGACAACATAGCAATCTTTGCCAATTTTCTTAATTAAACGAATGGAAACGAATAGGAATGACTCGCAGAGTCATTATTAATCCCTCTAACAGAAGCTTTAATCTCCTCTGGTGTTATAATTGATGAGTTACCATTGTCCAGTGCCTTTTGTTTTACTGACTCAATTTGTGGACCATAATCTTCAAGGATACAATCATTTAGAAATCCCCATCTATCTTGATAAGAGGCGTGAACAGTGTCTAAAGGAATGGTACAACTTTCGGATCCAAAAGATGAACTGATTAAAATTCTTACTGCTTTTTTTCTTGAATAGTAAAACAAATGTTGAAGGACTTCAAAATTATACTGCGCCTTCCGTCGTTGTCTGTCTAGCTGGGATGAACTGTGTGGATTGTTTAAGGAAGTATAATTTTTATCTTTCTAAACAAATGTACTATTTTGCTTACGTGCTTCTACAAATTTAGTATTAAGATGCTTAGGTCCAGGCAACAAATCCATTGCAGAAATGAGAGAAGCCGAAACGTCATCCACTTCAGTTGAAAATTCGGCAGCCTCTGGCTTCTTACTCAACATTTTTTCAAATATAATTTTTGGTATTAATCTAGAAAGCCCAGAGAAATAAAATTTATACACAATCTCTGTAGGACTTGCAGCGTACTTATCACCGAGCTCTGCAGGATTATCGGTAAGGCCACCCATCAATTTCAGAATGAGCTTTGGCTGTTGCTTAACCCGAAGGGGGCTACCCAACTCGTTAATCGCCAGACCAACCTGTATCGAAAATAGTTAATTTTATTTCGAATTTAAAAAATTAAATCATGATTTTGATTTTGTTTTTATGCATGATAAAATAAAAATTATATTTCTTTTATTTTTTTAATACCATATTTGTAGTTATTGGTTTTTGGCGATCCTTTTAAACAGTATAGTCACGCAAAAATATTTAGCCTTTGACATTGCTCCAGACAGAATTAACAACGAAAGGTCGCGATATGGGCGCCGATTTTGAACTTAAGATCACATAAGTTAGATAGACTTATAATAGCAATTATAATAGTACCACTAATAATTTTTGTCTCAGCTCAACTGTATTGAGGTCATATTTTATTTGCCGAAACACCATTTCCATCTAGAAGGAAATGTAACTATCTCAATTTTCTAATAAATACCACGAAAGTAATGAATGTGCGAGTGTTGTCTATTCATTTCATGCACAATATATCGTCAGCAAAGAAACTTGTTTCCATAGGTCCAGTCCACACCAAAATTTATTGTTAGTCAAGTCCATACTTTTAAAAGCATTGTTGCACAATTCTATGCAACCCTGTGAGGTACAAACAAGCCTATAGTACAATTTTGGATTTGCATAGACTTGTGGGGGAAAAAACTTACTTCTTCACTGACGATATACTAGCAAGGGGTAGCCGTGCATAGCGCGTATAATTGTATTAGTTCGTTGCCAAGTTGCTTTCACACGCAGTTCAAAGGTTCAATTTCTCACGATTAACCGAGGCCCACAGCTGAGCGCTCTCCGTGAGTGGAGTGCGAGTGCCAGAAATTTAGATTGCACTCAAGGGAGCGGAGCGGAGTGCACCTTGACTTTGACTGCACTCACAGTGCAACGATTTCTGAACTTCGTGTCACACCAAGGATGTGTATTTAATGTTTGTTTAAAATTTCGAAAAATCACAAAAACTGATTTGATCATGGCAAGCAACAAATAAACGCTGCAGTTAAACTGCAAGACTTATTAAAGAACACTAAAGGAATCAAATCACAAGGCAAAAATAGAAGTGCGTTCATTAAAAGCTTATATTAAATTCAAGTGATAGACTTACCCTACATCTTTCCATAGTACGCGGGTCACAATCCTGCCATACTAAATTAATAATTACTTTCAACCGAATGGGAAATCTACTATCATTCGTGAATTTTATCATGTGCCTAACCAATTCAAATATGGTTAGGAGATATCCATAATCCAGCGCCAGTTTAAAACCAGGAGATTATTTAAGACCCCATACGATTGTAATTTTATTTGGAGTGAAAGCCGACCGTTTATTTGAGACCCTGAACTGGTATTAAAGTATTTACGGTAACCAGTTGTATAATCTCTTAATTAAAATTTGCAGTACACTGTTAGATAGGATAGTGGTAATCATCATCATCATCATCATCATACTGTTAAAACTTGCAGTACAGGCCAGCATACCCCTCCACAGGAATTAACAATTAACACTACGCCTTGTATCCGCTTCTCATCTCAGTTTTTCACCTTTTACACCTTCTAAAGTATCAATCGATGCGTATTCATGTGCGGATTTCATTCTTTTAACAATATCATTGGCAATGTTGTGTTTTGCACCTTTTATAACCGATTTACACCTTTTGCTCTTACCCAATCAGGGCCTTGCAATTCAAATTTTTAAATATTCGGGAATCCTGATTGGTACAGAGCTTGATAAAAAAAATTTTATTTCATATTCAAATTAATTCAAACTTAAAAGAGTTTAAAAAATGGTAGAAATATTTTTACACGAAATAAAAAGTTGAGGTAAATGCAAAAATAATTCATTAGAATTATTTAATTATTTAAAAATAATAATTTAAAAAAAAATTATTATCTCTGCCCAGAAATATTTAATTTCTAGGTTTTATTTAGCAATGCATTTGACCTGTATAGTAACTATGCCCACAGCACGCCTAACGTGGCTGTTACAGCCACTACTATAAATAATTACTTTAAAAAAGTAAATAGTTGTGCTTAGGCCCGTCCTACGGGCAGTATGTGCATTCACCTAAAAATATATAATGAGAACATAAAAAATTAACTAGAGAGAAAATAAATATTTAGAACTGGCGTTACAATCACGCTTCCCATTTAGACACAGTAAGAATAAAATGCATTATGCACAAAGTAATTATGATTTTTGAAATATAAAGGATAGCAGTAATTTAAATGATTAATTAAAGCTACACAATACATCAACACGACTTTACCAGCCACAAGTGGACCCGCGAGTGAATTAAAAAAATATTCCCGATGAAGAATAAAGGTTGATCATCTCCTTTTAGGGCTAAAATGTATTAGGATCATCTCCATTCCGCTCTAATTTGAATTTTGATCATCTCCATTTTTCATGAAATACGCCTAATGAGATATGTTAAAGATTAGTTAAGGGTTCCGTTATTCGAATCTAAGTACATTAGAAGTCATCTATAAATGATGTCATCAAAATATCCCCATTTTAAGTCCATAGGACCCTTCTGTCATCAGATTACCCGTTGCGTAAATAGCTACCTTTAATATGCGATACCATCAATATCTAAGTAGGCTACTTCGCCATAGCCATGACGTCATTTATGGGCGACCGCTTAATTTGTTTAAACTTTCAATATTGATTTATTAAAGAATTAATTTTATAAATTTTTAAATTAGAGTATCATTCATGAGACCCGGAATTAGTTCATCAATTTACCACTACTGCAGCCTACTTGGATATTGATGGTATCACATGCTTAAGATAGCCATTTACGCAACGGGTAATCTGATGACAGGAGGGTCATAGTGACTTAAAATTGGAAAATTTTAATGACGTCATTTATGGGTGACCCCTTATGTACTTTGTTTTGAATTAATAGACCCTTAACTAATCATTTTTATATATCTTTAGCCGTATTTCATGAAAAATTTAGATGATCAATACCAATGTTTAATTAGAAAGGATATGATCATAATTTATTTTAGCCCCAAAAGGTGATGATCGAACTTCATTCTTCATCACTGATATGACTATGCAAATGTTATTCTAACGTGATGACGCTAGCAACCCACCAGGTGTCGTCTCAGGCTATCTATACATATATTAATTAGGTACGTACAGTATTACAAAGTATAGGCTTTATTGTAAAATCCCTTTATAAACTCAAATTAGGTTGTACTCCTCAGGAGGTTTTTACAATTATGCCTTGATTGGGGTACTATAAGATATAGGTCTTACAAGGGAACCTACCTTACTTGAAACTACGGAATGAAGCGAAACTACCCGATACGTATTATACACATATCAGTGACCTCTGCTTGCATAGTCATTCGACTGCAAAATTCGTTGTTCGGGCGCAATCGCGCGCGCAATTTCAAAAATATCGATTTTTTCGAATTTCACCGCGCTCTAGCTCCCACAGTTTTTGTCAAATTTTCATAAAATTTGAAATACATCTTCTTTATACGCTTACCTAAAAAGTTATTTCAGGATTTTTCCTGAAAAATCAATTAAAAGAAATTAGTTCGAGCTATGGGCCTCAGAAATAAGCATTTTTTAAACTTTTTCGAAAAAAATTAAAATTGTCGAATTTTCAAAAATCCTGAAATTACTTTTTAGGTAAGCGTATAAAGATGATGTTTTTTTAATTTTATAAAAATTTGACAAAAACTGGGAGCTAGAGCGCGGTGAAATTCGAAAAAATCAATATTTTTGAAATTGCACGCGCGATTGCGCCCAAACAACGAATTTTGCAGTCAAATGACTATACAAACAGAGGTCACTGGTATAAATAGTATACGTTCCGTGTAGTTTCGCCTCATTCCGTAGTTTCAAGTAAGGTAGGTTCCCATGTTAGTAATGTCCATAGCATGAACCTTATGACGACTAAATAAATGTGGCGTTTTGGCATTTGGCTTCTTTTTTCACGTTTTCCACCTTTTGTTTTTCGCCAATCACGGCATGATATTTAAATTTTTTAAATGTAAACCATCTTGGTTGGCTAATACCTATATGAATAATTTATTGTGGCTGAAAATTATTAATTAATTTTTTTAGATTCTGAGCTTAAGGATCTATTGAAATTGCTATGTCTGTCTGTCTGTCTTTCCAACTGTTTTTTTTGCTCTACAGGTCACAGTTTTTAATAAATGTTTTTTCACACAACTTTTAAACGGCCACAAATGCGAGGGAAAAGTGCTTTTTTGTTTCAGGAGTTGATCAGGCTAACCAGTTTTGTATAATTAACAGTTAATTGGACCCGTGTTAAAACTCATTTAAAGATGACAAACAAAAACCAGTAAAACTACAATAAGCGTACATATGTATTAACATACATGGCTGGTCAAACTTCGTTTCTTTTAATTCGCACGCCACTAATATATAAAAAGAAAATCTTGCGTTATCAATAGTAGCATTAAAAACAAGTATGAGTAAAATACTAAGGGAAGTTAGCAGGATGTCTCGTAAATGACGTCACAAAATATATATTGACACATTATGTCCGTCTTTTAATAAATCTCTCTGTTTGGCATACTTTGCACGTCACAGTTTTTAACTTATTTCCTTCGAATAACTTTTACACGACCACAAATGCAAAAAAATTGCAATATAGTTTTTTGAATTGACAGAACTAACCTGTTTTTATAAACAAGTGTTGAATGTGAACACGTCAACATGCATTAAAAGGGTACAACCAAATACACAACCATAAATGAAAAGGTAAAGCGCTATATGTTTTTAGCGTTGATCGAGCCAACAGTTATTTAAAAATAATTGTTTAATTATCCTGTCAAAATGCATTCGAAGAGTACAACTTTTAAACATTTCAAAATGCAAGAGAAAAGTGCCAACTAAAGTATTAACTGTTTTAAAAAAACTTAATTAGGTTTCCACCAACCATAAAACAAAGTTTCAGGTCAACAGCAATAAACAATTTCTCCCGCTACTTTCTCTATCTTACGTAATACTCTATACACGACTCATTCCCATATCATGACGCTAGCAACCCATAGGGTTGCCTAACTGCTAGTCTATTATTTAATTCTTGCATAATGGAGCAACATACCCATTGTTCAATTCCCACTACCAATGTTGTACATCAAACTCCTCCTACAGTTTTTCGAATGTACTCCTTATTGGGGTGTCATTAGATAGGCCTTGGTTCAGGGGATTAGGTTGTGGCTTCGGAATGTTTAACGTTTTGACATTTTTTTGAATTATTCACGATTTAACATTTTGTATTCTGCAACAATCACGGCACTGGAATTTAAATATTTAAACAGTCCAGGGTCCTGATTGGCACAGAGCTCAATAAAATAATATTTATTTTTATTTTCAAAATTTATTGGAGCATAAAATATTTAAAAAGTTATGCAATAATTTTAAAATAAAAATAAAATAAAATCAGATAAAATAATAATTATTTTGTTTATTTTTTTATTATGTTATTTTTAATTTTTGTTAAGTGAAATGTTTTAATACTTTCTCCAGACTTTATTTATTGCGATTTGGAACTGAATAGAGGTACACAAGCCGCATTGACTTATGTTTAGTAGTAAGCGGTTTGTAAGTCCAAAGTTATAGTAGAAAACATTGTTAGTGGGAATTGAACGATGGGTATGTTGCTCCATAAGTTATAGTTTTTAGTAGTAGACCCCTTGTGCAAGCGTTTACACTAAAATTACCTTTTTATTAAGTCTGCTGTAAAATTTTTAACTAGGTGAGTATTTAGCCAAAACATAAATATGAAAATTTCTTATGCCATAACATAAACCGGTCAAGTTTTTGTTCCAAGCTTAAACCAATATACTTTATTTGGCCGCAGCCAATACGACGTTCGATACACCCCATGGCACTAATAATCTGCTAAATCTGTAAATATCCTACTACACAGGTGGGGTGGAGTAGTAGGGGGTAGTGTTAAGGGAACTAGCATAAATCACGAGGTACAAAAATCCAAAATTTTGAACCCCTAGTTCCCCCCCCCCCCCCCTCTTATATTTTTTGGCATGCACACCCATGTAAAAGGATAAAAAACTTAAACCTCTACCCGTCCTCTACGTACCACGTAATTTATGCATGATCCCTGATACACCAGTAGGTCAAGCCGCGGATCCAGAAAGAGAAAGCGGACGTTTTAGTTTCCTTTTCTCAGAACAGGTTCTATTAAAGCTGCAAAGGGTGCACTTTACCATTTTTTACGATGTCACACATCATTTTTAGCTCTCTTTAATACTCTTTTCTTCCAAAAGGAACAGTCTAGATCCGCCACTGGGTTTCCTACCCACTAACAATGACCTTCCAATTATACAAAACAGCCGCATATTAAGATTTTTGCATGTTATGGAAAAATATGTCATTTTGGTCCTAGGGAGATGTCCTACAACCGATATAAGTAGGTACATTCCTTAAAGCTAAACAAAATAACCACTTAAGTACCTTACATTTTAGAATATTAGCCCCGTGTACTATTCAAATTTGGACCCCTCAGACCCGCGTAGTATTACAGACCCGTGTAAAATTACAGACCCGCGTACTGCCATTTAATACTGTTAAATATTCCCGCGTACTATGATACCTAGACCCGTCAGTCCCGCGTACTATTACCAATCCACGCATTATTATAGAATTTATATATGGTAAATAATAATCCTCGAAATGTATAAATAGATCATTTTTTACATTAAAAAAACATGCCAATTGGCATTTTACATACTTTAAAAACAAGTAAATAACGCAATAAGTGCCTCTCAAAAACATGTAACTGGGCAAGATCTAACTGTAACTACGAATTGAGCTTATCCATGCTTTACATTCAATGCAATGCTAAAATATATTAGTAAAACAAGGGCTAAAGCCCTTGTTTTATGGCAGCCTTAACAGCAAAATTAAGCATTTTGAATTTGCCGCCAAATTGTAGCTTCAATTTACATGTTTTAAATGAAAAGAAGCAATTAAGCCGCACAATGTGTTTTTGGTTATTTTATCTGTCTTATTTATAATCAACTTGTGTAATACAATCAAAAGTTCAAAATTCCAAATTTTGAATTTCCCGCTAAAACATTAAATATTGCGTTAACTAAAGATTTCGACCGGTTACTCAATAAAGGAACCCTAAAGTGATATATTTTTGGAACGGTAACAATTAGGCAAAGATAATGAACATGGTGTGGAAGCACGATCGTTATTAGTTTTAAAATGGTTTTTAAATAACATAATTTCAAATTAAAAAAAGTTAACGGATTGTGTCGAGTGATATATCATTTGACCACATTATATATTTCAATAAATAATATTACTTAAGACTTCAAAATTTAGCCAACACTGCAGTAAATTCTTATCCCGGCCTACGACCAAAGTCTTTCACTATATAGCGTTACCGGTCTGGGTAAGGATGAGGCCGCACAATGGTTAATCGTGCCACTCCGCCCTATACCTAAACCTAATCGTGCCACTCCGGCCTATACTAAGCCGTGCCACACCGACCGTGTTGCCGCTATGTACATCCCTATGCTTAACTATGTCACTCCGACCTATCCTAACTATGCCACTCCGGCCTATATTAACTATGCCACTCCGGCCCATGCCTTACTGTGCCACTCCGGGCTATCTCTTACTCTGCCTGCCACTCCGGCCTATCTCTTGCGGTGTTACTCATACCGAGTCTATATACGGCTCGTAGAGACGGTCTTACTTGCAGGCTGGTGTTGCCCGGAGTGGTACAGCACAAAATCACACAGTAAAAATTGTGAAGTGAGATATACCCCTTAGGTTGAAAATCTCTAAAACTCATACATACATACATGGTACAGTAATGCATACCCAGGAGTAACATAGTTAAGGTATGTCGGAGTGGCATGGTTAAGATATGTCGGAGTAGCATGGTTAAGATATGTCGGAGTGGCATGGTTAAGATAGGTCGGAGTGGCATGGTTGAACATAGTGATATGCATAGCAGAAACACTGTCGGAGTGGCACGGCTTAGTATACACCAAAGTGGCACGATGCGATATAGGTCGGAGTGGCACGTTAAACCATTGTGCGACTCCATCCTTACCCAAACCGCTCCGGACGAAAATAACTTTAAGCACACCTATTAGAAGAACTAAATCATGACAAAGTCGGGATAAATGCTTATCGCGGGCAAGCATCTGCTCAAAACTTACCCCGCCTAACCCTAAGGCAATACTTAACTTATCCTGACCCAGCCTGAGGTTATACTTTTATTAATACAACTTTACCCACTAATTAGTTAATCAACCCTCAGGTTTTTTTGACCACAAACAATACAAAATTTTGTTTACTGCAACAACTAAAAGTGAATAATGTGTACTACAATATTTAATCGCAACCCATCGGGTTGCTTTTTTTTACTCTGCATCAATCACGGCATTGGAATTTAAATTTTTGAAAATTCAGTGGCCCTGATTGGCTTACATGTGGATGAACAATTTATTTTTATACGATTTGAATTTATTTTAAATTTAAATGCAAATATTTTTCATTAAAATTGACAGAGCCCAATTGACACATATCCGGATGAAAAGCTTATAAAATTATTTAGTATTAAATTTATGAAATAGCTCACATAATAAGTATTTACTAGCAGGTTAGCAACCCGATGGGTTGCAATTAACAAATATTAATTTATTATGTTTTTCAAGTTTAGCTGTTACATTAAATAAAATGTTGCATTGATTGTGGTTAAATAGACTTCGCGGTGAGTTTTGACCAGATAACTGCTCAGATTAAGGGATTAGTTTTCCCATAGGCGTGCAAAGTGTAACTTTTGACCACTGCCTTGCCCGGGTTACACTATAGAATCAGAATTACTCGTAATTGTAGTATGTAATCTTCACTTTTAGTTGTTACACTAAACACAATTTTGCATTGATTGTGATCTAATCAACTTGAGCTTCGTCAGAATGCTTGCCTGGGTTAAATTTTGACAACAGACTTGCCTGTGTCAAGATTTTACTATAGTGTTAGGCGGGTTAAAATTTTACCACAGTAATGGGTAGGTTAAAATTTTAGCACAGTATAAGCTGAATTAAAATTTTACCAGTATTAGAGCTAAATTAATTATTTAGTTAAAATTTTACTACGGTATTGTCTGGATTAAAATTTTACCACAGTATTGTCTGGATTAAAATTTTACCACAGTATTGTCTGGGTTAAAATTTCACGACAGTATTCCCTGGGTTAAACTTTTACGCCAGTATTGTCGGGGTCAAAATTTTACCACTTTATTGACTGGGCTAAAATTTTACCACAGTATTGTGTGGGTTTAAATTTTACTACAGTATTGGGTGGGTTAAAATTTTACTACAGTATTGGGTGGGTTAAAATTAACTGTTTACTACTTGCTCTTTCAGCTCACCGCTCTCGTCTGCTCTCTCAAATAGTTCAGGGGTCGGCCGTTGCACTGTGACGCTGAATTCGCTCTAAAGAAGGATTGAGACCCCTCAGCTATTGCGATGTGGTTCCACGGTGATCCGCGGCTCTGCCGGAATAGAATGTCGTTGCAGAGATGCAGTTTAATCTATCCTCTTAACCCAGTCCGCAGTGCCACACGCGACTAGCAATTAAAATAGTAACTAAGAAAATGATGAGAACCCCAATGTGATTTAGTTTCATGACTATATCGCGGAAGCTTCAAATCAAATAGTAATTGAAAAGAGTGGGACGATGGATGTAAAGTCTTCAAGTCCCTATACTCTCTCATACATACATACATACATACATACATACATGCATACATACATACATACAAGTAGTCGACAATATAAAAAATAAATTACTTTTTTTCCAAGACTTTTACTTTCTAATTTTTCTAGGTTTTTTAAATGGAACCCTAGAATAGCTACTTAACTCAATTTAGCCATGACATTCCTTTGCTAAGGGTATGACATGGTTAAAGTATAGTAAATATATTTATAGAAGTTTACTAAAGTAATTCCAGTTATTTAAAACCTATAAATTAGTTCCCACCCACTATAAGTTTCCGGTCAACATCAATAAAACCCCCCTCCCTTTACTTTCTCCATCTCACGTAATATTTTATACAAGAGTCAGTCTAAAATCATGACGCTAGCAACTCGTCGGGTTGCTTTACTGCTAGTCTCCTAATTAAAATGTGCAGTACACTGTTAGATTGTATAGTGGTAAGTTAACCGGGGACCTTGTATCCGAAACTCCTTGTTCAGTTTTCATTTAATTACACTTTTTATGGTACCATTCGACGCAACTTGACGTTTTGTCGTCATTCTTTGGACAATATTTTAGAAAATATTGCGTTTTGCGCATTTCATGGCTGATTTACACTTGACTAAATAATGTTACTTTTGGACTACTTTTTTCACGTTTTACACTTTTTGTTTTTAGCTAATCACGGGATAATATCTAAATTTATTAAGTTTCAACCATGAAGATTGGCTATTAGCTATATGAATAATTTATTTTCCAAAATTTAAAGATAATTTAAAATTAAAAATTTAAATTCAATCATCACTTTTAATAACAATGTATAAATGAAGAGTTCGGCTGCAAATCATCATATATTATTTTTAGATGCTGAGCTTAAACATTGATTAAATTAGCTATATCCGTCTGTCTGTCTGTCCATTTGTTTTTTATGCTCTACAGGTCAGTTTTGAATGGATGTTTTTAAAACAACTTTTAAATAGCCACAAATGCCATTCTAAAATTCCATATTGTTTTAAGAGTTAATCGGGCTAACCAGTTTTGTACAACTAACGATTAATTAGACGTACATCAATACGATTCTAATTCGTAAAAACAAAAACCGGTAAAACTACTATGTATTTACACACATGTCCGTCCGTTGATCCGTCTCTGTTGGTCATGCTCCACAGGTCACAGTTTTGAACAGATTTTCTTCAAACAACTTGTGAAGGATAATCAGGGCTTTTGCTATTGGGACCAGTTATTAATAGCAGTAGAGGGAATGAGATAAAGGAGTTGACAGCGACGGTCGAACGACGACGTCGACTGAGCTTGAAAATTTTCCGCAGTCTATAGCAGTAGGGGATATGTAGGTATAGGCGGAGGAGCGGGCTAGTAAAAAGCGTAGGAAGGAAAGGAGGGCAGAACGAAGGACGACGGTTAATAAGCTGGTTGATGACGTGGATGTCGCATGAGAATGCCGGCTTAGCTCGTCCGGACGAGGAGCACAGCCCACCACTTCCATTTTAGCTACCGTACGGAAGGTCGTCAAATATTATTGAGCTAGAAAATAGAGTAGCCCACCTCCATCTTCTTCTTAGATTAAACTATACAAAATATCTTCCATTTATTATATTATAAATATCATTTAGTATCTATCATTAATATTGTGATTAGGTTACAGTTAAGAGTTCATTAAGTGAGCGTTCATCTGTTGTGTATAAATTGAGGTTTGGAACATTGTGAATTAAAGGACAGAGACCATTTGTAATTATCCCTCAATACTAGTATTGGACACATTAATTTCGTAAGACTATAAAGCATACAGAAGCCGGCACGTTAAGTAGTGTGTTGCATTCGTTACGGGTACCGAAATCATCACGGTCATAAGTTGGTTCCGGGTGTTAGTGTTAAAGAGTCATACCGGCACCGGCACACCGGACATACTACTGGTGCATCTTATCCTCCAACACGGAGCCGGACTCCAACCGCCGGGTGCTGAGGAGCCAGTCCGGCGTTGCTTGGCTGAGAGCTACCAAGTTACAGAAGAGGCACGGAAGGGAAGCGTTGGAGCGTGAAGCGAAGTCTCGGGCTCAAGCCGGACGAGGAACTTCGTCTCGTAGACGGTCTAGGACCGCCGGTCGGACAATTCGCGGTAGAGGCAGAAGCGAAGTCAGGACCGCAGACCCGGGATACCGCCGGTTCACTATTCCAACCACCAGATCTCTTGCGTAAAGGATGTAAAAGAGGAGAGAAAGGACAATTCTATACAACAAACTTAAACGAAAACAAATGCAAATGCAACGTGCCGTATTGTGTTTTGGGTTGATAGAATTAACACACTTTTAAAAACATCTGTTAAATGAGAACATGTCAACATGCACTGAAAGAGTAACACTTAATAAAGGACTACAAATGCAAAGGCAAAGTGCCACATTTTTACTAACTATAAATTAATTTTAGAACGTTAATGACAAAAATTACCCCAAAAAAAGCTTAAAGTTGAAATAAAAGCTTACGTTTAACAAGTATCTTGTCAAAAATTACCTAAAACCAGCGTGTGGTGATAACCTAACCAAGTAGAACCAATAAATAAAACTTGAACTTGGCAAGCCTAAAGTCAATTAATAAAATCTAAAGAGCGTGGTGGCTCACATGTTTAATAATCGTAAACGTACAACATGGTATCATAAATTTTATTGGTTGTAATTTCAAAGTGTAGTTAACAAACAATATCACTTGCAAAGTACAGATTGGCAGACAATGTTAAATTAGCGGTGAAGTAAATTTCAGTTTACCTTTTTAAGAATATTATTTTGGATACCCAGCTGTTAATCTTACATTATGCTAGACATCCATATGGTTGCCTAACTGCTAGTCTATATACTTAGAAAGTGCATTACAGGCCAGCACAGGCCATTTATTCAACATTACGAATCTTGTTTATCAAACTACTCCTACAGTTTTCAACTTTTTTCAGGTTTCATGGTCCCAATAAATGCGCCTTGACTCAGAGACGTTTAACTTGAGCTTGATTTTTTAAATGTTTGATTTGCACATTTTATTGCCGATTTACACTTTTTTAATCTTACGCAATCACAGCTTTGGGATTCAAAATTTAAAAAATGCAACAATCCTGATAGGTTTACTGGGAGATAAAAACTTGGATTTTTGACACTTCGAATTTGATTTAAATTTAAAATTCTAATTAAATCATAACTTTAAAAAAAGGAAATTAAAAACAAATATTTAAACTGTAAAATGTTATTAAGTATTTTTTATAACAAGTTATGTAAGAAATTGGTTTCATGCTGAAGTGTAACTATGTCTACACTGCAGCCAATATGCCTGGTACCAGACGCCAACTTACTCCTTACTTAATTACAAAAAATAAAAACTGCTAACAATTTTGCAACCTGATGGGTTGCAATATTTCAAATATTGTCGTTATCCTGTCACTCGTGTCTCAATAAACATTTGTCATTTCCATACAATGTCTACTCATTTATCTCTTTTTTGGTACATACATAACAGCCAATAACTTCACTGCTAATTATTCCAAAACCCTAACTGCCAAATATTTTTTAACCAATTTAACTGCCAATTCTTCTTCAGCCGTTAAGTTCCACTATAAAGAATTTTTTTGACAGAACGACAAGTGGGCAAACCGATGTCCAATCTTTAGCAGTAGTCGACTATATAAAACATTACCCCGGGTAGTCCTGTGCTTAAAACGAATCCTGGACAAGCATGTGCTCAATAGGCACCCCGGGCAAGCCTGTGCTCATTAGGCACCCTGGGCAAGCCTGTGCTCAATAGGCATCCCGGGCAAACCTGTGCTCAATAAGCATCCCGGGCAAGCCTGTGCTTAAAACGCACTACAGAAACGCTTGTGCTCTAAATGCACAGCGGGCAAGCCTGTGCTCAAAACCCAATATTGTTATTTAATCTCAATTCTTCCCTCTTCCTCTACCTGCTATCAACCCATAGGAACTACAGTTTTACAAAATATGGGTTTTACTGTTGAGTTTGGCATAATTAGAATTGGAAGTCAAACTCGGTAATTTGGCGGTTAAGAAGGTTACAAAATATTAGGCAGTTATACAAATAAAGTAATAAAAAAATATTATATATAAATAAAATAAGCTTTTTAATTTAATCAAACGTGGACACTTGGAATACGTTTAAATTTTTTGAATTTGAACCCCTAACTTGTATTGACGGGGGTAGTGTGTTCTTGAAAAAATTCAACATAATTGCAGTTGTTCACTGGGTACTATTATTAAAAGTAATTGTTTCCGCATTGTTCTGATCCAAATAGAGGTTGGTAGGGGTGTCGTGAGCTAAAAAAAGGAAAATTACACAAGTTTGTATTTTTGTATGTTTTAACTTCTTAAATCACTTGTTGTTTTATTCTAGTCGTATTAAATAAATACATTGTCTTACTTACAATCTTTGCAATAAGGTTTAAAGCCAATACGCATTCGTGCCTCAACTGACTGGGACGGCTAAGTGCGAATTATTTACTTGATGCTTAATAATTTAACGTGTTTGTTGCAACACCCACTTCAATGATTTTAATTGTCTTTGTTGATGTAATTTTTTATTGTGTCTGGAAGAAATGATGTCAAGTCGAGCGTTAAGCAAACCAGACGGAACGTTGCTTCCTCGAATAAATTTTATAAATCTTGACAGTCCAGTATTTTCTTAAACTTTAAATACATGTGTATGAGTGACGTAGCTTACTAGATCGACAATATTTGAAGCATATATTATCTGATTATTATTTAATATTTCAAAATTTGGGTTCCAGGTTATGCCTGATGCTTTTCGTAAAATTTCAATTAATCTTGTGATTAAACTTGTTTTTGTAGCTACTAAACTAACAACGTTGGCTATCATATCGTCAAATATAGTTGTGACTTGTTTGTTTAACATCATCGCCACGACCGTTGTTAAATTCCATTAGACTGTTATATAAATCAAGTTCAATCATTTTCATCCACCTGCAAGACACTTTTTAATAAATCTAGTATTATTTCACTGTTGCAAAATCTTATGAAACACTTTGGCGAGAATGCAATTTAAGTGAGAGACAAATTTAATTAAACGTTTTTTAATTGCAACCACTCAATAAGTATTTTTGTAAAGTCTCATAAATTTTGTTGTCAGAATATGCTACAATTGTTGTTTGGTAGGTCTATTTAGTATATTAAAATTTATTGTGATTTCACAAATAGCTTTAATTTGTTCCTCGTTTGTTGTTTTTATTGTACGTTAAATTGTTATTTCTTTAAATTAACAAGATTTTGCAAATAATGAACTTCTTGTTTATATTGCGTTGTCATTGTTTTTATAGCACATAAAAGCCCCGGCTTGGCAGTTCAGTGTTCTAAGCACTGGATGGCAGAGTCGGGGGAGTCGGCCCCAAACTTGGATTGCATTAGAGTTAATCTGGGTCTGGTTAAAGTAAGGAGGATTTAGTTTCGGGTAGGGAGATGGTATAATGGACTGGTGTTGATCCGTAGCCTTGTGCAAGGGACGAAGATATATATGCCTTAATACGGATATTCTGTAGCCATGCGACGTACACTTTGTATATACCTATACCCACACAGTTGGTTTACTACTTGCTCTTACAGCTCACCGCTGTCATCTGCTCTCTCTAATAGTTCAGGGGTTGACTAGTGCACTGCGACGTTAAATTCGCTCTAGAAGAGGATTGAGACCCCTCAGCCATTGCGATGTGGTTCCGCAGTGATCTGCGGCTCTGCCAGAATACTCAAAATGCAGAGATGCAGCTTAATATATCCTCTCAACTTCGGTCTACAGCGCCACTCGTAACTAGCAATAATAATAGTAGCTAAAAAATGATGAGAACCCCAATGTGATTTAGTTTCATAACTCTATTGCGGGAGCTTCATATCAAATAGTAAATTGAAAAAAGTGGGACGACGGATGTAATGTCTACAATACAATACAATTTTTGCCGAGTGCACATACGTATTGTACGACGTTGTAAGTTTTAAATGACTCACCTTGTTCCTAAATCCGTAGACAGACAGTGGGATATGGAATAGTGTGTGTAAAGTGCTATAGTGTCAAATAGTATAGCATAAGACATTAGTTTTAGCCCAGCTATATGAAATTTTGTATGTAAGTACATAGGTACTTTGTATTGTCATGTACTAACAGGGGTTTCCACAAATGATTTAATTAGTTTAGTATGTGAGTCTAGTTGTACATTTTTGTCTTAACCTATTTAATGAATTTGTCTGACGTCTTTATGGACTACCCCGAAATTGTCAAACTGTCATTTAGAGTTTTAATTGGATGTAGAATTTTCTATGTGATATAGTCAAAAAATCCATATGCCTGTCATAACACTGTGTTTAATGAAGTATGGAATTTGTTCGAATTGTCCAGTGCGGTCCAGAGGCTTCGACTCCAGTCTTGGTAATTCGACCATAGTCCTGAAAACGTCAAATATCTTCGCGGGGATTAGATGGCTGTTTCAAAGCTTCGATTTTTGTCCATTCCCGGTCTTTCCTGTCATATAAAAAGGCCGAGCCAAGGACTGCAGTCTCAGTCTCTGGACAGCCAGTTGAGAGAGCGGTACAACTCAGAACCAGAATTTATCTTTCACATACATGGTACTAGTAGTGAGAAGTCAGTAGCAGTCATTACTATTCTCATAGTACGTATAGTGTATAGTATTGTGAAGTGATTGTCATACATTTTTGTATTTGAGTGTTTAATTTAAATAGTGCGGACAATGTGGCGCTAGTCGCGGAAATTGTGTCTCCATTTACTATATAGTGTCACTCCATGAATTTAACAGATACGTTTATTTAACATTTTGTCTTCAGTGTGCAATATACTAGAAGCTGAGAACCCGGCTTGGCAGTCCAGTGTTCTAAGCACTGGATTGTGGAGTCGGGGGAGTCGGCCCCAAACTTGGATTGCATTCGAGTTGAGTTGGGTCTGGTTGAAGTGAGGAAGATTCAGTTTGGGGTAGGGAGATGGTATAGTGGACTGGTGGTATGTATGTTCATCCGTGGCCTTGTGCAAGAGACGGAGATATATATGCCTTAATACGGATATTCTGTAGCCATTCCACGTACACTTTGTATATACCTGTACCCACACCAGCTGTTTACTACTTGCTCTTCCAGCTCACCGCTCTTGTCTGCTCTCTCTAATAGTTCAGGGGTCGGCCGGTGTGCTGCTACGCTGAATTCGCTCTAGACGAGGATTGAGAACCCTCGGCTATTGCAATGTGGCTGGCAGTAAGCCGCGGCTCAGCCGGAATATTAACAACATGCAGAGATGCAGACTAATCTATCCTCGCAAACTAAATTAAGAACTATGATAAGAAGCCCAATGTGATTTAGTTCCATACTCTATCGCGGGAAATTCAAATCAAATAGTAAAAATGTAAACATGAGTGAGACCATGAATGATACGTTCGAATGTCTCTATACTCCCTTACATACATACATACATACATACAAACATACTAGAAGCTGAGTGCCTGACTACGGCAGGACTTTGAGTCATTTATATTTTGGATTATTGTGCTCATAGTTTACAGTGATTCCACATTCTGTCTTATTGTATGGGCTTTACCTTGGACTAATATTTTTGTGAAATGAATTAAGCAGTAGAATAAACACAGTATTAAGTAATATACACTGTAGTGACTGTGACTTGTGTGAATTGTATTTATTTTACATTTTACCATCCGGGATCCGGTTTTTTTTGTGTCATCATCCATATTTGAGCTATCGAAGTGTTGCCGCCGCAACAACAATACATTACAATACAATGCAATATAGCACATAAACATTACAATCACTTAACAGAAATATGTAGAAATACTATGTATATATACTATGTCAATACTTTCTGTTACTTTTTGGGTAAAATAAAAAGAACAAGTAACCATAATTACGTTTTGCAGTTGCTTTTTCATACGCATTAGCCAGCTGGTTTATTTTTCCAGCGCAAAACTGTTTGCTGATGTAAAAAATTGTGCTAATATTGCGGATTTGTTTGAAAAAAAATAATGTATACTTATAAATAACTCACGCAACCTGTTTTCAAAACATTAAAAAGCATTATTATGATTGTGATAATTTTTTATGATGGCTTAATTTAAGAAAAACTGTTTAAATAAATTTTTACCTTTTCTTGCTGTTGTTGAATCCTGTTAATTGTCTAATATAACTAGCTTGTTGCTTAAATCCATTTGTTTTAATGATTCAGTATCTGTACAAAAATGAATATTAGAATTTGCTTTATTAACATTTCAAATAATAATTAGTATTTATAGTACACGTATACTACAGTAAATCCTCGCTTATATGATGTTATTAAAACCAAACCCCTATTATATACGAAAATTATCATAAAATTGACGTAATTGTTTATTTGTGTATAGTTTTATGCATAAAATATGCGTTACAAGGTGTTTTCTTTTTAAAAGGTTGCTTGGTTTCCTATCAATTAGTGTAACACAATAAATTTTGATATAAACAAAAATTAAGTTATAACAAACAGCAAAAATATGTTTGTTATACCATTATTTTTTTTAAAAAAACTAGTTATTTCAGTGGATTAAAGAATATTTTTCAAAAATATCATAAATAAAAGTATTTTTAACTCGGATTTTGGCATCATAAAATTGGGGTAATCATAACTATTAGGATCATATAAGGAAGGATCTACAGTACTTATAAATTTGTGCTTATTGCTTCATCTCTAAGCTTTATGATTTCAGAAGCCAACACAAATTTACCACACGCAGCCGGGCCGGCAATAATAATTGTAAAACGTTAACGTAAAGTCTCGGAATGTGGAGTCAACCATTTTGAATATGAGGTGGTTATGCACTCGCTGGCTGTGCGCAAATAAAGGTTAAACTAGAAGAACAAACACACTAAATTGTTTTAATTAATAAAATTACGCAAGGTGAGGTAATTATGTAGTAAGTAGGAAGGGTTAGAATGATTCACCAAATTAGAGGAAAATCCAGAATAAAAACTTGTGCTTAAACGACGTTTCAAGATTCTTTCATTTTTCAAGTTAGCACTAAAAACAATTTTTTTCTAATAATGTTACAGATATCTCATCATCTTGATTAAAGTTTAATGTCTTTAACGCCGATTGATGAATTAATAATCGAGGTTTGAAAGACAACGTTGAATAAATTTATACTTTCAATGTACGTTGAAATGCTTTTTAGATGCTAAGCTTGAGCATCTTAAGCAAAGAAAAATTTAAGTGCTTACTTGAAAAAGGAAAAAATCCCAAAACGTCGTTCAAGTAAATTAAGTTTTTAATCTGGATTTTTCTCTAATTTAGTGAGTCATCCTAACCCTTCTTAGTTACACTATATTGTTATAATTTACCTCTAGAGTTCAAGTCATCCACAATTTTGTATAACTACGCTTTGTTGTAGGGTTGCAAACATTAATAAAACCATTCTGATTCAAATTAGAAACTTAAAATGGAACCTATATCATTGAAATGCTTGTTTGAAAGCGGGACACTATCATATCATTTTTACGTTTGTTCCGTGTAGAAAAATTATCTAACATTTGCTCATTGCTTTTTCTGATTACTCTATAATACAGAGAAAACAGACAAAATTCTCCGCAAACAGTTGAATAATGCAATTGCAAATCTAAACAGTTTTCATTAACATTCTTTCCTGGTGCAACAATATGATTAAAATAAAAATTTTAACCCCAAGAATCAAAACACTTTACATTGTTTCTATATTGCGTGTAGTGGCAGACCCAATTGGACCCTTTAAGTGCTTGCCTATTAGTATTTTGAATTAGTTTCAGAAGCATTGATTTTCCTTTGATATCATTATCAATAGTATTAGCAGAAGTTACCGCAAAGTCGACAGTTCTGTACTTCTTTTAAATTCCAAGTAAATTGCACACAGCTTGTTCAAGCTCCTAGGTAGTCATAACTATTTAGTTATTAATAATGAAGTTTCCACGACCGTGAATTTTGATAACTAATTGGAATTGCTGAAAAACGGTACAATTTTCTGCATGTGCAATAGCGTTTTTGAAGCGTCGATTAAATTTGATTTGTTCGTTCTTGATCAAGCTAATATTGTCTCCAGCAGTTCGAAAAGGTAAACTACAATCAAATTCTTTTCTTTAATATTACTGAAAGTTTTATTATAATTATATTTATTATGAAAAGGCGGTATAAAACAAAATTAGCACACGAAAAATGTTTAAGTTGTATTACCATTATTCCAATAAAACGGCAAAATTCCGTTTCCCTAAAGATTCTTCAGACGCACAATGCACAATACGTTGTCCTAGAATATATTGTTTAGTCTCAAAATCAAAATTAATTTGACGGTAAAGGCTTGAATTCTGATTAACTTTGAGATAAATTTGAGATAAGTCAAAGTTCAGGAAATTTAAGCGGCTTTTATCTAATTTTTGAATAAACGCTGAGCTTTCCACAAACTGCACAACTAGCATTTGCGGCAGGGATCCTTAAAGCAAGGAATCGTTAGAGCTCTATAGCGCGCCTCTAGGGATAGTCCAAATATTCATTTGCATACATCGAATGGGATACTTTCACGTCTGATGTGCGGTCAAATGCTTGTGATAATATTGAATTACATCAGGGTGGACTGTGTGTTTCTTAAGGTACAAGGCCGCTTCATTTATTAAAACTTTATAGGGGCAGTTGGATGTACCAGTGTATGTTAATAAATTGACTGTTTTTAAAAACAGACACAATTGGTTTGCGTAGTTTGGATTGTCTAAAATATCGCATAACACTAGCATCCGGTTTGAATGCACAAATGTCTCATGTGGTGTGTGATAATTTGCTGTTGCCTTGATTTAAATGTATTGATTCTTGCCTGTACATAAACTTGTAATTTTCTTTAAGACCAACAACCGCATTCACGCTAGGTAGAAGATAAATTGTGACGTAAGGAGCTTAACTATTTTTAATATGGTTGCTCTGCGCGGTAAAGCTTTATTTAAATTCATAAGAGATTAACGATAAATTTATTTTGTGTTAAATGTAGTGAGGATTTTCTTCTTCTGGTTGATCCATACCAAATTTGTAGCTTGTGCGGCGAATAAATAATAAAGACTTAACATGTTCTGTATATCTGATTAAATAAATGTTTTTTTGCGGCGTTGTCTGACGTATACGATCCAGGCATAAACGTTTTTGAGTCAAATTCTAACGTTCAAGCCAAATTTTGTGATAATGTTACAGAAACCTTGATTAAATTTCAATGTTTTTAACCCTGATTGATGAATTGATAATCGAAGCTTGAAAGAAAACGCTGTTAAACTTGCATTTATACTTCCAATGTACGTTGAAATGCTTTTTAGATGCTGAGCTAAAGCATCTAATGAAATAGTCATGTACATCTGTCTGTCTGACTGTCTGTCCGTCTGTTGGCCGTACACTACAGGTTACAGTAATTATGCCATTTTAATTAAACAAGTTTTAACCGACCACAAATGCAAGTATGCAGGTTTGTATTTTTTTAAATTTGCTCCGACTAACCATTTCCAGTTAACAGTTAAATGTACCCATGTCAAAAATTCGGAAAGTGAGCTTCCCAAAAACCATTAGATACGTGTAAACAAATGGAGAATTTGCATGTACATACACACGTCCCTAATGACGTTCTTCAAATATCATAGTTTTAGATACCCCCATTTCTAACTTTAAAATTTTCTCCAACCTATTTGAACTACATGTCATGAATATGCATACCTATGTAGGTTATAGATATTCAGAGAAGATATTCAGGGATCGTCCATAACAACATCCTTCAAATATCGTAATTTTAAGTAGCTCCATTTTCAACTTAAAAATTTTTTCCAACCTATTTGAACTACATGTCATAAATATACAGACTTATGTAGGTTATAGGTATTTTATTTTAAAGCCACCACCCCACTGCGGTGATATGAGATCAGAATGAAACAGTGCATGGCTCAAATAGCTATAGATAAATACAACCCATTGAATTGTGTAAGCTTTATTATGCTTTATTGCGTTTAAGGTTACTACTGGCTTAACAGACCTAATATGTAAAGATTTCTCGCTTCATGCGGTAAATTGGATGAGCAATATATAATGAAAATGTGGAAATATATGGACATATAGTACTAGTGAACAATGCTTTAATTATTACTTCTTAAATAAAAGCTCCACCGTGGGCCCTGAGTAGATGCTAAGCTTTCAGAGTATATCAGATTTAATAAATGTGTACGTCCTTATTGTAGCAGCAATCGAGACTAATCTAGTAGACGCTGGTATTTTATAATCAGCTATTCCCAAATTGACATTTTGCAGCATTTTTTCAATAACATTATCAACAATGATTTAGACGACGTCATTTATGGAATTTCTTTAATATGGGCGACGTCTTTCGTAAGCTATCGAAATAAAAAAAGAATAATACGAGCGATGTCATTTACCGACCATCCAAATAAAAGAGTAATAATTTGGGCGACGTCATTTACGGACTATCCCAATGGAAGAATAGTAATTTGATGGGCCATTCCTATAAGAGAATAATAATTTTAGTGACGTTATTCATGGAACATGCCAGAAATTCCCTCTCGCCCTCTACTTTTCTTTATAGTAGTTAATATTAGCTGAGTTAATACCAATAGTGTTAAATATACTTGCAGTTTAGTAGCGTGCAAAAAAGAAACGTAGTTTCACCTTCCGTGTCCATACACATGTATGTCTGCTAATGCATATTTCATCCGTTTTTGTTTGCACCCTTTCAGTGCGTTTTTACATAGGTGCAGTCAACAATTATTTTTAGAAAACTGGTTGGTGTGATCAATCCCATAGGCAATATGGCACTTTGCCCCTGCAGTTTTAGTCGTTTATTAAGTTGCATTTTTTATTTGAGTGTGTTTTGAAATGGGTCCATTCAAAAATTATTTTTAAAAACCTGGTTGGTTCGATTAACCCCAAAAACAATATGTCAATTTGCACATGCATTTTTATGCGGTTAAAAGTTGTGCCCATTTAATGCATTTTTGCATGGGACAATTCAACAGTTGTTTTTAGAAAACTCGTTAGTTCAATCAACCCCAACAAAAATGTAGCACTTTGCCAATGCATTTGTGGGCGGTTAAAAGTTGTACCCTTTAAATGCGTTTTGACATAGGACCATTCAACAATAATTCTTAGAAAACTGATTAGTTCGATCAACCCGAAAAGCAATAGAGAACGTTACCCGTGCATTTGTAGTCGTTTAAAAGTTGTTTTAAGGAACCTCTGAAGCATAACAGGCAAACCGACGGATGGTCAGGCGGACGGACATGACCATGTCCATAGATTAAATATTTAAATAGATGCGTAATAAACCAGCAACTTTAATTTTGGAATCAGAATTGGCATTGAGTTCAGTTAAATTTAAATATCAATATGATTTTAAATTGAAATGTCAGTTAAAGCAAGTAAAAAACATAAAAACACTGAAAATTATCCACTACAAATCGGGGAACAAGGAAGGCCCAGCCCATAAATGATGCCATGATTGGCCTGGTCAATGGGTCGAGGAGGGTATTAATGGCACAAAATCTTAAAGTACTATCCCAATAGAATTAAAATTTTGATAACGTCATTTATTACAACTGCCAAACACTTTACTTAATCCCTCGCCTTTCCTCTTCGCCCGTTAGTATGTTTACAGTAACTGTAACACAAATTTAGTTTCCTTCGGTTGTGTTGATAACTGTAAGATGTACTTGTATTTGTACATGAGTGGCGCGCAAAACGAAGTTTCACCAGCCTTGTCTGTATATACGTATGTACGCTCATTTTGTTAGTTTTACCGGTTTTTGTTTGCATCCTTTTATGCGTTTTGACATGGGTCTATTCAACTGTTAATTGTGAAAAACTGGCTATCCCGATCAACTCCAAAAACAATAGGGATCTTTTCCGTCGCATTTGCGGTCGTTACATTTGAAAAAATAAATTGAAAACTCTGACCTGTGGAGCACGACAAAAAAAGATACATCGACAGACGGACAGGCAGACGGGCATGACCATTTCAATAGATGCCTAAGTTCAGCATCTAAAAAGGTAGGTATATGAAACATTTAATCCGTTTTAAATTTAAATACGTATGCTGTCCCTAGACTTGTATATACCGTTAGCAGGCAACGTAGAATTTTAAATATTTATTTCATTTAGTAATTAAATTTCTACTATGGGTGACCTGACGTTTGCATGCATTAAAGTTACGCAAGCTTTCAATCAAAAAAGGTCAAGGGTCAAATTTTAAACTTAAGTTACTAACCCTTACCTTAGCAGCAGATATAAATACCATAGCAATATACATGAAGCAGCTCCTAAATTTTTCCTTATACATGGTGCGGGATCGTCCATTAATGATGTCCTTCAAATATCATAATTTCAAGTGCCCCCCTTTCATTTGTGTAATCATTTCTTAAATTGATGTCGTTAACACGGGATGCTAGTCTACAGGCAGACCCGATGACTCGACCGATAAAGTCATTAATGGACGATCCCGAATGTGTTACATGTTTAAATACATGAAAAGTCCTCAATAATATTATGACAGGGATTTTAATGCGGTCTTCAAATCCAAGTCGGGAGAGAGCTACGGGATACCCGAAAACCTGGGGGTTCTTCGGTATCTCAGGACCGGCTCTACGTGATATGTAATATGCACGATTAAATGGAGGGAAAATTATGTAGCTTAACTACTTATGCAACCTGGGTGGGGAGGGTTAGATGCGCTTTCCCAAACTATATTTTATGAAACTTAATATTAGTTTACAGACAAATTAGCCTACCATATGAAAATGCGAATATCACACGAAAGTATGCAATCACACATAACATACAACATAAATTATGTTTTAAAGGTCTTACTTTGCCTTCTATTTATTTTAATATACTTTTATATTACTGGCACTCGTAGTGCAAAAAGGAAATGTAAGTTAATAAACTTTAAGGGCCCGTAGCCAAACAAAATAAATGATACTTTTAAATCAAAATCAAGGGGAGACGTTTCCCAATTTCGCCGTACGAAAAATCAATGAACAATTATATTTTACCTCGTAGGTTATGACTGAGCCGGACGGATCTGAGACTTCCTTCGTAAGGGTATTTAGCGGGTGATCGTATCTTCCCTATTCATTCGCTTCGTAAGCGTTTATTAAACTCCTTTATTTTCTCGCTCCGTAAGCGGATTAAAAATTCCTCGTAGGAATGACCCAGGGTCACAAATATGATTTTCCCTACCGTCTCGCCCGTGGCGGCGGAAGATACAATTCCTCGTAGGCAGATCTTGGGTCTTAAAGTTGCACGTGGCAAAATGGCTCGTGGCCAAGGCTTCTTCCTCGTAAGCAAGAGCTGGGAAGATCGTGTCCTTCCTTCTGAGTAGTCCGTAACTAACTAGCTGGTGATGGGGTGACAGGATAGAAGATTCATGTCATCCCATCCTAGTTACTATCAACTTCCTTCAGTGCTCCCATAACACAGCATTTACTGCAGATCTCTACGCTGTAGAGATCCGCCATATGGTTATGGTCTATGACCATGTCTGGCGTCATCTGTACCTACATGTAAAGTATAGGGCAGTACTTACTACCTACTGCTACTGCCTATCTTAACTACGGGGACTATTTCTATGGGGTTTCTTCGTCCGTTTCAGTCATGACATACGCTCACAATACATTTTTAATTATTTATTAAATACAAATTATTTTAAGCGTAATAATTTTATGTCTCGAAAACTTTTCTCTCTCAATTAAATGGAATTTAAAAAAAAATTCAACCTTACGGCTTATACATGGTGGTGAGGGGTCACCCATTATTGGCGACATTCATATATAAATATTTTAAATTCACCATGGAACAACTACACAAATTTTAACAGCATGCTATGTACGTATATGACTTTTACATGGTGGTTAGGAGTCGCCCCTAAATGACGTCCTTCGAATATATTTTAAATACACCGTGATAGAACTACACAAATATTTCAAACCAGTTCCCATTCCGGTAGTTTTTGCACCGGTACCGTTTGTATCGATGTCTCTCGTACCGCCAGTACTCTGGCCTGTACATCTTGCAGCGAGAGCACTTTTGCCAAGTATGCTCGCACGTAGTCCACTATTTGCCGAAATCACCCTTGATAACACATATAGCCCTCAGCCTATTCAAACCAACACAAGATTTAGTGCGGCTCGTATTCTTACTTCTCGTACCCGTGCTGCTTGTTGCCCACGGTTTCAAAGCACCATTGTACCCTCACCAGTCATACCACCTCCCGTTCGTCCTGTCTAAATAAAAAAACTGTGCGTGCAACTACACTTTTAATAAAAATAATTTAAGAGTTGTAACAATAAAGTTCTACTAAATTGTGCTGTAAGCTTAGCATCTACTTAAGGCCCCCGGTCGACAAATCCGGCGGGTTGCGCCGGATTTTAAATTAAATTGTCTTGATATGAGTAATTTATCAGTTTTAACCTCACCGCTGTTTCCAAAAGAATGCTATCCCAATCATTTTGAGTTACGATTTGTAGATGCTGAGCTTAAGCATCTATAGGAATGACTATGTCCGTCCGTCTGTCTGTCTGTCTGTCTGTCTGTTTGTCTGTCTGTTCTTTATGCGCTACAGGTCACAGTTTTCAAGCGATATTCGTCAAATATTTTTTAAATGGCCACAATTGCGAGGGAGAAGTGCCGTATTGTTTTTGAGAGAGATCGAACTAACCAGTTTTTCACAATTAACAGTTGACTGGACCAACTTTTTTAGCCATTTAAAAGCATTGGAGAAAAACGGGTGATTTGCCTTTGCACCAGTCAAATGCACCAGCTAAATGGACAAGACACGCACCAGTCGAAATTTCAATTTGCCGCTTTGCACCAGCCAAATGCACCAGCTAAATGGTTTCGTTACAGGCGCCAGTCAATGCATCAGCAACATGCACCAGTCATCGGCACAAGCTACCCGCAGAAGTTTCCAGCAGAAGTTACCCGCGCCCACAAAGTATCCCTAAGGGAAGAGGTGTACTTGGGGTCACCCACAAAGACGTCCCAACAATATCAACTATTTTTGCTAAAACCATAAAAAAACTTTAAATACTTGCACCCCCCACCCACAAAGTATCCCCTAAGGGGAGGGGGTGTACTTAGGGTCACCCCCAATTACGGCCCTAAAATCTTTTTTTTTTTTTGCTAAAACCATTAAAAAACTTTGAATACTTGCACCCACACCCTAAAAGTATTCCCTTACGGGGGGGGAGTGAACTTGGGGTCATTTACAAATGACGTCCCCAAAATCTTAATTTTCTTCCTAAAACCATTAAAAAACTTTAAATACTTGCAATCCCTACCCACAAAGTATCCCCTAAGGGGAAGGCGTGTACTTGGGGTCACCCATAAATGACTTCCCAAAAATCTTAATTTTACTGCTAAAACCATTAAAAAACTTTAAATACTTGCACCTCCCACCCACTAAGTATCCCATCAGGGGAGGGGTGTACTTAGGGTCACTCACAAATTACGTCCCAAAAATTTTAATTTTCTTGCTAAAACCATTAAAAAACTTTAAATACTTGCACTCCCTACTCACAACGTATCCCCTAAGGGGAACGGGTGTACTTGGGGTCACCCACAAATAACTTCCCTAAAATCATAATTTTCTTGCTAAAACCATTAAAAAACTTTAAATACTTGCACCCCCCACCCACTAAGTATCCCCTCAGGGGAGAGGGGTGTACTTGGGGTTACCTACAAAGGACGTACCAAAAATTTTAACTATTTTTGCTAAAACCATTGAAAATTTAAATACTTGCACCCTCTACCCACTTAGTTTCCCCTTAAGGAGGAGGGGTGTACTTAGAGTCACCCACGAATGACGTCCCAAAAATCTTAATTTCTTTGCTAAAACCATTAAAAACTTTAAATACTCGTACCTCCAACCCCACGAATTATCTCTTAAAGGAGGGGAAGTGTTAAGAATTAAAACAAGTCAGAATCCTAAAAATATAAATATTTTTTATGCCTTTTTTACCAACCGCAAACTAATGCTCCCTTACTCAACGAATCATCCCTTTTAGGTTCGGAAAGGGGGAGGAATTTAGGGTCAATCGTTTAATACATCCTAAAAATTCGAAGCCTCGAAGCCAAGGTTGGAATGGAGCACGCGACACCTAGAGTCTCGTAAACAGCAATGGGTCAGTAATGGCCTGAGCTAAGAAATGTCTGATACGAATCTGTGAGCGTGTCAGATATGGAACCCATAAGATACATAGAGTTCCGTAAGCGAGTTGGCTTTGTTCCACGTCGTTCCAACAGAAAGTCCTGCTACGTTTTGTGTCTTGCAAAAGAGCCGGCTGCTTTTTGTTTTGACGACGTTAAGGCTGGTAGGGGTCAGACACAAATGGCGTTGTTTACCTTAAGGGTGGGTCACTTGACATTCCACGGTAAGGGCATCCATTTAAGCAGTGCTTAAAAAGGTGACAAGCGGGTGGGTAGGGTTATAATTTTGGTAAATTTAGGTGTCGTCATTTGTGTCCGTACTTAAAGCTGGTCAAGCATACGAACTTAATTGTTAATGTTGAACTTATTGTTGATTCTTAACGCCATTACGAATTAATGGCGTCATTCCAATTCTCAATTTTAAGGAACATCCTTTAACTGAATGTCACGCAGTTCGTAATTTTTAGTGTCCAGTAAATCTTATACATAAGTTATTCATACATTAAATTTCAACTTCTAGGGTTACACAAGTTAGGAGCCATGCAAGGATGATCTAAAAATGACGTCATTTAATTATTTTGATTATAAGAATCTCTTTTGTCTTTAGTTCAAAAATCAAATTAATGAATATCCCTAACACCGTCTTTTTCTAGCATACATACAGGGATCCTTCGTAAATGACGTCATCACAAAATCACTATTTTAAGGATCCTTGTTAGTGCTAACTGCAAAATTTGGTAGATTTATATCTTCAAAATCTACTTTTACTAGTATACACACAGGGATTGTCCATAAATGACGTCGTCTAAATGTCATTATTTGAAAAAATACCTGTCATCTGTTCAAACATTATGTAAAATAGTATTTTTAGCATGCAATATTATTATTGTACATATTAGGAACGTCCAACAATGTCGTCACTAAAATATTGCACTTTAGAGGGTATAGAGTGTATTTTATGTAAATAATGTGAAAAGATGCATCGATTGACTGAAGTCAATATTCGCTGTAAGCTCAGCATCTACTTCGGGCCCACGGTAGGCAAATCCGGCGCGAAGCGCCGGATTTTTTGTATTCCCAGTACCTAGCTGAAAACCAATGATGCGCAAATTCTAGCTATGTAGCAAGAGTTGTAGACATTACCTCAACTTGATTTTCATTTAATTCATTTACTTGAAGCAAGAATGTAACTCTGTCGTGTGAATTATTTAACGATCGAAATAAAACACATAAATTCCGCTGCTTCAAGATGATTATAAAGTTTGTTAAAATATTCCTGCATTTCGTGAACAGATTTTTGTAAAAATAATCTTTGCTCTGCTGGTGGTGTCGTAGAATCAAATAAACGCGATTCAATCCTAGCAGGCGGTTGCGCCGAAACAAGGGGCGATTGACTGCTTTCGACAACGTTTTGAGTATCCTTTTTAGTCAATAATTCAAAACATATTTCAACTAGCCCGCAGTCAAATATGTTTTGCCGCAAAATCAATAAACTTTGTTAGCAAATCCGTTGATTTATGTAATCTTTAATTATTTTATCTATGATAAATGCTGTTTATGTTGTAACCTAAAAACTAAATTACATTTATTTTACTGTACGTGGGTGATATAATCAGTTATTATGTGTTGAAGTGTACTTTGTGCAATTGCTATATTACGTCATTGGTTATAGTACCATTAAAACAGAAGCTTCAAGAACTTGCAAACATAAACACTTAACTATTGCGATCGCGGGGAACTCCCTTTCAACAACAGCAAAAGCAAACATCGTACCACAATGCGCTCGCATACCCGACGTTCAATCGTACTCGCCTGGCTGGCCAACCGTGACCGACGCTCCCTAAATCACCACGACCATCACCAGCTTTACCGTGCCTTATTCTTTTATTTATTATGTAAGTACCTCAAGTTTCTATTTTTTAACCGACCACCGTTTCTCACTGAGCACCACGCGGCGGCGGGGGGGGGGGGGGGGGGCTCACCTATTCATTGTCTCCCACGCCCCCATCTAGATACACGCACCTATACACCCCTACCCGCGTCCATCGACCAGCTATACAGGTGTATTTACGTATGCTATGCACGCACCCAACTTGTATATATCCCAACCATCTATACATCCAATACACGACATATATGCGGCACCACGTGGGGAGCTCGACCTGCTCGCCACGCTCGTCGAGCTCTTCCAGCTGGTCCAACCTGTCGTTCTTAATAACTGGTCGAGCTCGAATCGGTCTTCTGCCCCGGTCCTCAGTCCGGACCTAGTCCTTATGTTTAACCACGGGAAAAAGAGGATATATTATTATTATTATTATTATTATTATGTAGCACTTATCGGATTCTCCAGGTATATAACCTATTTTCCAGTGCATTTACTGTACCAGCATGTGAATGTAAACAAACATTTCCCCTCGGTATGAACGACACGAAGTCTGAACACCACCTATGGAGCGTTCCCGAAGGAAGTCAGTTACAATGCACAGCTGGTATCTTAAGAACTAATATGTATTATTAAAGGATAGTGGCTAAAGAACGGCCGACCTCTATTGCAGTCTAGGTAGATTATCCTCCTCTTCAGAAGCAATGAAATTCTTCCCTTTCGGAGGGCTACATTGCTAGGTATTTGCACTTGAATGTACTTCGAGACCAAGCCGAAGTGCAGACGAGTACACCCAACCCTGAGTGCCCCACGTATTGCATTCCGTATATCGACGCAGCGTAAAAGTAATAGCAGATGCTATGGAATGAAGGGCGCAATGTATGGTCTGCTGAATGGTATTGCAACTATGCTACTGCACGAAGAAATAGCTGTTAGCCTGCGAGGCACAATTAGCACGCCGTCTTCGTCTCTACACACTAATGAACGGAAATGTGCACTACTTCCCCTTAGTTGCGCACAAACAGTTCTCACACACCTCCCCCCACCAAGCATTTCCACTACACTGACTTCTGTGCAAGGAGACGCACATACGCTACCGGCTAAGGATACGCTCAGCGGATCAAAAAGAAACGCCGAGTTTATCGAGGATAGAGACAATCACCCCTCGGCCACAGAGCCGGATTAGAAAAAGAGGATATAAATAGACTACTTAGGTACACTTTTATTTATAATGGTATTACTTCGGGCCTGGTAAGTTTCCGTGGTAAGCTTTAACCTCAAAGGAAGGGTTCAGTTTTCATATTAATAATAGACGTGCTACGAGTTAGGTTTGACCAGAGCCTTGCCTGGGTAGCATTATGAATCGGACTTGCTCGGGGTGAATTTTGATCAAATACTTGCGGGTGTTGGTTGTATGTATCTTAAGGGTCTTAAATACTGCTATTATAACACAACCAAGCTAGCTCAGGCGCATTGATGTTCCTATTAAGAACTTAACCTAATAATTAATTTAGCCACTGTCGAATCGACCTGTAGCAATTATGTATGCTCACACGCCTTTTCTATAGGCTTCTGTGATTATTTCATGCGAGTCCTTGCTGTGACTGAAGAACCAGTTTAAACTTTCCATGCAATCATAAATATGAATTAGACACCTTATTAGATAATGTAGTATCGTTTTGTCTTCCTCACCACACTTTTGGCATTGCGGAGAATTGACAAGGCCATACGGCGGAGATGCTTTTGCAGCAGCAATGTCCTGATCCTGAGTAAATGTACGTCAGTAGCTGCATTGCCCGCCTCCATAGTAACACAAGTAAGTTTGAGCTAGTTAAATATTCTGCATTACAGAAAGTAGTTTAGCAAGTTTCCACCTGCGCTATGCTGTACATTTTTATATACTGGAAGTATGGGTTCAGGCTTATTTTGAGCCTTGATTCATGTCTTCAACATGTGCTCACCACGCGCTAGTTGATCAGCAAGCTACCCCCAAAGCCGGTGTGAGCAGGTATCCAAATAAGCTTTACCTTGTTTGTGGTCGCCAGCTCAAGTTTTGCATCATTCCTTGACAAGCTTAGATTGTGTTTGTTCAGGGAACTCAAGGCACTGTGACTGTAACTAAAGATAACTAATTTAGTTGCTTGCGAGTTAAATTGCTACCACCTCAGATTAGTAGACATTGGCGTATCTGGAAAGTTATTGGGAGATTTCACAGATCACACTTGCGTGATCTGAATGACTGAGCGATCTGATGACTCTGCGTTCTCTGCATCTGCTCGATCTTCAATACGTCAGCTAAAACCTGAACTGGCACCATCTTCAAAGCCATTGATAAAGCGTACAATTCTCGTGTACTTTGCTGAACTGGAAAATTTGCCTCATTCTAAATTTGCACCACCCGGCTATTACTTAGCCCTATGTGATTATTGATGTATTGACTTAATATTTGGTTTCGCCAATGGCCTTGGTCACTGAGCCTCCGTCTGGTCTATAGTGCTAAACCCATTAAATGAATATCAATAGGTAGCAGCCTAATGAGACATTCCATTGTAGCCGTTAGATTTCATGGCACTTGTTGTGCATAGACAAGCTAGACTTTGTTCCTTATCAAGTGCTTTTATGCAGCACTGTTTGACGAGTCCCATGCACCAGCCAATGACAGCATATCATACATGATTTTGATTTTGGTATTTAGAGTGGCACATTTTAATTTTTGTTTATTGAATTTTGTAGAGTTGGATTTTGATTTATGTGGTTATTGAATTCGCTCATTGTAAATTTTTGGTTCGGTCTAAATTCAAATGTGCGTAAGGGACTAGAAAGATACATGTATAAAAGTCAATAGGATTGCTAGTGCTAAGCAAAAGCACGAAACAGAAATGGGTTGCGTGAAGATTGGATAAGGCAGACGATATGCCAAGAGTTGATATTTTAATTAGATGATTAAGACAAAGCTCAAAGCAAGGCCAGGACAGTAGCAGGACAAACGACCAAACCTTAAAAAATTGCAGCGGAAGCGTTGGAAACAAAGCGGCAGGAACAAGAAAGAGAAAGCCAAGATTTAAAAAGCAAAACGAAAAATTCAAGACGAAGATGCACGAGGTTAAACAACGAAGATACAAAAACGACTAGCAGTCCTAGACCAAAGCAGACGCCAAGAGTAGCTCAAGCAAGAACTTAGAGCCAAAGCAAGTTAAAGCCGGAGCCAAAATCCAAGTATAGTCCAAGGAAGAAAGATGCAACTCCTCGAAAGACAGAGAATCAGAAAGAGGTCACCATTGACATCTTTTTAGGGTAAGCAAAGGTCGACGTGGAATTTTCTTGCAAAAATCACACTCCTTGGAAGATACAAACATTGTAAGAAAGTGGTTGGTTGACTACAGGTTAGGAGAACGTGCTGGGTTTATGCATTAACAACCGCAATAAAAATGACCAAAACTGAATGCTAACGCCAGTAATTGAATGAAACAGGGAAATGCTCCAGCTTCACATGCAATTAAGGCTGAAGCATGACATTATTCGACGGACACGAAAAAGTACAATACTTCACAGAATGTGATAACTATGGAACAAACATAAACATAGGCCTACAAGACGTATTACTGGTAACCTAAATCAAGATGACTCAATAACATATTATGCTTAAATGCAATAAACGTAAAAAAATAAGACTAAACTACACCAACACATAGGAGTACGCCAGATAAAAGAAACCACCACTAATTATTTGGCGACGATAAACATCACCCTCAGAATCTAGTAAACTTGTACTTTTTTCTGAAAACATGCGTTGCTATTAAAAACATTAATTATTTAGAAATCTTTAAAACATGTTCAAGTGACTTGTGTAATAGGTGCATTGGTACAATGGGACGCGTAAAATAATATTCTGCTTTAAACTCCTAGTTCCACGTTGCAGTAGTTCCACGTTGCAGTGAACTATAATCTTTAATTCAACGACGTCATTGAAGTATCACTAAACATTCTATTCAGTTGCATGTTGAGAGAAAATAGGACGCAACAATTAGACTTTGATCCAATTAGTATCAAGAAGTTTCATCACAAACCGCGTACACCAACGTAAGCTCATTTATTTTACATTTTTAACTTAAAAAACTTTTTTCACCAATAGTATATATATACCGATATTTCGAGCCATACTACTTTAATACAAAAATCAGATGCCTTGGAAAAAAGGATCAACTTTTTGTAGCCGACACACGCGAAGTGTCTTGGGCTTGTGTATTGGCATCTAAAAATATTCAAGCATCACTGCTTTCTCGCTTTTGTGACAGGAATATTGTTACTGTGAAAACATGCTGGGAAAGTGGGATAATTGTTTTTGCCTCAGTGTACATGCCGGGCAAACCAACGTCCTCTCCTGCGGATGCTGATGAAACTTGTTGCACACTGTGAAACAAATAAGCTACCCCTTGCTGTTGGTGCGGATGCCAATGCACATCACCTTCTGTGGGGTAGCACGAATACCAACGCAAGAGGGGAATTACTACTTGACCACCTTATGTCAACAGATGTTAGTGTGGTCAATGTTGGCAATACTCCTACACTAGTCGTTGCTAACCGGAGTGAGGTCCTTGACCTTACTTTGGCAAATCGTCTAATGGAATCTCGTATCTCAAAGTAGAGGGTGTCATATGATGAATCATCATATGACAACAGATACATCAGATTCCAGGTCCAAGCGGGAAGACCCCTCCCACCCAAACTATCGCGTAACATCCGCAAAGCGGACTGGCAAAAATTTAAACTAACTCTTGAGCGCAATGTTTGTAGTCTATCTACTGGTGAAAATATCCCTACTCCAATTGTGATGGACTCTTACGCTGGTGGAATTACAGTTGCACTCATGAGTATTTTGGATTTAGCCTGTCCGCTGAGGACTGCAAAACCCTTAAATAAAGTTGTTCCATGGTAGAGCAAGGATCTCACTCGGCTTCGTAAAAGGGCTCGCGCCCTGTACAGGTGAATAGGATCGGTAAAAAACGGAACCCCCTCTCAATGAAAAGAATATGTTACTGCGCGTAACGCATTTAAAGATGCCTCAAAAAAGGCGAAACAAGACTCCTAAGTTGAGTTCCGTAGTGGAGTTAACAACTACTCCGATGCAGTCCGGGTTCTTCGAAAGATTGATTTGGCAGTATTTAGAGTCCCGGGTGATCTTATGGACCCTGTCAGTGACAAGAGAACTGAAAGCCATGAGGACGCCCTGGACCTTCTGCTTCGTCATCACTTTCCTGAAGACCTGGACTGCCCGACTAGTCCCCGGACTTTGATCCAAACCGTACCAAATGGGAGGGTGCGGAGCTATTAGTCACGCCGGACTCCTTAAAAGCAGCTGTGTACAGCTTTAAACTATTCAAATCTCCAGGGGTTGATTGGATTCTACCTGTATTGCTACAGCGTGCACTGCCCATCATCTCTGGTCATTTATGTCTGTTATATAAGTCCTGTCTGTCCTTTAGATATGTTCCTTCTGGATGGAGGACTTCTAAAGTAGTATTTTTACCTAAACCAGGGAAGGAGAACTATGGGTCGCCAAACGCATGGCGCCCTATTTAGTTAAACTCCGTCCTTCTTAAAACTTTAGAGCGATTAGTTGACAGACATCTCAGAACTCCTGCTTAGAAACAAGGTTAGGAAACAATCATCAATTTGCCTACATTAGAGAAGTATCAACGGACGCTGCCATTTATAGAGTGGTGGCGTTTGTTCAAAAGTCCCTGAATGACGGCTTGATGGTTTTAGGAGCGTTTGTCGATGTTGAGGGTGCATTTAACAATGTGCTATTTAAAGCTTTTGACATTGCTTTGGGTCAGCTTGAGGTGGAAACTCTCATTTGGCTCTCAATTAATTATTTTATCCGAAACAAGGTGGTAGTCTACCATCAATAATGTGTCCCGAACAAGCAGTGTCAGCTGTGGGTGTCCACAGGGAGGTGTTTTATCGCCTTTACTGTGGAACCTAGTAATGGATGGCTTACTGGCCTCCTTGAGTACATCGGTGCCGTCCCTCCTTAATCAAGGATTTGCGGATGATACTGGAATTTTTCAAAGAGGAAAGATTTATGACACTCTTGTATCCAGAGTTCATGATGGCCTTCGGGTCACTAAAGCCTGGTTTCAGGATGTTGGTCTTAAACCCTAACAAAACGGAACTAGTCTTGTTCTCAAAAAACCCTAGGTTACAGCCACTGCCAATGCGGTTTGATGGCGTTTTCTTGGAGATTAAATCTCCAGTGAGGTACTTGGGGTCGTTCTAGATAAAGGACTCACGTGGCTGCCTCACTTAAAAGCATCAATAGCGCTAGCTAGATGCAAAAGAATGGTTGGAATGAAGTGGCGACTATCTCCAAGAGTGGTCACGTGGGCTTACACTGCCATCGTCAATCCTTTATTGGAGTATGGCATAGTGGTGTGGGCCCCGGCTCTTTTGAAGGTCTCGTATATCTTCCGCCTTCAAAAACTTCAAAGGCAAGCGTGCCTAATGATTACAGGAGCTTTACGATCAACATCAACATCTGCCATGCAGTGCTTGATTAGCCTGACGCCTATATAGTTTACTCTGAAAGCAGTGGCTATACGGTCCTGGCATAGGCTCATTACTATGGGTCCTTAGACTCCTAATCCGATGTTTCGGGGGTCGTTAAGTCACACGGCTATCTGCGAGGGGTGGGGTAATTCCAGTCCTACCATTCGCATGCCAACTGACTGGACAAACCTCAAAGACATCAATACTAAACGCTATGATGTTGATATTCAATGTCGTAGTGTGTGGTCTTCTGATCTTTCCGAACTTCCCTCGGGTGTTGTCTGCTACACGTATGGTTTTAGTAATGGAGTTCTTACGGGTTGCGGAGTACATATTGAGGGGAGGGCAGAGACAAGGACGACACTATTCTTTAAATCAGTTTACCTTGGTGAATACACCTCGGTTTTTCAATGTGAAGTATTGGCTATCTTCCACGCTATTACATGGCTGGAGGATAATAACGTACGGGATACATCTATACACATTCATGTGGATAGTCAGAGTGCTCTGAAAGCACTTCAAGCGAGGATAACTAACTCGCTATTTGTCCTGGATTGTCATCACTGCCCTAACAGGGTTGCTGCAAGCAACTATGTAAAGCTGGTGTAAATCCCAGCCCACTCTGGTTACCGTGGCAACAAGAAAGCTGACACACTGGCAAAATTGGCCTTTGATGGCGATCATTGCCGTTTTATTGGTCCTACTCCCGTGGTCCCTATCCCTCTATCTCTTGTTCACTGGACAACCCAAGAGCTGTCCTAAGAGGAGCATAAAAGGTCGTAACACATGGAGCGAGGATGTAAAAAAACAAAAATATGGATTGACTCGCCACTCTATGGTAGTCGATCCCTAATTCGGCATTCGCGTAAGCATCTCCGTTGTCTGGTTGGTTTAATCACTTGACATGGAGAGCTTAAAAGGCATAAATTTCTCTTGCGCTTATCGGACTCTCCTACCTGTTTATGTAGTGAGGAAGAAAAAAGAAACCCCCATACATTTTCTTACCACGTGTCCGAGGTTTGTTTTTACCCGAAATTTATATCTAGGTAGCTCACACATTAGGTATGTTAGGACAAGCCACTGCAGGAGAACTGCTGGCGTACTCATATGCCACTGGTTATCTCGTGGGCCAAAATTAAACCTTAATAACGGGACGTCCGCAATTGGCCTTATTGGCCTTGGCGGTGTCCATGTGGACCAGTTCTATTGATCCACATGGTGCCCAATAAAAATAATAATAATAACACAATACTTATCTTTTTATCCACGCCAAAAATTCTGTTAAAATGTCTACAAACTTTAACTGTATATCCGTCAATATTTATAACGTTCCGCGTATACGCAAAATCTCTTAAACTGGTAAAAGGGATAACCGCTATAAGGGACAGATTTGGCCGGTCCCACGGTGTCCCTTATGTGCAAATTATACTGTACTAGTAAAATTCTATGTTAAAGGTATGTGTCCATTTAATTTCCAAACTAATGACAGTGGGGATCCCTAAAATAGTAAAATTTGTATGACATCGTCAGTAAATGTTGTCATAAGTAGTAAAAGTAAGTGTAGGAAGTGTTACGTGAAACTGGAGGATTTCCACCTAACATGGGTTACACAATGAGACAAAAATATTAAATTGAAAATAATGAAATCAAAACTGAAATTACTAAATAAATTTATGGTCTGGATATAAACATCCGAGACTCCGAGGATTTTACTATTATATTCACTCAGGATTATTTTGGAATTCAAAATAAACAATACACTCGTGAGAATGAATGATAAGCGAGGGCCGGAATTTCAGAAAATAAATTTCCGTGAAATTCGTCAGGATTTTATTTGAGTATATTTCAGCACACAATAATTATGAAGCCAAGATTAAACCTTTATTACCTATGAAATCGTAGAACCCAGTGGCTGAAAATAAAGACAGGTTAAAATTATAAAAGGAAAAGTTGGAGTTTACTTTTACTTAAATATTTAAAAAAAGAAGAGATTTAAAATAAAATACGAAACAAAGTAAAATAATTTTTGATGATATACTGAACTTAGAGTTCCAAAAATAAAACAAAAATAAACTTAAGGAAAGCTTGGCAGATGTGAGAAGGACGGACTGATTTTACGCAACTTACAGCCTTCTTTGTACTTGCTACAAAAAATTAGTCGAAAATCAAAATAATGGATCCACCAGGAAAGCCAAAGCAAAAACCCAAAAAAGTCCAGACAGCTCAACGATTAGACAGCCACAGCAAAATTTCCGCCTTCGACAGGATACTGGATAATTTGGATCACTATTGGGTTTTCGACAAAAAAGATTAGCACACAAAGAAAAGAACTACCCCGCACCTAATTTGTTACGTGAAACTGGGGGAGTTCCGCCTAACATGGGTTACACAATGAGAGAAAAATATTAAATTGAAAATAATGAAATCAAAACTGAAAATACTAAATAAATTTATGGTCTGGATATATATATCCGAGACTCCGAGGATTTCACTATTATATTCAAAATAAACAATACACTCGTGAGAATGAAATAAAATAATAATGAAAGTAGTTAGACAAAAAAATGGGAATCGGAGAAACTCTCAACAATTCAAAATAAAAGAAAGGGAATTTCCAAAGGGAATTCACAAAAGAAAAATTATATTTCGAAAAATTATAATAGGGAGATGAAACTCCAAACTGGAAACTAAGCTCACTGAATAGAGCGTCAAAAGTTAGATAGGAGAACTGGAAGTCTGATCTCAATCGAAGGTAAAATGGAATTAAGAAAAAAAGTGAGAACTAAAAAGTACCTGGCCCTGGTCTCTGTCCAAGTCCATTTAATTATTCCTATTTAAATGGAGTTGGTCAGATGGACGGGTCAGCTGGTACTGTAAGTAGACCGGGGCAAGATTTGAAGGTGAAGGGCGGCAGTAGTTGAAGTTCAAATTCAACCTCTGCACTGCGAACTGGAAGGGATGGCAGAAGACGACCGTGGCCGTGGCAGTGGCAGCAGCCTCAACAGCAGCAAGCAAGGGAACTGGACTGGATCTGACACGAACCATCAGGATCAACCAAACTCAACAGGTAAGTGAAAATATAATAATAATAATATAATAATGTTGAATGATGATGTGTGTAATGTGTGTATAATGTAATTAATGTGAACTGTAAATAGTGTGGATTAGAAAGTGTGGATTGAAATGTGAAATGGAAAATGTAAAATGTAATGTGTGAAAGTGTAAACTGAAATGTGTAGATCATCATGTAAATAGTAGTGTAGTTAATAATGTAGTGTGTAATATGTAAATAATAATTTATTAATTGTATGTTTGTGTTGATTTCAGGTGACACGAGAAACGGGACGATAAACCGGAAGATGTAGTGGAAAGAAACCGGATTATGAAAAGTGTATATTAAGAAGTGTAGTGTGTAAATAGTAGTTAGGAAAAGTGTACATTAAATTGTAAATAATAGTAATAATAAGTATTAAGAATTGTAAATAGTGTAGGTAGGTTAGGTTATAGGTAGAACGTAGTGTACTGTGCATCGATGAATCCATAAGGTCACGAATAACGTGACAGCAGGTACTGATGACACGCTACAGCAATATATAAACGTAAATTATTATTCACAGGACATCATTTGTGCGTAACCCCTAAGCCCTCAGAACGACATTCCTTGTGTGTTTGAAATGAGAGACCAATTGACCACTGCCTGCACTGCACTGTAGCATAGATTGGAATACTTGTGTTTGCCCGGCAGAGTTTAAACACAATGGTGTGTATTTTGTTTTCTGCATTTGTTTTGTATGCGTTTACACGCATTCCAGTCGTTTTTAGAAGCTCACTTTCCTGATTTTTGACATGGGTCCACTCAACTATTAATTCTAGATAAGTGGTTGGTCCGATCATCCTCAAAAGCAATAGTGCACCTTGTACTCGCATTTGTGAGAATTTAAGAGTAGTTTGACATAAATCTTATAAAAAAATGAAACCTGTAGAGCAACCCCAACAGACGAACGGACGGACGGAAAGACAGACAGACAAAACCATTTCTATAGATGTTCAGCATCTAAAAATCCGGCGCTTCGCGCCGGATTTGTCGACCGAAGGCGGGCCCGAAGTAGATTCTGAGCTTCAACAAAGGCGCAAGATAATTTATGGTACGCTAAAAGATGATATAAGATTTATAGAAGCTCCCCTACCATCAATAAGTCATATACAAATTTGCGTAGCATGTAGTTTACTAAAGCTGCTAAACTTTTATAAATTGCACCATTCACAAATGCCGTCATTTATGGAGGCTACCCTACCATCAATAAGCCATATATGGATGTACGTAGCATGTAGTTAAAAAAAAGCTGGAATATTTTTGAGAATTGCATGATTCACAAATGACCTCATTTATGAAGCCTCCCTTACAATCAATAAGCCATATACAAATGTACGTGGCAATTGTGGCAAGCAGTTAAAAAAAATGTTGGAAAAAATTTTAAAGTTGAAAATGGGGGTCCCAAAAACTATATTACACAGGTACAGGTAAGTCCGTGACATGTAGTTAAAATAGATTGGGAAAAATTTTAAAGTTGGAACTGGGAGTACTAAAAACTATGATATTTGAAGGACGTCATTATGGACGATCCCTAAATTTCTATAACATATGTAGGTAAGTCTATGACATGCAGTTAAAATAGGTTAGAGAAAATGTTAAAGTTGAAAATAGGGGTACTTAAAACTGCAAAATGTGAAAGACGTCATTTATGGACGATCCGTCACCATCTCTAACCCATTTATTGCATTCCCAGACCCACGACCACTATACCAGGCTGCCCTGTGAACGTGCATATGCAAGTATGTAGTACGTTTACTTGCAATAGAAATTCGTGAAATGTTTCTATGTGTGTTTTTAATGGCGAAGCTTGACAAGCCCTTAGCTCAGAGGGACAGACACAGAAACATTTCAATAAATGCTTATGAGCTAAAGCTCAGCATCTAAAAAAAACAGAAATAAGAAAAATGTCGCAGTCAACACGCCAACACGTGAAAGAAAATAAAAAGAAATACTATTTTGAACTTTAGAGCGAAAAATATTGTATCCTGTGTAACTTCACCACTCCAAAATTATGTTACTGTTAAGGTGCGCAGATGGCAGTATGGCAGTGGTCATACAGGATATCGTGTGAATAGGTACTTGGTATGTTGCAGGAAATTGGAATATGGCACAAATGAAGTCACCCACACTGAGGGTGGGTCGCTTGAAATAAGATGACACACCGTTTTTTAAGATATTGCCTTTTAAGCAACGCTAACTAGATTAACAAGGTGGGTGGGTGGGTCAAAAATTTGGGTAAACTTGTGTGGCGTCATTTACGTCCTGCCCCCTGTCCGTTTTTGTTCGGCTTTACCTCAAAAAATTGTGATCTTGGTCCAGTTAACTGTTAATTGCGAAAAAATGGTCAGTTCCAGCAAAACTAAAACACAATACAGACCTGCTCAGTAGCATTTGTGATCGATTACAATAATTTCAAACCACATTCGTTCAATACTGTGACCTGTAGTGTACGGCCAACAGACGGACGGACAGACAGACGGACATGACCATTACAATAGATGCTTAAGCTCAGCATCTAAAAAGCAACGGCGCTAACTTCATTCCTTGCGGTGTTCTATTAAACACATCTGAAAACTCAGACTATGTCTCACCAATTTTAACACACTGAGTGAGTCTATAAATGAAGTGCTCTATCCAGCTTATGCTGAAAGACAGACAGACAAAAAGACCGACATACCGAAACACAAACAGACAGACTGAAAGACATACTAAGTTATAATTTTGCTTACATCATTTCTGGAGTTAAAGTGATAACCTGAAATTGAGGATTTAATAAATAATTGTACCTATTTGTGTTAGCATATTTTATGGATCCGTCCTAGGAGTTAATTAATGACATGGGAGTGAGTGTGTAATAAATAGGTGATAATTGTGTAGAAATCATATATGAAACCTTCCTTCCCCCGATTTGAAGTGATAGCAGCGGAGTAATACAGATATATTCAATTGGTAATAATTTTGTTCACATCATTTAGAGACCACCCAGGAGTTACAAAGATAGCTTGGAAGTTGATATGTAATAAGCAAGTAAAATTTTGATTCACTTCCTTTTTGGACCACTAGGACGTACATAGCTAAACATATTATACTAGCGAAGATGAATTTCTGTTTAAGCTTTCATGTGTAAAATCATCGGACACAATGAATGACAGGAGAAGCGTAGGGGCCGGAAACTAATGGCGCCATCTAAATTTACCAAAGTTTCGAACCCACTCTCCCGCCTTGTTACCTTCTTAAGCATTGCGTAAATGGCTATCTATTAAGTGGGGTGTTTTGTTTTTTCAAAGTGACCCACACTCGACTTTCGTGGCGCCATTTGTTTGACCCCTATTTGATTTGACATTACAGTAAAATACATATAGCTACCAAGAAATAAAAATGTAGAAAACATTTGAAAGTTGCTCCTCACAACTGCTAATTTCGACAGACAGACAAATAAGGGACAGACAAAACTATTTTATTAGATGCTAAATTAGTTATAACGTTCAGCATCTAAAGAGTGATACTTTGGTTAACATTATTTTGGGACTATCTCTGAGCTAAAGTGACGACATGGCAGTAGTTTTGTAACTGATGCAAAATGTAAGTAGTTAGCACATTAGGAAATGTTGAGCAAAACTTGAAGAACAATTACGTACAATCACAGATTGTTCTCCTATGTTAAATCCTGTAAGGGAAAATAACAATTGTAAACAAGTTACAACAATACATGGGAGTGGGGAAATATCAACGTAGTGATAGACTGTTTGAAATTATTGACACGCTATCTTAAACTAATACAAAATGCGGTGGCGCATTTTTTGTCGTGTGAAAGTTGTTTGAAGGAAATCGGCTAAAAACTATGGCCTGTGAGTGGATTCCAAAATTGCCAATTTTCACTATGCTTAGAAGCTCCCTCACCCATCCTGCCCCCACCCCTTCCCCACAACGACATTCTCTGCGTGTCTGACGTAGCAGACCATCAGACTACTACTGACCACTGTAGCTGAAATGTGTTGGGTCTGTACTATAAGATATACTTGTACCCCGCAGAAATTCAAAATTACGTATGTACATGTACGTTCTCAATCGTATACACGTATTTATTGGTTTTGGATCAGCTCATTTCCCTGAGTTTTGACATGGGTTCAACTGTTAATTGTGAAAAGCTGGTTGATCCGATAAACCCGAAAAACAATAGGGTTCTTTCCCGTCGCATTTGCAGTCGTTTAAAAGTTGTTTGAGAAAGGTCACTTGAAAACTGTGACCTGTGGAGCACAACAAAAAAGACATCGACAGACGGACAGACGGACGGACATGACAATTTCAATAGATGCTTAAGCTCAGCATCTAAAAATGAAACCCCTAAATGTCTCTATTTCTGCAAGGGCTTCAAATAAATAATAATAAATGTTTCCCGGGAAGAATCCAAAGGATTTGAGACTGTCTCTTGAGACCCGGTTGTCAATTCAATTTAATTCAATTTTTTATTCAGGTGCATCATAATAACATTTCTGTTCTTTTCATTACAAACACCCTAAAACTAGTACAAAGGTCAAATTAAAATATATTAGTATCATTTTATTACCCTACCATTACCATTACATAAAATATACCTCTATTCTTTTTGACAATAAATGCTGCCTAACTAACTTATCAAAGTTGCTTAATTTATCACACTGTTGAATATCACACGGCAGAGAGTTCCACAGACTAACAATGGTGTGCGCTAACGATCTTTACCCATACGATTTGACACAGAGAATGAAATCGACGTTTAATGGTTTCCTTAACGTAACCGTAGTCCGACTTGCTCTTAATTCTACCAAGCCATCGAATATAACTTTGACATTACTCTAAAATAAAATGCTTAAAAAAGAATTTCAACTGGTACAATGATCTCCTCTCCTCAAAAGTCAGCCAATTAAGTTGCTCAAAAATATCAATTCCTGTATTTTGTCACTGTTCACACACTTAAAAGCTTGAGTTCAAACGGAGTTTTTGCCAAAACTCCAAACTTTCCACTTGTACAGTTTATTTTTAAAAGAATTCACTCCACATAGTTCAGATTTATCATTTTTCACATCACTTGGAAGATGGTTCCATTTTGTAACAACGCGTTGGGTGAAGAAATGAAGTCTTGTGTTGGTTTTTACGGGCTTCTTTTTTAAAAATGGAGCATGTCGACTCTCCATGTCAATATCAAATAAAGTTGAGGCTTCAATGTCATACTTGTTATTAATAATCTTATAGGTTTCGATGAGATCACCGCGTCTCCTTCGGTCTTCGAGGGAAATAAGTCGGAGCGTCTTTAGTCTCTCATCATAGGGCAAATTTTTTAGCGACGGTAGAAGAGTGGCCATCCGTTGAACTTTTTCAATCTCGTCACTGTCACCTTTTAAAATTGGGTACCAAATACTGTTGCAGTATTCGAGTAGTGGGCAAATAAAAGTTACAATAAGCGTACGAAGTCCGTACTTGTCAAGATATTTAAATGTTCCTTTAATTTGAAGGCACATGGCTCTGGCTTTCTTTATACCTTGTTGGCAGTGCTGGGATGATTTTATCTCATTGTCAATATAGACCCCAATATAGATATTGTCAAAATAAGCTATAATTCGTGAAAATCGGACTAATATTTCAACAATGTAATTAATTATGTGAATAGGTAGTAATAATGTTTCTGGAAATACGTAAATCTAATATATTTGTCAACAGCAGCAGCATACTGCATGTGCGTAGGGTTTGTGTAATTTTACGGAGAAATCAGTAGTTTGTTTGTGTGTGTGTGTGTTTTTAAATGCTTCTTTCAATTTCATTCTCATTCCACATTTTTCATGCCTTGTGTAGAGCCCCTCACCCTCAGGAAATTGTTATATAGCTCTTAAGAGTTACAGAGCTGGCACGATGTGACTAGATTGGCATTTAAAATAAGGCTATTTATCCCATAAAACAATTTACAGCTACAACTAGAAAAGCCCCATATGTAGGAACGTATATATTTTTGTTGTAGAAAATTTTTTTCAGGTCAAAATGAAATTACCAACCCATTTTGACTAAATTAATATATAGTCGTAGGGCCATTTGAAATATGAAATGATCTCATTAAAACAAGAATGGTATTCTCCCCCGCTTCGGAGAGCGGGTGGGAGGCCATCCCTGAGTTTACATTACCTCCTAATCTTAGCATCAAAATGGCATCAAGGGATTTATTTCTCCTATTTAATTCATGATTTTATGATTTCATTTAATACACCCGAATTTTTAGATTTTTAATTATAAATTAGTTAATGTCAGATGGTAGATATAGTTTATGAAGGGGGTGTCCACCACTCCGGAGTAGGCCGGAGACCTATAAAAGGGGGAGAAGCTCGGCTGCTGCAGACCGCCAAGAATCTCAGCTATGGCTATTATATTGAGTTTAATTTATTTTATTTTAAGCCATTTATTTATGCTCAGTTTAGGTTCCCTCACTATTTGAGGTTAAATTTTACTCGTAGGATTTCCAGTCGCAAGTAGCTTGGTGGCAGAGGCTGGGGTGTTGAGAAACGTCTCGACTTTTCCGGCTTCGCCACCCCGAGCTTCCGCAAAGCCGAGGAGTGGCGGGTATCTGTCGACGGTGCGGAGCTAACGGAGCATTGGGACCGCCGACGACCCAACCAAGGCTCCTCGGAAATGCGGTCAGCCACGGAAATTTTGCCAATTAAGTTTTTCCAATTTTAATGGGAAGTTATCTTTATTTAGATTTAGTTTTCATTGTTATTTTAGGAAGGCAAGGTGGTGCAATGGTCGAGGGTCTGGCCGCCCCTAAATCCAATGCTGTTGGGCGTGATGGACAGAGAACAGGAACTGGTCCTGGACTTGCTGAGCGTTCCAAATTACAAGGACCTCCTTCTCCCCGTCCTCACCCACAACGCAACACCTTTGCCTTGAATTTTGAATTTTATTTAAATTAATTTTATATTTTATTTAGATTCATTTGATTTTATTTACTTTAACCGAGGGACGGAGCAGCGTGAAGGTTGTGGGCCTGGCCGCCCACAACTCCAGCCTCGCCGGATAGGAAAGTCAAAGGAATGGAACAGGTGCTTGGGTTGCCGAGCATTCCAAGTGTCAAGCACCTTTCATTTCCGGCTTTCCTGTTCCAGCAATTTGCTCAGTTCCTAATTTTGTATTGCCAATTAGGTAAGTATTTATTTTTAGTTTTAGATTTATATTTATTTTTATTATTTTATTTCAGGAGGACATGTGGTGTGATGGTGAAGGTGCCAGCTCAAGCAATCACGCCTATCCTGGAGACGGAGGGCGGACGCCTGTGCGCGTGTCTGATTAACCTGGAGCCTCATCCCCCAGACAGCCGCAGGGTCAAGTCCCATGCTCCAGGACAGCCACATGTCTTGAATTTTTGATGCCTAATTAGGTAAATCTCATAATTTTTATTTTTATTTTAATTTTAGTTAAGCATATTTATTTTGGTTATATTTTATTTAATTTTTCAATGAGGATAATCGGGGAGAGCAGCTTGATGGTGGACAAACTTGGTGCAGAGAAATGCAGTCCGAAGTCCAGACAAGCAATCAAGATTGGAGAGAAAGGCGAACCCTAAAATATTAGCCAGAGTTGCGGGTTCACTTCGTCGCTCTCCCTTCAATTTTGCCTAACATTTTTAGATGTTTTTCATAATTTTATGAGAGGAGCCAAGTCCCTATGATTACGTGCGAGGAGTCCCGAAGAACTACACTTGACGCCTTTAATTTATGCCAATCTTGATATATTTAATTTTATTATTGAATAATTTATTTTTCTTATATTTTAGAAATGCGAGATGATGAGAATCAATTAGAGTTTTGCCGATTGAATGAGAACACGAACGATCGAAGAGAAGAGGTAAATTTTAAGATTAATTTTATATTAATTCAAAGGCAAATGAAAATATAATTTAAACTGAAATGATACGATTTTCTCCTTTCGGCAGAAGGCCGGGAGCTAAAGAATTAATGATTCGAAAATTCCTAATAACGATTTTGATTTTTCTTTTCAGGTTTTCGTCCACACATATATATTTATAATGATATTTTTACAATGATTTCTTACGCGCACTGCTACTGCAGTGCTTAGAGTTTCCGAATCCAGGTCCAAATAAAGTACAGGTAATTCACCAATATTAATTTTTGACTTATACATTCTTAATTAATGGTCTTTTGACCTCGTATAATTATCCTAATAAACTTAACGCGAACTCACAGATGGGAGCGGCGAATATGGAAACCACGAGGCACAGAAAAATGATTATATAAAGATTTTCACTGCAATTACTTTATCTATTTTCTTTAATTTTACGATTACACCAACAGACGTTCTCGGAGCCATCCCCTTGTAAACGTCTTGCGCCTTTTGGAGTTTCCATATTTTCCCTTCCCTTCCGATGAGTATTCTTCATTTCAAAAACTTCATATAATTTTTAGGAAAAGAAAATAATGGAGATGAAATTGAATCCCTCTCTTCTCGAGGAGACGATCGTGGAGTTGGGTTCTTCCCGCTGAAGACCAATTTCCAACCTCAGTCCTGGCTGAAGACGGAGTTCCAACTGCCTAAGCAGGCTGAGCTCTCCTTCTTCCTCGCTTCGTTTTCCTCGAGATGCATCTTGGCCGCAGGGCAGCGTCCTTTTTTGATCCATCTCTTGGTCAATAGGCATCAGATCGAAGGATCGCATGTAGTATTGTTTTCATATTATTTCCTCTCACGGGTCTCACTCCTTTTCTGTCAGATGGCCGATGCTGTCTGGGAGATCTGGGGAGAACCTGTGGGAGCGAGTGTTGTGGATTCTATTTCCTTCTTATCATTATTTGCGAGCATTAAAAACCATTAAAATATCCAATTACAAATGCAAATTGTGTCGCGGTGCTGGTACCTACGTACATTATGGGATGTGTAGAACATTATGGGGCTAGGGTTATTATAAATAAGATTGGAATCGCAGAAGAAAATGAAGGCCTTTTAGTAAAATGAAATGAGTAGGCAAGGTGATGTGTACGTAGATTGGGAAAATTTTTTAATTCGAGTCGAGAGTAGGAAAAGAGGTGTTGTGATATGGAGTCGCGTGCCCAAATAGGTCTTACTCACAATCAGTTGCATTGAGTTTTCGTTTTTGGTTTTCTCGTGGAAAAAGGAGGTAAGGAAGTCCGTAGTAGGTATTATAAGAAGTAAAGAAGTGCATGGGAAGAGGAGAGAGAGAGAGAGGTGCCGCCAGAATGGGTTATTACCAGGAGCATAGCCCTAATTCGTCGTTGTCGGTGCAGACGGCAAAATGTATGTATGTTACAGATAGATACTTTTAGTGGTTGATGGACTAATAATCATACGTGAATATAGGAATTCTAAAGTTGTAGTCAATGCAAATATATCCTGTTGACTAGTGGGTTGTAAGTAGTAATAATAAGTCTATCTAGAACCATAATATGTTTGAGCGTACTTGAAATCGCATATTAATCAAATAGAATTTGGCATGTGCAATATCGGTCTGCATACAAATATGCTGTCACTACCCCACATGATTAATGACAGAAGAATATGATTTTATAGAAATTTCTCTCTTTTTACCATCAGACTTTCTATTGAATCATTGTCGTTTGTGGGACATAAATTAAAATTTGCTTTGTATCCTGCCTATACGCGATAAACCGCCGATGTTCCAAGGGAGGAGGAAGGGCGAAAAAAACTGTATGCTCATGTATGAGAACTGTATAGGTTTATAGGTAGTAGCTATTTACTTGAGTGGGACTCCCTTGTACGATCTAATATCCCTGTATATCAGTACACATAAACCTATAATAGAAACGTGTACACAGCAATGCATATGAACGCAATGTATACTATAGATATAAACACACCCAGTTGGAGACCTTCCTTACGTACAGGCACCTACGGACTATATCTATATGTACCTACCTACATACATCGATGCTGGTAAAAAAAAAGACAGTCACAGCATCAGAGGAGAATGACATCAACGTTTCTATGGAAGATTGATGGGAAGCACATGGCATGTAAGAGAAAATCCCGAAATTCGAGTCCGTATTGTATTTACGCCTTCAGCGGACCTAATCTACCACCTCTCACTCTCAACTCATGAGCTTCAAATCTCATCTCGTTCCGTTCTCCTTCCAATACATTCTTTAGTTTCATGCCGCATTCTTATTCTCATCTTCTTCGTCCCAGATATTGCATATCATTCATATAAAGGCCAGACCAAGCCAGGTCGAACGTAAAACTATCTGTAAAAAGTCAATGCGGGGACTTTTTGTAAATGCCTCGAAATACTCGGTGTGAGGAGTAGGAGTAGGACCTTGGGTATGCAACATTACTATGTATAGATGCATTTCCTATTTGTATTTACTTTTACATTTCCCTTCGTCTCCGTCTTTTTCTTCTTGCGAGTCTACATAGTATGTCTAGAGAGGGCCTGCTGACATGAATCGAATGTATTTGTGGAGAGGAGAAGACAAAGAAGGAGGAGGAGGAGGATGAGGGGGAAATCTGGAGCAAAGGCACGGCACGAATTCATTATTTTCCTGATACACCTTTTGTTTGTAAACAATGTGTATATTATCCGATTACGTATTTTCTTCCTCTCCATTTCAATAGCTTTATTTGAAATTCTTGAAGCTAATTAACGTTTCTTTACTGAATGATCAGATGAAATGAAGCCGAAAGATCATAGTATGATTTTATCTCGTATACAGACTAAATAATTTTTCCTCAACTGATAAGCTAATGAAATAATAAACTACCAGCATTTTCTTATTGACGGTTTTCAACTCGACCTCGTCGCCGCCGAGCGGGTTGGAACACAAACCAAATGAACGAAATGTATATTATGAGTAGGATAGCGCATTACCTATGAACATACATAGGGGGAAAGGTGATGGACTTGGAGGTGTTGTGTTTCGTACATTAAATATAGTAATGAGGATTCATATGACTCCTCTCCTGATGAGAAATCTTAGGTTTCTCTTAAGGTTTCCACAGGTCAGGGCTTGTTCGTTGGATTTGAGGCTTTGTTTTGGGATGTGATGCCTGATAGGTATGTAGGTATACTACGGGGATGGGGCAGCGGGCGCGGTATTCGTCAAGAGTACACACACGGAGCCCTCCGCTATCCACTCGTCGTCATCTATTTCTTCTTGGAATAATCATACATATATAAAGACGCGGGATGAACATGCAGGTCGACCTGGACGTGATCAGTCTGTTTTAGTCTGGATTGACTAATGAAATTTTGAATTAGGTTCATATATTATTATTATTCCGTAGTTTATGGCCACTTGCAAGATCATAGTCTAATTCTAGTAGCCGATCATAATAATAATTATGATTTGTGAAGTCTCTTCTTTGAAATTAATCCATTTAGCATATTTTAAATATGAGCTGTGCTGCGCTACAAAGAAAAATACTCCTGAGCCGACCATAACCATATATATAATGCACCATAGTTCCCTATCATAGGTATGAGGAGAATTGCACTTGTTGGGAAGACATAATATAGTGCACCTATGTATGTGTGTGTGACACACAATAGAGGAAATGGAACAGTACCAAAGAAAAAATGAATAAGCCATGAGGGAATTAGTGATTGTAGAAAGATTTGGAATGATGAAACAAGATAAAGGGAGTTATTGTTGATTAAGTATTCTTGGCGTGTTTTTCAGAGTTATCGTTTTGTCGAGTTCGACTGGGAAAAGACGGAAGTGAGTTGCGGGAGGAAGGAGCGAGCTGCGAGTTCTGTTACTCTGTACATGTTTTTCAATAATAAGAGAGCGAGACAAAAGGGAGAAGGCGGAGAAGACCATAACCAAGAAAGAAAGGCAAGAATCACGGCGAAACCTGCGAGTACAAAAGGGGACTGGATATATATTAGCTGGATTCCATGTATTTTTAAATAGATATATAAAAAAATATGTAAAAACAAAACTACAGGGAATATACGTATTACTTCTTACGTATACAAATAAAAAATATAAGTGCATTGTGTGAGGGTAGCTTTGATACATGGAAATAATAATAATAAAAAAGAAGAGAGAGAGAGAAAATAAAAAAGTTGCTTATAACCAGAGAGAAGTTTATGCATTTATTATTTTGCGGATTTTGCCGTTTTTAATAGGTTTGCCACACCAAAACTCTGCTGCCTTATACAGAATGATCCATTTCTGGCATTAATCATTCTTTGACAGGGACTCTTCGGGATCTTCCATCCATCAAGACCGGGTACAGCCTTTGCCGCTCTGCCTGCCTCCTCCCGCCACTACCGCCATGCCATTGCTCAGTCAGACCTCACCGTCATCGTCCTCCTCTCTCTCCTTCTCTCTACATACACAGAAAAAAACATTTTCTTCCTCCCAACAAACTTTCCATTTGATTCTACTTCCATCTCACTTGCGTCCGCATATACAGATGATGATGGGTAGGCAAAGTAGGTGGTATCTCCGAGCCCGGGTCTTTCACTGTGAGTGTACGTAGTTTTCTCCTCCGCAGCTCATCTTGATTTGGCTACTTCCCTCTCCGCCTCTCCACCCCTCCCTCTCCACCCCTCCCTCACATATCTACCATCTCCTCTCACCCCCCCCCCTTACATACAGCCTCTAATTCGCCCATGTACAAATCGACATCACAATATGACGTTCCCAACTCACAGTGATATCATTATTCACATGAACTCCATTGACTTGATTCTATTCCAATTCAATTTATCATACAACTTCTTCTTTCCTCCTCGCCGCCTTCAGTTGCACTCCCATCCCAAAGTCATGAGCATCTTCCGAGCCCCAACCAGTTTCCCAAACACCAAATACAGGTACCGTAAAGCATCTAAACCCCGGGGCTCTATTCCAAAATTTGCCTCTTAAGCGGGCTGCAATAAACAACCGGAATCTATTCCAAATCACCGATATTGGATTGTATAGTACTAAATGAAAAATCTTTAGAACTCGGCTTTTACTCACCTAAAACTTAGCTAGAACCCTCCTCATCGTTACACAACATGAATGGGTTTTGAAACACAGGCTCATATTTGAGTTGCAGCAGGCTCACAGTTCTCAACGCCAGAATAGTACGTTACACGAGATAACTTTCTTTAAATACATATTCAAATATAACAAGACCACGATTAAGTTAAAAACACTAAATTATATCACAATTTTATAAATCAAATATTTCACATTTCGTCGTCAATAATTTCGCAGTAACAATCACTCAATGTTCCTCTTGTCAGTTCTCAATCGTGGTTAAATTACTGACTGTTGGACATGGTCGTGGGAAAATGGTTGTTTACTTTTTATATTAATTTCATTACCATCTCCACCAGTCAGTAATCATAATTAAAATCAATTTGATTATAATTTTCATAATAGGTCATGGTGATTTTGAATGTAATTAATCTGCAAACAACCTTGTATTAAATACCCATGGTGTTGCAGACACCCGAGCTCAATTTGGGATCCGTGTTCTAATCGATGCTTGACAGCAAGTCAAGTCAGTAAGTAAGTAGCAGTAGTCAAGTAGTAAGTCAAGAGTACTTATCTACCCTATATCTTCTAATACAACGCGGGTCGTTGTACTAAAACTCGGAGGTTTACCCCCCGCGTTATATTAGAGACCCGCGTTGTATTGAAAACTTTGCATTTCCAACCACCTATGCGCAATGTTAAAGCATAGCGAACCCCCTTGTTATATTAGAGACCCGCGTTGTATTAAATATCGTACGACTACCCCCCGCGTTGTATTAGAGACCCGCGTAGTATTAGAAGATATACGGTATATGTACTTTTTTTCATTTCCTTCATCCAGCACATCTACTACGGTTAATAAGATGAAGGAACGCACTCTGAGAAAACTACATATACGCCTGCACATACCACTTCCACAAACTGATTTTTCCAAAACATAGACAGTCCTGTCATCAAGTACCTACCTATTTTACAATGTTTCTTGATTATTGCGAAAGTCAACTTAAACTCATTCGCAACTCCTGCTATTTGCTAGTCCTATGGAATTTCTTTGTCTTGAGCCTATGTGTAAACACGTATTACAGTTTAATATAGTACCTTTAAGACCTAATCGTCTTGAATTGCTTCAAGCCACATTGAAAACAAAAATAAAAATCCTAACATGCATATGGGTATATTCATATAGGCATATGTACCTATATAGGGTTGTTCTCCTAATTTTTATTTGTAGCAAATACAAATAGTATGATCTCATATATATAAGTCCCATCGCATGGGTAATCGGTAATCCGTACCCGTCCCAGTCCCATATATACTCCTCGGGAATCAGAGAGCGCAACTACATATGCATAGAAATAGCGAAAAAAAGATTTCATTTAGGATTCCCTATATTTTATATAGTATTAAAGAAAATTATTCATCTCAAAGACTTAAAAAAAGAAATAATCCAATCGATGTTTCTGCACTAGTTATGATACGCTATGATATGATATGGATACAATGAGAAATGAGATATGAGGAAGGAACCCTCTCGTGGGTTTTTTTGTGGGGGGAAGTCAAAGGCAGGTTGCCCGTGTTTGCTGGTTCTTGTGTAGTTTTGAGGATCTAGTGAAAAGACATGCACATACAGGAGCTTCGAAGGTACACTTATGGTACTATACGGGTACTATAAGTATAGCTATAAGCACGGATGAGATGTGTTACGAATTGTCCTGTGTAGGAAAGAGTGACGAGCATACGGGGAAGAGTTAGACCATAATGGAATCAAGAGGTTATATTGGAGACTTTATGCTCCTACTCTGGAAGGCAAACACAAATGAAGTAAAACTAACAACATATCATTTTCATTGACTTGAAAAACTTGAACACATCAACGTCGTCGACATTATTGACTCGTCTGAGGGCACACAAAAAAGAAAGAAATTTTGTCCTAAAGGATTGATTTATACAAAGTAAGTTTGACAGAGGGATAAATAAATAGATGGATAATGGAAATGGAATTGGAAGTTGAGAATTGACACATTTATGTGACCAAATACAAAAAGGGTAAAAGGTAGGCCATAAAATAGGAGTAAGCTGAGATAGTACGAGTTCTTTTCCAGCTCTCGTCTCAGAGATGATCTTCAGCGGTTGGAATGTGTGTAGTTGAGGATTGAATGGCTCTCAATACTCTCCGTATGATCGACAGTTAAGGAGAGAAAAGAAGATGGAAATGGAAATGGTAAAGCGAGCATAGGGAAAGGAAGTCATATGATATTCTTTTCGCGTACATCTTTGTAATAGAAAGGAGCGAGAGAGAGAGAGACAGAAGCTTCTGTCGAGGTTGGTTTTAGTTTGTATGTGTATTCGTGAGTATTTGGTGGAAGGGAATTTTCGCATCAATCTCTTTTTCCTAAGGCATAAATACGATATTTTATTCAGAGCAAATCTTATATTGGTTTTCTTTAAGGAAAAGATGAGGTATTTGGAAGGAGAGAGAGAGAGATACAGCGAGTGAGAGTAGTAGACGATATGATAAAAAGCATTGAAATCCAGATCCTGGTATTCTTGGCATGCTAATCTTCGGTGTGTCGAGTCAGTTTGTGAAGAGAATGAAGGGAGCGCGCGGAAATGATCTGCGAGGAAAGCGAGCTCCTAGCAACCTCAGATTCATCCATCTGTTCCCCAATACCAATACTTGACATTAATGCATATGACATATGGAATCACCTCTTTTCCATTTCACTGTTATCGGGAAGCCCCCGTTTTAAAAAAAACTAGAAGAAGAAAAAAAACTCGAACTTGATAGGCCCATAAAAGCTATCTTCCATGAGTCAGAATCCATCTGTGCTATATTGATAAAGTTTGAAAAATGGTTATTTACACTGGCGCTACTGCGTCAATGGCACTCGGAGAAAATCATAATTTCCATTTCCTGTGTAAATATGCACGTTTTTACATGGGCCTTTTCCGAAATGGAGCTTCATGCATCATTATTTATCGCATAAATTGGGACCGGCTTCACCGCGGCGTTAAAGGGCTTTCAACCACGAAAGTACTTTTTATCCAATACACTTCCCTTTATAACTCCACGCTTTTCATTTCGTCTCCATTTCTCCATATATCTATACACACTCACTCTCATAAAACGTCCAGTATTCATTTGAGACGCACTCACTGTGTTTCTTTCTTGCACAAGTACAACGATACGGCTTTAAGTCCCAAGTACGAGAAACCAACTTGTAAACACATATAAATGCCATGCATAATAATTCCCTCTTCTCTTCTCCAGACTCAAACCTCACCACCAAAGAGACACAAGAAAGAGACGAGAGAAGAAACAAGGAATCGCATGAAATCTTAACTCTTTCTCCGACCCGCCGCCCTTTCCTCATTACTGTCCTCACCTAAACCTAGTTGTGCGTCAAGACTGAAACGAAATCCTGAAAGCCTTCCCTGCCGCACCATCCATGTTATTATGTCCTTTAGTAGACAAGAGTTGACGGGAGACGCAGAGTCAAGGAGAGATGCGTAGGTACCTACGTATTTGAGTGTCTATATATCTGTTGTTCTCTCGTTGTTGCGTATGGCTTGGGGACATGTGCACTTTGTGCATTGCACGTATTTATTACTTCACTTCTTACTAGTCTTACTATTTACATGTGTCACTTCTAAGTAATCGGCAAATTTCATGCATAAATTATGTTCCGTCCGCTGTTTGAGTGCTCGGGAGAGAAGAAGTTGCTTTCTGCTTTTTCCCAGACTCATGACCCTTGGGATTACAATGATGCCTAAGATGTCGAGTGATCTTACTTTACACTTTTTACACCCCTTGCTGATTGCCAATCCGATTTATCATTCTTTATGTTCAACGTCATCACGGCTGGTTATTTTACTACTTATAATTTTACTACCATGTTTTCCCTGACTGGATTACTCTTGCATCCCCCTCTCTCTCCAGTACGGGTAGATATGGAGCAGCCCCCGCACTCCATCCCCCCTTCCTCGCCGTCTCATAGTGCTCCCCAATAACCAACGTGAAATTTAGCTACTCACTCAATTATTCTATATCTCCTTCAATTTTCATCCTACTTACACTTTTCTCCACATTGGTGTTATGACGAACCGCGTCTCATTTGAATTCTTCCAAATCCGGCTGCTTCTTAAAAATTTAGTTTTGAAACTGCCAGTCTACACCATCTCCCAGTCTTTATTAGTGTTCATACAATAGAAAGACACAAAAACGTAGTAAACTCTTTTCATAGGAATGTACTTTGCTGTGCTCGATGCTATATTTTCCTATAGAAAGTATTACATAGTTAGAAATTCAAAGTTTTGAATATTTAAATGTGCGTGTTGGGAAGCCGTCGAATCACATATTTAAGCAATTAGTATATCTATGTTTGTGAGCTTATATTATAGTATATAATTTTAATTAGTTGGGCTCAGAACTCACATATTCTTTTCCAGAAACTTACTATACGGGTCACGTGTAGTAATTAAAGTCAACGGCGAAGCTGGATTGGTGGAATCTGGAATCTGGAGCATAGGATATTGGGAATTTGATTCCAAATTTCCAGTGCACTCGCAAAGAAGTTAAAGATCTCTTTTACTCGGCCAGAGTCTTGACTTCGACACAGAGATGAAAAAACTGGACTACTGATAAGTCATAAGTCATTCAAAGCCAAAATTATAGCAAGACTAATTATGATTTATTGGTTGGAAACTTCCGTTTGGGCTTAATTGAACAGTAATAATAATATTCATTACAGTCGTCAGTCGTCATACCCTGCATACACTATGTAATATGTAACTCTAGTGTGAGGCACTGTGAGGTACTTATGAGCAGCACCGTCGTCACTCTCGAAGCTGAATGTACAGATGACTTAATATAGCCTTAGTGTAGGCTTTGTACCACGACTGTACCTGCTAAAAAGTAATTTTATTTGAAATATTTTACAAGAAACAGCAGTGGTTCTAGCAGTGCTTTTCGTCCTGGGATTAAAGTTATGAGACGAAGTCCACGACTCCGTCACTACAGTACCAGCTTTGGCACGGCATCTACTCAAAGATGAGGGAATCTCGTGCTGCATGATGGAACAACGAAAATTAAATGACTACTCGCAGTTTGCGTTACTACTTCGCGCTACATCTACCCTCGCCCTGTAGAAGCAATGATTCTTAGGTACAAGGGCAATATTTTCAAATAGTGGGCAGCAGTGCCTTCACCCTGAGTTCACCCTCAGTTTTGATTTTTAAGGCCAAAGAGACGATTTAGATTCTTATAAAAAGGAGGGAACTATATACTTTCTATACGGAGCATGAAAAATATTTTTCTGGTTGCAGATCTGATCGGTCTAGTCTAAGTAGTAGCGTGTGTGCCTCAGTTATAATTTTGTAAAAAGTAAAAACAGTCAATCCTTCCCTTTAATTTTTAGCTTAATTCAGCCTCATCGCTTATGCTCCGTTAAATTAATCTGAAATAGGCTGGACGCAAATTCGCGGTAGGGGGATGGGAATTGGATGTTAATTAAGTCATAACGGAATTGGCGGTAGGCCTTTTGGAGCAATAAGCGGTAGAGAAAGTAAGTTTTTATATAATTTATTCGATGATTGAAAAATCTTTAAATTTAAGTTTATTGATGTTTAAAAGTGAAATGATAAAAAAATATGATACACGAATCCACAGTAAAACTATTGTCGCACAAGTGGTTTACGACTTGTGTTTGTTGGCCTGCCTCGCGCTCTTAGGGTGTTGACTCTAACAATTTTGGCTGCAAGGGGAAATTCCGTTCACGAGTAATTTACTGCCAGTCCAATTACATGCTTGCAACCATGTATATATGTATATATCTGCCCTACCGCCAATCCCGGAAATGTATAATTAACAGCCAATTCCGAAACCGCCACCGCCAATTTGATTTTTGGCACCGATAATTTAATTTATGTCTCTGAAATATGTAAGTAAGTAATTCAATGGACATAGCTTATAATTCATTTATTCGGGGATTTATTACAGCTATAGCAGGTGAACGGTGCGTTAAAGGATTTATTTTATTAATAGCCGTTAAGTAGAGTAGTATTGGGGAATTTAGTGGTAAAATAGATTAAATTCCATGAACTATCAAATGACTCGGTGGGAGGGACGAAGTTAATTAGTATCAATGGTTTCATTTCGATTTGAAAATGAAAAATGAACATGACATCCAGTGGCCGCGGAAATTAAAAATGCCAGGGGGGGGGGGGGGGGCAAACCGTAAAGCACATAATTATTGAAGGGGTCCTGTAATAATTAAGTCGCACAAAATTTCTAATTTAGAGCACCCCCTCCCTCCCACCTTCGTGAAAACGTGAGGTAATGGTTCTCACAAGGGCTAGGTGTGATATGATTTCAATAGCGTACGATCCCAATTCCCTTTAATATGACAACGTAATATTTGCAATGTCGCTAAGCAGCTAAAAACTGCCTACGCTAAATATTACTTCAAATAATATTAATATTAGGTTTGCATAATAATAATAATTTGTATACAGTATAATTCGTATGTAAGCAACTCGGTTAAAGGGAATAACCGATATAGGAAAGAAAAATAGACCGTTTGGTTGGCCGGCTATGCTAGCAATGCTATAATTTTCTGGTTATAAGGTATTCGATATAAGAAATAAACCGTCGTAAGGAATTTATTTTTTACCATATTATGGTATTTTTGGTCATTTAAAAGGATTTTTTTTTAAACTTGAGGGTCGAAGAATCAGGGATAACACTGTAACTGCACTTGTACTTGACCAGTACCTACTTACTTTCCTCATTTTGTTTAAAAATTTAAGTGCATTTAGGTAGGTCATGTTATTTATAGACTACACAGCATACTTGGTGACTGTTGACTGCTCGAAACTACTGTCCGTAGTTCATCAGTCCATCAGCATTATCATTCTATTTAAAATGTCGGCAAAGAGAAAAAGAAATTCGCTTAACACTGAGCAAAAGTACGAGCTTTTGCAAAAACTAAGCTCGCATAAGCAAATAGACATGTCCAAAGAAACAGGCAAATCAACTTAACAGACTATTTTAAGCAATAATCATATGTAGGTATAGTAGCGGCAACCGAAAGAGAGGTCTGTCAAGGATAAATTTTGCATGCAAGTAAACGGCAGCTTCATCCTTGCCAGACCTCACTTTCGGTTGCCGCACCAATACGTACCTACAATATTTATCTTTTAAATAACGCAACTGTAAAAAATATTTTGACTTTGTTTTAACTTAAAACTAATGATAAAAATTTCAACTATATATCTGTAAATATTTATAATGTTTCGCGTACAAGGAAAATTCCTTAAATGGTTAAAAGGAATAACCGCTATAAGGAGCGTAAAAGGCCGGTCCCACGGGATTCCTTATGTGCGAATTATACTGTACGTAGTATTATCTTAACAATGAGGAAAAAACAGATCAACTACTCATAGAGTAGTTGATTAAACCAACACAAATGTCAGACATTGGCTGTCGCTCGTTTGGTTACAGTTTCACAGTATCACGTTTACTGAATTATCACATTTACAAGACTCAACATGACTAATAATAATTCAGTCACATACAGTTTAAAAAATTAAAAAATATTTCGAAACTAATCAAACTAATTTTTATTAACAAGGGTGAATTAGGGGATTTATCTATGAAATTATTTTGAATCTGCTTGGGTATTTCTGGAGCCTAAAATTTAACTTAAATATTTAAACGCATCGACTGTCATGTCTCTTTCACTAGCTAGTTCTAAAAAGTCAAAATTTCTCCCCAACATGTTAAAATTCTTGAGTAAAACATTCGAGATGGTTACTTGAAAGCGATATTTGGAAGTTTAGTAAATATTCCAAAACTTTTCATTAAAGAAATAAAAACTTACTTTGTAGCTTTTAATAATAATTTTTAATTATAGCTTACTTTTTAAATCATACACAGCTTTTTATTTTGCTTTACGACCAAAAATAAACAGTGAAAAATGTAATTCCTCGGAAATTCAGAAATTACCATTCCCAAAACATAAATAAAAACTTGCTAATTGAGTAAATTTCTGGAATGCAACTTTTTTTAACTGCTTCAAGGCGTGGGTTTTATACAGAGTATTTTATCGAAAAACAACCTAAACGACATCGAACAAGCTATAAACTTTCTAGGTTTGACCATAGCCTTCACTCTACAAAAAGCCTTGTTCTCTGATAATTTGAATGGAGAGGGCAAAATATGATTTACAATGGGAAGCATCGGGGGAATATTTCTTTATGTATCGTTGGATCAGGGGCTGTCGTATTAAATTTTAGTGAACACCTACAGGCTACAGCATCGTGCGATCATCAGGCAAACGAGAATTTTAATAGGGCACTTCAAACATGCATCGGGTCAAAACAATAAACAGCAGGCAGGGTAAGGATGACAGTATGACAGTACTACTTAAGGTAATGGAATTTGTGAATCGTGGGTTTCGTTGGGTACATTTCACCTCGCCGGTAATCAGAAATCAATTCAAGGGATGTGTTCTTTCGCGCGTGATAGAGAACGCGGCATATATTACGTTGTGAACATTTTATTTTACCCAGGTAAATCATATAATGCCATATAAGTTTGTCCCTTTAGTCGGGTCTGGTAATTTTCGAGGTTATCTGTCGGGTCGGAAGCAAAGAATTACTAGCAGGCTTGGCTACCGAAGTGCACTTTTACATATTTTCTCGAATCCAAGTTTCGCGTTAAACATGCTCCACACTATAAGTCCCTTTAAATCATTTGTAGAGATTTAGACAAATATGATTGGTTAATAATTATTCTTAATATAATTAATCATGAATGAAAAGTTTCACCGATTCGAATGCGGTTTGTTTAAAAAATTGTAATTAAAATGTGGGCTAATTATGGTCTGAACCAGATTTTTCTAACAAAAACAGAAGTGGACGAAACTAAGGTCAGGTAAGGTCAACCATAAAACTGCATGGATCCGCACCAAAATTTAGTCACCTCTAGAGTTCAACATTTTGGGCAGTTTTTGCATTCAAGGTCTCTTCAATTTCTAAAAGGTATGACCTACACAGGTCAACAAAGCCGATAGGTCAAATAGATAAAAAAATAATTGATTTCGAAAACAAATCTGCACAAAATAAAAGACATTACCTCTAAATCATTGCACTAATTACGTATACTTAAATAGGTATACTTTGACCCGCAGAGATCATCAAACTTTCGGATAAAATTTCAAATTTTGATGTAGGTCAACTCTATCCATATCGTAGGTAGGCTCAAACGTGGAGATCAGATTTCTAAAAAATTACACATAAATAGCCTCATACTTTGACCCGCTGAGGTCATCAAACTTTCGGGTCAAATTTCAAATTTTGAGGTAGGTCAACTATATCCATATCTTAGGTAGGCTCCAATGAGGAGATCAGATTCTTAAAAGATGACACATAAATAGTCTCATACTTTGACCCGCAGAGGTCATCAAACTTTCAGATCAAATTTCAAATTTTGATGTAGGTCAACTATATCCATATCGTAGGTAGGCTCAAACGTGGAGATCAGATTTCTAAAAAACTACACATAAATAGTCTCATACTTTGACCCGCAGAGGTCATCAAACTTTCAGATCAAATTTCAAATTTTGATGTAGGTCAACTATATTCATATCTTAGGTAGGCTCCAATGTGGAGATCAGATTCTTAAAAGATGACACATAAATATTCTTATACTTTGACCCGCAGAGGTCATCAAACTTTTGGGTCAAATTTTAAATTTTGAGGTAGGTCAACCATTTTTATATCGTAGGTAGGCATTAACGTCGGAATTCGAACGTCGGTTTCCTAAAAGGTAACACCCAAATATTTCCATACCTTGACTCACAGAGGTTATGAAAGTTGCAGGTCAAATTTTAAGTTTTGAGGTAGGTCAGATATATCAATGTCGTAGGTGGGCCTTACTAAGGCATACTTTGGCACCTAATTAGGTGCGTTATATCTGAGTATACTAATCTTGGAATGTGATTACTATAAGAACGCTAGGAAAGTGTACTCAAATGTAACAAACCTAAAAAAGAGCTCAAGTTTAGATCACAGTATAATTAATTTAGAATAGACACGTTATTTACATAACATTCGGCTGTTTTGACATGGCTAGTAAACAGTATGGTCGATTACAATACTAGTTGTATTGGTGGTGTGTGTGTGTACACCATTATTGCTTTTCCTTCTGATCCTTCTGACTAGGCAGGGCTCGTCCTTCCGAAAATCTATTATTTTTTCACAGCAACAACCTATACCATGCCCACAGCCCTCAGCTTCAACTCAACATTGCGCGAAAAAACTTTGAAAAAAAATACCGACGACGGCTGAGTTTGGGGATGGTATGTATTTAATGTGTAGCTTACGATACATGTCCATATACACTACAATGTTCTCTTGCCCGCGTCCGCCGTAATGCTTCTGTTTGAACCAGCCCAGAGCAGTGCAATGCTGTACGGAAGTGTGCATAAATTCCGTGGTACGTCTTGGAAGGGTAGGAGTTCAAGCTGCCTAACCTTTCGTCAATATCAGACTGTACCCACTGACGCTACCGATGACATCAAATTACGAACAATCCTAATTTCCATGCCCACAGTTTCAGCTCTAGTTTTAAAACTCGGAAATACTTGAATGATGAGTTTTTGTTTATTCTCGTTCTTTTTTTACCACCACATTTTTTTCAGTGTGGTGGCACGACACGACTGTTTTTTATAATAATTGTTCGTCTTTTTTTCACGATTAACTTTAATTTCTAATTTTTCTAAATTGGTTAGTAATCCCAACCCTTTCTTACCTGACATATTTTGCGTGTCACTTGTGTGATCGTGTAAGTTGTAAGTGTTGCATATTATTAATATTTCTTGTATTATTATTTATTATAATCCCAAAGTCACAATATAATATGGTAACCTTAAATAGAGTCAGAGTCAGTGTTGGATTACAGTTTACAGTGTTACAGGTGTTACGTCCATGTGTAAATGTAACTTTTCTAAACAATGTCCACGTATTTCAAATTTGTACTTCAAACGTTTTGCATCATGGTCCAGTCTGCTGCAATGTTTGCAAGGTGTTTGTATTGCTTACTACCACTGCTAAGATAGAAACCATAAAATTTATTGTTGAATTTTTCAAATTTCACAAAATATTCAAAATCCTTGTCTTTGTTTTTCAGAATAGCTCTTTGCACAGCCAAATTTGTGCGATGCGCCATGCACCATACAGTTGCGATTGATCGATTGATGTAGGTTTGCATTTTCGTTTTGAACGACTGTTTTTCCCTAATTATTGATAAATACCCATCACTTGTAAGTACTGTCAACTTATCTTGCACATATTCCTTAAATTCGGCGACAATATTGTTATCCTTGTCAATGCGATTGCTGAAACTTTCCATCATTTGTTTTGACGCTTCTCTTCTGTTTAGCTGAATTAAACTGTACACGTATACAATGGGGTATCCATCCTCAAAAGTTTGGAAGTACAAAATCAAATAAGGAATGTTTTTTCTGTCAGTTAAAGAATCCACCATAATTGCAAATTGCCGGTTGTTGATAACTAATGATGATAATAAGGTCTTGTGAAAGCTTGTCACAATTATAGCAGTAATCTCTTTGGAGGCATTCCGATGATGGTGACGAGTTCCAACCCCCACGTTATATGTCTGCAGTACTGTCATAAAAAACGGATGTTTTGCAAATGAAACGTCAGCAATTATTTCGGCATACACAAACCTCACTAGCTGTGTTGTTGCAAGGAAAAGTTTATCCTCTTTTTCGTTAGCAGCTTTTATAGCTTCGAGGTATTTTTCATGAGTTTCTGCAACTAAAAGCTCTAAAAACAATTTTAATGAACCCAAATGTACCTCAGATTCTCTGTGGGATAATATAGCACCATTATTGCTGGTTTTTTGTTTACTAAAGTATTTTCTTGGTGTAGTAACGTCAACAGCAAGTCGTGGCGATATGTCATTATAGTAATTGTCACAAACAATAAAGCTCCAGGTAAAAGGCAAAGCTTCTGTGTCACAACAGTTAATGCTAAGATCTTCATTATCACTGGCATCCAAATCTCGCAGTATGTAGTTTTCACTAGCAAAATTTACATGTTCATCGGAAAACCAAATATCATCAAAAGCGCCACAACGGTTTGTAGCAGTCTTTCATCCCCAAACGAGCATATCCTTTATGTACAGTTTCACTGTGTTCCATGTAATTGGGACTTGTCCAGGAACCATTAAATCCAATGGAAGGTACTTTTGTGTAATTTGATCTTTTTTAAGGTTGAAATTTTGAACATCTACAAGCTTGACAAAATGCACTAATACTAGAGCATATGGAGTGTCGTCCCCAAGCGGAAGAATGTTGTCATCGTACACGCTTTGAAATTTTGAGCTAGATAGTGGTAATTTGAAATCAACAGCAACTTCTGAGCCACCAAAAACCCAACATTTTCCTTCGTTGCCAACTGCAGTAAGAACTTCTTTCTTCAAATCCATCACGAAAGTTATTTGAAGTGGATTTCCTTTGATAATAATGAGTTTGTAGCCTTTCAGACTGTTTTCTGCTCTGTGTTTGTGACTTTCAAATGACTTGTAAAGCTCTATAAATTGTTATGCCTTAATTTGATGTCTAGGAGTGTCAGTAGTTACTTTATAAATCAGTAAAGGACAATAAATTACTGGCTTTTCTTGGCCCTGTTATAGGCTTTAACATTGCTCTTTAAAAAAAGCAGATGAAGCTTAACTAACTTAACTAAAACTAGTAAAGATTTACAATAAAAAAATTTAATAGACAATTTGTACCTAAGTTACTGCAATACATGCCAGCAAAATCACAAAAACACTTGCAGTACACAGAAACTTCTTATACGGCAATAAACCCGACATTGTTTATTACGGAGCAATACTAAAGGTACTCCGAATTTAATAAGAACAGTTTTTGAGAACAACGTTGGCAAGTATTTCACGAAATTAAAATCTACTTTAAATAGAAAGTTCTTGAAAAACTGCCAAGTATTCGACAACACACAAATTTATATGGACACTGCACTATAAATACATAGTTTGTAGAAGTAATTATGTAATATTAAAAATCTCCACCTATGTAAATAATTGTAGATACTGAAATTAAACACTGCATTTCAAATCAAATGTAACTTTTTCACTATATTCTTGTAAATGAAAACTGCGACTCAATTTGCATTCTTCATATCCACGCAAAGACATACAGACACGAAATGAATTCGGGATAGTTTGTAATGTCTTGATTTGGATTTGTTTGCGTTTGTTTGCAACTCGTACGTGTGCGTACAGTGTATTTATTCTTGTATACATCCAGCTCTGCAACGCACACAAACAGGCACGTATTCACTACGCTAGTAATATACAGCACTTTTGTACTTCTTGCTTCTTAAACTTTGGAGCTAAAGAACCACGCAAAAATCAATACTTTTATGTTATGTGAACACATATTTGCTACATGCTCTTATACAGATACTTTTAAATCTACTTTTCGTTCTTTTTATTACCATTTTGTTTCTCTGTATTCACATTTGGAACTTAGCTTATCGTATTTTTGCAACGCCTTTACTCATTACGTAAAACCAAGTAGCAAATATAAACAATATGAATACAAATGAACATCTATTATTTTTATAAAAGACAACTATACTGAAATAAACTTAAATATTTAATTGTCATATTTCAGTGATCTAATTCCCGCTATAGTGCCTACCTACGATATAGATATAGTTGACCTACCTCAAAATTTAAAATTTTTCTTGCAAGTTTCATGGCCTCTGTGGCTCACCGTATAAAAACATTTGGGTGTCATCTTATAGGGATCTAATTCCGACGTGAGTGCCTACCTACGATATGGATATAGTTGACCTACCTCAAAATTTAATATTTGACCCAAAAGTTTGATGACCTCTGCGGGTCAAAGTATGAGACTATTTAGGTGTAATTTATTAGGAATCTGATCTCCACGTTTAAGCCTACCGACGATATGAATATAGTTGACCTACCTCAAAATTTGAAATTTGATCTGAAAGTTTGATGACCTTTGTGAGTCAAAGTATGAGAATATGTATGTGTCATATTTTAGGAATCTGATTTCTACGTTTAAGACTACCTGCGATATGAATATAGTTGACCTACCTCAAAATTTAAAATTTGATTCGAAAGTTTGAAGACCTCTGTGGGTCAAGGTATTGTAATATTTAGGTGTCATCTTTCGGGGGTCTAATTCCCACGTTAGGGCCAACCTACTATATGAATATGGTTGACCTACCTGAAATTTTTTAATTTGACCCAAAAGTATGATGACCTCTGTAGGTCAAGGTATAGGAATATTTGGGTGTCATCTTTCTGGGATCTAATCTCCACATTCCAACCTACCTACGATATGGATATGGTTGACCTACCTCAAATTTTAAAATTTGACCTGAAAGTTTGATGACCTTTGTGGGGCAAGCTATACATATTTAAGTATACGTAATTAGTGCAATGATTTAGAGGTAATGTCTTTTATTTTGTGCAGATTTGTTTTCGAAATCAATTATTTTTTTATCTATTTGACCTATCGGCTTTGTTGACCTGTGTAGGTCATACCTTTTAGAAATTGAAGAGACCTTGAATGCAAAAACTGCTCAAAATGTTGAACTCTAGAGGTGACTAAATTTTGGTGCGGATCCATGCAGTTTTATGGTTGATCTTACCTGACCTTAGTTTCGTCCACTTCTGTTTTCGTTAGAAAAATCTGGTTCAGACCATAATTAGCCCACATTTTAATTACAATTTTTAAAACAAACCGCATTTGAATCAGTGAAACTTTTCATTTATGATTAATTATATTAAAAATAATTCTTAACTAATGATATGTGTCTAAATATCTACAAATGATTTAAAAAGACATGTAGGGAGTGGCGTGGTTTAAAGACCCGAGTTTGTTTACTAAATGTGCACTCCGGTAGCCTTGCCTGATTATTAGGCATCTAACGTATACATTAAAATATATTTCATGGTTGGTGTTGCGACGGCAACACTTCAATAGTTAAAAAATAGTTGTTGACAAAAACTAAATCCGTGTCTCGGATGACATATAAAATACACTGCACACAAGTCCCAGTCACTACAGTGTAAAATATGTAATATTGTCTTTATTACTCTCTATATAACACTATACAATAACATTCACACAGTGTAAAGCCCATACAACAAGTCAAAATATGGCTTTACTATGTGCAAGTCACGATATAATCAATACACACACTGTCAATATGTATTCTCTATAAACAACACACTTATGTCAAAGTGTAAAATAAATCACAATCAAATTAATAGAAATACACTGTTGTCCTAAGTGTAAACTATAAACGCAATTATACAAAATATAAATGACCTAAAGTCCTGCCGTAGTCAAGGCACTAAACTTCTAGTACAATGCACACTTTAGACGGAAGTGCACACATGTCAAAGTCAATCATTAATAGCTACACAACACAAAGTCAGAAGTGTAAACTATTCAGAGTCCCAACAATACACAATACACTGTACTATGAGGCCAGTAAGTAAAATGTCAATATACTGTCGCCCTTCTGATAGCTTTGTCACGTATGCGTAAATTCTAAACCTGGCTTGTGCAGACTCCATGGCTCCGGTCAGAAGACTAAGTAAGTTCCGCTGGATTTTTCGGCTGGTTTTATACCCCTGGCAAGGAAGGGAACATACGTCATTGCTGGGGCACCAATATTGCAATCACAAAATTAAACGTCACTATTTTGTGACTAGGCAGATTCACAGTAACCTTTTTACTCCGCCGCAGGAATTGTTGCAGAATTGGCCTGTGAAGGGAAATTGTACCTGGCCCGAACAATAGGGATAAAAATTCTTCCATTTCAATCTGCGCTTATGTCGTATACCGTCGAAGTTTCCATACCGTCCGTGAGGCAGTAGAATTGTTCGATGTTCCATTTAAGACAATGCTATGATAAGCAAATGGAACCTCCCTCCACGATGCATAGAACTTTCAGGCTTCATGGTATATTGGAAATGGAAAAGTCTGTCCTTATAACTTCCCACTAAATTCCCCAATTCCCTATATCCAGTCCCTATAGCGTACAGGTACCTAATAGACTGGAGTCTATAGGGAAATGACATTTTGACAGGTTTGGGGCAGTGCACAAATTACTTCCCACAACACTAATCTACATGCCATCCAATGACTGGCACTGTCTCTGCCGATGACATTATTTATGGATTCACTCCAATGTCCACACAATGTGTTGCAGTACATGTCAATACACAAAGTACTTATGTACACATTATTTCCTACGACAAGGCTACCACATATGTCTGATGCTACCCTAAATGTCACTGTAGCACTTCACACACTATATTCCCTATCCCAATGCCAGTCTACGGATTCAGGAATAAGGCGGGTCATTCAAAACTTACAATGTCACAAATTACTGGTATGTGCACTCGGCGACAGTCGGGATGCCGGGAAACTTTATTCCCATATAAATTAGCGAGCGAAAAAAACTATAATGTGCTATAGGATGGATGGTGGTTGAAGTGGTTATTTAAATCGCTCATTTTTTTTGGTTCTGTCTAAATAGAAATGATGACTTACTAGGCGCGAATTTCAAACTTCAAACTTTTAAAGTTTTTATAGATTTTTAAATCTAGCGCGCTAAAGCTAGTAGTAGTAGTAGTGTAGTACTATTGCGTCTCGGGTCTTACCCATACACAGTACAGTTACTATAGGTTGTCTGTTTTTACCACGAACATCTCATGAGTAGAGAATGTTCTCGAGTAATTTCAACCGTATTGTCTTTATGCTTGACATGCCTGGGATATTGTATACTTACTTACGAACTCTGTGCGGTACTATATTATACTGGAGCAATCCAGATATAGGTTAACATTTATAAGGCTTCCGAGACAACAGGCATCTATCAACACTGGCAGTACCAATAGGCAGAGTCTTTAGAGCTGTGAACGGTTGGCCATTCCTATATAGAGAGCCAGCCCTTATATGACGAGGGTCTTGGTCGTGCAATGGTGAATGAAAAGCGTCAGGTTAGGTGGCGAGTGTAAATGCATGAGATCAGTGGACGAAGGAGAGAGAGAGTGAGAGCAGAGGGCACAGCCCCGGGGGCACAAAGCGGTGGGGAGAATCAGCAGATTATGTCCGCTGATCGTTCACCCACAGCTGCCCCCACTCCCCAACTTCCCTCCACCGACCACACCCCCCCCCCCCCCATCGCCTCCCCCCTCCACCCCCATCCACAGCACGAGACCACACAGTAGGGTGCCTCCCCGTGAGACCAAGGTATTAGGATATCTCACTGTAAGACATGCAAGCATGTGGACTCGATCCTTGAAAACCCCTATCTCGTTGCCGTCAATTGGCACATGAGACTACCTTGCCATCCTTAGCGCGCTAAAGCTACAACAATTTGTGTTGTTTTAAAATAGAATTTGAAGGTCATGCAAATAAAAACAATATCTATACATATTTCAGCACATTGCATGTGCAATTCGAGCATTCTGGTTTGTTTTTTAATAATGGTTTTTTAATCAGAAAAATAGGAGTTCTTTAATTTGCAATGATTGGAAAAGTAAAGCATAATGACACCTTAAAACCGACAAGAGCAATTGGCGTATTTTTCCTAGAGAAAGGTGCTGTTGCCGAGTACAGTAAGTGTTGGGGGAACTCGAGGAAATTTGAATGATTCGCGGGAATTCTAAATGGAATTAATCAGGTAAGGAATAAGTTAATGTTGATGCAAAGGATACTGTGTAGTAGTAGTAGTACATTTTAGTTTTAGTTAGCTATAGTTACAGTAAGTAGGTACTTCTTACTTATAAGTAGTGTTTAAGCATGGGCAGTCAAAATTTCATATGTTTTTGTGTTGTTATGTGTAAATGGTGTTTCCATAAATTATGTGATTGGTTAAGTCAGGGGGTCTAGGTAAGTAGTGATGATATGACATATTGTAGATTTTGTTGAGAAGTCATTTATGCACTGCCCCTAAATTATCATTTCCCTATAGACTCCAGTCATTATGTACTTGCATGCTATAGTGTACTGGATTTAAGATATACGATATAACAGAATTGTAATGTAAAAATCCTATTATTTCCAGTAAAGCCCATTCACTATGTTGAAATATTCTATATGCTTGACATAGCATGAGGTTAAATGGGAGATAGAATATTGTGCATGTAAGTAGAAGGGGATAGAAATTTCGAGGCAAATACCTGATGCGCAATTGGAAATGGAAGGAATTGCTTTAGTCTAATGTTCCGTCACGTAGCCTGGTCCAAATCTAAATTTTCCACGACAAAAATCTAAGTCGCACCAGAAAGTCTATCACGGGAAACCTTAGAAAAAAATGATTGCGCCGTAACTTCTTTTGTATTCCGAGAGCAGTCTACACTTACGTCCGCTCTTTTTCAGGGTTTCCTTTAAAAGCTGAGGCAAATCCGTCCCATCCTCAGTCTTTGGACAGCGGCCTGAGGAAACTCTTTTAGTCTGAACTGAAAATTAACATTACCCATACGGCACAGTACTAGTAAGTGGGAAGTCAGTAAAGGACAGTTATAACTATTCTCATAGTACGTCAGTGTGACAGTGTATTGGGATTGTCAAGTGTTGAAGCCTTGGACATGGCTTAGCGAAGAAGAGTGCTATTGACTATATTAAAGTATTGGACGTGGGTTATCAAATAAGACTTTAGTTCGGCCATAGTGGCGCCAGTGGTGAAAAGTTTTGTCAAGCCTTTACTTTATAGTGAATTACTTATATATTGGGATTAACCATTATGGTTATTACTGTATTAGTAAGTACTAAGTATATATTATACACTTTGACTGCCGGGTACTTTAAAATAAAGTGAATTTAGTGTATATTTATTCGTGACTTATAAATAAGTGAAGCCATAGTCTGACTTATTGTATGGCCTTTACATTGGATGAATGATAGTGTGTTGTGATATAGCCATTAATAAAGATAGCATTAAGTTATTTACACTGTTTGGACTGGGACTTGAGTGCAGTGTATTTATTTTGCATTTGGACATCCGTGACAGGATTTTGGTTTTGTCATCAACCATTTTTGAGCTATTGAAGTGTTGCTGTCGCAACAAGTGCTATAAGCTCTACTGATCTTCAAAAAATGGCTTTGAGATATTTAGTGAAAGAGAACCTATTTGCTTAGGTTAACTATTCGAAGAACAATAATCGTCTGTAGAATTCGTTTAGTGACACGATTTTTTTAAAAACAAGTTAATAGAATTTTAATTTCAAAGTAAACTTGTGGCACAATTTTTGATTTTCAGTTTACTGAATTATTCATTATTCCCTTTGCCAATTCTAGATACACGCTTCTTAATTTCTTAAAGTTAATTTTATAGCCTTTTTTCAGATATCAAGGACTGAACAGAAGCTACTCTTCTAATGCTGTGCAGTTGCTCCTAAACGGCGGAGAATGTCTCCGGTAATTTCCTTTAGTCATCAGTTTTCATTTTTATACTTTTACCTATTTAAAAGTACCTACTTACTAATTTATATAGAATCGGACTGATGTATAATTGAGCTCATGTATAATTGCTCATTCCAACAATATTTACACTGTAAAGTGCAGGAGTCGGAGAGAGACCATCGAGCACGCAAACCGCGAACATCTAAATTTTTAAGTAGTCCCAAAGTATTTCATAAATTTTATTTTACTTTTCAATTTTGAACAGTTAAATAACAGTTTTTGTCTAATTTCAACTCGTAATTGACTACTAAAGTACGTCAGCAAGTATAATTCGATCGAAAATTTATAGATTTATTTTAACTAGTTAGTGTTTTACGAATTTCCAAAATCCTGCCACGCCGCCAGCTCATTAGACGGAGGAAACTCATGGAAATACATACATAGGAAATTAAGAGGAGAAGAAATAAATTCAAAAAAGCAAGAATCAACTTTAAAACATAAAGCTAAGTTCCTTCTCATTTATACGTAGGCCGAAGGCCCACAATTCTCATATTTTCTCTAATAAGGTGTTAAGATACTAGCAACACGTATATTTTGGTAGGATCGAAGGAAACACTAGGAATATAAGATCAAAAGATACAAATCATGCCGAGCAAAAGAAAAATCCCAGTACCGAACGGACAAGAGCAGCTAGCCGCCTACTTCTCTCAGCAACTCGCCCAACAACTATTACAACTCAGCCAACAATTAACAACACAAATCTCCGCTAACTTAATAACTCTGATTCAAGACTTCAAGAAAGAAATTAACTCAAGACTAGTAACTCTGGAAACAAACATGGAAACAAAATGGAAATCACTAAAGACTAGGATGAATAAAGCTACTTTAAGACAAGAAATTGAAGTTAATATTATGAAAGCAAGATTTAGTGAGTTGGAACAACGACTTCAAAGTGCTGAGACAAAAGTCAACGAACCTGAAAGACCGAACAGAAGTAAAGAAATTTTAATCACAGGTCTACCCGTTAGTTGCTCTCCAGTCGAGGATGCTAAATCAGTAATATTAGACACCCTCAAACTTAATTCTACACAGATTGTGAAGGCAAAACGAATTTTGAACAAAACTGAAGGCAAACCTCCGCTTCTTTTTGTCCAGCTAGCTGACAAGGATGAAGTTACTTTGGTGCTTCAAAAGAAGTCTCGATTGAAGGAGGCTCTACCGCAAGTCTACATCCAACAGTGCCGAAGCAAAAAAGAACAAGAAGTTTACATGCACCTAACAGAACACTACTGGATAAAGAAACGGGACCCTTTAATAAAAACTGTTAAATATGTAGGAAGTTACGCTTTTGAAGCTGATGGCATCAGATACACTAGTGACGGAATAACTTTGACCAAGGTGCATCTTTGAAATGATCTTATAACCTAAACCATATAATCTAACTTGTCTAAACTAAAACTAAAATTGTCAAATACGTCTATGTCAAATGAACTTATAGCAATTACTAAAATAAGTAACTGTACTAAAACCTGTGAGTGATAAATGAGCTGTTGTCGGTGTTATTGGAGTTGACACTCACAAGGACACAATATTATTGAAAAATACGGTAAATAGTTTCATATAGCATGCTCAACTAAAGCTAGCTCTTTAACCAAGATCATGAGTGACGAATACGAGTGCAACAAAATTGTGAAAATTTGATCTTGGAAGAAATTGTTAGAAATTAATTCTAAAGTACAGCTTTCTGCAGAATTTGTACAACAAATAAGAATAAAATTAGAAGAAACAACTGCTAACGATGAGAATTAAACTAAAAATTAAATTAAAATTTAAATATAAATTGTTAAATACGGAAGGAAATATTAGGTTAGTGAATCAAAATATAATAACGTTAATATTTTTACAAGATATTGTGATCAAAAATTCTTAGAAAATATAATACCGGTAGGCTGAATTTCGACTTCAGTAACTGGCAGCCAGGACCGCTTCCAAATTTACCGAAATAAGGTCTCGGAGAGGTATCTGTCTGGCATTACATCTATGAGGGTTTCAATTACTAATCACTAATCATTGTTAACTAATGCATTACATCAAACATGTTAAATTTTAAGAACAAATATTATATGAGCTTCGATGGTCTAACAATTACTTTGCTTAAACAAAACTAATGTAACCATAATATTAATCAGATTTGTGTGTGGGCCTAGGCCCGTATATGCAATAAATCAATACATACATACATACATACAAGTGCAGGAGTCGGAGGCAGGACAGATGTTCTATTCTAACGCCTACTTGTTTATTTTCTGTTGCCTCACAAAACAAATTCACTTTCATTTATGACAGTCAATTAAATGTCTTGGCTGCAAATAAATGAGGAATGCAACATTTTACTTATCTGTAAGGGCAAGTCACACACCGTCGACAGTTTTCAGTGTTTACAGATAGTCCGGCTAGGTCAATCAAGATTAGCTTTTAATATTGTATTATGCATTGCATAATGATTTACTTTTCACCGTCCACAGCATTTGGCATAGTAGAACACTACTTGTAGAAATAACCTCATTAAACAATGCATAATTCTTGGTTTCTTGTGTTGATTGCGTGCAAAATGTTTACATTTGACGGTAGTATTTTATTATTATATAATAAATCCCATTTGGGCTGGCGCCCATGGGACTGGCTAATTTATTTCAATAATTATATTAGTTAGTTTACAATACTAGGGAAGTCTGCCTTTTAAATCTGATTATATATAATTTAAGTACAATTTTTTAATTAATTTAATTAGATAAATGGTACATAACGAATATTTTGAATTAAATATTATTGCAGCTGGATAATATTATTTACAAAATCGGACGGAACATGGGCCAATGGGTTTTATTTTGTGCTAAGGTATTTCTTCCTTTTCATTTACTGTCCACTGGGATGTTATTCCTTGATTTTCCAGATGCAGTATTCTATTTTGAATTTTAAATTTAATTTGCGTGAAATTTTGCCTTTCTTAATGTGCATACGCGAGTAGTAGAGTAATGGTTCGCCGTTCGCGTTGAGTGTATGCTGGGCAAATACCGAAGTCGAAGGGTAATTTTGAAGCTTTACTTTTTCATTCATAATTCTTTAATTTTCGTTAATTTTTAAAACGTGAAGTGACGCAGGGCGTGTTGATCCTTGGCAAGGATGCATAAGACGATAAGCCTGGTGGATCTCGATATTTAGGAGTTTTAAGCTTTTTAGAAGATTTTGAACTTCGGATTAAGTTTTTGGTTTTATTCATTTTTTCTGGTAAGTTGAAAATCATTAGATTTTTGCTGTTGGAGCGCTTTTGAAGCATTTCAATGTTGTTGGATTTTTCTTTGTGTTGTTTTTTCATTTTTGTTATTTCAGCGTTAGCTTGTAGGAGCAAATTGTGAATAACTTGAACTTCCTTTTTTAATGAAGTGTAGGAAGAGTCCAATTTTGCAACCCGTATATATTTATTATATATCATATTTGCGTTCCACCATTTTAATATTTTCATGCCGTAATTTGTTTACCTTACATAATTATAATGACTGCCCAGTAGTACGTGCTTAAAATTGATACCTTTGTATTTTTCTTAAGTAAAAGTAATGTAGACAAACATTATTGAAACTTTTCAATTCTTCCCATGAAAATTTTAAATATGCGTAGCGTAAAATTTAATTACATAATTTTTATATCAGGGTCGTAATTCCTTATAAGCTTTTAACATATAGCTGAACCAAAGCATACGCACATGCATACAGAAAACTTGCTAAGGCATGCGATTTATAATTGAGTAGAAATATGGGAAAACGCGAAAACAGTTGTTTTTTTAGAAGTCTTACGGAACAAATAAATTTTGAATAAAAGTAAGGAATAACGAAATATTTTTTACTATAATAGCCAGCCAAACAATCATAATGCTGCTCAGAGTAACAGCATCGCAAAGGTAAAAAAGCTAATATAAACATGATTTACATGATCATTTCATGAACTAAAGCAGTATATGTAGTTCTCACGATGACATGTGACAAGGCTTCAGTTAGCGCTGTATTTGTTTTACTGTGCAACTTAATTTATTTCCTTTGGGCTGCACAATAAAGCTACCCGACAATTTTATCTGCAATTTTTAAACTGACATACCATTTCATCTATAAATTCGAATTTAGTTTCTAAATTGTGCTTCATAATAAAAATAAAATAAACTAAAATACACAAAATCAACTAAAATTGTTATTGGGAAAACGTCAAGAGCCCTGTAATCCAACATTATATTTTGAACTCGTACTGTTTCGTTGTCTCCCCACAGAGTTCCACTGAAACGAGTAACGTATGCAAACTCACACAAATTAACGCAGTACTCGTAAATAGGCAAGCTCCACACAACCTAAGTAACTGAGCTGCATGCAACAGCAACAAGCCATATTACAATTGGCCTTTCCTTTACAGCTCAAACTATGGTCTCACGCAGCGTAGTACTGTTCAATGCTGCACATAATTTGTGGAAATAGCGCCTGGGTGCTCACTCATGCCTCAGTAAACAAAATTACTGTTGTCTGTTCATTCATTCTCCTTAGGCGTCGTTCACATATTGCGTGTACACTTTTTTGACTATTTTGTACTCGTCCTCCCCCCTAAGTATACAATAGTGATCAGCGTCAATACCCACCCTCCCCCATATTCATATTCGTATACAGTTTACATAAAATTGTACCATATGCACATAAATTTATTAAACGAATAAAACAGCCAAAACAAGGAAAAATTGGAAATTATCATAAAATCAGAAGTTGTTGTCAAATCAAATCATCAAATATTAATCAAATTCTAATTAGATTGATCAGATGTCCTACTCGTCAGAGACATGCAACCCTTCCCGTCCATATTCTATATATCGTAGAAATATTAACGCCTAACAATTTTCTTAAAGGAACTTTTCTCAAATATTAGAACTTGACCCCAAATTTTTAGGTCACATATCAAATATATATATACAGTTTACATAAAATTGTACCACATGCACATAAATTTATTAAACGAATAAAACAGCCAAAACAAGGAAAAATTGGAAATTATCATAAAATCAGAAGTTGTTGTCAAATCAAATCATCAAATATTAATCAAACATTAATTAGATTGATCAGATGTCCTACTCGTCAGAGACATGCGACCCTTTCCGTCCATATTCTATATATCGTAGAAGTATTAACGCCTAACAACTTTCTTAAAGGAACTTTTCTCAAATATTAGAACTTGACCCCAAATTTTTAGGTCACATATCAAATATAAAATTGCAATTTATCCCACAAAATAATTGTATACGACGTAGAATTTGCTGCTGATTAGGACGGTGGTCTTTGTTCTGGCAAAAATTTAAGTTTTGACCCTACTCTGGGCCAAAGGTCATAAATAAAAACAATTACTAATTTCTTTAAAATAAGTTTAATGATGCAAAATTTTGCTACACCGGGGTGATTTTACTTGCAGGAAAAAACCAATTGTTGACCCTATTTTTAGTTTAAAGTTTAAACGAACCCAAAATTAAAGCCTAAAATTAGTTTTTTGACAAAATAAGGGATCACCACGTTAATCAGCAGCAAATTATACACCAGATTTGTGAATTTCATGTTATAAATTCATTGTGGTTTAATGTTTGACCTTTGACTCGAAATGGGGTCAAGTTCTAATATTCGAGTAGAGTTGCATTGCAAAAGTTGTTAAGCGTTAAATTCTCGACAATTTATGCAATTTTTAAGGTAATACTAGCAATTAGCAACCCGATGGGTTGCAATTAAAGTATTTAAAACGTGTTCTTTACTTTTAGCTGTTACAGTAAATAGAATTTTGCATTGATTGTGGTTAAATTAACTTGCGGCTTGCCCAGTTTAAGCTTTAATTAATGGCTCAACTGGGTTACGCTTTTCCAACAAACTTGCTTATGGTAAGTTTTGACAATATACTTGCCTGGGATAAGCTTTAATCTTAACTTTGCCCTCGTTGTTTTCCCCATAGGCGTGCTAGGAGTAATATTTGACCGGAGATTTTTGCGGGTTACACTATGGTATCGGGCTTACAAGGGGTTAACTTTAGTCACAAAATTACCTGGGATAGGTTCTGAGCAATGGCTTGCCCCAGTTAAGTTTTTACTTACTGTACACAACTTTGTTCTGAGTACTCTTTAACCTAAACACAGGTTCAGTTTTGATCAAAGGCTTGTCGGAGTGAAGCTTTACCCTCCCAGGTAGTCGGGGTTTTGACGACATACTTACTCGGGCTAAGTTTTGATCAGAGGCTTGCCTGGGGTAAGGTATTACCACAGTGTTGGCTGGGTTAAGTTTTTGCCTGTCTTGTCGGAATTAATGCTTGAATTGATGGGTTGTACTCATCGCTATTTACTTATTATATTCTTTGAAAATTTTAACTTGTAGTCGTATCTTGTAGTGTACTTACGGTTAGTAATCTGTTAAGCTGTTTACTGTTTAAAAAATTTAAAGGAATAATTTTTTGCTGAGCTTAACCTTTTTTTTGTCCAAATATTTTGCAAGTTTTTAAAATCCCATATGCTCAAACTAATTTAAATATGGGAATAGATAATTTTTTTTCAGACTCGTGAGTGGCTTAAATTTGGAAATTTAGATTTCTTATGCAGCGATTGGCAGTCAAAAACAGTAAATCACCCACAAAAAGTGCAAAACACAGCAGTTTCAAAATATTGTTAAAAAAAGAATGATACCATATAGATTTCAATCACAGGCAGGCGTGCTTGGGTGAGCAGTTAGGACTGCAGACTGTAACGAACTTCACAGTCTCAGACCTGGCCTGATCCTCGGCCACTCCTAATCGCACACGCCTCGGTGTTGTACGGTAAACGCTACTGGATAGTTGATTGAATCCTAATCGCCTTTGGTGCTGCTTAGTAACCACTACTTACTCAGAGCTTAGGGAATGGGACTCCTTTACTGTGGAAGAGGGGACGGAGATAGGTAAAAGTTAACAAAGACTGAGACTATCTAACGCGGGAGCCTCCTATTTCCTCACCCACAGTGGCTGGTTTAGTCTGGTTGTAAAAACTTTGGTTATATCGACTTAATCGATATTTATTAATTATTATTATTATCAGATTGCAATCAGACTAAAATTTTAGGCGCTGAGCTCAACCCAAAGTGTCTTTGTTAGCCTTCATCCAATTTTGGATTAGTGGGGTCGTGACCTTATGCTGTAGATGCTTCTTGGCTATCTGTTTTCCTAGGTTATGTAGTGTTGCCCAGTTTGTAAGCTCTGGTGTATATTGCTGCGTGCTCATAGGTTGGGACGGGCAATGTCAGCGCTTTTATGGTTGACACGATGTCGTCTATTTCAATGCAATATTCTTCGCCGAAAATTCGAAAATAGCCTTCCCCAACATTATATTGTAATTGTTCAAATACTTTTCTTTGGACCTGTCGGGCTCTAGTTATTTCTGGTTTTATAGGTAGTACTTCTTGTTTGATTTTTCTGATTATAAGTTTCCCTACTATAGGGGATTTATCAGGGCGTTTTCGTTTCTTTAAATTTTCAGGTTCTGACTCAACTAATTGTTCAACCTCGTCTGTATTATCTGCTATAGCTTCATCTAACGGGTGCTCAGAGTTTAAAATAAGGTTTTTACCTACAGTTTGGTCGACGGTTTGAGTTAGCAGGGTAAGGTTAGCCAGGAGGTCAGGATGGGTTGAGTTGAAAGACAGGCACTGGAGTTGGTTAGAAAGGTTCAATTCCTCCCTCAAGGATGTTTGAATATTCAACTTGTGGAAGTTGTTTGTCCGGTGATGACTCCTCTGACCCAGAGTGAAAACCTCTGGGTGGTGGATGGACTTGGTTAAAATCGGGTTGTAGAATGGAAGATTCCTCGATTTCCTGGAAGGATGGGTCAGCTGACGTAAGAGTTGATTCTGCTGCAGTTAGAAAACTGTCGCTGTGGTCGTGTTTATTGTCCTCTACTTTGTTGATTTTATCGTCCAATGTAGAATCAAATCGTTCCTGTTGTGTTCGTAGCAGAACGGCCTGTATCGGTATTTTTGGTGAAGGATGCCGTACAGATAAGTATTTCTCTCTACACTCGTTTCTTGTTAAAAAGGTCTCTCCACCGTATTCTTGAAAAATAAAGAATTCCACCCGCAGGTTATTTGGGTCACTGCCGGAGTGAACTTTCACGTTTTTGCCTAGTACTAGGGTTCGTTGTAAACAATCTTCGTCTATGTATATATCGTTTGCAACTGGCGCTTTAATTTAACTTGATATGTCTATCTATGGAAATTTTTTTTGGAATTCGGTCTGTGTGTAATTTCTTGTTGTGTGTGATTTACCTTCTGCACTAGGGTACCTGACCGTAAACAGGCTACCGTCACAATGAATAAAAGGTTCCCCTGGGGCGTTCTTCGCCTGCGGTTGTCACTGGTTTTTTAACTTCACTTTTACTTTGAGTTTGTGTAACTGTTTTAGTGTTTTGTGAGGTTTTGTCTGTGCCGGATTTGGGTTGTTCACTTTTTTCCTTAGATTTTTCATAAATCTTGTTCATTCCGCGTAATGTTTGCGTTTTACTTTTCAGTGTGTGGCACTGTACCACTAGAGTGCAAAACTTTATAGGTTTCGTTCTTTTAACTCACAGTGTAATGTGTGTGAAAAATAGTCTGTTTATTCGCTTTACTTATTTAGTGTTTTTACTAATTTGGGTGTAAGACAACACACCTGTGTTAGGGTTGGGTCTTGTTGTTCCAACAGCTAAGCTGAAACCCCAAACCTCCGCCAGTGTTAAGTGCGGCTTTTGTTTGCTTATGGGTGTATGGTAAATGAGTATGAGTCTACTATGTTAAGCAAAGTTGTAGCTTAATCGTATGGTTGGTTTGATGGTACTTTATTATATAGATAGGTTGGTTGGTTCTCGCTGTGGCTATGAGAGGCACAGTAAGTGAGTAGTTAGAAGTTAGACTTCTCAGATTAGACTCTCTAAATAGACTGCCGAGTTCCTTCGTATACAATACGAAGCACAGCTCGGTTGTTCGTTACATGTTATATGTTTACATTGTTCATATCCTTATGCATCATCACTCATACGTACTAATTATCATTAAAACGCATGCAACCACGTTATAACAATGTTCAAATCCTAATTTTTAAAAAGAGAATAAATAATTTTATCAAGCTCTGTACCAATCAGGATTGCGTAAATTTTGAAATTTGAAATTCCAGTGCTGTGATTGGTACAGAGTGGTAAAAGTGTAAATCGGCCATAAAAAGTGCAAAACACAATTTACAAATTAATTTTGAAATAAGAAACACAAAACGTCAAGACGCGTCGAACGGAACCAAGCAGGGCGTAAATAGTTAAAAACTTTAACGCACAACCCGCACACAAGCGGGGTTGATAACACTAATAAACCAAACAGCATTGTGCAAATTTTAATTAGATAACAGGGCTTCAATTTTCTACACTATTTTAACTGTGCCATGTTCTTTGTGAAAAAAATGTAGAAAAGGCGATTTTCTATACAACCATAAAAAAGTCTCTAATAAACCAACATTTTATTTGGCACTTTATAATGAAATATATAAAATCAAGGAAAATGAATAATAAGTAACTAAAATCTTTAAAATTTAAGTATTTTGTGTTGTATTCGTGATCAAGTGATCAAACCCTCCCCCTCTCCGTTTTACAGTATACAAAAAGGTATCATGAACTGTGACTTCCTCCCCCCTCTACTATTTTGTATACGCAATATTTACACGACGCCTTAGTGTCACCAGGTTTTTTGAATTTAGCATAGTATCTGCCAAAGCAACTTTTAGAAAACTACTTTTATTAGCACTAAATTGGATGGAAAAGTTAGTTACTGCCAATTTTAAGGTGCGTAACAAATTCAAAATTTAGCCAGATAAACTTCATTTTTTTAGAAACTGAACATGTTTTAAAATAGGTTTTCATTGCTTCGCGAGCTACTACAAATGTCGCCGCGTGTGACTTGTCACACGTGTGTGACGTAGTGAAAAACCCTGGATGCCTCACTGCTTTTATGCAAAGCTACGCATTGATTTTCATTCCACAACTACTATGCATCATCCGTGGCGCTCATTTTTATTCCCATCATTTCCATTCCACAACCCCCGAGCATCCATGCATACATCACCAAGATCGCTGCCGAGGATTGTTTTTTCAACATATTCAGGGTAATTGTGATTATTATTATTACGTTTTTATTGTAATCAAGAGGGGTTATATTACATTGTGCTTTTTATGTGGTGTTTCATTGATAGTTTAGTAGGTAGTTTATTTTATAAATCAGTAACGTGCTCATGTAATATCTTCAAAGAATTTAGATTTCTACTTGCCACACCATTAACATTCTTGTACAACTTATCGTTTTCTGAATATACTGTTCCGATAGTTAGAAAATTAGCTATATTACTCCGATACCTAAAGATCCAAATAGTTTATTCATTTCTAATTTAGGGCAAAGTAAGTTTATTTAGCAAAATTCAAGAGAAATTTATGTTTGAAAACTTATATAACCAAATTGTTAGTAAGATAAGTTTAAACCGATTCGGGTCCATAAAGGGCTCATCAAAATCACACTACCTTGTCAGCCCACTGTACTTTATATATAAATCAATAGACACTAATCAAAATTATGTTATCATCGTACTACTTTACTTATCCAAAGCATTCAATTTAGTGGATTACAATATCTTATTTAAAGAGTTATTACTACTAAAAATTAATAAAAGTGATTTTAAATGGTTAGAAGACTTTTCAATAGAACTCAATAGATGGTGAGGAAATTTCAGATTTTACTTCAATTTTTAATAGGACCCCCCAAGGTACAAAGTTAGCCCTATTACTATTCATAATCTTAATTAATAAGCTAATCACTATTTTTGAAAGTAAATACGGTGATATACCAAATATTGTAAAAACATTTATAAAAGGATGTGTCGATGATTTGACCTCAGCAGAAAAGGTTAAGTTCAGCGAAGTGCCGTCCCTGCAACAATATTTGAATTACATTAATTATGGGCCACTCAACTCAAAATGAAATTGAACCCTCTTAAGTTTTGTGTTATGGTAGTAGACTGTAATAACAATAAACAATTTAGCAATATCAAACTTAAAATTGATAATGTAGTGCTACCTGTAGTTTAATGTGCTAAGTTTTTAGGTTTACAAATTAAAAAAAAAGTAGGATAGGACAAAAATATTGAATCAGTGCCGAAAAAAGCTTCCAAAACAATTTTTATCATACGTAAACTAATATATAATGGTTTTAACCAATCCCAATCATGAAACTGTTATACTATGTACATAAAACCAAATCCTATAACTCATCCACTGTATAGAGTCAAGCACTCCTTGTAAAATTGTTGAAAAGGCTAGCCTTGGTTGAAAACAAAAACCTGGGTATGTTTTATAGCAATTACGTTAGTGATTTCAACTACAAAACCATTTGTAATCATCTGAAGCTTGTAAAACTAGAAGAAAGGTTTCAAAAGTTGTTAATTAATTTTGAAAGAAAGCTAGAAAAATCAAATAGATATAGTGATTGGCTTAAAGTATAAAAACGACCTAATGTAAGACCAAATAGATTGAGCTATAATTATCATGTGCAACAAAGAAAAATATAAATCCTCAACAATACCGTCATTAATAAAACTTCTTATGAAGTAATATGTAGAATAGATCTGTTAATTTAAATTTTTATCCTTTGTCACTGCGCTTGTTGAATGCCGCGTGAACCTCTTCTTTTCAAAAGTTAAAACTAGTTTCCTTGCACTAATAAAACTAAAAATAAGTAATTCAAGCGAAATCATAATGTTTTGGCGACTAAGATTGGTAGAGAAGAAGAATGGCCGATGTGGGGATGTTGAGATAATATTAGTCTCATTAAATGCTATGGAAGGCTCGGATGTTATGTGTTTAGTTAGTGTGGAGAGTGTTTAATTGTAAGGTAGACTTAGCTGCACGTTAAATAGAATGCTTCTAAGTTTGAAACGATCCAATTCCTAATAAACAAAACCTTCTAGTGTCTTTAACAATAAAAACGAAGAATAAAACGAAGTATTTTGGAAAAAACAAAATGAAAAGAGCTAGTGCTCTGACTTGCATTTGATTGAGTAATTTATTTTATAAGTATAGCTTATTTTAGATTTACAATATGAATATACAACCACACAAAGGAAATACATATTATTACCTGCCTTATTTTAAAACAAGTTAATAGACGTGAATAATTGCATATACATTTAAAGTTACTGCTTCTAGTGACAAAACACATATTCTGTAAAATATTTTCTTGAAACATAATTATACTATTTTCAGCTTGATCAAAACAGCATTCTGTGATCATGCTATGTATGTATGTGATAATTGGAAAATGGATATTTAAATTTATAAAAACCCAGAAAAATAATAATAAGAATAAATAATAATAATAAAGTAATCCAGAAGCAATTTCGCCGAACATGCCGTCTTCAATTTGATCTGCCTTCATCCAGTCAATCTCAATCTACAAGTCCAACTATTCATTAGAATTTGTAGTAGTATTATACATTTCAACAAATTAATGGGTTTGTAGTGTGATTTAAAAATTTATTCGGACCAAGGCAGAGCGAATGCAAGACGGCGTGCTCAGCAAAATTGCGTCTGGAATATCTGAGGTAATCAGTAAGTTGAAAAACACTACCTACTAAACTAATGAGGGGTAGAATTGATGACGCTATGTCGTAGTAATACCCAACTGTTAATAATAGTTTTGATACACGACATTACTTCATTTGTTTATTAGTTGAGTCTTAGCAGGATCAGTGTCTGGAAGGAAGATTAGTGGCTAAGGAGGAAAGCAGTGTTTAGAGAGTAGTGCCACAAGGGTAGATTAGTATCTCAAGGTAAGATTAGTGGCTTAAGGAGAAAGCAGTGTCAGGAAGATCAGAAATCTGAATGCTAAAGGAGAATAGTCAACTCCATTAGGGCTCCCCTGCTCGTGTTTTATTTTTCAAAACCAATTAGCAGCAAAGAGTACCGACAAAGTCCCAATCACCTTTCAGTAGTGCGATAGGCGCCCCCCAAACTCTATTTGACTAATGCAAAAGTAGTCGGCAATATATTTAGCCCAAGTTGAGTATTGTCCTTCAGCTCTAAGATTTTTGAGGGAAAGGGGGAAGGGGTATATATAAGAATTTATCCCCACAGCCCTAAGTAATATTCCTGACAGTTGATTGATTGATTAATTGAACTTTATTAACGTGTTATTGAGACCAATTTGGCACATAGCCGTTTTCCATCGGTGACACAACAAAATCTTTCAAATTATAACACAAGTGTTAAATTAAAACATACGTAGCAAATTGTAACAATAAATAAAAACATATTATTTATAACAATAATTATAAGAAATTATTATAAAGTAACAATAAGAACAACATTGGGAATAACATCACATGGCTTGACTTGCCATGATTTAAATTTCCTAATCACATAATATAAAGCTAGCAGTAGACAAATAAATATATTAATTACTAAGATTAATAAGAAAATAAATAATATAGGCTCTCATTCTCAAAGATCAAATATTCAGTTTAATGGTAATTATTACCTAGACCCATTTCATAGCACCATTTGTCTAATTTAAATAGCTTAAGATTTATTATTAATAATTAGATCATTATTATTCCCATCAAAAATACCAGATCATCGGCAAATCAAACAGTCAGTATCTTCTAGAGGGTCACCTACATTATTGTAATGTATTGTAAATAATAAGGGTCCTAATATGGAACCTTGAGGTACACCTCTGTTCAAATTAATTTCTCTAGATGCAAATAAATTAACTTTTATAATGAAGTTTTGATTAATAAAATAGCTACTTAACAATTTGAAAATTTTTAGCACAATATTAAATTTAACCAACATGATTTGCAGTAATTTATAATGGTTAAAGTTATCAAAAGCTTTTTTTAAATCTACAAAAACAGCAACTACTCTTGATTTAGGATTCTTTAAGTGTAAATAATTTATTTGTAAACGTTGCTAAAGCTGTTTCACACGATCCTAATGTTCTAAATGCATGTTAATTTTGATTAAATAAATTATTTAATTCTATATAATCAGTTTTTTACAGTGACTAATCTTTTCTAGTGACTTATCGCAAAGTGGAAGGGTTCAAATGGGTCTTTAAGAGTTCCCGTCTAAAACACTACCTTTTTCCTTGTACAAAGGGTTAATAGTAGCAATTTTAAATTACTTTGGGATTTTGCCCGAGTCTAACAATCCGTTAAATAAAATTGATAATGGTTTAACTAGGCATACACATTTTTTTAAAATAATAATGAGACTTCCTGTTCATTAAGAGATACAGAATTTAACTGTCTTAAACTTAACGCTATATTTTATGGTTCAATTACAGTAAACGTCTGAGCAGCCAATACTGTCAGCAAAAGATTTTAACATAAGATTCTGATTGCTTTCTCTCATATCAAAGCTAGAAGCAAAAGATTCACATATTACCTTAATATTATAGTTCAGTTTACCATTAATATTCATACATTTAACTCCCGAAGTGACATTAAGTTTTCTATTAGTTAGTTGGTCATAAAGTTTCCAAATTGTTTTGAGTTTATACTATCTTTAAAATTATTCATAAAGTACATTTTTTGGCAGCAAATATAGTTGACTTTAACTTTTTACATGCTCATCTATATTTTTTTAAATCAACACTAATATCAGATTTATTCGCTAATGACTTAAGCTAATTTCTACTTTAAATTTGGGATTTACCATCATCATTTAGTCAAGGTAACTGTTTACCTATGATTCGGTTTTTAATTAAGGGGGCTACTATATTCATTACTTTAAATGCATGACTTTCAAAGTGTGATAATTTCTGATTAACATCAATAATACTATGAAGTGATTTTCAATTAATGGTATTTAACTTTGTGTGAACTTTCTCCTAATAAATCAAATCAAAACAACGTATCCTTATTATTTTAGATTTTAATTTGACAGTTTTTTGGTATTCCTAATTACACATGTAGCTTTATGGTCTGATGAGAAAATATTAGTAGCAACTGAGCAGGAGGCTATAGCAGGATTTGATACATAGACATGATCTAATGATGATTGCTTGTTTGTTTATATCTGGTTGGAGTAGTTATTATTTGTACTATATTATGGTGTCTACAGATACTACGTAATTTGGCTATATTTGTACATGGCTCCAATATATTTAAGTTAAGATCCCCAACAATAACATGGTTACCATAATTTTGAGAGATTGTTGTTAAAAATTCAATAAATGAAGTGATAAGTTCAGACTTGCTAACATTAGGAGAATTATATACACAAACTCACAAAAATGGCTTTAGGTTAGGAGGGTGTACTTTAGCACAGTTTATTAAAATAAAATAAACTTGACACTGTCCTTCAACAAGGATAGCCCATTGGACTCAGTATACAGAACAAATTTTGTAAAATATGAATTACTCTTTATAAATAATAAAATCATAAAATAATTCAATTAATAATTGAACATTTGTTAGGGATTTTACCTCAATAGTAATAGGTGTACATACTTAATATTGTTTTGTACATAAGTAGCTACACCTCCTAAACCTTTAGATCTATCCAATCTTTAAAAAACATAATTTGGGACACCATAATCTTTTTGAATTTTACCATTAAAGATTTTAGTTTCAGTAATTGCTAAAATATCTACTTTGCTTCCTTTAAGGAACAAAGAAACCTCATCAAGTTTATCATGTAGATCATTAATGCCAGTATGAAATATTTTTGTACAATTAGTCTGATTTAATTGAGTTAAATTTACATATACTTTGTAATTACTATACCTCAAAGGTTCTTATTCTAGCGGGTCGAATATTTTGTGCACACTGTCAGGGAAAAGAGAGCATTGCATACATATATTATTATAAATATAACCTACCCCAGTCGGCAACGACCCTTCAGAATGATATCATAAACCGTTCATGAGTTCATAAATCGCTCACATCATTCTGCTGATAGAAATATGAAATCATTATGTCAAACAGTTTACTGACTGTAATATGATAGGTAGGTAAGACGCAAGGTGAGGAGTGATTAAGTAAGTAAGTAATAGTAGGAAACTCACCAATTTAGAGATTAGTTTTGAATACTGGATTGTTTGAAAAACGAACTGTTTTTTTGAAAATTAGAAATTTGTGCAACGTTTCGATCTGCTTGATCTTCTTCTTGGCACTTGTAAAATGGATGTGTGTAAATTCGCGCTATTAAGTTGAACCGTGTGTGAGTAGAGAGGAAAGGGTTATGATAGGCTGTTAGTAAAGGAAAGGAGTCGTGGCGTCACGACCTTGGCTAGGTGACCTCGGGGTCGCCAAAGTCCCGTCGGTTCCTCAAAATAAGAAACCGCCCTGAGGTGTACTGCTGATTATATGAATGAAAATGATAGGTTAAGCCCTGGTGGCTTGTGAGATGAGAATTGGAAAATTATTCTGTTTTCTAATTTATTGCGTTCAGTGTCATTATTGAGGGCATGTCTGACGGCTGAGACCTTAGCGTTGTCACTAGTGTGTCCAGGTTGATTGAAGTGTAAACCTACGGTGTGTGTGTCTGACTTGTTTCGTATTGAGGCTAGGTGCTCACGGAAGCGGACTGCAAGAAATCTAGTGGTTTGTCCAATGTAGATTACCTGTGGGCATCGTATGCATGTGATCGCGTATATAATGTTAGAGGATGTGCATGTAAAGGTGTGTTTGATGTTGAAGGAGGAAATAGTATTTGAGACTACCGGGGATTGGAGGGTGTGGGAGCAGGTCACGCAGCGTGTGCGGTTGCATGGGAATGTACCGTGGTTTGGGGGAGGGGGTAGTGATGATGTTAGGGAGGATCTGACTAGCATACTGTGTAGGTTGGGAGCGCGGCGGAATGACCGCAGAGGTGCTTCGGAGAAAATGGACTGAAAGGAGTTATTGATTATGATTGACTTAAAAGATTTAATGGCATTAGCCGCTAATTCTGATGATAGAGGGGACAGTGTGAGGATCAGGGGAAGGCGGGAGTTGTTGGAATTGTGAGTGATTGATTTGTTGATAAGGGATGTTCGAGGCATAAGGGATGTTTTGAGAAGAGCTGAAGTAACGATGTTACTTGGGTACTCCTTTTTAATAAAAAAAGTGTACATTAGGTCACTATGGCTCTTAAAGTCGGCGTCGTTACTGCACAACTTACTAAGTAGGATAAATTGAGAAAATGGGATTGACTTGAGGAGGTGGTTGGAATGGTATGAGTTGTACGGTAGGTAATTGTGCGCATCAGTATGTTTGTAGTAGATGAATGTAGATAGGTCTGGGAAGTTGAGGTTGGGTGTAATAAGGATGTCAAGGAATGGTAAGGAGGAGCTAGAGATGATAGTTGTGAATTCAATGGAGGGGTGCATATGGCAGAAAGCGTTAAAAAACGAGAGGATGTCAGTCTCTGTGCAGGAGAAGCAAAAGAGGCCGTCATCGATGTATCTGCGATACAGGTCAGGGGTCGGTCCATCATAGGAAGAAAAAAAGATTTATTCTTGATGAGCCATGAAAAGCGACGCATAGGTGGGGCCCATCTTCGTACCCATAGCCACCCCGCCCACCTGTTCAAAATACTGACCATTGAATTCAAATGCGGTCAGGGTAAGAACGAGTTCAGCTAAGCGGACTATGACCGAAGTGGGGGGTGACAGTACAGAGCGTTTTCCGCGTAGTTTTGGATGGCTTTGAGCCCATCCGAGTTGGGAATCACTGTATACAGGGATTTTACATCAGCAGTTGCGATGTTTCTGTGGTTACCATTAAATTTAAAAGAGTCTAAAATGGATAGGGCGTGGTTTGTATCTTTGAGATACGAAGGTGTAGATTCGAGACAAGGGCGGAGTATTTTGTCGATAAAACCGGAAATTTGTGATGTGGGGCAGGACCGGGTGGATATTATAGGACGGCCGGGGTTGTTGACCTTGTGTATTTTTGGGACGGCGTAAAAAGTGGAAATACGCGGGTTGTGGACAATTAGTTTACGAGCGTACAGTGGTAGGGAATCTGAGGATATAAAGCCTAAAATGCATTTGGTTATGGTGTCTTGGTAGGATGGGGTGGGGTCATCAGGGATTGGGTTATAGTAGGTGGGGTCTGAGAGCAAATGTGTACATTCTTCGATGTACAGGTCACGCCTCCAGACTATTGTAGCCTCTCCCTTGTCGGCCGGGCGTATGACAATGTCATTGCGCTCACGCAGCAATCGAAGAGCAGCATGATCAGTAGGGGTTAGGTTTGGTTTGTGTCGGGATCTGGAATGTTGAGAAAGGGATTTTCGGACTGTTTCGATGTAGTAGTTTACGGCTGGGATTTGAGAAGGGGGTGGCATCCATGTACTACGTTTGGGGACTATTTCTTTGATTAGGGCCGTGACAGGGTCATCGTCTAGTTGGTGTGTGGGAAAAGAGGGAGGGGCTTGTGAGTAGGTATTCGTTCGAGTAGGTCGTGACGCCACGACTCCTTTCCTTTACTAACAGCCTATCATAACCCTTTCCTCTCTACTCACACACGGTTCAACTTAATAGCGCGAATTTACACACATCCATTTTACAAGTGCCAAGAAGAAGATCAAGCAGATCGAAACGTTGCACAAATTTCTAATTTTCAAAAAAACAGTTCGTTTTTCAAACAATCCAGTATTCAAAACTAATCTCTAAATTGGTGAGTTTCCTACTATTACTTACTTACTGACTGTAATATGACGCAGTTCTTAAAGCTGTCATACAGTTGTGAGAAGTTTGACAGCAGTCACTTTACTGTCATATTCTGTACATTAAAATAACGATGCGCGGGCACGCTCACGAGGCATCATAAAGTGTTCAGAATAACTTCATCAAATCTGATACGAGTTCAGTACAAAAAACCAACACCTTAGGAAATAGCGTATAGTCAAGGCGGCAACTAGAAGTCAGAAATTTAACGGACGAAGCAGCAGTTGTGCATAGAGACCCACAGACCATAACACGGAGTAAAAAGTAGAATGCAGTGTGCATTTCTTTAGTTATTAATACCCGGGTGCTGTGTTTTCTAATTGTGTATTTCATAACTGACTACTGACACCAAGTTTTACACACTTCATTTCCTGATATCAGTAGTCTTAAAATTACCTACACTGTACACACTAAATCGTATTAACCGAAGTTTCAAGTTACCACGTTCTGGCTAAATTCGTCGGAGCATGCTGACTTGCATCTTTTTAGTCTAAATCCTAAATCGTCAAAAAATTACATTCGATTGTGTATACCTAGATAAAGTGAACTTTATAAAAATCATTGTTGCATAAATTAAACCTACAGTTTAGTGTGTAGTTGGTAGTGGTTTCTTACTGAAAGTGAATTAAAGTTTACCAGTATTTATGAACCAGAAACTTGTTTTATGTTTCTTGAAAAGCATTGTTGGTGTTAGGGAGTTAATGACAATCACATAATGGCACTGTTTACAATTAAATTTTAATCTGCAATAATTTGTGGCTAATTTTACAGTTATTTTGGAATTCAAGTATTAGTAATAAAAATTTCAGAGAAAGTGTATGCTAACAACGTTGAGCTGATGGTTTTAATCATTAAATTATGTGTTTCTTGAATTATAATCGTGTTCAAATTAAATCATTTCCTCATAGTTGTAAAGTTCTGGTTTTATGTGTCTAATTATTACATAAGTTAGGAAGTGTTCTGTGCATTTAGATAGAACATTATTATAGTAATAATCTCATGGCATGAAATGATAATGCAGGAAATGGAGGAACCTGCAGCCTACGGAATGTATCATTAAGTTGCATAATCAGACAGTAGATGGCACACTGTGTTTTCATAAAACGCTCATAATATTCGCATATTTATGTTTTAGAATGAGGTACTTATGAGCTCGATATGACGCGAAAAAGCGGACATCCGTAAATCATAATGTTTTCAGAATGTTGTGTCCATGACCACATAATGTTTTCTCATCTCTGAACTCACTGCGCTCAATATGATACCATTCTGAATGCTCGATGCTGACTGGGACCCTACATTACAACTAGAACATATTAAATCACTATTACTATCTGTTTCCAAACAGTTTGCACATGTGAATTCATCCTTAAGTTGTGATGTCTTGAGATGGTTAGCGTGAATTGTTTTAAAACAGCCAATACAGATGACAGATGACTGGTTTTTTCCAAATTTTCTTCAACAATGGAGGCAATTAATAAAACGCGGAAAATTTTCAGATGTATAGTGCTTGGTCTTAGTATACAGGAAAGATCCGTCGTGTATATACGTAAAATTAAAAGTAAGAACATAAAAAACCAGCTTATAATGTACAATCACATTAAAATAGTGTAAAAACTGGGCTAATAGGTTAATGGAAATATGAATTGGTAAGTTATAAAACTTATTCTGGAGGGGGTACTTCCTAAATTCCCCCTGTAATTATAATAGACAATTCTAATGACAGCAAACTCCAGTTGCTCTCTATGCAGTTCATTAGTTAAGTTGACAGCAGTTGAGCTGACAGCAGTTGAGCTGACAGTAGTTGAGCTGACAGCAGTTGAGCTGACAGCAGTTGAGTTAACAACAGTTGAGTTGACAGCGGTTGAGTTGGACTAGTTTTGACTCGTTTTGAGATGAGGAATTAGGTACACGTGCTTAAATCCACATATTTAATGTCTCCATAGTAATATTATTGTGAAGAAACATCCAGTTAATCCGTTCAGTTGTTTGGTTTCAAAGACAAAAACAAAATTATGGCGGTCACAGTGATTTAATAAATTATGTTGAAGTCGGAATTCATTTCAGTATTAAAAATCAGTCGAAACGAGAATTTGTAACGCCTAGGTTTCAATAATAGTTCCTATTGTGACTTAGGGACCAAGGGGCTACTACGTTTCGCCCCCTCTGATTGTAGGAATAAGAATTTTAGCCAGGTTATAACAAGATCCGAATTGTGAAGATTATTTTTTTTATTAGGAGATAAGCTGCTACGGTAATCATGCCGAGTATTTGTTTTAATAAAGAAATAACATGATTGAAACCTACGCTGTAATATAGCATCTTATTTTGTCTTTGCATTTGTTGTAGCATACACGCATATATGTAGCATCCAAATACCATATAGGATATCAACTGACGGGTAAATTTTTTATGAACTGCCGGGTAGTAGTATTAATCCAGGCGCTAGCCGTCATTTATAAAATGACGGGCTTGACTCCTAGTTGATAACACGACCCATTCATGTCGCGTCGGAATGTAGAACTTAGTTCTAATACCGTATTGATTATATTAGTCGGCGTTAGAGGGAGAACAGTGGATGTCTTGGGTGAGTCGACGGATGTTACAAATACTGCGACATTAGTGTTTTTTTCATAAACAAGAAAACACTTGACGCTTTAAGTAAATGTCAAATTCAGCTTGCTGATTAAGTAGGTACATATACGGCCTGAAGAAAGAAGGCCTCACAGTAATAAAATATGATTTTTCTCATGTATAAACATTTACACCTACTGCCACAGTAAACAATTTTCAAGCGAGTTTTGTTACCTTCACGTAGAGAACATAACAACATCAACAGTAAAAAATTGCAATTTATGAATTGATTTTTTCTACGGAGTAATTTGACTTGTACTAAGAGTATGTAGAAAACAATTAAAAATTCCGTCCTAATTAATAACACAACCTTTTATAAATGGTGAAATGACATTTCATGTGTTATCTCACATTTATGCAGAAGTATACACATTAGGCAAGCTCATTACAGTCGTAGCCTAAGTGTTCTCTTTCACAATTAAATATGTTTGCATCCTGGGTAATTGTAATACTATATTGACAGGGTGAATCAGACAGAGAGGGAGAGCGAGAGAGTGAGTATTCTGTTTCCATTTATTAATCTATATTCCGACCTCAACAATACGAATACGTGCTATCGGTCTCACGAAAGAAAATGATCCCACGAGATGAATTAAAATGAATATGCAACTTTTAATTACAGATATATAAATAAATACCTGTTTATACGAATCAGATTAGATTGTAATCCACTTAAATTAAAAGACGATTATAATTTTTATTATGAGGAGAATCTATGTAGAGAGAGATAGAGAAGAAAGTACATAATTTTGCCCCACTCATGTTACATGCTACAATGATGGAATGAAAGTAGTATATTAAAATAGGTTAACGTTAACCAAATAGAACTGTAAAATATTGTTTATGGCATATAATTATATAATGAAGTAATTGTGAAGTATGCATTGCATTATGACATTACCATATTTATACATAACGCGCATGTAATTAATAGTAGACCTCCCTCTTCCAAGCCGCATTCTATACATTATTAGAATAGATTGAAGGATATTTTTTTAAGTTGTACATAGATGGTGAGTACCCCCATTAATTTAGCTTCGGCGGCCACGTTGGGTTTTCTACAGGCAAGCGGTTAATCGCTCTTCAAAAATTCTGCTTCCTTCACTTACTTTTTAAGAAATAGTACAGCCTAATTAAGAGTAAGCTACTGACCGTAAGGGTGGCTTAATAAATAGTGGCAGCATGGCACTGAACTGAAGTTATTGTCTGGCCGAATCGAATTGGCCCTGACCGTTAATCTTTGTGCAAAAATTTGTATCACATGTAATGTTAAAAGTAACGTCAAGTTCTACTGCGCATGTACAAAAGGTCCAAATCTATTCGGCCAGACAATAGCTTTAAAGGAACTTTGTTGTTCACTGTTCACACGAAAGTTGACTGAATTTCGGTGGAGTGGCTCTGAGGCGAGCGTCCGTGTCTATGGCTGGCCACTCTTCACGATTTTCCAAAGTCAATTATGATGGGAAAACATGTTTTGTATCCGAGCCTAGTTATAATTGCAAGACTGCCATATTATGACCAAGTACCGAAAGGACTCTCTACAGGAATGAGATACGAAGACGACGACGAAGAAAAAGAAAAAGAGCAGGCGTATAATATTGTGCTTGCATGTCCGTCCACCGCATATGTGTGTACTACCACTACTATTAGTACTATTACTACCTACTATACTACTTTTACGACTACTACCCATGCCATGCAGCTAACTTTGATTGTGAACCATTGCATTTCCCAGTCTCCACATTACCTTAAGATAGGTAATAGTGTAGATAATGACGGCGCAGTTCATAAAATCGTTGTGAGTAATTAACCTCAAACGGCTCAGATTCTTGCTGAAAATGGTAACTATTACTTATTCAACATCAACTGTCCCTGCCTACATGCTCTACAGTTGAATCTGTGAAGGATAAAAGTAATTAATGCTGAAATCAAAAATATTTTAACATGGTTATGTTAGTTCCTCAACTTATAAAGCGGTGTTATTCATGTGGAGAAAAGTCATCCGTCATCAATGCTAAAGACATGAGGGACAAAATATTTAATATCTGAGTCTCTATCTCCGAATGCCATCCCTCCTTCCTTCCTACCCATTTAAACATTGTACAACAAAATTGCAACATTCGTTCCATCATCTCGTGGCTGCATATTTGTCCATGCTATTCCTTGAAATTATGCCAAAATTGTGTTCAATTTTTTGGCGAAAGAGAAATGAAATTTTGCTCTCCCTCCCTCTCGCTCGAATCTCTATCTCTTAGAGGAGCACATTTAAATTTGACCTAGGGTCAAGTATTTTTGGTAGCGAGCTTCAGCTCTCTTCCGTACCGGCACTAATTCCTCATATTACTATTTACAATGTAAATATGGATGGGTCCGTGTAAATAAGCATGGTTTGTTATAGCCGTATGTACACATATACAAAAAAAAAGAAACTACGAAAGCTGAGCTCTGTTATACTTGAGCCCCAATCTCCTTCCATCCTATGCCATGCCATCCCATTTCACAGCATTGCATATTTAGTAATGTAGAATAGAATACAGCTATAAGTGAAACTAAAATCTACCTGTGCACGGAGTGCACAGTTCAGAGTGCAAACTCAACGTGAAGAGGCCAAGATTATTTTGTTATGTAAAATCTGAAGGAATCTGATGTGAATGGAGAGACTCCTTGGTATGTATGCGCTCTCACCATTCCTGTCTTGCTCATATAAATGCCACAATGGAGTACAACTAATCTTGATTGAACCAGCAACACTTTCCCGCTTTATCCCTCTATAATACATATATAAGTGCTCCATTGCTTTAAGAGTGAGCAGCGCTTCATTCTGCATTCTACAGGGCACGACTACATACACATTGTAGGTAGTTACCCATTATCTACACCTCAGCCGCCCTGGTCTGGCCTGAGTAATACGCTACTCCAAACTTTTTGTAGTATTCCTACATATTCCTTTTGACAAAGCTTCTGATGAAGAAATGAAATTGGCTCTCGGAATTGGAATTTGGAACAAATTATTAGAAAATAGTAGACGAGGGCTTTTAGCAGGAGGGGGGAGGTGTACAAGGCATCAAGTAGAGTAATAATACAAAATTCTACATGGAAAACATACGGATCTTAATATACTACTTAGCTAACGTTAATTAATAATAATCTAGCGAGAGTAATCATATGAGCGTAGTGAAACTTGTAATGTGGCTCGTAACGTGCTCGTCGTCGTCACTGCTCTCGCCTAAAGCTAGAATCCAGAAAGAGTGGTAAGTACAGGTATTGTCTGGCCGAATCGAATTGGCCCTGACCGTTAATCTTTGTGCAAAAATTTGTATCACATGTAATGTTAAAAGTAACGTCAAGTTCTACTGCGCATGTACAAAAGGTCCAAATCTATTCGGCCAGACAATAACTCAGTGCGAGATAAGAAGAGGAAAAAGGAAAATCTCAACTTGTCCTACTGCTGTCCAACAAAAGTTTTAAAAGCTCTCTACAAGAGGCGCACTTTGTCTTAGGGTTTGTATGGATGGCGATGGAGTGAGAGAGAGAGAGAGAGAGAGAGAGACTCAGGAGAGACTTTTAGTGGAAATGAAAACCTTGCTCCCCTGTCTCTGAGTCCGTTCTCCTCTCTTCTGTTTTCTCTGTATAATAATATATATCCTCTTCTAGCTTGGCATGGTTTGGGTTGGTAGGACAAGCCTGGGTACGAGTCCATTGCTACATGTAAGTGGTTGCAGTTGAGCATGTATGTGATAACTGTATAAACTTGATTCGCATTCCATTCTCTACTCCATGCTTGGTGGGGATCAGTAATGAATCATGGTTTGCTTAATTCTTTTAAGCTTTAAAAGTAAGAAAACTTATGACTTTTTCTCTCTATTCCTCAAATCATTTCAGAGCCTCATGAGTGGATCTCCAATCTCTCCATACATACACTATGTCCAAACAAAGCTACGTACCTCTCTCCCACTATATGTACACACACTATATAGCTCTCGGCCTCTGTATGATTCTCCCTCTTCTCATTATCAAATACTAATCTTTCTGTGTGAGAGAGAGAGAGAACCAGGATTTTTTCCTCCTTCAACATGAATAAACGGATCAATCAGATTTAATAAAATTATAAAAAGATATGTAATTTATATTATGAATATTTAAACTGTGTAAATAATCCTATTGGTGTGGTCAATAGAAAAGAATGTGGTGCGTAATTTTTTTTCTCTCGGGTGGAATGAAGAAAAGATACTTGACTCCCTCCGCTATTTGTCTATTTATGCGCATAAAATAATACTGTGGATGAGGGATGAAGTCAGATGATATTATAAACACGAGCAGAAATATAAGAAATGAAAATGTTTTGCCTCAGAGGTACCAGGCTCAGAGTCCTGAGTTTTTGGATGAAAATAGTAGCTGTGACTTAATTTAATGATTACAAGTATTTATAAATGATTATCTAATCGTATTTATTTTTTGGAGTGGAGGAACGTCGGAGCTACTTAGAAGGAATAAGGAAAATTAAATAACTGCGTAATGTGTGGTAAGGTTGGAACTGAATGAAGGAGATGTGTGGCTTTGTGTGTTGTCGGAGTGTGGGAATGAATGTAGGTATGGCTGTTTAGGCGAACAATAAGAATGCGGAGACGAAGAAGAAAAAGTGCATAATCGTAATATGTAGTACGTATATATGTATTTTGATTTGGTAATGTGACTATATACCACACCTGCATCAATAATTGCTCGTTGAGAGAAGCGCGTATTGAATATTGCTGGAAGAAATAAGAATTGTTTGGTGAAAAACTTGAGGCAAGATAAATTAGCGGTCGAGTGTAGAATGGATGGAATATTATGGGTGGGAGTCGAGTGACTGGCGTCGTCCATATATCTCGGATACAAAATAGAGGGGGGGAGGGGGTTTGAGTGTCTGATACTGTTGTATACTATAAAACGGAGGGGGGGGGAGGGGTGGGTGCGAGCACTTGATCACGGATACAACATAAATTATTCAAATCACAATAAAATAGTTCATGATTATTTATTTAGTTTTTCAAATTTAGCAAATTTCTTTCAAAAATTCAAAATTTAATTTTTGGTTCATTAGTAAATTATGTTTTTACGCATATAAGTAATTGCTTTTTCTTTATTGGGGGGAATTCACAATTCAATGATTTGTGATAAATATTTTCGCAATTCAAACAAGTAGCTAGTTCGTTCCGTATAATTTTTAATGTGCGATTATATCCGCGGAGGAGCGGAGCCGCGATTTCAGACTTCGTACTTCACGTCGTTTTCAGTATTTAATGCACTATTTGACTCCCGAGGGAAGGGCCAGAGATGATCCCGTCGAATCGTCCCCATATATTTGTTTTCGGAAAAGAGCATGTAAACAGTAGATTTGCTTCAACACATGATGCCAATGGGCAATTTCCCTCGCTAAGACAGATTTTTAAAAGTATAAATTAGCTAATGATAATTAGACAGGTGCCATATTTAATTGGCCAGAAAATGTATTTTTGAATCTTTGGCACCCTGTAGTTGTAGCTCCTACAATTTTCGTCCGGTTAAAACAGTGTAGTTTTGGAATTCCTAGAGCATTATCTATAAAGTAGTTTCTAGGTTTTTGAAAATTCTAAAATTTTATTTTTTTTAAATGAGGTATTTTTTGAAGTCCTGTGTGTGACGAATGTACAATTTTTTATTAAACTTCACTAGATCGCCATCCTGTTGCTCGTAAAATTTTTTAAATTTTCAAATATCTTGAATAATTTTTTAGATAATAATTTGGGAATTCCAAAACTACTTTTTTTTTTAATTTCGGACGAAAATTGTACGAGGTACAACTACAGGGTGCTAAAGATTCAAAAAGTCATTTTCTGGTCAACTGAATATTGCGCCCGTTTAATTACGAATAGCTAATTTATACTTTTAAAAATCTGACTTAGAGAGTCAAAATTCCCATTGGCATCATATTTTTAGGCAAATCTACTTTGTTTACGTGCTCTTTTTATAACAAAATATACGCGGCTGATTCGGCGGGATCACCTAGTCTGACCCTTCCCGCGTCAGAATTAGAAATAAGATTGACTTTAATTAAGACCCTCCACTTCATGGCAATTATTTGTGAAATGATTAGCGGGAATGCTTCCGAAATTGAAGCTGAATAAATTTAAACTTACATTTTCATGGTTGTTTTAGTTGAATACATTTATTTATCATACGGTAGAAGAGTATGTAAACTGTATACAAATATTGAGGGGAGGGGGTGTAGTTGGAACTGTATACGAATATGAGAGGGGGAAGGGTCGTGTAGCTGATCACTTTTGTATACTTAGGGGGGAGGGGGGTACCAAAATGCCAAAAAAGTGTATCCGAGATATATGGACGACGCCTTAGTGAGTGAGTCTAGGATATTGTGGAGTACGTTAAAAGAGAAAGTCTCCGTCCGTTCGTCTGTCTGTCTGCCTGTATAGAGGTAGGAAGGAGTCGAACTAGACCGTAGGAGTGGCCAGATGGAATGCTCGGGATGATTATACTGAAACTAGGTGAGTGTACATGAGTTGGAAAAATTGTGAGGCTTTAGAAAAAGTACGAATTAACATGGCAGACTTAGGAGAGTCGAGGAGTGAGATGAACAGGTGTTATTATTAGCGAAAATTCAGAAAGGTGGCTCGAAGTAGCGTCTGATGCTGAGTCCGAGGTTAATAGTGAGGACGGGGACAGTTCAGTGCCATGGGATGGGATGGGATGCATGAAATAACTGCTAAGGATGTTGTGGAATCGTGCGTGTCTCCCACTATTAGGCTCCGCATGTGCATAGTATGGAAGTGTATGGCAGTGGATGGATAGGAGTGCATTGCATGGAGTAGAACGTGCAGTAGTGACTCTAAGATTTCCATCTCTCTGAATAGGTGACGAAACAGTGGAGGAACAGTAAGGGAGAGTTGTTGAGGGCAATTCTTCTTTGAATAGAGAACAATATTTGTGATGTGATGGTAGAAGGAGCGGGAGGAGACGTTACTCGAAGGCATAAACATCCACTCGGAACTTTGCCGTTGTCCACCATAGCTCTCAGGAATGTGCATTCTCCTCCACTTTGGGGCCTTGTCCTTGTTGTTGTACGTTCCTCATCTTCGTCTCCGTAGTGGGGAGAGCCTTCCTACCTGAGACAGGGCTGAGACACGAGAACTGAGTGAAGATAGTGAGAGAGCGGCCGAGTGAAGGGAAGACAGCAGAGAGCGAAGCATGTGAGTGAGGGAGCGAGAGTCCTACCTGAGTTGCTGCTCCGTGGAATATAGTGGATGCAGGTAGGCAGTGAGGTATGTAGGTAAGGGAAGAGAGGTGAATGGTATGGAGCATATGAGCTGCATTGTGCATAGGACTGTGGGAGCCCCTTCCATGTCTTTGTACAGCGAGATGTGAACGCGAAGAACCTGCTGCTGCTGCCTGGATGGATGTGACCATTTCAAATCAGTTGTAGCTCAGTTCACGAAGCTGTCCAGACGTGTGTCTTTTGGTGTGTACAACTTTTTTTCTCCAGTTCCTCTCCTCACTGGATGGTTGTAAAAATAGAAAAGGACTCAAGATCGGCGAAATGCAGCCACCTGTGTTAAAGAGGTTGTAAAACCATGGGATATTACCTCCGGTTCCTGTGGTTCCTCCTGATTTCTTCCTTCTCACGCCAGCTCATCTTGGCAAGGTCAGAAGTGACCCGGGAGTTTGAGATCTCAGAGGGAGTCCCGATTGGGACGAGCATTGGATTCATTGGTGAGCAAATCTCGGGCTCAGCTCAGCCACCACCGCCATATTTAATTGTGCCTGTGCCTGGAAGTTCAGTTGACTCTGACTTGATCATTGATCAGAGTAATGGTGAGATTCGGACTAGGATTCAATTAGATCGAGAAACGCGAGACTCCTACTCCTTGGTCGCGATCCCCATCAATGGAGAGAACATTCGCGTAATTATTCGTGTCAAAGATGAGAATGACCATCCCCCGCGCTTCCCCACCGACTCCATGAGTGTTGAATTCCCTGAAAATACGCCTGGAGATGTGAAACGAACTTTACAGCCGGCGAGGGACAAAGATTTGGGGATTTATAATACTCAGAGGTATTCTATATCTGCAGGCAATGTGAACAATGCTTTTCGTCTCTCGTCTCATCGCGAAAGAGACGGTGTTCTGTATTTGGATCTCCAGGTGAATGGTTTTCTGGATCGGGAAACGACTCCATTCTATAATCTTGTCATTGAGGCCTTCGATGGTGGGGTTCCCCCGCTGAAAGGGTCCATGCGAGTCAACGTGACCATCTCTGATCAGAATGACAATCAGCCCATCTTCAATCAAAGTCGTTACTTTGCCACAGTCCCGGAAAATGCCACTGCCGGCACGAGTGTTCTTCAAGTGTGTGCCACGGACACGGATGCTGGACCCAATGGTCAGATCTTCTATTCCATTAATAGGAGACAGACGGACAAGGACTCCTTCTTTAGAATTGACAAAAATTCGGGTGTGATCTCCGTCAACCGTCCATTGGATTTTGAGAGTAAAGAAGTGCATGAATTAGTGGTCGTTGCCCGCGACAACGGTGTTCAGCCTTTGGAGAGCACCGTCTTCGTCTCAATTTCCTTAATTGATATCAATGATAATCAGGTACATTCATTTTGTCACTGTCCACACAAAAAGCATCTCGTGTCTCTCTCCTCGTCCAAAATTCATTACCTTCCCTCAATGTGTATTCCTCACACAGCACGCTTAGATGAGCATCAACATAGAATCTAGCACCTAATCAACTTTTTTTCCTTCTTCCCTCATTCCCTTATTTTTATTTCTATCGCCCTTCAATCACGTCCAACTATAATCATTAGTCCAGGGTTTCCGTCACAAGAAAATACATACATGTTTGTATCTACCCTGGCAAGAGATGCATCATTCTTCCACGCTTCCATTTTCCCCCTTTTGCTGTAGATTTGTTTCGCTAGCTAAACTAACTAAAGCGATTTAAATTCAGCCAAAAACTAGAGGCTCAATTTCGGAATTCCCGAAAAGACATAGTTACAGGGAAAAAGTTTGGTAATTCAAATTTGAAAATTAATTAGTTTAGTTTAGAGACGATTCAAGAAAAACATTGAGTACAAAAGGAATGTGGACAAATCCCTAGGATTGAATGCATCGTTCGCAGAATGTGCCTACATACCTCTGTAACACCCAGCGCAACTTTCAAATATCTGAATAGAATCTGAATATGAAGATAAATAGATTTACTGTATTTTTTGGAACAGGTTACTCATTGTTTTTTTCTGTCAAGTTAAATAATTCAGCTCTCTGTGCTGCGTGAGACAATAACAAGTTTAATCCTATATAGAGACTCTATAAATAAATAGTAGGTATACAGTGTATTAGTTACAGTGTATAGTATACAGTGTATGTAGCCTGTGAAGTTATGTACATTATTGTTAGATTAGGAAAATACTGTAGTAGTAGTAGTAGTAAGTATGTATTTAGCCGGTGGGTGCGTGGACGTGGACGAAGGGATACATGTCCATAGTAGCATAATTGGTACATAATCCTTACACATTAACCGCAATCTATGCATGTATGCATGCATGCATATGTTTATAATTAAGTCGGAACACCTACGCACTCTCGCCTCACTCACAATCCCAATTGTATTGAAGGGTTAATTTTTTAGCGGAAAATTCATGCTTTTTAGTTCATGATTTTATGATCTTGAACCAAAACAAGACGTTATCACATCAAAGAGTGAATCATAAAAATAAAGAAACTTCACGGTCCTAATTTTGCATGATGATCAATTTGTTAACTGCCTTGGATGTCTTTATCCAGTTTTCGCTTTTTTTAGCCTTCAGCTCTTTTGATTAATGTGAATTTGACAGAGCATCTCGTAGGTAGGTCGTTCGTGAACGGTTCTTTTGGCCATCCCCATCATTAATGACGGTTATTTTTAACTATTATGAATATTATGATCATTTCCTTACCTCGCCTAATAACGTCTGCTTCCTCTCTTTCAATTCATATCGCTGCACTCTCAGCTCACAAGCGCACGGTTTTCCACATAAAGTTTTGTTGTCAGCATGACAACTCAGCTTGAGCAAAATACCTGTATGCACATTTTCCCTCGTGTATATAAAATTATATTTTATCTGCATTTGCCCTAAACAACAACTGCAATCATTCCGCTTGCTAATATTAATGAATGTCATGCAAAATAGGTACATACTAATATTACTAAACAAAGAGTACTGACACGAGCTATGCCATACTCTGGGTTCCTACATAGCTACATGGCTTTTATTTGTGAATATTCCTAGAATATTTTATAGTAGTAGCAGTGCAGTGTTGAGGCATTTGTATATCAGCATTTGTAGTCATTTTAACCAGGCTGCATCAATGAATATTATTACCATTACGAGATAAATAGATAGATGATATGACAAATAGTTACACATTTTCCTCCATGCACAGATGTACTGAATTGTCCGCTAACGGCAAACACATTGTAATGTTGAATGTAGACTACGACGACACTCGTTGTGATAATGAACGAAGTTCGTACATTATCACGAGTACTACGAAAACAAATGACGCGGCTATTAAGAAAAATAAAGATATGTGCAAAGATTTCATGGTTTCACAATCCAGAATGAGTTGAGCTACTTACGTGAGTACCTACTGCATAATATACAGCTACAGCGTGTGCGGAAATAATTTCATTCAACAAATGCAATGAACTTTGAGTGTTTGAGTTGACGACAAAGACATCACTGTCCTCAAAAGTATGTCATAAAAATTCCATTTAATAATAAATAATTGTATCTCATCTCTAGCACCCCGTAACTCTTATGATTTCGCCCCTTCAGCATCTTGTCTTCCTCTCAATCATTTCAGTCATCTTTTTTCAAAGAAGCCGGAAATTGGCTTTGTAACTTTTGGAATTGAATCAACCAATGATCCCATTTGATGTGATGTCGCTCAGGACGGCGTAAAATGGGGTTTTTAATTTGTAATGGGGGAAAATTAGAATAGAAGATATTCATTACTTAAGGCACAAATTACATTTCTGTACGTATTCTAAAAGGGAAAAGAGCAAAAAGTTAAATGATGTGAAAATTATACAGAATGTTGTTTTTGTTTATTTCTGTACTACTGAGTCCAAATGCTGATGATCTCCTTTCTTTCTATTTCCAGCCAATAATTTCGTTAATATTTCTGACTGATGACGCGACTCCAAAAGTGTCCGAGGGTGCTCAGCCAGGGGAATTTGTGGCTCGACTCAGTGTACATGATCCGGACTCTAAGCAGGAGTACTCGAATGTGAATGTGACCCTTGAAGGGGGTAATGGTCATTTTGGCCTCACGACCCGAAATGGTGTGGTGTACCTTGTGATAGTCTCCCAGCTCTTGGACCGGGAAATCATGCCAAATTATACACTCAGTGTTGTTGCCACGGATCGGGGAAGTCCGCCACTAAATACGTCATGTAAATTTCAGCTCCTCGTTCTGGACATGAACAATAGTCCACCAAATTTTACCTCGGAGCTGTACAAGTTTAGTATTCAAGAGAATAATGAAGCTGGCGCCTCAGTGGGTCGCGTCGCTGCCTTTGACCGAGACATAGGCGAAAATGGCTCCATCCGCTACTCACTCCAACCACCAACACCGGAATTTAAAATTGAGCCAACTGCAGGTGAGTTTTAAATATACAAGTCATTAATTGTTCTCTCCAGAAGTATTTTTCAAAGAGAGAGAGAAAGAGAGTGTGTCTACACGTCAAAACCTGTCAATTCCATGTAGGTACCTCTCTAATGGTCTGTCGTCCCTTCCAAATCTTTCTCTGTCTCAAATGTCTGAATTAAAAATCCAAACCAGACTCATTCCATATGCCTGTCCTGTATGTCTGTCTATGCAGTCTTCACTCGGCCCTGTTTGGGACATACAATTTGATGGAAGGACTTTCTTGAGAGGGAGACATTTCACTTCGAAAATGAGCCATGACATAAATGTGAAAAATTGTAGATTATAGCTTCATAGAGGGAGAGAATGATAGCTAAAAGGAAGTGTTAGGCTACCTCCAGTGTCAATTCTCAATGGATTTAGCCATTAGTTTACCAGGGTTGTAGGTTGTAGGACATATTCCCTCTGGACATTTTCCCCCCAGACCTATTCCCCCGGACATTCCCCCCCCCCTCCCCCCAAGCAGCAACCCGGGACATTTTCCCCCCAATCCCTTATTTAAGATACTGAAATGTTCATTATATAAATTTATGAATTTTGAAATGTTGGCTAATAATGTAATATATCACAAATACAAATCTAAATTATACTTTATTGAACCCTGAGCGTACTAAAAAACAATGTAGATTAGTTGCGTATGCTGACATTATATAAAATCCTTCCTTACTAGATCGGTAAGAAAACGAAATTAAAACTGTTTATCCCTTAAATCAGTTGAGTACATAGTACCTAAACTTATTTATTTTACGATAGAGGTTTCTGTTTTATGAAAGAAACCCTTCAAACACAATTTTTTTTCCCGCCTCTCGCAGTTTTAATAATTTCTAAAGCCATTGCAATTCTAAAGAATAAAGCACTAAGTAATAAGAATGCAGCTATTCAGTTTTATGACAGTGATGCTACTACGAGCTCTTGAAACAGACTAATAAAATAAAATGTTAAACCGAAATGAATTAGTATATATATATATGTATATACTCATTACCATTCCGATATGATAAAAATAATATTTTAAAAATAATTACGCAAATTAATGCATATTGTAGATTGCATATTGCAAATCAGGATAAAATGCCTAGGAACTGGACGTCCGTTAGAACACCAGTATTATTTTCTCAGAATGACTTTACACGACCGCGTAAATCTTAAATAAGGGTTTGGGGGGAAAACGTCCGGGGTTGCGGCTTGGGGGGAAAATTTCCGGGTGGAATATGTCCGGGGAGAAAATGTCCAGGGGGAATATGTCCGTATACCGCTTACCAGTACTATGTGTTCTCTCTAGTTCTATTGTCGACGTCGAATTGATGGCGTCCTCCATAGTTTTTATGTCTCAGACTGTTCAGTCAGATGCGAAAGGATAGGATCAATTTTGAAAACCCTACAATTTCAAACGAATGGCCAGTTAAGAAAATTACAATTCATACAGCAATCAAAGATGGAGAGAGAGAGAGACAGATAGAAAGAAAAAGAAAAACTCTGATTCTTGAGTCTTGAGACAAAACTTATAATTTAACTGTATGCGAGAGACTCTCATAGGTTTTTGTCTTCGTGGTATAAAACAGTCAGAAAATAAGAGACTTGAGAGGGGCAAGACATAAAGGGTGCGTGCTTGGGATGATTGTAAATAATATGATTCGTAAAACACGCAAATGCTGAGAGACGAATGAAATTATATTGCATCGATTAAAAATGGCGTTCAAGTTGAGAATGAATAAATTGATACCTTATTGTAATCACAGTTTGATTAAATATAGAGAGACTTTAGGATCAGGCCTTTTCCTGTACTTGACAAAAAAAAGTCAGAGAATAATTTTTTGAAAATTATTTCAATTAATTTTTATTTGGCGTCCATGCAGTCTCATCATAATGATGGACAGCTCAACAAAATTTAGCATCTATTACACTTTTCTCGATCAAACTGAAGAGTTTTCTAGATTTTTCTCGTCTGATTTGTATCCACCTATCTACCTTGCGTATGTGTGTAAGTATATGTCCCAATATATTTCCCCTCCTATAGTTTCCCCTTGTTAATTAGATGTTATCAGTCTCAAAAAATTGTACAAACTAAATCGTGCAAGAACGTGGATGTTATTTTTTTAATAGGAGTGTCGTTTCATTCCGTCAGTGTCTAATCATTTTCGGATTCCAAGTCAAAATAATAAATTTATCCAATCCACTCAATAGCACAACGTATAGAAAAGCAACTTAAAATGCATAATGCATTCATTTATCTCTGTTGGTTTAACATGGTTCAAAATGAATCAAATATACAGCACCTTTTGCTCTGCTCTTGTTTCGTACACTATTTACTGTTTGTAGGCGATGGATTTCATAGTTGAGAATAATAATCCCTTGCTTTGCTCCTCCGGTTTTGTGTGGATCTTATACACAGGGCAGTGCTTGAGAATGAGAAGGTTTTCACAGTGGGACTCACAGCAGTATGTCCTTTTCCGAATAATTATTCCTAAGTCACCTTTAAGTTTGAAGGATCTATGTGCTCGGAGGGAAAGGTCGATAAGACAAACAATGTCGCACCAGTTGTTCAACGCCACCATTAGTAATTCATTCAGACACTTCACCTGAAAGTTTTTAAATTTTTTCCAAGGAAGGTCAAGAGTTGGGGATGGAGAGAGAGAAAGAGAGATAGGTGTTGTAAACGCCAGACGACGTTTTAGAAATAAATTTGCTTGCGTAAAAGTCTATTTGGTAGCGACCAAATAGACAAAAATTAGTGAGAAAGCGATTTATTAGGAATAGTAAAATTAACAAGAATAATCATATTAATTAGTATTTTAACATAATTTCACAGCTTCATGAGGTTCTTATTAGCGTGACCAGCGGGTTCGAACACTCATTCGCTTCTGTCTTATTGCTCAGTTCGATCCACTAAAACAGTGGATTTTCAGTTACTTCAGTTTTCGTACAATTTTCATATCAATTTTGTAGTAAAATTCACCAATTTTCAGTAACATTTCTGTTCGCTAGTAAACAACCAGAAATGGCCAAAACCATAGCATCAGACATCCAAAAACGTAGCAACAGGTGTCAACCCTTTATTGGTAGTTTACCCAAAAAATAAAAGAAGTCAAGTGTCTTTTGTTTGGACGGGCACAAGTTTCCGGAACATGTGCTAAAATTTGCAGCCCTGTAACGTTTGAACGAAACTCTCCCTCATGACCTTTGACGACACTTCAAATAAACGCACCTGATTTATGGCTCTCACTCTCAAGCAATGCCTGACCGTAAATATGCTTCCCCCATGCTACCTTTACTGTAAACCCATACCGAAAAGCAATGATAATTTCATGGAGCGTGAGCAAGGAGACCTGCTAGGAAAATACAGAGTACCTAACCTAGGTAGGTAATAAGTACCTACGTTTTATTTAAATATTTATGCAGGAGTTTTTTTTTTACTCTGCGCACCGAAATTATCGTTATCCATATGCAGCATGTGATAGTGTTCACCCACTATATTCACTACCACCTATTCCTATAATTCAGGACTCAGAGTCTAAAGTCGATGGGATTATTACCAATGCTCTTATAAAAGTTTAGCATACTGAACCACAGATCCATAGTAATTTGTCCACACAGAAGTATTTAGCATAAAACACATTCATGCCCCCTCGCTAGTTTGGTATTGCTTGTTCCATTTAATTAGCCGTGTATGAAAGAACTTATATTGACAAATTATGAAATCCATCAATTTCGGTTCTATATTTTAAGTTACAAGCATTCAGCTTTTTTTCTCTTTAGCGTATTGCACTTATAATTTGTACTATAATTCCCAGATGATATTTTGTATTATATTTGAAGGAGATCCAGTAAAATAAAGTTACAGGGATATGCTGCTTAGGCCAATAATTAGGTCCATTGCAGAACAACCCTTTTTCACTATGAGCTGTGTCACCCAAAGAGTTGTTAGGCTGCAACGTCCTTTATTCCTCTTACAGTATTTTCATTCATTTTTTAATCCTTTCAATTTGATTAAATTAAACTTTTACCTGCGTGGATTTTGAAATATTCTTAAGGCTCTCCAACCAGGGGTCAATTTGAAGAATAATTATACCTACTCAATGCGTATATTAAATATATGCGAAATATTAAAATATCAAAGAATGCCTGCTAATCCTTGTACGGTGGTTATACCGGATAGGTCGTTGGAGAGTTCTGTAGCGACTTCCACTTACTGTAGTTGCCTAGACAATAAAGGACTCACCACTCTGGGCAGCAGGGGACGGGGATAGGTGAAGTGTAAAACATGACCGAGCCAAAATTGGCGCGGTAGCCTCCTGCCTCCTGACATACAGTGATAATGAGCGTGGTTGTGTGAGCTTCAGTTAAATCTACCCAATGAATCATTTAATTATTATTAAAATATCACATTAATAAACAATACTGCCGGTAAAATGAATAAATAAATATCGTCGAGTATGTTTTGTTTTTGAACGTTTCTATTCACATGCGTGGACCACACAAAATAACGTTCCTTACTTCGTTCGTTATAATTTTATGTATCAGTAAAATGAAAAGTATTTTCCAAGTGTGAACTTATTTCTCACGCTTTTATGGTTTGAGAAAATAAACATAAATAATCCTTTGATTCCAAAACAGTTTAAATGCATCGCTTACATGTAACTTTTTTCTGTTAGGATATGTAGACTTTATTCAACAGCAAATACAAAAAGAATCACATCCATGAGATTCCTAATAATATTGACACATCTAGTGCATATTATTGTAGTGATAGTATTCGAATATAATATTTATTGTAGTAATAAAAAACTAGATCACACCAGTAGGCTCACATGGAATATTGTGTATATACGGATATATTGTTCTTTACAAAACGATGTATGAAACTGTAAATGTGGATTGGGTAGTGTTCGTAGTTCCGTTTTTGAAGTGTCCCATTTTCGTCGGAACTCGTTCGCGAGGACGCGTTTCGTAGTGTGTCTAGTCTCGTTATTCGCGTTTCGTAGTCTAAATATTTGCTAAGTATGCAGATTCATTACTTCGTTTAATATGTCGTTAAGAATGATTTGCATTTAAGTGTACAAAGAGAAGTGCTGTGAAAATTGTGAGTTCTAGCTAGGTTAACAGCAGAGCGGTGATCAGTTTATTATAAGCTCCTGTTAAGAATGGATTCGTCGTCAGAAATCAGTGAGTTTGAGTTTGTGAAGTCAGGATATTCTGAAAATCATAGTGACGAAATTAGTGATACTGAAAAAATCCTGCGCTTCGCCCCGGACTTGTCGACAGGGGGCCCGAAGTAGATGCTGAGCTCACAGCGCAATTTGGCTTTAATAAAAGAGTAGAACCCTATTGTAGTAACGCTCAACCTACGACAGCGCCTAACTCACCTTCCACCTCTTCTACTTGAACTTGAATTTATAATTTTGTTAAAAAAATTTAACGTTGGAAATGGAGGTACTAAAAACTATGATATTTAAAGGACGTCGTTTATCGACGATCCCTGACCATCTGTAACTCATATTTGTACATGCATGACACAAAGCTAAAATATGTGGGTGTTGGAAAAAAATTTGAAGTTGGAAATGGGGGTACTAAAACGATTCTACGACATTTCGAAGTACGACATTGCGTAGGCGACATTAAGCACCCACGACAGTAGTCGTCGGACAATTCGAAGTGTACTGTTCGGCGAAGACATCTAGTTGAAAGACATTGCGTATAATGTGTTTTGACGACGGACAATGCGTTGAAAAAAATTAGGTCGATAACCATGTTCGACGACACTTTATTTGAGTATCTAGACAAGGCTTGAATGTTTTAATTTGTAAAACTATGAATGCTTTGCAACACTGGCACAGCTACGTGTAAATGATACAAAAAGGCTATGATAATGGTATAAATATGAATATGAATAAACACACGCTGTATTCAAGGATAGTAGATTATAATCTACTATCCTTGGCTGTATTCTAGTTTTGCATATTTCCATCATATACTACAAATTGATAGTAAAAATTTACATGACGCATATCGTCAGTCGCTATTATTACTTTCATTTAAATTCAGGCTTTCGGCATAACAGCTTTATTGTAAAGCACAATACCTAAAACTCTAATCAGTTGTTCCCTAGTATGTCATGCATGAAGACATGAATGGCATAAAAGAGATTTTTTAATAATTTTTGATATTTCGTTCCTATTTTTTACAAGCGAATTTTTTCATTCCGATACTAAGATAACACTTTAAAGTTTTCGAGAAAACACGAATATGCGGTTGGCAAACATATTTTTCATATGAATTATTGTGTATGTCAATTACTGCGTACCAATTGTACTTAAATGTAAAATATTAATGAAGTCCTGATGTCAGCTGGTTTATGACTAATTGTTTTTAATGTTATTTACTGAGAGGGAAGGGTCAGAGGTGCGGTAACGCCGAATTCGTCCTATATATTGTTTTATGAAAAGAGCATGGGAAAAAAACTAGATTTGCTTAAGAACATGATACGAATGGGCATTTTGACTCACTAGGTCAGATTTTTGAAAGTATAAAGCTATATATAATGGTAATGAAACGGGCGCCGTATTTACTTGACCAGAAAATGAATTTTTAATTCTTTTTGGCACCCTGTAGTACCTACAATTTTCGTCCGATTTTAAACAAACAAAGGTTAGTTTTGTAATTCGCAGAACATTTTCTAAAAAAGTAACTTTTGGGTTTTTTAAATTTTTTGAAACCTATTGATTGTTAAATATTCATAATATAAAAGAGGTAGCTTTTTTGTTAGCCTTTAATTATTGAAGGCGAACAAAAAAGCTACCTCTGTTGTTTTTTTTTAATTTTTAAAATTTTAAAAGCCCTGAAATTACATTTTAAAATAATTTCTGCGAATTACAAAACCATATTTTTAAAAAAAAATCAGAAAAAATTGTAAGAGCTACAGGGTGCCAAAGAATTAAAATTAAAATTTCTGAAAATAAATATGGCGCCCGTTTAATTACTATTAGAAAATTTATACTTTCAAAAATCTGACTTGGCGAGTCAAAATTCCCATTCGCATCATGTTATAAAGCAAATCTAGTTCTATTCATATGCTCTTTTTAGAAAAAAAATATGTGGGACGAATTCGGCGTGACCACCCCTGACCCTAACCCTTCCCTCGAGTATGGGAAAGATTATTGAGCTGTTTGGTGTGTATCTGGCCAAAATAACTATGCGCTTAAGTATTCGCTTTGTTTGGTATTGCCTTATAGTACAGTAAACTTCGTACATAAGGAATCCCGTGGGACCGGCCTTTTACATTCCTTTTAGCGGTTATTCCTTTTAACCGTTTAAGGAATTTTTCTTATATGCGGAACTTTATAAATATTTAAAAATATACAGTTTAAGTTAAAACAAAGTCAAGATATTTTTTGCAGGTGTGTAAATTAAAAGGTAAATATTAGTACTTATGTTGATTGTTGAAAATAGTCTGGTATGTTGGTTTGCTTTGCATTAGTTTGGATGTTTTCACCGCCTTTTTTAATTCTACAGAACACACTTGCACTAATGCCTGTTTCTTTGGATACGTCTATTTGCTTATGTGAGCTTAGTATTTGCAAAAGCTCATACTTTTGCTCAGTGTTAGGTGGATTTATTGTTCTCTTCGCCGACATTTTAAACAGAATGATAATGCTGATGGACTGATGAAGTACTCGTTGTAGTTTCGAGCAGTCAACAGCCACCAAGTATGCTGTGTATTCTATAAATAACATGACCTACTTAAATGCACTTAAACATGTAAAGAAGATAAGGAAATTAGATAGGTATTGGTCAAGTACAAATGCAGTTACAGTGTTATCCCTGATTCTTCGACCCTCAAGTTTAAAAAAAAAAATCCTTTTAAATGACCAAAAACACCATAATATGGTACAAAATCAATTCCTTACAACGGTTTATTCCTTACATCGAATACCTTTTAACCGGAAAATTATAACATTGCTAGCATAGCCGGCCAACCAAATGGTCTATTTTTCTACCTTATAGCGGTTATTCCCTTTAACCGGGTTGCTTATATACGAAGTTTACTGTATCGTTAAAAATTGAAAAAAATAAAATGCGCATTATCCTACTTTACATAATACGTATAATTACTGAGAACTGAGACCTTTGTGCTAGCTGTACTAGAATACGGTGTCAAGTTTATTTAAATAAAGTTGTCTTTCTCTCTATTCTTCATTTTCTTTTTATTCATTATTAATGACATCAATTCCGTTATCACTGCATGAAACAACGACGCAATGTCTAACGGCGTAATGTAATTAGACGTAATGTCTAACAACGCAGTGTCCGTCGGCTTACTGTCTCCTACTCGATGTCTATCGACGCAACGTCGTCTACTCAATGTCCATTCGGCGCAACGATTTTAGGGGAAATGTCTTTCTGTGGAATGTCGTTGGCCTAATGTCGTTCCGGTCCAATGTCGCCAGACCACTAAAACGTGTTTGTACAGGCCGAATTACTTGGAATGCTGAACTGTAGGTAAAGGCCATGTCCGGCATTTGCATTGTGTTTTGGAACAGACAAAAACTAGAGTTTTAACATTGTTGAAAAGTAAAACATTAAACAACCCATTTATGGAAAACACATTGTTATAAATATTACAATCTTAAAATTTCTTAACTACATATTATACGAAGTAATGAATCTACATAGCAAATATCTATGCTGCGATACGCGTCTAACGAAACTAGCCACACTACGAAACGCGACATCGCAAACGAGCTCCTACGAAAATGGGACACTCTGAAAACGGAACTACGAACTTTGGCGATACCGTAAATATAGGGCTTGTAATAAATTTTACTTAAACCGCCCAATGGGTTCTTTGTCATATTTGTATTCAAATATTTTCAAAAATGCCTTAATTCGTGCTGTAATTATCTCAACATGCTGCATTTAATACATATTACTAAATTATTCACTCTTTACCCGAGGTTTTTAGATGTATATATATAACCTTTGGTTGTATCTACTGACTATATTAATCGTTCTCGAGCACCCCAAAGTTAAGTGTAGTCACTGACAAGGAGAGTAAGAGCACTTGGCTCACAGAGGAACCACGCCAAGTCGTACACCCAGATTTCAAAATCACCCATTTAAAAAATTCAGGCTACTTTTTAATAGTAGAGACCTAAAGTAACTCGACTGCATTTTGCGTCGTTTTGTCACAGGTCACAGGGCCCCGCCAAATTTCAACAAAATCCAAATTTTAATATTTTGCCACGCTAGTACTTCTACAGTTCTCATCCGATTTTGATGAAATTTGGTTTTTTCTGATCCTTAGGCCGTTTTCTAAAAAGAAATTTCAGGATTTTAACAAATTCCAACATTTCCATTTGTTTTGTTGAAAATATCGAAAACATGTTGAAGCCTAATTTTTAAACGTCGATTTTGCAAAAAATAGAAATTTTCGAATTTGTCAAAATCCTGAAATTGCTTTTAGAAAACAGCCTAAGAATCAGAAAAAAACACATTTCATCAAAATCGGATGAGAACTGTAGAAGTACTAGCGTGGAAAAATATTAAAATTTTAATTTTTTCGAACTTTGGCGGGGCCCTGTGACCAAGCGACGCAAAATGCAGTCGAGTTACTTAAGTTCTGTACTATCCAAAAGTAGCCTGATTTTTTAAAATGGGTGATTTTGAATTCTAGGTGTACCACTTGGCGTGGTTTCCTTGTCAGTTTAAACGGATCATGAAAATGAAACTATGACATCATACAAATTCCTCAGTAATGCTCATGCATAGTTCTAACTTTAGTTACTAACGTAAGAGAGACAGGCAGACAGACATTCTCTTAAAATAAGTACAAGTTTAAGGACTCGCATTGTTCACAATTCAAGGTTCACACATACAATTCTCAGTCTCAGAGTCAGAGCATATTATTATTTGACCGTAGGACGAACGCAAGCTCATAAAACGGTTGAGTGAAGAACAATGGGTCATTACCATGAAATGTCTATTGCTTACTAATCAGCAGTCGGGAAAATTTCCTAAATTGGCATCTACGTTTATGCGTACTTACGCAGTGCTCTCTGAGACGAAGGTCTAGAGTCCAGAGTCGAGAGACTTGAAAAATGGAAGTAGCGAACTTCAAAGTTTTAACAGCTATGAGTAGTGTGTAGAATATTGGAGACTGAATAGGATCGAACGTTGGATAGTTGCATAGTAAAAACAGCTCACTTACTTACTCCATAGTATTAATTTCTTTTCCCTCCATTAATGTGTATGATACTTGATGGGAATTTTACTTTTATTTTTAAAATTCGATGATTACTCCAGAAGGAAAGAGAAAATCACGGCTGAACAACACATATAGAAAACTTAAAAATGAAATTATAAAGATGAAATAAAACTGCTTGAAAGAAGAGGTGAAAATGTTGGAAAGGCAGGATGTGTGGACGTGTGTATGCAGGCAGGTACATACATATGATGTGAGCGTCGTTGAAAATTCTGGAAGAGAAAAACCGGCATTTAATAAAATAATTTCGTTTCTTCCTCACCCTACATATGAGAAAGACGAGAGGAGAGGGACCCAATACTCTGAAAATTATCCCCATGCCATAGATTCAGTTTTTACCTGTAAAGCCTGAGGGTTAGTAATAAAAGTTTTAAGGCTGAAGGCGTATATCTTTCCAAAAACAACATACAACCGAGAGCAAATGTATATATAAAGGAACATTTGGGACTCACGAAATCCTTTTTTACAACCAGATTTCCTTTAGATATTGGTTGAGCCTTACGTAGGCGCTCCGTTAATGACAGTATTCTGTTATAATATATGATACATGTTACTTTTTGACGAAAAAAACCCTTTGCACTCCCTTAACCCAGCATCACAATTTAAAACTCATAAAACTTTACGTTAGGCACTTATCACCAGACGAAAAATACAAAAATAATTTGCAATTATGTTCTTAGTTGAGGACTTACTTTGACTTTTCGAAGTTTGAAGGGGAAAAGATCTTAAATAATAATAAATGGAGCGGTTGGTGTAATTACACCCTCTATATATACTTTATGTGGACTCTATATAGTTCCTATTATTCCATTTTTGATAATAATTTTCTGTCATACAATACAGACAAATATTTCTCTTTGCGGTACGAGATTCAATTAGCATCGTCATAATACTAATCTCTCAAGTATTGTGCACTGCACACGCGGTGTGTCAACCTCAGGAAATTCCCTCGTTTTATGACAGGTGACTTGTGTTAGGTAGGTTCTTGGATCCACGTTCGCACACCTGACCCGTCTCTTTGAACTCGACTGGAGGTGAGAGCCTTGTTGTAAGCCACTTGCAATAAACTAAAATTCAGGCTTAATGCCCCACCTTAGCTTTAAAGCTTTTACATTTGTCGACTTTTTCTTTTAATTTACCTTGAGTCGGATTATTATTTATTTCCATGTAAATAATGCAATACTCAGTATCAATATTTTACACCTCCGCTGTATATCAGCATCCTATTTGCTTCTTTTTTTTCTTCGTCTTCGTCCCTTGTAGGAGGTGAGTAGTGCATGACTTGCTTCCATTTTCTTGGTGAACACCTGAAGGCATATGTAGAGAATTGTTTCAAATTATCATTTTTCTATCACGTTACCCTTTCTAATTATGAATATTATATCCTTGCTTTTAGAAGAACCTCTTTCGTCTGGTGAAAATTATTCTCTTCCTCACAACCGTATTATTCACGATTTCCACTTTACAGTAAAAAAATATTCTAAATCGTGAGGCAAACAGCTAAACACAATACTGTGAGAGTAGATTGAGTAGACATAGGATATCACATTATGATTACGTGGCATCGTATAATCGTATCGACATCCACCACCAACCCTCCACTTTTACTACACTTCTCTAGCTATTGCCCGAATTCTGAGCTACCGCCATCCGCTCTACCACAGTTATAACACTGACTATGCCACCTTTCAATTAATGTAATGAAGAGTGAGATCTTTTCCTCCAACTCTCCCTCCGTCACCCTTCATTTTTGAGCTCGCCCGATTGAGGGTTTTTACATAATATGTGTCAATATTTCGAATAGTAATTTTATTATTTAAATGAGCGGAAAGAAAGTTTGATTTGAAAACGTTTGTTCTCCGCTTCTCCATTTTTTCCTCTTGATCCCAAATAGAACACCTTCCATTAGCTATAAGTCTCGGCCAAGTAGTGACATATTTAACTTGCAGTAATCATCTTGGTAGCATGCGTATAATATGTGAACTAACCAGAATAGAAACTATGTAGTGAGGTGCACTGAAGTATCGTGGATAACATCTTGGTAATCTCTGGATAATCTATAATCTGGGCAACAGCTCACCTCACATTTACAGATTCACATCTCCAGTAGACAGGAAACTACAGTATTTCCTGTAGTAGTACACGGGGTGTACTATTCAAATTCCGACCTCCCAGACCCGTGTAATATTGCAGGCCCGTGTATTAATACAGACCCGTGTACTGCCATATAATAACGTGCTAAATAGACCCGTGTTCTATTCAAACTCATAGCTCTCAGACCCGTGTACTATTACAGGCCCGTGTACTAATACAGACCCGTGTATTATTACAGGAAATACGGTATTTCTATATCCCTCCGTTGCCTAGGTGTGTGACGTCATGACACTATTGATTCTTTGGACGAGATGAGTAACATTATTTATTTGAAATTCATGCAGTGCTGTTGGCAAGTTTTATGAAATGCATTTAGAGTTATTAGTTCTCACCTTCTCACTAACGACAAGACCAGTATACAGAAAATAATAAATGACCAGTCCAGAGTATATAAAATCATAATATAATATTCGTACAGCGGAATCCCTGTAAATACATCGACACATAGGGCAGTTTTCATTGTATTAGTCCGAAATGGTTTATTTTCCAGTTTTCATGTAGTCGAATGTGAGGCTCGTCTGAATCTAAAAACTCTACTTCCTCTAATCCGTATCCTTTTTTGGCTGAAGTCCGATTTGTTGCGATTCAAATATATCAAAGCTCCTTTTAGGTTTTTCGGAGTGCAACTGGCCAAGACAAAGAGTACATTAATTAAAAAAACCGCATTGAATTAGAGTCGTCAATTGTGAGTGGATTTCTCGGAAGTGTATGAAGCAGTTTAAAACAGGAGCACCTGCTGACATTAGCACTGCCTCTTGAGACGGGGGACTTCCTGGATACGCAGAAAGGGTGACAAAATATTCACCACGCTTACATAATGAGGATGGATTGTTACGGGTGACAATCGGGAATTTGTAGTTGTTGAAATGTGAGTTCCAGTTGCCCCGACCGTTTGAATGGAATGAGGCAGTGGATCTGCGTAATTCCGGAGACGTCTATTCTATAGGCCCAAGCTACATAATAATACAATACTTCCCACTTGTCTCTTATATATTTGTCTCAGCATGCGTTTGACACACAGCATGGGACAAAGATGAGTGAGCTGTTACGAACATTGGGCAGAAGAGTGCGTTGAAAGTTGAAAGAGGAGCCGTGAAAGAGCTGGACACTCAAGTACCTGGACTACACCTATAAAAAGGTTTTTCGTGTCTACTCTCATCAGAATCGTACTTAAGGAGGAGGTTTGGTGGATAAGAGCGGGAGAGACCTGAGTTTAATAAAATTATGTTTACCCTCAGTCATGACGGACTCACGGACGTACACGTACATTTTCCTGTGGAACTTTTCATAAACACAACGTTAGTTACTTATTACTGTTATTATTTCCTCTATTGTACGTCGAACATGCATGTGTGTTTACAACTCTCAAAGGTATTTTTGACTTGTCCAAGCAGGTAGGGAGGTAGGTCTAGGTCTAGGTACACGTACAGGAGGTACTTGGGTTGGGTTCCTTTACTTTGGGGTTGGGGTACATCAGGTACTTAAGCCCTCATCATCTTTTCAAAGTTGCTGATCCCACTCCGAGCATGTACTTTTCCCCATTTTGTCTCAAACTCAAGTATTTATGTGCATCCATGTGCACAGTGCAGTACCTATAGTATGCTATGTATATTGTTGTATATACAGGAATCATCACAGCCGCGTCTTCTCTGGATCGCGAAAAACAATCTATATATGAGCTTCAAGTCGTTGCTTACGACCAAGGAATTCCACAGAAGCAGTCTCAAGCCGTCGTCACTATTGAAATTTTGGACGAGAATGATAATCGTCCATTACAAGTAACAAATCATTTGTAGATTTACCTAATTACAACTGGATGCTTCACAACTTCTTAATTTCATTGCATGAGACTATAGCAATACAGAAAGACACATTCTTTTGAAGGAGATGCAGTTCGTTCGCGGATGAAAATTTGGATAGTGCAATGTTTACAGTAATATTGTCAGATAACAAGTACATATTTTTAAATTGTATTTCTTATATGATTAAAATCTTAGATTGAGCCTGGGGAAGATATTTTAGTGGTTCGAGAAGAACAACCTGGAGGAACTGAGGTGACAAGAGTCGTCGCCACTGACCCTGACAACGGTCCTAATGCAACATTTGCCTTCTCACTCGTCAATGGTGAGTCTAAATGTTTTCGTCTTCACTTACTCTCTCTCTTTCGAAGTTTCGAACCCTCTGATAGATAGCCGACAGTCTGGCGGCCTCGTCACTGAGAATGTAGTCAGTGGATATGTACACATTTCCCCTCTCTGTGTCTCAGTCTTGTGTTCGTAATACGATCTGTGTAAAGACCGCAAGGTTTTCTTTGACTCGCATCGTCTCAGAGAGTTGCCCATGTCCAGCCATGTTGTGAAGGAACGAGCTACTTTGACCAGAGACAGAAACAAATTTCGGGGCGTGTTGGGTATCAATCGTAGAATATATCTGACCAGACGGAGAAGAAAAATTCTCTGGTTATTTTCTTGGTATGATGGCTTCTAATTATGGTGATTCCAATACTTGCAGTAATGGGATCAATTTGTTTCCCTAGAAGGACGTTGTGGTTTGTAAGATGGCTGGCACTGAGACTGGAGACTTCCCTACACCTAAATACAATACCTATTTTCCAGAGGCATATGCATAGAGAGAGAGAGAGAGAGAGAGAGAGAGAGAGAGCCAGACGCCTTGTGATTTCTCGTAGGATTTCCATTCGTAGGTGTTATGTCTCTACGTATTGTCCTTTTATTGAGTCCTTATTATTTTAACGACCAGAACAAAGGGTTCTCTTGGTGGTAATGAGGAGGTGGCAACATTACTCACTGTCGCATTATGTATCATTTAATCTAGCATATCCTGTAGCCTGGGATAGTAGACAAGTAGGCAGTGGAGTGGCAGGACTGAAAGTTATGGGAGCCAGCCAAAAACTAAATCGGAGGGTTGTGCTGTGCAATTGTCTTCGGGAGAATCCCTAACCTTTGTTTGTTCAGTAAAAACTCATGTCCTATTTTTGCTTTGCTTTCCATGCTCTCAGATGGCTATAGTGGCTCAGAAGACTTCTCTATTGATGAAAACACTGGGATAATCCGAACACGAAATGTTTTGGATTATGAGAAAAAGCCATTTTACACACTAGGCGTAGTTGTGAAAGACAAAGGAATTCCACCCCTTGAAACAGTTCAAGATTATCGAGTCCAAATCCTGGCTATTAATGATCGGAGGCCAGCACCGAGCAGATCAAAGTTCAATTTCAAAGTAAGTGCAAGAAAATTTGATATTTGTCGATTATTTTGCAGGGTCTGCATTGTTGTTCATAATGTGCTAAGGACTCTTACATTACATGTGTGACTGTGGCTGTGCGAGTCGTCAGTGGCGGATCCAGGATTTGGTCATAGGGGGGCTAACAATGTTAAGCGGCCATCTTGGAAAATGGCCGCTCTTATCTCCACAATGTTAAAAATTCCCTTGTAGGGGGGCTTTATCCCCTCTTTCTTGCCCCCACCCCTTTGTATCCGTGCTTGTGAGTCGTGCATGTAATTAAATTTGAGAGGAAGAATGCCGAACGGAGACACATGTGTAATTACGACAGTCAAAATGAGTATAATTGTAATTGTAAACTCAACGTTATTTTAAATTGTTGCTGTCAAAATTTGTCATGTGCAAACAAACCGTAAAATTGAATACTCAATGCATATCATATACATGGAATCGTGTGTGGACTTGAAGAGAAGAGACCCAAGCGAAAGACATGAATTCTATATTGCAATTCACGAGCTGTTATGACGCCTAAATATACTATGGCTAATCCCTACTTAGAAATTGTTATTGTGTTTTATGAGGATTGCATTTTGCCCAGGCGCATCAATTTGGTTGTCAAAAATTTCGTGGAGCATAGAAACAATGCGCACAGTCAAGAAATTGGCATGCCTTTTTGAATCTATGTATTACTATTATGTATTTCATTGCAGTTGTATGAAAATGCTACGATCGGCCAAGTGGTTGGAACGTTCACTGCTTCGGACGACAATGCTGGAGATGGAAACAACAGTGAAAAGAAGATTACGTATGCTATAGTGCGTGGTAATGCCCATGAGACGTTCGACATGGACAAAACGACGGGTGCACTTCTTGTGGCTAAACCAATAAAATATGAAGTGACATCTCATTATTTGCTCCAAGTGAAAGTGTTGGACACTAGAGACATTTCCAGTACTCCGAGCTACATGATCTCTGTGGACATAGACATAGTGGATGTGAATAATAATCCTCCGCAATTCATTCAAGAAGACCCAATTGAAATCGACGTGTCCGAGAACACTCGTGTGGGGAGTGTGGTTTGGAATTTCACAGCAGTTGACTTGGACGATGGTCTCAATGGTATCGTCCACTACGAAATAGCTCAACAGCAGCCAGAAGAAAAGTTTCGAATTAATACACTCACAGGGACAATGTATTTACAAGCACCTTTGGATTATGAGACTCAGAGTTCATACATGGTCGTCGTGGTAGCGACGGATCAAGCACTAAATCCCAAAGAGAGACTGAATTCCTCAGTGACGTCTCACATTATTTGTAAAGACGAAAATGATCATATCCCGCGCTTTATTTCATCCCCCAAGATCTCTGTTTATGGAACGGAGCCGTCTTACGCTGTGCTTCACACAGTAATTGCAACAGATTTGGACGCAAATGAGAACGGAAGGATTACGTACAATATAACTTCTGGGAATGAGGCAGGCTATTTTGTCCTGAGTCGTGCGAATGGAGAACTGTCACTGTCAAAGCCACTGAACAGAGAAGAATTCGATTATTTTTCTCTCAACGTGACAGCGAGTGACCAAGGCTCTCCTCCTAATTTTGCAACGCAGCTTTTGCAAGTCACTTTGGAAAATCTAAACAACAGCCCCCCACAGTTCGTCTACCGGAAATATGAGGCTCGAGTTCAAGAAAACTCGTTGATTGGAACAGAAGTAATCAAAGTCACGGCCTTTGATCGACATCAGAGTAAGTCTATGTCATGTGTGCTCTACCAATTGCTCTACACTCTCATGCTTCACCTTTTCTTTATAAGCTTCCAACTTCTTCGTCATGATCCGCTCAAGTTTACTCGAGGTACGAGGGACGGCATGCGTACATAGAAATCCAATAACAAACCTTACCTTAACTGTATATACCCAGCTGGAATCTTGGGTGTTTAGTTTTTACTTACCGTGTATTCTATAATAATGCGCGGGTCTTTAATAGTGCGCGGGTCTGAGAGGTCCAAATTTGAATAGTACGCGGGGCGTACTATTATAGAATATACGGTACCTATATCCCCAGCTGGAATCTTGGGCTTCTACTGGCATAATAATATTATTCCAATCCACTCATGTATGATCTGAGCACTGTAAAATCCCCTTTAAAAGTATGGGATAGATATTTATATAGGTATATATGAAGTCTGGGAGCTGGTTTTTTTCACGATCGAGGCAGCTATAGCTGAGCTAATCAGCTTTCTAGTAAACGCAAGCTAGTCATCCAACAATCAAACTACTAACTACAGACCTACCTTCCTCCATGTCTGCTTCACAATCCTTTCTTCAATTCTTGACTCGTACACTCGCTGTATAGTAATGATTTACTTAAAGCATGTTATTAGCTATGCATGTATAGTGGAGAAGACATTATACTGTTTTCATGGGTAGAATTAAATGACATGGTATCATTCCCTTTTTCTGTGTAACATTAGATGTAGTTAGCGGAGTTAGAACGCGAAGCTTTGGTGAGACTGGTCGATCGCGGTTGGACTATCATAGCAAGATAATGTCCTTTTTGCCTCCAAAATAATATCACTTGATGGGAGGTGAACGAATAACTGCATAGATCGCTCGTTGTTGAGAGAGAATTATACTTACACATGTGGATGGAATGAATGATGCAAAATTGTGAGAACTCAATCAACCGATTTTAAAAAATGTTGTTTTTTTTCATCTCAAAATGTTGTAGTTGGGAAGAAAATGATAGCATGCAATCGCAATCAGAGAAAATAGTCAGTGGTTGGTTTTAAGCAATGCTTTGAGAAAAGACACATCATTTTCATGCCTGTTGGATTGATAATAACGACGAGACTTGTACAACTATTATCTATGCATATGTATGTACGCGATGTACCTGCGAGTGCTGATAGGCGATAGGTAGAGTGGAGGCATGGAAGCACAATATAAGTCGTAGAAGCGATAACAACGATAGAAACCAAAAGCTAAGGTACATATATATTGAACTCTCCCTCGCTTACTAACTCCTCTCTGCTGTTGTAACTACTGCTGTAAGTGGTCTTCTCCTTCTGTACTTTGGTTGGCTGATGGTCTCAAAAGCATGAGAGATACGACTTGGAGTCTATAATCTATCTGTATCTCGGTGTATGCAATTTTACTCTGGTGAACCAGTTTGCCTAACATTGGCATATCTTCTATTTAGGTTCTAATAATACGTTACTATACGTAATACCTGAGGGGATGGCTGACGGGAAGTTTGCAATTCATCCATCAACAGGGTCAATATCCGTGGTAGGTCTTATCGACAGGGAAATACAGAGTGACTATGTGCTGACAGTCTATGTTCATGATGGGAACTACATGTCACTTTTTGACACCACCACTATCTCCATTGAAATAGTGGACGAGAATGACAATAGACCTAAATTCTACGACACTTGCGTCGACTTGTATGTGCCGGAAAATAGCGACTTGGGTGTGATACACACATTCAGTGCCGTCGATCCAGATACAGGCAGGAATGGAGAAGTGACATTTAGTATTGCTACTGGTAATGCGGATAATGTCTTCAGTGTGGATTTGAACACAGGCAGATTAACGAGCAGGCCATTGGATCGTGAGAGACGTGCTCAGTACCATTTACTTGTCATAGCTCAAGATCAAGGACTTCCAGTCCAAAGGACGTCCTGCAATTTGACGATATTTGTTCAGGTGAGTTGTAATATGTAAACTCTAATTCTCATTACCTACTGTAAAAATCTTGCGGCACAGTAGATTTCTTTCTAATGCATTTTTCAAAACGCATGGCAAAATACTAATTTTGTTCCTTAAATATTTGAAGGATTCGAACGATAACAGTCCCAGCTTTCTCTTAAGTCAATACTCGGCATCAATTTTAGAAAATGTATCTGTTGGCACTACTGTTTTGACTGTGGAAGCAAGTGATGCAGATGTTGGAATAAATTCGGTCATTAAATACTCGTTGAACAACGAGAGCCATTGGCATTTTACAATTGACAATACTACAGGGGCTATTGTTACCGCAGGGTAAGTAATCATCTTTCCTCCATGTATGTGATGTTTGATGTGTGTGCGTTGTTCGTAGGTAGGCATTACGTGTGAGTATGCATATGTTGAAGGAAGGATGCATGGGACGTGAGAGGTAAGCTGAGTGAACGTAGTGCTATTAAAACATGGATTTTTCTGTGTAGAGACAATTAAGTAAAATATTGATATGTAATACTAAACTATAGACCGCTCGACCGGGAAAAAATACAAGATTATACGTTTGAAGTTGCTGCAACTGATGGAGGCTTGTATGACTCACGCTCATCCAAGACTCTGGTTCACATCAAAATTTTAGATTTCAATGACAATCGTCCAGTTGTTACTCAGAATCCAGTTCAGATTGAAATTTCTCCTTTCACGAAACCCGGATTGAAGATTGCTCAGGTGGTAGCCACAGACGAAGACGAAGGCATCAATGCCGACATTACTTACAGGTAAGAAGACTCGCTCAGGTTGGTTTTCTATTGCTTTTTCCCTCGAGTAGTCGCCCATTTTCTAAAGGATATTTATGAGTAACTACCAAGTACACGCTTCTTCTCTAAAGACCATACTAATTTCCTCTTGTAATGGTACAGTATAGAGAATCCCGAGACGAAATTCCGAGTGCAACCTCAAACCGGAATCATAACACCTGCTTTAAGTTTATCTGCTGAGAGGGGTCGAATCTTTCAACTGAGGGTTGTAGCAAAGGATCAAGGCATCCCTTCACTCAGCTCAACCGCCCTCGTCGTCATCCAAGTTGGAGATGTGCCCTTGTCCAATACATTAAGATTCCAAGAATCTCACTACGAAGATCACATCCCTGAAAACTCTCCGCCAGGAACTGAAATGGTCCAGGTGATTAATCAAGCAGCACGGTTTTTCATGCGGCCCAAATCACCACAATTATCCTTCATACATTGGTGGTGGTTGAGGCTGGTGAAGCGTAACCCTTCCGTTTTTCCTTTCTTCTATCATTGTGTGCTGAGCCTCCTCTTTTAATTTTAACATGAAAAACCTCTGCTGCTTATTCAGGTGACTGCACTGCGCAATGATGGACGGCGACAGCGCATTCTGTATTCCATCGTCGGTGGAAATGAGGACAACATTTTTGACATGGTTCCTTCAACCGGACTCATTCGGATTAAAGACAAAAGTGACCTAGACCGGGAGAGGCGCTCAAACTACAACCTCGTCGTGTCTGCCAAGTCTGATGGTCCCATGCCGCTTTTTGCTCATGCTCTAGTTCACGTCAAAGTCACTGATGAGAATGATTTTGTTCCTCACTTCACTCAAGACTTTTATATTGCTTCAGTGTGGGAGGGCAACAACAAAGGAACTTTTGTTACGCAGGTAATAAACTCTTTGCCTGTCATTATAGCACTGCGTCCTGTACAACCATCAATTCTAAATGCTCTGCGTTACTATTACGAGGAAGTATTTGAATACACACAAGTTTTTATTGTGCGATTTTTTCATCAAATTCGTACCTGCGTACTTATTACTTCTACCCACGATAACCTATGATAGTTTACCCAGGAATGCGCGTCGGTCGGGTACATTGTTCCTTAGCAGGCAAGCCTACAGGGACAGTTGGTGTACTACCTTTGCATTCCGTACTACAGTAAACTTCGAACATAAGGGACTCCGTGGGACCGGCCAAATCTGTCCCTTTTAGCGGTTATCCCGTTTAACCGTTTAAGGGATTTTCTTTGTACGCGGAACGTTATAAATATTTACAGATATACAGTTGAAGTTTATTATGATTAGTTGTAAGTTAAAACAAAGTCACGACACTTTTTACAGTTGCGTGAATTAAAAGATAAATATTATAGGTAGGTACTTATGTTGATTGTTTAAAATAGTCTGTTATGTTGGTTTGCCTAATGCCCGTTTCTTTGGATATGTCTATTTGCTTATGCGAGCTAATAGTTTGCAAAAGCTCATACTTTTGCTCACAGTGCTAAATGAATTTCTTTTTCTCTTCGCCAACTTTTTAAACAGAATGATAATACTGATGGGCTGAAGAACTTCTGATAGTAGTGTCGAGCAGTCAGCAGTCACCAAGTATGCTGTGTAATCAGTGTAATCTATAAATAACATGACCTACTTAAATGCACTTAAAAATTTAAATAAGAAAAGGAAAAAAGTAGGTATTGATCTGGTACAAGTGCAGTTGCAAAGTTATTCCTGCTACTTCGTCCCTCAATTTTTCAAAAATTTCTTCTAAATGACCAAAAACTCCATAATATGGTACAAAATTTGCCCCTTACAACGGTATATTCCTTACGTCGAATGCCTTATAACCGGAAAATTATAACATTGCTAGCATAGCCGGCCAACCAAACGGTCTAGTTTTCTCCCTAATAGCGCATCGGTTTTTTCCTTTAACCGGGTTGCTTATATACGAAGTTTACTGTATTGCCATTAATTTGTCATAAGAAGAACGCGTTTCTCAGAGTAAGCTCTAGTTGCGCCTTCCGGTTTTGCGATATTCCTTTAGTATAATTAACGTCTTCGGCAGAGACGTTCAGAAAAAAAATAACCTGAAAGTTTTATGCCTTAGGTATTTATGTACCGTAAAACTAACCCTGCCAGGTTGGTCGAGAGGTTCGGGGTCTGCAGTTTGGAGTTTGACGACTTCCAGACTCAGACCGTCTCCGATTCGATCACCAGCTCTGGTAGGCTAGTCCTGGTTGGCTCTGTGGATTTAAAAAAGTACGGACCGGGCCACATATACTAGTATCTGTGCTCTCTATAGTCACCCATGGTTTGTGAATAGAGAAAGAGTGTTTCTGGCGGCGAAATTGAGTAATTTGAAGGGATTACTCGCCCTGAGCATTGGCCGAAATAGAGCAGAGGTGTTTGTACTCTCCCTCGCATCCAGAAACACTATTCGGACTCTGGGCTACTGTAGCTCTACTGACTAGTAGGTACCTTCTACTGACTAATAGTACTACTGAAGGCATGTCTAACAGAAAGTTAAATTAAATTAAATTAAATCCTCGAATAAGCGCCCGGGAATATTACATTTTTTGGAGCGGCAGCCCGACGTTTATTTACGACTCGGCGCTTATTAAAGCCCGGCGCTTATTTATTTTCTTTAAGTTTACGGTCAAAAGATGGAACTACTTTACACAAAATTATGCTTAAAGCCACAGTTGTTACAGTTAATTTTTTTATTGAATTCGACAAAAAAAATGTATATTAGATATTACCTCTGCCCAAATTATGGCCCTGCTATCGTTCATCTATTTTAAAAATATGTTCTTTGATACTTCTAATATGCGTGGGGGTTATTTATAACCCGGCGCTTATGTGAGTCCCGGCGTTTATTTGCGATCTGACGCTTATCCGAGGATTTACGGTACTTACAATTTAAGGATGCAATGCGCTCCTATACTAATGGCCAATTTGCAGTAATAGCTTGGAATCTAATATAATTTATTATTGTTATGAAGCATTTGAATTGCAGCCTCATTTTTTAATCGATTCTTTTCTTGTTTCTTAAACTTAAGAGGCTTTATAAATTAAGACTGGAATTTTAACTAAAAAAACTGCCCCAGGCTCGTAGCGCACAATTGTATTTATTAATATTGCTGCGCACCGTTTATGCAACATATTCAAATACTCACCTCATTTGTGGATATGACATTAACTTGAGTTGAAAAGGAAATATTGTTATTATCTTCTTTATTTAGAATTATTAAAAATATAACTAATCCTGAAATAATAATAATTTATTGTCAGGAAAGCATAGGTGACGAGACAGGCACCAGATTTGACATATAATAGAGTTAAGAGTAAATAGTAATAGGTTCCAAATTTCCAAAGATAGCATACAAGTACAGTAAGATTGAGTATATTACGTTAAAGCACATAAATGATAATGGTAATAATAATATTTGGTATATTTAAAATTAAATTAAGAATTAATAACAATCTGGGCTTTGGTTAACTTATGGATTCCGGAGACTGATTAATTACTAAGTTGTTTTATGATAGTTGGAACAACAGATTTTTGGTATCTTTTTGTTTTACATAATATATACATGCCTAAAATAATTTTTTGATCTGGTATAGGACCTGTCAGATGAGATCAAAGATTTACCTAATTTCAAGTTAAGATGACTAATTCTTTCAATTATGGACGTTAATTTAAAGCTGATCAGTACATTATAACAATTTTCTGAATTGATTTTGGATCTAGTGATGATTGCTAGACATCGTTATTCCAACTTTAAAATTCTATTGCTATCACATTTATTTAAATTAACACCCCATACTGCTATAGCATATTCAATTTGGGATCTTACGTAGGTTTTGTAAACATTTACTAGTTCTTGGTTGGAGAAACCAAAATGGCGTAATTTTGACAGAATGAATCGTCATAAGTGTGTGGTATTGAGGGTTTGAAAGTTTGAAAAATTACGCTGTAATGGTTTTTATTTCTTTGAAAATTCGTCTACATGCATGAAGATGTGGTAGCCAATGATGAAGCATTGATTGATTGATGTCCAATAAAATCTGTAGATAGTAGTTGCAGTAGTAGCATACTTTTGCGTTTCGATCATTGGCCATACACCGTGCTTTTGCCGTAGGTTTTATATTTACCACGCGAACATCTCTTAGACTGAAAATGCCCTTGAGGAATTCCAACCGTATAACTTATTATTTTAATTAAATAATAATAATAATGATTTATTGCCCACTAATTAATTGCATACATGAAAACAGCACCCATTAAGGTTATTCGGTATACGGACATATCCCCCCTGGACATTTTCCCCCCGGACCTTTTCCCCCTGGACCTAATCCCCCCGGACCTTTTCCCCCCGGACATTTTGCCCCCAAACAGTAACCCCGGACCTTTTTCCCCCAAACCCTTGAATAAGATACTGATGTATATTATTACGCGGTCGTGTAAAGGCACGTATTCAGAGAAAATAATACAGGCGTTCTAGCGGACGTAGTTTCTAAGCATTATGTCCTGATTAGGTTACTTATTAATATTCTATAGCATCCAAACAGGAAGTTTTTTTTATTTATCATGCAATAGTGATAAGTACCGTTATTCAATGATTTATAGTTGAGTTTTTTAACATCAAGTTATTTTTACAATTGATAGTGTAATAAGTTCAGGTACTATGTACTTAAAGGGTTATTTTAAGGGTAAACAGTTTTACTTTCCTTTCATTACCCATCTGTTAAGGAAGGATTTTATATAATGCCAGCATACATAACTAATCTACATTTTTTTACTCATATCAGGAAAATAGTATCTACATAATAATAAAATTCAAATAACGCTGTCCGTTTCTGTCCGCCCTTTCTGTCCGGCCTTTCTTTCCGCTGTCTCCTACTATTGTCCAGGCACACAGTATCGTCCAAGCACCGCTAAATAACTTTCAATTAGCTAGGTGATGGAATTCTAAACAAGGAAATAACTTCAAACCAGCTAATAGCAATTTACATACTTTGCCAGATGTAATTGCCATTCCCTTGCAAAATATTATAGCTACACCGACTTGCAATAATAATAATAATAATAGTTTATTGTCATTAAAGCATTCATGATACAGACACCATAGGAGAGTTACATACAAAGAGATAACAATCGGTAAGAAGGTACCAAAGATAGCAGACATAGAAATTAATTAATGCTAGGAGAAGTAAAACAAACATAAGTCGAGAGGTTTAAAGGTATCAAACAGTTTATCATGAATTAAGTTGAGCTTTGAAATTTCTGAAGGTTGAAGAAGGTTGAGTTCGCGAATTATTTGGGGAATTACAGAGTTAAAGTAACGTTTGCGTTTACACAAAACAGTTCGAAAATGGTTATGAGATCTTGTGTTATTAATTAACTTAATGTTAGGGTTAATAATCGGTCGAAACCTAGGACTTTTGTATAAAGATTTACCTAACATAAGACCTAATTGGGAAACACGCTCTAACAATGATTTCATTTTAAAGCTAACAAGAATTCCTTGATAATTTTTTTTACTGACTTTGAATTTACAGATTAATGAAAGGCAACGCATTTCAAGTTTCGTAATTTTAGAAGAATCAGATTTACCGTTTGATAGCAAATTGAATTCTGCATAAGGTGCATTTAAAGTTTGTGCCATTGGTGTTTAATATTGACTGATTGTTTAAAGAAACAAAACAAAATAAATAATTTATTTTAATGAATTAATGAATTAATCATGTCTATCTACATAATAATAAAATTCAAATATGGCAGGTGGTAAGAGGTTTGTCGGTACGAGTGGTCTAGGTATTACTAGCGAGGGTACAATTTGGGTACACATATGCTTCGAAACCATGTGCTTGAAAAAAAGGTGCCTGTGCGAATGCTTTACACGTGCATTTCTTAACCCTGATAAATTCCGTCCGCAGGACGGGCCGTACTACTAGTAGTACATGTTTATGGAGTAAGTTTTCTACTAACTAATATGTTTAAAGATTTTTTAATGATTAAAACTAGTTACTTCTTTTGATTTAATTTTCTATGTTACATTTGATTTTTCCATGTATTTCTACGCAAACCACGCTCAAGGTTCAATTACTTAGGTTTAATTTAATTTCGAATTGTATTTGTGACATATTACATTACTAACCAACATTTCATAATTCATAACTTTATATAATGAGCATTTCAGTATCTTAAATAAAAGTTTGGGGGGAAATGTCCGGGGTTACTGTTTGGGAGAAAAATGTCCGGGGTTACTGTTTGGGAGAAAAATGCCCGGCGGAAAAGGTCCAGGGGGGAAAATATCCAGGGGGAATATGTCCTACAACCGGTTATTCAGTACAAGGACAGAAATAACAGAATATTGAATTCAAAGATAGCAGGATAGTACTAAGAGCATTATATACTAATTGACTAATTAATTTATACTATTGTAATGTTTGTCTAACTTGGTTATTTCTTCAGGTGACAGTAGATTTAGTTGATTAATTAAAGTGGGAACAATTGATTTTGAGTACCTACATACTACGTTTACAGACTACAGCTCGGAAGTGATTTTTAGATCTAGTTGATAGATATGTTTTATTACAGGGGTTAAGGATGTGTCTAAATCTATTTGATTTGTACAATGGTTTGCCTAATTTTAAGCTAAGAACAGAAATACGGTCTACTAGGGACTTCGTATTAAAACTTTTAAGTACTTTCTTGTAATCTGAATTAGTAACCCGTACTTTAGTGATTATTGATAAACATATTTTTTCAATCCTGATAATTCTCTTCAAATCATTTTGACAAATACTGTTCCCCCAAATGGGGATTGCATATTCTAATTGTGATCTAACATAAGTTTTATACACATTCATTAGTTCATAACGTGAAAATCCAAATTTTCTTAATTTGATTAACATATAGATTTTACTGCTGGCTTTTTTTAGCACATTATTAACGTGGTTATTCCACTTTAGTGAATTATTTACTGTTACTCCGAGGAGTTTACTAGATTTGATATTGGGTATAACAGCATCATTAATTTTTAATTCAAGGTTACTAAACATACTTCCTTTACTTTTATCAATAATTAGCACTGCACTTTTTTCTGGATTAATTTGCATTTTAAGATCGTTAGACCAATGGTCAATACTTTCTAACAGGGAATGCATTTTCGGTTCACTATGGTATTTCACTTTTTCGGCTAATGTTAAATCGTCCACAAAGATCCCATTACTATGGTTGTTAGATTTATCACAGAATTTGGAGATAAAAAATTCATCAATATAATGAAAAGTAATGGGGCCATTTTTGTACTTTGAGGGGTTCCGGTACTAATAAATTGGTAAAAATTCAGAGAATACGTCCTTATTTTTAACACATTGAGAGCGATTCCTGAGGAAGCTAATTATCCACAATATGTCATGAGGATTAATGTCCATATCAATAAGGATTCCGACGAGTATATATTAATTAATATATATATTAAGTACTATTTTGTCTTTATGCCGGACCCACCTGACTAGTAAGATATGGAATTACAGTTAACTTCGTATGTAAGCAACCCGGTTAAAGGAAAAAACCGATGCGCTATTAGGGAGAAAACTAGACCGTTTGGTTGGCCGGCTATGCTAGCAATGTTATAATTTTCCGGTTATAAGGCATTCGACGTAAGGAATATACCGTTGTAAGGGGCAAATTTTGTACCATATTATGGAGTTTTTGGTCATTTAGAAGAAATTTTTGAAAAATTGAGGGACGAAGTAGCAGGAATAACTTTGTAACTGCACTTGTACCAGATCAATACCTACTTTTTTCCTTTTCTTATTTAAATTTTTAAGTGCATTTAAGTAGGTCATGTTATTTATAGATTACACTGATTACACAGCATACTTGGTGACTGCTGACTGCTCGACACTACTATCAGAAGTTCTTCAGCCCATCAGTATTATCATTCTGTTTAAAAAGTTGGCGAAGAGAAAAAGAAATGCATTTAGCACTGCAGGGCTTTAAATAGGTACAGTTTAAGAAAATTTTATACCCCGCCCTGCTCACCATTACCTACCATATGATGAAACATACCTTATATAAGGCGTGCTTCAGGACCGAGCTGCCGGTAGTAGGAGAATTGGAAAGGCGGGATACGTCGCCAGCACCAGACATAGGATGGAGAAAGACAGCTGCAGTAACTATGGAAAAGCGCCATTCCTGAATGACGTTCGTCAACATAGTCCTGCCTCTACACCCCCACTTGTCCACGCAGCCCTCCACCACGTCCTCCACCCCCCCCCCCCTCCCTCCACCTTAGCTCGTGAAGTCACAGCAGGGTGCCTCACTGTAAGAGATTATTCACATGACGTTCATCAGAATCACCTATCCAGTGTCAGACCGTTAGACCATTGGACCACCAAGCTTCTTCTCAGATCCGTAGTTACAATAGAATAACTCCACTTTAGAATCACATGTAGGTTAGATATCAAGGATAGTAGATTATACAGGTTACGCGGATCTCCTATATAAACTTAGGACTGGGAGGTTTTGGGGAGTGAAGAAAAAACATGACGTGTACTGGATTCTGAATGTTTGGTTTCCCGCTGCAGCAACCATCGAGTGCTGCATGTAAGACTACAATGCTTTGTGGCACGGAAACCAATTAGTCTGACTTTAATTTACGTTTTCTACTAGTTATTTTCATGAGTTTGTAACCTGTATTAAGCTTTTTTTAAACTCTTACATTAAGAGGACGTTACCTTAGAAGAATCCCTTATTGATAAAATAGAAAATTGTAATACAGTTCTTATAATAGAGGCAATTATTGCAGTGCAGCCATGAATCACTGAATCATAGTAAAGCAATCCTACGACGTTGGGAATCCCTGTGACGTCACAATGAGGAACCAACTTCCCTCGAATCACACCATATGAATCGGCGCAACCTGTATAATCTACTATCCTTGGTTAGATATAAGGTTTTTATACTATTTGATTTTTTTTGGCGACTAAGATCGGTAGAGAAAAATGGATGGCGGATGTGGGGATGTTGAGATGATGTTGGTGTGATTAGGTGCTATGGAGTGCTTGGATGTTATGTGCTTAGTTAGTGTTGAGAGTGTGTAATGGTAAGGAAGACTTCGCTGACTTAAAATAAAATGCTAGTAGGTTGAAACTGATACAATTCTTAATAAACGAAAACTACTAGTTTATTTAACAATTGAAACGAAAAATAACGAAGTAATTTGGAAAGAATAATGTTAAAGAGCTGTTGCTTCGACTTAAAATGAGTAATTTTACAGTTTGAAAGAGAGCAGGAGACAAGATGTGGTCACTGCCTGACAAGAGAATTTCAAGTAATTTTTGTTAGATATTTTTACCTTAAATTACAACTTTTACAATTAAAAACCTGGAAGCGGGATGGGTGTTGTTACCAAGGCTGATGTGTACCTAACTATATAAAATAAAAGAACAAAGAATGAATGTAGGTCAATAGCGGTGGGAAACAGCTACAAAAACTGTCGAGGAAAAATACAATGTTTACTAATGACAGTTTACTAAATTAACTAAAGTAAGCAGGCGTGCTTGGGTGAGCGCTTAGGACTGCAGACTGTAACGAAATTTACAGCCTCAGACCCGGCTTTAATCCTCGGCCACTGCTAATCGTTTACGGCTCGGTGTTGTACGGTAAACGTCACTGGATGGTTGATTGAAACCCAATCTCCTTCGGTGCTCCTTATTGACCACTACTTACTGTAGGGGCCTAGGGAATGAGACTCCTTTACTGTGGAGGAGGGGACGGGGATAGGTGAAAGGGTACAAAGACCGAGACGATCTAACGCGGTAGCCTCCTATTTCCTCACCCACAGTGACTGGTTGTGTCTGGTTGTATGAACTTCGGTTAAATCGACCCAATGAATAAATTATTATTATTAAATTAACTAAAGTATCAGCCATGACCTTATCATACATAAGGATTTGGTTGAGTACAATCGTAGGTTCTAATCAGTACATTAGACGAAATATATTTAAATGATTAATATTTGCCCTTGATTTGTATAAATTTACAACGTTGGAACTTGGAACATGCATACTACTGTTGTAATTTGTGAACAAACAACTTCGAAGATTGTTATTTCTGATATAACAAAACAATCACAATGTACGTTGTTCACAATGTATTTTCTCAGCTAAGATTGTTATTGTGATAGATTGTGTTTGTCCACAAAACGTTCTGTGCCGACGACTGGCAAAAACAGGTTTGTTCTTGTTTGTCGTCCTGGGTGTTTGTTCTACATTGTGATTGTGCACAACCCAATTTACTAGTTTGTGGTTGTGGTTGTGAAAGCACTATCACAAACGAAAAGAACAATTGTTCTTTGTACACAAATTACAACAGTAATGCATACATAACAAGTGAGCAGAGTTGGTATGTACATTAATGCTTAAGGCATAGGGAAATCTTGTTTACGGAAAATGAGTTTATATAAAGACCACCCAAAATATTTGAACGCGGCTTGTCATAACTAACAAAGAATATGTGCTCTAACTTTGCATGCATTAAACTCGCTCCTCGCTCGTTTAGTATAGGTAGGAATCATATTTAAACTTAGGAAAAATTCATAATTAGCTCATACGTATTATACATGTACATATGTTGACTTGACGCTTATTTTAGGTTTATAATACAACACAAACAAATTGAATATTAAAAATATATTATTACGTGCTTTAATTTGAATAGACATGAATAATGGTATATAAATTTAAGTCACTGCTTCTAGTTACGAAACAGATTTGATGCTATTTCCTTTCGTGTTTCCAGGTAACCGCAACGGACAATGACGAGGGACCCAACGCCAACTTAATCTACCATATCGTCGATGGGAACCACGACAACGCATTTATCATCGAACCACCATTCTCAGGAATAGTGAAGACAAATATTGTTTTGGATCGTGAAATTCAAGATAAGTATCGTCTGACAATCATTGCCACTGATGAAGGCTCACCTCAAATGACTGGGACATGTTTGCTACAGATTTTTGTGCAAGATTCGAATGATAACGTTCCCGTGGCGCCTCACAGTGTCATTAATGTGAGCGAAAGTCTTCCAGTGGGCAGCTTGGTCATCACTATGGTGGCTAACGACGTGGACACCAATCCAAGTCTAGTGTACTCGTTTACGGATAAAGGAAATCCGAATTCAACTTTCTCAATTGAGAAGTACAGTGGTCGAGTCACTCTGTCCAGACCATTGGATTATGAAACAGAAAAAACTCATGTGGCTCACATTCAAGTGTCCGACACAGTCCACACTGCCTTCACAAGTCTAACAGTTCGCGTTCAGGATTTCAATGATTATGCTCCATCGTTCTCATCGAATATTTACCATGTGACTATACCTGGTAAGTCTCGATTACTGTATACGCCCTAGCTCTTGCAGAGTATATCCCCTCATGCTTCTATTTTGCTCTTGTATGGCTCGCAAATGTATAAGTATGTATAAAGTCAAATAGTTTTTGATCAAGTATTGATAATTCTGTCTAATTCGGGTAAAAATGTGTGCACAAACGGTCTGATAATTTTCAGGTAATAAACATAGTTGATATCAGGCTATGATGCATGACCATGGCTGCAAAGCTCGGCTGATCAATCTGAAAAGGAGTAGGAATGTTAAGTGGTGCTAATTAATCATGTAACAAGTGTCTACTTTAACTTAACAGATGACACAAAGCCGGGCTCGCAAATAATCCAAGTGACTGCAACCGATAAAGATTCCAGTCTGAATGCATTAATCAAGTACTCCTTACGTGTCCCCAAAGATGGACGGTTCAAAGGCATACGCGGTCTTTGGATTGATGAAAATACTGGGACCGTTTATACAAACGGAACTATTTCTTACCAGCACGAAAATCCTTTTGCACAATTGACCATTATTGCTACAGACTCAGGGAAGCCTAAAAAGTCTTCGAAAGCAACATTATGGATAGAAGTCCGCCCATCAGAATCTGATTTGCTCAGATTCTCACAAAATAAATACATGTAAGCTTACCTATATATATCGTCTCCACTTATTGTAGTTATTGCTCTGGGGAAATGTGATGAGCTCATTTCTATGATTGCTGTAATTTTCTATTTCCTTTGTTTTTCACAGAGCTACAATCAGTGAGGCAGTCAAGCCAGGAACCCTAGTCATCAAACTCAATGTGGAGTATGACAAGAAGTTGAGCAGAAACTTACATTTTCACTACGGGATTAAATCTGGAAATTCCGAGGGGTACTTCACAATCACAAGGTACGTGTAGCAAAAACCCATGAGCCTGCGTGTATGTAACCCCTCAGTGTTATTTTTGAACGTTGACTTATTATATGCCAGACTTCACCACAAAAAGCTGTAATGATGGGGTAATGGAATAATCGTTAATGTTGTACATGGTTGTCTGTTTTTCATGGTGTAGTCACACAGGAGAAGTAATTGTGGCTAAACCACTGGACAGAGAAGATCAAAAATTCTTTAAACTTCAAGTTACTGCAGACTGTGTCAACATAGCCAAATGTAGCTCCGTAGCAGAGTTGCACATTCAGATTTCTGATGTGAATGATGTGGCGCCTAAATTTGATAAATCTGAGTATCGAGTGAGTGTGAATGAGAATAAACCTATTGGTTCAAGTATTCTGAAAATCCAAGCCGTGGACGCGGATATGCAAAATGACTCGGTCCTCTACGATATAACCTCCGGAAACGATGGTGGTGTTTTTGAATTGTACCCACTGACTGGATTAATCGTTCTGAAAAAACCACTTGACTACGATCAAGTCTCCCACTACCGCTGTGTGATTCGTGCTCAAGATTCGAAAAGTGCTGGTCGTTTTTGGAGTTTGGCTGTTCTCAGTGTTGACATTATGGATGAGAACGATCACACCCCTTTCTTCTCGTATCCTATGTACTTAGAATTTGTAGGGGAGAACGAGCCTGTGGGAACCATGATTTTCAAGGCTCGGGCGTTTGACTTGGATAAAGGGATTTATGGAAAATTAAACTACTCCATTCTGGAGGGAGATGGCAAAGACAATTTTCGTGTGGACTCGAGTACAGGGATCGTGACGACTGCTTCTGTGTTTGACTACGAGTCTACCTCCAGTTACTACATTACGCTAAGAGCGAATGATATTGGTGGTCAGTCTGCTACAGTGAAAGTTCAAGTAGACGTGGACTCACGTGATGAGTACGCACCGCAGTTTACTCAGAAAACATACAAATTTGTAATTCCTATTAATGCTCAACCGGGTTATATTGTGGGCCGGATGGAGGCAAGAGACCAAGACTATGGACCAGATGGAGTAATTTTGTATCAGCTGAGACAATCGAGCAGTTATTTTAAAGTTAATAGAACTACGGGTGCCATTATTCTTCGGCAAGTTTTAGGTAGTGACTTTAATACTAGTGTAGCCGTTGTTGTTAATTCGGGCCGTCCGGGCTCAAAATCAGCAGTGTCTGTTTGTGAGTTGTATGTCGGTGCTGCGTCAGATGAATTAGAAATGGCTTCTAGTTCTAGTGTTGCCGACTGGGTAGTTGGGCTTCTAGTGACTTCTCTTCTACTCCTATTTCTCTGTTGTACAGTGTTTGTAGTGCTCCACCTAAGACATAAGAAACAAGCCAAGAATGGCAAGTCAGAGACATACAATAACTCCGCATTTGACACTTTAGAATATTCTCAGTCGACGATACATGCAAATAATTCCCGACCCACGTCACTGTACAGTCCGCAGTATAGTGATCTAGCGGACTTGGGTGTGAATGACAGACGGCGGGTGAACAATACTGTGTCGGAGTTGTCAGACCAAAGTCATTCCGCTTCGAGTGGAAGGGGGTCGGCGGAAGACGGGGAGGAGGTGGAGGATGAAGAAATACGTATGATCAACGAAGGATCTCTTGCCCAACAGAAGCTACGGGATGGGATTGGAATCTCAGACTTAGGAGGGCATGGTGACTACGACAACATGTCCCAAAGCTCAGCCAAAAATACTCAAGAATACTTGGCACGGCTAGGTATTCGTCCTAAAATAAGCGAAGAGCACCAGGCCCCTCATATTCATCCCAGTGTCCATGATCACAACGATTGGACTCCTAGAGCTCCGGATGCTCTGGATAGTATTCATCTCTTCGAGGATGAAGGTGGGGGGGAAGAGGATGGCATGGACATTTCGACGCTCATCTATGCACAAATACCAGACGATATGAACAATGACAGTGAAATTATGGATGACTCCAGAGCCAATCTGAGTAATGCTCCTCAACCGTCCATGAACGGCTCTCTCAGTTCCATAGTTCACAGTGAGGAGGAATTAACGGGTAGTTACAATTGGGACTATCTTTTAGACTGGGGTCCACAGTATCAACCATTAGCTCACGTATTCTCAGAAATCGCACGACTTAAAGATGATGTGTCAAATAACTCTGAGGCTCACTACAGTGGTATTCATTCACGCCACATACCTAGCAATCAGTCCAGTGGGAAGGGTACATGTCCTCCTGCATTTACAAATCCTGCTCCTAGAAGGGTAAATCCTAGTGGTGGCCGTTCCGGACACTTGCCACCCTTACCTCTGCTTCCTAGGTCACCCATTTCTCACGATAGTACTTTCGCATCCGGTCCTATGTCTCCTAGTTTTTCTCCAGCACTGTCACCGTTGGCCAATCCCTCTCCTTCAATGTCTCCTATGGGAGGTGTTTAAAATACTGTTGTATTTTGTTCACAACTGTTTGCGAATATTTGTGATTCTGAGAGCACAAAACAATCACAATGTGGTATATCAGCATAAGATTGTGACAGTGAAAGATTGTCATTGTTCACAAAAGGTTCGTTAGCGGACAAGTGGAAAAACATGTTTGATCTTGTTTATTGCTGTGTAATTGTGTACAATCCAGTTTTATTAGTTTGTGGTTGTGATTGTAGGTCCACAATCACAAACGAAATAATAATTGTGGTTTGTGAACAAAATACGCCAGTAGTTTAAAACTATTTGCTTCCTCCGATAAATTGTCTAATTTCAAAAATGGATCTCCATATTCTGAGCACAAAATCGGTTACATAATGTTTTTTTCTGTTAATTGTACGTTATTAAGCCTTTGCTAGATTGCCAGCTCTTTCACTGTGAGTGCTCTGGAGTTTATGTCCCGTGCATGCATACGCAACAATTATATTCGTCAGTGAAGAACCAAAATGGCCCATATCCATTTTTCACTAAATACAAAGTGAGCTTTATTCAAAACGTTCCAAAAGCAAAATGACCCAAACCCATTTATTTTAAAACGTACGTCTAAAGTGCACGCAAACAATTCCTGTTCAAAACTGCACCTAGTGCAATTTGTATTTGCGTGGACTTAACTGCACGCGTGGAAATACATGGATTTGGGTCATATTGCTTTAGAACGTTTTGAATAAGGCTCACTTTGCTTTTAGCGGAAAATGGATGGATCATTTTGGTTCTTCAATGACGATATTCAGCTTACTGTTGCAAGTTGTACACAAACAACTCTGAAGATTGTGATTTCCGAAATCACAAAACAACCACAATTTGCGTTGTTCTCAAAGTATTTTAGCAGCTAAGATTGTGATTGTGATAGATTGTGGATGTACACAAAACGTTAGCCAGCGACGACTGCCAAAAACAGGTTGTCGTCCTGCAGTGCTACCATGCATGCTACTATGTATCATATTGTTAGCTATTATTGTTAAAAAAATAACATTAACAATAACAATTTACCCTCCTAACGAGATAACAATAACAATAACTAGACTTTAGGCCACTTGCCAGCAAGTGAATTTGTGTTGTAAGGGTCATCTCGGTATGTGAAACAGTGTAGAATTTTTTAAAGTTTTGTTTCACAGACCGAGACGGCCCTTATAACACAAATTCACTTGCTGGCAAGTGGCCTAAAGTCTAGTTATTATTATTTTGTCAGTGGTCAGTGCATTGCTTTGCTATAGTCGATACTGATAGTGTAAAAACATACTTTTTATTATAACTACTGTCAACCACTCAATCTAACACTGCAGTCTCACACTGCACACTTCTTTCTGACTCTACTTACTGTTACCATAGTTTGACTCTAAGATCGGGAGATTAACTGTTCAAAGTTGTTGATAATAATTCGTAGATTATCAGCAACAAAATATTTTTCTTTTGTTACTCACCTTTAATTTTTTATTATTATTTTTTTAAATTTCTGAATTGAGAAATAATAATAATAAAATTATCGCCGATAAACAGTCCAATGCTTTACTACAGTAAACACTGATTTAGTAGATTTAGTCACATTAGACATTAGCCACCTTAACATGCCGTATAAAAACGGTAACGCTTCATTGAGGCCTGGTTAAAAAATGTGACTACTTATGTGACACAGGCTTATGACGGTTCGCGCCTGTCGACAACTAAAATATTATGTAGATTATGAGTTTAAAAAAATAGAATGTCTGAAATTCATCAAAAAACAGAGGGACCAGCATATTATACTACAGGATTTAGCCAGTAGTAATGACAACAGTGCAGTGCCAGGGTACTGTAGACTTAAGTAGTAGTAGTAGTATGGCACTTTTGCATTTTCGGGTATATACCCATAAACAGTGCATTTGTTCTATGATTAGACCAGGCAAGTGAGACGGAACATTGAAAGTCCCGCTGGCTGAGCCAGAAAACAATCCTGAACTTATACTATTTGGTCTTTTTGCTGACCTTGATATGGATATAATATGAATATCCTGTATGTACTCTATGCGGTCCTATATTATACTGGTGGCAATCAGATATGGTTTAATTGTTAAAGGTCGGCGGGGCTTTACAGACATCTAGTAGCACCGTCAGTACCAATAGGCGGAGCCTTTAGAAGCTGTATACCTCGTTCACCATACCTATATGGTGAGCCATTCCTTGTATAGACGAGGGTCTTTATCGTGCATACTGGGGAGCGTCAGGTTTAGTAGCGAGTGAGAACACATGTGATCAGCATTTGGAAGAGAGGGAATGATGACAGAGGGTATTCCACCCCGGGAAGCACACGGCATTTGAGGAGAATCAACAACTGACGTCTGTTGATCGATAACTCAAAGCTGCCCCCATTTCCCCATCAACCCTCTGCCGATCACACGCCCTCCTACTGCCTCCCCCCCCCCTCCTCAACTCCCTACATCAGCTACGAGACCACACAGTAGGATGCCTCATCGTGAGAGCTTAGTATTAGGAAATCTCACTACAACATGCAAGCATGATTATTCGATCCTCGACTTCCCTATCTCTTTTACCGACCATTGGTACACGAGACTACAAAGCCCTTCTCTGTAGACTTAAGTATCTTTTATGTAGTTGAGTTTGATGGCGAAGTAATATTTGTCAGTTCCCTCCGTCGTGGATAGCAGTAGTTGTAATATCTTTTTATTTCTCGACGTGTAACAAAACGCAACCTAAATGCTCACTGGTGGTTCCTCTAGTTGTAGTGTGCGTAAATGCGATCATGCCTAAAAGGTGATCAGCGACTGGCGCTGAAAGACGAGTCGTCCATAAATGGTATCATCATTAGGGTCAGCTGGTCTAGCCGGATACTGTACTGATGGCTGAAGACATTCCATTTTAAAGCAATCGCCTAATGGCGATCAATGTTGGGGGATTATCCATAAACGATGTCAGTGGGTCTGCTAGGATAATGACGGCTTTCCTTGTTAAAGATATCCATCTACGTCACTACGAAATGGTTATGCTGATGACAGGGGGGTCATGGGGTCGTAGAAATGGAGATATTTCGATGGCATCAATTATGGACGACCCTTAAAATAATGAAATAGTGGTGGGACAACAGCGTACATACCACCCCGAAATGTGTGATTTTGTATACTACGCATCTAGTGTTTTTTAAATTATATTGCACTAATTTTAATTTTTCATCTTATCTAATGCATTTTTAGCATGATCAGATTATGGGACACGGTGATCACATTTACAGCATTTTCGTTATTTCGAAGATTATCGAAGTTATTTTATACAATTCGATATAAGTCTTCGAATTTTCAGTCTATTGATTTAATATTTTAAGGGTAAATAGAGAATGAGCTGGCTAGTATTTTAGTGCCAGAAGGTAATTTTAGAGCAAGTAAAAGCAAAGTTACTGATTTTTAAATTTAAAAAGAAATGAACCCGATCATATTTACACGCATTAGTACAGGGTGGGCGTTATTTCTGAAGATTCTAATATGCCATAAATTCTAAGTTTTAATAAACAATATAGTATACCAAAATAAAGACAATTTATAGGAGATTTTTTTGACACCTCATTCGTTAATATCGGTTAAGGATAAGTCACAAAATGGTCTAACAGATTAAAAACCACGATTTTTCAGATTAATTTGCATAAATGTCATGTCAAATAATTTCTGATTTTAAAAAGTAGTGGTATGCAATTGAGCAGACGGCAAAAAATTAATGGACCAAATGAAGCAATCTGCACATCAAAGCAAAGGTTATTACTCCCTTTGTCCCTCCAGTACTTTGGTTCTCTCTTGCGACTTCACTTTTCTCCAGCTTGACGTTTTTTCTGGCCGCATTATTTCAAAAGGTAGCGCCGTACACTGGCCACCATGAAGCCCAGATTGGACAGCGCCAGATTTTTTGTGGGGATATGTGAAGTCCAAAGTTTATAAAGACGGACCAGCTAATTTGGAAGAGCTTCGTTTGAAAATTCAGGAAGAAACAACCAATATTCCGCTTGAACTTTTTCCCATTGTTATGCAAAACCTTGTAACCCGTGCTCGTATGTGCATCGGAGAAAATGGAAATTATTTGAGAAGCATTATTTTTAAGTCTCAAAGAGATGATTAGTTTGTTTCTAGTCTGCATTGTTTTACGCTGTAATTTTAAATCAACGTTGTTAAAAAATAATTTTAGGATTGACCAAAAAATCTAAAAACTGTGATTTTTGTTAGTTAGGCCATTGTGTAACTTAATCTTAACCGATTTTAATGAATGATGTGTCAAACAAATATCCCCTGAATTGTCTTTATTTTGGTATATTACTGGTTATATTCGAACAATAAACTTGGCTTTTATAGCCTGTTAGAATCTTCCGAAATAAATGGCCCACCCTGTACTATGTTTCAAAAACTACTTTAAAAATACGAAGCAAAGACGCTAGTGCTAACTTAAAACTGTAGTTTGTTCACAAAGAACAATTGTTCTTTTGTTTTGTGATTGTTCATCACAATCACGAAAATTCGATTGTGCACAATCACGAAACATCACAATCTGGCAGGAACAAACAAGAACTAGACTGGTTTTCCCGCTGTCTCTAACGAACGTTTTGTGAACAATCACAAACGTTCACGATCACAATCTCTGATTAATAAAACGGATTGTGCACAACTCAGTTTGTGCAAAATCTCGTAATCAAAAATCACAATATTCACAAACAATTGGGAACAAATTGCAACACTATGCTAAATGCATAACAAGAAATAACTTCGTAACGAACAACAAAACAATAACAAAATAAATGTTCAAAGTTAACACCAACAATTACAAAAATAATTTCGCTTAACAATAACATTAACAATAACAAAATCGGGCCAGAAATTTTAGCAATAACAAATTAATATTAACAATTTGCAGCACTGTCGTCCTGAGTGATTCTTCTGCATTGTAATTGTGTACGATCCAATTTTAGCAGTTTATTGGTAATGTGATTGTGAAAGCACTATCACAAACGAAAAGAACAGTTTTTCTTTGTGGAAAAATTACGCCAGTAATTCAGGTAGTTTCGTGCTCGAGCTTTCCTAAAGAACTTTCCACAGGTCCATTGATTTTGAATATCCTTTTTTCCTGACGCTTAAATGAATTAAATATAGTTTATCCGGCCGCAACAGAAGTGACATTGAAATAAGTGCAAATTTTGGGTTAACCAATACACAGATAAATATATAATTACATGTACAATTATTACGTTTTTCATACGCGTCACTTTGTAAGTACACCCAAACTATAAGATATTATAAGTACATGTCTAAAATTATTGTTCATGTTTCTGTTTAATTTATTATTTCATTGCTTCTTCGACGTAATTATATGATTTGTATGTATTGTGAATCTTAAATAGCCATGCTAACTGACTGAATAATCACAAATATAGAACATTTTAGTGTTAAGAGCAAGTCTTGCGAAGCCTATAATATATGGTAGTGAATAATTATTGACTGAATCATTTGTTTTCTGTGAACAAATTTAAGTAATTGCTGTTTCTAATTATTATTGCATTGCACTCATGAAGGAGAGCAGTATTGTTTCGTTTATACTGTTATTACTCAAGTGTGTATGTTGTTAGTGTGAATATTATGCTGTATTTCTGTTTGTGTTGTAGCTGTGTGTATGATATTTGTACGATATTGTATTTATTAACCATAGATTTTCAGGAAATGTTATTCCAGTTAGTCGTTATTGTTAACTCGACCAAAATAGAATAGATGTAACATTATATTCACTTTATTGAATTGTACTTATGTCATGTATTAGGTTTGATGTGTTAGATTGTTGATTAGTGATGTGATGCCTAATCTTCATTGAGAACAAAAAAACCTTGCCTTATTGACGAAACTCAATAGTTTGTGATTAAGTTAAACACTATTCATGTGGAAGTGGATACTGTTCACTGATAGTGTCTTTTCGTTTAATTAAGTTTCATAGTGCAAAAGATATCGATTTTTCATCATGTACATCAGTATTATTAGCAGTAGTAGTATATGACTCTTAGCAGAGCCACGCTTAAAGTAAACTTTATGCAAAATATTGATTTGTTAGAGTGCTGAAAAAAGGAGAAGTGTAGACTTTCTCAAAAGTATCGACTTGGTAATGGTGACATGCAGCGTTGAAATTTGAAATAAAGAATGAAAAAGCTTTCAATGACATGATCTAAATGTCTTTCCACACGATGTCGCAAGTAAACTATGCTTCGTATTACAACATATTATTTTTGCAAAACCTTCTAACCTATAACGTAGTTTCTATGATTCAAAGTAATTCTCAATTACTTTTCTTGTGGTAGTTAATGGCTGTTATTGGGAAGGTTGTTACTTCACAGTTGTCTGACTTGTATGGTGCTATTTATGTATTTCACTGATGTAAAAACCTTCGATACCATTTTTGATTTAATTGAATTGTTTTTACTATATTCATAGATTCACTAGCAGGTTAGCAACCCGATGGGTTGCGTTAAAAAATGGGTAGTACGTTAGTGCTTCAGTGAGATATACTACAATCCTTCAGAGGCGACAGTATTTTTCTCTTCAGAGAGATAATTATTTGCATTTCAGTGAGAAACACTTCATATACATAATATGTTTTCCTTCAGTAAAATATTTAGAGGCAAATTAGTTACCTATAACTAATTTTTCAGACAAATCCAAACGTAAGAATAATGTAGTCATAAGTGAACAGGCTCTTATTTTGTGAAAGGAAAACTACAACCACTCGCTTCATAGTGTACTTCCTTATAGTGAATACTTCTACATAGTGTACTGAGCTTGCATCCCCGGCTTAAGTCCTATGCTTTCTACGTAAAAATACTTCTACAAAGTGTAAACCTCCTCGTAGTGTACTAATTTTAAAGTTCGACGTCAGTTGCTGAGAAGGTGAACTTACTTTTCTGTACAATAATTATCAGCTGAGTCGTGGATCTTAGTAGTTGCTGTTTGTGAAACTTTTGTTTACCTAAAGTAATTGAATATGAGTGGCGTTGTTGTGTTTGTAAATACACGGGCTTTACCAGATCCAGAGGAGAAAGAAGGCCAGCCGAGCCACCTTGCAAAGTAAATAGGCAAGGATTTGTGAGCTATCGATTGCCGTTACAATGAGTAGAAAAAAGATCATAAGAAATTCTAACGATGCAGTGGAAGCATATAATAGTTCAGAAAAACCTGCATTAGCATCCTAATAATGACAAAAACACTTTGTTAGCTAGTAAACACAAGCGAGGAAGACCAGGAAAAGTCAGCGTTGGGAGATCAAAACCGAAAACACAGCATTATGGCTCTCAAATTTTGAAACTAAGATTGATTACTCAATACAATTATATTTTATGATTCTTTATATTTCATGATTTTATAATATTTTTTTGTTTACTTATTATTTGATTTTATTTTTGCACTGTCAATTCGATAATCTCAATATTACCATTTGAAGTTAATATCACTGAAGATTAAAATATTCTTGTTTGGTCACTGAAAGCTTTCTCTGAAGAATAAAGTAAATACTATTTAATGCTCTGAAATAAAACATATTTTCTCTGAAGATAAAAAATCAAAGATTTCGAGTAATACCCATGAAGGAAAAAAATTACCCTATTTAAAAGTAATATTTTTAAAATTTTAATTGTAATAGTAAATACGGTTGTGGTCAAATCGACTTTGGGGTTCCTATAAGTTTTAAGCAGAGCCTTGTACGGGTATGGAAACGGACTTGCTCGGGGTTAGTACTGATCAGTGACTTGCCTAGGTAACGCAATAGTGAAAGACTTCGATCAGAGGCTGTCACGGGATAAGTTACACCGTAGCTTGGCTGGCTTAAGCATTTACCACAGACTTGGCCAAAATTAATGATTTGCCTCACAGTTCGCATGCTATTATATTTGTTGAGCCCACAGGCTTGCTCGGGGTAAGTTTTACGCAGAGAATTGCCAGTTTTGTATTATTACATAGAATATATCAACAATATTTCTCAAAACATGACAATCATATTCATTATATGTAACAAAATTGACAACATTCAAAACAATCTATCTGAAATTATTTTCAGCTCACAATTCTTTGTAAGGGCGGTAGTGACTCACACTACCGCCCCATCTCACAAAAATAGCTAAACACACACAATTCCAATACGCTGATAATTCTCCTTCGGAGAATTACTCATGCATCAGCTCGTTCTCACTGACCGTACGTGCTTAAGCACTGTAATTAAGAACGTTGCACCGAGTCACCCCACTCGGCCCTTTTCTTTTTATGGCTCTGTTATTGCTAACAGAAGCCATTCATAAAACAATTCATAAGACAATTCACTAACAAAATTCAATACATACATACTCTTTATTTTTGTCACCAAGACTGAACTATGGATGACTCCACTGTTTAAGTGGAGCATCATTTCCTTTCATAAAATTAAACAACTCACTCAAATTATACATTGGAAAATAAAGAACGAACACAATTCGATTACAATCTCAACGAGTCGGACGTATTCTTTTCTTTCTCATAAAAGAATCATAGAGATTTTTTATGAAATTTCTCACAGAGATTTTCATAATTCATATCTCATCCACAAATACACAGTAAAATTCCTCACAGAGGTTTTTACAGCTGTATCCACTCGCACTACAATACAATTCACCATTCATGAGTACATAACAAAGCTACAATATTAAAATTCCTCACAGAGGTTTTTAATACGAAAAGCTCATGGAAAATATATAAAACAGGTACCGACTAACCGGATACAAACTCAACTCTACCCGCTTTTATACGTTATCATGCACATCTCTACCCTGTAGAGCTAAAAAGGAGCCCGCTACCCGGACGGATCTGGAGTGACTGCAGCACTTCAGACCTCGCTCCCGAATTTCCCCAAGGACCCCAGGAAGGAATCAAATCCAACCACAATCACAATCCACCTGGACCATTTCCCCACAAACAAACAAAGGGAAAAAATCTCACAACCACAAGAGATATCTACAAAATAAAATTGATTTAAATTCCTCACAGAGGTTTTATTCTTTTTTATTATTCCGAAAGGGCACACAATAACCCTATAATTGTTATAAATTCCTCACAGAGGTTTTATATTCAATTCAAATTCGGAAGGGTACAAATACCCAGAGATTTTAAGTAAATTCCTCACAGAGGTTTTACTATAAAAATCTATATAATTGGTTTGTTGTAAATTCCTCACAGAGGTTTTACTTCATTCCCAAATTATTCGGAAGGGCACACAATAACCCTGTAATTAATTGTAAATTCCTCACAGAGGGTTTACATTAATTTTATAAAATATCCGAAAAAGGGCACACAATAACCCTGTAATTAATTGTAAATTCCTCACAGAGGGTTTACATTAATTTTTATTTTTTTGGGCACACAATAACCCAGTGGCTTATAGTAAATTCCTCACAGAGGTTTTACTTAAGTTCACAATTTTACAAAACTTTGCGAATTCCTCCCAGAGGTTTTGCATTAGTTATTTACAGGACCGACAAAAGGCCATCAATTACAAAATCAATAGTAATTTCCTCACTCACCACAATCAAAATCAAAAATTACAAAGAGGATTATATATGTCCAACAACCAAGGACCTACATAACAAAAAATTCCGAATTAACCCTGCACTGACCAAGCCTATTTTATAGCCTTAAGGAGGGCCTGATCAACCCCCTGGACAGGAAACAAACAACCATATGTCACAATCAAAAGGAACAAAAAACCCACCCATTCCAACGTCAGTCAGTGATATTGAAATAACAATCACACCCTTTACACAAACAGTACCACAACCACCGGAATTACAACATTTACCTTACGAACAATTTTACAAAACAAGCAAAGTATTAAATTCCCAAGGCTCATACGACCGTCATTGGACAACCTCAAATCCACAGGAAATAATTGACGCTGCTCGACAATTTTACGAAGACGAATATACAACCACCTGTAATTATTACGACAAATTCATAGGCGATATTTACAAAATACAAGACAAGAGAACTGAGGCCTGGAATACAGAACTAAAATCCCTCAAACTTCTTGCTACCTCACAAGAGGATTATATACGGAGACATCAATCAACACCAGAACCAGACGATATGGGTTCAAAATCAGACCAAGCGGCAACACTCTCTCTCATCTCCAATCCCATTGCCCGCCTACCTCAACTTTCGTTTCCCCGCCTGGCGGGTTTCCAAAACTATGACCATTGGAAGAGCAGATTCGACCAACAAGCTAAACTAAACGGCTTACAATCATATTTCGACGACACATGCAAACGCCCAGAAATTACTGTAGACCCAGCCCATAACGATTACGCAACAGAGCTCAAAGCTCAAGAAGACTGGGATCTACAAAACATAATGGCCATTGAAGTCATTCTTCTCTCGGTCAACAATGCCATAGCACTCAAATTGCAATGCTACCCCACCGCAGCGGGAATGATGAACTTTCTCAAAACCCAGTACTCCAAGACTCCTCCTACAAAACGGACGGAGCTCCTCCTAAAATTGGTCAACCTCAAAATGGAAACTACAGGTTCCAATTACTTCTCTGAACTACTCCGGATTAGAGAAGAATGCAAACAAGCCGGAGCAGAAGTCCCCGTGGGACTTACACTTGCACTTGGCCTAAAAACCCTCACCGAGTCATACAAATACAAGCATTTCCTAGTCACATGGTACGCCCTGGCTGACACACACCAATCGGAAGAAAAGTTCCAGTCCTTACTGAGCTCAACGGACAATACAATGGAACCTGAGGAAGGCAGCAACCTGAAACCCACGGTTTCAGCACTATCCGCACAATCTCAACGACGCACTCGTAGAGAAAATCCGAACAATGACCTCAGAAGGCAGGCCCAACAAGCTCACAGAGAAAAAGCTAAAACAATGGGCAGGGGATCATCCACAAACAATGACAATAAACCCCCAGAAACAACTACAAATACGGATAGATGCGGCCACTGTCTCAACATTGGACACAGTGAAGCAAACTGCATAAATAAGAAAATTGGCCACCCAAAAGCCACAGAAATTCCAATTCCCCGATCGAGAGCCCTCAATCACCCCTCCCCCATAAGAGGACATGGCTCCGGAATCAGAGGAAGAGGTCGCGGACGAGGTCGTGCACAATCTCGCCGCCAACCAAACAATCAACCCGGAAACAATCAACCTGGAAACAATACATCCGAAAACAACCAAAACAATCAACCCGGATCGACCAACCAAGGTCGAGGAGGGTCAGGCCAGGCCCCCGCAGCCTTACTCGCCGCCTCCACTGAATCTATCCACAGTGATGATTCAGTACATTATTACTCAACAGATGAGGAAGAACTTCCAGTGGACCAAGGTAGAAATCAATTACCTCGCACTTTGGAAGTCATTGCTAACAATGCAAGGCAGTACCGCTCACATGCATTTATGGTACGTCCAAGCCCAAAACCCTGCGGCAGTTCCCGCAGATTGACTCAACAAAACGAGCCACCTCAACTCGTATACAATATCGCAACTAACTGCTATATTTTCAGAACTATAGAACAGGATCTTTATCTCCTACCAAAAATCCACAAATGTGAAGTAGGACGATGTATACCTGAACACCTTGTCCAACCCTTCCAAAACTCAGATGCAATCTCTACCGGAAATCCCGATGAACTAGAAGCCATCGCCCAAGGTTTCGAATTATTACCTGGCGCTACCATGGACATACTAAGTGACTCAGACGACCCTCTGACTCCGTCCAAAGGCACAAAAAGGAAGGAACAATCCAAATCACAACACACAAACTATGAGTCCGAAGATGACCAGGAGTCAGTCTACAATGAACCCCCTACGGTCAATGATCCTTCAGACTTTACACAAGGACAAGAAGAGGAGGGACACACCCCCCTTGGAACTCCACCTCAATCCCCGAAGGTCAGCAAAACAGCAGCCCAATGCACAGTATCTGACCCATACTATGTACTACAGACACTTCAAACTGTAATGGAGATTCTGCAAACCACCCCGTCTGTGGATCCACTTGACAATACTTTAGTGGATTCAATCAGCAGATGGATCGCCAATCCAAGCCACAAAAGACAAACAATTTTAAATAAACTCACCCTGCGATTGGAAAAGCATGCTCAGGAAACAGTAACACGTAGAGCAGCTCAACCGAGTTCATCGTCCTCCACAGCAAAACAACCCATGCGAGATACACCAGGGACAACCACACAAATAGTGCCTAATCCACAGTTTATATTACAAACACTTCAAACTCTCCTTGGAGCCCTACAAACGGGACCATCTGATCCACTGGACCAATCACTGGTATCATCAATCAATAGATGGATAGACAAGCAACCATGGTATCCTTCCTCACAGGAACCATTACCTGAACAGGACAAAACAAACACAACCCCCACCACACACGTTCAGGAGGGTAAATCAAAAAAGGGCAAGAAAAACAAACGTTCAAACCAAACGACACCCCAACCCTCGCCTCCAAGGACGACCGTTCAAACTCAACAAACACAACAAAGGTTCTCACCCCTTCACCTTGATCCGAATCAACACAGAGCGATCAAGACCTACTATGACCTCACCCACACAGTTAATGGTCATTTCAAACGGCACTGGGTATCTCCACAACTACCTGTGACTGCTAAAGTTCTACAGAGTCATCATCCCTATGCTCATATAGAACAATACATCCCCCACCCGGATGCACCAGCAATAATGGTGGTTAACGACACTCACAATCCAAAACAAAGTGACCAGCACCTGTGTCACTGTCCTCACAATCATGATGAACACTCCACATTTGACCCATGCACCTGGAGAAGTCGGACTCATGAATTAATTAATCATGTACCCACCCTGTACACTTATATGGATACTCTGGAACATGACGCAGAACAACCAACTGCAGTCGAGGGACTCACTTTCAATCCACAAACCCTATGCTACCAAGTTCCATCCTCGTCAACAACACAAAACAGTTTACGAGTCGCACCTTTCAAATTCGACCTGGAGCACGTATGTACAAAAGAATCACGCTGCTTTCCAGCCAATTTAGCCAACAAAACCATGATGCGGAGTACAATACCTCCTAAAAAATCGATTCCCTCTCCTGACAATACGACACGGCCACAACGAACAAAACGAAAACCAATATGGGAACTCAGACATGCGTACATGGTCCAACCCTATAAAAAGGGCTACTCTACCAAAGTGACAACACTTCCCGATCCCACAAATGGACAGGAAGTCACACAAAACAAGCACAGAAATCCTCCACCAATAATCAACTGTCACAACATACCTGATGAAGCCTTCCGCTCTGCGATGGAAAATTTTTACCACCGAGCCAAACCAAACAAGGAAGCTCTCAGAGTCATACCCGACCAACAAGGGCATGTACAAAAGATCATTTTTGCAATGAAAAATGAACAAAACCATCATCTAAACACAATCAAATCCACTCCCACCCCCTACATAATACAAGAGGAAGGCTATTCCTCACTACAGGACCACTTCATTTGGCCCTGCGACACTGGAGCCGGAGTCCACATATGCGGGAACCCAGAATGGTTCTATAGCTTTTACAACTTCAAAAAGGAAACCGGTGTCAAAATGGCAGATGGTACCTGGGTGCAATCTCCTGAATACGGGACAGTCCTAGTCTCCGCGTTTGACGGCAATGACTGGAATCCATTAGCCATTCATGGTGTATGGTATATACCTGGGGCTTCAAATTTATTCTCCGTATCCTGCATCACATTTCAAGAAAAAATCACATACGTAGGAGGGAACGAAGATATTTACTTCACACGCGAAACACAACGAGTCGCTCCACAAGACAAGAAGAACAAAAAGGAATCCATCCTCACTACAGTCATACAAAAAGTTCTTGTCGGCCAGACAATGAAACAAGGCCCTGACGACCCCGGTCAACTAGTGATGCTATTTCGCCCCATCTCCAAACTAAAGGATGACATGACCGAAATCGGACTCAAATTTCCAGTCCTAGAACGCTGGCACGAACGCCTGGGTCATTACCCAACACGCAGACTTGATTTGACCTTTCTTAATCAAGCTGTCGACACTCATGGGAAAGAAATCACAATAGGCGCAGAATCCAACTGTGACATCTGTCGCCGCCCAGGACGGATACTACCTCCTGAAGACCTCAATAGACCTTATGACGGCCCCCAACACCCAGTAACAATTGGCGCTGTCCTCATTATCAAACTAGTGCAGGTCTCTTCAATTTCAACACATGGCCACAAAGATGCCCTCCTAATAATGGACGCATCATCAGAATATGTACAAGTTACATTTCTAACCCACCTCAATAAGGACCAAATCAAAAAGGGCTTCACAAAAGCAGTTCAATGGCTTCAATCCAAGAAACACAACCCCACCGCCGTTGAAATTCACTCTCAACTGCCCTTTGACCCGGAGACTCTACTACAATGGAGCACCAATAACAAACTGACAATACAAACTCCCACATACACCCAACTCATGGAGCGTGTAACCTACCAATTGAAGGACGCCACCATGGCCATGTTAATACAATCAAACATCACAGATCAATTCTGGGAAGACGCATTCAGTACAGCAGTCTATGTTCACAACAGAATTATCAATCACACAGACATTATCACTCCATACGAATGCGTATTCGGATCCGCCCCCCGGATCTGCCATCTACAAATATGGGGAACCCCTGCCTTCGTGAAAATCATGAAAAACAACAAAATGACTGGCGATACCAAACAAGGATACCTGATGGGGTACGAGTGTGACAAAAAGCGCTCTTACTTCTTTGACTCTTCAAACGGACAATACTCCTATGAGTCTCACTTGGACTTCTTCCCATCCCGTATTCCTGTGGCACCTCCCCAGGAGTTGCTACATAGAGAATGGATCTTTTATAAAGTTCCCCTAATACAACAAACAACCTGTCATCAAGAAATGACCCCAGTCTCCATCCACCTGGACACACAAACAATGCAACGATGCTTCCGGGCGGCTATTCATGAAGAAGTTGAATCAGTCCACCAAACACCCATCACTGAGGAACCCCCTTTAGCGGACCTCTCTATAACAATTACCCCTGATGTTGAAGACCCATCACCGGCGTTCTCTCCAATTCCCATCAGGCCTGAACCATCCTACAAAAGAGACCCTATGTGGACTGCACATCTGGACCAAAGAGACATGGACTTTAACGATGACATTCTCTGCCTAGACGCCCCCTCAATAGACCTACTTGCCCTGGTCAAAGACACTGACACTCCAAGAAAATACCGAGAGAAGTCGAACATACTACCCGACAAGGTAGCCGTAGCAAGATGGCTTCAAGACACACCGTCTACTCTATCCACTAGCTATGTACCCGCTTCTCCTCCGTATTCTGGAAGTTGTGAACCGATGTCTATACAATGCACAATAAACAATGATGAAGTCCCACCACAAGAGGACCCACCCGTAGTCATCACTCCAATCCAAATCCCAAAAGACTATGAGGAAGCTATCTGCTGCACTGACAGAGACGACTGGAATGCCGCCATGCGTCACTCAATGCTGATCATGGCTGGACAAGACACATGGACCTATGTAGACTCCAAAGTAACCTCAAGACAAAAACTACATGAACCAGTCTGGATATATTCCGCGGATAGCGCCACAGGCCAATTCAAGGCTACACTAGCCCTTAATCTCGGTTCAAGAGACCACTGGGGCACCGAACTCAATCCATTTCCCACACCACCGGATCATACTTTAGTCAGACTACTCCTATCCGATGCTGCAACATATGGGAAACACATATTCAAATTTGTGCTGGACAAACAATTTCAATCAACAAGCATTCCTCACACCCCTACATACATGCAACAACCCCCTGGCTTCCGGCTTCAGGATCCTCATGACTTGGTATGTCTCCTCAAAATATTACCAAGACGACCCAATCAAGCTTTACAAGTAAGCCTGTCGTCCACCTTATCAGATGACAAATTCAAAACAAGTGACCACGCACCCAACCTCTTTGTGAAGAAATACAAAACAGGTGCAACCAACCATAGGACATTCGTCTACTGGCATGAAGATATCCTTCTGGTCACCACAACGGACGATCAAGGACTCCACTCTTTAGTGGATCAACTTAACTTTCTTCACTTCCATGAGGAAAAACAATTCAAATTTCTCTTCGGCATGGATATTTCAGTACATCCTGCCATGATACAAATAAGCAGCACAACTCGCATTCAAACCCTCAGAGACTTGTTTATCATAGAACCACCAAAGGACCAAGATGAACCTCTCTCATTTACCTTCAATATGGAAGTAACCAGCCGCAAGGACTATGAATGTGTCCACCACCGAGTCCTTGGATGGCTATATCAAATAGCGATCAGAACTAGACCCGACATTCTACTAGCAGTACAACGCCTAGCTCTGCAATTCACTTCTTGCTTCATACTACATGCTAAAGCAGCCATTGGGATACTACAATACCTGATCAAAAATAATCTTTACTGTATCCAGTATCATGCGAAACTAGAAACCCCGATGGAAATAGTACTGATGTCAAACTCAGCACTAACACGTGACTACGTAACAAAAAGCACTACTGGAACGGCAATCACCCTCAATGACACCGTCATTTCATGGGGTTCTAAGGTAGAACCCACACAGTCATATCCTCAAAACAAAATGGAAGTACAATCCATCTATGAAGTAAGCTGGCGTGGCATCTGGATTCATAAAATACTAGTTGAACTCGGAGCCAGACCTCCTCAAATGCCGCTCGTACATCGCACCCACTGTGACCCTGGATGGCAGCTAATTTATGACAAACTTGACAAAGCTCCAGACAACATGCGGTCTACACTACAGTGGCTCCAAAAACTCATTGAAAACAAACAACTCACACTAGACGTTCGAGATGGGAACCTACTACCCATCCATCTACTTTCCTCCCATGTAGGAAAAATATCAATACAAGATAAGCTACATAGCTTTGGTATGGTTAAGCCACGAAAGGATATCCCACATATACTTCAAGCGCGACCCTCAGCGCCACCTAAATCCATCCTGATCAAACCAAGGAAACCATACTCTGCTCCAGTGGATCATTTCCCACCATTTGTGGTAGAAAACGCTCAAGTTACACCACAAGCTCTCAAAACCATATGGCACTCTGGACAACGACCACGCCCTTCGGCGCCACGCCCCCGCAAACACTCACCACCAGAGACCCCATGCAAACGTTCCAAGAAATCTGACACCCACTCTCAAATGGACAAACCCCAAAGAATGGACAAAACCCCCAAAGTGAAATCTACAATAACCAAGGTCACTCCAGCAGCCACAACCAATGAGCAGCCTAAAAAGAAGTCAAGACACAAGGACTCTAAATCCCGCTCCACAACTGACGAATCAACCTCCAGAGCAGGGATTAGCACACTCGCACTTGCAATGACTGCCCTCTGTGTACTATCTCTTCTACCGTCCACACAATCCACAATCATCGACAATGCTCCACCAATCATATGGCGACGATCAGACCACCCTGCTGTCACAGGTTACAATCAAGTCCACCTCAAACTCCGACTAGTTTCCCCCTGTAAATTACTTGTTTCGGACAAATCAGAATTCTCGGACATTAAAGCAAAATGCAATGATGAATACCGCCGCATATTCCTGGAACCATTCCAAAAAATGTGTCCTCCACAAGTTGGACGCCCGAAGCGATTCATCTTCACAGCCATAGCCCTTCTAGCTATATTCGCTGTCACAAGTGCTGGCCTCGGCATGGCCTATCAAGCACATGAGCAAACACAAGTGAATCACGATCACATCAACGACCTGGCCCATCACTTTACACGACTAGAGGCAAAGGTCAATAAGGACACCAATCACCTCAACACCTTAAAACAACAAATGCTCACGTTGGCGAAACAAGTCAACAGCTTAACAATGAAAGTCAACACCCTCAGATCGGAAACAGTAGAACTCGAATTCTCCATTGCCTACCTTATGTCTCGACTCACAATCAGCCAACAAGTTCTCACTCGCACAGCAAAACTTTGGAAAAAAGGAGACATGGACGATAGCCTCTTTGAATACCTCAATTTCACACTTCCTTGTGGGACGGACTGTCCTATGGAACTGGCGGATTTTCGCTCATGCACTTTTGACCCTGACCAAGAGGTAGCCAACATCAAATTCATCCTCCCACTTATTGACACATCTCTTACCGTAGTGGAAGCCGATCCCTTCAAACTCATCACAATTCACAACAATCGGACCTGTGATCTACAATACACTGGTCCTACAAATGCTCTCATTTCAATCAAGGAAGACTGCATATACGCAACAAATCTGGAACTACAATTCAAGAAACGTGTACTGGCCACGACTCACCAAAAATGTCGACCACGCAGTACCTTCCAAGGCGGCAAGGAGTTCTACACTCTCACCAACTGTCGGCCTCAACAACCACATGACCTAGAGGACAATGTACAAGTCAAGGCCTATGACGGAAAATACTACATTTATTGCCCTGGCCTACCCATTACTATTGGAGACACACGCACCACTGACTGTCCCTCTGGCATTTTCACACAACCCATTAGCACCACCTTCAGGATTCTGAATCAAACTTTTCGTGGAAATATTCTGGACCTGATATTCATTGAAAAAGAAGACCCCATGTTTCTTGCTGGACTCGACTGGCATCTCACTCCTAAACTAAACATGAGCAAATTACATGAAACCTTTCCTGAGTCTGCTGATAAGGACCCTATTCCCTGGATGGACTCATCATTCTCTTCCGACTCAACCCCATACATCTGGACAACCACAATTCTTGTTCTTCTCTTGCTTGGACTCATTCTATTTATCACCAGGACCACCTGGACAAACTTCTACTCAAAATGGAGACAAACAACCCGACAACCGGCTCTTACTCCTTCCCCAAAGGATAAATCAGTGGAGATGACTACACTACCTCCTCTGTTGGACAACTCTCCTCCTAAACCATCACCCAGAGTCATATCAAGCGATTCACCACCACCACCACCACCTTTTCACCATACTGGTGGAAAGCTCAAAGTACTCCTTTGATGTACTAACTATATGTTTTTTTGACATATACTCCTCCTTAAGGGTTACTACAACTTACCCCACCTACAATCAACATTAAACAATCACAAATTCGGACTATTTATCAAAAAAAAGGAGGGTATTATTACATAGAATATATCAACAATATTTCTCAAAACATGACAATCATATTCATTATATGTAACAAAATTGACAACATTCAAAACAATCTATCTGAAATTATTTTCAGCTCACAATTCTTTGTAAGGGCGGTAGTGACTCACACTACCGCCCCATCTCACAAAAATAGCTAAACACACACAATTCCAATACGCTGATAATTCTCCTTCGGAGAATTACTCATGCATCAGCTCGTTCTCACTGACCGTACGTGCTTAAGCACTGTAATTAAGAACGTTGCACCGAGTCACCCCACTCGGCCCTTTTCTTTTTATGGCTCTGTTATTGCTAACAGAAGCCATTCATAAAACAATTCATAAGACAATTCACTAACAAAATTCAATACATACATACTCTTTATTTTTGTCACCAAGACTGAACTATGGATGACTCCACTGTTTAAGTGGAGCATCATTTCCTTTCATAAAATTAAACAACTCACTCAAATTATACATTGGAAAATAAAGAACGAACACAATTCGATTACAATCTCAACGAGTCGGACGTATTCTTTTCTTTCTCATAAAAGAGTCATAGAGATTTTTTATGAAATTTCTCACAGAGATTTTCATAATTCATATCTCAATCACAAATACACAGTAAAATTCCTCACAGAGGTTTTTACAGCTGTATCACTTCGCACTACAATACAATTCACCATTCATGAGTACATAACAAAGCTACAATATTAAAATTCCTCACAGAGGTTTTTAATACGAAAAGCTCATGGAAAATATATAAAACGGGTACCGACTAACCGGATACAAACTCAACTCTACCCGCTTTTATATTTTGCGCTATGGTCACGGACGTGCCCAGGGTAAGATTCCCCCCTCTTCAATCGTCACTACACCGTAATTTCTCTATACCCCCCACTATAAACGTTTTTAAAATAGTTGTTCCAAGAACTTTCCATATTTTTTAAAGGTTTATGTATACATTTTTCCAAAAAATGAATCACATACCACATATTACATTTTGTCATGAACCCCCGACCATCTCTGCCGTTTCAACGCGTCATTGCCCTGAACCCCCTCACCCCCTTGCAACCTGAAAAGTAATGCAAGGATGGCCTAAAAGGCTTAAACGGGGCATGGTTTTGCCGCAGGCGCGATCCGGGTATGTTTTGATCAGAAACTTTAGCTGATTACGCTGTGGTCACCGACATGGCTGGGCTCAGTTTTGATTTCAGGTTAGCCCGGAATTAAGGCTTTAAAATTCGGGTTTAATAAATTGTATTAGTCATTTTTACTTTTTCACGCAAGGGGTAAGTAAAACCTGATCGCGTGTCTTTTGTGCGATGTAAAATTCTCCCTATTTTGTTCAATATAATATTTTACTTCCGGCTGCTGCATGTACAATTTTATTGGATCACAGGCTTAGAAGGGTTAAGACTTTACGATAACCTTGGCTTGCAGACGCGTCAAATGGTACCATTAAAAGTGCAAATAGTTAAAAACTGAAGCGCACACAACACCTTTTATCAGGGGCCATCTCAAACCCCATTTTTATGCACTTTTAATAAAGAGATTAAAAAAATAAATTATTGGTATGCAAAGCTGTTAGGGAAATATTATTACAACGCTTAGCGTTCTTGAGTGCACTTGAGTGTAAGTGCAGTAATGCATAGTAGACATGGATACGATGCAGTTGTAAGTCAGTTATACAATAGGAAACTTTGGTTAAATAAAATTATAAAATTTTATTAATAATTTTCTGGCCAGGTTCAATTCTTCTCCTAACGCTCCTTTGTACTGCTCAACAAAGCACAGGGGCTTACAAGTAATGCGCTCTACATGGGAAGCATTTATGCAACATTACAATATCTGTGTTGTTTTGTTAAGTTCCACGGATCCGTACATTCCATTCGTCAAAGATCTGAATTTAGAAATAAAAAGCTGCATTGAAGCGTTGGAGCTTGATGAGACAATTCAAGCTGAGGTTAAATCTTCTCCAAAAACTAAGCCTGCAAAAATTTTACGTCAATCTTTGAGAAACAAAGAGTTTGAAAAATGGTGTACATTTCCGCTTCGAGGACAAGGGGTTGAAATGTATAAAGACTGCCCATACTCAAACAAAATTATCATTAACAAACGCGGATTAACCTCCTCAGAGTGGTTGAATGTACTGAAAATGAGTGCTAATGTTTACCCTGTTAAAGCAATTCCAGGTCGTTCTCTAGAATCATCCATTTGCAGACACTGTGCAAAGAGAAAGAAACCCTTGCACATGTTCTGAGGAAATGCCACGTTGGAAGCTTACTAAGAAACATAAGACATCATGAAGTAAGATCAATAATTGCCAAGCATCTGAGGACTTTGGATTGGAATGTGTTCGAGGAAGTTACTGATGGATAACGTGTGGATATAATCTGCTGGCGTACGGAGTCAAAGTCTGGATATATTTTAGATCCTACTATACGTATGGAGCAGCATTCTGGTCAAGCTGATGAGGTTAACGTTGAAAATCAAGCTCATTATAATCCTTGTATTCCTTACTTCTTTGAAAAATACCAGCTTAAGAATCTTGAAGTCATAGGTTTGATTGTGGGTGCTCGTGGTACTATTCCAGCCTTTTTTTAGTCCTTTCGAAAAGATATGCGGCTTCCTTCTACAATGTTACATGCTTGAAGATCATAAATAACCTACCACTACTTGTGTGATTAGTCCCCTTAAAAGTTATAAATAACTGCCCCCTAACGTGTATAATTTGCCCGCTCAAAACCCATAAATAACATCCTCACCAACATGCCTAATTTGTCCACTAGAACGGTTCGGAAAAGTCGATCGACATTTTTTAGGTTACAACGACTAACTAAATGCACTAACTCTAAATTATCCAACCAAATGGTTTGATTACAATTTTGTTACAAAATTGTAATTTAAAAAAAATTAAAAATGTCAATACGAAGTTTTGGTAAAAATTTATTTTATAATTTGGACAACAAAATAAAATAATTATTTAAAATAATATTCAGTATAAATATAATGTAAATAAAATAATAATTAAATTAAAATATTAATCTGTAGTAACGCTTGGTTAATTAAACTAGCCTTTTACCAACCCGATGGGTTGGAAAAAGACTAGTTAGATAAGCAACTGATAGATACGATTTTTTCTAAAAGAAGCCAAAACTACATAGTAAAAACAGCGACTGCCTTATTAAAGTCATACGACAACCAATTATTATTAATTTAGGTTTTAATACAACAGCTCCGATAGGAAATATTAATTCATTACTGATGCTAAAATATGATACTTCTAAAGCTAATCAGATTCGTTATGTTTCTCTAATACAAATTTTAAAATTATTACAAAGGTTGTAGACTTTTCACATTTAAAACCGGAAACTTATCGTATGATGTTGGAACTCAAATAATTATTAAAACTACTTTTGGCAATTCCAATAACTTTGGCGTTTTCTAAACGCAGTTTCTCTATTTATAATAATAATAATAATTTATTCATTGGGTCGATTTAGCCGAAGTTCATACAACCAGACTCAACCAGTCACTGTGGGTGAGGAAATAGGAGGTTACCGCGTTAGATCGTCTCGGTCTTTGTACCCTGTCACCAATCCCCGTTCCCTCATCTACAGCAAAGGAGTACCGTACAACACCGAGCCGTAAACGATTAGCAGTGGCCGAGGATAGAAGCTGAGACTGTAAAGTTCGTTACAGTCTGCAGTCCTAACCGCTCACCCAAGCACGCCTGCTTAGTTTCTGTATTTTAAAACGTATGAAGTTCTATCTGAGGTCAACAATGAATAAAAATCGTGTCAAAATTCTTTGCATTTTGCATGCTTATTCACAGCTTGTAGATAATATTCTACTGAGAAAAATATTCACTAAATTTGTTAGAAAAGAATCTTGAGCTTTAATTTATGACGTGGCTGCCAATAATGGAAAGTGATCAACTGAAGTTATACTCCTGGGTGCAAGGCCTTGTTGGTTCCCTTGAAAGGGTTTTTTTTAAAAATGACGGTATAATTTGCAATGGGGTCAAAATGGCTTATCATCGGTCTAGTTTTGGTGAATCCGGCGCGAAACTCGAACCGACTTGATATGTACCGGATCAAAATACTAAACCCGACTCGAAACCGATAAAAAAATTACGCAACTCGAACCTGACTCGAATCGAATACAATCGAGTCGGATAGCGTAAAACTCGACTCAAAAATGGTTAACTATTTACAGGCAACTATATACGCATTTTTAAAGTAAATAAATAGTTTAAGGCAAAAAAACCAACGGACTATGTTGACTTATACAATTAAATTTTTCAAGTAAATTACACAAATTTTACATAACATTCCGTTTTTTGCCTTGGTTTGAAGTTATAATTATTTTACATCTGACTCGACTCAAAGTTTTTGTGGCTATACTCCAACTTGAATCGAAACCGATAATATCCCTTCGAGTCGAGTTTACCATTGACTCGATCGATCCTACTCGAACTCGACTCGATCTGCATCCGATTCAACTCGACCGATGATAAGCCATAGGTCAAACTAACTGACAACAAATAACTATTCACAGAGGACATAACTGTGACATCTAGCTGTCAGTTGAAGTATTTAACAAATCAACGTGAGGTGATAACGTTTGTGAAAAACATTGGTTTGAAATATTATATTACGAATGTCTTAACTAAAATTTATATGTATTTGTTGCTTTAATAATATTTTTGCTATTTCGTTATAGTTTCTATTTGCTGAGAGGTCAGAATCTACTTCGAGCTAACGATAGACAAATCCCACCGATTTTCAGGCGCACAGATCTTGCCCGCCCCCCATGCAAAAGTTCATTCCGACGCGCCTGATCTGATTTAATAACAATTACTACGTAATAATATGCAACTAGCGAATTTGCAACCCGAGACGGGTTACGCTTGTTGTGGTCATTGCCCTTTTTTCCTGTATACACGATTGATACACTGCTTACTACAATAAACTTCGACTTAAAACGCTTACTGTTATATTATATATTACATTATGACTACAGACAATCCTAGATTTACGTTTTGGCTAAATGCTTGCCTTGGTTAAATTTTGAGAGCAGATTTACCCGAGTTTAGTTTTGATTACCGGCTTGCCCGGCATTATGGTTGTTGTGGACCCTTGTATCACAAGAAACATTGGAAAGGGCACTTGCACAAAGAATCCACTGCTGAATACTACAACCTTAGACTTACAAACCACTTACTATTTTTGCATAAATGCGGCTTGTGTAGTTAACATCATTTTTTGTTCTCAACTGTTAAAATTAACGTACACATCACTTTTAAAAAAGCATAATCTTGGTTAAGAAATTTTTTAATGTGTGGTTATAGTTACTAATAAGGTCTTTCAAGTTTAGATTCGGAAACAATTAGTCAGAAAAATTAAAACACTACTTTTGTCTTTTTCAAAACGTTTGGCATCAATTTTAAAAATCTAAACGCTTTAAAGCAGCAACAAGTACAAGAAGTACAAAGACTACAGCCAAATTATTAGAATTAGTAAACAGTAACTAACTTCAAAGCCCTCGTATCACTAGATTCACAAAGAAATTGTTTAATTTTAGCAATCAAATAAGCACATTTGTAGTTACACATTTTGTGAAACCCAGTTGTCTAATCCCTGTCAAAACTACGTAAACAAAAACGCGGCCTAGCTATACGCCTAAAATTATAACAACAAAAAATTTGATTATATTGTGGAGTAGCTCCTACGTATTCAAATTAAATTAACACTCAATTGCTTTAACACGAGCATAGCAGCAATCAATTTGCGTAAGATTAGTAGCATATAAAAATTCAATTACATTTTTTAAATTACATTGTTACACATTCTTTCTAGATTACGATATCAAAAGGTAATATTGGTTTAAAAACGTTGAATGTAACTCATTTAGAAAGCGTTGGGTCTGTAACGACTATTGTCTCACCCCCGTTCTTTTAAAGACATCTGTACGAGCGTGGGGTTTTAGTATGAACCTAACGAGGGTGGACCCCTTCCCACGCAACAGATGGCCTATCACCAAGAATATGTTTAGTTCATGTGCAGGCTGTAGATGGTAATCGTTTAATTTTGCTGATTTGTAAACTAACTAGAGTAAATTCAGACACTAGTTAGTTATTGGACCATATTAATGTAGCTAAACCTGATAAGCATGTGAATAGCGGCATTACAGACACAGCCATATCTGATCACTATGGTGTGTTTGTAGTTCGTAGGCACTGTAAACCTAAATTTAAACCTAAAGTTTTTGTAACCCGAAACCACAGAGATATAGATTGGAAATTATTTAGGAAGGACATAGGTGAGATACCATGGTTAGCTATAGATATTTTTGATGACGTAGGTGGCATGCTCAACTACTTTGAGTTATCAGTTTGGCAGGTAGTTGATTCTTACTCATATGTTGTAAACTCTTGTCATGGTTATCAGGAAATTTGCAGCGTACAATGCATATGCGGGATTGTTATAATTCAAAAACTGAAGGACAAATCTATGTGAAAACAATATGTTAGCATGCGTAACGAAATTAGTAAAGAAATTCGTCGCTCAAAATCAGATAATTATAAGTCCAAGTTTTTAGAGCTTCCAACCTCAGCGAATGTATGAAAGGTTTATAATAATTTGACTAGAAACTGTAAGAAATTGATTCTATTTCTGATTTGACAGCTAATAACCGAACTCTAGAGTCTCTAGAAGGTATTGTCAATGAACTTGTTCAAGGTTTTGTGGTGCACTCAAGCTGCTTTAATAATCTAAATGAATTTTATGATACCATAGCCTTAGGTGAGAGACCTGTTCCTTATACAACTAATAATGTGCACTGTGCTTTTTAAAAAGTTATAAAGAAAAATCCAAAGCCTGATGAATTGTCATATTTTGTTTTACGTGCATGTATTGATGCTCTTGCACTGCCTATTGCCATTATGTTTACTAATATGTGTATTTGTATGTATCCTACTAATTTTAATAGTGCTATAGTCACGATGCTATATGAAGGCAAGGGGTCAAAGAAGAATGCACTATCGTATAGACCAATCTTAAACTTGCCATTGTTAGATAAAAGTTTTTAGCCGATGCTATTTACACGACTATTGGACTCAGTGCAGCTTCGTGACCAAAACAATGGCTTTTGTAAAGGCAGGTCGGGTCAAACACAGCTACATTTACATTTACGCAGGATGTTTTTAATGATATTGATGAAGTAAGTGGTAAAGTGTTGGCTGTATTTATAGATCTCACAAAGATCTTTGATACTGTCAATCACCTTAAGTTACTAATTAGGCTCAGAGACGTTTATAAAATAGATAAAAATCTTCTTAAGTTGCTTACAGATATGTTGCGTGATGGAAACTGTAAAATAAAGGTTAAAAAATATCTGTCTGATGTATATGATCTTAAAAAAGGGGTTCTTTAGGGGTCAGTGCTTGCTCCCTTGTTATTTATTATTTACATTGACAAACGTTTTAAGGCTATAACAGAAAGTAAGCGCTAAAGTTTGTGTGCTGACGATATTTTCCTGCACTCTTATAATAATAACTTAAATGTAAATATGGATACAATACAAACCTGTTTAAATAGTCTAACTTTATGGTTTTGTAAAAATAGTATTATTGTAAACAAGACTAAATATATGTTATTTGATAAGCCTAACAATACTTTATTACCAAACAATTGTAATATTTATTTAAAATGTGATAATTATGATATTTAAAGAGTGTATATCTTTTTCTATCTTCGTATAATTATAGATAACACGCTAGGTTTTAAAACGTATTACGTATATGTATGTAACAGAGTGTGGTGCTAAAGGTGTTATAACTAGCGTTAAGCGATTTATTGATTTCAAAACTTCTGTCGTAATAATGAATGAATTTTTGTTGTCGATAGTGGATATCGGCTCTAGCACAATCGTTCTTATATTTGCAAGTAATGCCAAATATTGATTCTTCTATAACGTACTCAAAGAAAAACGGCATTGATAAGTCAAAACTATTACAGCTCACAAACTCATTGAGCGTATGAAATATTCATGGTTAATATTCTTATGTAAGCTAATGAACTATGGGTCTGACTTTTAGAGTCTTATTGGGATATTTAAGTTTAAGAAATTCACTAGATTTACAAAGTCTTGCAATAAAAAGCTCCTTGATTATGCTAAGTTTAAAACTCAATTTTTACGGGAATAACCTGTGTATCGTTGTATTGATTTATGGAATAGTTTACCTCTTGATGCTAAATGTGAGAAAGGGAAATAAAGTTAATCATGTTTGAATTTTTAATCCAAATTTGCATAAACGCTATCTAAAAACTAGGAAGCAACACACATACCTTATGTTTCAACTACTATAAAATTTTGTATGACCTATTTTTAGATTCCTATGGTTTGTAAACTAAATTGTAAATTGTGATTGTTTGTCCTCTGTCCCCCAATAGTATTGCTTATTATCTAATTTAAGTAGAGTTTTTATCTTTGTGTCGTGAGTTCGATCTTGCAAAACAGACGTAGGTTAAAGTACTTGACTTTTTATTTAAACTATATTCATACTCAATTCATTCAGCACGCAGCAGCTTTGATTCCTGCAAAAATAAAACATAATTAGTAAAAAAGTTTTCTTTGTCAACTACATTGCCTAACTGTGCTCTTGCTACACCAATTTATTACCGTATTTAATTCAAAAGAACTCTTAGGATCGAACCCTGTCAGGGCTACGATATTAAATTGGGAGCAAGGCACTAAGCAACTTTGAACCCGATCCCACGTACCTTTTATAACTTGGTTACATTTTACATTTAGGTTCAATGTTGTCCTTATTACTGAATATAAATTGGTTTAAAATTAAAATTATTTGTTTATAAGATTGTTTTGTTTTTGTTGGTTTCTAGTTGTTTAAAATTAAATATACAAAACCCAATTTGTATAATTAAAAAACATGTTTGTTTTTAGTATCAATTAAATTGAACTAAAGCAGATCAATACCATGCAAAACATTAAAGTCAGAAATTATAAGAACATGTCATCTCCGCAGCAGCTTTAGTTTTACGTGAGTAAACTTTAATTCAGCAATGTATGTAGTTGGAAGCATTAAGTTTAAATTAGTTAATATTAGCGCATGCTTGCATGTTTCTTTTACTAGCAGTAAAAGCAAATTTATCCTACATACAACTAATATACTAGGTATTTAGGCCTATTTGTGTGTTGTTTAATAATACGTAACGCATGTATACGAATTTAAAATAACATTAGGTTATACAATAAGTTATGACTTACATCATTTGTAACTAATTTAGGAGGTGCAAACTTAAGATATTAAATTAAATTATAGTTTTGACCTAAGTGTACAGTTATTGTGACTTTGGTCCTTAATATTCATCGGGCACGTCAATTCTGCCGGTCTTTGAATGAACTTTGGTTATTACTTTAGAGCCGTCTTCCCAAAACTTAAGGTCAGATGAATGAGATGTTCTATAAAAATGCATCTTGTTTTTACCAAATAGTCTTTCATTAGCTTTTCGGACTAAACCGTTGCAATCGCGATTAGGACGAGGACCGTTAAAGTGCAAAAATATTTCCATTCCAAGGTTGGAATCAGATAAATTACATCTCTTGTCAAGGTGCTGCTTTATCATACTCCCGATGGATTCTGCAATGCATTCTGATTTGTTCCGAACCATTGCAGTTAAAAGAAGATTAAGTACATTAGAAATACTTTCTCTTTCATCGTCCGAACTCATAATTTCCCAATACTGCATGCATTCAGGAGTATGCAAACCAAATTTCTGTAGACGCATGTTGTAGCCTGTTTTAACTTTAGAGCAAAACGTGATGTACTGATTATTAAGATCAGCCTGAGACACTGAAATATCAAGAAAGCCCCAAGCTTTCGCAAGGTTGCAGTACTCCAAAAAAGATTGTGGAATATCAGTAGTAATTTGCTCTAATATGAAATTGCGTGAAAAGCAATCTCGTGCCATCACTAACGATTTCTGAGAGTGGTGTTTAGAGTAACGATTCTTCATTGCTTTCGCTAATTCAAGGACATAAAACTGCAATTCAGTTATTACTTTCTGAATGACGACTGTGAAGGAGCTATCCCGAGTTATTTTAATAGAGTTGCTTCTAGTGGCATAAAATGTGGTCTTCTGAATTAGAACAGGTTTGTCTTTAAACGTTCCTCGTTTTGAAATTTCTTCAACTGCCTCACCTGTTTCCAATCAGAACTCAACACAGTTGGGCTTAAATTACGAGCCATTTCCCCAAGCTTTTGAATGCAGCCTTCAATAATAACGTCGCATTTCCATGGTAGCAATTCGGAAGACTGAATTTGAACAGGAGTGGCTCCAATTATTTCGAAAATGTCCACTAGCCCAGACAAACGAACGCAAAATTTACAATTATTAAAAATACTCAGATCACTGTCTTGATCTTTGGAGTGCGTAGTAAATAGCACAGGGTAGTTATTCAAGAACTGATTGAGAACACGGTGCTTGTATGCACTAAACCTGGTTTCTGAGAAGGATCCAGGCCGCATGAGTACCAAGTCTATTTGACGGGCTTCTTCTACCAATCGTAAATAAGGCTTCCCATAAGTGTTACCTCTGTTAATGGTTACAATTATGGATTCCGTCTTTTAAATCCACTCATGCATTTTAGTCTTCTTCACATCGCCACAAGCTAGTTCAAGTAGGTGAGCAGGGTCCTAAGAATATGTTTGGAAGAGCTGTTGATTAGGTATTTCCAAGGGAGCGCCAACGTCAATCTCAAACCCCAGCAAACGGAGAATATGTTGTGGAACTTTAAGTGTAATGTACTGGCCGTCAAAAGAAGATCCTACGTACATCTTCTTAGCTGACTCCGGCGTGAAGAACTTGTAAAGAGTATTTACAATATCCTCTGCTAAAGCAGCTCCATTCTGTATGTCATGTTTTACAGGTAAAACGTCTAAAGTGATAGGCGTGTTTTTTCCATCTTTGAAAACAATTTTACCAATGATTTGCATCGTCGTGCCATATGGGGTGATCTTATCCGCAAAAACCACAAATAGTGAAGGTTTTAAATACACGGATACTTGTTCATTAAGTACTGTAATTGTGCGTTCCTTAAGCACAGAATATAGGTGAGGAAATAATTTGTTCACGTAATCAACGCTATGATTAATGTCTCCAATTTCCACACCAATATCAGATAGGAATGTTATTTCTTCTTCGAAGCTTAATTTACTCTGATATTTGACGATTGCTTTGTAGGCAACTTTACCCAAAATCATTCCAGCAGATTCATTTTTTGAAAACAATTCAACTTCTTTTTGAGTGGGAATGTACAGATCTCCAACTACAGTGCAATGATATTTACTGCTTATATGGCTGGATAATTTGTCTTTAAGTTGTCGAAATACTACAGGCTGTAGTTGCTCGTTCCGTTTATGCTCTCCAAAGTTAGTTCCAACAGTGCCGTCATATCTAAACAACCTAACTTTGCTTTTAGATTTTGGTGACTTTCTTGAAATTGCACTCCGGCAGGGCAGACACGCAATTTCATTGAAATGATTTAGGTCGTCAGTGGGTACTGGGCCGAGCATAAGAGATAAATGGGAGCAGGCATCTAATATTGCGGAAATAGAAGTTGATTTGGAAACCATCGATTGTGGTTTGCGAGTAGGAATGACTGCGTCAGGGGAAGAAATTGAAAGCAGTTCTTTTAGGAAAACCTTGATGTCCTTTACTCGTTGCTCTACGTATGACATTGTTGCAATGGATCTTTCAGGATCTTGATTTTGCCGGTTCACATTTTGGCCATGATTTTGGCTCAATAAATGGTGTTGAATAATACATCTTAACCCTTTAAACTTTGGCGACAGTATTGGCTTATTCAATTTTCCTAAAACATGGACGTCATTCGGGCTAGTAAATGTGAAGAACCCAGAATTTTCATATTCATTAATGCACGCCTTGCACTTTAATCCTTGCAAAGTAGCGTCATTTGCAAAAACCAATTGCAGATCAGGGCAAGCATTTAATAATGCTTTCAAACTAGTTGCTTCGCTTAAGGCTCTAATCATTTCATCAAAAGCATTTCTTTCATATTCCTCTGGAGTTTTGTTAACTAATGAACTACAATATTGTTTTAAAGTTTTAAAAACTTCGTCAATGTATACTGTAGTTACAGGGCCCCTAAGCTCATGCTCGTTTCGGTAAGTGATTGTTCTCTTTTCGATGAGACTTTATTTTGACCTACTAAATGGACACCAGGTCCCGCCTCAAGATAAATATATTCCATGGCAACTACTACCAACTGTACGGAAAAACCCTATTATAGACATGTTTAGAGTTAGGATATCTTTGATTGAGGTTTAAACAAACAATAAATCTGCCAGTAAAAAGCTTGTTATCATTGTTCAAGCCTACGCGTTATTATTAAATTACAAACATAATTTTTAAGAAAATTGTTATTTGTTTGTCTTTAACGATTCAAAAATCTATGAAGCTCAATTTGGTATCAATGTATGTAGTTCGTAGCGTAGCTTCTCGATTCCTCCTATATCAAAGCTATATAAAAGTACACTACGCACATCATCAAATTACAGTACACACTACGCAACATGAACAAGGCCCTGCTGCTTGTAATCGTTCTCGTTGTTCGTAATTCCTTTTTCTCGCTCCCTGTTCCTAGCTCCAGCGTTCAGCGGCTATTAGCCACGTCTTTGCTCAACAATCAACATTTAAATATCTTTTTAATCATAAATTAAAATTAGTAAATTACAATTATACAGTGTCATTGACATTCGTGAATTTAATTTAATTGTGATCCACCTATTATCTGCGTAGTTACAGTTAGTACTGGAACATTTTGATTGCTGTAGTAGATCGTCAGTCATAGTGATTAAATCCAATTCAACTGCAACTGAGCCTAACTTTATCATCCGATGCGTCATTAATTGCATCTATTTGATTAACTTACAATTTTCCATTCATCAATATTTATTTTTAGACAGTTGACAGTGAAACTAAAAACTTTGTATTTACCTAGTTTAATTTTCTCATTTTGGCTCTGTTTCAGAATAACTACATCTTTTTCTCTCCACTAAAAATTATATGCCTTCAGCAATCGTTTCGCTTTTACTGACTGTCATTATTGAGTTAAATTTGTGTTTTACATATAATCTACATACTTACAAGAGGGACTAAAGACTAACACAGTTAAAACTTGAACTACTTTGTTGCGTTAATTTAGAGTGAACTGTAGGTAGTGATTTAATCCAATTCAATTGCGACTGAGCCTAGCTATATCATTTGATGCGGCAATAATAGCATTAAGTTTATTAACTCACAATTTTTAATTTATTAATATTTATTTTCAGACAGTTGACAGTGAAACTACATAACTACGAAGTTTCATTCCTTTATTCTGGCGGACAGTTCAAGCTTACACCTGGTATTAAATACGTTTTCGCTCTCCCCAAAAATGTTAAAATAATTTGCCTTCGGTAATTGGGTCCCTAGCACTGACCGAGTGTCATTAGTCAGTTTAATAAACTTGTGTTTTACATATTATAATATTGCATCGGATGATGGTGGGCTCGGTCACATTTGAATTGGATTTAATCAGTACCTACAGTTAACTGACTGACTGACTCACTGACAATTTATAGCTTAAGGAGTGGTGTCTGTATAACCTGTGACAGTCTATAATACTAACTGTAATTATGTAAGTTATATGTAAAACAAGCAAATTAAACTAACTAATGACACTCGGTCAGTGCTAGGGACACAATTACTAAGGGCAAATTATTTTAACATTTTTTGTAAGAGCGGAAACGTTGTTAATACCGGTTGTAAGCTAGAACTGTCCGCCGGAATAAAGCAATAAAACTTTTTAGTTATGTAGTTTCACTTTCAACTGTCTAAAAATAAATATTGATGAATGGAAAATTGTAAGTTAATCAAATAATCAAATAGATGCAATTAATAACGCATCAGATGATAAAGTTAGGCTCAGTTGCAGTTGAATTGGATTTAATCACTATGACTGACGATCTACTACAGCAATCAAAATGTTCCAGTACTAACTGTAACTACGCAGATAATAGGTGGATCACAATTAAATTAAATTCACGAATGTCAATGACACTGTATAATTGTAATTTTCTAATTTTAATTTATGATTAAAAAGATATTTAAATGTTGATTGTTGAGCAAAGACGTGGCTTATAGCCGCTGAACGCTGGAGCTAGGAACAGGGAGCGAGAAAAAGGGATTACGAACAACGAGAACGATTACAAGCAGCAGGGCCTTGTTCATGTTGCGTAGTGTGTACTGTAATTTGATGATGTGCGTAGTGTACTTTTATATAGCTTTGATATGGGAGGAATCGAGAAGCTACGCTACGAACTACATACATTGATACCAAATTGAGCTTCATAAAAATCAATGTATACGACCCAAACCTTTTACGATATATACAAAGACCAAAATATTAGCCAATCAATGTTATATTTTATAACAAGCAGTTAAAATTAGCTGATTTAAAGCTAGCAAGCTTTGATCAAAGTATTTTTTTTTCACTTATGACTATATGTAGCAATCAATATTTCTTACATTACGCAAAAGCATATGTTGCATCTGTGAATAACTTTTAAATCAAAGTTGTCATCACTAATATCATTTATGTTAGTGCATCATTTGATTTTAAATCATATCTATTATTTATAAAGATAGTTATCAAATAGTAAAAATATAAAAGATGTACAAGCGCTATTTTTATTCACAACGGCAACAATTGATATTAAATACAAATTCAAACTGTAGTCAAGAAACAAATTGCGTAGTTTCAAGCAACATACTAATTGCGAAAAAGAGAAAATTGACTTAAGAAATATTTGAATATACCATGAGTATTGATGTTGCCTTCCTCAAATATATTCCTATATTTGATTCCGGTATGCAAATGAATTGCCACGTATGATTACCCTTCTGGGTAAAAAAAGGGAATAACTCTTTACTCACACAAGTTTATTCAGTTTAGCTAGTCTTACGCACCAGATCTCTTTATTTATAAATTTACTTATTAATTTAATATTAATTCACATCATTACGTACATACACGTTTATCATTAATTCACTTGTTAATTATTCAATCTGTATTATGTGATATATTTGATAATAAGTCCAATTACATAATCCGTTTAATTAATAATTAGACTTCTCTTATTAATTGTACCCTCGTATATTTGTGAATAACATCCGTTTGCAATAAATGCACCTTAAACTAACGATGAAATCTCTAATCGTTTCTCGCTTTTTAATTACTACAGAGTATAAGGAATAATCGTACCCTTACTGGCTTCCTCGATCTTTCACAATTGGGCTAAGACAATGTCAGTCCCGTGCTAGTAGTTATTCGTCTAAGGCTAATGGTAGTGAGTCGGCTAGTTGAAGCGTTGATTCTTTGCTATCGTCCTGTCTCTTTCTAGAGCAATTTCAGTAGTTTGCAGATACTTGTTACAATATCTTAGAACTACTCTCGTCAAGTCGTTAGTTCCCCTCTAAATGGTTCGTTCCGCACTTTGTAGATATTCGTCACAATATCTCTCAGTGGCGACGTCTAAGCGTCTAAAGAGTGTTGGGGTAAGCAATCAGTCCGAACTATTTGAGGACCATCTGACGCTGATATTATAGGAATGTTTTCAGTTTGGAGACGACTCGACAAACTAAAGAGAGTGAAAAACTTTAGAGTTTAAAAGTTTATGGTTTGGAGACGTCTCGACAAACCAGGCGATTATAGTTTGAGTTTGAGTTTGAGTGATCTTTATTCAAGTGTCAAGTTCATCAGTACAAATGCACTGCTCTCAACCGACGGACACTATTATAATTACACAATAAAATAAATTTAAATTAAATTAAACTAAAAGAATTATTCACTATTCAAAATCACATAGTTGCCAAAGTATCAATCATAGTATCACATCCACACTCAAGGTGGTGGGTAAACAGAATATTCAATAGGAATTCTTGAGCTAATTAGGTGCTCAGTGAGTAATGATCTAAAATTACATGATTCATTAAGACATTTCACATTATCAGGCAACTTATTCCACTCAGTAATACTTCTATACAGAAATGAATGTCTAAAAGCCTCAGTACTACAATTTACAGGATATTCTAAAATTAAAGAATTACTAGACCTGGTTGAAAAACTTTAGAGTTTAAAAGTGTATAGTGAGGGATTAGACTTCTGATGCTCACTAGGTAGTTGTTGCTCCAGCAGATAACTCAGCTTGACTAAAGACTCTATAGTCAGAGTCATTCTTATATACTCCCGGATTCTTGTCCGATTGCGTCAAAAAAGGTTGTTAATGCGTCAGAAAATGTTATAATGGCGTCAGAAAATGTTAGGGAATCCCAAATTTACATTTAGGTTCATTGAGCTGTCACTCAATTGTGTTTACGAAAACACAGTGAGTGACAGTAAGGACACCTGGCACTCCACCAAGTATCCTTATAGTTCAATTTCTAGTAGAATGACTGACAAAATTTAGATGTGAGTCCTAAATGTCAATCATTTAATGTCTTTGTAACAAGGAATGTTTGAGTGAAACATGCTCCTTCCTATACTATTGTATACTATTTATACTATTATACTATTTATACTATTGTTTAGTAGTGTTCTTAAAATGAAGTTATTTGTGGTAACAAAGATCAAATTGTACACCACATACGCAAAATTCATGAAATTGGGACTAGTTTGTAAATTTTTGACCTTTGACCTTAGAAAAAGGTCAAACAATTATGTCAGATCAGCGCTAAATAATATAGTCAAGATCGTCGGTTTCTGTGGTGGTAATAAGAAAGTCTTATTTGAGATTACTTTGTGATACTTTTATTCAATGATAATTCAAATGATGAGCTTCAATCCAATTATTACCAAAGGCAATAACCAACTCTGTTGGGATCTGAATTGAGACTAAATTATAATATTCCATATTGTGATTTCCAATCGTCGGATCATTGCTATTACATAATAATAGCAACAATCCACGTCGCTTCATTCCAATCTCGGGCCCTGGCCCCGTCCATTTAAGTCAATAGTAATGTAGATAGAGCCTTTTAGCATGCTCTCATTATACACGGCGGATGCAGTGATGGCATCGAAATGTCCACCGCTGCATTCTTCGTGTGTTTGGTGAACAACACCAACGGATGCATAACTGCTGATTTCAGCGAAGGTTGGGATCCGTGCACAAATTATGCACGGATCTAACAGCCCCCCTACAAAAGGACCTGATCTCCTGATCGGTCAAGCTCACAACTCAACCTTTGATAATACAGCAACCATACTGTTAATAATTTGCTTTTCGATCATTAATCGAATCCAATGCTAAGTTAATTTCAACACAAATTAGTGTTCCAAATTTGCAAAAATTCACAAATATTTCAATAATTGCAAGATGATAATATCCTTTCCTGCTTTTAGTTCCAATTTTGATTACCTTCAAATTAAAGCTAAACTCAAATAAATCTTTAAATATGAAGACCGTGTGTGATTTTTGTCCTAGGATTCATTTCAATTAATTCCATCGAGTGCTTATTAAATATTGAATTGAATAAATGTGAGATACTAGTTGCTATGTCAGTTTTGTTAGTAATTATAGACAATTTTAAATGATAGTATCTGTTAATTTAATTATTAAGTGTTTTATTTTTGTTCTTTTTTTCTTTTAGATTTAAATGTTGCTAACTGCTAAAATTAATTTTGTATTGAGCTTTATGTTTTATGTTTTTATTTTGTTTTTAGGCAATTTTCATAATGATGTATTAATCAAAGATAGTTTTATCCGCTGTAGCATTTATGCTACCCTGCATCTACCCTTCAAAAAAACTGTGTCCCACAGTTCTTAGATTAATACTTGAAATTGCAAGAAAAATGAAATAAAATAAATCATCTAGTTACAAATGTAAAAATCGTGCTAATGTGTTAGTGATGGTTAAATTAAATCGAAAGAGATTAAAGAAATTATATTCTGAATAGAATGTTAAATATGGAAGTTAAATATAGACATTTAAGTATTTCCCCCTAGCTATTCAAATTTTTATGTGATTTTATTTTTTGACGTTATTTTTTATTGATTTTGATTTCTGTTATGTTTTTGATTTCAATGTTGTGGAGGGTAGGAATGAGAATTTGATGGTCATTGGAGGGCGGGACTTGGGTCAGGGGCCTGCATCTCGTTCATATCCACTATCATCAAGGATTTACGTACTTGTTGGTCAATACCAACTAGACTGTGACGACTGCTGGCGGTCATCGTGGTGGGCGGATTTGTAGATTTTTGTTTCTCTGAAGCTGCGAGATTTGCTAGAACGTTATCTGAGTCAGGTTTTCCTCGGTTGTAATAGGTAGTTGACACTTCACCATCTTTGGTAATTTTAACGGTTTTAAACCTTTCTAATTTAACAAGTGCTGCAAGTGTTGGAACGCATCGATAGGATTTGTATTCTTCATAACTTTTGAATGCGATATAGACAATAATTCCAATCAAGAGGATTAACAGGACCAGAGTTGCTTTGATGGAGACTCCTATGCCAATAATCCAACTCTCTGTGCTTGCTCGAGCGCCTGGTACTAGTATAAGCTTGTTGGCTGATATTAAAAATTTTGCAGTATTAAAAGATGAGCCATCCGATGATGATCCAATTCAGCGTATGTGTTCCCCATCCAAGATGCGAAGTAACATCCCAATAGTTTTCTTTAGCTGCAAGCTTGGCTACGTCAGATCTTAGATCGGCATCAAGTGCTGAAGTGTCTAGCGGAGGCGTTGAGATATTCAAATGTGGTGCCGTGACGTCCCAGTCAATATTTAGTACCGCTGTTAGATTATCGTAAAGCACTGAGCCTGACATTACTGCTGCTTCTACTGTACTCCATTCTGACGGTATTACGTGGTAAATCAAAGGGATATCTAAGTTGCCTGCTCTGCATGGAAATTTAGGTGTAATTTCGACTGAGTCTTCTCTCATGATGCAGTCGCAAGGTAAAGTTATCTCAAGTGCTCCCGCCTGCTGAAGTGGTTTAACTTTGTAGTCTATGCCCGATTTGCAAGATATGATGAAATGCTCTGCCGGATTTATGATGGAATAGACATTACTTTCAAGCTGTGTGACCAGAGTTTTGATTTCTTTTTTGCTAGTTAGTGTTTTACATGTGTAAGTACATGCTGCAGTTAGCTCAGCCACTGATGATTGCCGAAATAAAGCTTGGGCACACTGGGGACTCATGGTGGGTGAGATATGAAATCGAGGCAAATAGCAAAGCTGATCTCTTCTTGGGTTGCAGTGGTCGAGCAAAATTCCAGGTAATAGTAGGATTGTGTCTCCAAATGTTGCTACATATGCAGTTTCTTGTCGAATAATGCACAACGCGTTCTTGTACAAAAACGGGATGGTCGAAATTTGATAAAGTCTCCAATTATTGTTTCTTCTGGTTGGTACTTTGATTGTAACTGTGAGTTCACTTTCCGAAAATTGGCACATAGCGAGTGGTACTTGATAATACTGTAATAATTTATTGATGGGAATAGCCAAATGATTTCCGTGTCTTGCAAGTTCTTTCGATAATTCCTTCAAATCTTGCTCCAAAATTTCGGGGGTCACAATGCTGGCTGGAATTAATTTAGACCGACATTCTATTGTTGTTGCTCTCCAATCTGCTGTTAATGTCAAGTGATAGATGGCTTGCGAATTTCGGATAATTAATTTTGCTAACTCCTGATCGTTTTGAAATGATATATTGTGATTTCGTCTCCGTTCTTCGTCAAATGCTGTTGTCATGTTTTTAATAGCGTTCTGTACATGTGCTGCGTAACTGTTAAACGTGCTGGTTGTAGCGACTAAGTCTTCGTGCTCTCGTATCAATAATTTTTTCAGCTCTACTACTTCGTTCATTCGATCTTCTTTTTCGGCTACAAATAATTCTTGAACGCTGCTGTCTGTTGCCACTCCAAAGGCCCAGTGCCAAAAATAACCCATCCATTCAAATGGATTTCAAATCGTTCGCTTTGTTCTTGTTTGTAGCTGATTTTCCATGAAATGAATTGTCTGCTTTGCGGATCTACGAACTTGGTCTAAGATGATATTTTGCTGTTGTGACGCATGGCAGACTGGTGAATTTGAGCAGGTTTGATAGGAAAACATCTCTGAGTTAAAGTCTGGAATCTTGGTCTCAAAAAATCGTGGGATGGAATTCTCATAAATAATTGTGTTGGGTAGCTCAGTGATATGGACACCTCTGCAAACCTTTACTCTTGGTTGTGCTTGCCCAAATGCTATTGATAGTAAAAATAGCAAAATCAACGTTGGCCAGTAAATTGATGTTGATGTCGCCGTTATAACATTTACGCGAGCTGTGTTCCGCTTACGCAAGTTGTATCTTTGTTGCTCCGGTACTTTAACTTCGGGTTTTACTAGTTGATCTTTTTCTCTGATCTGTGGTATCACGGTGTTGTTGATCTGTTTGGGTTTTTGTCCCCTTCTGGTTGGTGCAACAACTATTACCGAATCCTTCTCATGTGACGTTGCTTCAGCTGACCCTTTTTCACCTCCGAGATCCCCTTCGTGCTCTGTAAGGTTGATGTTCACATCCTTGTCTACAATTAACTTTAAGTTTTTCAGTCCTTGCTTGGCGACGTCTGCTAAATTTCCAAATGCTAATTGAGATGAATCATCCAAATTATCTGACTGCTTTTCTAACGGCGCTGTGATCTCTGGGGTTTAAGTGGCCTCCTTCCTGACATAATAAGGCTTCATGCGTTCAACGTTGATGGTTACGCTGTAGATTCGGTTCCTATCTGTTCTCCCTTCCAACTTATACACGTTCTCTTTCACCAATTCCATGACTACAAGTGGTCCTATATAGGGAGGATGTAACTTTTGTGTTAGCCCTTTCTTCTGTGTTACTTTCTTTATGAGCACTAATTCTCCAATTTCGTAGGTTCTATCGCTTCTCGTGTTGTTATATCGTAACGCGTACTTTCTCTGCTCCGCTTCGATGCCTGCTTTTGCAATTTTCCTTGCCCGTGTGACAACTTCCAGGTAACTTAATGCGTCTTCTTTGTAAATCTTCGGCAAATTACTTTCCAGTGGATATCTTGGTTGATAGCTTAATAATAAAAAGAAAGAGGTATAATTTGTGATTTTATGAACTGAAATATTGATAGCAAAGACGATGTGGCTTAGAAACAGACTCCAGTCCTTTTGCGATGTAGACGTATACATCCTGATGCATGTGTTAAGCGTTCCATGTGTTCGTTTGACGCACCCTTGGCTTTTTTGGTGATGAGGTGTGCTGTAGCTATTTGTCGACCCTGATAGTTTTGTAATTTCTTTGAATAGCTGAGATGTGAAGGTAGTACCTAAATCGCTCTGAATTTCTGCTGGTGTTCCAAATTTCGTAAAAACGTCGTCTGATAAAAATTTTGCACACTCTAGCGCTGTTGCTTCCTTGACTGCCCGAGCAATTAGATATTTGGTGAGGTAACATACTGCTGTGATAACATATTTAAACCCCTGCGTGCTTCTGGTAAAAGGTCCCATGACATCTACTTGAATTTTTTCAAAAGGCTCCAATGGTAATGGAATGAACTGCATTTTTCCGTCCGGCTTTTAACGTTCTACTTTATTTACTTGACAATTGTGGCATATTTTCACATAGTTTTCGATCTCTCAGTGCTGATTCTCCCAATAAAATCTAGTTCTAATTTTCTTAAATGTTTTGTTCCTTCCCAAATGACCGGCGGTTGGGCTGTCATGAAACGCGAAATAAATTCTTGGTTTCCAATGCTCTGGTGCAACAATAATTTCACCTGGTCCGTTTCCTTTGCTGTTGTCATAATATAAAGTTTCTTTAATCAATTTGAATTTTAACTTCATCTTTGGTGATGCGGTACCATTATTAAGTGCTGTCATAAGCTCTGCTAATTTTGGATCTTTCCTTTGTTCCTGATTAAATTGTTCTGTTGTTATTATCCATATTGGGATTTCAAGTAAGCCTGCATCTGGGTGCTCATCAATTTGTGGATATCTGCTCAAAGCGTCTGCCAGATGGTAATGCTTGCCAGCTACGTGACTGATTTTGGTGATAGAGTATTCAGATAATAGTAGAGCCATTCTGGTTAATTTCGGTGATATTTCTGATTTCTTTGCTGTGAGAATAAATGCCAATGCACTGTGATCGGTTTCGACTTCAAATTCAACTCCTCTCAAAAATATGTCCAATTTTTTAATGCTCCAAGTAATTCCCAAAAGTTCGATTTCTGTTGTGCTGTAGTTTCTTTCGGTTTTTGTCAAGGTTTTTGATACATAAGCTACCACTCTTTCTGTCCCCTCTTCGTCGATTTGAAATAGCGCTTCTCCTATTCCGTTCAAACTTCCATCTGTTCTCAATATCGTTCGTCTGTCAGGTCTCCAATGTGTTAAAATTGGGTAAGTTATAAGCGCTTCTTTCAACTTTTGAAATGACTGTTCCTGTGATTCTTTCCATTTAAATCGATTATTTTTGTTCAAAAGTGATGTCAGTGGTTTGGAAATTTCTGCAAATCCCTTGATAAATTTTCTAAAATATCCGGAAGCTCCCAAAAAACGTTGAATGTCCTTTACTTTTTGTGGTGTCGGAAATTTGCTTATAGATTCTACTAGTCTCTTGTTTGGTCTGATTCCTTCTTTGTTGATAACGAACCCAAGTATTTCCAGCTCTTCATATCCCAGATAGCATTTTGTTTGTTTTAGGCGTAGATTATGCTCCCTCAATCTCTGATGAACTAGCCTTAAATTTTCCACGTTTTGATCTACAGTTTCCGTTCCCACCATGAGATCGTCTATGTAATTGTCCACTATATCGTGTTTCAGACCAAGTAGAACGATATCCATCATCATACTGAAGTAACTCGGAGAGTTGACTAACCTCAATGGCAAAAGGTTATACTGAAAAGTTCCATCAATACAAGCAAATGCTGTTTTCTCCGTAGAGTCTTCGTGAACTTCACACTGAAGGAACGAGCTTTCCAGATCCATGCTGCTAAAGATTTTGGCGTTTCTTACACGGTATAAAATGTCCTCGATATATGGTTGTGGGTAAGCGATCGGCTTAGTTATTTCGCTAACTGCCCAAAAATCAATACATAATCTCGTTGCCTTAACTCCGGGTTCATCCGACTTCTTTTTTACAAGTAGACAAGGTGATGACCAAGGGCTGATGGATCGGGATATAATTCCTTGCTCTAACAACTTTTTCACATGTTCTCGAATGATTCCGTTGTTCTCCTCGCTGGTTCTACGATAGCGTTGTTTAATTGGTTTATGCGTTCCTGTATCAATTACGAATTTCAACAGTGATCATTTTCCGGGTTGGGCGCCTTCCATCATATATACATCAAAATAGTCTCGAATTACATTTCTAAATTTTTCTTGCTCCTCTTCGCTTAAATCAGGGTTAAATTTAACTTTGCGCACTTCCTTTTCTATGTCCGCTTGAAGTTTTTCTTGATCGATGCTCTTTTTGCTCTGAATAGATATTGAATTAATAAATTTGACCTTCTCCTCGAGTTCTGCGGCTATATCATTTACTTGACTTGTTGTTACTCTCTGGTCATCCCCATATGCCATTGTTTCAATTAGCTCAATTTTTGATAACTTATAGCGATCCTCCTCATCAGTGTTTGCGATCGCCACGACTGTGTTTTTGTATATAGTGATGTCTTCATCAGTGAGATTTGCAAGTGGTAAGCTCTTTGTTTTTTCTGATATCAAAACTTCGCACATAGCGATTGGAACTGATTGTTTCTGCACCGGTGCTGCTACAGCCGTGTATATACTTGGCAGTTTTGTTTTTGAAGTTTGGTATACCTGAGCTTGCATAACTCAATTTGCCGGGATACGTATTGTTTTAACTAATTTCAATTTAAGATGTTTGCAGTCTTTCTGACTTTTTACGTAGTCCTGGATGGTTGGAATGTCATCATCATTGTCTGGTTCTGCTGTAATCTGTGCTCCAATGTAGTTTATTATTTTTTCTTCTATTTCGTCTGTGCCGTCTGTAAGTTTTATTCCTATCAATGACTGTGCTTCCGTGTTTTCATTCGTACCACATCTGTTAATAATATCTAACTAATTCTGTTGGAAGTAACTAGTTTGAGGTGCCTGTGTGACTGATAGAGGTTTAGGTTTGTTGGTGAACGTCAATGGCCAAGTTGATTGTATGTATCTGAGTTTGCTGTTAGTTGTGTCAAATTTAATGTCTTCACTTGACGTTGAAACCACCGACGCTATGCTCGCTTCAGTATTTACGTGTGGTTGCGTTGAAATTTGATATGTGCTTAGACTCTGAGTAGTTGATGCTGGTGCTGGTGTGATGGCGTGATTGTACGGTAGTCCGTTTTCCTTGCTAAGATTTATGTCGAATAATTTTTTAATCTGAGGTGAATAATTTTGAACTGATAATTCATCTTCTTGAAGTTGTGATAAAATTTCCGCTCTTATTTGCTGCTTAATTGGTTCGTCAAATTTAATTTTATTCATGGGTGATATTGATTTTATTTCTTTGCCGGTGTCAGCGTCGTTTTTCCTGCTGATTTGATCCCTTTCATTATCTGTGTTGCTAGATTTCGTCTGTGTTCTAGACTTTGTCGAATCTAAATATGCTTAATTAATCCCAGCTGCTAACTGTGCTATTTGGCTCTTTGACTGTATTTCTGTAACGCTCTCTGCTGTTGGTGATGTGCTGATATTTGTGTTTTCCCATGTTACTGTCTTTGCTTGCTTTGGGTGATGCTTTGTGATCTGTGATTCTGTTAGATTTTTTGCGATCTTTGCTGGTGAGTTATTTAGTATCGTTCTTGTCTCTGGTAGTAACTTTGTAATTTGTGCTTCTGTTTGTGTCTTTGTGATTTGTGTCTCTGGCTGTATCTTTGTGATTTGTGCCTCTGGCTGAATCTTTGAGATTAAGGTCGTTGTTAATGTACTATTCTTGTCTTGAAAAGAGCGGATAGCGACTCCCTTGTTTCTATCGTAGTCATGTAGAAATGTCGTGTAGGTATGAGTGTTTATCTTTGCAGTCTCACTTAGAAGTTGCGCAGGCTTTTTTGTGGTGCTTGAGGTAATGTCTGCGTAGTTAGGTCTAGTTACCATTCTATTTGTAGCTTTGAAGATGGCGTCCCACTTTTGAATGCTTGAAATCGGTAGCTTGACATTTCTGTTTGCCGAATCATTAACTCTGCTGTTGATCTTTGTTTGTTTAGATTTTACTGCTCCTACGTTTGATTGTCGTATGTCTTGGTCGGATTTAATAAAAGGAATTTTCCCAAAATATTTGCTCTCGAGTGTTTTTTCTCTGTGGTTTACTATCACTTCAAATTTGCTGAGGAAATCCATGCCGATAAGAACATTTGCTGTAATGTGGTCCACTACATAAAAGTCGGACTTGATATCATAGCCGTTTAGATTTATTGTCGCCGTTACCATGCCTGACTTCTGAATTTCCTTGTTATTGAAACATTTAAGTTTGATTCCATTGTTGGGTCTGATCTCAAATAGACTGGCCTGTTTTGCTGATATAAGACTGACCTCAGCGCCGCTGTCTAGGATGATTGTTGTTGATTGATAATTTATCGCTCCTTTAATTGTGATCATGCCGATTTTGATGTCCTCATTTACCTGATTATAAGTCCTTCTGGTGTCCCGATCTTGAAATGGTGTCTTATCTTTGTAGCTAGTCATGCGGTCTTTGTACAAATGCATTTGTTTTTCTTGTAACTTTTGTGGTTCTATTTCAGAGTCGTCGTTGCTGCTTTGAATATAATCCTGTGTGTCTGTATCATTGCTGCTGGTTTCGCTTTCAACGACGTCTTGGTAATCGCTGATTTGCGGATTATAACTTGTGATATTTTTGTTAATGCCCTGACAATCTCGGTTTTTTCTGTAACTGCTTTAGCTTTTCCAGTCTCTATCTTTTGTGCTGATTCTGCCACCTGCTTCGTTTTTGTGTTTTTGGACTGATAAGCTCTGCATCTGCTGTTTCTTGAGCTGCTTGTTGATTTTTGCTAATGAAATTAATTTTTCCTTGATTATTTTTTCTTCTGTGCCAGTTAGGTTATTCGTTTGATTTATTAATGTTTGTTGTGATTTACTAGTCTTTTCGTTTCCGCCGTAATTTAGATGATACTGAGAAGCCGGCCCGCTCGGTCCGGCTCCTATCAGTTTTTTGTATTCTGAGTTCTGTCAGTGTGCCCGTTGTTGGCCCCGACTTGCTGTTGGTTACTATTTCTATCTGGTCTTGGTGCGAGAAATGAGCTAGATTGACTGTTGACTGGTTGTTGATTTGTGCCATTTTGATTTATCACTGAATCGTGTTTGTATGTGATGACCATGGGAGGTGGTACGCTTTGTCCGTTTCTGTTCTGTTCTTTCTAGGTCATGTAGTTAGTTCGGCGTTTTGTCTTGCACTCATTTGCGTAGTGTCCGTAAAATCCACATCTCATACATTTTACTTCTGTTGCATCCCGCCTTGGTGCTGGTGAATACGGGGGGTTTGATGTCATTTGTGGCTGCCTTGAGTGCTGCTGTGGTGCTTGCTGTTGTGGTGATACTTGCTGATACGCCATTGTTGGTAAGTATTGCTGTGGGCTGGGGCTGGTGTAGTAGCATTGCTACTTATATTTCCAATCATGTGAGTTAGCGTCGTTAACGTCTCTTCCAACCTGTTCAGTCGTTGTTGTTCTGCTTAGAGCGTGGTGTGATTCTCTGTAATGGCGTTTGGAGAAATTGCTCGTGTGATTGATGGTGTCAACATGGATTCCAGACCACCTGGTCTGCTATACTCTTGTATTTTTCCAACTGAGCCAGAGTGGTGGGCACATTGCCGGTCATCATATGAGTTCTTGCTTGCATGTTCATTCTCTTAAAAATCATTTTAATCAGAGTCGGTTTCGCTAATGTTCTGATATTATCTCCAAGATAATACAACATTCGTTGATAGAATGTGATGGCTGATTCGTTTGGTTCCTGGCATTGCATTAACACTTCATCTAATTCTTGTGGTTCTGTCTCTATTTCTCTGGGGCAGTTATCAGTGAATGTTCTGACGAGTTGGTCAAATGTAGTTAGCGGGTTATCAACTAAAGGAATATTGTTGGCAAACCAACGTTGTGCTGCTTTTGATTCAAATGCATGAGCAAATCGCTGTTTTTTCTGAACGTCAGTTAGCGGCTGTTCATCGACCCACAGCCTAAAGATGCGCGTAAAGCTTTCTAGTATTCTTGCTGTTATTTGATCCCTACATGTTGGTCTTGGTTTCCGATTTGGTGTGTAGAAAACATTCGGTCTTTGAAAATTCGGATCTTGATTTCCAGGTCCGCCGTATCGCTGTATCGCATAACGTGATTGAGGTGCCTGTTGTTGATAACCAATGTTGATTGCCTGTGGTAGCTCAAAAGCTGGTGCTGGTTGTTGAAATAGCGGGGCTTGTTGCGCTCCTGGATAAATTGGGATTTGAATATGGGGCTCTGCCGGTTGATTAAATTGCGCTTGTTGAAATTGGTACATTGATGCTGGTGGTGCCTGTTGTTGCTGAGGCGCTTGTACATAAACACCAGATGGCGGGGCTGGTGGATGTGGATGAACTTGTTGCGAGAGTGCCGCAAATGGATTGTAATGCTGATTGTTTTGTTGCTGGTTCATGACGTCTAAGTTTAGTGGCGATATTATAGGTTGAGCAACGCTGAATACAGAATTATTCCAAAATGGGTTCGTTAGAAGTTCTCTTTCTGATGAGTTGTTAATTTGCTGGAAAGCTTATTACAGTACTTGTGCTATCTAAAGTGCTTGTTGAATCTGAGCTAGGTGAGCTAGGTGGTCCAGGTGCTGTTCGATTTACGTATTTCTGTACCCGTCTACGGCTGGCCTCTTGATTTTCTAGGTTTCTTCGTCGTTGGAGTAGTCGTTGACTTAGCTCCCTTTCTCGTTGCTCTTGGTGGTTGTTTGGTGATGCGGTTATATTTCTTAAGAGGTCTTGGTGTAAATTTAGAGTTGACTGATTTAGCCCTGTAGGATTGTGTCCGCTTGCGTTACCAACTGTATGATTTTGATGTGGTTCGATGATTTGGGTGTTTTTGCTGTGCGTTCTGTTATTTTCCAAATTACGCTGGCCAATTGGTGTTGGTGGGTTTTCGTTTTCTAGGATTTGCACTCGATTTAACTGAGCTGCTGCGACAAATTCGTTGCTACTTGCGAAAAAATAATGGGTTGTTGGTCTTTCTTGTTGTTGAATTGGCCTCCGTGTTGGTATTGGAGGAGTAGAATCTCCAAAGCGGGCTCTAAATCGTCTACGCGCTGCTTGAACTGCAGTTTCTGTTGGCTTTTTAGTTTTGTTGATATTTTGGGGCTATTTTATTTGTGCCTGAGTCGGTAAAGGTAATACGTTTTGCTGTTGTGAATTTTCTTGGAATGTTGATTCTGGTAAAAATGGGTTTGGTAAATTTGGTGTCTTGTTTCTTGGTAATGTTCCTGAAAATATTATTGGCCTGATATTTAGGTGACCGTTATTGCTAGCAATATTTCTGAGTAATAATCGATTTTCGTCTGAGCCGTGTTGTGAAATTTGAGTGCTGGCTGCTCTATCTAATTCTTCTTGTAACTTTTCTGGATGAATGCTTTGATTTATTGAAAAATCCGGTGGGTTGTTGGCTGTTGCCACTCCAATACTTTCTGATATGCTTTCTGCGGCGCTATGATTTGAATGATCTAGAATGATGGGTTCTTCTACGTTGACTTCGTCTGACCCGTGGGAGGGTGTGTGATTTAAATTTTGTGTGTTTTCGTTTACGCTAACAATTTCTGCTTCCGATTCCTCTGTTGTTGCGGCGTTACTATCAGACGTTGAGACTATAATCTCTGCCGTAACCTCTGATCGGTTTTGAAACGCTCGATGAGCAGCCGCTGCGGCCGATTTTGGTCGAAGGGTGGACGCCTCTGAATGGTTTCGCTGTGGGATATTGTTAGGAGTGGATGTATGGGCTGGCCGGTCGAATTGAATTGCGTGATCAGGGTTGTGAAAAATAATTAAGGACGCTTCCGGTTCGATACTGCTTACCGACGACATGTCGTCATAGTGCTAGGAGAATTTTTAAAAACTTTGCAACTGTGCGTAAAAAAAAATAAGGTTTTTGAATGCTCTTGTTTGAATGATGCGGATTTTGATTTTTGTTGTTGACGTTTAATCTTGTTATGCTGTTGAGTTTTGGTTTGCCAAGGGTGATCTTTATTTGTTTAAGTTCGGGTGATGTTTTTGAATTTTTGATTTACGAGTCTGTTTTTAAGTTTCCATGTTCATATAATATAATAATATATATGACGTGTTTTAATTTAATTTTAGCTTTATTTGTTACCTTCTCTGCTGTTGTTGTCCAAATATGGATGATTTTTGAATTTTTTCTGTGTTTTTGAAAAAATAGGAGTTTTGGCCAGGGTCTACGACGGCCCTGTGCGCTTTTTAAATTTTGGTAAATCCTGTTTGAATTGCCCCGATGTTGTTGATTTTAATTTTTTCTGTTTCTTGCTAAATTAAAAATTTGACCAGGGTCTCCGACGGGACTATGTACTTTTTAATTATAGTGAATCCTTCTGAAGTTGCCCCGATGTTGTTGATTTTAATTTCTTCTATGTTGTTAGTCAAATTAAAAATTTGTCCAGGGTCTGGGACGGGACTATGTACTTTTTAAGTCCGGGTTGTTCCTGTGTTGAGTCGCCTCAAGGTGGTGAGTGTAAATGTGGCTTTGTTGTTGGGAAAAATCGGGTTTCGGGCAGGGGCTCCCGCCTGACTATGTGTTTTTTATATTTGGGTTATTCCGGTCTTGATTCGCTCTAGTGTCCTTGGTTCGAATTTTCTATGTGGTTGGGGGCGTTAAAAATTTTGGCATAGCCTTCGGCCGCCCTATACGCTTTTTAGATTTTTGTTGTTTCGCTTCATATGTTGAATGGCCGGTAGTGCTTCCTCTTGTGGCGACAAGAGTTCCTTCCAGAAATATAGAGAAATTTCTAGCAGCTCCCCTTCGTGGCTTCGAAGCTAATATTCTGTTCTATTGTGTCCCCTAATAGTAAGACCGTTTTAAGGGTCAAATATTAGGATCTCGCCAGAACGGTAACTAACGATATACTAAAAATAAGCTTGTTAGGCTTTTTCTTTGGGTAAAATCGGTTAGTTACTGGTGTGAGTGTGCTTCACCTGGTCCTGAGATACCCCCCCTTTTTTGTGCTTTTTTATAATTTTTTGACTTGAAACTGAGTTTAATTTTAATATTTGTAATGTTTTTTAAATATTTTTTAATATAGCCGATTTAAAATTGTTGAAACTGATTTTTTACTATTTGGAACTGAATAAAATTTTTTAGGAATTTTGCGACCTTACGTTTTCGAAATTTTAAACTCTCTTCTATTTATTGTGCTTTACTTGAAGTTTGTAGTCCTTCCCGTTCAAAAGCAATTAAAGTTTGATCTGTACGTATCAGTTTTTCCTACTTGTTAAGTATATAGCACGCCATGAAAAAAAATAATTTTGAAATTTTGAATTTTTAACTCTGAGATTATTTTTAACTTTGAAGTTCCGTTATTTTGTAATTAAAAAAAAATTATAATTTTGATAACTCGACTTGGCAAAAATGAAAGAAATACAGATTACGAATACCCTGAAGCTCCACCACTGTCAGATCAGGGCTAAATAATATAGTCAAGATCGTCGGTTTCTGTGGTGTTAATAAGAAAGTTTTATTTGAGATTACTTTGGGATACTTTTATTCAATGATAATTCAAATGATGAGCTTCAATCCAATTATTACCAAAGGCAATAACCAACTCTGTTGGGATCTGAATTGAGACTAAATTATAATATTCCATATTGTGATTTCCAATCGTCGGATCATTGCTATTACATAATAATAGCAACAATCCACGTCGCTTCATTCCAATCTCGGGCCCTGGCCCCGTCCATTTAAGTCAATAGTAATGTAGATAGAGCCTTTTAGCATGCTCTCATTATACACGGCGGATGCAGTGATGACATCGGAATGTCCACCGCTGCATTCTCCGTGTGTTTGGTGAACAACACCAACGGATGCATAACTGCTGATTTCAGCGAAGGTTGGGATCCGTGCACAAATTATGCTCTGATCTAACAATTAAATTTTGTTGAATTTTTAATGCTTACTTTAATTAAGATAAAATTTTATACTACATACTAAAATTTTATGAAATTACAAATCGTTTTACATTTTTGACCTTTGACCTCTTTACAAGTTCAAAATTTATTAATTTCTCAAAATCAAGTTATTTGCGGTAACAAAGATTAAATTGTACACTACATACGCAAAATTCATGAAATTGTGACGAGTTTTTAAATTTTTGACCTTTGTCCTTAGAAAAAGGTCAAAAAATTGAATTTTGTTTAATTTTTAATACTTACTTTAATAACAATTAAGATTTATACCACATACTTAAATTTAATAAAATTACGAATATTTTTACATTTTTGACCTTTGACCTTTTCAGAAGTTTAAAATTTATTAATTTCTCAAAATGAAGTTTTTTGCGGTAACAAAGATCAAAATGTGCACCACATACGCAATATTTATGAAATTGTGATTAGATTTTTATTTTTGACCTTTTACCTAATAAAAAGGTTAAACATTTTTATTTAAGGGAATTTTTAATAAGTACTTTAATAGGGATAAAGATCTTTACCACAAACTTGAATTTTATTGAACATAAGTTGGAATAATTTTAATAAAGTTATGTTGGGTTATGTTATTTGTCTTTTTGTATTATTTGATCAGTAAATAATATTATATTTTAAATGCTGATTAGAGAAATTGGACACTGATTTAGGCTCAAACAATGATATAATCTTTGTTTACGTGAAGACATATAAATTTTGTAAATGGTATTTAATATTTGTATCTTACTTGCCGCGACCAGGCTTCAAGTTGTACTTGGAGAAAAGTGAGTCGCACTATGTTTTTGAATTAAGTTTCTTAAACAATGAGAAACGACATCATAACCTGGCTACTAACAATCTTATAATGGTTCAGAGATAGGTTATCGTAGTTTGTGTTGTCTGTACCTTTAATACTTTTAAAATAAATAGTTTATTATTTTTATTTGCAATAAACTAAAAACACATAAATTTAAAATATGTAAATAAAAAATAAATTGCAGCTGTAAAACAATATTGATTTGTCGTCAACGCATCTTGGCAATTATTAATGTGTTCATTAGGATGACTACCTAAAATCATACAACCATATTCATTTCTTTTACTTTCAGCTATTTCTTTACGTATTTTAAGATTTATATTACTATCTTCTTGAATAAGATTGTTAATTTGAGTACGGCTAATTTTTATTGCTGTACTAATAATTTTACATTTTGTAGCAAAAACATTTGTCTATTTAGTATAATCATCTTTTATTCCTTCAATAACACCTATTAAATTCTCTATTTTACCGTTTTTATTAGCTTTTTTTAAATTCATCTGTATCAATAGTCAATGTTTTTATTTGAGCATCAAAACCTTGTATTTTATTTAATTTTAGTATAGAATTATAATTAATATGGTATTTGATGTTATTTATAAGTCGTTCTTCTAAAATATTCAAATTTTGAAATCATTTATTATAAAAACTTTTATTCTATTACATCCACATTCAGTGCTACGCACGCCTTTATAAAATCACCATTATAACAAAATTAGGCATTAACTGTAAACATAAAGAACCACATGCATTAGTACCAATTTCTTGTAATTTAAACGTAAAATGAACTATATCTGATTTTAAATAATTTAGTAATTCTATAGGTTGTCTATGACAAGAAGAATCAAAATAATAAAGTTTTTATCTTTCCTAAACCATAAACTCTTTTAAATTCCTTAGTTTTTATTGCTGTCAAGATTCTATATACCCAATTATGTATTGTTTGGTTTCAATTGTAAATTATCTCTCATAACTTCACCTCTAAAAATAAAAATTTTATTACATATTTGTCTTGAATATTTATCTATTTCAATATTTGTTAATGCTTTTATGAATAGGGCTTAAAAAAACCAAAACCTATTTTATTTTCAATTTCTGTATTATATGTTTTTGATTCTGCTACCTTTTGTTTTGCGAATTTTTTTATATAAACATCATTGACAACTTGGCTTACCCCTCCAGCAGCAGCCGCAACTCCACCAATAATAGCCGCTGCTTTAGTAAATAATGGAATTAGGGCTAAAAGAGGTAAAGCACATTCCTTTTTTGTTTTTAAAAATCTGAAATAATTTGTTAACATTGATGAAATGATAATTTTAAATTGAAATTACCTTTATTAATTTATTTTATTTGACTTTGTGCTACAATAATTGAATAGCCGTCATCTTTCTTAAATTGAGCTTTATTTAGATGTAATGTTACACCTCTTTTATTCGTAAAAATAAAACAATTTCATAATTTTTATTAAGTACTCATATATTCAACCTGCATTTCCCTACTACCTGTTGTAGTAAAACAAATCCCTTGTTCTCTGAATATAATAACATAGGCAGTTGTATTTGCTGGTACATTTTCACTAAATTCAAATTAAATTTTAATGCCTAATGTATTGCCTCTAATACGGTCTTCTTAAAAATGTGTATCAAAACAATACAAAGAAGAAGTTTAAAATCCATTGGGGGCAATTTCTGATTTTAAATTTGTAGTTATCCTAATTCTGAATATCGATCTTAGTTTTCTATACAAGCTAGGCCGTTACCACTATTTAATTTTATGCCGGGATAATTTAAATTATTCAAAGATATAAAAACATCTTGAACATTACAATGATCAAATACTAAAATATTAGATTTTTGACAATTCAAACGATTAGTTTGAAACCTAACAACAAAACCTAAAATCTTTTCAGGTCCTGATATAGTAGTTAAATTACAATCTGAAATAATTTCTGGTAAAACTGAAAATTTTTGTAACTGTTTTATCATAAATTTATACGGAATCTTTAGTTAAATTGTAAGATATCAAGATATTTCACTAGACATTTTAGAATTTAGTTCAATATAAAGCATTTGCCGTTTTAGAGATGTTAAATTATTCAATTTATTGACAACATTATCTGTACCTTGTGTTGCTTGAGCACTAGATTTAAATATGAGGTCATCATTACGTACTCTAACAAAATCAACTGAAACTCTTACTCCTGATACTATTTTACCTCCGAATCAAAAGATATAGGACAATAAAATTAAAAAACGACTTTTCCTTTTATTTTTAGCATTTGCATTATATTTGAATAATAAATCATGTCTACTTGCAAATCCTGGGTTTGTATCAGTTGTTGCAGAGTATTTAATATCATCTAAAGACAAGCATTTACTATGTTCTCTATTTGAACCCCTAACCATTTTTATATTTTAATAATCCTTAAATTAAACTTACATGCCCTGATTTGTTATACTGTTCAACCGTTGTATCATCAAATGTTAAGATTATCTTACTTAATAGAAACATTAACTTGGAGAACAATTATTAACTTATGTAATGAACTCTGTGCCTGTTTATCTTGTTCCATTTGACTTTTTTACCAAATCGACCTCAATAATAAAGAAACTATTCTCTAATCAAAAAATGTTATCTACATTAATAATGCTAATTGTAGTTGCTACTGATTTATCAAATGTAATTTTTCTTGTTGTAAATAATCTTTTAATCTACAAAATTTAATAGCATCACTAGTAGCTATTGGATGTTCAAGATCCAAGTATTTTTCAGTCACGTTCTGTGCATGCATTTATCAAAAAAATGTGTAATTAATTTTTTATATTTACAAGCAAACCACTTAGTATGTTACCCTGGAATTTGAACAAAGTTCGTAAAAGTAGTTTCCCTAGCCTTTGTAAAGCCATGATATGAAGGTCATTCGAGTGCATTTTGGGTTTGCTTCCCAGAATAAATTTTTGAAATTTAAAAAAAAACCCAATTCAAAAACTGGAAAATTTCTTATCGAATTTCCCATGTTAAAAAAAAGTGAACGAATGGTCCCCCCTATGGAACTTTTCCATTTTTCAAAAAATCTTAAAATAACCCAACCCTTTAAATAATCGAAAAATAGCCTAAATTACTTTTTTAGGAATAAATTCAATTTAAATGCACTTAGTTAGATTCTACAGTAAAGTTAGGTATCCCAATTTTCGTTTTCATTCAGGCTTCAGATATGGTCACAAAGCCAAACATTTATAGTTAGTATATACTTGCGTGTCAAGATTTTTCTATGAGGCTATTAATTTATAACACTGTACGACACTAGTAAGAGCTTCATTTGGCAAAAAGCGAAGCAGAAATTTAATACATATATATACGAGCTTTTTTAACAGGAGTACTCATGTTGAGAAATCGTGCTGTGTGGTCTCGTAGCTGAGGTTGGAAGTGAAGGGGGAGGAGAGGCGATAGGAGCGCGTGCGATAAGTAGAGGGCTGTTGGGGGAGTGGGGGCAGCGTTGAGTGTTGATTAGCAGACGTAATCTGCTAACTCTTCCCAGGCCTGTGTGCTTTCAGGGGTGGATGCCCTATGCCTCCACTCTCTTTCATTCAACTGCTGTTTTTACATGCGTTCAACTCGCCACCAAACCTGACGTTCCCCAGTATGCACGATAAAGACCCACGTCCATATACGAACTCTCTCATCATATAGGGATGGTGAACGAATATAGCTCTAGAGGCTTAGTCTATTGATCCTGGCAATGCTCCTAGATACCTGTAAAACCTCGCAAACCTTTAACAGTAAAATCATCTCGATGGCTTCGAGTTTTATTACCGCATTGCACAGTGGAAAATCGTTTCCTAGATCTCTTAAACAATAGTGTAGTTTTGCAACAGAACTAGTATTAAGTTCAATGGTTCATATCTCAAGGACACTCTCAGTCTATGAGGTGCCCGCGAGGTAAATATGAAAAAAATACAGTAACTTTGTGGTGTGTATAACCCGAATGTGTTCAAACGCAATACCTAAATACATACATACATACATTCCTTCACCTCTTAAATTATTTAGATTAAGTTTTTCATCAGTCAACCATACCTTTATTTTATTGATTTATTCTTGATCTAAATTATATTAAACTGGTTGTGCGACTTTTTCTATAGTTTTATAACCAGGTGGTTTTTTTGGTGTGAATGAATAAATACACCTAGATGGTCTAGCATTTATAGAACATCCTGTTACTTAATCTCAATTTACAAGTACTGAGTTAACAGGATTAATATCAACAGTTGTATGTATGTATGTATGTAACAGTATTGTACTCGCAGGCAGACGCCCATGTACACTGTATTACTTTTTGGCTTGCTACTTGAGACACACTATATCTTGTCAGGCTCGGTGGTATGCTTAACTAGATGTGCTCGTCGAGATCGCTGCCAGTAACTTAATGCTAATTTATTTGCAAAGTCTTAGCTATTGATTGGGATGTGACACTATCGCCCTCTTTGAGATACTAGATTAAGCTCCAGCCATGGAGACGTGAATTCTGTTTATAGGCCTACATAGTTCAGAGTATTACTCAGTCTCCGAATAGTTATCAATCTTCTCAGGCAAAGAGACATGCTTTAGATCCGTGCTGAGGCAATAGGAATAGGAAGAGGATAGGAAGTGAAAGAGAAACAAGGCAGGGAGCCGACAGCGGAGGAGAGAGATAGTACTATGGAGCATCCCATGACTTGCAAATCCTATAGAACTACCACTACTCGCCTACACGCCGACCACTAGCCATGCACCCCTCTACCGCCACCCTCTCTCCACTCTCATGCCAGCACTGGGGAAGACATATCTGGATGATCCACCGTGAGTAGAAAAGCTTGTACATATATGTAATAAAATATTTTTTACTCATTGCCTTCCGTATCTTATGTGAGCCGTTCACCCCGAAACCACGAAGTACTCCTTTTAACAGTTGTATCTAAAAAACATCTACCAGGAGTTAGTTGCTTTTGCGTAAATCCTAACGTTTTTCCAATTGAATTACTTGTAGTAAAATAAACAATAAAACCTGTAGGAAGTTTTATTACACATTTTGCTATAGAATTATCTGGTTTAATGTTTACAGGGTTTGGAAAGTCCCACCTCTTTATTGAAAATACCATGACACTGGCATGTCCTCGTAAATACCGGTGTATACCGGTATAAAGTAGCAAATACTGGTAAATACCTATTTTTGCCTAAACTTTGAAACATAGCTGCTAATTCAATAATATTTAAACCAGTAGCATGTGACTTCTTATATGGTACAGTAAAAATATCTGTAATGCTGAACTACGGCATAATGGAAAAATCAAGTTGACCATTCTGCTGTTTTTAATGCCATATACAATAGGCCTAAAATCTTGTTTTTTAAGGATTTTGAAAGCAACTATTTAAACACTAAATTTAAATATAATACATCTGAAACACACTTAAAAATTCTCATAAAATCTTCAATGTAATAATTTTTGATTTCGACACTCATAGTCTTATCATGAATTTTTCAAGTCCTATTTAATGCACAAAAACATATTGTTTTATGTAGAAAAATAAAATCGTTTATAATGCTTAATCACTTAAAAATTGCATCTACTTACCATGCCTAGACATAACAATTAGGAATATGTCTAGTGAAACTATAATTGTTTTAAATGCTGCACTTTTAAAAAAAGGTAGCATAAAAAAAGGTTTACTGCGGTATTTTTGTTAGAAATTTAGTTTTCCTTTAAATTACCCCTCATCAGTGATTGTATAAAGCCCGTATATGCCAAGAAGAAATTTAAACGTTTTTCAATTTACCACTTTAAACTAGTATATGCCAGTATGTGCCACTAAAACAGTATTTACTACGCCAGGTATTTACCGGTATTAACTATAATATTAACTCCAGTAGTATTTACCATTTCCGTACCCTGAATTTTTATAACATTACTTAAAAGATTATCTTTATCTTCTTTTGCTAAATTATTATTGTATTAAGCAGGCGTGCTTGGGTGAGCGGTTAGGACTCCAGACTGTAACGAAATTTACAGTCTCAGACCCGGCTTCAATCCTCGGCCACTGCTAATCGTTTACGGCTCGGTGTTGTACGGTAAACGTCACTGGATGGTTGATTGAAACCCAATCTCCTTCGGTGCTCCTTAGTGACCACTACTTACTGTAGGTTTTATATCATTTTTATAAATATTTGTATGGCCTGATTGTGTATTAGCTAGAGTGGTTTCTAGTTTTCCTTCAAGGATATCTGGATTATCTGAAAATTAAACAAAAATTGATATCTTTCTCTGGAGGCCATCTAGCGATTGTGGTGTACGGTAATACCCTCAAAATCCTCGACGTGGTTATAACTTATAAATCGAAATTTGACATGGATTTTGAAACATTAAAGTAAAAATGCACATAACATAAGGTGTGCAGGTAAATAAAGTTTAGGTGAAATCAAGAATGGAGAAATTATAAAGTGTAGAAGTTCCCAAAAAAGAAAACAATGGGGGCCCATGGAAACATATAGAAAGTTTTTGATTCTGCTACCTTTTGTTTTGCGAATTTTTTTATATAAACATCATTGACAACTTGGCTTACCCCTCCAGCAGCAGCCGCAACTCCACCAATAATAGCCGCTGCTTTAGTAAATAATGGAATTAGGGCTAAAAGAGGTAAAGCACATTCCTTTTTTGTTTTTAAAAATCTGAAATAATTTGTTAACATTGATGAAATGATAATTTTAAATTGAAATTACCTTTATTAATTTATTTTATTTGACTTTGTGCTACAATAATTGAATAGCCGTCATCTTTCTTAAATTGAGCTTTATTTAGATGTAATGTTACACCTCTTTTATTCGTAAAAATAAAACAATTTCATAATTTTTATTAAGTACTCATATATTCAACCTGCATTTCCCTACTACCTGTTGTAGTAAAACAAATCCCTTGTTCTCTGAATATAATAACATAGGCAGTTGTATTTGCTGGTACATTTTCACTAAATTCAAATTGAATTTTAATGCCTAATGTATTGCCTCTAATACGGTCTTCTTAAACATGTGTATCAAAACAATACAAAGAAGAAGTTTAAAATCCATTGGGGGCAATTTCTGATTTTAAATTTGTAGTTATCCTAATTCTGAATATCGATCTTAGTTTTCTATACAAGCTAGGCCGTTACCACTATTTAATTTTATGCCGGGATAATTTAAATTATTCAAAGATATAAAAACATCTTGAACATTACAATGATCAAATACTAAAATATTAGATTTTTGACAATTCAAACGATTAGTTTGAAACCTAACAACAAAACCTAAAATCTTTTCAGGTCCTGATATAGTAGTTAAATTACAATCTGAAATAATTTCTGGTAAAACTGAAAATTTTTGTAACTGTTTTATCATAAATTTATACGGAATCTTTAGTTAAATTGTAAGATATCAAGATATTTCACTAGACATTTTAGAATTTAGTTCAATATAAAGCATTTGCCGTTTTAGAGATGTTAAATTATTCAATTTATTGACAACATTATCTGTACCTTGTGTTGCTTGAGCACTAGATTTAAATATGAGGTCATCATTACGTTCTCTAACAAAATCAACTGAAACTCTTACTCCTGATACTATTTTACCTCCGAATCAAAAGATATAGGACAATAAAATTAAAAAACGACTTTTCCTTTTATTTTTAGCATTTGCATTATATTTGAATAATAAATCATGTCTACTTGCAAATCCTGGGTTTGTATCAGTTGTTGCAGAGTATTTAATATCATCTAAAGACAAGCATTTACTATGTTCTCTATTTGAACCCCTAACCATTTTTATATTTTAATAATCCTTAAATTAAACTTACATGCCCTGATTTGTTATACTGTTCAACCGTTGTATCATCAAATGTTAAGATTATCTTACTTAATAGAAACATTAACTTGGAGAACAATTATTAACTTATGTAATGAACTCTGTGCCTGTTTATCTTGTTCCATTTGACTTTTTTACCAAATCGACCTCAATAATAAAGAAACTATTCTCTAATCAAAAAATGTTATCTACATTAATAATGCTAATTGTAGTTGCTACTGATTTATCAAATGTAATTTTTCTTGTTGTAAATAATCTTTTAATCTACAAAATTTAATAGCATCACTAGTAGCTATTGGATGTTCAAGATCCAAGTATTTTTCAGTCACGTTCTGTGCATGCATTTATCAAAAAAATGTGTAATTAATTTTTTATATTTACAAGCAAACCACTTAGTATGTTACCCTGGAATTTGAACAAAGTTCGTAAAAGTAGTTTCCCTAGCCTTTGTAAAGCCATGATATGAAGGTCATTCGAGTGCATTTTGGGTTTGCTTCCCAGAATAAATTTTTGAAATTTAAAAAAAAACCCAATTCAAAAACTGGAAAATTTCTTATCGAATTTCCCATGTTAAAAAAAAGTGAACGAATGGTCCCCCCTATGGAACTTTTCCATTTTTCAAAAAATCTTAAAATAACCCAACCCTTTAAATAATCGAAAAATAGCCTAAATTACTTTTTTAGGAATAAATTCAATTTAAATGCACTTAGTTAGATTCTACAGTAAAGTTAGGTATCCCAATTTTCGTTTTCATTCAGGCTTCAGATATGGTCACAAAGCCAAACATTTATAGTTAGTATATACTTGCGTGTCAAGATTTTTCTATGAGGCTATTAATTTATAACACTGTACGACACTAGTAAGAGCTTCATTTGGCAAAAAGCGAAGCAGAAATTTAATACATATATATACGAGCTTTTTTAACAGGAGTACTCATGTTGAGAAATCGTGCTGTGTGGTCTCGTAGCTGAGGTTGGAAGTGAAGGGGGAGGAGAGGCGATAGGAGCGCGTGCGATAAGTAGAGGGCTGTTGGGGGAGTGGGGGCAGCGTTGAGTGTTGATTAGCAGACGTAATCTGCTAACTCTTCCCAGGCCTGTGTGCTTTCAGGGGTGGATGCCCTATGCCTCCACTCTCTTTCATTCAACTGCTGTTTTTACATGCGTTCAACTCGCCACCAAACCTGACGTTCCCCAGTATGCACGATAAAGACCCACGTCCATATACGAACTCTCTCATCATATAGGGATGGTGAACGAATATAGCTCTAGAGGCTTAGTCTATTGATCCTGGCAATGCTCCTAGATACCTGTAAAACCTCGCAAACCTTTAACAGTAAAATCATCTCGATGGCTTCGAGTTTTATTACCGCATTGCACAGTGGAAAATCGTTTCCTAGATCTCTTAAACAATAGTGTAGTTTTGCAACAGAACTAGTATTAAGTTCAATGGTTCATATCTCAAGGACACTCTCAGTCTATGAGGTGCCCGCGAGGTAAATATGAAAAAAATACAGTAACTTTGTGGTGTGTATAACCCGAATGTGTTCAAACGCAATACCTAAATACATACATACATACATTCCTTCACCTCTTAAATTATTTAGATTAAGTTTTTCATCAGTCAACCATACCTTTATTTTATTGATTTATTCTTGATCTAAATTATATTAAACTGGTTGTGCGACTTTTTCTATAGTTTTATAACCAGGTGGTTTTTTTGGTGTGAATGAATAAATACACCTAGATGGTCTAGCATTTATAGAACATCCTGTTACTTAATCTCAATTTACAAGTACTGAGTTAACAGGATTAATATCAACAGTTGTATGTATGTATGTATGTAACAGTATTGTACTCGCAGGCAGACGCCCATGTACACTGTATTACTTTTTGGCTTGCTACTTGAGACACACTATATCTTGTCAGGCTCGGTGGTATGCTTAACTAGATGTGCTCGTCGAGATCGCTGCCAGTAACTTAATGCTAATTTATTTGCAAAGTCTTAGCTATTGATTGGGATGTGACACTATCGCCCTCTTTGAGATACTAGATTAAGCTCCAGCCATGGAGACGTGAATTCTGTTTATAGGCCTACATAGTTCAGAGTATTACTCAGTCTCCGAATAGTTATCAATCTTCTCAGGCAAAGAGACATGCTTTAGATCCGTGCTGAGGCAATAGGAATAGGAAGAGGATAGGAAGTGAAAGAGAAACAAGGCAGGGAGCCGACAGCGGAGGAGAGAGATAGTACTATGGAGCATCCCATGACTTGCAAATCCTATAGAACTACCACTACTCGCCTACACGCCGACCACTAGCCATGCACCCCTCTACCGCCACCCTCTCTCCACTCTCATGCCAGCACTGGGGAAGACATATCTGGATGATCCACCGTGAGTAGAAAAGCTTGTACATATATGTAATAAAATATTTTTTACTCATTGCCTTCCGTATCTTATGTGAGCCGTTCACCCCGAAACCACGAAGTACTCCTTTTAACAGTTGTATCTAAAAAACATCTACCAGGAGTTAGTTGCTTTTGCGTAAATCCTAACGTTTTTCCAATTGAATTACTTGTAGTAAAATAAACAATAAAACCTGTAGGAAGTTTTATTACACATTTTGCTATAGAATTATCTGGTTTAATGTTTACAGGGTTTGGAAAGTCCCACCTCTTTATTGAAAATACCATGACACTGGCATGTCCTCGTAAATACCGGTGTATACCGGTATAAAGTAGCAAATACTGGTAAATACCTATTTTTGCCTAAACTTTGAAACATAGCTGCTAATTCAATAATATTTAAACCAGTAGCATGTGACTTCTTATATGGTACAGTAAAAATATCTGTAATGCTGAACTACGGCATAATGGAAAAATCAAGTTGACCATTCTGCTGTTTTTAATGCCATATACAATAGGCCTAAAATCTTGTTTTTTAAGGATTTTGAAAGCAACTATTTAAACACTAAATTTAAATATAATACATCTGAAACACACTTAAAAATTCTCATAAAATCTTCAATGTAATAATTTTTGATTTCGACACTCATAGTCTTATCATGAATTTTTCAAGTCCTATTTAATGCACAAAAACATATTGTTTTATGTAGAAAAATAAAATCGTTTATAATGCTTAATCACTTAAAAATTGCATCTACTTACCATGCCTAGACATAACAATTAGGAATATGTCTAGTGAAACTATAATTGTTTTAAATGCTGCACTTTTAAAAAAAGGTAGCATAAAAAAAGGTTTACTGCGGTATTTTTGTTAGAAATTTAGTTTTCCTTTAAATTACCCCTCATCAGTGATTGTATAAAGCCCGTATATGCCAAGAAGAAATTTAAACGTTTTTCAATTTACCACTTTAAACTAGTATATGCCAGTATGTGCCACTAAAACAGTATTTACTACGCCAGGTATTTACCGGTATTAACTATAATATTAACTCCAGTAGTATTTACCATTTCCGTACCCTGAATTTTTATAACATTACTTAAAAGATTATCTTTATCTTCTTTTGCTAAATTATTATTGTATTAAGCAGGCGTGCTTGGGTGAGCGGTTAGGACTCCAGACTGTAACGAAATTTACAGTCTCAGACCCGGCTTCAATCCTCGGCCACTGCTAATCGTTTACGGCTCGGTGTTGTACGGTAAACGTCACTGGATGGTTGATTGAAACCCAATCTCCTTCGGTGCTCCTTAGTGACCACTACTTACTGTAGGTTTTATATCATTTTTATAAATATTTGTATGGCCTGATTGTGTATTAGCTAGAGTGGTTTCTAGTTTTCCTTCAAGGATATCTGGATTATCTGAAAATTAAACAAAAATTGATATCTTTCTCTGGAGGCCATCTAGCGATTGTGGTGTACGGTAATACCCTCAAAATCCTCGACGTGGTTATAACTTATAAATCGAAATTTGACATGGATTTTGAAACATTAAAGTAAAAATGCACATAACATAAGGTGTGCAGGTAAATAAAGTTTAGGTGAAATCAAGAATGGAGAAATTATAAAGTGTAGAAGTTCCCAAAAAAGAAAACAATGGGGGCCCATGGAAACATATAGAAAGTTTTTGATTCTGCTACCTTTTGTTTTGCGAATTTTTTTATATAAACATCATTGACAACTTGGCTTACCCCTCCAGCAGCAGCCGCAACTCCACCAATAATAGCCGCTGCTTTAGTAAATAATGGAATTAGGGCTAAAAGAGGTAAAGCACATTCCTTTTTTGTTTTTAAAAATCTGAAATAATTTGTTAACATTGATGAAATGATAATTTTAAATTGAAATTACCTTTATTAATTTATTTTATTTGACTTTGTGCTACAATAATTGAATAGCCGTCATCTTTCTTAAATTGAGCTTTATTTAGATGTAATGTTACACCTCTTTTATTCGTAAAAATAAAACAATTTCATAATTTTTATTAAGTACTCATATATTCAACCTGCATTTCCCTACTACCTGTTGTAGTAAAACAAATCCCTTGTTCTCTGAATATAATAACATAGGCAGTTGTATTTGCTGGTACATTTTCACTAAATTCAAATTGAATTTTAATGCCTAATGTATTGCCTCTAATACGGTCTTCTTAAACATGTGTATCAAAACAATACAAAGAAGAAGTTTAAAATCCATTGGGGGCAATTTCTGATTTTAAATTTGTAGTTATCCTAATTCTGAATATCGATCTTAGTTTTCTATACAAGCTAGGCCGTTACCACTATTTAATTTTATGCCGGGATAATTTAAATTATTCAAAGATATAAAAACATCTTGAACATTACAATGATCAAATACTAAAATATTAGATTTTTGACAATTCAAACGATTAGTTTGAAACCTAACAACAAAACCTAAAATCTTTTCAGGTCCTGATATAGTAGTTAAATTACAATCTGAAATAATTTCTGGTAAAACTGAAAATTTTTGTAACTGTTTTATCATAAATTTATACGGAATCTTTAGTTAAATTGTAAGATATCAAGATATTTCACTAGACATTTTAGAATTTAGTTCAATATAAAGCATTTGCCGTTTTAGAGATGTTAAATTATTCAATTTATTGACAACATTATCTGTACCTTGTGTTGCTTGAGCACTAGATTTAAATATGAGGTCATCATTACGTTCTCTAACAAAATCAACTGAAACTCTTACTCCTGATACTATTTTACCTCCGAATCAAAAGATATAGGACAATAAAATTAAAAAACGACTTTTCCTTTTATTTTTAGCATTTGCATTATATTTGAATAATAAATCATGTCTACTTGCAAATCCTGGGTTTGTATCAGTTGTTGCAGAGTATTTAATATCATCTAAAGACAAGCATTTACTATGTTCTCTATTTGAACCCCTAACCATTTTTATATTTTAATAATCCTTAAATTAAACTTACATGCCCTGATTTGTTATACTGTTCAACCGTTGTATCATCAAATGTTAAGATTATCTTACTTAATAGAAACATTAACTTGGAGAACAATTATTAACTTATGTAATGAACTCTGTGCCTGTTTATCTTGTTCCATTTGACTTTTTTACCAAATCGACCTCAATAATAAAGAAACTATTCTCTAATCAAAAAATGTTATCTACATTAATAATGCTAATTGTAGTTGCTACTGATTTATCAAATGTAATTTTTCTTGTTGTAAATAATCTTTTAATCTACAAAATTTAATAGCATCACTAGTAGCTATTGGATGTTCAAGATCCAAGTATTTTTCAGTCACGTTCTGTGCATGCATTTATCAAAAAAATGTGTAATTAATTTTTTATATTTACAAGCAAACCACTTAGTATGTTACCCTGGAATTTGAACAAAGTTCGTAAAAGTAGTTTCCCTAGCCTTTGTAAAGCCATGATATGAAGGTCATTCGAGTGCATTTTGGGTTTGCTTCCCAGAATAAATTTTTGAAATTTAAAAAAAAACCCAATTCAAAAACTGGAAAATTTCTTATCGAATTTCCCATGTTAAAAAAAAGTGAACGAATGGTCCCCCCTATGGAACTTTTCCATTTTTCAAAAAATCTTAAAATAACCCAACCCTTTAAATAATCGAAAAATAGCCTAAATTACTTTTTTAGGAATAAATTCAATTTAAATGCACTTAGTTAGATTCTACAGTAAAGTTAGGTATCCCAATTTTCGTTTTCATTCAGGCTTCAGATATGGTCACAAAGCCAAACATTTATAGTTAGTATATACTTGCGTGTCAAGATTTTTCTATGAGGCTATTAATTTATAACACTGTACGACACTAGTAAGAGCTTCATTTGGCAAAAAGCGAAGCAGAAATTTAATACATATATATACGAGCTTTTTTAACAGGAGTACTCATGTTGAGAAATCGTGCTGTGTGGTCTCGTAGCTGAGGTTGGAAGTGAAGGGGGAGGAGAGGCGATAGGAGCGCGTGCGATAAGTAGAGGGCTGTTGGGGGAGTGGGGGCAGCGTTGAGTGTTGATTAGCAGACGTAATCTGCTAACTCTTCCCAGGCCTGTGTGCTTTCAGGGGTGGATGCCCTATGCCTCCACTCTCTTTCATTCAACTGCTGTTTTTACATGCGTTCAACTCGCCACCAAACCTGACGTTCCCCAGTATGCACGATAAAGACCCACGTCCATATACGAACTCTCTCATCATATAGGGATGGTGAACGAATATAGCTCTAGAGGCTTAGTCTATTGATCCTGGCAATGCTCCTAGATACCTGTAAAACCTCGCAAACCTTTAACAGTAAAATCATCTCGATGGCTTCGAGTTTTATTACCGCATTGCACAGTGGAAAATCGTTTCCTAGATCTCTTAAACAATAGTGTAGTTTTGCAACAGAACTAGTATTAAGTTCAATGGTTCATATCTCAAGGACACTCTCAGTCTATGAGGTGCCCGCGAGGTAAATATGAAAAAAATACAGTAACTTTGTGGTGTGTATAACCCGAATGTGTTCAAACGCAATACCTAAATACATACATACATACATTCCTTCACCTCTTAAATTATTTAGATTAAGTTTTTCATCAGTCAACCATACCTTTATTTTATTGATTTATTCTTGATCTAAATTATATTAAACTGGTTGTGCGACTTTTTCTATAGTTTTATAACCAGGTGGTTTTTTTGGTGTGAATGAATAAATACACCTAGATGGTCTAGCATTTATAGAACATCCTGTTACTTAATCTCAATTTACAAGTACTGAGTTAACAGGATTAATATCAACAGTTGTATGTATGTATGTATGTAACAGTATTGTACTCGCAGGCAGACGCCCATGTACACTGTATTACTTTTTGGCTTGCTACTTGAGACACACTATATCTTGTCAGGCTCGGTGGTATGCTTAACTAGATGTGCTCGTCGAGATCGCTGCCAGTAACTTAATGCTAATTTATTTGCAGTCTTAGCTATTGATTGGGATGTGACACTATCGCCCTCTTTGAGATACTAGATTAAGCTCCAGCCATGGAGACGTGAATTCTGTTTATAGGCCTACATAGTTCAGAGTATTACTCAGTCTCCGAATAGTTATCAATCTTCTCAGGCAAAGAGACATGCTTTAGATCCGTGCTGAGGCAATAGGAATAGGAAGAGGATAGGAAGTGAAAGAGAAACAAGGCAGGGAGCCGACAGCGGAGGAGAGAGATAGTACTATGGAGCATCCCATGACTTGCAAATCCTATAGAACTACCACTACTCGCCTACACGCCGACCACTAGCCATGCACCCCTCTACCGCCACCCTCTCTCCACTCTCATGCCAGCACTGGGGAAGACATATCTGGATGATCCACCGTGAGTAGAAAAGCTTGTACATATATGTAATAAAATATTTTTTACTCATTGCCTTCCGTATCTTATGTGAGCCGTTCACCCCGAAACCACGAAGTACTCCTTTTAACAGTTGTATCTAAAAAACATCTACCAGGAGTTAGTTGCTTTTGCGTAAATCCTAACGTTTTTCCAATTGAATTACTTGTAGTAAAATAAACAATAAAACCTGTAGGAAGTTTTATTACACATTTTGCTATAGAATTATCTGGTTTAATGTTTACAGGGTTTGGAAAGTCCCACCTCTTTATTGAAAATACCATGACACTGGCATGTCCTCGTAAATACCGGTGTATACCGGTATAAAGTAGCAAATACTGGTAAATACCTATTTTTGCCTAAACTTTGAAACATAGCTGCTAATTCAATAATATTTAAACCAGTAGCATGTGACTTCTTATATGGTACAGTAAAAATATCTGTAATGCTGAACTACGGCATAATGGAAAAATCAAGTTGACCATTCTGCTGTTTTTAATGCCATATACAATAGGCCTAAAATCTTGTTTTTTAAGGATTTTGAAAGCAACTATTTAAACACTAAATTTAAATATAATACATCTGAAACACACTTAAAAATTCTTATAAAATCTTCAATGTAATAATTTTTGATTTCGACACTCATAGTCTTATCATGAATTTTTCAAGTCCTATTTAATGCACAAAAACATATTGTTTTATGTAGAAAAATAAAATCGTTTATAATGCTTAATCACTTAAAAATTGCATCTACTTACCATGCCTAGACATAACAATTAGGAATATGTCTAGTGAAACTATAATTGTTTTAAATGCTGCACTTTTAAAAAAAGGTAGCATAAAAAAAGGTTTACTGCGGTATTTTTGTTAGAAATTTAGTTTTCCTTTAAATTACCCCTCATCAGTGATTGTATAAAGCCCGTATATGCCAAAAAGAAATTTAAACGTTTTTCAATTTACCACTTTAAACTAGTATATGCCAGTATGTGCCACTAAAACAGTATTTACTACGCCAGGTATTTACCGGTATTAACTATAATATTAACTCCAGTAGTATTTACCATTTCCGTACCCTGAATTTTTATAACATTACTTAAAAGATTATCTTTATCTTCTTTTGCTAAATTATTATTGTATTAAGCAGGCGTGCTTGGGTGAGCGGTTAGGACTCCAGACTGTAACGAAATTTACAGTCTCAGACCCGGCTTCAATCCTCGGCCACTGCTAATCGTTTACGGCTCGGTGTTGTACGGTAAACGTCACTGGATGGTTGATTGAATCCCAATCTCTTTCGGTGCTCCTTAGTGACCACTACTTACTGTAGGTTTTATATCATTTTTATAAATATTTGTATGGCCTGATTGTGTATTAGCTAGAGTGGTTTCTAGTTTTCCTTTAAGGATATCTGGATTATCTGAAAATTAAACAAAAATTGATATCTTTCTCTGGAGGCCATCTAGCGATTGTGGTGTACGGTAATACCCTCAAAATCCTCGACGTGGTTATAACTTATAAATCGAAATTTGACATGGATTTTGAAACATTAAAGTAAAAATGCACATAACATAAGGTGTGCAGGTGAATAAAGTTTAGGTGAAATCAAGAATGGAGAAATTATAAAGTGTAGAAGTTCCCAAAAAAGAAAAAAATGGGGGCCCATGGAAACATATAGAAAGAAACTCCCAATAAGAGCCAAACAACGTACATGAGGACTTCCAACAACCAGAGGAAAAATAACAGCTAAGTCATAATTTCATAAGTATACGGCTAGGCCGAAGACCTACATGTAACCTATCATAAAAATTGGTCCCTGTGATACTAGCACTAAATATATTGTGAAACAGGATGACTGGAAAAGGACGAAAAGCTGGTACAAGTCCAGGTTCTATTGTTGACCCGTTAGAAGCAATAATGAATAAATTGGATAAACTGGATACCATGGAATCAAAAATTGACAAAATTACTAAAGAACTGGAGACTACAGCGACAAAAGCAGTAACGTCAGCTCTAGCAGAAATCAACAATAAGTTAAAAGAATTTGAAAACAAAATAAATACAATCGAAAACAGACTAAATTCAATAGACAAGAATTTTGCAGCTGACAAGTCGTACATAGTACTTTATGGAATTGCGAACGAAGAACATCCCATGGAAATAGCACATAAGGTAATAATGAAAACTATGGAGGTCGACGGCGTCAACATACTAACTGCCAAAAGACTGACAACCAAGGACGGAAAGGAGTCGCCTGTACTAGTTCAACTTCCCAACACATTTGCAGCCATGGAAGTTCTTAGTAAAAGTAAACATCTTATAAAGTCAAAGTTAAGAGTGAGTGAAAATCTCTCAAAAAAAACAAGAAGTGAAACGAGTTAGTGATTCACGTAAAAAAACTGAAAGCCCTTGGTAAACACGTAAAAACCAACGGATTCAACAAGTGCATCGTTAATGACGAGCAGTTTATTTTGGTTGGAAAGAAATTACAAAAATACGAACAATAAAATCCTAATGAACAAAAAACCAGAACCCAATAATGACTGAAAAAGTAATAACCATTGCAAAAACTAGTGATATCCTAAGTTCTGAATCGACTATGTAACTATAAATATCTAACGTTAACAAATTATACCTTGTACCATGGAAAACAATTAATACTATTATTTAATCCACGAAAATGTGTATGCACCTAGAAATCAACTTATGTTTAATGATGTAACCTCCAATTCTAACCTTAAATTTATCAATGTACAATTACGTAATTACTTAATTCTAATTGCAGAATATTACATTTGTAAAACTTTTTGCTAACTTTGTGTGATAGGTGTTTTCGCCTTCAGGCACAATAAAGTCAATCAATCAATCAATCAATCAACATTGATATCTTTTAACCCATGTCCTGTTTGTGTTTTAAAACGTGCTTCATCTGATGAATTATTGCTTTGGGACATTTGTTTATTAAAAACACCATCCTTGGTTTGGTGGGCAAAGGACCAGCACTAAAATCTGTGGAGCTCCAAACAATTTAACGATTTAATCTATAAAAACCCGTGAAAAGTGAAAAACGTAGAATATAAATCCACTTATCTGATTAAGAAAAATCTCCCGCATCCGAAACAAGTCGAAGCCGAGGAAATAATTAAAGTTTTCAATCAAATTAGTGAGTGGCAAAATATAAGAATTTAACATCCACCAGGACACACAACAGGGAAGCAATCTCCAACAACAAGTACACCTGCTCAGAACAATTTACAGCACAGCCAAGCCCATAACCACAGTTTCAACATACAACTTGACCAACCTACAAACATTAAAGCAGAGAGTACTACCTGGCCTGAAGGGAAATTACTGATTTCTTTTTTGTTTCTATTTCATAATATTGGAAACTGAAATTTAAACATTTTATGAAGTTAAAATTTTCGAACATCTGAAACCATCATTATCATCATCACGCCGCCTTATTTATCTTAATCAACATAGTTATTGACAATTGAAGTCTCGAAAAGAATCCAATACCAAAACTTCAAATCGAAACGAAAATACATTCTGGAAAATTGAAAATTGAAATTAATTTACATACCGGAAACACGTATATCTTAAGTAGTGAAAATCACTTCTCAGTATACGGGTCACGCCGAATTTTTTAATTTGTAATTGAAACATACAGTGGATCGCGATTTATGACGGCCTTACAGTGGGACACGAATAACACGGAGTCTAAAGTGATTTCCCTATTTTACTAAAACTACAGTGAGACCCAGATAATTCGGCGACCATAGTACGACACCATTAACAAGTACACTACAGTAGGACGTATATACCACGGACGCGGATACAGGACTGACTAGAAGAGGATGGAGCAAGAGTTGATGCGAATGCACGCCTAAGCACCAGCTTACGCATATTCGAATAACCAGTACACTACAGTAGGACACATATAACAGGGACATACATCCGTATACTCTAAGTATACGGATCACGCAAAGAATTTTCACTAATTCTCCCTACCAGCCCTATACATGACAATTATCTTAGGCGATGCCAAGGATGCTGTCACTGTGTAGGTCTGTTGGCTTAAGTTTTTTTATGACTTGCAATATACAGTGGGACGCAATTTAAGACGGACCTGTACAGCGGGACACTGATAACACGGCTTTCAAGGTATCTATTATTTACTAACACTACAATAGGACCCAGATAATACGGCCCCCATAGTACAATACACTCAATTAGTACACTACAGTGGGATACACATATAACGGACGCGGATAAAGAACTGACTAGACGGGAAAGGAGCACGGGCTGATGCGATTGCACGCCTGAACACCAGCTAATACGCATGGTCAAGTAAACCAGAAACCAACCGTAAAGCGAAACTATTGAATGTTGCGAAGCAACGTCCTATAGATAGCCGATAGGGATTTAAAGATCTCCACAACAACAGCAGCCCATAGTGCACAACCAAGCTACAGGACAAACACCAATAACTGTCAAGACTGCCAACAAAAGAGAAAGAGGCAGCGCAGATTCATCCCCTAGTGCTGTCGAAAACGCCAAAAAGACTAAAAAAAGAGATGGGTGACGAGATAAGAGACCTTTTTGCGCAGTTAAGCAATAAGATGGATAGTCAAGCTGAGGCACAGCGCGAACGTTTGGAGGTTTCCACCAATACTATTTTAGAAAATGTTCAAGACATAAAAACAAAGCTTGCGGAACAACAGCAAGTCTATGAAGAATTGCTTGGACACACTAAAACCCTCGAAGAGTCTGTGACCAAACTAGAAACCTCCAACACGTTCCTGGAAGCTGAACTGGCAAAATGCAAGAAGCAGATTGACAGGATTACTAATGATGCTAGACAATACAATGTTCTAATCAAACGAATAGCCAATCTAGACACTGAAACGAGGGAAGGACTAACAATAACAGAAACCCAACTTATACACTCTGAGCTCAAGGTTAAAGCTGAAATTGAGACAACGAGACGGCTTGGGCCTAAAGAAGAAGGTAAAAGTCGAACTATCTTAGTTACCTTTCTAAGAAGAACTGACAGAGCTGCGGTCCTCAAGGCCAAAGGACAGCTAAAAACTAGAAGCGGCAACCCAGTATTTATAAATGCTGACCTACCTCCAGCACTGAGTAAGAAACGTTTTGAGGATAGAGAAAAGAGGAGAAAAGAGGAACAACAACCACACAACATGGACACCACCAACAATCTTAACTCATAGGAATTTGGCAAGCACATACAACATAATGTAAAAAATGTAAATAGACTTTTATACTGGAACATAAATGAGGTTCAAAACGGCAAATTTGACAAAATGAACACCGTTTTACAACTTGACGTAGATATCTTCTGTTTATCTGAAACTTGGACAAGTAAATTAACTGACGATTTGGAAAAAGCTTTGCACAATTTTAAATTAACTTTAATACCAACGGTAGGAGATAAGAGAAGAAAAAGTGGAGGAATGATTATCGGCATCCAAAACAGCAAATCAAAACATTGTAAAATTATTCACCAAGATAGATTCAAAGTCTTTATTGAAATCGCGTTAAACGGAAAGAAATCTATAATCTGTTTTACGTATCTTCCGCCCGCAACGCAATATGACGAACAACTGGACAGTCTCCTTGTAGAAACGATAGCCATTAATAACTTCAGATACATCCTTATGGGAGACCTTAACTGCAGAGTGGAAAACTTCCAAAATGCGATCGACGATACGCTTAACTTCAGCCGAATTAGAAGAACAACTGACAAAGGTTTAAACAAACGTGGCAAACGACTAATATACCTAGTTCAAACTAACAAGCTAGCAATTCTGAACGGTCAAAGTACTTCAGACAGCTTTGGAAAACCCACATACATTGGAAACAACGGACACAGCTTGATAGACCTATGCATCAGCAGTAGCAGCGTTATCGATGATTTGGGAGATCTGGAAGTCATTGAGTGTATAGAATCTGACCATCTTCCTTTAATGTTAAGTGTTCAACTATTTACCCAAAATGCCCCACAGATTGTGACCCAACCGAATAACAACATAAGATGGTGTAAAGAAAAAGCCCTAATGTTCTGACAAAAGTTAAGCATTAACAGCACAGAACTGAATTTTAGTAGTTGCAGCTACACTCAACTACTAAAGCTACTACACCGTACTGCCGAAGAAGCAGAAATGGCTCTAAAACAACGTAACAGTAACAGGAGGAACTTTGGTTTAAAATGGTTTGACAAAGAGTGCAGCGAAGCTAAACGAAAGACACTTTCTTGCCTCCACAATTACAGAGTGAACAAATGCTCGGATTACCCTGACACTGGCAATCTTGATCATTTTCTACAAGCCAGGAAGTCATACCGCAGTCTTTGTCGTGACAAAAAGAAAATTTTCTACAACAAAATCCAAGAAGAAATTTACCACAGCAAAGACTCAGCAGACTACTGGAAGCCGATCAACGCTTTTAGAGACAAGAAATATGGATTTAAGACCAACGACATCTCAAAACAACAATAGGACGACCACTTCCGAGCGTTATTTTAAGCAGACGAAGCTAATGAAGTAGAAATTTTGGACCAAGAAAAAGGATTTACTGCTTATAACACTGAAACTCTCGATACAACAATCACTATGGCAGAACTACTCAGAGCAACAAAAGCACTAGCTAATAATAAATCGCCAGGAGCAGACGGAATACCCAATGAGATCTAGAAAACCCTAGACGAGACCTCCTATGAATACTCATTACAGCTACTCAACAAAGCTTCGGAAGAACAAGTACCAAAAGAATGGGGGGAAATCATTACTGCACCCATATACAAGAAAGCAGATGAAAGTATACCTAGCAACTACAGGCCGATAGCACTCATTAACACTATCACAAAACTATACACGTGTATTATGTCTAACAGACTAAATTCCTTTTGCGCTAAAAACGACATTATCTCGCGGCTTGCCTATCGGAAAGGAAGAAAATGCACGGATCACATTTTTAGTCTTTATGCCTGCATACTAAAGCAACTAAATAGACCAGCGCTTCATAAAAAAGGATAACTCTATGCTCTTGTTGTAGACCTTAGCCAAGCATTCGATTCAATCAGGAGGAACAAGTTGTGGACAAGATTTAAAGAAGCCGGTCTTAGTGACTCTTTCGTTGCCAAAGTTACAGAACTCTACGACCAAGCAAAAACTAAGATCCGGTGTAAAAAAGGTTATACTGACTTGATAAGCGTAATGGGCGGAGTGCTGCAAGGAGAAACTTTATCCCCTACTCTGTATACTATTTACATTGACAAATTCACAGAGATTCTCCGTTGCAGCGGCATCCAAGGAATACAGATGTTTACTATTGAACTGCTAATTCTGCTATATGCAGACGACATTATTCTTCTTGCCTCGAATGAATTGGACCTACAGAAACAGATCATTACACTTAGTTATTTCTTTAAAGAAAATGATTTAACTGTCAACTTAGCTAAGACCAAAGTCATGATCTTCAGGAAAGGCAATAAGATTTGTAATTCAACAAGATTTTACTGGGATAGCAAAACACTGGAAATAGTAAACAAGTATGTATACTTGGGTGTCCCCTTTACCCAAAGCGGAATATATAATGAAACTAAAACGCACTTCTTTAACAAGGCCAAAACAGCACAATCAAAGCTATTTGAACTCTTCTATCGTGCTAAAATAAAAGACATTGACGTACACCTTAAACTTTTCCAATCACTGGTCAGCTCGGTACTTATGTATGCAGCACCAATATGGGGACTCCGGTACTGCGAATAATTCGAGACATTCCAGACTGTATTCCTCCGACGGCTCATAAACTCTACCAACTCAACCCCAGGGTTCTTTCTCCGCCTAGAAACAGGGGCGCAAAACATCAGGCTAATATTATTTAAAGCACTGCTTAGATTCCTTGAGAAGACACTCAACGCTGAAGAGAACAGCATCACCAAAAGTTGCTGTCTAGAAACTATGAACTCTAAAGCCGCAGACCCTCGGTATAACTGGATGCTTCAAATGAAAAAGATTTTTGCGGATGCACAACTTGAGCAAAGTTTCGAAAACTTGAACTCCGAATATCTTAAGAAGCATAAAAAAAATTGTAGAAAAATTTCGACTTAACTGCATTAACAACGATGTCCTCAGAATGCAGAGCTGTAGTGCGATGAAACCGTATGCCAGTATCAAAACTCATGCACTTAAATCGGAATACTTTAATATGAACATGGAATGGAACATGACAAAATTTGTACTAAACCTGAGAACTGGCCTTCCTAGAATAGTACTTAGGGGGAAAGCCACCAACCTGAACGGCATGAACAAGATATGGAAACGAGAAGGCACTGAATGTTATCTATGTGGCAAAGAAGTGGAAGATGCTTTTCATATAATGCTTGACTGTCCACACTACAAACCACCCCAGAGAGAGTTCCTCTTAAAGCTATCTACCAGCAGACCGACAAAGGAAAACCTAATCTCAGCAATCTTTAGAAGCTGCCCTGGCGCGGAAGGCTCTCAGCAACTTTTCAATTTCTGAAATGAAGCTCTTAGAATCCGAAAATTCTACCTAAGCTGTATCGAAGAAACATAACTCTCTCACCCAACATGACTCAACAACCATAACACTTATCACAATACACATCATTTATCCATTTATCTATTATCTTATTATTTATAGAAATGATATTTATGCTCTGTAAACTTAATATTTTATTAACACTATAATGACATGATTACTAAAAGAAACGCAGTTTTACTATTTATTTTTACAGCACAATCAAGATAGCAATAAAAGAAACCTTTACTAATATTACATTTAAATTACCAAGGATCATTTGATCTTTGATCAAATTGTAAATAACCACTTTGTAAAAACTTAACAATGTTGTATGGGCTGACGCCAAATCGACTCAATGAATAAATTATTATTATTATTATTATTAAAAACACCTTGTTTTTTAAAATAAGCAGAAATAATACCTTATTTCTTAGCTTTAAAACTTCTTCGTTTACCTTTAGGTTTATAACAAGCTTTAGTTTAAACCACAAGCCATGCATATAAATCAACATCATAAAAATTATGTTTTTTCGGGATGTATTTTTGTTAAAAATTCTCATAAACCAATCCTTATTTTTATTTATTTCCCTAAAATATGAATGAAATCTTCACCTTAATTTTGTATTGTTTTATTTCTAATATAATATCAATCTAATATTATAATCTACCTAAAGTTTTATCAACAGAGCATCTTTAGATAAATTACTTAAGTATTAATAAGCATTAGGACCTCGCTTTCATTTTTAGAAAATAGGTGCCAGTACATTATCAATTGCTCATTGTACCTCTTTTTCTTCCTGCGCAGATTCATTTGATAATGCTAGATTTTTTAATATTTGATTGCTGCTAGCTTTATATTCCTCTAGTTAAGTGTGTTGATGATGCACAATATATTGTAAATGTGCATGTTTAGCACTCTAATCCTTTTAAAATAACAGCTAATTGTTTTAAAGCTGCGAGTGTTTTTTTTTCTACTGTAGGAGTTATGGTTTTAGTTGCTTTTATTATAAGTGCATATTGTTTTTCTTGTTCTAATGTTTGTTTGTTTGTTGCTTTATTTAAGTGTCAAAAATCAGCTCAGTACATGCATACAAAAATACAAGCACTGTTCTTCAGGAATCGACACATACATCGGCACAATAATATCAATTTCAGGTTAACATGAACAAAGTCAATTTGAGAAAAAATCAGTCATTACCAAATACATAATATTCATAAAATTACAAGTTATTTAGGGTGGCTTCGACATATTTACATAATGCGTAGTTCGACGGCCAATTAAATGTTTGCTAAGGTTGAACTTAAATGCATGTAATGATTGTTCTTTATTTTGAAGCTCAACTGGCAGCTGGTTCCAGGCCTTTACTGCTCGAAACTTAAACGACTTTTTAAATGTTTTTCAGAGCTTTACATTATCGATTTCCAGCCGTGAGCATTTGGCTGAGCAGTTTGACCTTGTAACTTCTGTGATTTTAAAAAAATTACTTAAATATTAGCATTACGTTTTTAGCCCTTTCCTTCGCGGACAAAATATTTGCTTTTTCCAAAATTGCTGACTCATTAATTAGCACTCTATTATTTTTTTGTTTTTTCGTCCACAGAGGATGGTTACAAAAAATTACCACAGCTCTATTCATAATTGTTTGTATTTTACATAATTCTAAATCCGTTTGCACTGCTCAAATAGGTGAACAATAATCGAACACTGTTAAACATATGCATTAAGCATAATACAGAATACATTGAATGGTAAGAATCTTTTTAGATTTTTTAGTACCCCTATAGCTACAGCAATTTTAGATTTAACATTTTTCAAATGAGTATTGAAATTCAAATGGGTATCAATAGTTATACTTAAGTATCTGACTGAGTCAACAACTTCAATCTGGGGAGCCCATCACAATATACTGACATATTATCATACTTAACATTATCATGGGCCTTCCTAAATAACATAATTTTTGACTTGCCTACATTAATTTTTCAAGAATTAAGCTTACACTAATCATTTAACCTATTTACAGCGTTTTGCATTGTAGAAAATAAACAATTCACACTTTTGTCAGAGATAGCTAAGTCGTCTGCATATAATGCATATGAATGACTTGGAGTACTACCTTGGAGTACCCCAATTCTTAGGTCATACTTTCTAGAGATAAATTTTCCATTTTGTATGCAAAACGTTCTATGGTTTAGGTAATCAGCTAATAGCTTTACAGTATTATCGTCTATATGAAACTTATATTTTAATTTATGTAGCACACCAAGGTGAGCAACGGAGTTGAAAGCCTTACGCAAATCAATAAAAACAGCTATACAACTTATACAAGTACCATTAATAAAATAAAACACATCCTGTGTGAACTGCAAAATATCTGAAAAGCAAGACCTACCAGGCCTAAAGCTATGTTGATTTGGGTTCAGCAGCCCTGAAGTTAAGGCATCATCTAATATTCTATATTGTAGAATTTTTTCTAATAATTTACATAGTAAAGGTAATTTTAACATTAGACGATACGAACTTGGATCAGTTTTCTTTCCCTTTCCTTTATAGATAGGAATTACTATTGCATGCTTAAAGGCTGATGGAAATGAAGCTAACATAAGAAATTGTATGAATATTATTGCTAATGGTATAGTTAATGAGGATATACAACTATCTGCTACATTATATAGCGAGCCAGTGTAGCTCAGTGCTTACAGCACTGGTGTCTATAAATCTGCTGTTTAAGCAAATGCTCGCTTGCGGTCTTGGTGATCGAGACCAGCGGCGGTGGCAAGTTTTCCCACTGGGTTTTCCTTGTCCACAAGGCAGTAAAGGGCTCCGCGGCTCTAAACGTCAATGTAAAATGAAGTTCGCCATAGAAGTAGGCCCGACTAATGTTGGAAAGACAAACCTTGTGTGATAGCACAGTACAAGAAGTAAATTCGAGGTCAGGCACCCTGTAAGAACTGCGGTCAAATCAGTGCAACCTCAAATTTATTTTTTTTAACTACATTATATAATATATTATCCGGTAAATCCATTCGCTTACGCTTAAGTTTACGAAACGCAGCATGAACTTCAGCCGCAGTAATTTCCTGTACAGTACTAGAATCTACATGAATGCTACCATAGTTCTAAAAATGGTTCTGAATGCACAACAAAAGCTTCAGCTAGCTTATCAGCTATTTCAGATTTCAGCGAGATAGTATTATTATTACAAACTAGCTCAACTATGTGCTTACTACATTCCTTTCTTCCAGTAGGATAACTATACATCCCCCATGTGTTTGTCGAGGTTGGATCCGCCTTGAATTTATTTTTAATATACTCACACTTAAGCGTTTTTACTTGATTATTTACATGATAACAGAGGTATTTATATTTACTCCATAAATTTGTATCTTTAATTTTCTAAAACTGACATTTAATATAATCCCGCCTATGCATTAGCCTTTTTACGTCACCTGTCAGCCAGTCATTTTGTTTAAGCTTAACCGTAGGAGTGATTATAGGGGCATGCTTGTCTAATATTGTATTCACATTTAGGAGGAATGATCTAAGTATATCATCTAAATTATTTAGGCATTTCAAAACTTCCTAAGAAATTAAATTCAAATCTTTACAAACTATTTTGCAGTTTATATCCTTGTAATTTCTGATTTTAACAACATGCATTGGAGCATACGATTTACGCATCTTATGCACTATATATATTAGATTAGGCTTAGACTTTCCAAAACTAAGAGTATTTGAATGACAAACATTAGCACCACTATTCACATATATGTGGTCTATGACAGAAGATGACTTATCAGTTCTCCTAGTATCTGTTTCTATTATCTGACTCCCATAATTACTCGCTAGATCCAGTAGGTCATTACCTTCAGATATGCACCTGCTGTTGACATTAATGTTGAAATCGCCTAGAATTATGATTTCTCCTTTTCTTTGAGTAACTACAGCCAAGAACTCTTCAAAGCAGCACAGGAAATCACATACACGTACATGTGGAGGCTTGTAGATAACTGTGAGAAAGAACGGTCTATTTAAATCTCTAGTGACTTTTAAAGTACTGATTTCAAGTTCTAATGGAATATATTTTAATTAAAAATCTACTTCTGTGTATTGCAGTTTGTCAGACAAAAATATGACTGTGCCACCACCTCCTCTATGCTGTCTATCCAATCTAAAATAGTTGTATCCCTTAACAATGAATATTCCGAACGGCATTGTAGTAAGTAGCTTTGACTCTGTAATGCAAAGAATGTCTATGCTCTTTACATCCTTTATAGTGATTACAGTCAGCCCGTTTATGTTAATATGTGTTATCTTAAAGCCTTTATTATCTAAATCGGATTTTTTGGAAGTTATAGTAATGTTATTTGACGAAGTTTCCTCATAATCACTACTATTACCCATACAAGACATACATATTACACTGCCTTGGTTATTTCGGTTTGAAAATACATGGTTAATTCCGCAAGCTATGCAAACATCTGTGTAATTAGTTTTACAATCTAAACAGTACCAGGGTGAATCAGCAGAGCTTGCGTACTCTTCAGGTGATAGTCCAACTTCGACACAAATAAAATGATATAAATTCTTACAAGTATGACAATTAAAACGATTTTTATTTCTTCCAATATTTAATTTGCACGATACGCATTTCCAGGTCTTCATATTGATTGTGGTAGGAATGTCCTAAATTTAGATAATAGTTTTGCTCCAAATTATCTTGTCCAGGAATCCTTTCTAAGCACGTAACACACGTAATGTAAAAGCGTTATCTCCTGTTTTCCTGATAATAAATTTTTCTCATAAATGTCTTCATAAATATGTTTATTTTATAAATATATATATATAGTATATATATAATATATAAACATATAATATTTTTATATTTTGTTTTCTTTGTTTTTAAAATTCCTGTTTTTTTACATAGTGTTATTTCATTTGAATAATGGGTTACTTTAATTTCGTTATTATGGTAGTTTTGCAGGTAAAAATTTACTTATACACAGTATTTCTTCCGCAAGTTGAGGTTTATACCCTCTATCAAATTTAGTTCTAAATAAATATGTTTTTACTCTTCGTCCTGGGTTTTAATTATTATTTCCACTTTTGTTATTATTTAACTACAATGCGTTAAATTATTAAAATTTGTAATAGGATCTGGTAATACATCAACCTAGCTAGTGGTTTTTTGTTCAATCATATATTTATACATCTTTTGTTGAATTTTGTTTAAAAATCTTTCAACAATCATTGCTTTTGTTTCATTTGGTGTTGTATACTAGGTAATTTTATATTTTTGAAATAGATTGGTTGTCTTTTCACCACTGTATTTAGTTCCGTTATCAGAATGAATCTTTTCAGTAGCTCCCTGAAGTTCTAATAGAACTTCAAAATTATCTACTGCTTTATCTGCATTCATAGTTTTGAGAGGTATAGCCCATCCATTTTTAGAAAATGTATCAATTATTTATTCAATGCATCTATAACTGTCATTATTTTCAACCCATTTCTCAGGCATAACAGCTAAATCAGCTTGCCAAAACCAGGTGTATAATAGCTTCTATGTTTAAATTTTGTTATTTTACTTAGATTTTTATTATATATTTCTTGTGTAGCTAGATATTATTATACAATTTTAGGTTTCAAACCTGTTTTTCTAGCTAATTTATTTATTCCTACAAATTCAATTAAGGGGTTTTTATATACAGAATCAAGAATTCTATATGATTCATTCTCTTTATCTAGTCCTTATTCATTATTATGTAATGGCTTAAGACCTAAACCTAGATATAATTTCAGTTTTATTACACGTTTTGTTGCAACTTGTTTAACTGTTTCACTAAATGTAGGATTATCAATTTCATCTATGTCTTTGATTAATTTTTATCTGCTTGATTTCTATTTTATTTATTTTTGTAAATATAATATAGTAAATAGGAATGCATAGTTGCTTCATCAATTCGATCCGCTTGTTTATCACCTTGTGCTATTCGTTCCTTATTTTATAGAAATAAATTGAGTCAAACATTTTTTTGAATGCAAACTATACTCAATAATCTAATTATACATCAACCTGAGCAACGTTGTGTTAAAATCTTTGAATATCCTAATTAAGTCATTAAAATACATCACTTATAGAAAATTAAAGTCGTAGTCGTAGTTGTGTTCTTAAAATCGGTTATGTCAAACCCAAAAAATAAAATGTGTTACAACGACTGTTTTTCTATTAAAAACTGGTTTACATTGTTAACTGTTTTTTTAAAAACACGTAGTGGTCGTCGTAGTCGTAGTTGTGTTCTCGAAATTAGCAACGTAAAATCTATATGAAAATCATAAATGTGGAAAATAGAAAAAAAATGTGTAAAAACTGCTGATTTTTCTTTAAAATAGCCTAAAGTTATTAAAATAAGCTACTATTTAAATAAGTAGGTTGTAGGTGCACTAGAAAATCCCTAAGTATTTTATCTATTAAATCTGTAGTAAATATTGTGCTGCAATTAAAGTTAATTTTACTGACATATTTTAAAGCATTTTTTACAAACTTTTATATCTTGTCTTTTTAAAATATTTCCAATTTTTTACGAAAGCTTGTTGTAATGTTTTATAATCAGATTTAATTACCTTTTAATGCCTTAAACTAGCTATGTTTTTGATTCTTTATACTTTAAATTACCTTTTAACTCATTTTTGATATTTAGTTATTTCCCTTTCTTTTTGTTTTATGCATAGGAAAACATTAGATATTTATCATGTGAATTATGTAATTTTTCATGATATTATAAATCAACTTTATGGTTATCCAATATCACACTCAATTTTTAATTTTGTTATTTTTTTTTATAAATCACAATTTTATCATGCGTACACCATTTTAACCCACTAAGGGGTAATGTAAATGACATTAATATATAAATTATTGGCATCAATTGATAATAGATATGATAATTCTCAAGTGGAATTTTAATTACTCATATATTTTTTATTAGCTATCACATGTCTACTTATTATTCTAGATAAACCACGTCTTATTTTTTTAAACATTAAAAGTTAACCTTTAGTTCTATTAGAACACTAGTGATTTTCAACATAGCACTTTTAGAAAATCTAGCAGTTGTAATATAAGGTGCAGGATCTAATTCATAATGTTCCAAAGATATATCTCTGCATAATTCAAAGCAATCAGCTAATATTAAAACACCACATGTTAAAAACATCTTTATACAATCCTTGAATGTATATTCATTATTACCTTTATTTATGAAATGATTCCATAGGTTTTCATCTCTTTTATAATCCTCTTTTGAAATATTTGTATCTTTTAAGTCATCGTGAACATCCTTATAACTAGGATACCTATTGTATTAAATTTTACTAAAAGAGTCCCAATATGAATAAGGAAACACTCCTGTTTGTGGTTATAATACTTAAATTTTAACTGGTTTATTTTTGAAATATTCTAGCAAATTTTTAAAATTCTTAATATCTCCTTTTTTTAAATTAGATGCTAACCCATTCAATGATGCAAGTAAATATTTTAATGATACTTTAAATGTAAATGCAATTTTGTATCAGGTATACAAACAGTTTTTTAGCCCTTCTATAATTTTCTTTTAAAATATTTTTATCTTTCAAGTCATCATAAAAATCATTATAACTAGGATATTTATGGTATTGAAGTTTACTAAAAGAGTGAATAAGAAAACACTCCTTCCGTGTTAATATTTCTTGAATTTTATCTAGTTTGTCTTTGCATTATTCTAGAAAATTTTAAAAATTCTTCATATATTCTGTTTTTAAATAAGTTGCTAACTCATCTAATAATTTGAGTACAAATTTTAAAGAATTTTTAAATGTAAGCTTAATAATTGTATCAGGTATACAAACAGTTATAGAAGAATATTTTTTCTCTATTTGAGGTACAATTTCTAATTCACTACATTCTATTTCTTTTTTATTTCTTGATACTATCTTATAAAGTTGCCTTACAAAAACTTAATAATCATAAATTTTTCCATTACAAAAAACAACTGGCATAATAAAAGGCGTTCTAACATCTAGATTACAGATATTACGAGCCTTGCCTCTAAATTTTCCATAATTATTACAATGATCTCTGACTTTTTAATTTGGTTCATCTTAAATAAAATTCTTCTTACAAAACTGACACACTGTTCTATTACAAAATATTTTTTCTTCATCAAGAGATAATCTAGTTAATTTATATTTTTAATCGATCTATTAACATTTTATATAAATCTACACTTCATATACAATAGACTAATATAAAATCAATTAATGTATCTTTTCTACTAAACCCTGTATACTTTTAAAATTTTAGTCATCTAGTCTTGTTTTTATGAACGAACTCAAATCTTTTAATTACAGACTAAAAATCAGCATAATATACTATTTGTACTCCTATTATATTCACCAAATGCTCAAATTTTAAAATATAGGATTTTCTATTGTTTTTGGTATTATAGAAACTGCTTTACGATTTTAAAAATAATTATTACATGCTAAATAATGTGATTTTAATACTACTTTTTCATAAATATAATAAAAACATCAATTACAAATGAAAATTGAATCTCATGTTTAAATAATTTACATCTAACAAGCTTTCATAAATTTTTATATAACCAATGATTTTTATCACCTTGATTAGTAATTAAAAGCCAATTTGCATGGTTTTCTTTTTTCTTTTTATGTAACACGTATCATCAATAATAATTCGATTACCTTCTTGTATATTAGCATTAAAGGGTATATCATTTTGTAATTCAAAATTTTTTATAGGTGTTACAGGAAATTAAATTCCAGTGAAATTAAAATAATTATTGTAATCAGAATAAGTATATTTAGAAATTCTTTGAGGGTCATTTTTTATTTCATTTTTATGTAAATAATATAAAATTCAATATTTAAAACATTTATGATCTTTATTTTTGATATTAATACATGCTTTTTCATCAGATATTCTATATAAGACGACCCTTTTAACGGTTTATATTTTAGAAGTTTAAAATCAATTTTATTTATTTTACAAAGATAATAATAGGCTTGATAATTATTGTTTTTTCTATATTATAAATTAAATAATACACAGCAATACCTTCATTCATATCTTGTTTTTTGATATAGTTTAAATATTTTAAGAATAATTCATATTTTGATATAAATCTCCTGTTGAAGTTATACATTTTGTAATAGTCTCAAGTAAGTTTAATTGTATTTTCTTATTAGATTTTCTTTAAGAGTACTATAAATATTATTTAATATATATGTATCATTTATTCCTGTTATTTTTGTTTTGTTTCTAATTTTTTAACTTAATGTAAGAATTAAACTCTCTAAAATTTCTTCAGATTTATCAATTACAAATTCAATATTTTATTGAACTAAATCAAGCTGTATTCTTTTATTTGTTATTTTTTCTTTCCCTATATGTTTTTTGGATGCAATATGATTATTCCAATATTTTTTAAATCATTTTTACAGTCTGAGCATTATTTTTTTTCTTTGATAGGAATCGGATTCCTTTTATCACTTTGAGTTTGAGTTTTGGTGCCTTATGTTTATATAAATCAGCTTTTTTAACATTGCATATTCTACATTGAATTTTACAAACGCTACGTTGTATAATATTTACATGTATCTCATATTCAAGATGATGAGACTAGTTTTGCTTCGATATTTGCTTTTGAAAAGTTTTACAAAATATATTTTCTGTCATTTTATTAAAAATTATTTCTAGCAACAAATAATAACCGACTTAGCAATTTAATAACGCTAAAAATACATTAATAAAACTCATAATAGTCATATCGATAACGCTAACAATACAACGACATAACGATAGTAGTAGATAGTTGTATGTTCTGGCGCACTTACGACGCTTGACAAGCCTAACATTTGAAAATGCACCATTTCTTTTACAAACCACCAATATATTGAACATTTCAGATGAATTTGCATTTCTAAATATTTATTTTTTAACTTTACAAAATAACAATAATTTTATTAGATTAAGTAGTATTTCAACAACATTCTGACTGCATTTTAACTAAAAATTAATATTATTGTAGAATACAATTGAAGTGATATATAACTCTTGGTGAATAATCAGTCATTTATATTGATTAAACATTTCTTTTAATTTTAAATACTTTAGATGTTGTAGTATTATTAACAGAATCTGCTATATAACGACAATTCATAGGAATATCACAAACATCCATACCAAACTTTTCCAATGCTGCTTCATTTATACGACAAATACCCGTTTGTAACCCACACCCTTCATTTTTGTTTCTCAATTTAGGCTGGCATGTAACATTTGGCTTAGCAATTAAATTTAATTTTTCAGAAATATTATTCACTGTAGTATTTATTCGATCTAAAAATCTTTTTTCTAGATTTCTAACCCCCTCGTGTATGTTATTACTTCTGTATCAATTTTACTATCTAAATCTATAAATAATAAATCTTTTAAAGTAATTTCAGCCTGTTTATGACGTTTTATTAAATTAATAATTTTAATATTTTCATCTTTAAGTTTTCTTTTATTTTAAGTAATTTCTGTATACAATTCAAGACTTATATTACGATCTTCTTAATTAAGAATGTTAATTTAAATATAATTTGTTTTTACAGCAGTACTAATAATTTTTAATTTTTTATCAAAACCATTTGTTTGGTGAGTAATATCATCGTTTGTTTCTCTGATCAGTTCCGTTTGAATCTCTTGTTTACTTACCTTAATATTCAAACTATCTTTTATTTCATTTGTATCATTAGTTAATGTTTTATAGTAAACTTTATTACTTTGTATTTTACTTAATAAATTCAAAGTATTAGGTATATTATCAATTTTTCTAATATACCCAAATTTTAAAATCATTCGTTTTAAAACTTTTATATCATACTATGTGCATTAAGTGCTACACACGCCATTATAAAACCTCCACTATTATTTACAATATTATTCATGAACTCCAAACATAACAAACCACATGCATTCGTACCAATGTCTTGTAATTTATAAGTTAAATATACAATATCTGATTTTAAATAATTTATAAATTATATAGGTGGTCCATGACCAAAAGAATCAAAGAAGTAGTTTTTATACCATTAAGTCCAATCAGCACCAGAAATATTATTGGTGTCTAAATTCAATATTTTAATTTCTGTATTCTTGGGTTTTGATAGTAAATTGTCTCTCAAATATACGCCTCTAAATGTATAGGTTCTTTGTTTATTTTTTAATATTTGTCTTAAATTTTATCCATTTCTATATTTGGTAATGCTTTTATGGATACGGTTTTTAAAAAAACTAGCGCCTTTTTTATTTTTTATTTATTTATTATGTTTTTTCAATTCAGCTAGATTTTTATCTTGTGAATTTTTATTATTAACTGCAATAACAACGTCGCTTACACCTCCAGCAGCAGCTCCTACTCTACCAATAATAGCCGCCGCTTTCGTGATTAATGAAATTAGGGCTAAACGAGGCAATGCGCCCCTTTTTTAATATGTTTTGATAAATCTGTAATAATCGTTTTACATTTATGAGTTAATATTTCAAAATTAAAATTATTACCATTGATTTGTTTTATTTAATTTTGTGTTAAATTGATTAGATAATCATTATTTTTATTGAATTGAGCTTTATTTAGATGTAATGTTCCCCTTTTTTTATTTGTGAGAGCATTTTCAATAGCCTAATATTAGCGTCCTGTAAATGCAATTTAAATCATTTATATGACAGAAAAAAATTGTAACAGATTTTTAAAATATAAATAATACACTAATTTGTTCTTATATGCTCAACTATTTTACTACCACCTGTTGTTGTCTTAGTCATAACTCCTTTTCTAAATATAATAACATAAGCATATGTATTTGCTAGTAAATTTTTACTAAATTTAAATTAAATTTTAATACTAAATGTATTACCTGTAATACAATCTTATCAAAACAATACAAAAGATAAGCTGTTTGAAATCCATATGATGCAATTTCTGGTTCTAAATTTTATAAAAAGTTCTCTAAATTTCGAATATCGATCATAGTTTTCTGTACAAGCTAGACTATTACCACTATTTAATTTAAGTGCTGGATAATCTACAATATTTAAAGATATTCAACCATTTTGAACGTTACAATGACCAAATACAGAAACATTAGATTTTTGACTATTTACACGATTAGTTTGAAAACCAATAACAAAACCTAGAATCTTTTCAGGCCCCAAAATTGTAGTCAAACTTTTGTCTAAAGTCATTGCTGGTACAACTGGAAATTTTTGGGTTTGCTTCATTTTTAAATTTGTATGCGATCTTTAGTTGAGTTGTAAGATATTCAGGTATTTCAGTACCCATTCTTGTATTTAATTCAATATAAGGCATTCGCCATTTTAGAAAAGAAATATTAATTAAATCATTTACAACATTATCAGTACTAGCATTTGATTAGGCATTAGATTTAAATATAACATCATCATTAGGTACTCTTACAAAATCAACTGAAACTCTAACTCATGATACTATTTTACCTCTAAATTCAAAGATATGTATAAATGAAATTATAAAACGACCTTTACTTTTATCATCTGCATTCGCGTTAAATTTAAACAATAAATTCAAAACGCAATTAAAAAATCCTAGGCTGCATCAATTTTTGCTGAATATTCATTATCATTTAAAGAGCAGCATTGACCATCTCCTCTATTTGAACTTAAACCAATATTATATTTTAATAATCCTTAAATAAAACTTACATGCCCTGATTTGTTATACTGTTCAACCGTTGTATCATCAAATGTTAAGATAACTTTAATTAATGGAAACATGGGTCCATTATTAAATTCTGTAATGAACTCTGTGCCTTTATATCTTGTTCCATTTGACTGTTTTACCAAATTAACCTTAAAAATAACGAAACTATTGTATAATAGAAAAACGTTATCTAGATTATCAATGCAAATTGTAGTTGCCACTGATTTATTCTAATATGATTTTTCTTGTTGCAAATAATCTTTAAATCTTCAAAATGTTATAGCATCACTAGTAGTTATTAGATGTTGAAGATCCAAGTATTTTTTAATCATTTTTTATTCATTTATGTATTAAAAGAAAAAGTTTGTAATTAATTCTTATATTTGGAATAGTATTGATTTAATCGCTTATTTATATTTTTGCAAGGTCGTTTAATTTTTACATTTATGACATCTGAGCAGGCTTTGCCCTTAAGGGTCTCTGATTCGTGTAATGCTATGTGCTTACGAGGAAATGGTCACAACCTATAAGTTCAAATTTCCACCTCGTATTTTTTTCGAAAAGAGCATGTCAAAAAAGTAAGAATGGCTTACGAACTTGTGTCAAATGGGCATGTTTGCTCGCTCGAAGATTTTTTTGAAAGCATAAATTGCCCATGTTAATTATATAGATCCCATAATTAAATGTATTATTTTGCATTTTACCGTTCCTGCGCGTCATTATATTTATATATTACTTAATTTCATACCATATACCGTCGGCGAAAGATCAAAACTAACTATCTCCATTTCATGCTAAAAGCAAAACTCACTATCTCCATATTGCCCTAGAAGCAGATCTGATTATCTCTATTATTCATAAAAACCAAAAATAGCTGCTGTGAAACTATTTAAAGTTGCTCGTATTTTATTAGGTACATGGTTAAGGATCGTCCAAAAATGATGTCATTGTTAAAATGAGTTAGTTTAGTTGGATGATTATGACGTAATGTTAAAGATAGCCGTTTTAGCAATGTTAAAACAATGTCACTATATGTATTTAATGACAGGCAGGAACGATAAAATGCGAAATAATACATTTAATTATGGGATCCATATAATTAACATGGGCAATTAAATGCTTTCAAAAAAATCTTTTAGCGAGCAAAAATGCCGATTTGACACAAGTTCTTAAGCCATTCGTACTTTTTTGACATGCTCTTTTCAAAAAAAATACGAGGTGGAAATTTGAACTTATAGGTTGTGACCATTTTCTTGTTAGTTTTGTTATTAGTTTTATTATACTTTATAGATTTAGTATTTGTATTCATTTTTTAATATTTTAAAGATAAAGTAAATGTTATTTCTTCACCTCTAAAATTCATAGGATTAGAGTTTTTAGCAGTTAACCATACAAAAATTTCATTGAAATGTTCCTGATCTACATTAAAATATACTAGTTGTGTTGCTTCTTCTATAGTTGTATAGCCTGGTGGTACGTTTAACGTGAATGAATAAATACAACTGGATGGTCTAGCATTTATGGAACATTCTGCATCTAAATAACAATGTACTAGTATTAAATTCACAGGGTTAATATCAACAGTTGTATCTGAAAAATATCCACCAGATGTGGGTTCCTAAGGTGTAAATTCCAACGTTTTTCCAATTGAATTACTTGTAGTTATATTAGCAATAAAGCAAGTACGATTTTCTATCACACATTTTGCTATAGAATTATGTGGTTTAATTTTAATAACATCACTTAAAAAATTATTGTTTGTTTTAACATTATTATTAACATCTAAACGCATTTTATCTTGGATTTCATTAGCAATACAATCATTCTCATAACTTTCTGTTTCTAAAGTAATAATGACAAAATCACCATTACCTGTTTTATACCAAAAGTTATTATTTGTTTTATCTATATTAGGTATTAAAAAGTAGGCAAATATCTTTTGAAAGCTATTTAGGCCAGTGTAAGAATAAAGTTCATTTTTGTTCTTTTGGGCTTCCATGAGCTTCGTTCCATTTTTAGGCGCAAAAACCGGACTCATGGAGCTTTTGGAGCTTTAAAACGGACTCAAAGCTCATGAAAGCGCGTTTTCATCTCCCGGCCGTCTTGATGGACGGACAATATTTTGTCTACTTGTAGATTTGTTCCCTTTCCAACGTTTATAGAGGGGGACAAAGGGACAGACCGAGATGCAGGTGTCTACTGTATAGTCACGTACTGAAAACCATATAGCAAAAACATTCCTACTCATTCCCCTGCATATTGCATATTGCGTGTCACATGCAACCCGGGTGCACCGTTGTCTATGAGCAATATTTCCATATAGCAAGCGCCGGGAAAAATCCATCGAAAAATGCCCGGGATATATACTGTTGGAGCAGGATATACTGTTTCCGTTGCCTGAGCAATATAGCAAACGGTCACCGCTTTAAAAAATGCATAATATGTATGTCGCGTTGGAGCAGGATATACTGGTTCCGTTGCCTATAGCAAGAGACATTTTTGCATATAGCAAGCGCACCAAAAAATGCCCCGGATATATAGTAATTTTTGACATTACATATTTTTTTAACATTTTAAATCCCATTTAAAGTTCCAAAATTAACCAAACCATACTACTTACGTGTACAATTTCCTTTTTTCTTTGTCTTTTCTAAACAACCTCCTGACATGCTGGTATTTATAAAAGTTTCTGGCCACGTTGATTCAAATTAAATTGGATATGACTGCGTAACTTTTGATCAATAAGCTTTTCAATCACTGTCAGCCAAGTAGCAGAGAACGAAGGCTGACCGATCTGGTACCGAAGCGCCGTTCTCCCAAACACCCGAAGGCATGGGCTCCAGATTTGGAAATTGACGAAGGCAGCTCCAACGCACAGCTCCACACAGCTCCACAGAGCTCCGATGCGCTTTGGTCCCTAGAAACGCTTAAGGCAGAAGGGGGTGGTAAAAAGTTTTTACCATTGACGAGTCAAGGTATATACTTTTGACGCGTACATTAGAAGTACCTAACTTCATTTTACTTCTAAGTTCCTCTTTTACTCCTACTCCTACGTATGTTATAGTATGTATGTTGCATATAATGACATGGCCATGCAATAAAATATAAAATAGGAATTATTTCTTTTAATTATTTATTTTGTATTTATTTATTCTATACTATTTACCTTTAAATTCTCAAGAGATTAGTACATTTTATATATTAAATACATATAAAAGTGGTGTTTATGCTAAAATTATAATAAAATGAAATATTGCTTAGCTGTAATTACAATTTTTACTAGATAGTTGAGATATTCAATAAACGAAATAAATTTACGTAAATACAGAATAATGCTGTAAATTAAAATAAAGAGCACAAAACGGCACATCATATTTCTAATACAATAGTTATACCTAACTATTTCCATGTTTAGGTAAACTCGTAATGTAAACAGGTTTTAGCTGTTGGTGGTATTTAATCTTTAACATTTAGTTGTTAACTACAAAAAATATATCCATTCTACTGAAAATAAACAAAAAGGTTAATTTAAAGTGTATAATTGACATTTATTAATTAATTGAAGTTGCAATGGACAGTGCAATTTGGGTTGCACCACCAGGCAGTGTTAGATCAATCGCACAATCGGGCAATGTTGGGTAGATTGCAGCACTAGGCAATGCCAGTTGGGTTGCAACACCGGGCGGTATAAATTCAGTTACTTGACTGCGAAGTGTCAGTTAGGTTGTACGACGGGGCAGTGACTGATAGGTTTTTCGACAACGTGGTGTCGGCTACGTTTCACCACCTTGTATTGTCTGTTAGGTTGAACGACTGGGCGGTGTCAGTTAAGTTGCACCACCTAGTAGTGTCAGTTTAATTGCACGACTGGCCGTCACAGTTAGGTTGCAACACCGGACAGTGTCAGTTAGGTTGCACGACGGGCCGTCACAGTTGGGTTGCAACACTGGGTAGTGTCAGTTAGGTTACATGACCGCGCAGTGTCAGTTGGATTGAACGACTGGGCAGTAAAAGATCGGTTACGTGACAAAGCCGTGTCAGTAACGTTTCACTACCGAGTATTGTCTGTACGGTTGCACGACTGGGCAGTGTCAGTTAGGTTGCATTACCTAGTAGTGTCAGTTTAGTTGCACGACAGGCTGTCATAGTTGGGTTGCATCCCCGGGCAGTGTCAGTTATGTAGCACCAAATAGTATTGTCAGTTTGTTTGCACGACGGGCCGTCACAGTTGGGTTGCAACACTGGGCGGTATCAGTTAGGTAACATGTCCGCGCAGTGTCAGTTGGGTGCATGATTGACAGTTTTGGGTAGGGTGCCTGACCAAAACGTGTCGGTAAAATACACACACATGCAGTGTTTTTCAGTTTGTACGACCATGGAGTGTCAGTGAGGTTGCAAAATATCGCATTGTTAGTTATACATTGCATCACTAGGCAGTTGTATAATGGATGCACAACCTGCGGTCGCCGTTTTGTTTCACGACTGGGAAGTGGATTTGGGTTGTTATGCTGTATTTTACTACTTACTTATAATAATAATATATTTCAAATATAGTTATAAAATATTGTTGCATACGCAATTAAATTTCTAACATATGGCAATATTTAATATAACTATTATTATTAGTTGAGTAGTTCAATTGTAACACTAAATTCTATTAAACGTTGGCCGGCCATATGCTTTATACTTATGACCTATATAGTAATTTAATATATATGCAGTGATAAGCATAAGCATACAGCATTAGTAATAAATATAATAATATATACGGCATACGGTAGGTAGGTACTACTTAAGGTACTTAGGTACTCCACGGTAGCCCACACCGTCCACAGTACTCCACAGCGTACAGCGTACAGTCGACGAAAAAACATGCTCCTATAGTCGGGGGTCGGCCTAGAAAGCAGGCGGAGTGGAAATTTCATAGTCGAAGGCATGGGCTCCAGCAAGCTCCACACAGCTCCTAAACTCGAGAAGTCCGTTTTATTTTTCTTGAAGGGCTCATATGCGCCTTTTTTTCGTCGAAAAAAAGACCGATCAAAAAGACGAGAACGACCTCATTTCGTTCTCGTTTGGCTTACAATGTTTTCAATAATTTTTCTTAAAATGAAGCAGATTGGTCTCCACTTTGCTGGGTCACAAGCATCACCTATTTTGTAAATAAGTACTGTACAAGCTTGTCTAGATAAATTTGGTGCCATCTTTTATTTCATCATTATTGTACTAAGAATGCCACTGCTCTTTGTATATTGGATTGCTCGTAAAAGTACCTTGTCTGAACCGGATGATGTATCCTTAAGTAATCTCATTATTATTTTTTTAAAAACTTCGGGATCAATGACGGAAATAAAATTGGCATATAATTCAACCTGGTAGTTTATTTCTGTAGTTAGATAACTTCGAAAAATTTAATAATTTTTGATCTCTCATCTCTTGATAACAGCGCTTTGAATGAAATCGGTTTTTTATTACAATCATGATTATTCTTATTTGTTTTTAATTCTATGGACTACTTCACCTCGCTGGTTATAAAATTTATGTTGTATCAAATCATATGTATGTTTATTTTCTTTTAGAACGTTCCTTCTTGAATAATCTTTGGGGATTAGAAGATGTGTCTAAGAGAGCTGTCTAAAGAAGAGCTTGTCTAAATACATTTTTCATTTTCCTTAGATTTATATATGGCAGCTGGATGTTGTGGTCCCGAATCAAATTCATTGAATTCCGCCAAAACGTGCTCAAATTCTCCACTTTAGCATCAAGTGGTTGTTGTGCTGGCATAATTTCAATCATAAAAGGGAACACTCAATGACTGTGACTGTATCTTATTTTTCTTTTTTAATTCAACTGCCGGCATTATAAACTTGTTCATAATAACAACCCAGTGTCAATGTTGCATACAATTATTTGTCATTGATTGAACAAAATTAGAAATATTATTTATTCAAAAATAAAATGATAATCACTAATTAATATTCTTGACAAAACAAATCCGCTAAATAAAACTAAATTTTTCTATGACCAATCTTAACTGAATTCCACACATTTAAGGTTTGTGTCACTTCTAATATCTGACTAAGCATCTGATAGCTAGCAACAGGTGTTATTGAGTTTCTGTCCCCCTCATCCATGACTGGACTTTACTAGCAATTTTAGGTAATTGGTATCGAATTATGAATACGGAATCGGGATAATTTTAATGGGATTAAGTGTGTGCTAGTTTTAAGGTTTCATTTTATTTATATAGTATGTACTAGTGTCCGTTATTGTAAAACAGTACAATTGTATTAAATTAATTCGACACTGAATAAAGTTCACTCAAACTCAAACTTGAGAGCACAAAAATAATACGTCCTTTCTGCTTGAAACTCAATTTGAAACCCACACTATTCATCTATGGTTATGTTGTTTCCATCTATTTTCGGTCATTAAAATTCCCGCGTCGACTTTTTTCCTGAAAAAATTCATCTTGCCGCTTGATTTTAGGAAATACAAATTTTTGGCGTAATACAATACTTATTACATATATAATTTAACAACATTTATTTCCGTAAACAAGCCAAATGAAAACTTCCTCACGTACATCTACATACAAGTAGATTCTGATTGTGAGTGTAAAATACGCTCAAAACGAAATCTGGAAAAAGTGCAAAAATTAATCCTGGGCTATTAGCAGTGAGAGAGTAAAACATTATTTACATTGATACAAACTCTCACTATTGCAACACGACACAGTGAAAACATCATACAATTTTTAAAATGATATTACAGGGTTTTATTTAGTATATTTATTTTAATCACTAACGAATTTTAAAACATTGAAGTTAAGGTAATCGAATATAAGTGGTGGTGCGCGATTCTGTGCGACCCGCGTACCGCTGCGAGAATAACTTAAAAGTTAATAACTCCTAAAGTCTTCAAAGAAAATGGTGATAGTTACTCTGGCTCCAATTAGAAGACCAATCACTTCCATTTTTTCCAGACCATAATGCTTTTGAAAATATGGAATGCATGGATTGTATATTGACTGCTTTTCTTGATTAACTTCGTTCGCTTGATCTGTATTTTTTTCAAACCTCACGGCATTATCAATTATATAATCGTTTTTTTACTGCTGGTCATAACAGATTATTTAACTCTTTGACTAGTTGCTGTGCAATTGACTTCTTCATGAACCTTCCAGAATCTCTTTGAACCGGAGTAAGCTTTGCGCAAATTCTTCGCAATTATGGTACGAATTTCGAGATGTCTTGTGTTTTGGAGTAGATCTCATCTCGGGTAGCTACCAAGGACATGACTAAGGGTTTCTCTCTTGTTGTAATGTCGACAACAAGGCTCACGAAGGCAGCGACCGGGAACTGATTTCACGGAGTAGACATTGGTTGACATCTTCAAAATTGACACCCACTCTGAAGAAGTGGACAGATAAATAGAATACTACAGCTTTAAGGTTCCAACAATATGTATATTTCAATAAAATTAATTGAAAGTGAGTTACGTTTCTTGTTCTTGCCTTCCAGACAAAAAGTAATGCTTAGGGCGCTGTGCTTCATGGGGAAAATTTCCAGTTTGTTTGTTTTTTACGGATATTCTGCATTTGTTGATCATTATGACAGCTCCTATTTCCTAAAATGTCAATGGTTTCTCCATTGAATATAAATTATAATTGATGAATTTTTCCTCTAAAGCTGTTTTCATCTACCGTATTGAAAGTATTTTGGTGTCAAGAGCTTTTATTGAAATTATCTATTACGATTGGGAAGTTTGAGAGTAGAAAACTGAGCTCTTTGGAGCACCTTATATATATACACACTTTATTAAGGATGCGATGAATAGAAATCAAATTCAACTAAATAATTCCTACTGCTATTATGTGGGAAACTTCCAAGTGAAATAAACTCAAACATTATTGGGAAAAAAATTAGATACTTAATGTAATTATATAAGCTATTTTTTTTCAGTATTAAAAAATTCAATTTCATATTTAAAAAAAATGGAAATCATTTGGGAAGCATTATTTTTAAGTTTTAAAAGGATAATTAGCTTGTTTCTAGTCTGCATTGTTTTACGCTTTTTAAATCGGTTGTTAAAAAATAATTTTAGGATTGACCAAAAAATCTAAAAACTGTGATTTTTGCTAGTTAGGCCATTTGTTAACTTATTATTAACCAATTTTAATGAATAAAGTGTCAATTAAATCTCCCAGGAATTGTCTTTATTTTGGTATATTGATCGTTATATTCAAATAATCGTCTTGGCTTTTATAGCCCGTTAGAATACTCGGAAATAAATAGCCCGCCCTGTATTAATGTATATCTTGTCGTGTTTCGCCACTGAATGCAGTGACTGCGTAAGCAAGGCAAATAATATAATTACAGTGTTGCCGTAAATTATTTTTACATGCTTGGTAGGAGGGTGCAGCTTAACAGTGTTGCCGTAAATTATTTTTACATGTTTGGTAGGAGGGTGCACATTGTGAATGTAAATGCGGTGTTGCCTTAAATTAGTTTTACATGCTCTCGGCACATAATCTCATTATCTGTGTGCATTTTCTACGATGTAAATATATTTAAATTAAGGTACTCTACTTACTTGATGAGCCCAGGGCTGATACTTTATTTTAATCTCCTAAAATTGGTAATGTAAAATATTGTATTTTTCCATGACAGCTTCTGGCTGTCTCCCTCCACTCTCGACCTAGATTTATTCTTTTGTCGGTCCATTTTTATAATTAGGTACAAAAATTATTCCCTTGTAACAACATTTATCCCGCTTCCAGTTTCTTTATTATAAATTTCTAATTTGAAGCAAAAAATATAACAAAAATTCACTTGCAATCTTGGTCTTGGACAGCGAACTCACCTGTCTGTGTCAAGCTCTGTTAGAAGTCGGTATTACGTTTTAGACTTTATTATTCAAACTGTAAAGTCAGCTTTAAATCTAAATAGTAAAGCAATCAGCTCGCACCATTCTCTGTATTCAGTCTTCGTTATTTCTTCGTAAGTTTACTTGTGTAATAAATTAGTAGTTTTTCCTTGTTGTTAAAAATACAAGTCTGCAGTTACACATCAACATTTATTTGCGAGAAGTCGACTATACATTCAAGAACCAAAATCATTTATATCATCCCATCATCTTCCTCATACATCTCTGATCTTAATCTATCTAAAACATTGGTCCTTCGAATCCAAATACATTTTAAACTCAACAATTATCGGCGGAATATTAGGATTAACTACTGAAGAAGATAGCGCCTACACCCCTTGACAAGGCTCTTGTCAGGAGAGACAACATCAGAAGTATTGTTGCTCTCATTAAAAAAAGGACTGATGCAGAAGCATTTGCAAACTGACAACTGTCAACAGTACAGAAAGAACACGACCTACTGGATCGTTAATCAAACAGACTGTTCGAGCTCCAGGATGATCTACTTTCTCTTGCTGTGGCTGATGCTAACGATAATACATCAAGAGAATCCATGATGTCAACTATAGAAGACATTGGAATGGAAATTGCAGTACTGGAAGATCGATTGGCATCACATCCAAGAAGACTGGCGGCATTAAATCCACTTCCACCACAGGTCAGACCAACAGTTAAGCTTCCTGAAATCAGTCTTCCTCAATTTAAAGGAGGAAGTGACAACTGGCTTCATTTTTGTGATAGTTTTCGCACTAATATTGACGCTCATCAAGACATTTCTGCAGTAGAGAAGATGCAGTATCTCAACTCGTGTCTCAAAGATGAAGCTGCATTGTTAGTGTCAAATCTTGCCATAGGCAACACTAATTATCCCCTGGCTTGGGACATCATCATGAAGAGGTACGACTGCAAAGACATGCTGGTTACGTCAGAGTTAAAGAAGCTATTTGGACAACCTAAGATGCAATCAGAATCATCGTCAGCATTACGAAAACTTATTGACACGACTTCCGGCTGTATAGATACGTTGAAGACTCTACAAGAACCGGAAGAAGCATGGGATACCGCTCTGATCTTCACAGTGACAGAACGACTGGATACCAACTCCAGACACCTGTACGAGATGCAACGAGATCCTACTGCTGATCAGAAGTTTGAAGACCTGATGAAGTTTCTAAACAAGCGTGCAAAGACTATCTATTACGGAGCCACTAAAGAAACCAGCTAGTCATCAGAACAGTCGCAACTCTTTCAACCCAAAGCAGCAAGCAGTAAAGAAGGCAGCAGTCAATACTTATCTGACGGGAACTCAAGTTTCATGCAACATCTGCAGTAAAGACCACAAAACTTACAAGTGCGATCAACTTGAAGGACTCTCTATTCCTGACAAGAAGAAGCTGATCTTTAGCAAAGGCTGCTGCATCAACTGTTTTGGGACAAAGCATTCTGTGAAGGATTGTAAATCCAGATTCGGCTGTCATAAATGTAAGGCTCGTCACAATACCATACTGCATGAAGACGATCTCAAAAAAGATGAAGCTGCCTCCGCAACGCAAGATCAGAAGACGTGTGCTCTAACCATCCCAATTAAGAGCCACTCTGAAATTTTACTTGCCACTGCCTTAGTCAAGATCAAGAATGATGCCGGGAATTTCAGTATAGTCCGTGCTCTCATTGATCAAGGCTCAGAAGCAACCTTCATCTCCGAACATTGTGCCCGGAAACTGAAACTTTTAAGAATTCCAGTGAACGTGGCGGTTTCTGGATTACAAGGCTCTTCCGTGGGGACTGTCAAGTTCCAGTCTAGACTAGTCATTCAATCCTGTACCTCTAAGTTCTCGGCCAAGATTGATGCATATATCCTACCTGGAAAATTAACTAAACCCTTACCTACTCGTACCTTATCTTTCACTGCGTGGCCTCATATCCAAGGTCTATAACTTGCAGATCCATAATTCCACATATCCTCTCATATTGATCTTTTCATCGGCGCTGATCTATACGCCGATGTATTACGATGCTCTGGAAATGACTGTATTCGTGATGGACCTCCAGACGCTCCTATTGCTCAAACCTCTGTGTTTGGCTGGCTACTAACTGGGCGACTGCCAACAGCTAGTCGCCAGGCTGTGACGGTGTCATCCAACCTCACCTTTACAGTGGATGAAACATTACAGAAGTTTTGGGAACTGGAGCAAGTACCGACGGTAACTTCAAGAACAGAGAAAGAGAAGGATGTCGAATTGCACTTTGCTAAAACTCACGTCAGACTTCCGAATGGTTCACACCAAGTAAGACTTCCGTTCAAGAAGAATTTTTCTCCATTAGGATCCTCCAGAGAAGCTGCAGTTCAACGCTTCATGCATCTGGAAAAGAAAATGACGAAAAATCCAGAATTTCGAAAGTTCTACACCGACTTTATGAAAGAATACGAAACCCTGGGTCATATAAAGTAGTCTATTTAATTTAACCTTGAAGCATCAGAGCACTGCTACCTACCACATCATGGAGTCCTAAAGATGGATAGTACTACTACCAAACTTCGATCTGTATTCGATGGATCCGCGAACACATCAACAGGGACGTCACTGAATGACAATCTCATGGTAGGCCCGACAATTCAAAACTGACTACTAACCATTATAATGAATTTTCGTGTCCATGCCGTGGCGTTCACCGCAGACGTCACCAAAATGTACCGCATAGTCAAAATGCATCCAGATGATTGCCTGTACCTACAAATTGTATGGCGAGCGGATCCCTCCAAACCTTTAAAGGACTACGACCTACTAACTGTTACTTATAGAACTTTATGTGCCTCATATCAAGCAACCAAAAGTCTTCAATCTTTTACTCCTGAAGAAGAAACTCAATTTTCTACAGCAGCAGAAATCGTAAGGACTGACTTCTACGTGAATGATTTGCATACGGGGGAAGAAAATTCAGAAGCCGCAATTCAAAGTAAGGACAACATCGTAGAACTTTAAAAGATGGGTTGTTTTCATTTACGCAAATTCTCCAGCAATGACTCAGCATTTATGAATACAATTCCAAAGGAAGACCGTGGCTCTCAGGGTCCACTATGCATTGATTCAGATGACAGTGTGAAGACACTTGGACTACAATGGCACCCGGCTACAGACGAATTCGCTTTTAAAGTAATTATGCCTGAAAGACAAGCCTGTGCTACCAAACGTACTGTACTCTCAGACACTTCCTGTCTATTCGATCCAACTGGCGTTGTCTCACCCACCACTGTCCTTGCAAAGTTGCTCCTCCAAACATTATGGAAGCTTGAACTCAGCTGGGACGATCCTCTTCCAGAAACTCTTCAGGCGGACTGGAGTACATACCAACAGCAATTGCCAGAACTGGAGAAAATTCCATTTCCACGATGCATCTTCCCACCAGAGTCTTCTTACTTTCAACTTCATGGCTTCGCTGACGCTTCTTCAATCGCATATGCTGCTGTGGTGTACATCCGTTTAATTAATTCAGATGGCTCTATCAATGTACATTTACTGACTGCAAAGACGAAGGTGGCGCCAATTAAGATGAATTCAGTTTCCCGTTTGGAGTTGTGTGCTGCTCTCACCGTGTCACATCTCATGGCTGACGTCATTAAATCAATGAGGATAACATTTAAAGAAGTTCTTGCTTGGACCGACTCAACCATCACTCTGGACTGGATTGCCAACGCTCACATAAAGCAAGAGATCTTTGTCGCAAATGGTGTAACAAAAATCCATTAAAACCTACTCAGTCATCACTGGCATCATGTGCGTAGCAAAGATAATCCTGCAGATTGTGCATCTCAGGGAATTTTACCTACTGAATTCATTAATCATCCGTTGTGGTGGCATGGACCGTCATGGCTCAAGCAGGAACCTTTTCCAATCAATGAACCAAGACGTCATCTCTAAACTCAAGATGATGTTAATCCAACCGTCTTAACACTCCTTATTGCCACTGACCCGTCACCAATATTAAAGTGTACCACCTTACCTATGCTACCTAGATCAACTGCCTACTGGGTGCGTTACCCACACAACCTAAAGAACCCTAGAGTAACGATTCCTACTAAAAACGTCATCACTGCAGTTGAAAGGAAAGGCGCACTGCATCATTGGATCAAAACCGTTCAACTTGAATTCTGTCCTACGGAAATTCACGCACTGAAGAATAGGAAATTTGTGAATTTGAAGAGCCAGATTCACCCTCTCAACCCTTTTCTAGATGCAGCCGGGCTACTCGGAGTTGGTGGAAGGTTACGAAAGTCTTCTTTATCTGAAGATCAGAAGCATCCAATTCTACTCCCTCGTAACAGTGCGCTTACCAAATTGATTGTTGTGAATGAACATTACGTACTGTTACATGCTGGTCCTAAGTTACTTCTTGCTAATCTTCATCAACGGTTCTGGATTGTCAACGGAAGAGACCTTTTTCGGCAGTGTATCAAACGATGCATTGTGTGTACCCGGTTTCAAGGAAGAACTGCTCAGCAGATGATGTTAGACCTCCCAGCTGTTCGTGTCACTCCATGTGAACCATTTAAAAAATGTGGCGTTGACTACGCCGGACCATTCCAGCTCCGTGTGATGAAGGGACGAAGCAAGCTGATCTTCAAGGGCTACGTGGTCGTATTCGTTTGTTTTGTCACCCGGGCAATACATCTTAAGTTGGCTGGGGACATGTCAACCGACACTTTTCTGGGCAGCCTCAGACGATTTATCGCCAGAAGAGGAAAATGTACCGACATGTACAGCGACTGCGGCACTAACTTTGTGGGAGCAACCAAACAGCTTAAAGACTTTCTTAATTTTACTAACCAACTTCCGGCTAGATCCGGCAGAAGAAAGAAGTATGGGCTCCATCGGTGTATCCTGGCACTTCAATCCTCCTAGGGCTCCGCATATGGGTGGGCTTTGGGAAGCTGAAGTGAAGTCGATGAAATACCATTTAAAACGTGTGGTAAGAGAAGCTAAACTGACCTACGAAGAGATGTCTACTGTTCTGACTCAAGTGAAAGCCTGTCTTAATTCCCGTCCACTGGCTCCTCTTTCTACTAATCCGAATGATTTGGAGGCGCTTACTCCTGGACATTTCTTAATTGGACGAGCTTTAACTGCATTACCGGAACCCGATCTGGATCATCTTCCCGTCAACCGCTTGTCCAGATAGCAACATACTCAACGCATCGTTCAACAACTGTGGAAGCGCTAGGGCAGTGAGTCTGTGCCAAGACTTCAACGACGTACAAAGTGCGCTGAGCCGCAGGTCAACCTTGAGGTAGGCAATTTAGTTCTCCTCAAGAATGAATGCCTTCCCCTACTAAGATGGAAGTTGGCAAGAGTCATGGAATTACATCCCAGGGATGATCAACGAGTTCGAATCGTCACACTGAAAATTGGAAGCACTCTGTTAAAACGGCCAATCCATAAGCTGGTTCCTTTGCCAATTGATAGCCACAAAACTCCAACAAATTAATTAATTAGCTACACTTGGTATGATTGTCTGTAAACATATTTATTTATGTTTATTTAATGTAATATTGGTTTTAGATTAAATGTATTTTAGCATTATTATTACGTGGCAAATTGATGGAATTTCGGCCGCCGATGTTTCGCCACTGAATGCAGTGACTACGTAAGCAAGGCAAATAATATAATTACAGTGTTGCCGTAAATTATTTTTACATGCTTGGTAGGAGGGTGCAGCTTAACAGTGTTGCCGTAAATTATTTTTACATGTTTGGTAGGAGAGTGCACATTGTGAATGTAAATGCGGTGTTGCCTTAAATTAGTTTGACATGCTCTCGGCACATAATCTCATTATCTGTGTGCATTTTCTACGATGTAAATATATTTAAATTAAGGTACTCTACTTACTTGATGAGCCCAGGGCTGATACTTTATTTTAATCTCCTAAAATTGGTAATGTAAAATATTGTATTTTTCCATGACAGCTTCTGGCTGTTTCCCTCCACTCTCGACCTAGATTTATTCTTTTGTCTGTCCATCTTTATAATTAAGTACAAAACTTATTCTCTTTGTAACAACATTCATCCCGCTTCTAGTTTCTTTATTATAAAGTTCTAATTTGAAGCAAAAAATATAACAAAAATTCACTTGCAATCTTGGTCTTGGACAGCGAACTCACCTGTCTGTGTCAAGCTCTGTTAGAAGTCGGTATTACGTTTTAGACTTTATTATTCAAACTGTAAAGTCAGCTTTAAATCTAAATAGTAGAGCAATCAGCTCGCACCATTCTCTGTATTCAGTCTTCGTTATTTCTTCGTAAGTTTACTTGTGTAATAAATTAGTAGTTTTTTCTTGTTGTTAAAAATACAAGTCTGCAGTTACACATCAACATTTATTTGCGGGAAGTCGACTAAACATTGAAACACCAAAATCATTTATATCATCCCATCATCTTCCTCATACATCTCTGATCCTAATCTAGCCAAAACATGTCGTTTTAAAAATTGGAATTGTTTTGGAAGGCAAAAATCAAGACTGTATAAGGATACTTAAACAGGAGTCAGCGGATCAGAAGCTGATGAATACTGCATTGAGGATTGTCAGATTGTAGATATTGTTGCTGCCTTGCTTATAAGAAAATAAAGTTTAGAATGTATTTTTACCTATTAACACATTATTCAGTTCTTCCCCCACCCATAAGCCTTTAATTTGACTTTCAAGAAATTGCAGCGTAATAGGAAAGAGAAATGAAATAAAATAAGAGGAGCCTGTAAAAGCTTTACATTCCTTATGACTATAATTACCATTTTATGCTGAGATTATAGACAAATGTTGTTTCGATAATTATTGCCAGGAAAAACAACGTTTTTAATCCGAGTGACTAATATTATAATGAGAATGCCTATCTTCAAGTACAACACAACGTCTCAAAATGTACACAGTTACATAAATGATGATAAGCGTGTTTTAAGTAAAATTACTCGCTCATTCCAAACAGTAGTTGAGGCTGCCAAATATTAAGAAAATAAATTAGGGCACATAATTTCCTTTATTATGTTGTCAACGCAACCTACAAGAATTGCGCATCATCATTAGCATAAATTGCTTTTTTTTCGTAAATTCGTTGGTAATCGTAATCGCAAATCGTGATGCTCTACTACAAACAATATTAAGTAGTACATTTTTTCTCCCAAACCTTGTTAAGCTGCTATATGTAATAAATATGTTTAAATTTTACAGCATCTGATAGTAGTAGCATAATAATAGTAATCGTAATAATATATATCGACAGTAATCTATGAAGTTAATGTAGTAAAGAAGTGGTAAATACTATTATGGGAATCCATTTTCTTCCCTCCTACGGAGCACGAACATGTACCTGTAAATCTGTACTGTACACACACACGTCATGGTGTGCAGCAGTGGCTGCAAGATCTTTATTATGGTTTGGGTTTATACTATACTATGTACCTACTCAGTGGCGTCGGAACCGGGAGGGGGCCGGGGGGGGGGGCACGGAAAACGGATGCCCCATGTTAAAGCATAGGCCTGCCCCCCCCCCCCCCATGGTAAAAATTGACCCTAGTGTTTGCCCCCCCTCGGGAAAATAGGTTTCGACGCCTCTGTCTACTATAGTCAAAGTGAGGGGAGAGAGCTGGCTAGTATAAGAATAAGAATTATATAGGATTGAGAGAGCTTGACGATGACGACCCACTTAAAAGCATATCAATAGTAAAAGAGTTGTACATACACACTGATATATGAATTACATAGAATCTATCGCACTTCTCCTTTGTCGTTTCTCCTCCGAAAATTCTCCCTTGACGTTTCTCCTAGAGGCATTTATCCTTCGTCCCGTTTCTCCCCTACCTACCTCCTTCTCTCTACCGTTTCTCCCCTACCTACCTCCTTCTCTCTACCGTTTCTCCTCAGGCCACTTCGTCGCCGTCCCATTTCTTCTCATTAATTTCTCCTCTGGTACCTTTCTCCTCCATATTTCACCTCAGTTTCAGCTTCCAAAAAATTATAACTCAACTAGTTTATGACATATGTAGTATGACTCATTGTAAGTTAATAATATTATGAACGTTAGCTGGTACGTATTGGATTGGCAGAAATAAAAAGGCAGGTACTTTTGGGATTTTAGATAAAGGAAACGTTTTATGCAGAAGGTGATCTGCACAACAAAATTATATGCGCATTTAAAATCGTCGCACATATTTATAACGTGACTTGTTACTCATCCATATACGACTTATAAAATTAATATTAGAGATATGAAATGAGGGTTTTTCATGTTTTAAAAAAATAAATTCCATTAGTATTCAACGACAAAAATTAGACTGGACTTTTGAGGAGAAATGTACTAAAGGAAAAATGGATGAGGAGAAATGGGACGGCGACGAAGTGTCCTGAGGAGAAACGGTAGAGAGGAGAAGTACACTCTCCGTAAAAGAGCATGTGAAAGACTTCAGAAAAGCATAATATGATGTGAACACAAAGTGCAGAATATATCGATATTCTGAAGTACATCTTGAGATAATTCCTGAATTTGGAGTTAGATATAATTCAGTTGCTACACAACATATCGCTTTGGTGATATTCAGTTATCGTTTAGATTATTTTGTCAGAAACAGCAAGATGAGTATCGAGTGTCGTTTAGATGATGTGCGAAGCAGAGATGTACTAGGAAATAAATATATAGATGCCCTCAAGGCTGAGATGCATGGTAATGTTATTATTTAGTTGGGCTTCAGTACCCCTAATCAGATGCAGCACCGAGCAAATCTTTAGGTGCTCTTTAAAAATGAGATGCCTTGCAATGTATCTATTTAGATGCTCCTCTATGCATTGAGAATATTGAGATGAATGAAACACTTGCTAATATAAATAAACCGTTTTCATTTCTCTCTCAATTAAGACGTGCAGGTTGTCGTTTGTTAGGAAAGATTTACTATTTATTGAAATATAAGCTATTTTTTACCTTAATACTAATTTCAATACGAAAATTTTATTTTAAAGAGAATTTGTAATCGGAAATTTTGAAAGAACCCAGTATCTATATATATGCTCCCAGTTGAAAATCCACTGAAAGATACTGAATGATTTTTGAATGTGTGTTCCCTTCGGGGTTCACGCAAACTATTTTTGCTGGAGACCATTTTCACTTTTACGGTTCTTATTGTAAGTGGACAAGGAAAACAAAAATTTGAAGAAACAAAATTACACTTATAGAAAATAGGGCAGACAATTTCCTTTATAATTTTTACTGCTGTATTCTCACAATTGTTTCTTTCAACTAATGTATCACAAATCACAAAGTCTGATAGAATTGTTTTTTATTTTCAGTTTTGTAAAGCAATTTAAAACACTTGAATTAAAAATAATATTAGTTGGTTTGTGCCCGTTTGTTCTCGTACCGTAGATGAACAAGAAAATAAAAACGTTCAATATTTAAAATATTTTCCAATTTCCAACAATTACTTAATTATATCACACTATCTGACTATCACTTTAAATCTCAACGTCTGCAGTCGTCGTGCAGTGCCACTTGACTAACGAGAGCCACGTCCAATGATCAATTTCTGAGATTTCATAATCAACAATAGTATATGAAAGCAATAGTAAGTAACAATAGTATAAACAACCCTCATGGCAACGCATATTATTAAAACATACATATATGAGTCCAAATACACACAGTACTACTCATAGTATGTTTCAACGTTCCACCATTAGTTAAGTATTGTGTAATTTTAGTTTAAATTATAAGTTATATACTTTTCATAAGCTGTTGTTAAATGCAGTATGAGCATGTGGAATGATGATACATGTACATTTTTATATATGAATTTATTTCTATAGCATGCCTATGTATTATTTATTTGATGCGAGTATTTAGTTCACTGATTGTTTGTAAACAACAAACTGCATGTCGAGCATAATCAACTCACTACCAACTAGTCATTCTTAAATCATACATATTCTTCTATTTTCTAATTCATGAGTAATTTATTATTCTACAACATTCTTGATATTTTATTGTGAAATTCTAATCAGAAGATATTTCATTTCGGTTTAAAAGTAGATCAACTATTTAAAAGGACGATGACCAACTATGTGATCATTGCGTAATCTCATAACAAATTATATTATTTATTAAATTATCAATTTTTATACGAAGATGAAATCAGGGATAGAATTGGATGATGGAAGGGAGATTGAATAAATTACTGCTTATGAAAGGTCGTGTTTGTACCTTTTCTCTGAAGCCTAATTTATCACTTGAGACGTCTTAGAAAATATTAGAGCTTTCAACCATACTGTCATATTAGTCTTTATTTCCCATAAAGTCTTATATTGCCCGTATTGCCTTTTGCATTCATTTCCATTTGCGTTTACTCATATCTACGATATTTCTCTGTTATTTACCACTGAGTTAATGAGCACCTTGGTCATAGACTCATATCAGCACTAAACAGATGTAAAAAGGTGAATCTGTATAATCTTGTACCTTTATACATAATATAATGTAGTGTGAATAATATTTTAAAAGTTATGAAGGCTACTGGAATGCATGTGAGGCTCATCTGAAAGTCGGAAGGCATCTAAAACAGTATAGCTTGGCCATCTAAATAGTGAACCGCATCTTGACGGCATGTGCGGTACTTCTAACCTCCATTGGCATCTAAATAGCACTAAAAAATGTTAAACGACATATGAATTGCATGTGAAGTACATCTAAAAAGCAGTAGGTATCTGATTCATTGTTACCCACATCATCTAAAATTTCGAAGGCATCAGAAGAGCTTCAAAAATATAGCGAAACATCTAAACGATAATTAGTGTCTTTCTCCAAATCCAAGATGCAGTTTTGATGTAATACGGTGGCTCGAAGTCATCTTCGAAGCTTCTCCTGGCCATCAAGACCATCGTAATGCTTTTTTAATGAGATTCAGTTAACTTTGTACTGCAGACTTAGATTTATTTACGGAGAGTGTAGGTAGAGGAGAAATGGCTCGAGGAGACGCGTCCAGGGAGAAGTGTCGGAGGAGAAAGAACGAATAAACAAAGAAGTCGACGGATACCAATTATAACCTGACGAGGGAGACCCTCAAAAATTTCGGAGCTTCAGAAACGTACTGTCAATAACGTGCATTTTTTGTACCCTTATAGACCATATAGGGATTCTGCATTGCAATTAAACTCGCATGGGAAGACGTTTCTCCAGTTTCGCCTGATACATAAGAAAAATCATTGCGTACGCTCGCGCCGTCTGTAGTCATGTGCAAACAACAGCTCCGTAGCATTACATTTGAATTGAGATTTCACACACCAGCGCCCCTTCAGTTGTGAGGAGGAACTGCTTGCAACAGCTCCTCAGCATTTCCTAACATGCAAGCAGAGAGTTTGTTGCACACTTATTTAGATGTAGTAGTTTTCGGCTCATAGGCACTTTTCTGAGCCAAGTTGGGGTTCCCTACACTTCCGTGGTTAAGAGTCTTAAAACACAGTAGACAAGTCTGTTGTGACTGTGAGTTAAGATTTTACTCAAAGTGAAAGGCAAAAGAGGAGGTGCATCCGATCCCGCCAGAGAAAGGAGTAATTCTGGTGGATCACAGTTACTCAAAAACCAAAATTTGAGTTGACTCTGACTCAACCATTGAGCAGTACTGCGCATGACGGTAAGTGCTGGTAACATGCTTGCCGCTTTTTGGAGTCAATAATGATGAACTACTCAAACAGAAACCATGTATAGGGGCGACTACTTACTACTTTCATCTTGGAGATTCAAATCAATTACCCACTTCAGCGTATGTGATTTAAATTGTTTACATTCCGAGCGATTCTTTTAAATAATTTCCGTCATCAATAGAGCGGTTCAGCTTACGCAGAGGAAGCCAAAAATGGGAGGTTCTGCAGGAGAAAGTTATGACATTTTACTTTCTCCGGGGTCAAAAAGCGGAACCCAATTGTTGGTTTCGCAATATCCTACCTCTAAAAGCGAAAGAGTTTCGCAAAAGGAAAATCAAATCTATTGGTCAGTCTGAGCGCACCATTTTTCTCCAAATCAAACGCGTTCTATATTTGTTGCGAAACCTCAAACTTTTTCAGCTGTAGCTGAACAAAATTTATCGTTGCGAATAGCAACAGTACGTTAGAATTAACAAATTTGCGATGATAAAGCTGAAGTAAACAACAACGGTAGAACCTCCCACTTTTAAGCAAAACTCGATAGTGTTTAGCGTTTGCTGAACTAAAATTTAAAGGTTTAGCTTTTGCATTTGTAAACTTTACTTGAAATGCTAAAGCGGAACCATCTCTGCGTGAATTCGTTACTTCAACAAATCTCATCTTTCACAACACATCTTCATTAATAAGAACATCTTCATTTATCTGATGAACTTTCTTGAAGTTTCACGTACAAATAATACAGTAACGTATTTCTTATAATTAGTTACTTGTGGCTTTATTGATTTTTTCAGGTGCATAACTATTACTTGTTACCCAGTGCATGTTAATATGTTTAATTATTCTAAATTATGTTAATTAGTCAAAAGTGCCCAAGTAAATAAAGACAAGGGTACTTAAACATAAAAAATTCAATACTTCAAAGCGCTACGTTATACTATAACAATTCTGTTTATTGTAACAAATCGATTTGTTTTCCCTCTTATCCTATAGCTTGTTGTCCACTATTGCAAATCATTGATTTAATTCGATGTATAATTTGACAACTGAATAAATACAAATCAAATCAAATCAAATCAAATCTGTTAGATTTTTGATACTTTATACTTATTTGAGTTTTACCGACCGATTTTGAATATTACAGTATTGAACGATTAATTGTGACCACCAGAAAGATAAAGGTGACAGCCAATGTTGATGGATATCGTAAAAAAACTTAATTGTTTCACTGCTGATTCCTCATCAACCTACGAATTTTGTCATTATGACCACCGGCAACAATGTAATAGTATTATGTACTGTGCATAGTAGAAATATTGGGACTCACTAGCCAATACTTAATTGTTTATCTTAAAAAGCGAATGTGTGAATGTGTTTTTAAAGTAGCGGAATTCCATGGCTTATGCTAAAAGATGATATAAGGGAATCAATAATATTTTCGACGTTATTTAAAAGAAGGCAATTCTCAAATCAAAAGACAAAATACTAAGCTATTACAGATTATTATATAAAATAGGAAATAATTACAGTAGGTTGAACACACTACTGTAATTATTTCTACCTATTCACATAATTTGGAACAACAATGTTAGCAATTTTGAAATACTTAAGCGATGTTGTCGAGTGATAGCTCATTTTGAAGCCCTTGAAAAAATAAGAATCCGATTTTGTTTTTATTTACTTTTGACCCATATAACACTTTTTATAGCAATTTTTCGGGAAAAAAATCGGTTTTTTCGATTTTATTTAAAAATTGTTTAAATAACACGCTGTGAACTCGATCATATCTAGATTTTGCTAATCATTGCCGTTCGAATGATGTGTCACTTGTATGCAAAATTTATGAGTATCCGGGCTAAATATCGATTTTTAAATTTCGAAAAGATTTGGGCGGGAGATTTAATCTCTTTTATTTTATACGGTTGCTAAAGGTTTGGACATACATGGTGCCGCCAACTTTGAGGGTGGATCAGCTGCAAATAAATAACAGCCTATCACACACATTGTCTTTTTTAATGTTATGCTTGAGACTTGAGAGGGGGACGCTGTAGGTGGGTGGGTCCCAAAAGATGCTGAAGTTTGCTCGCGTCATTTTTGGCCGGCCCCTAATTTTTTTCAGTTTATTATGCAGTAGATAGTAGATAGTCACAGTGCAGTTAAACCTTCCGTCTGCTGTCTGCACAATGTTATTATGTTTAGGTTGAACGTAATATCTCAATAGTTTTTTTTAATACCTCTAAAAAATGTTGAATGGCTGAAAGTAAAATAATTGCTAACTAGTAAGAAGATGAGTAATAAATAAGTTTCAATGCGGACAAAGACAAAAGTACGTGTAACCTCATTGCTTATAAATTAGTAGCAGTGACGAGCTTGAGCTTTATATTAGCGGAGAAATAAGTTTAGTAATAATTAAGTTTCTAATTAGGTAATAATTAGCAGAATCAAATTTTGTTCAGCGTGATATTGCAACAGTTTTTGAAGTTTCAGAAATACGAGGCCTTCTTAGAAATCGTCATAAAAAGTGTTGATTTCTTCAAGAATCATTGAAAAAATCGTAGTTGCTACAATTTGTGGATCATGCCAAATTACCCATAATCAATAATATAATATGAATTTATTGCATAGTTGATTTAAAATCGACCATTTAAAATAGTGTTTTCTTTTGGATACAAAAATCATAATTAACTCATGATGTGTTTTGTTCTTACTGTGACCTAGTGGAAAAGTGTAATAGTGCGCCAGTTGTAAATAAACATTTAATTTTATTCTTTATGAGCTGGAAGTGAAAAACGAAATCGAATTTTTCTTTTTTCAAGGACCTCAAAATTGGTCAAGTCATTCAAAAGGGTTCCACATTATGCGAATTAGTATATATTAAAATAAAATATATATATAATATAAGTAAATCGGTCTAGTATTTCAAAAGCGTACTAAAAAATGTAAATAGGCAAAAATACATAATACTATACATTAATCGTAAAAGAGCGTAAAATCACGTTGTATGTATGTCCGCCATTTGTCATGGATACCACAACACCATACAAATAAAATAATTAGGAATGTGTTGCTGCGACGGTAGCTCTATACTACTATGTATATTGTTTACAAATAAGTACTGTAACTACAGGGAAAGAGCATTGTGTAACTACTATAAAACAGTCCATCGTATGTCTTTGTGTTTTAAACAGAGACTTTAAAATTCAATAATGTCTGTAGAAATTGTGAATACTTTATGTATGTTTACAAAAATGCTTTAATAGGAGGGGGAGGAGGTAAACCCCAAAAAACTCAAGGGGTGACAAATGGAAGACCTCTACTCTACAATCCACGTTGATTTACTCTGGAATCACTATGCAGTGGCTGATGTCCCATAACCCTCGAACCTCAGGGGCTACTAGGGGGGTCCCCCCTATCAAATTCAACCCTACCCCCTAAAAAAATACGTCATTTTTGCTTCCTTTAGCACCCCCCCCCCCCCAACCCCGCAAGTCGCTCTATAATGTTATTACATCTTTTGTAGAATTGGAATAAAATTTATTTTGAAGAATAAACCGAAACACAAAATTAAAATATAAAGACAAAAGAGTAAAGAGGAAAACAATAGTAGAAACGGGCCTGTGGTTCATACCCAAGCAGTATACCGTGCCCGTACACCATGGGTGTCGTACTTGTAACAGACGGGGAGGGTGTCGGTGCCCAACCCGTTCGGCGCATACACCTTACCCAGGTTGAAACGGGAGCGTAGACGATGTGTAGCCACACGGGTAGGGTGCTGGTACCCTACCTGTACCAGAATGAAGGCGTATGAATGAAGGATAGTACCCGCATCCTACCCGTATGGCTATACATTAGCTTCTACGCTCCCTTTACAACCTGGGCAAGATGTATGCGCCGGATGGGTGGGGTACGGATACCCTCCCCGTCTGTTACAAAATTACTATCCCCTTGCCAGGCCCTCGGCCTGGCATGGAGAGCGGGTATCCGTACCCTACCCGTTTGTGTATAATGCCTCTTTTTCTAACTCCGTTAGGCCTTGGGCCTGACAGGGAGGGTCCCCTCCCTTGACTTTGCTAAAAGAGTCCCTTATGTATGTACGGAATGGGACCTTCGAGGGTATTCCTATTAGTGATAATAATTTTGTGCATGCTTTATCCTGTAACCTATAATCTTACACGGACACAGGCGAGCGAAGCGAGCCATACCTACTATAGTAACAGTTAAGCGACTGTAACCTTTCAATCGTTAAATACTGTCATATTCAAAATCTAAATATGTCGGTGAAACTCAAATAAGTATAATTCAAAAAGCAAATTTAAACACAGTTATTAAAGTATAACGCTGCGTTTTCAAGTACTGAATTTTTTACGTTTAAGTGCCCTTGTCTTTATATACTTGGGCACTTTTGACTAATTACCATAATTTAAAGAATAATTAAACATATTACCATACACTGGGTACTCACCTGAAAAATTCTATAGAGCCACAAGCAACTAATTATAAGAAATACGTAAATGTATTATTCATTATCTATATGTGAAACTTAAAGAAGATGATCAGATAAATGAAGATTTGTTGTGAAAGATGAGATTTGGAAAATGGCGTAAATTATTTAAAAGAATCGCTCAGAATGTTAACTATCTAAATCACATGCGCAGAAGTGGTTAGTTCATTTGAATATCCAAGATGCTAGCTAGTAAGTAGTAGTCGTAGCTCGGTGACTTGAGCCCTCAGAGTGCCTCAGACAGAGCCGCAGCCCCAGCCGTAGCTGAGCCCTGGCCCTGCCCTTGCTGCCCTGCCTGCGCAGCATTAAAGCATTACATCGCGAACGGCGTGGATTACGTTGGCTTGCTTTTTTCATGCCCGGGAAGGTAAATTTGAATAAAACTGGAAAAAAGCTCCCTTAAAAAAATTCTGTATCGAAACCATTATCATCACTGAGCTCCGATAATATATATATTATATATATTACAATTGGCAACTAGAAGAACTTAAATTTTTTATATAAATCCATATATTTGGCACACGGCACAACCACGAGGGGGTTCTGAGGATGCGGAGAGTTTCCCACATTTTCTATACATGTTCCGACGTAGCTGAAACATGTTATCATTACTCCATAGTGTTCTCATTACATACTTCATTGTTACTACTTCATCACAATCCTCACGAGGGACGAGATGAGTATACGAAGACGACTACTTAACGCATTTTACATCTTCAGCGGAGCGGTTCTTTATGCAGGAAAGTAAGTAAATATATGAACCTCTGTCCATAAAGACATCTTCATAGCATCTTCAAAATAAAAACATCTTAAAATTCATCCCCAATTGCGATCTTGGGTGATTTGAGACAATAACTCATAATCATTCCACTATTTAGGTAGTTTTAATTTTATTTCCTTACATCATATATCAATTTTAACTTTTATTAATACATAGCAATATCATTATTATAGTTCCCAGTTTGAGGAGAAGATTGGAATTATTTTACTATGTACCTATTTTCAATATGGCTGAATGGGAAAATTAAAGATTTTGAAATGGCTCCGCTGCTTCCTTGATATTACACAAAGGAATTTTCTGTAGGTTATTTTAAATAAGTTCAAAGCAAGTTTCGTTTGCATCTTTTCATATTGCAGAGACTTTACCAGGTTCAGAGACGCAACAACAATAAATAAAAAAATCAGCTTAAAACACTGTAGTGTGAATAATATTACTAGATCGTTTTTAAAGAAATGACTTGTCTATTTTTTGTTTCGTGCATACTGTATTTACCAATACAACGCTTTTGTCTGAATTTGAAAGTTAAATTTTCACACGTGATTCATTCGTGTGACTCACTCGAGACAAGAGGTTTCAAAACCCATGTAGGTCGGTAGGTATTTTTGCATCTGATTCTACTGTAGAGTTTTGATAGGATTTGACTTGATGTATTTGGCTCATGAAGAAATACTTAGAGATACATATAATACAAAAGAAAAGTAAAAGGTAGGCTTGCAAATGTTGAAGGAAAAAGCATGTACTGGTTAAGTTTTTTGTGAGTGCTAAAAAGGCTCTCGTGCTCTCAAGATAGTAAGATACCACTATGACTTGGCTATGATGCACTGCGCTGTGTATACTTATTACTTGCCTTGAAAAATTGGATTCATTAAGTTTGGGGAGGTTAAAGCTCCTCCGGGACTCGTGTAGAGTAGAACATCTTGGATATCATGGGAGGAGAAAACATTTAGCGGATTCATAAGGTGCGTAGGGCGTGTGGCTTTCACAACACTATTTATCTTGATTGTATGTGAATGTGCAACACACAGACTAAAGATTTAATGATGATGATAATATATTTACACATGGGTATCTTATTTTATAAAGACTCTAAGTGTAGAACTGTTGTGTTTGTGTCACTTTGTGGGGAATTTGAAGAGGAAACGACTTGAGCATATTATGAGCTGTATTGAGACTGCGTGCTCAACTAATTTTATCAGTTTTTGCTCATTCAGTCCCACTCTGAGGTCAAGGAGAGTGCTGGATGAAGTCATTTTGAAACCATATACCTGCTAAAAATGTATCCCACTTTTCAACGTTTCATTAAACTTGATTATTTATTTCAGTAATAATTGGGATGATGCGGTTTACCTTTTCCCTCAGAGTGTTTAGCTTAGGATTATTGTTGGAAATATAGTAGGTTACACAGTGAAAATAATGTTCTTGGAGAAATGTGGATTTCAGAAACGCTCTTGGGAGTACAATACTCATGACAATAAAAACACATATAGATATCATATGATTTATATAAATAGGTTGTAAACGAGCTTCTAACGAGCCTTGATCTGGAAACTGGAGGTAAGAAGACAGTAATGGAAATGATGGATGATATATAATTATTTATATATAATATGAATGTTATTTGAGTATCATAATAAACTAGAACTGCGGCTATTGCTAGGTGACAGTAATTTCTTCATCAGAATGTTCTGTAGCATGGGAGGACAAATCAGTCGGATCAAGTTTGTCACTGTCATCTGGTGACATGGGGGGTGACTCCAGTTTTGTTAAATGGATATTGTCTCCGGACAATGAGGATGGTATCATGGGTGAGTGGAGTGGTGACAAATCTGATAAATCGATTTTCGGTTTGTCACCATCTGCATCACTAAGGTCAGGGTTTGGATTGTTCTTATTCGGAAGCGTCTGCTCTCTTGACCCACCACTGGCCAAAAGCTCTCTCTCTTTTGAATTTCGCCATTTCATTCGTCGATTCTGGAACCAAATTTTCACCTAAACCAATATATGACAGTACACCGCATTTTAAATATGTAGTCAAATATACAATACTTACTCAATTATTCAAAAACATTTTACAACCGGTGAACGATAAATATTCAGTTTGTTTATGCTGAATACCATATGCTAAATTTTTTGTGGAAAACCCTAACCTTCACCGGGTTCCTATTAAATGTGTGTACGTCCATTACATAGTTAAGCCAATCAGACATTTTCTTACTCTGCAAAATACACCTTTTATTTATTTATTTTTTATTTACTGGGGTGACTAAGGATTACGTTTTGGATGTGCATACGCAACATCATCACTCGGAAGTATTGATGACATTAAAGATAGACCGTAATCATGAAGGAGGAAAGAAAGGTGGTAGTATAGGAAAGTGTGGTAGAGGCAGGCTACAAGCGGATTTATACGCGAACCCAGGGATAAGGAAAGGGGTAACAAACTACATAGGAAAGACTATTGAACGCGATGGAACAGATTAAGGTTTGATCAAGGAAGGATAGCGGGAAATCCAAAGTATTGAACGAGAATCCAGGGACTCTCATGCAACATATCTTCATTCCCACTCTTTCTCTGTCTACCTATGGGTAGCTCCAGAGAGTGTAGAGTGAACTCTACAACCCGCACCGATACAACGACAGTCAGCCGTACAGTACTCACCAAACCAGGACTGGATATCGAACCGTGGGCCTGAGTGTGGAAGTCGTCAAACTCCACACTGCAGTCCTTTAGCCTCTCAACCAACCTGGCTGGCTTTGACTGCTATTACAGTACTATATATTAAAATCATTACATCACAGGAATGAAGTAACGAAAATAATATTGCATCGGGTTACAGACTATGTTAAGCAGTTAATCTCTCTTGAACAATTCTTTAAATGCGAGGTACATTCGTATATACCTAGGTATATATGATTATAGATTATAAAATGTTGTATGGGCTGCGGCCAAATCGACTCAATGAATAAATTATTATTATTATTATTAGATTATAATACTCAACTTTTGTACAGGTTTTCCTCGATCCCAGATCTAGCAATTTTCCCTAACAATAAGCCTGCTTTACGGCAGCGGAGGTGAAGAAGAAAGTGTTGGTGGTCACCTTTAATTCCGATATACAGAATATTTATAAGAATGGATAGATATTTTGCAAGTCCGATGGAATATGCACTATATGCATACACTGAGCAAACTCGAAAATCCCCATCTGAGACCTCTCCTAAAGTTGGAAAGAGTACTTTTAGGATTTTTCTGAAAGCTTGATTATCCTTATCCCGCAGACAATCTTGACTCGTGTGCTCTCTTATTACTAATTGACGATGCACTTCCTACAGACACGATGGAACATGTAAGAGCGAGCATAGCCTAAACAAGTTTCAGGAGCGTCATACCAAGCGTTGAGAAAGAGGTAGAGGTAATGCATGACAAAGGATGAGTTTCCACACTTTCTACGAGTCTCTGTAGCTCTGACTTGTGAGCTGTGAGTGAAGCCTATGCGAAGGTGAATGGAGTAGTACATACCTAATTGAGGTACCGTATATTCGCGGGGCGTACTGTTCAAATCTGGACCTCTCAGACCCGCGCACTATTACAGACCCGCGAACTGCCATTTAATACTGTGTTAAATAGACCCGCGTACTATTCAAATTGAGATCTCTCAGACCCGCGCACTATTACAGACCCGCGCATTATTATAGAATATACGGTACCTACTTAGTTGTGGATTACAGATCCTGAAACTGAATGACTTTCCTTTGTGCTTCATTCCAGTTATCACACCTCTGAATAACAACGATCATCTTGATTTGAATTTCGATCTGAGCATCATAGCTATGAATGAGTAGAGTTGTAGGTAGGTACCTGTTTCAAATAACTCCCCCCGGGAGTTAGCTCAAACTTCGCCTCAAACCCCGGGAGTTATTAGAAGCCGGAGTATCTTAGAACACAACCCTCCCCATTTGATTCAATGCTAAAGACCCCGGGAGTTACTAGAGACCCGGGAGTTGATAGGGGCCCGGGAGTTATTTGAGAAAATACGGTACCTATGTACCGTATAATCTATAATAATTCTCGGGTCTGAGATAGCCCGCAGGTTAGTTACAGTTCGTGGCTTCGAAATACTTGTATATGGGGATACGTAAGGATATCAAAGCATCTAGAATATAATTTAAATTTAACTACAATTAGTGAAGTTTTTTTATTTCCAAGGTGCCAAGCAGTCAGCTGAGGCCTGTGCGCTGTGCTTATCAACGTCGTGGAAACGACGAGTTTAAGCCTAGCCCAGCTCATTCAGTTAGCTGGATGGGTAACCAAAGGCTTGCTTGCTAATCCTGTATAAATGACTCGGTGCTAGTACGGTAAAGGTTATTGGAGAGTTTACTCTCTGGCACTCTCTAGTCTAGTGACTTCCACTTACTGTGGTTGCCTAGAGACAGGGTTTACCACTGTGGGCAGGGGACGGGGATAGGTCAAAGGGTACTATGACTGATTGTGAGACCAAGCATGCTGTAGCCTCCTATCTCCTGAAAAACAGTGATAATAAGTCTGGCTGTATAAACTTCAGTTAAATCGATCTATTGAGTATTTATTATTATTATTTTTATTATTTATAAGGTACCACGGTAGTAGGAAATTTTTCCCCGGACATCCTCTCCCCAGGCACATTATCCCCCGCGGATATTATCCCACCGGATATTTCCCCCCGAGCAGTAACCCCAGATGTTTTCCCCCTTACCCTTATTTAAGATGCTAAGGTGCACATTATTATACTATAAACAGATGATTAATTAAATGCTTTACTACTTTACTCACAAATCGAATTCAATCTAAAATTAATTAAACCTTAAGCGAGATCTGCTTAGTCAAACATAAAAATATAAATTCAAAAACCTAGGAAAGGATATTGAAAACAATGCAGCTTAGATCATATTAACATTCTTTAAAGCTAATACTTGCTAGCAAAATTAAAAATTTTTTAAATAAATGTGCTAGGCTGTTTCTCCCAAGTGCCTAAGAATTCTACTTGTGTATGCTGACATGCGGTACAAAATGCCTAGTTACAAGATAGGAGGGAATAAGACAGTGAAAACCTCAACTATTTAAGTCATTGTCATTAAAAATGATAAGGAACCAATAGTTCTGCATATAAAAACTTCTTCGGGCATAATAAAATAATTCAAACAAATTAATTAAAAAGTAAAAATTACCAAGCAAATCTTGCACGGTTGTAAAAATACTGCCGTCGGATTCGATTTAGTGATAACTTTTTCTGCTTAATGTACATAAAGCCTTCGCGCGATTTTTTTTCCACCTTTTAGCAGTTTGAATAATTTCTAATTCCACGTTAGCTTTAATAAATAGGAAACTCGCAAAACAGATGGCTACAATCGACTTTCATGAAAGTCAAACTGCTCTGACCTCTTTAAACGAACTGTTAATAGAAAATATTAACCGAAATGAATTAGTGTATACTAATTTACTTGCTGTTCCGATACATAGATAGCGTAAATTAGAGTATGCAAAATAATGCATATATTTGTAGATTGCAAAACATAGATTGTTGCATACTAATGACTATGCTAATCATGAGAAAATGCAGCAACGCTTAGACGTCTGTAGATTACTATATTTTCCTTGTTGTCCCAAAACAATTATTAAAGTGTACTTGACTATACCATTAATTTCAATTTGGGACTGAGGGGGAAATGTCCGTGGGGATAATGCCCGGGTGGGGCAATTTCCGGGGGGAAAATGTCCGTATACCGGTACCACATCAGCTGGGTTGCATTAAAAAGGATCTGTCTGCCGTTCGAAACTAAAACGGTTGTCACCCGGGGTAATAGTTTTTTTTGCTAAAGCGGCCACACAGTCTTAAAGTCTTAAATGGGTCTATGATAGTACACGGGTCTGAGTGGCGTCTCAGTTTGAATAGTACGCGGGGTGCACTGTTACAGGGTATACGGTAAGTACTACTGCCTTACCTATATTATTGTTAATTTCAACTGACTGCAAACTTCAAGCTTGCCTCGATCGCCACGAGTATTTTTATCCATGCGCAAAGGCGATGTATAATTTCAATAATTTGGGATGCGAAAACCGGACGAGAAACTATACATATGAAACCTTAACCTTCTCACTTGTTACTAGAGTGTGGATTTGTCCACAGAACTACGTAACTCAGGCGTAGCTGAAGTTGAGGTGTTGGTGTTTGTGGATGGGATTATGGATTATGAGTAGACAGTGACATGGGACGCGGATAATCCCTGCACATGCTTCACACAGGTGCGAATGGGAACTTTGCGCCTCTACAAAAAAGAGGTGTGTGCATCAATCTGCATAGCTGTGCTATGAGTATTACTGACAATTGATGCTGATGGCAGGCGTAGACGCGAGTAAAAATGTGGAGTGAATTGGAATCGCGGGAAGGTGGAGGAAGAGTAGAGGTGGAATTGGAATGGGTGGAGGTTGATGGCAATATCATACGTAATTACATATACATAAAGAATAAGCGAGGGGAAGAAATATTGGTAGGTAATTGGATATAGAAAATAAATATGAAGAGTTGATTCTGAAATGAAGGGTTGAATGGGTGAGAAAGAACAAGTGGATGGCTGTAAGTGTAGAGATGAATAGGAATGTGATCCGCATTGACTTTGTGCATTGTAGATGTAGTGGAGAGAATGGGCATTGAGGCTTTTGAGGAGGAAGAAGGCTGTACATATACTTGATTCTTTGTTGAGATGAGCATTTAATGTAATGGATGGGATCAGATTTCACAGTTGATAGATAGAGTGGGGAGGAAGGTGCATCTGGCGAGGTGTATGAGCGAAGGAGGATGATTATGGAGCCTACATGTGGTGGCTGAGAGGATGGAGCTTTCATGTGATGGTGCTGTGGGAGGAAGAGGAGTGGAGCGAGAGCTGAGGGAAGGAGACGTGGGAAGGCGAGAGGGCTTTATTGAGCTGATCAAAAACAACACGCGCAAATCGTGACAGATTGTAGCGATTTATCAAAGGGAATTGCTGAATTGGGAAGTATGAAGGTTGGAAAAGGGCAGTGGAAGGGCTATGTGAGATTCAAGAGGTTTTTCTTGTGGATAGAGTGAAATTCAGGGAGACTCGCAGTAAAAATTTGGATGACGCGAATGCATTGGAATGGAGCAGTGAGATGAGAGAGGGGAGCAAATATGAGTCCCATCTCCTTCCTCTCCCTCGCTCCTTCCCTTCCTTCCCTCCACACAAATACTCCTTTCACTCTGTTTCTCCGCAAGACGAAAGCTTTCCCGGAGCCTATTGGCTTGTCGGCAGTCGATAAAGCGCCTCAGCATTGCCCACAAACGATGATGCGAGTAGCGATTCGTCAGGACGTGCGAATGAGCGTCGCTACAAATGTTGCGACTCTCGTTCTCCAGACGTGCAAAGCCTCGGTGAGCTCCCTCTCTCCAGTCTGAGCCCAGGCAGGATGCCTATGCTTGGAAGACCCATGGATTCATTTGAGAGCTCATAATGACTCCGTATATTAATATTATACTTGAGGATGGGGGAGATGGGTCTTGAAAGGAAAGGCAATTGAGGGTGAAATATAGACAAACGATGGCTTAATTCATTTTTCTTATCGATCCGACGGTCGCGTCAAGTGCCACTGATAGTCTCCACCAAAATCCACTGAAATCCTCAAATCACTCTACTAAACCAAAACTTAACTCTAAAAGCATTCTCCTCTTCTTTCTTGAGTCTCTCCGGCTTCTCCGTCTCCACACTCTCGACTCGACTCGACTCGACAGTCCCCACACTTTTCTCCAATCTACTACTCATCTGAGTCTTTCACTTGCTCCACTCATCCACACTCTTCGCTACTCCGAGCCTCACCTCCACACTCACTCCCATCTCAGTCCCACCCCAAGCTTCACACGCTAGTCTGCTATACATAGGTCTTGGCATCTGCCTATGTTGGACGCAGACGGCTCCCACACTCGTCTTTCGGAATGGGTTCCTGAGCCCATATCCTTCTCCTCCGCTATGTCTCAATTTCAATCATCTAATAGGACTCATCAGTTGAGCTGGAGAGAGAGCAAATTTTTATCTGATGCAAACATGTCATATCAGCCTGCCATAATCCATTTTGTACCCACCCACTCTCGTCCATAGTCCATCTAAGCACACATTCATCTCTTTTATTCTTGTCTGCTGCGAACAGTTATTTCATTCTTATTGACCCATTCCAGCTCAGCTCACACAAATCATGTCCGAGTCCTACGAGCACTTTAGTGAGTCCACCATGTCAATAACATACAATTATGTCCAATCCACGACCATCCCGACATCAAAACAATTCATTCAAAACTTTCCTCTCTCTCTCTCTCTCAACCTCCTCCACCAACTCCGCAATCCCGCGTCCTCATCAGACCGATTTTACATACGCTCATCCCGAAGCCGAAAGCCGCCACTGAAATCTCATGCATAATAATTTGAACAACCTGTGAGTCCTTGAGTCCCAACTTTTCCGCTAACTTCTTCCTGTCCGGCTTTGATATGTACTTCTGAATTTGAAATCTCTTCTCGAGTCCTTTCCGCTGAAGATCCGAAAAGACGGCTCTCCGCATCATTCCACGTCTCGGCTTTCCTCTTGGTCCTCCAGCCCATGGGAATGTTCCTGGGAGTGGGAAGACATTCGCTCCGCTCGGATGAGGACCTGTATCAAAATTACTCTCTTTCAACATCAGTTGACTCCAAGCACTCTTCTCCCCATGCTATTCTCCATCTCTTTCTACTTTCCCTCTCTTCATGCCCAAGTCTTCCTTGCAATACCTTCTATAGGCCCAACACTTCCTTCTCCCACCTATGCTATACCTTCGGTATGTTATATGCCAATCTCGGGCTGGTCCCTTCCCTTCTAAATTTTTATGTCTGTTGAAATTTACTCTTGCTTCATACATTTTATATTGATCAGTGGCGTCGGAACCAGGGGGGCAGGGGGGGGCAGAGTGCCCCCCCTGACAAACGGATGCGCCATGTTAAAGCATAGGCCTGCCCCCCATGGTAAAAATTGACCACAGTGTTTGCCCCCCCTCACAAAAAAAGGTTCCGACGCCCCTGATATCGATAGTTGAGGGTTAATTAATTCCCGTTTTTTGGAGGATCTGTTAAAATAAAATACCTACCTACCTAGCACAGGTAAGGCCTAAACATATGTGCCTCTAAGCACTGTGCTGTAAACGACCAAGCACAAGTACAAATGACCGTCAGCTTCCCAAGTGTCTACCTCGGTGTTTATTTATTGATAATTTCTCAATGCTTATGTCTAGTATTATATAAAATGCTACATATCACACAGTTGGTTTACGTAATGGATAATGGTTATTATTTTGCTGCTCTTATATCTACAAAAGGGTGCTCCATTGCATAAACTAGGGGAACTGAAGAAGTGATTACATATACAAATCTGACTGGATCAACATTCCCTGAGGTTTTTGGCCACCCACACCGAGGAACACCAATTCACCAATTATGGCGTGAAATCCAGCATTTATCTCGACAAAGGGAGGGATTATGTACAGATATATAGAGGACGCCGTGTGATTTAAAAAAGGGTCTCGTTTTGAGTATGGTGGGGAAATCAAAGAGTCTATAGATGAGAATACGTAGTGAATAGGACGAGCGGGCGGTGAGCCTGTTCACTCAGACGTGTTTCACACAGCCTACCCTGTCTAAAACTTTCCCTGATTTTGTACATATGGGAAGAGTCTGGAACTTTGGAGCTGGGATGGATCTAGTTAGTAATTATATGTAAGCATGTGCACTGTTAGAGGATTTAGAGCGGTAAATACGGTAACATTTGTAGGTAGGTACCTACTTCCAATTCATGAGAAACCCCATAAGGGAAGGGAAACACGGAATGCTAATTCTAATAGTCCATGAAATGCCATTTTTAGCATCTGGTTTAATAGGAATCTGATATGCACTCAATAAGAGAGCAAATAGTTCTCTAATAGTTTTATATGTATTCACCAGATACTTACTTAGTTCTCCTCCTACCTTACTACAAGAGAGATACCTAACTACTACACTTATTTTGATTGACGAGTGTTGAGTTGTAAGGAAAAGTTCTTTATTCATTTATTGATTCAATTCCTCGTTCAAAAAAATCGAGGCTAAAGTAAATAATTTGAAAAGAAAACAACCGAAATTCAGAATCCAGAGTGAGTTTTCAAATTACAAATGTATAAATCAACATCATTTTTATCCTATTGGTTTCTTGGTGTTGCTGTTCTTTAGTGGGAATCTCCGCGAGGTGTATTATGATTTTAAAAAACATTTCAAATTTATAGGTAGACCACCCTTTCACTCCTTGGCAGATCCATTTTCGAGGAAATAACAAATTAAATTGATTTTATTTTCGTTCGTATCCTAATTTAACCTGGCATTAAAAACATTATTATTACTATTAACAAGTCGTATAGCCTTTTCTGGACGTTTAAATAACAAAATATGTAGCATAAATGTATTCCCAAGATAATATATCGACTAGATATTATGTAGTCGCGCACTTTCATGTACTGTTTATAAAAAATAAGAGTTTCAAACTTTGAGATGTTATTAGATGTAACAATTTTTAAATTATGTGCAATCTAAGTATTTGCAGGAGTAAAACTTGACCTGATACTGTCGTGTTGTATTAGTGCTTGGCTAAGTACATGAAAAAATCAAACAACTTGTAAGTCTAATAAACTATTAAACTTGTTTTAAATTACAAAGTTGCATAGCAAGATTTAGATCTGATTTAACAGCAACGGTCAGCGTACTCCTTTCTCACTTTCTGCTTAATTCCAAGCTCTAAAAGTGTGTTAGTCAACACATTCACGGTACATAATGGTAGTTTACAATTGATTGCTATTATGATGCCTGACTAGAGGAATGCTCTTGTTGTGGCCATAATAATTTCATAAAAGTGTAATAAAACGTACATGGATAGTCGATTTACTAAATACATTTGTAAATTGATTTTTCAATGACAAGATAATGAGGTTAGCATCTCTAGATACATATAGTAAGGGAAGGCACAGTATATTCCCTGATAATAATGTAACCTACCTACACCATACTGTGAAAAAACCACAATCCCGAAATGCAATCTTTTTTCATGAAAAAGAAATAGGCACATCTAATTCAATTGATTCAATTTGGGGAAGAAGGACTACTTGGGTGAATGACGGTAATCGGAATGCTTGAGAAGGACAGAGACTAGCTTAAAAACTAGGGGTTTACTTTACTCACCGGCCAGGAACGCGGGGTGTCGGCAAGTTAGGAGGGCATGAAGATGAGGATCAAAAACCCCTGACGGGCCTGCCGAAGAAACGGCTGGTCGAGGAATCGGCTTAGCAATGGTTCCGCTTCCACCGCTACTGTTGATCCCATATTGGCTAAGGAATGAAGCTGGAGTAACAAAACCTGAAATGTCAACAACCACTTTCTTTCACACACACCAAGCTATTATCATGCTAATTTGAGAAAATATTTTGTTTATTTGTCAAATGCTACAATTGTCAGTTTAAAAAAAACATTTCATACATTGTTTTTAAATAGTCTTTCAATTGGTAAATGCTCATGCTAGCTTACGTGTCTTGCAAATATTTTAAAGGGTGATAGGTTATTCATTGATGGAAGATTTTTAATAAAATGAATCTGTATTGAGTGTTAAGATAAATTCATTGTTTTAGAACTTTGTACTGAATACAGGGCCTCCCCTATACAACAACCGTGTAGACTTATTTATATGTAGTGTAGGCCGTACGGTATACTTATGGGTGTTATATTCAGTTAATAAATTATGTAAATAGGTAGAAATGAACTTGTACTAAAAATTCCAATTTTTCTATACTTGTGTTGTTATTATTGGCCAACACAAACTTACATAAAATATATGTAAACGGTTTTCTATATCATCCGGCTTACAGATGTAGCGATTTGCATCTACAGGTATTAGCTACATACGTTTAAATGTATAATATGGATTCTTTTGTTTTATTGAGGCAAGTTTCCACAGATTGCATATCTACTGCCGACAAGACAAGTCTATCCATAGATCCCTTCTCTATGTCTACCCATTTGCGTGTTGTAAAGACTAATGTTTGCCCCACATGTTGCGTCCATGGAAAAATATTGAAAAGCTATAGTAGGAGTACATACTGATACTGACAGTATAGTAGGTATGGGTAGGTATTCTCTCTCTCTGTGGCTTATGCTTTTAACTTATACAATGGCTCAGTTTAGAGAATACGCTTATGCCATACAGTCTGCAGCCTGCAATGGGTTCTCCACTTCAAATATTGTATTTCAGGATTAATATTATTACAGTGTGTAAATATAGTACATCCCTCAACTGAAGTGCCCACCACATGCATTGCGGATGGAATTCAATGAACCTAGTGTTTACTTAAAATATTATCCAAAATTCATCCTGGAACTTTTCTACAGTAACTCAATTCAATGATGGTTTTACAACAGATCCTCATCTTTTTTGTTGTCTTTCTTTTCTATTACTTTGATTAGTGTACTTACTCAGTGCAAGGGTATGCACTGATGGGGTAACCGAACGTGATAGTTGGCAAGGATAAATTTTCCATGCAAACAAATGAAAACCCTATCGTTGCCAGCTACCACTTTCGGTTACCCCTACTGTGCGCACTGGTACTACTCTTTGGTCTACTGCTATACGATCACAAATTGACTGTTATGAAGATCCTTAAATAGCCAACTGAAATGATACAATTGCTGAAAATCAAAATGAAAATTATAGAAAAAGAGCTACCCAACTCATTTGACAGATTAAGTCAAAATCATAACAATTAGGAGGCAGAAGGCAGAATAATATATTATTTGAAAATGTTTTCATAACGATTTGAAGTTTAAGCGACTATACTGCCACAAGGTTTTGGAAAGGTCTGAAACTGTCTACCTTGTTATTATTCTTTCTGATCAGCATCAACCACATGGTGTTATATGGATTGCTCTTTTTTAATCTTTGATATTTTTTTATTAAAATAAATACAATGAGTACTAATGAAGAAGCTTTTGTTGGTTCTCAGAGAGCATTATTTTTAATAGTATGGTTTCTAAAATTTAGCTTCTAATTAATTTCAAACTCTATAATCGTATAAATGTGTCCACACAATTTTATGTTCTTGCTAACAAGAACAAAGGGCAGGGTGTCCAAACCCTGCCCGAATATCAGCTCCGCTGAATTCGATAATACCTAGCTGATGATACGGCGTTGTTAGTGTGACAGAATGTTCTGCTTAATTTTATTCTAGATAATGACTATACATACTAGTATAGCGTAATTGCATCTAGTTTAATTCAGCAGCAAATACAGAGTTTTGGTTTTCTAAGTGAATTCCTGGCTGTTTCTGAAGTTTGAATATCACAAATTAAACGCTGATGGTTCTAACCATTTGAAAAATCGCATTTTACATTGACTACCAATCTGAACACACAGTGTGTTTTTAAAATGTAGCCACTGGTATTGGTCATTATATAAACGACTAAAATGAATTGCCAATATCGCACCCATGATAGTAACACGATCTATAACCAATAAATGCTTGCTTGATTGTTTAAGGTTCAATACGGAAAGTTATAGAAACTCGCCACTTTATCGATTTACTGATGAATGGAATAGTATTCCTGAGGAAATTAAGGGTTGTGTGTCTCTTGAAAGTGGGGAGTTTGAATTGTACAATATTGGTCCTTTCCGGAGTAAGTTGATGGAGTATTTAGTAGCAAGTAGGGAAGATTATATTTATAGCCCTTATATTCCGCCGTAGTATTTGTGTTGTTCCCTCTTGCTTTTACGGTTACTAACAAATATTTTCTTGGCTTTGAATTATCTGATATATCTGTATTAATTTCTATTGTGTGTATGTGTGCTAGTATTAATTTAGTGTCCGTGATTTAATAACAGTATATATATACTGAATTGCCTGACACTTTAATAAAAATAAACTCAAACTCAAACTCAATCTATGAGGACAGATTGAATACAGAATTCAAATAGGCTCTGTGGCTGTACAATTATTACTTGGACTAAAAACTGGAACTTCGAAAAGTAGGTACCTAGATACTATCTTACCCATAAAATGCTGGACTTACTGTGATGGTGTTATTTCAATTTTACTGTGACTGAATATATAACTAATTAATAATAATAATAATAATAATTTACTCATTGGGTCGATTTAACCGAAGTTCATACAACCAGACTCAACCAGTCACTGTGGGTGAGGAAATAGGAGACTACCGCGTTAGATCGTCTCGGTCTTTGTACCCTTTCACCTATCCCTATCCCCGTCCCCTCCTCCACAGTAAAGGAGTCTCATTCCCTAGGCCCCTACAGTAAGTAGTGGTCACTAAGGAGCACCGAAGGAGATTGGGTTTCAATCAACCATCCAGTGACGTTTACCGTACAACACCGAGCCGTAAACGATTAGCAGTGGCCGAGGATTGAAGCCGGGTCTGAGACTGTAAATTTCGTTACAGTCTGGAGTCCTAACCGCTCACCCAAGCACGCCTGCTTATATATAACTAATTAAGGACGATCCTTCGGAAGAAACTCGTAAAAAAGGAAAAAGCTACAACAGTTTTTTTGAATGTATGGTGCTTCCTGGAACTATTTCAATACTTCAACGAGTCTGAATTCTGACTGTGACTGTCAGGCTCCTCAGAAGATTAATAAATTACGTGGGTGTCTAGCTAACTTAAAATCAAATGAAGAACGTTCAACTGCAACAACAGTTAAAACTTATAGCAAAAGACTGATCAGAATTGTCAGAATTTAAGCACCGAAGTGAACCAGAATTCCTATAAAAATGAAGGCAATAACAAAAGTAAGTGAGATTAACCTAATGTAAGCTGTCGACAATAGCTCTCTGCAAATAATAAAACAATAGAGTAGATTTTGCATGTTGCGTTTAATTTTAATCTTTTGGGTTTAGGTAATATAGGTAGCAGATAGAGGTAGATAGTGCTTCCCAAACTTTAATGGATCAAACTGCCCCTAGAAACTGAAATTTTGGGACAATTTTCTGTCTGACTAAATCATCTTGTAGTCTTTGTAGGAACTGTAAGAAGCTGAGTACTGACACTAACCAAGGAATGTTAATCACGTGTATTCAAAAAATAGCTTAACTTGGCCTCCATGTCATATTCCCACATTCGCCTGCAGTTGTATCCTGCTACTCAATTAATATTTCTGGCCGTCAAAACCAAAAATTTAGAGCAAGGTATGGGCGATATAGGCCTTAAATTTTCAATGCAGGGAATAAAATAAATGGGTAAACAACTGATTGGACAAATTTCTTCACTGCTACAGACTACTTGCTAAGTTTTTTGTTTATTTTTAAAACGCAATGAATAAATAATTATGGATTCCACCATAGGTAAAGGTAACTTGAAAAAGTTTCACGAAAATGTCGAATAGGTAGTAATTAGCATTAAATGTGTGTTATATATTAACTCAATTGCTTTAGCAGACTGGTTTGAATAAGTATGTTTTTTTTGTGAAATAAATATTTAATATTAATTTTAATACTACGGAACGCAACAAACCACTCCTCATAATTCCATTCAAAATCTTGCATATAAAGTAAATGTCCAACCTGTGCTATTTCGACGTCTAAATAAAATATATAGATTTTTGTTTGCATATTATGTATTCCTTTTCTTTTTTGCATAAACGCTTAAACCTACAGGTCCGTATGCTACTAGAGTTTGAGAGTGAGTTTGAGTTGGAGTACTACTTCTTTTTTGAGGCGTCTACCTAAATACCTATACAAGCATACCACTGATACAGTGCTAAATTAATATCTGTCAAAATAAACCAGACATACTTCAAAATAGACGCCTAGAAAGAACGAAAGAACTAAAAAGGGAAAACAGTATCCTGATTGATTTTTCTTATTGTAAAAAAGGAAGTACACGAAAAGCATTTCAAAATTCAAGCGCCTGGTAGAAATAAATAGAACCCGCAGTTGTTAATGAATACCTAAAATAATCGTGTTAACGCAATTACAACTGGTCGTAACAGTTTTAGTGAGCATAGAATTGGGATAATGATATGATTGGTTTAGTTATGACTATGGTTGTGCCTTTTTAATTAATATGATTTTATCGGTCTAAGTGGGAAGTTGTGGAGCGATACGGCTTGAATTAGATTTGAAAGAAGGAGAAGAAAGAAAAGAAGAGAGAAAGGGAGCGAGCGAGCATGGGATGGAGGAAAGATTGAGACTGAGGGTTTTAGTGGAGGCGTGGAGTATGAATATGTGCTTAAAAGGTAGGAATGATAGGGATAGGAATGTATTGGGAAGGAAAGTTGGGGAAAGTGATGATGGAATGGTTATGCCTAAGAAAGTGTCTGGCTGTGCAAGAGAGAGATATAGTGGATTGGGTGGGTATAATGGGCTAGCATGTGGTGAGAATGCTTACTGGCATTGAAGACAGACGTCGATTCCGCACCATTCTTGTCGCTTTTATGGTCATCTCCTCCAAGAATGGCACTCACGCTAAATTTTAACACTGGTTTCCGAGTATTATTGTTATTGCTGTTGTCCTCACATTTGTTCTTGATTTCACTCGGAGTCTTACTGCTGCTCCGAGGGCGACATGTGCAATTCTCTTCTGCTCTTTTACTGCAAGATGTGGAGGAGTCTGTGTCATGAAAACAGTTCCCGGTCGTCGTGGCCGACGATAATTTGGATGAGGAACACTCACTGTCTGAAGGACTACTAACACACACACATTGTTGAAACATGGATCCACTCCCACCACCAATGTAATTGTTCTGGTACTCTAATTGTACACCTGAATGCTTTATTTCTCTTGACCTACACCGTCGCTCCTCCTCGAATGTGTACGACGCTGTGATTCCCACGGTGAGTGAGGCAGTTCCATTCCCTGAAACAAACAATATGGGACAATCCCATGTTAGTCCATTGGCTACTCACACAAGAGTGACTTTTTGACGCTACTCTAGTAAACCACATACAGCTCATATGAAAACTCCGCGAGGACATATCAAGCCATCGATGATGAAAGCAGGACATCTAGTTTCCTCTACAATTTCTCATACAAAGGAATATGTTTTTTTGGAAAGTAAGAAATATTTTTAAAAGAAGAAAGAATTGACAAACCTGTGACACTTGGACTTGTTGAAGGAGTGAGCGGAGACCCCATTAAAACCGGCGATGAGCTGTCAGCTTGAGTCGAGGGTGAGATCATGGTAGGTTCAGTCTTGAGAGAGCACGGTGGAGAAATACCATTAATGCCATGTTCTCTACCACTTACACGCAGCAAATTCTCCATAAAAAATCCACCGGCGGGATGAAGATTGTGATGATGATGGGGGTGATTCTCGGACAAATTTTTCAAAACTGAGTGATACAGTGGCGCCGGGCCGAGGACATTAGGAAGCATTCTAAAATTTCAGGTCACTTCACCTCAGTCACACATTTGAATAAATCTGACTCAGTAATTTGTGCTGTGGATGCCAGGTAACTCCTCAACAATAACAATCAAACCAAGTGGTGAAAGTGCAGCAGGATTTCGGATTCCTTGGTTCCTCTACTTGCTTGTGGTCTAAACGCTTTGTGCATCCACCTTATTACTTACAATTAGTACTTGTTGAGTACTACGGGACTTTTATTTGGTAGCGGTGCCACGTATCGCATTAACACGACATTCTTTTTCTGGCGCTCTGGCTACCTTTTTTTGGAATTATTGCAGTATTTGATTGATGCCAGAAATGTTCTGCTACGACATACTGAAAGATTTAAAAATGTCCATTTATGAACTTAACAAAACAAGTCCAAATGCTGCAATATATTTCCGACTCTGTCAAAGGTATGAAGAAGACTAGGCCCTGGGCTCTTGGATCAGTTTGTGTATGTGTATGAGTGTGTGGTAGTTGATTGTGGACGAGAGTTCGGGTCGCGATGATTTAGCAAGTTGATAGTACACGTTTTGGGACTGATTGTGAGAGGCAAGGCGAGTACGAACGAGGAGGGCAAACCCTTCCCGCCCTGTCTTCATTGATTCCCCGACAATTGTGAGTGCACGTGGTGGAAGCTCAGCCTTCTCGGGGACTCTTCATTGGCTCAAGAGTTGAGAACTCGGGTAATTCCGGGAACTACCCTCCCTCCTACCCATCACACAACTATTCATTCTATTCATCTACTAACTACCATGCCTCACTGCTTTCCTCCTTATTACCACGTATTCTGTATTCATCTCTCCACACATGTTCCTGTACTCACTGCCTCCTCCTGACTACCCTTCACACATAGGTGCGTACCTATAAGTGAGTCCTATTTCCCAAGCCCAAGACTCCTTTCAACGCAACCTTTTTAATAACTCTCAACAAATGCACTCCTCACTCTCGCTCTCTCCATCCTTCTGTTCACTATGTGAGTACATCCATCAAACGAGAGAGATATTAAATGAAAATCATGACGCCTGCATTGCATTGCGTGTACCCACTGCTACACACATCATACACCTTCCCACACAAAAAATAGTTTCCCCCTAAAGACTAACGACTATGTGATAACTCCACAAGGGAAACCTTGTAACAATTAAAAGACTGAGCTACAAATTCTTCAGATATAGCGCATAATTGGTACCCTTCAAGACCTAAAAGGACATTCAATGAACAGCATGGCGTACAATTTGTCCCCTTGAAGACCAAAAATAACTCCCTAACAACACGGTATATAATATGTCCTGTTGAAGACCAAAAATAACCTCCAATGTCCACAACCCACAGCCCTAAATCTCGACAGCGGCTACTTTTATTCGTAATATTGCCTAAAAATTTGTTTTCACTATAAATTTTCAGTAAGCCGTACTAAGTCTTAAATTTATAATCAACTTTTCATTCCGCGCAGCTATAAATTTAAGACTTAGTACGGCTTACTGAAAATTTATAGTGAAAACAAATTTTTAGGCAATATTACGAATAAAAGTAGCCGCTGTCGAGATTTAGGGCTGTGGGTTGTGGACATTGGAGGTTATTTTTGGTCTTCAACAGGACATATTATATACCGTGTTGTTAGGGAGTTATTTTTGGTCTTCAAGGGGACAAATTGTACGCCATGCTGTTCATTGAATGTCCTTTTAGGTCTTGAAGGGTACCAATTATGCGCTATATCTGAAGAATTTGTAGCTCAGTCTTTTAATTGTTACAAGGTTTCCCTTGTGGAGTTATTTATGGGTTTCCCGGTTAAGGTCGTAAAAAATTAATAATATTATAAAAATGTTAAGAATAAAAATACTTTGCTGCTGATAATGTACACATTGTCAACAACTGTGCAGTATCTTTAAACTTTTGTTCCACACACCGAGGCATCCAAAACAACACCCTAGTTGCATGGCAACTGGCCTTGCTACTAGTATTAATATAGTAGTTATAGTGCGCATAAATTTGATAATGTCTAAAAATGGATCAGCCTGTCTGGCGCTGATAGACGAGCAGTGCAAGAAATCTTTGGCTAGTTTTGATTGATAGCTTTTAGTCTCAACTACTCACATTAAGTGTATAATTTAGAACAGGTAAATTAAAAACCTCTGGAAGTTTACAATCTGTAAACGCAGAATCTTAAAATCACATGTTTTCAAATTTGATTTCCCAGTCAATCATAAAATAACGACACAGAACTACAATAATCTTTATTGTAAATAATATTTCTTTGTTTTTTTATATTTTACGAATTTTCTATTTCATTCACTTTAGCTAATTCACTTAACTGCTCGCTCCCCCTCCCCCTTGAACCACTTGCTAACGCAGTTACAATAGGCTGACATGGTACTATTAGTAATACATAGATTTCCTTGTACTTCAGTGCCGCGCAGTTTAGTTTCGTTAGAATTGTATGTAAATTAGTGTACCTATACACGTTTAGAAAAATAGGAGTGCATTGACTACTTTACTGTTAGTTTGTAACTGCATCCTTGTAACTGCGACATCCAGTGAATCCTGTTAGCAGCGGTCAACAGGCAACAGGACTACGGTTAGTTATTTACAGTGTAAACTGTTAGAATGAGTATGCTACTAATCTTGTTGCTATATGTAACACTAATGTTGTTGTGCAATTAACACGTATGGTGTTAATACTACAAAACCTGTTCTTTAAACCTAGATCATTTAGATCTAGAGAATGTCCACTGACTGAGGAAAGCTGATAACAGGAGGGTCATATGGAATAAATGGACATTTTTTGATGATCCCAAAGGTACACAGTTTAGAATTATGAAACTTCTAACTAATCATTAACATATCACATTACTTTTATTTATTGAAAAAGCGAGATGATTAGAATTGCTTTTAGTACTGAATGAAGATGATCACAATTATTGATTCTAGCTTGAAATGGGAATGATCATATTTGATTCCTAAACTATAACCTAGTGTTGTGACTTGTTAACAATTGTTCTTTTCCCTTATGGGATTTAACATAGGAGAACAATCTGTGATTGTGCACAACTGTTCTTCAACATTTTCCAATGTTAAATCCCATAAGAAAATCAAGAACAAACTAACATTGTGCACAAGTCACAACACTACTATAACCTAACCTTAACTTTGAGACTAAACTGCGAACAACTCTTTTGAGATAGCAAAGAAAACAGGGGAATGATCAGAACCGTAAAAAAGAATGAATCAAGGCGGGCGAAACAGCATTAAAACCAAAAATCACACTAAACTGCAAAAGATTGATTTTCAATTTTTTACCTGAAATTGTAGTCCGGTTGGAAACTGGAATTGAAATTCCAGTTTTGAATTTTAGGTAGTTAGTAGTTTAGTAGTAGGAAGTAGAAGGCACTCAGTAAGCAGTCAACCTAACATGCAATGGAGATGCGAATGAAACAGGCAAGGCGAGATTTGAATTTAGTAGCATTTTGAATTTCAATGCTTTCCTCGCTTCAGCTCTAGTGCCGTAATATTGTAAAACTATTGTAAGAATAATATTGTATTGTATTGTAAATTAATATTGTATTGTAATTGTAAATTACAATACAATTACAATATACAATTGTAATTTATACTTTTGGAACCTTAATTAGACCCCTAATTAGGATTAAATTACTGACTTGATATTTACCGTGATAACTATCATGTAGATACACGATTTTAGCGTAACAAAGGCTCAGAACACACTGCAGAAAATAAATTGGTATTGTATTGTAATTGTATTTACAATTACAATTGTAATTGTAATTTTATAAAAAATACAATTACAATTTACAATATTACGGCACTATTCAGCTCTAAATTCAAATCTTGCCTACCCTGCTATCAGCTACGGCTACAGCTGCTCTAGTTTGTTTCGATCGTTGCCTCTAGCATGCGATGGCCAACATTACTGTTGGTATGTTAAATTGATGGCACGGGGGTGGGTGGGTCCTAAAATGGTAATAATCTGAGTGACATCATTTGTGGACCATTTATTACCTACGTATACTTCGTATCGTCTTTTAATATTACCTACGTATACACCGTATGCACAGAAAATACAGTAAAAGACTCGTCTTTTAATAATCCTACAATCATGAATTGTAATAAGTAAACATTCACTGTTTTTATTTCAATAAAACTAAATTGTCTTGATATTTTGATTAAACTGTTAATGGAATGACTTAATTTGCTGCATTGCGCGCATATCTCAAAGTTAAAGTCTTAACCTGTGAAAGGGGCAGATCTTCTGTATTAGACCACAAGGTAAAATTCATTTTATATATCATATTTGCATGGTAGTTTCTGGCGTACGAATGTTTTATGAATGACTCGGGTGAGCATACTGTTGATGAAGTACTACTGACTTAATTTACTTTGAAATTCGTAACCAGGTTTATTTACTTGTGTATGCATTATATTATCTTGGTACTTCTACGGCAATAACTTTTATCTAATGTTAGTACGCAGGTTTTCATTAGAATACGGATTTAAACGCAAACGACTTATTGCCTAATTGCAAAAAGAAAACAAAAAAAAGCAATAAAATATTCAGCCATACCCAGGACCGAACCCACGCAGCCCGATTCGTAGGCCGAAAGCTTAACCAGTGTACTGCTTCGTACCATTAATTTTCACAAGAATATAAATCGTAAATAATACTTATAGTGTTTCACTTGTTTCACTATGGTGTCCACTGTCCTGCTATCTGCTACTGTAGTTACCTACGTACCAACCTCAGGCACACCGTGAGCATACTTTTTTACTGTAGGAGATACTATGAAAGACTCAGTCTTTCAATAAAGCTAAATTATTACAAATTCAGTTTACATTTTGAATTACAAGTACTATAGTCGACTTAGTTTCAGACTTCGTCCAGCCCCCCTTTATTTATTTTTTCGTCTATAGTCCCAAATACATAAAATTATGAATGAATACTTGCCCTTGTTTGTTTGTATTGGGTGTCCGTAACAATCATTTATGTATGTATTGATATTCACGTCTAGTTGGATCTTACTTTTACTTTATCATTCCTACCCAATCCCTACACTTATTGTTACTGTAGTGAGTGCTTTGGGGGTATACGGACATATTTCACCCGGGCATTATCCCCCCGGAAATTTAACCCCTGAGTATCAACCCCGGGAATTCCCCCCCCCCCCCAGTCCTAAAATTAAGCTACTACTACATATTGTTACACTTTCGTATAAAAGCTGAGAAAATAATAAATATAATGTTTAATGTTGTAAGCTAAAGGTCGTACAAGTTTTTAAGCATTTTGTCGTGACTATTGAAAATCCTTGGTTTCCCTCTCACGAGCAACATCCTAATCAGCTTTGTGGGAAAAGCAACTTTTGTTTCTCAAACAAAAACTAACGTAAAAATGTAAGCCAAAAAGTGACAATCACATCATCCGATAGAGGAAATCAAACTGTACCGGAATCAAATCGAAGATATCGACATTCTATTTTTACTAATCTCAAAAGATAAAAAGAAAAATCCACTGATCTCTACTATTTTCTTTGGAGCACCATCCCACAATTCAAGACTGGCTCTCATCAAAACCTGGAACTACTATTACAGTGAACCATACAATGCAATATATAACTTACAAGGGAATGGTTTTACATGGTACGCGCCAATTTCAAAATGTCATGTTTACAGAAATCAGGGTACTTTTAAATAGTAAGAATCCAAAGTAACTCGATTTCATTTTGCGCTGTTGGGTCACAGTAGCCCGCCAAAGTTTTAAAAAATTCAAATTTTAATATTTTGCTGCTCTGTAACTTTTACAGTTTTTATCCGATTTTGACAAAATTTGATTTTTTCTAATGCTTAGACACTTTTATGAAAAGCAACTTCAAGATTTTTCAAAATTCAAAAATTTTCATTTTTTGGAAAAAAACATTATCTTTAAGACTTAATTTCATAAAAACAAATTTCAAAAAAATAAAATTTTTTGAATTTTGGATAATATTTTAATGTTTGCTTTTAGGGGATCCATTAGATCTATAATCACCATTTATATACTTAAATAATCGTGACATACATAATTTGTTTTATAAAAATGTGTTAATTTTAATTAAGAAAATGTTGTTTTGTATACTGAGCTGTAAGGCTATTGCAATTGTGCAACAGTGACTTAATAAAGTTTTTCTCTCTACAGGGCGGCAAAATATTAAAATTTGAATTTATTAAAACTTTGGCGGGCTACTGTGACCAAACAACGCAAAATGCAATCGAGTTACATTGGATCTCTGCTATTTAAAAGTAGCCTGATTTTTGTAGACATGAATTTTTGGAATTGGCGCGTACCATGTAAAACCATTCCCTTGTTAGTGGAATCAATACTCTGTATCGACTACACCTTTTGTCTCCTCTATTTCACAAAATAAGAATTTTCTTTTTTGATAAAAAGAATAGCATTATATCAAATTGCTTACAGCGTCTGAGAGTGCAGTGCGTCGCACAATGTTCAAAGCTGTAGCTGTAAGAATGTTAGAAGAATTGCAGGTTGAGAATTGTTGGCTGCTGATATTATATTTTTATACCTGTTTTTCCAACATCATTATCACAGTGTCCCATCATTGCTGCCGTAATCTAACTTTATAAAAACAATATAACATGATTATTTTAAATCTGTGAATGCTGCTAGCGGTAAAAATAAATACATCGAAATGGCATAGCAAGAAAAAGCAAGGCATCTTAAAAATCCCAGTCGGTTGGAAGTGCTTTTTCTGCAATCCCAGTACACAGCATAATCAAGTTGCACCTTGCATTAAGCAAAATTCCTACGTCAACGTAAACAAACTATGCAAGGGTTTGAGCAATGGTCACTTAAATGTCAGAGATTTGTTGTCGTTAGCCAAAAACACGAAGTTCGGTCAATTATTCAAAATTTAAATTTTGAATTTTTTGTGGTTGGTGAAACTTGGCTCACGAAGTATGTTCTAGACTCTGAAATAAATATTCCAGGGTATACACTGACTCGTTTGGATAGACAACAGTCAAGTAAAACGTCTGGTGAGGGTCTCTTAATTTATTCAGAAGACTGCTAGAGTATACGTACACTGTGTAGTCCGTTTACAGCTCCCACTGAGTTAATAAGAAACGTAGCGTCAAAAATCCAGCATAAGAATGTTACCATAATTCCAGTGTGCTCACCTCAACACCTACTAATTCTATTTCGTGCAGCTCTCGACAGTGTACTTATTTCGTGCTCCGACAATGAAGTGTATATCATTGGTGACATTAATGTAAACTTTAGCACAAAAAATGCAAATTCACGTGAAATTTAATCAATTATTATGCAACAAGGTTTTCAGCAAATTATTAAGAAGTGCACACGTAAAACAGTGGCGTCACAATCACTCATTGACGTTATAATAACAAATGCTCCCGAGTTACAAATTAGCTCTAGGGTTCTCACATGCAGTGTTGCTGATCATGATCTCACTTACACAGTGATGAAAATAAGACGTAATGCTAATAAAACGAAGTATGTATGTGCGCGTAAGTTAAATGGTATACCATTTGATGTAGTAAAAGGCAAGTTTGTGAGTGCGCCATGGTGGATTTTTGAAACTACAAACAACGTTAACAAATGCTTTGAGCTATTTATTTACATAATTAATTTTATACTATACATTGTTGCTCCAGTTAAATGTTTTTGTGTCAGCAGTGCCAAACCAAAGTGGATGACTAATGACATTCACAAACTAATAAACAAACGTGATGAACGAAAAAGAGAGGCAACTGAATCAAACTCAAATGAAAAGTGGATAGCGTTTAAAGCAATGAGAAATAATATTAATAAGCTCAAAGATAAACTTAAATCACAGAACATTGCTAGTAATGTGGAGTCAGACCCAAACAAGCCAAAAGAAATATGAAAGTACTTCAATAGCAAAATTGGTCGTGGGAAGCAATCGCCAGAGATTGGAATGCTGTTAATAAAAGTAACGAAAAGTTAGATGCGGTAGTTATTACAGAGTACAGTGAACAGTGTGCTAATAAAACTCAAAAAAATGGGAAAGCAGAAGGGTCGGATGGTATTAACTTAAAAATATTTAAATGGTTAATTATTCATATTTCAGTGATTCTTGTGTTTCTATTTGACCTGCCTATTGAATCTGGCATATATTCGGAATGATGCAAAAAGGCAATAGTAGTTTTACTGTATAAAGGAAAAGGTCACAAGTTTGACGTCAGCAACTATCTCTGTACTTCCAACAACGGCTAAATTATTTCACTTTGTTATGCATAATATATTATATACCAACCTAGACAGGTATGATAAACTATTCCCGCATCAGCATGGCTTCAAAAGGGAATTTTTTACAGTGAGTGCCGTAGCTCAGTTTACTAGTGACTGTTTTAAAACTGGGGATAGTGGAATGCACACGGGGGCGGTATTTGTGGATTTTAAAAAAGCTTTTGATATGATAAGTCATCAAATTTTGCTGCAAAAGCTGAAGCATTTAGGAGTGAGTGGTGTGATATGAAAGTGGTTTGCGTCGTATGTATCCAACTGTAAAATGTGTGTTAAAATAGGTAATGATGTTTCACAAATAGTTTGGCGTAGAACTCCGCAGGGAAGTTGTCCGTCCCCTCTCTTCTTTCTTGTCTACATTAATGACCTTTCAGGATATTTTAAAAATTGTAAGTGTAGTCTTTACGCTAACGATCTTAATATCTACTATTCAGCAAAACAACACAGGAAATTCAAAAAGTATTGAATTTTGAATTGGAAATTTTATTTAAATGGTGCATGGACAATGAAATGGTTTTAAATTATGATAAGTGCAAAGTAATGTTTTTTCGGTTGCCTTATACTCCAAAATATACTAACACAATTAAAATAGTAGTCAACAATGTGAACTTAGAAATTGTAGAAACCTTTTCTTATTTGGGTGTTATGTTAGATACTAACAAGAAATGGTCACAACCTTTAAGTTCAAATTTCCATCTCGTATTTTTTTCTAAAAAGAGCATGTCAATAATTAATTTAAGGATTATGTCATTACAACTAAAAAACTTCAATTTTATTGGAATGAGATAAAAAATGTAGCTTGGAGACACATTTAAAGACCTAAATAGTAATTTAAACAAAGCGTCTATTTAATTAACATAGGCAATGCAATGTTTTCAAAAAAATCTTTTAGCGAGCAAAGATGCTTATTCAACACAAGTTCTTAAGCCATTCTTACTTTTTTGACATTCTCTTTTTAGAAAAAAATACGAGATGGAAATTTGAACTTATAGGTTGTAACCATTTCCTCGTAAGTTAATGTTTACAGATCATTTTAATAATGTATGTAGTAAGATTACCGTGCGGACAAAACTTATTAGTAGGTACAAAAAATATTTTAATAAGGGACAACTTAATGTATTTAGATCCAGCCTGTCAGTAATTGATTATGGTATCCTTGTGTGGGGTAATATGTGTGATACAAAAACTCAACATGCAGGCTACTAGGCTGCAGTCAAAATTGGACATATTAGAAGAGTTAAATTGGCTAACCACTGTGGAAAGAAGACAGCTATACCAGCTTAAGTTTTTTCATAAACACTTCATCCTCAGCAGAAAGGTTCGGCATATTTTTGATATTGAAGTTAGACTGCGATCTGACAGAACAAATATAGTGCTTCGGAAACCCATAAGTGTAGATTATACGGAAAGTGTTCGGGTGTATGGACGTACGGCATTTAAATATATAGTGGTTAAGGAATGGAATGCTTTCCTTGCAATTATTCAAAAAAAACCAGAAGTGATAAATTCGATTTTTCCTTACGGCAACATTTAGTTTCAAAGAGGATTGAAATATGCTTCGTGAAGTAAATCAGCGAATATAATATTATACATATATATATATATTTAGTTTATACTTTCTTTTAATAATTGAATAAATTATTATCGTATTATTATTCCTACTTATTCACATAATTTACCGGAATTCTCACACTTTTGAAATAATTGTCTAATATAAACCTGCGATATACCATTAGAAAGGTAATGACGAGTAGATTTCAATTAACGCAAAAGTTAAATAAGCAGTGTATGCTGGATCTTGACTGTGCTCTAAAATACCCCAATGTTATGTACCTCTAATGGCACGTAGACACCTTTGTACGATTGTCTTTGTAGGTGATATTGTGGTGGCGTATATAATGGGTGCGAGTTAAACGGGGGTGAATAATACCCGGGTGCAACTAATGTGGGACGACATTTACGGGTGCAACTATGGACGTTACCTTACACGACAGCATAATATATATATCAGTAGGTAGTTTATTTTTAGTGTTGGGAGGAAAATGTGCAGGGTTACTGCTTGAGGGGGGGGGGGGATTTCCAGCGGGCGAATATGTCCTACAACCGCTTTTGGAAAAAAAGGTTTCCCAATCTACGAAATTTTGCAATATTTTTTACATTTTTATGAGATGCAAAGGGTGAAATATAGAAACTAGTAGGCTTTATCGTCGTACCCATAAAACTTTTGATTGTTTATAAAGTTGCGTAATTGCTACTTTTATATAGGATGTAATAGTTTTTTTAAATGCTAGAATCACGCTAATCTGCACGAGAATAAGCTTGAAAAAACTTTTGAAATGTTCGTAACAGACATCCCGTCGATTCAGCCTTATATGAATAGTATTTCTCCGTCTCCCCCCGCCCAGCAGCCGCTTTTTCCATCGAGACAGAATCAAAAATCCAGATCCACATTAAATGCAAAAGTAACTCTGCACATACAAAATTAGGAAACAAGACCCTTTATTTCTTTCTCTCTCAAGGGATCATGTACTCAGCCTAACGCTTGATTTTCCATGCAAAATAAAACAGCAACAACTTCTATTGAAAGTAGCTGCTTTGAACTTGTGTAGAAAAGTTTACTAGAAATGAACATATTTTTGTGTGGTTTTGAAGTTTATTTAAAAGCTGCCTTTCTATCTTTCCAAATCATAGAGCGTATACTGACGGAGGCATAATATATATTCTAAAGTGAAATACTTTTTAAAGTTGGAAGTAGAGCCGATGAAACTCATCAGGCTCCTTTTGGGTTCTTCTATAGATGTACAAAATACTTTATGCTGTATCCTCAAGAAATATATCTGCTCTTAACTAAAAAGAATTATACATACTATAATATATACAGCCCAGATTGCCATCCGCTGCATCCACAGCCACATCTCGAATCTCGACACACATAATTTTTACCGCACTAAATTTTTCTCATATCCGAGTAATCACCACAACAAAAGAATAATAATTTGATGATAGTTTCTTTGCTGTTGTTTATAATCATAAGCGTTAGTACGACAAAAAAGTCTTTAAATACTATTCAAAAATTGTAAGCGTAAACTATAGCTGCAAAGATGGAAAATTTGGTGGGTTAAAAGAAATTTCCGGGGGTGAGACGACAAAAGCAAATAGAACAGCTAAGAAAAAAACGAAATCATTTTCTACGTAAGTTGTACTACCTCGAGTACGAGAGAGAGAGAGAAATATAAAATTTGGAAAGTTTTCCTCCTCATCGAAAAGTGTGAAGAAATCAAGAAATGTTCAAAGACTATAATTTATTATGCTATGTTGAATGTTTGTGTACATTTAAATGCAGGATTTAAAAGAGTCGAGTCAATTGGTAGCGATAATTGCTTTGGCGAAAGATGGAAATTTAATTTTCCTTGACACACCAATACCATTAGTAAGAAGCAGCAGCAGCAAAAAGTGAAGAAGCAGACGTAAATAATAGTAGAATAAAACAAATAAAGGAAATCGCCTGAGAGGCAGAGAGAGAAAGAAAAAACGAAAAAAGCTAAGAAAAAGTTGGATGAAGATTTTAGTTTTCTTAGAGAATTTCCTCCAAGGCTTTATTGTTTAGCTAAGTCACCTCATATAGACATTATTATTCCAGGATTTGGGACACGACCTTCTGTATATGACTCTGATGGTTGGTGCTGGTGTATTAAGTTGTATAATTGTGAGCTGGAGGATAAGAAAAAGGAAAGTTGAGTTGAGTCGTACGGAATGTGTGTGTGGAGGAGAATTTAACCTGTAGGTTTATATAGGCACTTACTTACCTTCATTGAATTTTTGTATAATTAAAATAAACCTTACGACTTCCGTCTTCCTTCCTTTTCCTCCTTTTTACTGATAAACCTAAAGTAAACGACGAGCAGAAGTTCTCTATGAGAACGACTAAGAAGGGAGACCCACCGTATGGTACACACAGATTTTAAAATCACATGGTGTAATCGATTTATCTACCTTAGTTTACTACAACTCTAAAACAACTCGGTCGCATTTTGCGCCGTTCGCTCACAATTGCCCGCCAAAGTTTAAAAAAGTCGATTTTTTTTTCAACCCTGTAGCTTCAACAATTTCCATGCGATTTTCAAACAATTTAAAGTTTTGGGATCTTCAGAACATTATCTTAAAAGTTAATTCTGGATTTTAGAACATTTGAAAATATTTATCTTTTTTAAAATTTTGAGCATTTTTAAGGGCCTCAGAAAAAGGGGGTTTTTAATTTCTTCGAAAAAAAGATAATCTTTGAATTTTCGAAAACCCAGAATTTACATTCAAGATAATGTTCTGGAGGCCACAAAACTAAATTTTTTGAAAATCGGATAAAAATTGTAGGAAATACAGGGTTGCAAAAAAAACTCATATTTTTTAAGCTTTGTGAGCGAACGGCGCAAAATGCGACCGAGTTGTTTTAGCGTTGCAGTGCACTAAGGTGGATGAATCGATTACACCATATGGTTTTAAAATGGCATACGGTCATGTTGTCCCGGACAATACCCCTTACTTTTTTTTACCGGGTTTGGATTTTTGGTTCCGCCACTGTTTGTAGTTTCATCATTCGTTGTGTGTCGTTTCGTAGGCGAGTTTTTGTAGTCTGTAGTTTCGTTGTCAAGCTGCGTTCGTAGTTGGCATTATTCGTTGTACTTTGTGGTGGCCCCTGGAAGGGCCGTTGGTTAATAAAATAAAACTTTTGTCAACATTTAACATATAACCTAATTACATTCAAAAATGCAAAAACATAAGTAGTCACCCATGAAATCTACTCCAATACCAGGTCCTCCACCACATGTATCGACTCCAATCTCAACCCCTCCACCCATGACATCTACTCCAATACCAGGTCCTTCACTACATGTATCGACTCCAATCTCAACCCATCCATCGCCCATGACATCGACTCCAATCGCAGCTCCTCCAACGACACTTCTACTTGCAACTCCATCGCGCAAAATTCAAAAACGAAAGCGGGCAACGCAGTATCAAATGCTTTGCGGCAAAGTAAACACGGGGAAGCAGACTCCACAGATGAAAACGCGCTCAAAAAAGGCAAAGCTATCTCAGCCATTGCTTTTGCACGAAATTGCCACCCCAGGAATGTTAATATTTTAATTTTTTTAAATCATACTTTTTTCATCTTTAACGTTTTTTAACACATTCGTAAGTTCGTACGTTTTACCTTCTTAACCAACGGCCCTTCTAAGGGCCACCACTGTCTCCAAAGAGCAAAATAAAATTACAACGAATAATGCCAACTACGAACGCAGCTTGACAACGAAACTACAGACTACGAAAACTCGCCTACGAAACGACACACAACGAATTATGAAACTACGAACCATGGTCGATCTGGATTTTTTTGTCACTAAAAAGGGATTTTTGAAAAAGAACGTTATAAAAATAAAAATAAGACAGAGCCGGACAAGTGGAGCACTATCTTATTTGAACATTTACATTATGTGGAATCTAACTGTAGGTAGCCGTATTTATAGATTATAAAGCTTTCTTTGCTGTTAGTTGTTAGTATCTTGGCTGTATGTCATCTGATTCTGACCCTAACCTGCACTGCTTCGTCCAGCTCTACTGAGTTCGCTAGGCACAATGTTGAAGCGGTAAAGATACTCGTTAAGTACGGAAAAAAAAGTATGAAATTGTGCAAAAGTTAAAAACCCACAAACAAATTGAAATAATAAAAGAGATAGGCTTACGTTCCAGTTTAATAAGTAGAATTAAGCACGAAAGTCTTGTTAATTTAAATTTAAATTTAAAGAAAAACTTCTTAATTTAACTTTTATGTCTGCGTAAAAATCAAAATCAAAATAAATCTAAACAAACTGAATTAACTGAAGTTTTTGAACAATCTAATTAACTGTCCACAGGTAACACTGTAAATATCTTACTCCTTCACTAAAAATATATCTAAACTTTTTGAATGATAACTGAAGCCCGCTTAAAAGGGAAATCCCTTAAACGGTTAAACGAGAATCCGGTTATAAGGGACAAATTGGGTGGGTCCTGCGGAGTCCCTTTTAAGTTAATTTGTCTGTATATATATAGTTGAAGACTTTTTAGTTGAGCATGAGTAATATTAGAGTAGGTACATATACTTTTGCGTGTAAAAGTAACAGCATAGCATGATTATTAATGTTCGTTTGAACAACTAGTTTACTTCGCATAACATTGCTCAGCACACGTTTTACTATGCGCTACTTTTTGAAAACGAATTTCTGTTTTTAATTTATTGTAGAATCCGGATTGATGTTTAATCAAGTATTGTTTGGATTGAGGTCAGAGTTCAAAATTTTTGCAATAATATTGAAATGTTGAGGTTGATTAATATATATTTACGTAATCATTACTTCACAAAAAACAAGGAGAAGGAGAATGTTAGTAATTCATTTCAGGACTATAGCATATTTCTGGAAATATCTACGAATACAAATTTTCTGTAAAGGAAAACTCGCTCATTTTGGTTACGTGATTTTGATACTGGGAGCGAAATGTTCTCCGTACGATTTGGAAGGAAATTGTCCCTGGGGGAAATTTCAAATGGGGAAAATGTTCGGGGGGAAGTGTCCGGGAGAAAAATGTCCTACGACATTTAAAATCTGGGTGTACCATACGTTGGGTCTCCCTTGTAAGATAAAATCTCATGCTGCATGGATGACTGCTATAGAAGTTGCGGGGAAAATTTATCCATTATTAGCGAGTGGGAGCCAATATATTTTTTAAGACTTCTTATATAAAACTAATATGTTCAGATCTGCACTGTGCGAGTAGGAAATTAGCTTGGTTATGATTGTACAAATATAGGTAAACATCTTGAGTAATGAAGACCGGGTTTTATGTAAATTGCTTTCTATGAGTATACTATAGTCAGGAGTCGGGATTCGGTGCGCGAGTCTGTCGCTACTACCGACTTATTAGCCAACCATAATATGAAAGAACGAGAGAGAAAAATAATAAAGGGTTATTCAGATTTCTGTGAAGAGATTTTCTGTTTTGTTTTGTAAGTCGCTCGCCTTCCTCTCTCCCTCTCGCTCATCGCCAGACATATAATATAAAGATGGTGCGTTTTTTGGAGAAGTTATAATTTGGTGCAGAGATACCCGTATAAATTTAAAGAAATGTTGTTGAGAGTTGGAGAGAGAGAGAGATGCATATGAATGGATGGAAGCGGATCAGAGTTCTTTGAAAAAACTCCCTAGTCCAATTTAATCGTTTAATGGAATAATTTTTTGCGATTTAGAAAAGCACATGCCAAAAACACTGATGCTTTTGATAATTAGGCTTCTTTTTTTACTCTTCACTGCGCTCATGATGATGAAAAAAAACATCTTAATTTCATTCCCTGATGATCTCATCTCTTTTACTTTAGATTCTATTTTTCATGAAATATTGCATCAATAGAACCATCATTCCATGAGAAATCTTCAATTTCCATCCCATTATCATCAAGATTAAATTGCCATTCACCAACTCTCATAATTATATCTCAACCTCTTTCATCCCATTGCTCAAGCCAAAATTCTCAAGATATACACCAGAAAAATAAACCCTACCAAGAATCATCATACGCCAGCGGACACATAGATGCCATTATATGTATATATATATAATCTCGACGAAAATAAATCCTTTATGCACTGGCTTATGTTATGTGCGTGTATATGCTCCTAAGAATACATGTACCTACGTCTGGTTGGAATTGAAGTAAAGGAGGAGTAGGAGTAGAGTACGAGTATAGGAGTACGAGAGGAGAGCAAGAAGTAAAAATAAATTTCCCTTTCTCTCAAATTATTTTTATTATCAGCCCACCCGCCTCGTTTTCTTTTCTTTTCTTAATCTTTTTTTCTCCTCCGAGTCTTTAAAAAACTTCAACATCCCAACCTAAAAAGAACTCGTCTTATCTAACAAAAATTAGCTGTCTATCATATCGCTCATTTCCCTAACTTTCTCAAACTTGTTTGTGTGTACACAAAAGTTACTTTGCATACATGCAGTAATTAGTTAACATTACTGTAAGCTTTTTCACTTTTGAAGTTTTCTGCTTTTTTATATATTTCACTCCAAAACTATTTTCATCCTACTTTGCTGAATTTAAATGGGAATTAAAATTGAGTTTATTTTAACTGTGAAGAATTTTAAGAGATTTAAATGGACAGAATGAATAATTAAAAGACCTTTTCACCTTTAAAAGGTCACATCCAATAAAATAAAAAGAAACTTTATTTACAATTATTTTTTTAACCGTTTAGAACAATTAAAGTTCCCGACTAGTGATGTTATTCGTACTAACTTGAATATCTCCCGGTACGAGAACGAGATACGATGTTGGTCTAATGGCTTTCAGTAATTATTTTCTCGGCATAAGTGTTGCAGAATGAATTCATGCAAAAAAAAGTACTTATTTTTGCAAGGAAAAAAATGAGTAAAATCAAAATTGAGTGTAACTAAATCTTGGTAAATGTATGGTGTTTGAATTATCTGCGGAGGAAAAAAAGAAAAGGAAACAATCAATCTTGTGCTTTGGCCAGAATGAGATTCGTGTTCTAAAATGAGTTACAAGTGAGAGTGAGGGATTTGTGGGAACTGGGGTTGTAGTGAATTAGACGAGTGGTAGTTGTGTAGGTGATAGATGATGATGATGATATCAAAATAGAACTCGTATATTTATGTTGCGATTTACGGCATGGAAGACAGAGCATGGACCGATTCGAATTTATTTGTCCCCATACAAACTTCACTTAAACACAGAACAAACTCCGGATGAAACCATGGAGTAAGGGAATAAAATCAAAATTGTTGGAACAATGTGTCTACATATTATATACCTAGTAGGTAAAAGGCTCGAGCGTACCCCCACACAGTCGCACACACATGGCACAGCCCATAAATATCTATAGATACTTGAGATATGTACATATTTCCCTCTATAACTTCCTTGTATGGGACCGTACTTATAGTGAGAATGTGTAGGTATGTTGTATTATTTGTGTGTCGAAGGGCGTCTGCATAATAATATGTGTAGACTCATACTTGGTGTGGAGATGATTGTGTAGTCGATTGTATACTGTGAGATATTTGTGATTGGAGTCGAGATCCCGTTGTCGTCATCACCTAGCCGTTGGGCCGAGGAAAGTGTACGAATGTCAATAGCACATGCCATGAGTGTATTCCAGCCCTTCTTCCGTCACCTTGATGTCTCGTCCACAGATTTACTTCTGGACATATGTACCTACTCCACTTATGGGAGCTGCAGCAGCTCCAGCCCATGGCACTCGGGACTCGCACACAGCACCTTACATCACACTCAAACATGCCAACAAATCCAAACGGTTCCCGGCTCGAATTCTCACAGTTCATTTTTATATTTATTTTCCCCATCTACATTGTACTCTTGTTCACCATATATGACTCTCCAACTCCAACACAGTTGGAAGGAGTTGAGTCGAAGCTCTTTCGTGGTTCTATTGATGGGTTTTTTCCTCTTCTTCTCCTTCTTCTTATGTTCCCTCGCACATTATTGTGCATTCCTTGTTGTCAACCCCGTTCGTCTGCATTCAGTCTTCATTTCTGTCACATAAAATATTATGTTCGTTCTCACCATGCATTTTATTCGCAAACTTCACCGTCGACATCTAATAACCCGTCGCCAAATGGTGAGATTGACTCGTCGATCGACTCGAAAACTTTAATAAAATATCCTATCTTCTATCTCTGTCTCCAACTCTGCTCTCACATGTTATCTTTTCTATTGAAACATTAAGATGAACTTCTGTGCCATTCCACAGCATCCAGTACTCACGCCTCGACCTGCTCTATGACTCCAGGCACCAAAGATCCAACAACACATAAGAAACTTTTAAATGGGCCTGAGTGTGCTTTAACCCCATTTGCCATTACTATATTGGTTTCCTCGTTTCCTGAGTACGATGGTACCTGTACAGCGCCTCCTGCCTGTCCCATCCAATGGAGTGCGCTCCGCATATCTGTAGGTGTAGCATCAACATCCATTATGAGCATATATGCGGACATGAATGGCCATTAGATACAGATATAGGTAAAGCATCTCTCCACAACCATACTACCATACTCCGTCCCGGCCCCGTTCCTCAAAGACTGAAGTCGAGAATGTGCAGTAATCTTCGCAATCCCCAACCACGCCAATATTATATCCCCTTCACACCCGGTGCCCGTCTATAACCAGAATGACTCCCGCCATTGTCCGTTTCGTTGTACACATTATGCCTACTATTATTACATATGGAGGATGTTAAGAAAATTAGGCGTCGAAGCTGAAGCTGGAGCGAGAGTTTAGTAGAACATGATACAAGGTACATACATGCTAAGTTTCACACGACAGACCTTCATACTTTCAAAGCATGAGGACTCTCGGCACCGACATACCGGCACCCGAAAGATAAAACGGAGGAAATTCAAAGGGACTTCCACATACTTCCAAATTCACACCTTTTACTGAATACTTTGAAAAGCACATTCTACACTATAATTAACTTTCCACAAAGCTTTCTCTCTCTCTCTCATGTTGTGTTTGTCCGCGTCTCATTCTATTTGCAAAAGAAACACACTAACAACGTCAGTTTCAATGCCCCGTCAAATTTTTATTTACTCCAATTATTGCTAAATTCCTAATTATTTTTTGTCGCTACTACATTACCCGTTTATAAGCTAAAGAGGAAATGACAAAAAAAAACGAAAATTTAAGCGAACGTCATTTTATTTGATGAGGCTAAATCACGCTATATGGGGACGTATTGCGAACCCTCACTTGCTTAAGACTTGTTATATAAGTAGTAGCAATAGTCGACAAAAGATAATCTAAGCCAGAGCTGCTTTGCATACACAAGTTGAAAGTTAACTTATATAAAACTACAATAAGGCCAGTTGCCAGCAACTGAGTTTGTGTTGTATGGGCCAAATCGGTCTGTAGAACAAATTATTTAAAAACTACGCAGTTCCACACACCGAGACGGCCCAAACCACACAAACTCAGTTGCTGGCACCTGGCCTTATTGTAGTTATTGTTATTGTATATGCCTACTTATTTTCAAATTTGCGGTAAGTTCCCCATACTGGAGGGCCCTGCGCCCCCCCAGACCCCCCCGCTAGCGTCACCTAATAATATGTAATCATATCAAAAAACCAGGAGGCCATCTAGCGCGCAAAACGAGAACATCTTAATTCTAAGTGGTCCCAAAGTATTTCACAAATTTTATTTTGCTTTTCAATTTTGAATAGTTAAATAACAGTTTTTGATTACTGTTAACACTTCGAATACTAAAGTACATAAAGAAGTGTAATCTGATCAAAGTTGAATATATTTAAGTTGACTAGTCAGTGTTTTTTAAATTAATTAAATCCTGCCACGTCGCAAGCTTAATTTAATTTAAAATTTAAAATTAGTAGCTCACAGTTTTAACTCAGAATTTATAAAGAAACAAACCCACTACGTATTTCACAAAATAATAATTCACTATTAAGGGTTTGTCTTTAGCTGTAGGCTTTAGTGTGTAGTCGAATATGTCTTCAGCTGTGGCCTAAGTTTAATGGCACATACCTACTACCTACTACACAATAATAATTGTTAATTAAGACGTTGTCGGCTTCAGTTTGTAGTGACATCCAATTCTTGTGAGGGCTTTACTGTGCAATACGGCGAACAACTAATATATAGCTAACGTAAAAGGTATTTAAAGAAGAAAATCAAAGTGAAAAATAAAAAAACTAAGTGGTTAATCATAGTAAGTAGTAATAAAATTACTTCTTGTATGAGTATTGCCTGATAGTAATGCATTGTACTGACAATTGACCTGATAATAATATTCCAAAGTCAGAAGCTGACACATAAATAATATTAAAGTTAAGAGTTCAGAAACAATCAAAAATCCGCTTATTTTAAAAGCTGTACTACTGCGGGTTATGTTGCAATAGTAAACATCTGCTTTGAGGGTAAAAAAGATGACTTCATGACCGACACATAAATCTATAGCAAAACTACTAGGAGCCTTGTAATTCAGAAAGAAGTAATCCTTGAAAGTCCAAAACAGGCAGTAAATATTTCTAATGTAAGCTTATATCAGTTTTGAATAATGCAGGTCAAACTATTGTTATTGATTAAGGCAGACTATAAATATTTTGTCAAAATAAATTAAAAAGTACCTAACAATCTAAGTACTTACAAAACATGTATGTTTGTAAATAAGTAAACGAGAAAATAGAAACATACAGAGAAGACGAAGAAATATTCCCATTACACCCACTGGCTCTGGAATCTCCATTACTCACTGTACTTTAGGTACGGGGTGTAAGGGAGACAAAAAAGGGACAGGAGCTCAGACGTCGCTGAAGGCTTCTGATTCGTGTCTATAAAGGAGGCTGCCCTAAGGACTAGGACTAGGGACTGGACAATAAGTCCAGTCCCAAATACGACACCATTAGCCCATTTTTAAATAGTATTTTGCTTCAGTTTTATGCGTGAGACACCGTCACCAACCCTAGACACGTTACAGGAGGGTGACAGTGGGTAACCGTGGCCCCATGAGGCGCACTTAAACCATCGCTGGCGATGGCCTAAAGTCTAGTAATTTATATTTGCCTAATCGTTACGGCTCCAATGGTATATGATTTTAGTGTAAGTTTTTTGCCTGACCGGTCGAAATCTTGAGTTCACACAATACTTAATGTTTTAGCGGGAAATTCAAAAATTGGAATTTTGAATTTTTGATTTTATTACAGGAATTGATTATAAACAAGATCGTGACGATAACTAAAAACACATTGTGCGGCTTAATTGCTTCTCTTAATTTAAAACTTATATTGAAACTAAAATTCGGCGGCAGATTCAAAATGCTTAATTTTGCTGTTAAGGCTGCCATAAAACAAGGGCTTTAGCCCTTGTTTTTTTAAGCATATAATATATGTCATGTCACAGGATTTGGAGGAGGAGTTGAAATGAAAGTTATTGTTCTGGAAGTTTGTGTGTAAGAGGAAATAGATTCACATTTTACTCAGTGAGATGGAAAATATTTTTCATGGAGTATTTAGATCAATAATAGACAGATTTGTCTAAAATTACAGACTCCCAAAGAGCATATACACATCAGATTTTATTACGAAAGTTGCAATAAATCCAGGGAACAGGGAGGAAGCACGTGCACGCGCTTCTCATAATAAAGCTGGGTGCGTACCCACACACTAAGTCAGTCACATAATACAACTTATAATAATACTCTCGAAGAACACAAATAATATTATATCAACTTACTACATGAAACTTGCCATTTGCCACGAGTCACTATCCCAAAAGTCAAGTCGACATCCGTACATACATACAGACAGACAAACACACACAAACTCGTCTAGCTCTGTCTCTCTCTGTCGCTCAGTTTCCCAAATCCAGTCTGTGACTTGCATAGGCAGTTTAATAAAATATACTTACAAATAAAATCCCAAGTAATATCATCTCACATATGATTTCCTTCCCGGCTCTCTCATGGCAATAACTTATGTAAATATGTGAATTACTTTTAATAATCTTTTTTTGTCTTCGTTTGCAGCAGTTTGAAAGCCTCAATCCTTCTCCTCCGCACTTTATTCTATTGTATGCGTGTTTTCATATTGTTTTCGTCTCTTCGATGCCTGTCGGAGTCCTGAGTTGAGTTCCTGAATATCTTCTTTTACTCCGCTTCTATATCATATTCTCATTCCCATCTCATGTCTCACTCCATCCACACACGCTTCCCTCCACTCCTTCTATTGCTTCATACTTCATACACACTGGATGTAATAATTATTCCTTTCCATTTCCTATCCTCCTCTGTGTCACAGTCAGCAGTAGCAGACAAGCAATGAAACTTCTTAATTTCCTTTAACCTTTTGTCAGTTTATTTTCCCCATAATTCTGTACAGTTTTGATTTGATAACTTTTGCTCAGACTTGACTTTATTTATACATTAAGGTGGCATTCGCTTAGAAACACACGATGCCTAATCATATTCATACGTAAGTGGGTAGGTAGGTAGGTAAGAAAGGTAGGTAGGTAGTAGTAGAATTATACAATCGTTATACTATAGGCACTCCATCCATACAGAATGATACAGCATTCGGTACACTCGGCATATGCTCCATCTTGAGCTGTGTTCCTCACGGACATCACTATTGCGACTGTGGGGAGAAATTATGCAATGAGAGTAGATTAGTAGGAAAATATGTTTACACAGACAAAGCCATGAAATTATACAGTTGTGAATGTTAAATAGGTTTATTTATAATTTATAATCGTACTGCATTCAATTGTCAATATTTTCCGTAATATTTTAGTGGCTTGTGCAGTAAGGACTAAGGAGTAGCTATCATTATGCAGTCAGATAGATACAATAGCTTGAGCTGAACTGGCGGGCAGGGACTACGGGCCTAGAACTGGAAAGACTGGTCTGAAGAATTTGTATGCATCTGTATGTACATGGGCTATGAATGCGTAAGGAAATTGAGGATTCAGAATTCAGATGTTAGCTTTATGTATGGTTTTCAGAGTGCTCCGTATTCCTTGCTTCCACCATCCTGTGCCGGGTCGTACTCTAGGAGTAACTATCCTATGGCTTGAAATATGAGGCTACACATAGGTATGTACATGAATACAGATGATTGAAATGCATCAAAGCAGAAGGAAGAGACAGAGCTAATACTTTACGTCATCTCATGCTATTCACCCAGCCTGTATCGGATGACACTTCACGGAGATTAGACGAATGAATTTTGATGTATTTTCTTCTCAAATTGATTTCACACAGAGTCAGTTGTTTCTAATGGTCCAATCCGTCTCATGTGGTTCATCCCATTTACAACCTCAAATAAATATTCTCCCTTCTTTCTCACTCCGTCATCCTTCCTCGTCCTAGCTCTTTATTTCCACCAACTATCTTCTCTTCCCCCCATGACCATATTTATTCCCTTCCTCTTCCCTCCAACTGCATGCGTTCTTTCTACGCTTTTATCTCCACTTACTCCACCACCAGCTCATCCTGATCAAGATCAAAATAAGTAGGTAAGGTAGGTACTTGCAGTATTTTCTGAAACGAAACTCGGGTCCTCAAATAGTAGACGGGATTTATGGGCTAGAAATGGATATAGATTACAGCGTGGGTCCATAATACGATGGGGTTAAAAATGTAGCACTGGTCTATATCATACTGTTGTACAGTGAATTACTTGTCCACGAAATGCAGGGCACCGCATTTCAATAAATTAGATGCGAAATAAAGCCTTCGTTTACTAATTAATAAATTCGTTTGGTAATTGTACAAAATCATATTCTTTAACACATTCTCAATAGTTGTAAATTGGCAAACATATTGGCAAAAGCAGTAATGGAAGGGCGGCTCAGTAGTAGTAAAACGCAGGGGTGAAATAGAATGCTCACGTTGAGTAAATACGGTATCTACATACAGTATAAGTCGAAATCAAACCTTGTCTTCTTTTCAGCTCACAAGCAGGGCCGGATAATGTCGCCAGCGCAGTGGGAGACAGAAACCGGCTCAAGCCAAATCAGGCTTCGACTCCATCTAGGATACGGTAGGGAAGATATGTGTAGGTAATGGGTAGTAGCAGGTTTGGGAACTGCGTTGGGAAAGAAGAAATGAGGTAGAACGATCGAAAAGGTTGGAGAAGCGTCTGAGCCAATCAGAAGCGGGCAAGTCGTCGGTCTGTTTGTTAGTTAGATAGATTTGGAGAACAGAACCAAAAGCCGTCATTCCCTTACTAACTCGGACGGAGAGAAGACGGTGGAAAAGCAGCGCTTAGGAGAATAGAGTTCCTCAGTCTGATTATTATTATTGTTATTATTATTCTTTCGTTAAAAACAAATTATTACACTAAGTACATACGCAAAAATGACACAAATAATATGTATAATCATCCTCAAAAATAGTACATGTATTAGATAGAGAATTTTGCTTAGTTTCTACTTAACCTAATACAGTAACAAAACTGTGTATTGATTAGTGTATAATAAGTTAAGGTGTGGCAGTTGTAAGCCACTTGTGGGGTTTTCCATAGTTGTAAAGAGTAAGTAACAATATTGTGTGTGTATATAATTGTTGCGGATCGCCATGGCTCTTTTCTACGACTATTTCTGGCTGTTTGGATTCGAATACGAAGAACTAATATTATTTTATAAACAATAAAACTAACCATTTCAATAATAATTTAATAACGAAATCTCTTCAATATTTATAGCCAATAGGCTGAACAGTGCTAATTTACACTGTACTAATTAGCTGAACAGTGACCACTGTCACTGTTCAGACTACTAAATATTCATAAATTTGAGGAGCAACTTTTAATGTAATTTTATCATTCAAGAAGAATTGACGTATAACTATTTTTGTCCTGTATTTTCTGAATCAGGTTTCGACATAGTATTCGCGTACATCTTCAACTAGTATTTAATAGTATTTGAGTTTACTTGTGAATAAATATTGTTTATCTTTAACTCTCTGCTGTCTACTACTTCGCATAATAAATACGACGAAACATTTATTATAAAATCGAACTATATTTTAATTACTGGTCAATCGTGCTAGTAATAATAATTGTACTATACTGGAATAACCGGGTATTTCGTGATAATCATTCCCGGCTGAAAGAATAACATTTAATAAGAGTCGGAGGTTTAATTGTGTAATAAAGAACTGACATACTACGCAGTGTTTCCCCAGACTTACCTGTGAAAGTGCTAAACGTTAATTGCATATGGCAGACGGCTTCAAGGGGGCCGTGTTTAACATTATGTGAGCGGAAGTTAGTTTCGTGTTACCCCAAATCGCTATGGATCACGGCTGCATAGTTTACTATAGGTAAAAAAAGTGGTCGAGACTTAAAGTACCCGTAGATCATACTGTGCTATCCTAGACAGGTTTGGCGATCGTTGCATGTAATGTTAGTGCTGAGATATCTACCAGCACCGGCATACGGCTTAAGGTCATATTATTCCTATCCATCATCACGGAGCCTACCTCAAATCGGGTCCTTAGGAGCCATACGTGGGAATCCCGCTTGAGAGAGCATACTCTACGCCAAAGACCAGACTATACCCCAGAGCATTCGGTAGAAGGGAGAAGACCGGAATTGGGGTCTCCTTCACGCAGGGCGAAGCCTACGAGTACCTTGCAGCAGAGTGAAGTCCGGCTTGGCGGTGTAAATAATGAGCAGCCAGGAGCGGATTCTCGGTCCAGACCTGAAAAGCGGTTGCAGAAGGGAAAGCCTAAAAGAAGAATGGAGTGGTCACGCTAGTATTTGAGAGTGTGGAAGGTCCGTGTAGAGGCAATTCTAGGAATTCCCCCTTTACAGCAGGCAGCCCCCGCTGCCTGAATTTTCTCAAAACATGTAAATAGAACACTGAGCACTTTTCTGAATCAAGTAAAAAGAACATTTTGCACTTTTCTAAAACATGTAAATACAAATATTTGCTTTGCCAAAGAAAGTCAGAAATAAAATCAAAATGGTGGTTTTTGTATGGGAACGTTGGCTAAAAGCAATTCCTGCGTCCGGGCATGCTCACAAGTACCGTATGCTCTATAATAAAAGTAAGCCCGCGTACTACTTTAACTGAGACTTACCAGACCCGCGCTCAATAACAGATCCGTAACTCTACGTGTCCGCGTACAACGCATAAAGTACAATGCCCACAGTTAAAATAAAATTTTTGATCTCATTCCGACACATTGACATATTATGCCTTGATTGACTCGAATAAATCACACAATGTATGAGCAGTACTGGCCAAAGGAAAGGAGAGGAGTTGACGAGAAAGAATTAATTGTGCATTTTAATATTAGAATGATTTAAACAAAATAAAAAGTTTCAACAGTAAGGAATAATTCAACTTATTATTTGTAAAAATTGCTCCAGTACTCAAAGGAAGCCATCATTAATCAACGTAATAAACGACAAATGGATTCAATAGTGCCAACTCAAGTTCTCGGTGCTGAGACTGTTTGGTATGGAGTGCGGAGCCCGGAGTAGGAGAGTGAAAGGTTGTAAAAGATTAACCGAAGCGTTTGAAAACTCTAATTTTTAACATATACGGAGTACACACGCACAAAAGGGATTCGTAATTGTTTGCTAGACAGGCCGGCATATTCCATTCAAGGAGACACTACACATAAAATGCATTCCTATCTCGAAAATTTTAAATGTATAGGTTGTCAGTTTGTTGACTAACAAGACCTTGGTGCCTACTTTGTGTACTGGGTGTCTATACGACGAATATATGAAAAAAAGATTTAAAAAATTATGTGAAAAGGTTGAAAGAATAAATACAAAGAAGATCAGATGATCGAGAGAGAGAGAGCGCGACTGGGAGTTATTAGCGTTGTAGTGAGAAAGTCAAGACGAGGGGTTTTACTTTTTTCGAAGGATAAACAAACTCGTGAAGTTGACTTGACACTACAGACTTTTATGTGCTAGTTTGATAAAGGTTTGGATAGAACTCTGGAGCCAAGGAGTGGAGTAGACCAGACCAGCACAGTACGGCAATGACTGTCTGTGAGACGGTAATAGACAATAGAGAAGAATGAAAATGGACCCCCTGCCTTTCGTGTTGATTTTACATTAATCACCTATCACTTATTTAATTCAAAGGCCGGAAGCCTCAGATTCTCTCTCCTTGACTCCGCGACTCAAACCAAACTCTCATCTGTTAGACTCGCACCTCCCCCAGTCGTACATGCAACAAACATTTATAGACCACCTTGGCTATAACCCCCACCTCCTTGACACACTGGACCTACTTTATATAGGTAGGTAGGGTATAGGTAGACGTGTAATTCCACGGAGCCAAGTAGCCCTACTCCCGTGCATACACCCTACCTACGTATTATGCGCATAGAAGAAGACGAATCTTGTAAAACAGGACTGATAAATAATTGTATGCATTCATTATTCCAAATGATCGACAAATTACAGAGGTCAAAAGCAGAGGTTTTAAATTTATTGAGGGTCTCATTATGCAAAAGCTCAATGTATAATGTAGGTATCTCTTTTAGTCTTTTCATTTGAAGCATTTGCTTGGGTGAACAAACTACATTTTGTAATTTGTTCAATACGTTCTATCACCCTACTTACGAGCAGACTAGACGGAGAGTACGATTAATGGAGGTATAGGTATAGCTCCGTTTGTATGTACCTAGATGTAGATTATAATATATACATAAACTTCATCCCACCCTATAGCTCACACCTGCACTCCTTCTACGGTTCGTATCCCGCCTTGTAATGTAGAATACTTACAAAACTTGCCGGCATTTTCTTTATATATATCTCCTCCGTATGTACAGTGATTGCCGACTACGGCAACATTATTACTAATGTGCAAATAAATAATAACAATAGGTATTTAGATGGATGGATTAAATACAAATAGCAATTTTTCTCTCATTTGCATAAAACATGTATGCTTCCCTGCACAATTTCCAGTGTAAGCTCTCTTCATAATGTAAGTTGCGATACATGAATTAATTCCGAACACATCTAAAAAGAATCCACACAACTGTCCATTTCAGCAGCTCAAGCTTGGGATTTGAATTTTTCACAATCAACTTCTCTCTTCACGTTGAAACTATCTATGTGATTATATTCAGCCACTCAACTAGAATGATTTAGTGTTATTTTAAGTCAAAATCAAACTATAGCCGAATGACGACTTTCTCATCACAGTCGAGTGGAACTGGATACATCATATTATATGAATAAAAGTTCAATAAACTCATTAGAATACTCTATAATAACTTTTCTCCTGCAATTTTCTTATACTGTTCACGTTTGTTTTGGAGCCTACCTAATATCTGATGGAAGTTTTCCTCAACATTCAAATTTTGAGGCGTCACCAAATTTTAAATACAATGAATTGTTTACCGGCAAACAATATTTGTTTGGATTATTAACAAATTTAAATAAAAAAATGTATCCAACGATGATAGGTAATCAAACTTTTAGGTTGGATCTGCACTGCAATTTGAAAATTTTCGTGGAGGTATGTCTAAGACTACATCCTGTCCTGTGAGATCTTCCTTTGTCAGGTCCAGGTCTTACTAAATTGCTCTATTCGTAGAGAAAATGGTAGTAACAGTAGTAAATGTACAACATAGTAAGTCTAGTTTAATAGTAAGGTGCTAGTAACAATATAATGTAAACACTTACTGTATATCGCAGAAATCGTGTCATGGGAGGTAAAATTGGTTGGATTACAATTGAAATCATACGAAGTTGTTCATTTAATCAAATTCAATAAATGTTATTGCCACAATTTTCCCGACAAATGAAGCAACTTCTTAAAACCTGGACCCGGCAGATGAAGGTCCCGACGAATGATGGTCCGACGGAACAGGGCATGACCATGTCCAAAATTTTAAAACCGAAAATAAAAGGCATGCACCTACTTTACCTACTAGTTTTCTTTCGTTTTCAGCTCAGATGATTTCCTGAGTACTGGCAAACTGACAAAGAAACCACGCCAAGTGGTATGATCCGATTTTAAAACAAGTATCCCTAATTGATTGATCCACCCGAGTGTACTACAACCCTAAAACATTTCGGTCGCAAATTGCGCCGTTGGTTCGCAGAAGCCCGCCAAAGTTTAAAAAATGTTGCTTTTTTAAACTTTGCCGCCTTGCAATTCCTACATTTTTCAACCGATTTTCGAAAAATTTGAAGTTTTGTGACCTTTAAACCATTTTCTAAAAAGTTTTATCTGCGTTTTTGAAAATTCAAAAATTTTCATGTTTTTTAAAAAATGAGGTATTTTGAGGGTCCTCAAAAAAATGGAGTTTTTTACAATTTTTTATAAAAAAATAAAAAATTTAGAATTTTCAAAAACGCAGAAATTACTTTTTCGAAAATGGTTTAAAGGCCACAAAACTTCAAAAATTGGATGAAAAATGTAGGAACTGCAAGGCGGAAAAGTTTAAAAAATCCGGCGCTTTGCGCTGGATTTGTCCACCGTGGGCTCAAAGTAGATGCTGAGCTTTCAGGAAATATTAGATTTAATCATAAATGATAGGGTCTTTATTGTAGCAACAATGGAGAATAATCTAAAAGATAATTGTATTTTATAATCAGCCGCAGCTATTCCTAAATTGACATTTTAAAATTTGTTTTCAAAAGAATTATCAATAGTAATGATTTCGTTGACGTCATCTATGGACCATCCCAATAAAGTGGCGATTTCGGCGACACCATTATAGACCATTTAAATAAAATAAGGATAATTTGGGCGACGTCATTTAGGGACTATGACTATCCCAATAATGTAGCGATTTGGGCGACGTCATTTATGAACCATCCCAATAAAGTAGTGATTTGGGCGACATAATTTCTTGAACATCCCAATAAAGTAGTGATTCGGGTGACGTCACTTATGAACCATCCAAATAAAGTGGTGAATTCGGCGACGTAATTTACGGACCACCCCAATAAACGAATGATAATTTGAAGAACGTTATTTATGGAACATCTCTGTCATCCCCCTTCCCCACATTTTTTTATTGAAGTTTAGATTCGCTGCGTTAATACCGATAGCGTAAGACATACATGTACTTCAGAAGCGCTCAAAAAAGAAACGTAGTTTCTCCTTGCGGGTGTATAAATATGTATGTACGCTAATGTATGTTTCATCGGTTTTTGTTTTTACCATTTAAATGCGTTTTCATTCGACCATTCAACAGTTATTATTCAATAACTGGTTGGTTTGATCAACCCCAAAAACAATATGGCACTTTGCCCTTGGATTTATGGGCGGTTAAAAGTTGTACTTTTCCAATGCGCTTACATATGGGATCATTCAACAGTTATGTTTTTAAGATTGGTTAGTTCGATCAACTCTAAAAACGATATGGCACTTTGCCAATGTATTTGTGGTCGTATAAAAGTTGTTTTAAGAAAATCAGTTGCAAACAGTGACCTGTGGGTATCGCCAGTGTTCGTAGTGCCGTTTTCGGAGTGTCCTGTTTTCTTCGGGAATTGTTCGTAAGTCAGAAGTTCGTAGTGTGTCTTTTTTCGTTAGGCGTGTTTCGTAGTCTGAATATTTGGTATGTATGCAGATGTATTAATTTGTATGATATTTAATTACAAGTTATTTGCATTTGAGTCATTTGAATTTCATAAAAGAAGTGCAATAATGAGGTGCAAGGTGCATGCAAGGTCAACTCGGTTTCTCCCCTGCCTTTAGAGCTGTAGTGACACTGTGACAAATGTGAATGCTTGTACTTATGACTTTTATATTGGATAGTGTGTGCATCAAATTTCAATTTTTTGCATGTACGCATTCATCAGATATCGGAGTTTGAATCGACGAAACCGTGGACTGGTCCTATTTCATTGAGACACCTGTTTTTCGGGTTTTAATTTATTGCGTCAGAACCAAGTGACCCCTGGAGGTCAACCAAAGTTTTTATATACCAACTAGTCAAGTGTTATCTAAAAATAATTATCTCGCCCTCGTTACCCCGCGTGGGGGGAAGTTAGACCGGAAAAAAGGGGTGGTCCTATTTCATTGAGACACAGTGTAGTGGTTTATGCTTATAGTGGTTTCTGTACTTAAGAAATCTGCGCAAATAAATGTACATCTTTTGTATTCTAGTGCGCCTACTGATTCACGTTAAATTATTATATGATTATATTATTTTAAAAAGCATAATTTATATTTCAAAAAAGGTTTTTACGTATACTGAGTCCAATGGGCTATCCTTGTTGAAGGACAGTGTCAAATTTATTTTAATAAAGTTGTCTTTCTTTCTGGTGAACAAGCTTGTGTTTTTGGAAAAGAAGTAAAGTGTGTGCCTCGTCCCAGTTCTAGTGTATGTAGTATTTAGCTTTGGTTTGTATTGCTCATGGTGGTGTAGCATGGGAGGTAGGTAGAACCATTTGAAAGAAATACATACCTATCTACATACCAACTTCCTTATTTTCCGCTTGGAAAAGTTGTAATAAATGTTAGCTTGGAGGCTTACATGAAATAGAGTTGCCAGGTATAATAAGTTAGATGTATCAATTAAAGGGTTGTAAGCCATTATTGTCGGTTAGTCTAAATGAATTCAGTCATCCAAAATAATTGCATACGTACACTTACACTTACATTATATTTCTCTCAAACTCTGACACAACCGACTATTACAGAGTGGAACGGAGCAGAATAGCAGAACATTTACAACGATAATAAATACAATATAAGGATCACATATATAAAGCAACTCTGAACATACACTCATGTAGATATAGGTACCTACTTGCGTTTATACCAGGCATTATTACATACTGACTACTGACTAGTACTCTACCTTTTACTGCCTGCCGCTACCCTCATGTTATCCAAGAGTTTCCCACAAGTTCTTCATTTCATTGAATATTCTTTACGGTTACAAGTTACAACCAGAATCGATCAAGGACTCGATCCTGATATTACCTATGAGTACGTAGTTACGACAGACACCGACTTGGAAATCAACTACGAAATGTAAAAGCTACTCAATGACCCTTGCAGCACCCAGATTTCTATAGTAAAATCTATTAAAATCTATTTAAAAACTACGCATGTATTGATGATCCGAGGAGTGATGCCAATGAATTTCTCTGTAGAACACACTCGTATGTGATGATGAGCATCTACCATACATCCATTCTTGTCAGTAACTAACTAGTAAGTAGTAAGCACTGTTACACATTCTCCCGAGACAACTCTAAAGGACTTGATTACTTCTTGCATTCCCTGGAATATTAGTCACTACTAATACACATGGGAGTGGGAGATCTATGGATCTATTCTAGTGGATGATGTGTCTTTGTGGAAGATGTTGTTGTGCGGCTTTTTAAACTTTATTTTATATAAAGTTATATTTTCCATGAATCCGTGATAGCTATATATTTTATTGCGGAATTCCTACGAATAGATTTGCCTTTAACGGTTTCAAATTGAACCCAGCATTTTATTTACCAGCAGTCTGGACATCTGACTCGGGATAAAATCTGTATTTTTCTCCAATAAAACTTACGCGAGTATATAACCCCTATACTTTATAGAACAGTCTTGTGTTTTGGATATATAGATACAATATAGTTGCTTCTAGGATCTGGTATTGTTTTTCAATATACTAACACTAAAACCACTCTACTATATAGATTGGTGAAAGTTGGGTATTTCAATTCACATTACCCTGGCGTGCAAAAGTGGAGAAAATTGAAATAATTTCTCTACATCTTTAATCGAAATCAATATATGAATTCAATACTTGCTATTTTATTATGTTGTAATTCGTGTTCTAACATGAAATTAAAAAAATCACACTTTTAATATTCATATATAGATATATATTTTAGATTCATATATAGTCTACTATATATGAGCCTACTAAAACGTAAACTTGCTCTGCTTCTACTTAAAACTAATCTGAAATACTGTGAAAATCAATATAACATGCAAAAAAGAAAACGCAATCGTTACAACCACGAACGATAACAACAACATATAACAGTGGGAGTTCAAATGGAAACAATATGTCTATAGGCATGAAATACAATAATACATGAGCTGATGGGTCGAACAAAGTGTAGGTAGGTAGTTGTGGTTGTGGTAGAAGTAGAAGCAGCAGCAGTAGTAGCAGTAGTATAAAAAATTACGTTAATATAAAATAGAACACAAATATATAAGGATATCCCCCTCTCGTCCTCCAACGTTTAGAAATTGCAATTTTTAGAAAGCAATACAGAAACAGAATACAGAGCGTGTAACGAAAAAATAATAATAATAATTGTGTGACAAAAATGAGATGGAATGAAAAGGATGAAACAGCCGCAACAGATTTATAAATTGGAAACGCAAACCCTCAACATTCTTTGTCCTATAGTTGTAATAATTTTTTTAACATGAGACAATTCTTTTCAAAGAAGGGATGAGATAAATAAAATGCTAGTGTAAATATGATCAAGAGGGAAGACAGCGTAAAAAATTCACTCATACGTACACTCGCTCAAGACCTGAGCCTTTTCCCTCACGAGTGAACGCCACACCATAATCATAGCACATAAATCCAGGCGGGCGAGTCGAGACCTGAGGCGGAGAACGAAAAATCGGGATTTGGATCTGGACCTGATATGGACCTGGACTTGAGAGAGTGTTGGTTACTTACGTTGAGACGAATGCTAGAATTATAAAGATAGGTACTCTCTGCCTCTTATTAGCAACATGAAATTGATAATATAAAAACATAGCGTAAACAAACAGGAACATAGGATGGCGAGAGTTGCAGTACATTATGCACGACTGTAGAAATGTCATTCGAACATTTCTAACAAGATAGGTAGATCCCAGTAGATACATACGTCGGTGTGAAGGAAAGCACCTTCCTCCGAGTCTAAGAGACCATTGTAGTATGATACTACATGTAATATTAATATGAGTATTTAAAGAGTATGAAAGCAGATGAGCGGAGAGACTTAAACAGATAAACTGGAAATATGTACGTAGTACATCGTAGAAGGTATGAAGCTATGATATCAGCACAATATGCATGAGGAGAAGGTTCTGAGCATGCTGTCTCATGCCCTTTCTATGGACAACTGGGTGAATCCTTTTGTGTAGCATACAATAGGTTCAGGCGTTAGCAGATGACAATAATAGAAAACGAGACGATTTATAGGCGGCTCCCTTTATGTAGCTATCAGTATCTCCGCTCTCTGCAGTTTCTGTGGGTAGAGCCATAATGGGAAATGTATGCCTGTTTCATATAGATTTTATGTGTGTGGTCTCACTGAAAACGGAAACTTCGAATCTATTGCACTTCTCCTTTATCGTTTCTCCTCGAGAAATTTCTCCTTAGTCCCGTTTCTCCCGTCTACTTCTCTCTACTGCTTCTCCTCAGGGCACTTCGTCGCCGTCCCATTTCTCCTCTGATGCCTTTCTTCTCAGTTTCAGCTTCGAATTGTTCCACTCAACTAGTTTATGACATAAATAGCATCATATTGCAAGTTAATTTATTTATTGATCTTTTCGACCGACACACCAAGAGGTCCAGAGGTTAGCAGGATATGGGGTTTTTATTTCGAACTATATTCATTATTATAGTTATATACCTACTACTACAAAATTAATTAGTTAATTGAGGAGGGCACTTGCTCCTCCTTCAGACTGCTCCTTCGCAATCTAGGTACACTCTTAATTCTGAGAGTTAAAATGCTTCAGTGCTATAAACTGTACATATAATTGCATTTGTTGAGTTGAATATTCAGCTCTTTAGCGATTTCTTGGCTTGGTTCACCAGCTCATCGAGGACTACAGGGACTAAAAATAGGTTTGATTTGATCATATTTGCTCTCTTTTTCAGATCTCTTGTTCTATTTGCGGTTACCGCGGCGTCACTCAGCTTGTCACTGTTGTATAGCGATTTTTTTTCTGAATCTCGTACCATAGATACTTGGCCTTGTTTTTGTCTTGCAGAATGACTCACTGAAAGATTACTGATTATATAAAACTCCCTTTTTTGATCGATGAGGATACAGTTGCTTGCATACGAGTTTTCAGTGGCCTAAAGGACAAGTGATGAAAATACCTGATATTATCCCTAAAGTTATTATGGATATTAGCTGATATACGTTGAATTGAAAAACATTAGAAGGGAGGTACTTCTAGGATGTTAGCTAAAATATACATTTGCAGAACATATGGTAAATAAAATTTTGGGCACATTTTAGAATTACTTGGATAACTGCATTTTTTATAGCATGTAAATATACCAAAATGCACTACTAACGATAAGCTCTCGCTTAAAAATACTTTCATATTTGTATTCCAATATTTTGACTCGGTTGAGCAAGTGATTTGTGGCAGAGGCAAATATTTTCTAATTTACCTTTTTTTGCAGTGACTTTTCAGCACATTAATAGTTAAAATATTATAAAACTTAAATATTTTTTTAATAATTAATTGAAAAATAAGCTTTTTTTACTTTTAAATTAGTGAATAGTAGTTCCCATTTGTAATTTTTCCTATACAACTCTTCAATACAGATAAAAAAACGGAAGCAGAAGACAGCCTTGCTTTGCATTACTTTGGCCGTAGTGCGTATATGTATGTTTTTTATTTTTTATTATTTAATAAGTCCCATTTGGGCTGGCGCCTGTGGAAGTCTGCGTTTTAAACCTGATTATGTATGATTAAAGTAAAAATTGCATTAAAATTTGATTTTTCAAATAAATTGTTGAGATGAATGGTAAATAGCGAATACGTTTTATAAAGTTAGCTAATATTATAGAATAAATATAAAGAAACATAAGTCAATGGATTTAAATTTTATTTATTCCTTGTCATTTATTTATTACGTGTAGTTCCTTGGTTTTCCAAATTCAGTATTCTATTCCGGACCTTGAATTTAATATAAATATGAGGAAAATGTTGCTTTTCTTGATGTGTATGCTAGGCAAATACCAATTGCTTAAGTTAAAGCTGCATTTTTTCTTTCATGAATCTTTCCTTGTCGTTTATTTGTAAAACATAAAGTAACACAGGGCGTGTTGTTCTTTGGTTAGGACGCCCAAGACAATAGACCTGATGGTTTTAATATTTTGGAGTTTTAAACTTTTGAAAAGATTTAAAACATTAGACTCTGTTTATACTTTTAATTCATTCGTCGTTTCCACTAAGTTTAAAATCATCAACTTTATGTTAATAAAGCGCTTTTAAAACGTTTCAATGTCGTTGGCTTTGTTTTTGTGTTGCTTTTACTTTTTGCTATTTCAGCGTTAGCTTGTAGAACCAAGTTGTGAATAACTTCCAATTTCCAATTTTACAACAAATAAAAGGTTCAGGTTGTGTGTAGTCATTTCTGGCTGTTTAAGAGAAGGTGGTGTAAGCACATTTTTAAATGTGGCTTGGATAGTTGCAGTAGCTGATGCACTTGATTTCAAATGAATCTCACGTTTTATTTTTGCTAATGTTTTCTTTGAGGGGATTATAATATTTGCTTTGCGCTGGCATTTGGTACTGTTACTGTTGTTTGTTTGTCTGATGTTTCTAATAATGCTTGATAAGCCGAATATAAACCACTGGTCTTTTTTATTACAAACTGTGCAGAGTAACACCGGATCAATGTAATAAAAACTTCATTGCTGCTGGGTTCGTTGATGACGCACATATTTTTACGTAGTCCCCTTTATAACCTTTATTTTATTTTACAATATTAAAATAAATTTTGACTTAAATCTCTTTAAGCTTTTGAAATATTTAATTAAAAGTTTCACAAATTAGTTAATGAATACTAGCAAGCAAATGCTTTAAGGTGATATCAGTTTTAGTTTTCTGTGTTCCATATTTGTTTTATTAAATCACTCAGAGCACTTAACCGACCAAACTTTTACTCCCTATCGCGTCTCAAAGCAGACTTGGTGTGTATGTGTATACATTTTATAGTAATGGATCTCCAAGTTCTGGCACTAATATTCCTGAAATAAAAATTATACAAAAACTGACTGACGCTCGAATTGAAGTACTTCCTTCCCTTTCTCCATTACTATCAAAAAAATTACCTTTTCTGCTGTTAGGTTTTATTAACTTATATGGTACGTACATGCGAGTAAAACGTAGCAGTATTATTTTGCTACAATAATATATTGCTTCTCTTAATTATGTCCGCGTATAATCATTAGGTTTTTTAATAACAATCTATGTATTTTGTAGCAAAGCTCGTCTCGCTCCAATTGTTCCTTTCATGAAAATCCCTTATGACAAGCGTGTAAAATGAAGTAAATTTAATGGTTGTGTCTTACGACTGCAGTTTCCTCTTTTCTAGGGGGAACGTCCATCACTATTAAAATATGACACTGCGGAAAGTTTTTGCTCTTGGTCCGTATACCTTAATATGCATGCAAGTATTGAAAACGCCCCCATCTGTTGCATAATAAAAGCTAGTTAAATTAAGACGATGGTCATCTCATGAAAGTATCTTAATATATTGCTAATCAATAAATACAAAATACCTGTGATTAATTTAGAAATTATACGATGACAAAATATCTTGAATAAGGAATTGACTATTTTTCTAGCACGTTTATAATATTTAAACCAAAATGCCATTACGATGAAATAAAATAAGTTTAGTTATCCTATTGCGCGATGCTTAGTTACTTTACTTGGTATGGAAATGTCCTAGTGTTGTCCATTATTAGGAAATGCCCAAGTTGGAATACTAACGTGGAAAATTCCTGGGTGGAATGAGCAAAACGAGTTAGAATCTTCCTACAACCATACACATCGGAATCTGCTTGTGATTTACAAGAAAATGCTTTCATATGGCGTGCGCCAATGTTATTAACTCACTCAAAAATGCTTTATACATCCTTCTAAACTGGTCCTAGGTAACTTGATAGCAAGTAGGTGTTTTGTTGCAGTGGCCATATTTATGGTAAAAAATGCAAATGTCAAAATTTTACCGCCTTGTAGCGTTGAGGTTTTTCATTCTTTGATAAAATTTTTTCAAAAAGTTTCGAAGGAGTTTTAATACCTTATAAGTAATTTTGTATAAATGCAGTTTTTATTAAAACTAGTTGAAGGTAGATTTATAATAATACTGTTTGTAAACTATATTACCCTTAAAAAAGTTTTGATGTCTACGAAGATAAACAAAGTTTTGTAATTTTAAGAAACTTAGATGTGCCAATTTCCATTTAAATGAATACTGTCTGCATAAAATTCCTAGCAATAGTAGAAATTTAAATTAATTTATTCCTTTTGAACTCCGTTTTCTTTAACATCCTTCTTTTTATCCAAATTATTTGAATTGTAATTCTTGTATTAGGCTTTATTAGTCCCAAAAAATTTAAATTATGATAAAACATTTAACAAACGCTCTGTTTAAAGTAAAGGTCTCGGAGTCTCGGCGGCTCTGAACGTCAATGTAAAAATAAATTTTGCCATAGAAGTAGGCCCGACTAATGTTGGAAAGACAAAACTTGTGTGATGGCACAGTGCAAGAAGTGAATTCGAGGTTGGGCACCCTGTAAGAACTGCGATTAAATCGGGGCAACCTCAAATTTATTATCTTATTTTTATTTTTATAGAAAAAAGAAACATACTTATCTGGGTATAGAGGAAACAAGAATAATAATAATAGTGAAAAAAATGATATAAATGGAAATTAAAATGTTTTAAAGCGTTTGAACATCAATATCATTTAATTTTTTGCTAAACTAAAAATTTAAATTTCTAATTCCTAAATACAACCACTAAAGTTGTTTATTTATATATATAAAATAAATGATTTGTAACCAGCAGTTTAAATATTAAGTGGCAGGTTTTTTAAAGATATTACAAATTAAAAGATAGTGACGTCTTTTGAAGGTTTACACAAATAAATGGCTTGCGATATTTTAGCAGATTGAAGGTTAGATAATCATTAACAGCTAAAGTAGCTCTTTAGTTGCTAAAAAATGAAGAATGTTAAGTCAATGCAGTCAAGTTACTTAGAGTTTGTACTATTTACTTGTAGCCTGTAGCCTGATGTTTTTGGAACAATGATTTTAAAATCTAGGCGAACTACTTAGCGAGGTTTTCCTGTTAGTGTTGGCATGGCCAGATTCTATACTTGCACTTTAGCTAACAACGTTTAGTGTGGGCAAATTATTTTTTGAGCAGTCATTTTAAACTTGCACTTTCAATAAATACATAAATTGTAGACCTGTACCTGTACCTATGGTATAACTCTAGGTACCAAAACATTTCATCACTTGGACCTGAGTCCAATTTTTCACATACCTGTAACTACAATGTAAGCAATTATTTCAAACCGCTCAGAGTGTACACGCACCTGTGCCCACGACTAAATGGGTACGTTAAAATCAATAGCAATTTTTTAAAATTCTCTACGAGTCAAACAAAATTTATTTTATTGAAAAAAAACACTAATTTACATTCAAGGAAGTTTTAAAAACATACAAAATAGCTGCATATGAACCTTAGATATCACAACTGTTTAATTTGGTTTTTGATATGCTAATATTTTAATAAATGACTAACTGAAATGTTTATTACTTTAAATATTGTTTTTAATAGTTTTGTTATAGGTGACGTATTTGTTGTTTTATGTTTTTAAAAAGAAACGTTCAGAAACGGCAAAAATAAATATTAGTGTTTCAAACGTTTAAAGTATTAAATTAATAATCACGTTTAATCTTTTCATAACATGATACCACAACCAACAAAGCACACATATCTGAAAGTAGCTTTAAAGTAACTTAAACAAACAGTAAATTTGCGTAAATTCACTAGACAGTTACTATTGGTAAAAATATTTTCTACACCAATCGCTACTTTGTTCCATTTATACACAGTAATTCAGGAAATAATTACAAAAATTATTTGGTTTACAAATTAAGAAAGTTTCTGAATCCCATTTTAAACAAAATTAAATAACAATATTTTTGGATACTTGTTAACACTAGTGCTTAAAGTTTACAAAATAAAATAAAATTGCAAAATGTCAAAACACAGCTAGTTTAACATAATTCTTTCGGTTTGCAAACTTTTGCAAAAAAAGTACTGAATTTAAAATTGCATAAAGTACTAAAATAATTTAGATACGGATAAGAGCTCAGCACACAATAATTCGCGTATGCAAAGGGTGCAAACACGTCATAAGTTGCCTTGCCCGCGGAGTTAGTTACTGCCTCTGTATCTGTGCCCAGGTACTTGAGATTTAGGTACAAGAAGTGTGTTCCTGGAAACGTACTCGTATTCGTACCTAGACCCATTTCCGTAATCATATAACTTGTATATATTATTCAATTTTAACTTTATATGAGACGTTAAGTATGCCGGTATTGTTGTTTTTATTTAAGTGCTAATAGCAAACACTTTTGAGCAGTTAATATTTTTCACTTTATTAAAGTGTGTTAATATTTAAAATTTTAATAATTATTATTAGTTACTTTATTGATAAGTTTAAAATGGTAAATATAATAAGAAAGTTCCTTTAAAGACGTTTTTACTTCTTATGTTGGAAATTTTTTCATATTGAGAAAGCAGTTGTGTTATTAATATTTTAATGTAAGAAGTTTAAAGTCTTGTAAAAGTTTCCTTTTTATAGAATTATTATTATTATTAATATTATTATTCGTTATTGTGCATTATATCGGGCATTGCCCATCACACACATACATGACAAACATTATATTATAACATTTAGCCACGGCTTTGTAACACATGTAATAAAAACTTATAGACGTCAGCGATAATTTAAATAGAGTACACGTTAAGAAGATTTAAAACAAATTGTATATTTAAAGCACAAATATTTTATTTTCCAAGTGTTTTTTTGTTCAGACTGAAATCGTGGACAGACTAAAAAAAGGTGAAGTGAAATATCATCATAGTCACTATTACAAAATTTACACATTTCGACCTCACTCAACTTTGTATACATTCCATTTATACAAATTACACCTAAATCAAACTCAACTTGCGCAAACACTGATATAGGTTATTGGTACATGAAAGAGTAAGTAACACGCAACATGAGGGTCAACTTTTAAGAATTTAAAATTTGTATTAGCTGAAGAGGTTTTAATTCGAGACATGTCTCCTTGAATGCTCATATCATTTATACGATTTGTTATTGCTTCAATGTTGTTTTGGATAAAATCCGATGATTGTGCATCACACACAAATAAAAATCCCGAAACGTTAAAGATTCTTTTAATTTAAGAGACCCATTTGTAGTCCAGATCCTTCCCTTGTAATGTCTCCAACGAAACCAATCTGTTGTAGCACTGTCTTACAATCCAGTTTTTGTCCAAGAAAAGAATTCTCACCCAAAACAACAATAAAAGCCTTTCAATCTGGCATCTAAGATTTTTACCCTCGACTCAATCCTAAGCGTATATGGCAGTGATCTTATTGGCAACCACAAAAGTCTTTCTAAGAACTGTGCTGGGAAAGAGTTAATTAGGTCGACGTAATTGTGAGCTTAAATTGAAGATGCGTAAAGAAAGCAAGACAAAACTATTGAATTAGGAAGTTTTACACGGCCCTCTTTATAGAATTATGTATTAAGTAAAACATTGTGCGTGTATCAATCATTTATAAAGTTGATCATGACTGAGGTATGTTTGATATTTTGTAAGTTCAAGGTTTTTTGCATTTTAAAAATATTTATTTTAGTATTTAACTACTTTTTTTGTTTTTTTTCAAACCTAACTAAGCATGAAATTTTTTGTTCTTTGTATAAAGAGGGCCTTTAATTTATTTGACTGCTTCAGTAAACGTCGTTGCGTCTTTTTTCTTAAAACTTTTACGATAAAAAACTCCACGCTAAAGACTCTACTGCCACAGCAGCCTTTTAAACAGATAGGTTCTTTAATTTTCTAAAGTTATTGCCAAATTTTAAGCAATTTTATTAGTTAAAAGATTTTATCATTAGATTTTTGTCGTCTGTTTGATTAATTTCGTTTTGTTGTCTTTATTTGATAAGGCATTGCATTTATGTCGTTGCTTTTTGGATTTATTTTGAACTAATTAAATTCAAACTTAACCTCTTTAACCTGTCTAACTTAGTACACTTTATCTGTTATGTTTAGCACGTTTGCTTGATTAGCATCATACAGTCATTAATAATCACAAACGTCAGTCTCAGCATTTCGGGATTGCATCTTACTCATTATAAATCATACCTCAAATTGCCTGACAAAGTAGGCTGCCTTTAACAGTTGTTACATTTATTTTATCATCAGATTAAAACAACAAGAGTCAGCATCGATTTTGGCTAGTAAAAAACCTAGTATTACATTAAATAGCATGTAATGAGACTTCTGTTGCCAACGGCAGCTTTAGCCAACGGTTATTTTTTCTTCTGTTAAACTTTCTTAAAATTATTTTGAGAGTGTTTGGTATTGTACAGCTCTGTGACGTGCAGCTTATTACTGATTGAAGCTTCTGGTGTGTTGTATGTAATTCGAGCCGTAATGTTTTACTTAGGACCCCCTTAGTGTGTTATTACAATAATTAATATTGTGCAATCTTAGGTTTGTATAATACTACAATGTGTCTCTATACACACTTCTAAACTATTTTTACAGTAATTTAATACACATGAGTTAATGTATTAAGAAATTTTAGATATAACAAACTCTAATAAAGTCGTACTACAGATCTAAAGCTAGAGATATATGTAGTATTAGCAGAAAAGCTAATAAGCTCGGAATGGCAATTAGATGTAATAATTTTTATTGTGTTTACTATGATACTAGCTGGTTAAAGCTACCTATCAAATATTCTGATTTTAAAAACTGATTGACATCAAACATAGAATTATGATTTCTGTGTCATTAAATAACTACAAGATTTTAATATACATACATACTTTTGATCAATAGGAGATAATGACAACTTACTCTTTGTACGATAAAAGTCATTTATTGCAAATATTTTTTGCATGCGAGCCTTAAATCTTACCTAAAGGCTTAGTAATAATGCTCCTAAACTTTTTGAGCCTTTGTTTAAAAGTTGACAAGGTATCAGTGCTTTTATATCAACCTAAATTTATAAAGTTGATATTTGTTTTACTAAGACTTGGTTAAACAAGAAAGTATGTAAATCAGAAATTTCAATACCTGGTTATGCCCTATACAGAAAGAATAGAGAGATCTTTGGTGGGCTTTTCGTAATTTATTATAAGAATTCTATAGCTATTGAATATACGGATTTGAATATCCCATCTATGACATATATGTGCATCATAGTCAAATTACCTTTTACTAAACTAGTTGATATCCTAAATTAGTATAAACTTCCTGGGCATCTAGTCAATAACAATAATTTGTTTTATTAATTTAATAATACTGTTTTATACGTGTGTGACAAATAAGTGCAATAGTACTAGATATTTTACTAATGCACGACAATTTAATTTAATTTAAAGCAGTTAATTAAGAATCTAACTAAAACCACAATGAATACTAAAAATTTGCAAACTTATAAATAGAACCCTAATTAGGTATTCCAATGTGGTATTATTGAATGTGGGCTGTTTAACTATGATATAATATTTGTGATGAGAAATAAGCCTGATCCTATTTAATTTCAGTCACTATTACATAGAATTCACAGAAATCACAGCAATTAAAAATTGTAAGACTTATCTCTAACATTGACTAATACTAAATAAAAAATTACAGGTAACTTTAATGATAATAATAGTATGGTCCATTTTATAAAACCTTGGCTCATTTTGTCATTTAAAAACATGTGCCAACAGTCCCCAGACGTATTAAATTTGAACCCAACGTTTGGCTGCTCCTTAAAATAAAGAAAATGATTAATACTAATGACGCAAAATAATACACTCAGATTTTAAAGAGATCAAGATCAATTTTTAAAAATCAGGCTACGTTTTACTAGTACAGATCCAAAGTAACTCGACTGCATTTTGCGTTGTTTGGCCACAATGACCCGCCAAAGTTCAAAAACATTCAAATTTTGATACTTTGCTACCCTGTAACTTCTACAGTTCTTATCCGATTTTGATGAAATTTGAGTTTTTGTGATCTTTAGTCGGTTTTATGAAGTCATTTCAAGATTTTGATAAATTTAATAATCTTCATTAATTTTATAATGTTTTGATTAATTTAATTGATTTAACAAGTTTATTCGATTTTTCTAGTTAATATTTAGCATTAAGTGTCTGTCTATGGAATTCGATGTTCGCCGCTGGTTGATTTGACAATAAAACGATTACTTTACATTACATTACTGATTTCTTTACCTTAAAAATTTCATTTGCTGATAAATCTGCCCAAATTATGCAAACTGCACAAATTTTTAAAGATTTCTTAGGTTATATTTCACTAAGTGTAATTAATGCAATTTCTTGCTATTTCAATTTATAGAATTTTTCTTGAAGGAAAAATTTTTTGAAATGATGGAATTTTATCAGAATGCCAGCTTTTAATATTCAGCAACATACAGATTCAAGCAGTTCCAGTTGAATCTTAGAGTTTACTTAAATTCTTCAATTTTCAAAAAACATTTGCTACGTGAGAATTTTCTGACTCACTTGCTGCATAGCATTATATTTTTAAGCAATACGAAAACAATGCTGAAAACTTATTCATCGATTGGCTAGTAATATCTTTTTTGTTTCAAAAAGTCTTAGCTTGTAGGATCGTAATTTAATTTTGATTTCGGCACAAAAACAGATTAGTACCTAATTCATTTCAACGTGTTGTGTTTAGTTTTAAAAAATTTTTGAAATAAATAAGATAAAATGAGGATTAGTTTCAGATTCCGTATTGGCTGTTAATTAGATAAAGATCTATTTCTGGTAGAGTCAAATGTTGTAATTAAATTATAATTATGACATTTTTTGGGGACCATTGAAAGTAGTAAGAATAGTGTTTCCATTTCTTTGGTTTTGCGTAATTTATGCTATAGTTCCCCTCAAATTTCAATTTAAAGTAGTTTTTCTGCAGTGCTTCATATTAGTGTTGCAGTCACGTATACTTAGGATCAGTCCATTTCTACGAACCACAGCCACTGGTGTTTGCACGGTTCTTCCAGTAGTGTGGCAGAGAAAAAATGTATTTATAAGTTGAAGTTTGTTAGAACTTTTGATACATTAGAGCAAGCACAAATAAACATTGCCGACAACTGGAAAAAGAAATATCGTATATCTTCTAATACAACGCGAATCGTTGTATCAAAACTCGGAGGTTTACCCCCGCGTTATATTATAGACCCGCGTTGTATTGGCAATTTTTTATTTCCAACCATCTATGCGCAATGTTAAAGCATAGTGAACCCTTGGCGTCAATGATCGCCGCCTTGCCTTAAAAAAGGCCCTTAAAAAGGCATAAGGCAAGGCAGGCTCGACTTTTTTAACAAAAAAAGGCTAGGCTAGGCAGGCTTGACATTTTTAACAACAAAGAAGGCTAGGCCAGGTAGGCTTGAGATTTTTAACAAAAAAAAGGCCAGGCTAGGCAAGGCGACTGCTCAAAGGCAGCCTTTAAAGTAGGCTGATTTTTAGCCTTTTTAGATGCTGAGCTTAAGCATCTATTGTAATGGTCATGTCCGTCCGTCCGTCCGTCCGTCCGTCCGTTGGCCGTACACTACAGGTCACAGGTTAGAACCGATTTTCTTTAGAAAAATATAATACGACTACAAATGCGACTGGGCAGGTCTGTATTGTTTTTTAGTTGTAATTAGGCTAACCAGTTATCCACAATTAATTGATTACTGGACCTATGTCAGAAATTTTTAAAGTTAAGAGCCTAAAAACGGCTGAACCAAATAGCTGAGGCAACCGAAACAGAAGGCTGGCAAAGATAAAGCTGCCATTGTTTGCATGCAAAATTTATCCTTGCCAGCCTTTTCTTTCGGTTGTCGCTACTATACGTACCTGCCACTGAACCTACGTACCTAGGACGTTCGCCCTACGCTTCTCACTCTTAGCATTCCCTACTGTGTGTATAAATACCATACAAAATAGAATGTAAAGGAGCGCTCACAAATGATGCCATCTCAATTGATGAATTTTCTGACCCACCCACTCATTTCCACTGATGTTAAACATAATGCAAACGGGGAATTTTCATATGCACGTACCCATTTAAATCATACCATCAGTTGTAGAAATGGGTTGTAGATAGTGACGGATCGTCCATACACGACGTCCTTCAAATATTATAGTTTTAAGTACCCTCATTTCCAACTTTAATATTTTTTTCTAACCTGTTTGAATTACATGTAATAAACTTAAATACCTATATTAGTTATGGATATTGAAGGATCGTCCATGATGACGTTCTCCAAATATCATAGTTTAAATTACTCACAATTCTACGATTAAAATTTTTTCCAGCCTATTTTAACATACATGTATTGAAATTACCTATATTTTTTATAGACATTTTTTGAGATGAGATCACACTAATCGTTTTTCCACAATTAGTAGTTGAATGGAGCAACTCCGAAATTTTTCCTTATGCATTGTGAGGGATCGTCCGTTAATGACGTCTTTCAAAATTATCCTAATTTTAGAGACCCCTCCCCCTCCCTTTTAATTATTTAATCATTGTTAGATGCTGCGAGCATGACGTCCTTCAATATTATATATTCAGGGATCGTCCATAATGACGTCTTTTAAATGTCATAGTTTTTAGAACCCCCAAGCCCAATTTTAAATGTTTTTCCATACTATTTTGACTACATGTCACGGACTGACCTATATGTGTAATAGATATTCAGGGATCGTTCATAATGACGTCCTCCAAATATCACAGTTTTTAGTACCCCCCAGTCCTAACATTACATTTTTTCCAACCTATTTTAACTACATGTCACGGACTTTCCTATAATTATATGTTATATACATTCAGGGATCGTCCATAATGACGTTCTTTAAATATCATAGTTTTTAGTACCCCCCAGTCCCAACATTAAATTTTTTCCAACCTATTTTAAATACATGTCACGGACTTTCCTATATATGTTATAAATATTTAAGGATCGTCCGTAATGACGTCAACATATGCAGGTAAGTCCTTGACATACAGTTAAAATGGGTTGGAAACAAATTTAATTTTGTGGCTGGGGGTGCTAAAAACTATGATATTTAACTTTAAAATATTCTCCAATTTTTTTTAACTGCTTGCCACGTACATTCGTATATGCCTTATTGATTCTAGGGGAGGCTCCATAAATAACGTCATTTGTAAATCATGCAATTCTCAAAAATATTCTAGCGTTTTTTAACTACATGCCACGTACTTCCATATATAGCTTATTGATGGATAGGAAGGCTCTATGAATGACATCATTTTTGAATGGTGCAATTTATAAAAAAATTTCAGAACTACATGCTACGCACATTAGTATGTCTTATTGATTGTACAGGAGCTTTCATAAATCTTATATCATCTTTAAGCGTAACATAAATTGTCTTGCGCCTTTGTTGAAGCTCAGCATCTACTTCGGGCCCGCCCACGGTCGACAAATCCGGCGCGAAGCGCCGGATTTTTTATTTTTAAGGACATGAATATATGGAACATCAGGCACCATAGAGCCAAATGAAAGTACTTAATTACTGCATATCTACACATATTATATACATATAATCATAATACATAATATTACAAGTAAATAGTAGTAAAACTGGTGGTGCTCAAAACAGCATGCTGGTTGGTTGAAGCATTTTGAGGTTTTGCTAACGCGCTAAGTTTATTTCTGATTAACTAAAATGACAAATTTACAATGTGAACGTATACGCTTGTTGAATTAGTGTGTGCCTATTCTTTGCTGTATTTATTGTAGTACATTACTACTATTATCTATAACTTTTTTTTGTTTCGTGACGTCGCAAAATAAAGCCACTTGTGGACCGCTAGATCTACTAACTAGTAGTACTAGATGTGTCTTTGTTAAGAAAGTAAAAAAAAATATAAATAAAATAAATATTTACGTTCTGATTATTTTTCATAATAATTTCATAAAAACGGGAAAAAAAGGCAGTTTAATAAAAAAAGGTTATTATAAGCTTAGGCAAAATATGAAAAAAAATGTAGGCTAAGATAGGCCTTAAGTAATTTCCTAAAAAATGCTAGGCTAAGGTGGGCTTCAAAAAATTTGCTAAAAAAAAGGCTAGGCTAAGGTGGGCTCAAAGTATTTTGTTAAAAAAAGGTTAGGCTAAGGTAGGCTCCAAGTATTTTGGGGAAAAAAAGGCTAGGCAAGGCTAGACGACTTGTTTGAGTACCTTTGCCCGGTGTTTTATTAGAGACCCGAGTAATATTAGAAGATATACGGTATTTCATAAAGACATGTGTCAGGGATTTATTAGTGACCACAATGGTGTATTACTGTTATCGTCATGGAAATAGTTGTGCAGCAAAGGTCCAATTAGTGCATCCTGAAGTTAATGGGAGTACATCCTACTTTGAATTCGAAGAAATGGATCATAGTAACTTATTTCCGAAAAAAAAACAATTCAAGTCTATCATATTCGCAAAAAGAAGCTGTAGGACATTTATCCCATCAAGGAAGAGCAAGACCTAATGGCTTACTACAATCCATTGAAACTCTTGAGAGACAATATTTTCATTTAAAATTAAAAAATGTATTTATTATTGGTTCGACATCATGAAATAACTTATTAATTTTTTTGTCAAAATAAATATAAAAATTAACAGCAAATAGGACCCATTTATTATTTACAGCCAATGCAATGGCCCCAAAACCCCTACCGCTAATTAGTTACGCGATAACTAACACCATATTGCCCCCTTCCTTACCGCCAATGGTTCTGCAGCCGGTTACATTATAATAATGAATAATAATTTATTCATTGGGTCGATTTAACCGAAGTTCATACAACCAGACTCAACCAGTCACTGTGGGTGAGGAAATAGGAGGCCACCGGGTTAGATCGTCTCGGTCTTTGTACCCTTTCACCTATCCCCGTCCCCTCCTTCACAGTAAAGGAGTCTCATTCCCTAGGCCCCTACAGTAAGTAGTAGTCACCAAGGAGCACCGAAGGAGATTGGGTTTCAATCAACCATCCAGTGACGTTAACCGTACAACACCGAGCCGTAAACGATTAGCAGTGGCCGAGGATTGAAGCCGGGTCTGAGACTGTAAATTTCGTTACAGTCTGCAGTCCTAACCGCTCACCCAAGCACTCCTGCTTCGTTTACATTATAGAGAAGCAGTTAACATAATATGATAAACAAATTAAACAATGTAATATCACAATCTAGCTCTGTTAATTATTTACTGCGTATATGACTGGAATAATTATTGTTAACAATTCAACATAGTTATTTTCTTTTTCAATATTTTCCTGCCAGGGGGGCCCACCAGGTCAGGGGCCCATGAGGAATTTCTGCAAATTCCTCAAGGCCAGTCCGCCCCTGACACCGCACAGATGCGATTCTTTACTTTTCCTCTCCCACTACCAGAAGTAAACGTATATTTTCTTCCGAATGTCGTTTCGAACGCCCAGAGAGAAGTGTCGGAGGAGAAACGATTAAGGAGAAGTACGGACACCCAACCCTCTTATATTTTTCACCCTAAAAATTATATCAAAAGAACAAATTTCACGGGTGGGGACTCCGTCTCCAAGTGTAACATTTGGGTTGGATTAAAAAAGATCTAACCTAGTCCGACGCAACGGTGCGGTGGCAACCGAATTGGAGTGCGTCGAGTCTTGAGCTCCAGCCAAGGAACAAGGAGACAGAGTGCACAAAACACTTATCCACGAATACACCATTTACACTATGTTGCTATACCTACCTAGGTATGTATATGCTGGTATACGAACAGTTTCCTCCTTGGAATCCCCCCTGGACACTTTCCCCCCTGACATTTTCCTCCCAAATCTTACAGAGGACATCTTCCTCCCAATGTCCAAATCACAACCAAAATGAACGAGTGACTGTTCTTTTACAGAAATGTATTCGCAGATATTTTCTGAGCTGAAGCTGAAGATCGATGCATTTCCCTAACCAAAAAATAAAACGCTGAGGTAAGCATATTTAACCATAAATAGGCAATAATATGGTTACATTAATTTGCCATATTCGAGCACAAGCTCAGAAGGTAAATAACACTAAAAACATTTCTAGCATCAGGCATTATTCAGTCCTCAGCCCTTATCTAGTGGTCATAAAGCTAAGTAGCTGCCGATCTATTCGTATTAAGTTAAATCTGTGTTTTTTAATTTTAAAGTTGCCATTGCAATGGCTGTAGAAGTAATAACAACTTCCAGAGGTGGGAAAAAGTTAGCGTTTGAGGGGTACATGAATAAAAAACACAAAAACATTACATTAGATAGAATTAGATGGAACTGTGTAAAAAAGAATGTTTGCTGCAAGGGATCATTGTACCCAAGTAACGTGGTAAGGGACCCAATGAATTCGAGATTTCAGTTGCAAAGTGCAGAATCGAAATGAGAAAGAATGCTGAGGTGAATAATATTGACATTACATTCGTTAATTTTGATTAATAAATGTTTACGTAATCATTACATCATAAAAAATGGGGAAAAGCACTCGCTCATCTTGGTTGAGATTTTGATGCTGGGAGGAAGATGTCCTCTGTACGACTAGGGATAAAAATGTCCAGGGGGGAGGGGAGTATCCCGGGGTGTAAATGTCCGGGAGGAAAATGTCCTACAATCGTACATGCCAGCTGAAAACCTCTGATTCTGCCTTGTTCCTCATCATCGTAACAGCACTGCTTAGGAATTCCCAAATTTAATAATTTTTTTCTTTGACTCATTCAATCGGAATCGGAGTCAAACTGAAGGATCCTGTGCCCGGGCCCCGGTCTTGGCCTGCCTGAGCCGGGGCGCTGGATGGGAGTAGAATGAGTTTGAAATTCAATTAAACTTATGCCACTCATATTCGATCTTAAGCTTCCAGTCTTCGGCTTGTCGTATGAGGTGATACCGTACAAATAATACTCTCAGACTCTCAACATGTTTTCAAATACCTATAAGTAAAATGTCTACACTCAAAAATAATAAAATCATTCAATTTGTAGCAATTGTTTTGGGCTTGGGCTTACAGTACAGGGCAGACATGACTTATGAAGTCTCATAATATCCTTCCTCGTTGTAGACACATGTTAAATCCATATTTATGGAAATAATAATGGGAATAAATAATGGGTTTTTGGATTTTAATTCGTTAACATGTCTGAAAATCACAGTAGTACAGAAGTAGGTAGGTAGGTAAAGTCATGGTAATTTTGGAGGATTGACACATTATTTTTAGTTCTGAAGTGCCCCTCCCCCCAAAATACATTAATTCCTCATCTGATTGTAAGCTCATCATAATCCAAACTGAGCTGAAATATGTAGGCAGTAATCCTATGGGCACATACCGAGAGGTAGCTATACTGAAAACAGGTCGTCTAGTCGAGTAGAAAATGGAGGAAATGAGACAGACATTTTTGAAATGACAAAGTCACATGGATTTGTAATCCTGGTTGGTTTAAGCCAAACCCGGACCGGGGACGACACGTCGGGATAAAGATGGAATCCATGGAGAGAGAATACAAGTATATATTTGTAGATAGCATGCAATAGTCAGTGAAATCCGTCCACTCTCACTGCACAGTGCAGCTCAGTCGTCTACTGTGGAGAGAGAGAGGAGAGTGGAGATTGTATAGGAAGTCTGCAAAAGAGAATCATGGAATCCGTGTCAACAAAAGGCGGAGAGGAAACGTGAATGCGAAAGTGAAATCTAATACGTACCTAACCTAGATACATGCATAATCTGATGGTAGGTGGCTACTAGGTGCTTTTGGTGGCTAGATGCCTAGCCTATCTCTGTAGTAGTAGTATCTGTAGGAAAGCTTCGGCTCTGCTCGACTGGAAATGTACCGACAATTGTTATAACCGCACAGAAACAAAGTTTTCTTACGGCGATGACTTTCCATAAACCAATCGAGTACGAGTTATTCATTTCACAAGCTTTACATCTTCCCCATGATTCTCTGATGGAAGCGTGTGAGGGTTAATAGAGTAAGATTTTTTACGTATGTTTACTGGAGGATGGAGGGATACTGATGACTGGGTAGGAATTGCCTCTGTGTTCTGTATTTGTGTGATGTATTTAATGTTTATAGCATGCACATAATAAGAATGAATAAATAGTGCTAGAAGGTAGAGGGGGACGTCACAGCAGATACACGCATTAGTCTAGTAATGGAGGAGAAGCGGAGACGACTCGGCTGAACTGAGAAGTGGACGAGAGAGAGAGAGAGAGAGAGAGAGAGAGAGGGAAGAGAGTGAATGAGTGACTTGAAGGAGGAAGAGCGTGATGCATAAAGTCAGGAGCAAGAATTGTATGGTTTTGCCATATCTGCCACTGACGGCTCCATATGATATATGCGTCAACTTTATTCAAGTTTACTCTCCGCTCCCATGCTCACTTCACTCGCCACGATTCACTCTGTCGAGGAAAATTTTGAATTTTTTAACTATTCCGATCAAATCATTATTGATCCTTCCCAGGTCCTTCCAAACCCATCCATACATTCATCTTCTCTCAAATCTCTCTTATTTACCATTAAAAATACATCTCCCAAGTCTAAGTAAACACAGCTTATGCACACACATATACTTCAGTAGGTAGGGACCCATGTATAGTACCTTGGTACATAAACTAAATGAACCCACCTACCAGGCGCGTCGGAACCACGGTGGCAAGGGGGCAGCGTGCCCCACAGAAAGTTAGTGCGGTGGCAAGAGATGTCTGTTTACCCCCCCCCCCCCCAGTATTTTAGTAAAATTTTATAATTTTATTTTGTCTATACAGCATTGACGATTAAAAATAAAAACTTTGCTAGATCGTCATTAAAAATCCATGAATGCATTATTCAGTTATACTTGAAAAATCACAAATTACGCGCAGAAAATTACAAACCACAGCAACTTTCGAATTTTTGAAATCAAGTACTCACTGTTTGTTAAATCCACAGGAAGATATCAAAATTTTGATTTAAGTTCAATTTGAATATTTAGTGAAAAGTAGTATTGTCTAGATACAAAGTCGAGATACCTGGGCAAGGTGTCCAAACAGTTTCATATCCATGCAATCAAATGGAAGCGGCAGGGTTTGGACACCTTGCCCAGGTATCTCGACTTTGTATCCCGACAATAGGTTAGATGCGTAACTTACAAGGGGCATTTCCCAAGTGTAAAATCCGATATGATGCAAACGCTATCAGATCATGCACTACGTGGTAGGGTCGATACAACGTATATATAAAAACTTTATTAAGTCACTGTTGCACAATTGCAATAGCTTTACAGCTCAGTATACAAAACAACACCTTCTTGATTAAAATTTAAACATTTTTAAGTGCTTAGTTGAATAATTTATACTATTAAATAATGTTGTTAACTATACAAATGGTGATTATAAATTTTAATTGATCCTCTCAGGGCAAGCATTAAAATATCATCCACTACTGCCGACGGTATTCGAAATGATTTAGCCCAAGCCTTGAAATTGTTTGTTATCGTCCCACGCGCTCCAACATACAGACCTGTTACTTCTAAACTTCGCAAACCCCATTTGTCAGTAAAATACTTTACACAAGGTTGGTAGATTTCTTTTTTCTCTAGATCCACTGCTATTGCTTGTTCTTCACTGTCCCCAAATTCAAATCGTACAGTGGGATCCAAAATGTAACCAATTTTGGATGAAGTGTCGTAGGCAATGATGTCTACTCTCCTCGTTGATCCATTCTCAGCAACACAATGAACTTCTTGCTCAACTACAAAGCCTTGTTTTTTAAAAGCTTCTGCAATAACTTCCCGAATACTATGATGTCGAATATTACGCAAAAGTTCTCCCCGGACACAGGACCCTAAGACATGACCAAGACTTTCTTTCTCAGCGCCGCAATGCCTGCACTGGATTCCGTCCAAGCTCCTTCCTAGAATGACTCTTACACTACCAACATTAGCATTCATTTTTAATGTAGTTACCCATTCAGATGTAGTTAACCCTGCTTTATTAATCAACCATTTATTTCCTGCTGGATTGTCTTTGAACTGGGACACCCCGGCACCACGTAATCTCATCTTACACCACGAATCAAATTCATTCTCGCGCAGTTTTGTACGCATGCGTTTGGTGATTTTACTTTTCGCCTGAGGATTATTTAATTCTGCTAACTCATCATCTGTAAAGTTTAAGGCTTTTTTACATTGTTTCAATTCGTCATCAAGATCTTTAGTAAAAGGTACATATAAATCACTAGAGTTCAACAACACCAAACATATATTGTAATGTTGTAAGAATGCTTCCCATTCCGCCTTTGTGATAGACAAGCCACTCAAATTTTTCGAAGTATACAACATTGCATTAGGCGTCTCTGTTGGAATTCCCAATATTTCTTTAACCGAGCTACGAATTATTCGGTCCACGTCCATTAAAAATGATTTTGGCAATTTGTGGAGAGGCGCCATTTGTAAAGGGGAAATCAATACAGGCCAAATATAATCATTTATAATTGTAATCTTTTAATGTGGTCGTAGCATTGGTGTTGAGACGAGATTATTCAACATTTTGTTCAAATTATCAACTACTTTTGATGGAATAAACGTAATTTGTGAATTGAAATCAACACCCAGGTACTTTACAGTTTCACCATCGTTGAGGGCTAGAATGCAGTCTGTGTTTGAAAGTTTTACATCTTCTTCAACTAAAATTCCGTTTTCAACACAAATGCAAATTGATTTATCTGGATTTATCTGGAGACCTGAATGACTAAAAAGTTCAATCGTCTTTTCAACAATTTCAATAAGACCAGCTTTAGAACTTGAAATGTTAGCAGTGTCATCTGCGAAATTCATTGCTGTTAGGTTCGGCAGACTGTCCTCCAAGCAAAATCCGTAGTTATTAGCATAATCTAGATCAGGTATTTCCTGTAGTACATAATTTATTGAAAGGTTAAATAAAAGAGGGCTGAGCGGCGACCCCTGTAAAACACCACACTTGAACTCTATAGCTTCTGTAGTAGCCGTGTTAGTCTTAATAACAGTAGAATTCCCAATTATCAATGTTTTTGTTATATTTTGAAGAAGCGATGGTAATAGATGGGAATCCAGGCATTTTAAAAGGTGTAAATGGCCAACTCTGTCGAAAGCTTTAGCTACATCCAATAACGCGACGTACAGACTTTTTCTCTTTTTCTTCGCTTTCTTGAGGCATGCTGCTAAAATAGAAGTATTAATGTAAGTTCCAGGCGAGCTGGTAAATCCCCGCTGATGCAAATTCAATTCAATGTGACTTCCTAATTGGCTGTCAATTATTTTTTAAATAATTCGCCGCAAAATGAAGCAAATTGATATTGGGCGCCAGTTGACAGGATTTTTCGGATCCCCTTTCTTAAATATAAGGACAGTGCGTGCTGTTCGAAATGACGTAGGAACCATATTCCACTTCAACATTATTGTTCCTATGAGTGCCAATACCGGATAACATTTGCTATACTTCACCGCTCTGAGAAGAACTTGATCATATCGGTACAAATTGCCTCATAGCGCCAAAAACAAAATTTATAAATTTCAAAATTGGTCGACATCAGAAACCTTAAAAATCATATGGGAGATTAAATAGGAATTTTACTTTACCCAATGGTACTGTCGCCGAGTGCACATACGTATTGTACGACTTTGTAAGTTTTAAATGACCCGCTTTATTTCTAAATCCGTAGACAGACATTGGGAAAAGGAATAGTGTGTAAGAAGTGCTATAGTGTCAAGTAGTATAGCATAAAGACATTAGTTTTAGCCTAGCTATAGGAAATATTGTATGCAGGTACATAGCCACTTTTTATTGTCATGTACTAACAGGGGTTTCCATAAATGATTTCATTAATTACAGCTGGTGCAGATAAGTCTTCGCGATTTCGCGTGTTATGACCAATTGACCGAATCGCGAAGACTTATGTACACCAGCTGTAAGTATGCGAGTCTAGCTATGCCTTGATGTCATAACTTGTTAATGAATTATGTGTGACGTTGTTTTGGACTACCCTGAAGTTGTCCAATTGTCATTCGAAGTTTTGATTGGACGGAGAACTTACTATGCTGTATATTTGAAAGTTCCATATGCTTGCTATAGCATTGTGTTAAAGGAAACATAAAATTTTTTCGACGCATCAAGTTCGATTCAGAGGCTTCGACTACATTCATGGGAATTCGACCATAGTACGGAGAGATTGAATGCCGTGCAGGGGATTTGAAGACTGTCCCGGCACTTCCATTCTCAGTCTCTGCCGAGCTATAAAAGCTGCGACAAAAACTGCAGCCGAGGTAATTCTCTGGTAAGCCATCTAAGAAAGCGGTAACACTCAGAACCAGAATTTACACATAAAAAACAGTACTATTATTGCGTTGTCAGTATTTATTGTCATGTCCTAATTTTAATGACACAGATGAAGTGAGAGTGAATAATAAGTGGGACAGCGTAACAGTGATGCAGTGTATTCGACTCTAGCCAACAATAGACAGAGCTTAGCCTTTTATTTAAAATTGTATCTATGTATGTTCCATTATTAATTATCTACTAATAAGTAATATTAGAATGTGTATAGCGATGACTTTGTGTTCTGCAGAACAAAAGGCCGTCGTGCATGGAAGTGCGAGGTACAAGATTCTATAATGATTTGCTTACCTTGCCAAAACCAGTCAAGCGTCCTCAACTGAGCAGGCAATGAAAGAAGGTCATTGAAATGGTGCGCAATACATGCATAGGATGGAAATCGTAGAGTTAAATGCAATTATGTGTATCTGCCATAAGATACGTATGGTACATATAATTAACATGTGTAAAACCAAACTACTATGACACAACCAACACAAAAACACTTCGCCACAAAGTGCACAATAATAAAAGACAAAAAATAAACAAAACCACAACCATAAAAGAAATCAAACTATCATTATATAGGTATGTGGAACGAGAAAAAGTGCATTGATAGAAACTGTCCAACACAAACGAATCAGCAAGGAAAAACGGTATAAAAAAACAATGTTGAGTATAGATCATTGCCCATTTGGCCTTTATACCTCGCTGTAGAAGGAGCTCAACTCCGTTCCTGTATATGCCATTTTTTTCTCAATTTCAATCCTTAAAGTTAAAAATTGTTGTGAAATTACGTATAAATTTTCTGAAGTAGTTGAAGGAGGTGAGGACTGACTGTAGCTCTTTCATCTTCGTGGGTGGGGGTAGGTTGAGAATTGCTTTCACATTTTTATTGTTGGGAGTAATGCCGGCAGCAGAGACATTGTGACCAAAAATTGAAAGTGGTTCAAAGGCGAATCTGCATTTACTTGGTTTGAGTTTTATGTTGGCTTTTCGGAAGCGTTCAAATATTCTTCTTAAGTGTAGTAGATGATTCTTAAAATTGTCTGAATATATCAAAACGTCATCAATGTATCCCATGGCCATCTCATACTTGTCTTCGGCAAGTATGAGGTATATTAATAGTTGAAAGGTAGACGGTGCGTTCTTAGCTCCAAAACACATTCTTTTGTATTGATACAATCCGTGGGTGTATATGAAAGCTGTTTTTTCTTTATCTTTATCTTTTATTTTAATTTGGTGGAAACCAGAAGCTGCGTCTAATGTCGTGAAATATTTCATATTCTTTAATCTTGAGAGTATGTAATTAATGGGAGGAATGGGCCATACAAAAGACTTGGTGACGGAGTTGACTCCGCGCATATCTATGCATACTCGGTATTTTTGCTCGTTGCTGGCATCAAGATTTTTCCTCACAATTACCACTGGTGAGCTCCAGGGTGAATTAGATAATTCTATCACGTCTTCTTTGAGTAACTTGTCTATGTGTTTTTTCAAGATCTGATTTTGGAAGTCTGACGTTCGATAAGGTCGTTGCTTGATAGGTTTCGTATTGCCTGTGTTGATTTCAAATTCTACTAAGTCAGTTAGTCCCATACTTTCATTAAAGAAAAATATGTCTGTATACTCTTCTATGAGTTGGATTATTCTTGTTTTTTCTTCTTCTTGTAATGTTGTGGATATATCTATGTGCATGAATTCTGCAATTTTCTTTTTCTTCTTTTGCTCAATATTATGTATAGGGTAAGGTTTAATGTGTAGGGGACCAGGTAGGATAGCTTGCATAGTTCCAAGCTTCATATTTCTTGGTAGTGTGATTGGGGTAGGTAAGAGATTAGTGGCGATAATATATTTGGAGTGATGGGAAAGAAGAGCTCGAAGGAGAAGGAGGCGGTGATTGTTGTATACGCGAGGGGAAGAAATCATCATGACGTCTTGATGGAATTCCTTATTTATGGTAATTGGAAGAGTAATCTTGGATCTGGGCGGTATATTAATGTCGTTAGCTAGGCGAACATTAGATATGGAATATTTTCGTAACAAAGGTGAAGATGTGGGAGTTGTTGAGGATACCTTCGGGTGTACGGGCCAAAGTTTCCTTGTGGTGTTTATAACTCGTCTTCGTGCTTCGTTCACTACATTATTACATGTTGTTAGAGGCTGGATTCCAGACTTCTTCAATATGTTTGCTGGGGGAGTTGAAAACGGAACGGGACCAAAGTGGGATGAGTTTAATTCTCTATTCTTTTGACTGATGTCTACTTGAAAATGTTCGAGAAAATCATTACCCAATAATGTTCTTGGATTATTGGTGTTAGTTATGAGGAAAGGTTAGTTAATGTTCAGGGATTCTATTGTTAAGGGAACAAGGAGAAATCCGTTGTCGTGTATTTTCGTACCACCGTATGCAATGAGGGAGATTACTTGATTTGGGATGATTTTGAGTAGGGTATCTTTAGGGAGAAGATTTTTGCTGATGAAGGAGACTGTGGCTCCGAAGTCAATCTGGGCTGAATAAGGTACATTGAAAATTTTAACTTTTACACTGACGTCAGAATTGAGATTGTTGAGATAGACAGGAATGAGGGTCGGACTTATTGGCTGAGGAGTAGATACATTGGAGCCAGGCCGTTTTCGTTTTCCGTTGTTTCTTGATTCATTCTTACTGGTTGAGCATATCTAACTTTATTATTACGTTGCTGTGGATATCTTGATGTACCTCTGAATTTTTTTCCGCCGGGAGATCTACATTCAAACTTGAGATGACCACGTCTCTGACAATTGAAGCAAGTGGGTGAATTGGGAGAATTTCGATTATTGTTGGAAGTACCTCTGTAACTTGATCTTCCACGTCCTCTTGTACAATAGTTGCTGTTTTTTTGTCCTTGATAATTTGGTTGATTTTTCATTTGTTGAATTTCAGTGGAGAGTGCAGTCATCTGATGCACTAGGAGTTACATTTCTGAATTTTGAATACTTTTAATTTCTTGTTTGATATAAGGAGTTGGTGCTAAAATTCCATGGTTGAAAGTGGTTGAGCCTGCTTCATAATTTCGAATTGAAGTGGTGAGTTCTGTCCAAGTAGTGGGTGGTATCTGAGCTTTTATGAAATTTTGGATTGGGATTTGAAGTTTGTCCACTGTAATTTGCACTTTTGTCCTCTCATCTAAGGATTTCAAATGGGCTTCTAAATAGTATCGGATTTTTATTAGAAAACTTAAAGCTGATTCTTGTGGTGACTGTGTAAGTGATAAGAAGTCTTGTCTTGATAGGCCTCTTTGAGTAGAGAATTCGTCCTGGAAGAGTGTTTTAAGTTGATCAAATGAAGTTGCGGTGTCGTCAATTTTGGCACAATTTAAGCTAGACCAGAATCTTCCAGTGTCTGTATCAAGTCTGAGTGAGAAATGTTGTTTCTTTTTTGTGGCGGTATCCAAATTTGCTGTGGATGCCCATGTGGAGAATAAGTCGATGTAATTCTGTGGATCGGTTGCAAGGGATAATTTGGGAAGGAGACAATAAGATGACATTATGAAATTGGATGGATTTTTAGGATTTGCAGTATTTGAGTTGTCTAAATTATCGGAATTATCTAGATTGACTAAATTGTCTGGATTGTCTAAAATTTCGAGATTTTCAGTATTAATGGGTGGATTAATTAAATTTTGGGAATTTTCAGAATTTTCTGGAAGGTTAGGAATAATTATAGAAAGTGAATTTGCAGGTTGTGGGTTAGAAATTTGTGGAGGTTCTGGAACTATGTCGGGAAATGTTGGTAACTTTGGAATTAAGGGAATTAATGTTTTGTGAACTGGGGATACGGATGAGGTAGAGGATAAAAGTAGATGTTTTTCTGTGACTGTTCTTACTGATATATTGAGAAGGTAATTTGATAGTTGTTCGGACGCTTGAAAGACTTCTTCAGTTTCTTCTGTATCGTGGAATTCTTCTTAATGTTAGAAATCGTCTTTTTTCTGTGACGTGGAAGCTACTTGGGATTTCGGTTGTTCTGGTTCGAGTAATGATAATGGTGGGGCTGAAGGTTGAACTGTCGGTCGTTGTGGTGCGGGTACTTCTAAATGTCGGGTTGGAGATTGTTTTTAATAGTCGTCAAATGTTAATCTTTTCGGAAGCTTGTAATTGTTATTGAGGAGTAGGGAGTAGAATTCTTCAAATAAACGTTAAACTAAGGAAATCTTCTTCTTTGGTAAAGTTTCTGCTTCAATTTGGAAAAGAACTAATAGGTCGTCTGTTTGTTCGTTGTATAGGGTTTGTACTTCTTGCCAGGTACGTAGTGATCCAGCAAATTCTGTAACTCCAACTTTGGCTACTCGTTGACCTATGTACCACTCTATTTGTTTTTTAAAATATACTTTGTCGTTTTCTTTGACTATTTTTAACTGTTTTTGCAGTTGGGGCAACTTGTTTACTTGGATTTCTGTGGTAGTGAGGCGGAACTTATTCATAAGAATTATGGTGTATGGAATAATACGAAGGAATAGTAAAAGGATGTATTTTATTATCAAAATTTTAAAAGGTGTTGAAAATTAAAAAGTCGCAGAGGCGCGAACGCGTGTGACTATTAGAATAAAATTTTGAAAAGAGTGTAGTAAACGATACAGTTTACTACTAAACAAACGGTAGGGAATTTAATAAAAGGAATGAAATTTTTCGAAAAGGTTTTGAATAATCCCGGTTGAGCCCCCGATGTGTCATGTCCTAATTTTAATGACACAGATGAAGTGAGAGTGAATAATAAGTGGGACAGCGTAACAGTAATGCAGCGTATTCGACTCTAGCCAACAATGGACAGAGCTTAGCCTTTTATTTAAAATTGTATCTATGTATGTTACATTATTATTTATCCACTAGTAAGTAATATTAGAATGTGTATAGCGATAACGTTGTGTTCTGCAGAACAAAAGGCCGTCGTACATGGAAGTGCAATGTACAGGATTTTATAATGATTCGCTTACCTTGCCAAAACCAGTCAAGCGTCCTCAACTGAGCAGGCAAAGAAAGGAGGTCATTGAGATGGTGCACAATACATGCATAGGATGGAAATCGTAGAGTTAAGTGCAATTATGTGTATCTGCGATAAGATACGTATGGTACATATAATTAACATGTGTAAAACCAAACTACTATGACATTATATTTTTTACTAATCTCATAGTACAAGCCAATGTCTTGTATGGTGTAGTGACTGTCCATGGTTTACACTTCTGTCTGCTGTGTTGTGTAGCTATTAGTAATTGTAACTTTGCCAGTACTGAATTTGCACTTTTGCTTACAGTGTGCATTGTACTAGAAGTTAAGTGCCTTCACTACGGCAGGTCTTTAAGTCTCATTTATATTTTATAATATTGTTTATAGTTCACACTTAGGACTACAGTGTACTACTATTAAATTTAATTGTAATTTATTCCTACATTTTGACATAAGTGTGTTGTCTATTGTGAATAATTATTGACAGTTTGTATTTATTAGATTGTGACATATACATAGTGAAGCCATAGTCTGACTCATTGCGTGGCCTTTACCTTGTGTTTGTATTACTATGAAATGAATTAAATACAGTATAATAATGATAGTAATAAGAAGTTTTAACTGTAGCGACTGGGACTTGTGTGCAGAGTATTTTATTTTACATTTGTCATCCGAGACACGGATTTGGTTTTAGTCAACAGCCATATTTTGAGCTATCGAAGTGTTGCCGTCGCAACAGGTACTGTTACCACTTTTTCAGTTTTCCGATAGTTTTGGAAAACCATAGGCCTTGTGTTATACAAAAAAGCCTTAAATTAGCGAGGGGTTGTCCATAAACGATGTTATCTAAATATTTTTAGTTTTAGACTCTAGGACACTGTCATCTGCTTTTACAATTGTGTAAATGGCTAACATTAATTACGAAATTCCATCAATATCCAAAGAGACCTATTGACCCTATGCGTGAGGTCATTATGGACGACTACTAATTTAATTAATTTTAAAGTACCTATTTTAAATTCTGAACATCTTGGGGACGTATCCTATTGTTCATTCATTCATTGGCATGTGAGTAAACTTTTTTGTAGTATATAGTATTGCTACTAAAAATTTTTTATCCTAGTTTAGCAAATTTTGTATATTGCAATATATAATTTATTCATTGGGTCCATTAAAACAAAGTTCATACAACCAGACTCAACCAGTCACTGTGGGTGAGGAAAAAGGAAGCTACAGCGTTAGATCGTCTTGGTCTTTGAATTATTTCACCTATTCTCGTCCCCTCCTCCACAGTAAAGGAGTCCCCTTTCCTAGGCTACTACAGTAAGTAGTGATCTTTAAGGAGCACCAAACGAGATTGGGTTTCAATCAACCATCCAGTGACGTTTACCGTACAACACCGAGCCGTAAACGGTTAGTAGTGGCAAGGGACCAAAGCCAGGTCTGAGACTGTAAATTTCGTTATAGTCTGCAGTCCTAACCGCTCACCTAAGCACGCCTGCTTGTATTTTGCTAGATGCCAAAATTATAGCCATTTTATTATATTATATAGTACTTTTAATTTGGGTTGACGCCCATGGAACTGGATAACTTTTGTTGCTCAATATACTGATTTATATACATTACTGGGAAATTCTGTATATTAAAATGTGGTAGCTCAGATTTAAATACAATGTTTAAATTTAGGTTTTGATGACATAATGTTATAGCTGTAAATAATTATAGTGTAAATTGGACAGAAGTGCATTACTGTAATAATCATAAATTAAAATATAAGGTGAATATCATAATCGAAATATTGTGGTTGAAGAAGTTGTTGTTTTCTTAGAACCTTGCGCGGGTTCGTAAGCTTCCTACTTTAGAATCGGGTTGTAGATGTTCCGGTGGGCAAGATTATTGGACAGAAGTTTGTAATATTGACTGGATTTGAGAAGACGTTGTTCATTGGGCTTCTATTTTATGCTGTGTTATTTCATCTTTTTCATTAATTTTCCAGCATAAAGTATTTTCTTGGTTGTTCAGATAAAGTATTCCATTTCTGATTCTAAATTTTGATTTTGGGTGATTTTTCTTTGCTTGGTGTCCGTAAGCAAGTAAAAGTCTGATAGTTTGACGTTCGCGTTGTGTATATGCTAGGCATATTCCAATTTTTTGTGTTGAGATGTTCTTTTGAAGCTGATCTTTTGCTTTCATAATTTTTTCTTTGTCCTTTGAGCTGTCTACATGCAGTGATATTAGACGTGTAGACCCTTGTTTAGGACGCCCAAGGCAGTACGCTTGATCAATTTTAATGTCTTGGAGTTGAAGTTTTTCAAGCAACTGATCAATTTGGGATTCTGTTTCAATTTTATTTTCATTTATTGCTTCTGGCAAGTTAAAAACCATCAGGTTTTTGGAGTTGGAGCGTTTTTGTAAAGTTTCGATGTCATTAGTATTTTTATTGTGTTGTTTTTTTATTGCTGTAATTTCAGTATTGGCTTGCAGGAGCAAGTTGTGTATAATTTGTACTTCTTTCTTTAATGATGTGTAGGATGCATCCAATTTTGCAACAAGTAAGTTATACAGGATGTCTATGGTCATTTCTGGCTTCTTAAGCGCACATGGTATGTGAACATTTCAAAACGTAGCTTGAATTGCAGTAGTAGCTGACACTCCAGATTTTAATGGAATGCTACGTTTGCTCTTTCTAGGTGTGTTTTCGAGTAGTGAGAGTAGTGTAGAAATGTAGGTTCTGGCACAAGCTACGAGCTACGAGTTTATTTTTTTAAACACAAAATCATAATAAATCATTGACTAATCTCTATTTTTCATAAAAACAAGACTATTTTTAAGAATTTCAGGAATTTAAAAAAACACGACGTATCCACCACATACCCGCCTCGGATCCAACTACAAGTATCACGACGATGGTCATATGAGTATGACTTGAACCCTTCTCCTGAAACAGATGTTTTGAATGCCAAAAAAAATGCAACAAAAATATGAGAAACTAACTGTCCTATACCCATGAATATGCTATAGACAGTTAGTAATAAAATGAAAAAGGGAGGCAAGTGGGCTCAGTGGTGCACGGTGCACGTCGAGATACGGGCTGTCGATGAGTGAAAAGCATATGTAGTAATATATTTTGCATACATCTCGTACCTTAATGCACTTGTCTTCGCGGAAATGTTTTTTCTGCAGTCTCTCTATATAAGCTGAGAGGAGGGGAAAGAGAGCTATAGTTTGGGATGGACAAGGAAGTAAGAAGAGGCTACATGGCGAGCGACTACGGAGATCTGTGAACAGAGGCATGTACTTTAGTATGTGAGCACTTTGACCGTGACAGAGCCGGGGCTTAATGTGGGAGAGAGATTCCCTTGCTCAAAGTGATACGCTTTCTAGAACTTGTACCATCCCTATACTGTATCCTCTCTTCCTCAAGTCGATTGCACTGACGGAGGACGTACCATACAAAATCTGTTCTATAACGTAGGCAAGGTGAAGAGTGGCAGATAGTTTCTCTGGCTATGGCTATGACACACCATGGAGATTGAAACAATATTCTGATTCCACTACGGCCTTGTTAAATAAACAGAAACTCATGCTTTCCTTATCAGGAACTAAAACTAGAGTCTCCAAGAGCGCGACATTTAAGATAGTCTGTCATAAATAGGTATAACTTCCCAAGTAAGTTTAGTATATTTACAAGTCAACGAGCCCCACTGAATGCATCAGGCTATGGTGTATTTCAAGGAGCAAAGTTGATAGAGTAAATTGTAAGTAGTGCGCGATAGGCTTCGGCCTGAAGGTGCTATACTACTATACATACATACATACATAATAAAATGAAAAAAAAGGCGTATATAACTAAATTATTATATTCTTGAATAAATAACTTAACCTAACTTATCATAACCTAATCTAACCTAACGGGGCTTTAGCCACTCAAGGCGACAAAGCCGCCGCTTAACCTAACGGGGCTTTAGTCACTCAAGGCGACAGAGCCGCCGCTTAACCTAACTTAACCTAACAGGGCTTTAGCCCCTCAAGGCGACAGAGCCGCCGCTCAACCTAACTTAACCTAACGGGGCTTTAGCCCCTCATGGCGACAGAGCCGCCGCTTAACCTAACGGGGCTTTAGTCACTCAAGGCGACAGAGCCGCCGCTTAACCTAACTTAACCTAACTTAACCTAACAGGGCTTTAGCCCCTCAAGGCGACAGAGCCGCCGCTCAACCTAACTTAACCTAACTCAACCTAACGGGGCTTTAGCCCCTCATGGCGACAGAGCCGCCGCTTAACGTAACTTAACCTAACTTAACCCAACAAGGTCTTAAGCCTTGCTCTTGATGACGACCTAGTCGCCGTTAAATTTAACTCAACTACAACTACAGTTAAACTATGATATAATTAAACACCACATCGTATAATATTACAATATCATCTAGCGCCAGGGTTTTATACCTTTTGCAATGAAGTCATTTTTTCATATTCGTTTATGTACAAGATGCAATTTACAATCAGGAGTTTTCATACGAACACAATTACTCACTAAACTTTCACCTCAATAAAGGCATTTACCTTTTAGAATTTCTTGAATATTTTTTATTATTTTCTAAATCTTGAGGTACCATTCTACCACTAACTTCACTACAGTTTCCTTTAGGGCATTTATAAAGCCACGAATTTTTACTAAAACCATTATGATAATAATATTTAATTTTACAGTCAGCGTGAATAAGATGTGTACCACAATTTTTATTTCCAATTTTCACTAATTTTTTTAACAATCATTTCTTACAAATTTTGCAGTTTTCAGGTAAATCCTGAATTTGTTGATTTGATTGTATTAAAGATCTTGACCTTGATCTCGACTGTGATGATAAAGATCTTATTGATATAAGTGATGATCGATCTCTGGGTGGTGTTCTTGATTGTGACAAAGAACTTATTGATATACGTGATGATCGATCTCTGGGCGGTGTTCTTGATTGTGACAAAGAACTTATTGATATACGTGGTGATCGATCTCTGGGTAAAGTTCTTGATCTTGACGAAGACCTTATTGATATACGGGGTGATTGATCTCTGGGTGTTGTTCTAGATTGTGTTACAACTACAAAATTCATTTTGTGATGATCTTGACGAAGACCTTATTGATATACGGGGTGATCGATCTCTGGGTGGTGTTCTTGATCGTAATACGTTCTCAGAGTCACCTCGTGGCGATCCTAACCGTAATGAGGACTGTCTCGATCTCCTAATTGGTGATTGATGGTTATTTGCAACATTCATTGCTTTATATTTTAGACATTTTATTTCTTGTTTCAACGTTTCAATCTCACTATTTTTTTCAGCCATAACACAATCAAATTCTTGTTGTCGCATAGTTTTAGCACTAGTATAATTTATTTTATTTGTTTGAATTTTAAGTTTTAACTCAGCGATTTCATGTTTTAACTGTGTAACTACACTATCACTTTGTTCGTCAGGAAGTACTTGAAGTTCTGCAATGTTTGTTGGATTATTTAAAATTAATTCTAACTTTGAAATATTGTTTTGTATACTCTTTATTTCATTATTTTGAAAATTTATTGTGGTTTGATATTTTTTAGATTCTTTCTGCGCATATTTTAAATCATATATATTTATTTTCCTGTACTTGCATATTATGTTCTAAAATATCATATTTGTTTTTATTTTCTAATTCTTCTAAGCGTTTTAATTTATTACCCTGCATTTGCAATTCACTTTCTAAATCTTTATGTTTATTAAGAAGTATTTGTAAATTATCTTCCAAATATATATTCTGATTTTGTTTTATTTGTAAATTATATTCTAAGTTTTTAAAATAATGCGCTAAATATTCAGATTGTTTTTGCATGTCACGTTTCAAAATATAAAAGTCATTATTATTCTGTGATCCTGACTCTTCTAGACGTTTTAAGATTCTTTCTAATTGTTCATATTTAGTTTCTTGATTTTGCATGGTAATACCTACTTTTTGTACTAATGTTTCATATTTATTATTAGGATTTATTTGAATATTATTGTCTAAACGTTGCACAACCTTTACATCGAGAGTTTCTTTTTCTATAACCTCAAGGTTGATGTTATTCTCATCTAATAATATTTTTTCTAATGAAAATTTGTGTTGTTCACATGGGTTTAAAAATTCTTCATTATCAACAAATATTTCTTCAGCAGCTAAAGAGGCACACAATTCATAGCATTAACTGTTTAATTCCTCAAACGGACTTTTTAAGGTAGAATCAATAAAAACAAAATAAAATCACTCACCATTACCAGTCGGAAGAGGTCCTGATTGAAATACGATCACTAACTGAAATTTATCTAACAATATTTGCAATTTATGAATTGTTTTTAAAGAACAATCCTTTAATTAGGTCATTATACCATCATTTTTAAAATCACCTAAATTATCTGTAAGTGATCTAAGTATAGTATTGTCATCACCACCCATTTTGATATTATAACTATAGACTTTACGGTCATCAGAAATAGAATATGTATTCCTTAAACTTTCTATATAAACAAATGGGTTAGATTCAATACTATCAATCATAGATGCTTTGGAGTACCCCTCGTTTTCTAGCACTAACCTCAAATCAGCATCCATATGCTCTATTGCTTTACCCACAATGTAACGCCAAAATGGCTTATCAGAAGAAAATGTTTTCCAACACGGCATAATTAAAATACAAAGCTTAGAAACTAATAGTAAATATAACTGGTAATGTGCTTAAATGAAATTAAAACTTTAAATTATAATCAATAGAATTAGAAGGTCGAATTATTTAAAATAGGTAAGTATGGATTAATTAAAATAGTATTGATTTATATAGCTTTTAACTTTAGAAGTTAAAAGTTAGTTAAATCAAATAGAAGTATTACTTAGATAATAAATAAAATTATTGAAACTAATATTATATTGAACTACTGTTAGGTGTATGTAATAAGGACTGTAATAGAACTTGTTGTTACAGTATAGGATCCTAATTAATTACAAATGACAGTAATTATTAAGAGTAGAACTTAAAGTTAATTACTTAGTTAAAAGTTTGAAAAACGTAGATTTTAATAAATTTAAAACAAAAAAGTATAGATTATATAAAATATTTGCGATGATTAAAAGCTTTAAAACTTTGAAAATTTAAAGTTAGTAAAATAAAATAGCAGTATTACGTAGCTATTGAATAGAATGATTGGAACTAATTATAATTTAAACTGCTGTGAGTAAAATGTAGTTACGACTGTAACAGAACTTGTTATTACAGTACTAAATACTTGTTATTACAGTACTAATTAATTGTTAATAACAGCAGTTTATTAGTGAAATTTAAAATAAATTATGTAGTCGGTAGTATTACGAGTATATTTTAACTTTGTGAAAGGTTTTTTTGTTATTTTTTTAAATTTGTTTGAGTTCCTTATAGAATCTTTTTTAATAGCTGACAAAAATTAAACGTCGGTCAACTTGGAAAATCAGGCTTTGTTTGTTGGTTTAAACCAATCTTTTTTAATAGCCGACAAAAATTAAATTTCCGTTAACTTCGAGAATTAGGTAGAATTGTAATTTGAATAATATAAATGTAGAAGTAGTTTATCAATTTTAGCTTTGTTTGTTGGTTTAAACCAATCTTTTTTAATAGCAGCAAAAAATTAAATGTCCGTTAAGTTTGAGAATTAGATAAAATAGTAATTGTAATAATATAAATGTAGAAGTAGTATATCAATTTAGACTTTGTTTGTTGGTTTAAACCAATGTTTTTAATATCCAACAAAAATTGAACGTTGGTTAACTTCGAAAATAAACTGACCGGTAACTCCTATAAGGTTAAGGATTAATTTAAATATTCCTTCCATAATGAGACTTGCTGGAAAAGCAGGATGATGGATTTGGCCTCAACACGATTATTGTCTGCTGTCGGGTAATTTATTTATATAGATGTCCATATTTAAAAATCCCAGCGATTTTTAAGAACTTGCAATGTTTTTTGTAATGATAAGCAGTAATAGGACTATAAAAAAACAAAACAAAAATGTTATAATTAGTAAATTATTACTTAAAACATGTTTAACTTCGAAGTCCAGAGATCACATTTCGACCAGAGCACTAATTTAAAAACTTTTTTCATCATTTTTTACACTTTAAACAAAGAGTGAATAATAGAATTAATATAGTTACTTACTTGTTTATAGTAGGAGCAACAATGAAAATTTTTTAAAGCCTCAAATAAATAATTTTTAAATTTGGTCCCCTCTTTAAAAATAAAGCGCCAAAGTGGTTTCCGCCACTTAAAAAATTAATAAAATTATAGTTATTACTTTTCGATTGTAGGGCATGCAAATTAGTACGATACTGTTATTACTTATACTGTTTATACTTATTATTACCTGTGACTGTGAAGAAGTTCCCCTGTAGATTAGTTAAGAACTCAAAATATTTGAGATCACAAATCTTTCCCACTACAAAAACACAATCAAAACTAATAAGTACCACAGTATTTTTATGTCCACTTTGTAGCACTTAAAAAACTGAATAATAAGCTGTAAGGTTTTTTTGAGTACTTACAAGAAGTGCACTGTAGTAAAGGTGTAATTTATTATTGAGTAATTACAAGAAGTGCACTATAGTAAAGTTGTCTTAAATTGAATTTTAATTTTTCTATGTACTTTTACATAATATGTATATTCACAGTATAATTTTAGGAAGATTTAATTTAATGCTTTCAACAGGATAATATTGCTTGAACTGAACTTTAAATGATGATAAGAAAACAGATAACAAACTCGGCTAATTCTAAAAATCATGACTCGCCCATATTTAGTGTTGTCAAGGTTCGAGTCCTGTCCAAAAAACCCATTTTATTTTTTCATGAAAATTTGTTCGAAAGTGTCTAAAAATATCTCATAATACCCCAAACATGCCTCATAATACCCCAAAATGACCAACGTTTTTGAGGTCAAACCCAACATTAAAACTGCAAAATGGTCATTCTAACAAAAAACACGTGTGTATACATACATATATTCCTTATAAGTAGTTTACTTGCCTATTTATTAACCGATTTTAAAAATTTCAAGACATATCGAGTAGTACATGTTTTTTTTTCAGTCAACCAAACAGTCATTTTATTTATGTATTTCTGATCTACTTGATAATATACATTTTGCCTGGTTTCTTCTATAATTTTATAACCTGGTGGTACTTTTGGTGTAAATGAATAAATACATCTAGATGGTTTACCATTAATAGCACAACCGGAAACTAAATTGTAATGTACAAGTACTGAGTTATTTAGATTTATATCAACTGTTGAAAAATATCTACCAGAAGTAAGTAGTTTTGGTGTAAATCCTAGAGTTTTACCGATTGAATTAGGTGTTCCAAAATCAATTACATAACCCTGGGGTATTTCTTTTACACATTTAGCAATAAAAGCATCAGATTAAAAATTTCGTTTTTCAACATTGGGTATTGAATAGTATACAGATATCTTTTTTAAAGCTATTTGAGCTCTATTTGGGATAAATGTTGGTTCATCAAAATAAACTGTTATATTGTTCTCTTTTGTATGTAAAATTATATCTGTTTCTCTTTTATTATTCAATATTTTCATTTCCTATAGTATATTGTCCAAAGTTTTTACAATACTTATAGTGTTTTCAATATTCATTTACTATGTAATTTATTTATAAGTATATAATATATATTTGTAAACGCCTTTTCACTAAAATGAAATTAAAATTTATCTAGTATTTAAGTAGCAAATTCTATATCATGTTTACCAATATTTGTATGTCCTGCTTGTATACTAGCTAGAGTTGTTTCTAATTTTGATGTAAAAATTTCTCGATCATCTTTAATAAATTTAATATTACTATTCTTCACTTGGCCAAGGCCTTGACCAATTGCTGTTTTAAAACTTGCTGTGGAACTTGCGTCATCTAATGTAGTATCACCATGTGATTTTTGTTTACCAATTAGATTGTTTTTTGTACCATATGTTGATATTATACCCCATTTTTCACCTTTTGAACTTTTAGGTATTCCATCTTCAGTATAACATGCTTTTGGTGTGAACATATACCAAGCATATGATTCAGCATCTTTAGCATCATAATTAGCAGGGTGTTTTTATGTTAATAATTCCCAAAAACCAATAGTCATTGGTCTTTTTTTCCCAGATATTTGTATAAAATCATCACCTAAATCTTGTATTTTTGCATTTCTAATATAATAACCATCTGTGTTATTATCACCTGTGATTTGTAGTTTTATAGTTAAAGCATCGTTTGCTAAGTTACCTAAATATTTAAAAGCTATAGGACCTCTTTTATATCTTTGATAAATAAGTTCTGGTACATTTTCAATCGCTAATTGTACCTCTCTTTCTTCTTGTACGGATTTATTGGCTAAAGCTAGATTTTCTAACAATTGATCATTACCAGCTTTTAATTCCTTTAATTTATTGTATTGATGATGTGCATTAGTTTTAAAAATAGTATTTTTAGAATTGACATCTTTTTGAAAAAGAGCTAATTCCTTTGAAGCTGATATTGCTTTGTTTTCAACTGTATCAGTAATATTTTGTGTATCTTTTATTGAAGGTGCATACTTTTTTTCTTGTTCCAGTGTAAAAGCATCATCTCCTGTTTTCTCAGCTAAATATTGTGCTCTAAGTTTTCTATTATTCTCATTTTCTTTTATCATGATTCTTATTTGGCGTTTAATTTGTTCTGATTCACTCATTAATATATGTTTATTTTATGAATTATTCCTTTAGGTCTGCCGAAGGCGGCCCAAAGGGCCTTTAGGGCGAAGCCGGCTACGCCTGTTTAGCTACATGTCTTTTAACACGTGGTTTTATTATTTTAGGTTTTAAAAGCTTGACTTTATTAGGTTTTCTATATTCAGAGTTTTTTATTTGATCTGGTGTTAAATCAACCCAACTATTAAAATTATCGGAATATCCTTTTCATTTTACCAAAGCTCTTCATATTCAAAATCTTCTTCTTCTTCTTTGTTATATGATGTTATTTCATTAGAATAATAGGTTCGTTTAATTTCCTCATTATGATAGTCTACTAGTTTATAAGTTACGGGATTTGTTGGTAAAACTGCCTTGATATATAGTATTTCTTCAGCAAATTTTGGTTTATATCCTTTATCAAATTTAGTTCCAAATATATGTGTTTTTACTCTTTGACCAGGACAAAGTCCTTCCGAGACCTTCAGTCGACCAGGGCGCAGCCCTTTCGAGACCTTTAGTCGACCAGGACGTAACATTTCCTGTGAATTATTATTATCTAACTCTCCTAATCTAGATTTTGAACCGTAAAGATTCGAATATACAATTAATTCATTTTCTAGTTCAGTTGCTTCAATTAGTGTCAATTTAATACTACTATGCTTTGAATTATTATAATTTGTAATAAGATTTTGTAAAACATCAACCCATTTAGTTGTTTGTTGTTTAGTCATATATTTATACATCTTTTGTTGAATAGTTCTTGTAAATCTTTCTACAATCATTGCTTTTGTTTCATTTTCTGTTGTATACCAGCTAATATTATATTTTGTAAACAGATTCATACCACTTTCTTCAGTCTTTTTACCACTTTATTCAGTTCCTTTATCAGAATGTAGTTTTTCTTGAGTACGTCCTATATTTAATAATAATTTAAACATAATTAACTACGTCATCTGCATTTTTAGTTTTTAAAGGTAAAGCCCATCCATATTTAGAAAATGTATCAATTATAAAATTAATATATTTATATCCATCATTATCTTGAGTCCATTTCTCAGGCATAAACACTAAATCAGCTTGCCAAATTGAGTCTTTACCTGGTGTATAATATCTTCTACGTTTAAATTTTGTAATTTTACCTAAATGTTTTGTATATGTATCCTGTGTTGCTAGATATTCTTTTACTATTTTAGGTTTTATTCCTGTTTTATAAGCTAATTTATTTATTCCTACATATCCTGTTAAAGGGTTTTTATATACGGAATCTAGTATTTTATATGATTTTTCATCTTTATTTTTATCTTTATCTAGCGGGCTGTGTCCTTTAGGTTTTTCGATCCGTCAAGACTTTTTTAATCTAAGTCCTAAATATAATTTTGGTCTTATTACACTTTTGGTCACAACACGTTTTACTTTTTCACTAAATGTAGGATTTGCAATTTCATCTATATCTTTTAGTAATTTTCTATCTGCTTTATGTCTATTATCTTTATCTTTGTAAATATTAAATGCTAAATCGTGATGCATTGCTGCTTTGTCAATTCTATCTACAGGTTTATCTCCTTTTGCTATTCGTTCTTCAAACTTAGTTTCAGGTCCTAAATAATAACTACCTGGGTAGTGTACTTCTTCTATATATTTTCCAATTTGATCAACTATATCACCGCCAATTTTAGTAGTTTTAATAAATTGACATTTTGTAGTATAACAGTTAGCACATTTTGCTTTCATTATATGATTGTTATTTTTAGTAACAGTATACTCTATTTTCTTATTAGGTGTTTTTACCTTGCACTTCACGCAGAATATACTTCCAGGCATTTATTAACATATATTTTTTATGAATACATGTTACTTCGTTATGGTTCACGTACTGTTGTGTTGTGTTGATGTTGTGTTGTGTTAGCGTTGTGTTAGCGTTAGCGTTGTGTTAGCTTTGTGTAAAAATGCGTGAAGTAGGTGTTATATTATGACTTCTACAATAACAAAATTGTTATAATGTTTCATGATAGAACATCATATTTTATTACTACATTTAAACAATTTTGAAAACAATGAAATAGGAAAAAAACCAGGGCAAAGCCCTTCCGAGACCTTTGGTCGATTACTAAAAATAAGCCTTGTATTAGGCACTTTCTTGTGTGTTCCTTGTTTCTTGATTGTCAGTAATAATAATATCGTGATATTGATACATTTTACAGGTTTTAGACAATTATACGTAAAATATCTATTTACGTTATTTCGTAATGGTTGCACAAGCATCTTAATACAACGAGCTGGTAAATAAATGCCTTATCAGTGAGTTTTGAGCTCTGGATGGCTTTACCCGCTTTAATGGCTTTGCCTGTTTTAGAATCAATATATATACGCAGTTTAACTTGATCTACTTTATATTTTTCAGAATGTACTATTTCACAATTGAAAATAAGATATTTCTCACCGATTTGTAGCTAGTCGAATTTTACATAGCCCCATTTTTGTTTATTCAAATCGCTACGATTTTCCATTTCCATTTTATAAGAAATAAATTTATAAGTAAAATTTGAAATTTAAGGTAAAGTATATGTGGATATTTTTAGGGATTAATTGTGTGAAAGAGTATCTACAAGTATCTACGAGTATCTACTGGGTGTATAAAACTTGTCTAGGTTATGTCTATATCGCTTTTCACTAGCATTTGCTGTTAAATTAATAGTTATAAAAGAATAATCCTGTTTCCAACCTTTTTGGCAAAATAACATAAATTCTTTTAAATCCATATCTACAGCAAGTCTATCACTGTGTAAGTTTTGTATATTCTTATTAGATAACCTAAATAAAATTAAAAAGTTAGAATTCATTCTAATAGACCTTCGATCTAATTCGAAATATGACTGACTTAAATAAAATACACAGATATTATTATGTCTTCCTCTTGTGAAATAACTTTTAATTATATCCTGGTTTTTACGATTCATTACATCATCAAAAATTATAGGAGTTTTCAATTTAGAATCAATTTCACTAGGGTCTGGTATAACGTCTTTCTTGTTATAAACAGCTATATGTATTTGTTTCTTTATTCCTTAGATTCCTTTTCCTACTTTTTCTATTACTTCCAACTCACATTGACCATGTTTTTGTATTTTATTTTTATTTTCAAATAGATTAATCACATGTTGTTTGGATAGATTATTTTTAAATGCTTTTATTATTACTTGATATGTGTCCTGTTGGAGACTATCTCCCACTAAAATAAGAATATTATGGTCTAGTACTCCTTTTTCTCATAGGAATTTAATAACAAGACAGCTCTTTCCACAATTACTTTCACCAATTATTAAAAATCTAAATATATTGGGAAACAATGGATTATGATTAAACTTTGGATTTTTATTCCAAACAAATATTGTTTCATAATTCATTTATTAAGTTCTTTATTTTTTAATAAAAGTGCGTCAATACGTAATTCTAGCCTATTCAGTTGATTTTTTAAAATGTTTAATTTTTAATCTTGTAAAGCATTAACATTTTTAATATTTGTTAATTTAGTACTGATATCTTCTAAAACAATAGTGCATCTACTGTTAAGGCATAAATGTGTAATACACGCACCTTTTTATAATAAAACAAAAAAAGGAATAAATTGTGGAATAAACCTTTTAAAGCTTTTAAACTAATAAACGAAGTACAGAGTAGTAACAACTGAATTAAGGACTAGATGCTCTTGTGTGTGAAACTTACATCATAAGTTTATTATTTTATTGGATGTTCTATGCCTTGTAATTTGATCACTGCGTACTTTACGTCCACATTCACATGTAGTTTTCTGTTTGGTTTTTGTGTTATAACACATTTTACATTCTGATCTCAGACCTGTTTAAGATGCTGAATATTTTCTGAATTTAATTGGTTCTTTTTCGATATTGCAGGTTCTGCATTTATATGTCATTGCATCATCGCATAAAATGTCGGCCATTTTAATACAATTTCATTATTGAGTTAATTGATTTTAAAATATGTGATTATGAACTATTGTAGGTTAAAAATTAATATATTGTTTGGCTCACTTTTACTTAATAAATGAGATGCTTAAAATTCAATTTACTTAAAAATAAAATTCCTATAAAATGACGAGTCTAAAATGTGAAACTTGTGACAAGCAAATATCGAAGAAAAATTGAAGTCACCGTCTCAAATCTAAAGCAGATATAAATATAATAGAACAAGGTGCTGCTTAACTTGAATGTGAGATATGCAATGTTAAAGTGGTATATATGGATAAACATTTTCTAACTAAAATCCATAATAAAAATACAAGTGGTATAGAATTTCCTGTAATTCTTGATGGAATAAACAAATTCCGATTGCAAAAAGATGTATCAATCAATGTTTATATATTACAAGGTGGAGCAGTTAATATTTATGATACCTGTTCACATGAAACTAGGAATAAAAACCATGTGAATCTATTTTTAATAACAAGCGGAGACCGCGTAGCAGACCAGAGACCCTTGGAGGCCTTGGAACCTCCAGAGCCGATTCAAGCCCCTTCGGGGTGTCTCAAGGACCAAAGGTCCACTAACAAAGAAGGAAATAGTCATTATGTATATATTAAAGATTTATCGAGACTAGTTAGAAAACAGCTAACATCTCACGAAGAACACACTTTTATTTGTGATCCATGTTTTCATCACACCAATAATGAGAAAGCAATAAAATTACACTACTTGGCATGTGATAATTATTCTACAAACTGTGAGGCTGCTCCTAGATTACCTAAGAAAGATAGGAAAGCTAATATTTTAAAATTTAAGCATTTTTACAAAACATTAAATTGCCAATAGTATATTATGCTGACATGGAATCTGTACTTAAACCTCTAAGTTGTACAAATAAAAAAGTTAAACATGAAACATGTGCCTATGCTTTCACTAGTATTAGTCAGGATAATATTCATACCAATTTTAAAAAGTATACTGGGTGTAGTATGAAAGATTAAATGATAGATTAGAAAAATTTAAAAAACCTTAATTATCTAATGATAAAAAAGCAGTATTTCGTAATAGCATAGTTTGTAATTTTTGTAAACATAGTTTTATTTATGATAAATTAAATAATAAAGTTAGAGATCACTGCCATTTAACAGGAAAATTCAGAGAAGCTGCTCATAATTCATGGAATTTAAGTGTTAGAACTTCGGAAAATATACCAGTTTTCTTTCCTAATGGTATGATTTATGATTTTAAATTCTTTGTAAGACAACTACATAAAATGATTTTATCAAAAACATGTTAAGAAATAAAAATTATACCACAAACAGAATAAAAATATTATTCTATAACAGTTGGAATACCAGAAACAAATATAACATTTACATTTAAAGATTCATTAAAATTTTTACTATCTTCATTAGACACGTTAGCATCAAATTTAAAGAAAGGTGATATCTAGAATTTTAAAAATTTACTAGAATATTTTAAAGATAAACGAGTTGAAATTTAAGAATTATTAACACAAAAACGAGTGTTCCCTTATCCATTTTTAGACTCTTTTAGTAAACTCCAATACACAAGATATCTTAGTTATAAAGATTTTCATGATGATTTGAAAGATAAAGATATTTCAGAAGAAGATAATGAAAGAGGTAAAAAGCTATGGAATCATTTTTCTAATAAGTATGGTGGTTAAAATACATTTAAAGATTATATGGAAATGTATTTAACATGTGATGTTCTAATATTAGCTGATGTTTTTAAATCATTTAGAGACTTATCATTAAAAACTTATGAATTAGATCCTGCGAATTATACTACAACTCCTGGCTTTTCTGAGGGTGCTATGTTAAAAATGACTGAGGTTGAAATAGAACTTTTAACAGATCCAGATATGCTTTTAACGTTTCCAGAAAGAATAAGAGGTGGATTATCACATTATTATAATAAATAACGATGTAAGAGCTAATAATAAATATATGAGTAATTATGATCCTACTAAAAAATCATCATATCTAGCTCCTGTTGATGCAAATAATTTGTATAGTGATGCTATGTCATTTAAATTACCTCTTAATGGGTTTAAATGGTGTAATGAAGAAGAAATTAGTAGTTTATATAAAAATATAACAACATTAGATATTGATAGTGATATTGGATATACACTTAAAGTGGATTTAGAATATCTTAAAAAATTGCATGATTCACATAATGATTATCCATTCTTTCCAATGCATAAAACAGTTCAAAGTAAAGAATTAAATAAATATCAATGTGAATTACACGATAATAATAAACACGGAAAATATAAAGGTTCTAAGAAGTTAATAGCGTACTCGTAGTCGTGGTCGTAGTCGTAGTTGGATCCGAGGCGGGTATGTGGTGAATACGTTGTGTTTTTTTGAAATTCCTGAAATTCTTAAAAATAGTCTTGTTTTTATGAAAAATAGAGATTAATCAATGATTTATTATGATTTTGTGTGTTTGTTTAAAAGTGTCTCGTAGCTCGTAGCTTGTGCCAGAACCTACATTTATATACTACTGGTGAGGATAAATTTCTTTTTGAGCTAGGGTTTGGCACGTTGACTGTTTTAGTTCCCTCATCTGATGCTGATGATTCAAGAAGAACTTGATGTTCAGAGGGTAAAATGCTTGAGTTTTGTTTTGACATTATGCACAGAGAATAAGACCAGATGAGATGGTAATTAATATTTTATAGCTGACAGGATTGATGAGTGCGCAAATAGAGTCACGTAATTTCTTCGTTCTAATTTTTTTATTTTTTTTCACAATATGCTTGTAAATTTGTGGAAAAAACTTCTAAACTATGGAAAATAGTAGAGCAAATACTATTGAATCAATTTTGGCAGACAGCGGCACGCACGCACTTTAAAATGGTATAACTTTTATCTTTGTTACTTAAACTTTTTTCACTTAAATCTGAATCAGTTGAAGCACAGTACTTGCAGCACGTCCACTCACTATCACGTCTGAACAGAATCTCCGATGCATTTCATGTTATAAATACGCAAACAGCTAAAAAATTTAAAATTTAGGTTGTTAAATTTATTAAATTTATTAAAGAATACAATTAAGGCAGTATATTACTCCTGGTAAATAATCAGTCATTATTATTAATAAAACATTTCTTTTAATTTTAAATACATCAGATTTGTATTATTACAACTAGCAATATAACGACTATTCATAAAAATATCACAAACACATATTCAAAATATGTTCCCTAAAATGCGGCTTCATTATTACTACAATCACCAGTAAATAACCCACACCCTTTATTTAATTTCCTTAATTGGAGCTGGCATGTAAAATTTTGCTTACAAGTTGTACCGTGCGAGGAATATTAAACTTGATAGCAATAATTTAAGTCATTATTTTTGTTTCTAGAAGGTTAAGAACCGTGTTCATTTTTATTTATTTTGAATTAATTCTACTGTCTTAATCCATAAATAATAAATTGTTTGAAGTAATTTTTGCCTCTAAACCTGTGTATTTTGTATAACGTTCTATTAAATCAATAATTGTAATAGTTTATTCTTTAAATTTTCTTTAACTCTGTTATTTCTGTATATATTTTAAGATTTATAATACCATCTTTTTGAATTAAATAGTTAATTAAAGTACATTTTGTTTAAGCTGTATCATTACATTTACAGTTGTTATCAAACACAATATTAATCATTTAAATTAAATTAAAAAATGTAAATTAAAAATATTATACTTATAGGTAATCATACATTGAAATTGCTTTTTCTACTACCTGCTTTGGTCATAGATATTACTCTTTCTCCAAATATAATAACATAATCAATTGTATTCGCTAGTAAATTTTTACTAAATTCGCATTGAATTTTAATACTCATTGTATTTTTTCTAACACGGTCTTCTTGAACAATTTTATTAAAACAATACAAAGAATAAGATGTTTAAAATCCATATAGTGCAATTTCTGGTTCATAATTTGTAAAAAGTTCTCTTCTTTTTTAATATCAGTCATTGTTTAATATACAAGCTTAACCATTATCACCATTTAATTGCGTGCCTGTGTAGTTTAAAATATTTAAAGACAAAGAAGCATCTCAGAGAGGGAAAAACTTTATTAAGTCACTGTTGCACAATTGCAATAGCTTCACAGTTCAGTATACAAGACAACATTTTCTTGACTAAAATTAAAACATTTAAAAAAAATTCTACACGTGTTAATACATAGATATATTTTAAGTATATAAATGATGATTATAAATCTGAATCGATCCTTTAAGAGCGTGCATTAAAATATTATCCACAACTGCCGACGGTAAACGGAAGGATTTAGCTCATTTCTTGAAAAAGTTTGTGATAGTCCCACGTGCTCCAATATAGAGTCCCGTCACTTCTGTACTTTGTAAATTCCATTTCTCTAGAAAATACTCGAATAATAAGGAAATACGAAACACAGGGTTCGTAGATTCCTTTTTTCTCTAAATCTACTGCAATCGCTTGTTCCTCACTATCCCCAAACTCAAACCGTACTGTGGGGTCAGAATATATCCAATTTTTGATGATGCATCGTATGCAAGAATGTCCACTCGCCTAGTTGATCCATTTTCTTCAACACAATGAACTTCCTGTTCCACAGCAAAGCCTCTAAATGTTAAACATTAAACATATCTATTACAATGATAAAATACACAAATTTTATATTTTCGACTATTTAAGCATTCAGTTTGAAATTCAGGTCCTGAAATAGTAGGTAAATTACAATCTAAAATCATTGTTAGTAAAATTGGAACTTTTTCTAGTTCTTTTATTAAAATTTGATTTGTTACTTTGCCATACTAGATAATTACATATTTTACTAGACATTTTAAAATTGAGTTCAAAATATGGCATTTGCTATTTCAAAGAAGTGATATTAGTTAAACCATCAACTACATCATTTGTACTACTTGTATGACTGCTAGATTAAAATATGGCATCATCATCTAAATATAAAGATATGTTAAAATGAAATAATACAACGTTATTTATCTCCTTCATTTGCATTAAATTTAAATAGTTAATCATGTCAATTAGGAAATTCAGGGTTTTTATTTGTTGCTGCAAAATATTCACTATCATTTAAAGACCAACATGGACCATGTCCTCCATTTGAACTACAACCATTTTTATATTTTAATAATCCTTGCACTAAACTTACATGCCCTCATCTGTTATACTGTTTAACCGTTGTGTCATGAAATTTTAAAGTCACTTTACTAGAAATAATCATAGATTCATTATTAATTAATGTTATTAACTCTGCCCGTATATCTGATTCCATTTGACTTTTGTACTGAATTAACCATAATAATAAAAAAACTATTCTCTAATAGAAAAAAATTATCTACATTATCAATGCTAATTGTAGTTGCCACTGATTCATTTAAATGTGACTTATTTTGTGAATAATCTTTAAATTTACAAAATTTTATTGCATTAATAATTGTTTTTGGATGTTGAAGATCCAAGTATTTTTTAAACATTTTTTGTGTATTCATTTATTAAAAGAAAAACAGTGCAAATAAATTTTAGTTGAAATAGTATTTATTTAACATATTTTTTGTGTTTTTTCGAAGTGGTTTAGTTTTTTATGTTAAGCATCTAAATTTATTGCTCTGCTCTGTTTTGTTATGTTAATTGACATCTTGTTGATCATTATATATTACATATTGTGTTTTTTAGGCATTTAAATTCATTTCATAACAATAAAATAAAGTGATTGTTATTGCTTTATCTCCTAAGTAAATAGAAATAAGTACTTTATTAGTCAACTACACACTTATTTGATTGATATATTCCTGATCTACATTAAATTAAACTGGTTATGTGGCTCCTATAATTTTATATTCTGATGGTACTTTTGGTGTAAATAAATAAATACACCTAAATGGTCTGGCATATATAGTACATTCTGTTATTAAATACCAATGTAAAAGTACTAAGTAAACAGAATTAGAATCAACAGTTGAATTTAAAAAATATCAACCAACTGTTAGTTTGTTTAGAGTAAATTCTAAGGATTTTCAATTTAATTTATTTGTAGTAAAATCAACAATAAAACCTGTGGGAGTTTCTATTACACATTTTGCTATACAATTGTGTTGTTTGATTTGGACAACAATACTTAAGTATTAATCTTTGTTTTCTTATGTTATAACATTATTGTTAAAATCTAAACGCATTTTATCTTCAATTTTATTAGCAATACTATTAATTTTATAACTTTATGTTTCTAAAGTAATATCAACGAAATCACTATCACTTATTTTATATCTAAAATTATTATTCCTTTTATTTATATTACGTATTAAATAGTAAGCTGATAATTATTTTGAAGCTATTTGGGATCCATTTTTTATTAAAATTGGTACCTCATAATAAACTGTAACATTGTTTTTTTTTGTATGCCACATGATATCTCGTTCTTGTTTATGAATATCCCTATTTTAATATTTAATATTTTGGTTGGTTTTAAATAATTGTTTAAGAATTTTTTAATAATTTCATTATTCTTTAACTATATAATTTGTTCATAAATATAAAATAAATTTATAAAGAAAGACATTTTTGAAAAATGATATTTAAATTGATTTTGTATTTCAGTTGCTAATTCTGAATTACTTTTATCAATTTTTGTACGGCCTGCTTCTATATAAGCTAGTGTGGTTTCTAGATTGGGGGCAAGAATATCTAAATCATCTAGATTAAATCTTAAATTAGTTTGCATTACCCCACTTCCTATTGCTGTTTTAAACCTTGCTGTATCCAATTTATTATCGCTATAGTATCTATGTTTACCAATAAAATCATGTTTTTATATGATATGCTGATATTATACTTAATTTTTCACATTCTGAACTTCTAAGCCTTCCATCTGCAGTATAACATGCTTCAGATGTAAACATATACCTAGCATATGATTCAGCATCTTTATTATCACAATGTTTTGGGAATTTTTTAGCTTATAAATCCCATGAACCAATAGTTATTGGTCTTTTTTTCAAATATGTGTGACAAATTAGGACCTAAATTTTGTATTTTTTCATTTTCAATAAAATAACAATCAGTTTTAGTATTGTCAGTGATTTTTAGTTTTGTGATCACTTGCTATTAGATCCTCAATATTCTAATAATAAGTTGTTTGCCTCCTTAAATTCCTTTATTTTATTGTATTAGTATTTAGCTTTAATTTTTTAATTATTATGTTTAGTACCTACAACATTTTTTTATACAGCTAATTCGTTTAAAGTGATATTAGCTTTGTTTTCTACTGTATCACTTTTCTTGATGTAGCTTTCATCAAAATTGCATACTTTTGTTCTTTTTCTAATGTATAAGCATCATCTTCTGTTTTTCTAATAATAAATTGTTCTCTTAGTTTTCTAATATTTTCATTTTTTTCTTATTAGCCTTTTTTGACGTTAAAAGTGTTCTGCTTTACTTATTTATATAATTATTTTGTAAATTAGCTCTCTTAAGCCGCATGTGTTGCTAAGACCTTATTAATATTTAGTATTTTTTACAGATTGTGGTTAAATCTCTTAAATCTCTCTTTTAAATTAAGTTCCAAATAAACGTATTCTTACCCTTTGACTAAGTTTTAAATTATAGGTAGTACTTTTTGTAGCATTTATATCTCTGAATCTAGTTTTTAAGACACAAAGATTTAAATATACTTGTAATTCATTTTTTAGTTCACTTGCTTTGATTGGTTTAATCAAAATACTACCATTATTTGCATTATCATAATTTGTATTAAGATCTTGTAGAACACCAACATATCTAGTTTTTTCGTGTTCAGTCATATATTTATACATCTTGTTTTAAATGGTTCTTGAAAATATTTGAACAATCATTGCTTTTGTCTCACTTGGATATGTATACCAAGTAATATTATTTTTTTAAAAACACTAATTGTCTTCTTACAACTATATTTACTTCTTATATCAGAATGAATTTTTTCAGGTTTTCTACTTGGATTAATAGAATTTATTACAACATTAAAACTATCTACTACTTCATCAGCATTTTTGGTTTTTAGAGAAATAACCAAAACATATTTAACAAATGTATTAATATTTGAATTAAAATATTTATAACCATCATTATCTTCAACCCATTTTTCAGGCATAAAAACTAAATCAGCTTTTCAAATTCAGTCTATTCCCGGTTTCAAATATCTTTGGCGTTTAAATTTTGTTATTTTACTTGAATGCTTAGTATATGTATCGTGTGTTGCTAGATATTATTTAACTATTTTAGGTTTTAAACCTGTTTTTCTAGCTAATTCATGTATTTCAACAAATCTAGTTAGAGGGTCTTTATATACAGAATCTAGAATTTTATATGATTTATCATCTTTGTCTACTAATAACTTATTATTAAGGCCTAAACCTAAATATAACTTTGGTTTAATAACACCTTTGATGACAACACGTTTTACTACGTTTCTTTTTCATTTTTATCTGCTAGTAATTCTCTATCTGCTTTATGTCTATAATTTTTATCTTTGTAGATATTTTACGATAAATCGTGATGCATTGCTGCTTTATCAATTCGATCTACTGGCTTATCTGCTTTTGCTATTTTTTCTTGAAACTTAGTACCAGGGCCTAAAAATTTACTACTTAGATAATGTAGTTTTCGTTAATATTTTCTAATTTTATCAACCACATTACTACCTAACACTGTGTTCAAACCCCTCTGAGGCGCCTATGGTTCAACAGTCTTCGACCGTTGAACTCAAAGGGGTTTGAGAAGCCCTTTTTGTTGTGATAAAAGTACACTAGTAGGTATTACACACGGTGCATTTTGCTTTTATCATGGTTCTATTATCTTTAGTAATTACTTGTTTGATTTCTTCATTAGGTGTTTGAATCTTACATTTTATACAAACTATATTACTCATTTATTAATATTTATTTTACCTAAACATCTAATATAAATACTTGATCTCCTTTGTGTTGAAAGCTTATAAATTCTTACTGTACGACCACATTCACACGTTTTTGGTATACTTGCTATTATCTGTACACACACTTTACATTCAGGTTGTAGACCGTTTTTAGATTTAGCTTTCTGATTGTTGTTTGATTTAATTTTTTAAATTTAGGTATTGGTTTTTCTATTTTACACGTCTTGCATGTTTTACTAAAACAGTCAATTATATGATTAAAAACTTAATGAGTAAAAAAAATTATAAATAAGCGTACTAGGGCTGACATTTTATACAAATTATATTACTTATTTAATAACATACGTTTTTTATGGATATTTGATGTTTTGTGTATTAGAGTATTATCACGACGCATTTAAAGATTACACTCACATGTGATGCTTTACTTTGGTTTTTTAGCAGCACATATTTTACAATCGGGTCTTCAGAGGGATACATCTACCCTGGTTTTAAATAAATAATGTTTTTTTCTAAACTCATTGGATTTTTTCTCTTTATTACACCACAAACATGTAATAAAGTCCATTTCATAAAAAAAATTAATAGGTAAAAATGTAAAGATTTGTAAAGTTCAGAATATGAGGTTTAGTGGGGTTTTGGTGAGGCTTCTTAGCTGTAATAGCTTGTCAGTTTTAAAATGTTGCAAAACATCAACGAAAATTGTGCAAATTCATTGATTTGTCAAGGTTTTATACTGTTTATGGAAAGTTTGTTTGCCTACTTCGAAATCCTGTCCAAAGAAAACCACCGTCTACTGTTAATCCACATAGTTAAAGATTTAGAAATAGAATAATCTGGATGTCTTGACTTTCTTGATGTGCCGTTTAAAGACATGCAAATTATGATTGAATAAAAAGGGCAGAAAAGTAAATTCATTCTTGATTACTTAAGAAAACTAGAATATGATATTTAATGCAAGTAACTACAAAAAGGGCAGGTTGTAATTCAATTTTAAGAATGTTCATATGCCAGCAAATGGATTCATTCAAAAAATGCATTTTCTTTATCTGAATGCATCACTTCTATTAAAATGGTTGGAAATGTATAACCGATTAATGCCGTAGCTCGACCTGACGATGGATCTCTTGACTGCCAACATGATTGTAATAAAAATATTGAAACGATAGGGGATTTGTTTGGTTGTTGCTATCATAGAGATGTAATTGGTAGTAACAGACAGTTCGTCATTTGATTGCTGAAGCCATGCAAAAATTGGGGTATAAATTTCTTAAACAAGTGGAATGTACTGAAGACGGCTCTAGGTGTGTTGACATAATTGCCTACAATTCTACAACAAACATGTAATTATACTTTATGCAACTATTTGCCTTGAAAAAAAATGACCTAAATCAATTTAAAGCTGTACATCAAGAAAATAATGGAATTTAGAACCCTTGCATCTCTCTTTTCAAACAGAAACAATGGCTTACTAAAATCGAAGTGATAGGACTGTATTACGGGGTTAAAGATACGAATTTAAAACTTTTCATCAACTCCAAGGAAACCTATTGTTTACCTAGTTCATTGATTTAAGACAGTAATCTCTGCTTTGAAGAAATCAGTGCAAATCTGTGTGCATTATTTATTTTTGTGTTTAGCAACTGATTACTTTTTGAAATTCATTTACTTTAATTACATCAGCAAGCATAATTTACGTATAACAAACATATGAAACGTATACTGAGTCCTTCCAGCTATCGTCAATGAAAAAAATTGACTAGTTTATTTATTTTAATAAAGGTGTGTTTTTCTCAGGAAGCTTTGTGCTTTAAAAACTACACCAAGTACATGTAATTAAAAAGCTAGATAAAAATAGGTTAAGTTCTAGCGTTAGGTTGTATTCTCATTCAAAAACAGGTTTGTAACTTAAGTTCTTTGAGTCCAATTAACATCATTACAATACTTAATTTTCTATTTAGATCGTCTTTTGATTCTACTGCTGTTTTGCTTATTTTATGAATCAAAATGTTTATAAGTAGGGTAGTACGTCTAGCTGCGTAAAACTCTTGAAAATTTTTTCAATATAAGTCATCCTGGTTTCTACATCATTTTTTATAGTTTTTATTTGCAGTTCATACTGGCTTTTATTTCTTTGAGTGCTCTCAATCCATGCACGTTCGTAAACTCTGATTCTCGTTGTTTTGCTTCTATGTCAAAATTGAACTTTGTTTTGATAGTTTCAAGAGCCTCAGTCTAAGCAGTTGTAACATAAGGGCAGTGAGATACATATTGCAGCATGTAATTTGCTTGTGATTTATGTGGTTTGGCTTATATATTTTTAATTGCTAATTTTTATTGTAACTGGAGATGCTACAGTTAATTATATAACAATCTTATGATTTCGCTAACAACAAATTTGCTGATTGTAGGGTTCTTACGATAATTTTAAATTTATTGAAATCGTGTAGTGCAACAACATACAGTGCAATTTGATAGACTAATTTTTTAATCTTTTTCTCAAAAATTGAAAACTAATTTACTGAATTTGATGTTTATAAGATAAGGCTTCTTTGTACAAATAAGTATGTCTCACAGCGTACTAATATTTCACGCATTATTTCTACGGCTTCTTAAACGAATCTCTATTGTAAAGTATAAAATCGACAAAAAAAGTTAAGTGACAGTGTTTAGTTCTCAATTTACTCTACTATTGGGGACCAATAATATTTTTATTCAGTATTTTAATATTTATTTGTTGTTTTGCAACATGCTCCTACTTCAACAGTCGATTTCTATGCATTTTAGGTATTTAACAAAATTGGAATTTGTAAATTTCCCGTCATACAATAAACTCAATATTTTAAACAAAATTGTGAATGTATATAAGTAATGTCTAATTTTAGAGTTAATGATTAAATAAATGTAATTAACTAAAGTCAAAGCTGCAATCGTAAAAGGTTTTTGAATGTTTTGAAAAATCTGCAAATAACGCTGAAACTACGACGTACATAAACTTGTACTACCTTAAAAAGAAGCTATTATATCTTGTTCATGTAAGTTGGACTGTTCAGTCTCACAAAATTCATGGCAGATCATAAGACAAAAATAATAATCTCTATTTTTATTCGTCAAAAGTATCCTCAATTTATTTATTCTGTACCAATAATTAAGAGAATTTATTACCTGTGAACTCATGGACCTAGGAGGTGACAATCTTTATTTTATATACTTATATTTTATATAATTAATTTGTTAATCATAATTTTTAACCATACTTCATGCGTATTTTAAACCTCCATCATAATTTCACTTTACTGCTTACTTTAGAACCAAGCCTACGTATGTATAAAAAAACTTAATGTGTCTTTAAGTTATTGACTATTTTTAACCATGGCTAATATTATATATTACTAGTTATGTCGTCTATTATTAATCACTGGGCCTATTATTACATTAATTTTTGATCACTCTATGTAAAAAGTGTTTCCGATCACGATGCTGTATTTCATTATTTTATCATTTGTTTTATTAGTATGCGTTATAAAATATCAATACTATTTTCTGTATATTCAATTGTCTGAATTATGTATTTCACATAGTAACCATGGCTATTCTATTTCTTGCAATTTAGGCTAAATATATCAAATACTACTTATGTAATATTTACAGCCTGACGAAGACTAATAGACATATCGGAACCGGTCGTCCCGTATATTAACTAAAAGAAGAAATTCATTTTCATTGATTTCTGAACTCAACAAAGTGTTGATCGGAAAGCTCGCTGAATATTAGCACCCTTTACAATAGAGTAATACATCATTTTAAAGCTCATGAAAAAAAGAAAAATACGTTAAAAAGTCTTGAACTTACATCTCGTACATCAGAACTTAGGAGGAAAATGGTCTAAGAAATATTCACAAATGCTTTTGCAGCTTTTACTTAAGGTAATTAGATTACTACATTTATTACTGCATAATTAATTAACCTTTTGAAATAATTGATCGATTGCAACAAATGATATATAATTTTAAAGCTCCTTAAAAACAAAAAGCACTACATTAATTCAAAACTGAAGTGTGTTTTAAAAAACAAAATTGAAGTTGAAGTTCAAAATTGTTAGACGCCAATACGAATATATTAATCAACCCAGCGGTCATACGACAAGGGTGAAAACCCACATGGTTACATGGGCGCCTTCCTACAAAATAGGCATATACAATAGGCTAGGATGTAGGAAGGACGAAATTTAACAATTATAGGGAGGCAAGCTTTTTTGCCTATGTTGCCTAAAAAATAGGCAGGAAAATAGGAAGGCGAAAAATGTAGGTAGGAATTAAGGATTGGCAAAAATATCCTTTAAAATAGGAAGAAGCAAATCATTTGATTTCTGATTTTGTCTAATAAACTGCTTAAAAAAATCTAAAAATGAATTTTATTGTGATTGGTATATATACGAATTATTTGTAATATCTAAAATTCTATAAAAGGTATTAAAACCTCCGTTTTCCGTCATCTCAAGATTATTTTTAAAAAATTATTTTGTTTTTAAAAATACGTATACGACATACGATAAAGAAATGTGTAAAAGAGGTACTTAAAGAAAATAGAAATATGTACAAAGTAAAAAATAATATAACGCAATATTTTCGTTTACTAAGAACTTCAGGCCGTATAACTGCACATAATTATGCTACAAAAAATAAACTGAAACGGACAAGGCAGCTTTTTCATAGGTTTCTTTTTACATTTAAACAATTTAGAAGCACTGAGAATAACGTTTTTAGTTGTTAATAACTTAAAAACCCATTATTAATTTTGACGATAAAAAATAGTAGGTATTCTTTCTAAAGTAGCCTACTGAATTATTTTGGAAAAATAGGAAGGATTTTAGGCAGTTTACAAAAAATATGTAGGAATTAGGAAGGCTGATTTTTTAGCCTTAAAAATAGGTACGAAATAGGCAGGCTTAAGCACTATAAGAAGGATTTAGGAAAGGGAAATTTACGTAAAGGAAATAGGAATAAACTAGGTATGCAAATCAAATGCCCATGTCTGTTTGTAATTATTTGTTTAGTTTATTTGCAGATTTTATACTTAAACATTTAATAAATTAGGGATCGTCCATAAATGACCTCACGGGTAGGGTCAATGGGTCTCCTTGGATAATGGAAGGCATCCTATGTTAAAGATTTTACATTAGATTACCATTTACACAACTATAAAAGCTGATGACAGCGAAGTCATAAGGTCCTCGAAATTGAGATATTTTGATGACATCATTTATGCACGACCTCTTGCTAATTTTAGCCTTGTTTGTATTCAAATAACACAAGGTCTATAGTTTTTGAAAACTTAAAAAGTGGTAAGGGGACCATTGGGTAAGGTAAAATTGATATTGAATCTCCCATATGGTTTTTAGATGCCAAGCTTAAGCATCTAATGACATAGTCATATTTGTCTGTCCGTCTGTTAGTCCCACGCTACAGGTCAAACCGTTTACCCGATTGCCTTCAAAATAATTTAAAACAACCACAAATACGAGCAGGCAGGTTGTTATTGTTTTTCCACTTTAATCGGACTGATCATTGCTTCACAATTAAAAGTTAAATGGACCCATGTCAAAAAATGTAGAAGTAAGCACCATAAAAACGGGTAACGCGAAACATCACTTGTCGCACTCAAAAAGTGGAGTTCTGCACTCCGCTCTATAACTGCCCTTATTTCCGGTTTACGCAGTAACCAGAGTCCGAGTGCAAGGATTTAAGCTGAGTGGAGTTCGAGTGCACTGAGCTGTGTTTGCACACATAAGAGAGGAGCCTGAGTGCACAATATTTGGCCAGCACTCATACGAGCTGAGTGCAAATGCACGGCACATACCCAGCTAAGACACGAAATAGCACCATTTTAAGGTCATACTTACCACGGAACCTTAATAGGTAAGGTTATAGGAAGTTGCATGCTAGTAGCATTGACTTTATGTAACAAACATACGACATGCAGTGTTACGCAGCGTTCACAAATGCTGTCATCCTATATGGTTATGGTTTTACCACCTCGTCCATCATGACCAATGCTCAACACAAAGCACATAGAGCTTTTCCAGACTCACGCAACTTACCAAATGATAACAATATATTTGTTAACGATGCCAGCATTTCAACTTCAGACATTTACGCACATGACTTTTGGTATGCACACAAACGTGAAATACTTTAGGTTCTAAAATTTAAACGCAGTGTAGTATGAAACTCTTTATATCACAACACCAATTGTCTTAAATTATATATCTCAAACACTGAATTTGAATCAATAATAGCATGGGCTTGTAGTTTTTGTGTTGACAGGCCAATTAGTCATAGTTTCGATCCATTTTTGATGTGTATTGGAAACAACAATGATTCATTCTATGTACCTACTAGTAATGCGGTTGAGTCATTAACTAGTTCATTCCATGTAGAAAAACTCAAAAACGGGCTTTGTATTATGCATTTAAATGTATGTAGTTTAAGACTGAACAAGGATGAACTATCTGTAATAATGTTTCATCATAGTGTAGAAGTTATCTGTGTGTCAGAGTCATGGCTTAACAGCAACACGTTAGATAGTGAACTAGTTATTAATAGATACACTATTTACCAAAAAGACAGGGATGTCAGGGGTGGCGGGCTTGTTACTTATGTAAAATCTGATCTTTATTCTGACCATATAGATAGTGTCACTACTGCCGATGCTGAGTCATTTGTGATAACGATTAAGTTGCCTCAAACCACTACTATTGTCATAGCATGTTTGTATAGACCCCCAGGTTACCTTACAAATGACAATTTGTTTTTCAAAAATATAATGGATATTTCAAGCTTTGCATCTGACTTGAAAGCTGATTTGTACAAAATGGAAGATTTTAATGCAGATTTATTAAATAGGAATGCTCAAACCAAATCGTTGTTATTATGTACACACAGCATAGGCCTTACTTAGTTAATAAAAACCCCGAACAGAATAACAATGAAAATTAGAACCCTAATAGATCACATTTACACTAATTGTTTAGAAAAGGTCAAAGTTCCAACGTAATGGACTGTAGACTTTCAGACCACGACATAATTTATATTATTCATAAGAAGGCAAAGCATTTTGTTTCCCTAATAACCATTATAACAAGAAACTACTAACGTCGAAACACTGACAAATTAAAATGTGAGCTAGACAATACACTATAGGGAATTATTGATAGCTCTGTTGAGGTGAATTACAGATTAGGTGTATTTAAGTCCTTGACACAATGCATTCTAGAAAAATTGCTGCCTTTAGTCAGGCGTAAAATCAAACTAAAGCCAGCAGATTTGCTTACTGCTGCTATCAAGCGACAAATACACAGAAATCAACATCTGCAAAGAAAGGCTAGAAAGAGCAATGCTGACATAGATTGAGTTAACTATAGAAAATTCAAAAACCAACTAACACGAAGAACAAGATATGCTGAAGTAAAATATTTTAATACTGAATTTACAAAATGCAAGACTTCTAAGGAGTCATCGGCTGCATTTAAGAAACTAATTAAAGATAATGTAAAGTCCACTTTTATTACTAAACATAGCATAGGCGACTCTTAAACCAGCTCACCTACTGATATTTGTGATGCCATTGCAAAACCTTTTGTTGTTAGTCAAAGTAGCAGTGCAACTGATGAAATGGGATTTAAAAATTCCCTACCTAATACTTGCACACGGTTTTTGCTTGTTACAACCAGTAAAGTGCAGTCTCTAATTAAATCTACTAAAGGCAGTAACAGTGCAGGAATGAAGATTATTCCCTCTAAAATAATAAAGCTTTTTCCAATTCAGTTTTCTCCAATAAGCTACTGTCTAGGTATCAATTTGGTTTCAGAAAAGGCAAATCTACAGTGCATGCCCTAATACACCTATCTCAGCAATTGTATGCGTATATTGAAAGGAAGCAGTATACTGCTGCTCTTTTTGGTTATTTAAAAATAGCGTTCGACACTGTTTAAGTAACAAAACTTTTAGAAAAGCTAAAGAATAAATATAACTTACTAACGTACCTAATTAAATTACTATGTAGCTATCTTTCAGGCAGGTACTTTTGCATTAAAGTAGGAAAATTTATTTTAAAAAAATATGAACTAAATGTTGGGGTGCCACAAGGAAGTGTCCTTGGCCCGGTGTTATTTATTTTATTTTTTGACGATATTTGTATTAAACTAGAATCCCCAGCTAGTTATGCTGATTGGCCAAAGCTGTGGTCCCTCTACTCCGTAACAGCTTAAAGCCAAGTTAGTAGAGTTAGTCAGTTTGGTTGACCAATGGTGTATAAATAATGGCATGGAAATGAACTAGCTCAAAACTGTGTACATGGATTTTTACAATCCTAGAAGTAAGCTGGGATGTAAATTTGACAATATTAAAGTTAGGAATAAATTAATTCATAAGGTGACAAAATTTAAATATCTTGGTGTTCATTTCGACAGTAGCCTTAATTTTGACATGCATTGTAATTATTTTATGAATAAAATTACTTTTAAATGCTCCTGTCCTATTAGATATAAGCGTTTTATTGACTCAAAGCTTTTACTAATAGTTTTTAAGTCTCTTGTATTTTCTGATATTGACTACGGTCTTGTTGTGTATGCTCGAGTGTCTGATTCTCTTTTATGTAAAATTCAAAATGTGTTAGCTCAATACTTAAAATGTTTAAGCTTTAAGGGCTATTATTTTAATTATATGTTAAAGCGGCAGATTGGGGTACCAACAAGAAAACCAAATCATAATACTGACATGATAAGTTTGTATAAAAAGAGAATATTTTATGTAACGGCATCAGTGACACGTATGCTCACGAAGCAAACTGACAAGTTTGATTGTATTCTAGAAATTATTGACCCAAGGAAATTGAACTTGCGTTATAGGCATAAACTAGTTGTTTCAAGAAAATCATCATTTTTTCACAATTGTTTTCAATACAGAGCTGTTCAAATCTGGAACCCCCTTCCAACGTGTGTTGTAAGTATTGGAAATTTAAAGGATTTTCAATTTGAATCAAGTAAATGGCTTATTCAGCAACGGCATAATATTAATATATAATTTACTGTAATTTATTTGATTTAAAAAATGTTATATCATTGTAGAATAGTTAATGTAAACCTAGAAATGTCTGCTCTTAGAAATGAGTGTATATGCGATAAATAAATTTTACAATAAAGCTATTACATTACATTACATTACTACTATTTCGTCTCATTTCGTTTCGCCAGTTGTGTTGGCATCACGGCCTTAATTTTATTTTCCTGATTTTTTAGATGCTGAGCAAGCATCAATCCGAATGATGTTGGATGTCTATCTGTATGAATGGCTGCAGGTCACACGCAACCGGTCACACGCTACAGGTCATATTTTTGAACTGATTAAATTAAAAAACTTTCTATTGTGCAAAAATGCGAAGATGAAGTGCTGTATAGTTTTTGGTTAGAATCTGGTTAGGCATCTAGCCACAATTAACATTTGACTGAACCAAAGTTAAAATCATGTTTTTAGGTAAAACAAAAAGGGCGACAATTCATGTAGGCATATAAAAGGTAATCGGGTTATTCCTACCCGGACTTCCCTACCCACGACAAAACCTAAGACTTTTCCTACCCAGACTAGTTTGAGTTTGAGTTTGAGTGATCTTTACTTAAGTGTCAAGTTCATCAATACAAGTGTAATGTTCTCAACCAACTAATTGAGACTGACTAACTAACTAAGACTGGTTGCAGTTCCAAGGACTGACGCCATCCTTTTTTCTTTTACTTATGCATTGATTATCGTAAATTCTTAACATATATATAAATTACTAAATATATGCCGGGTTGGTACGAGTAACTGTAAAGTCACAAATATGTATTTTAGCCTTATTAGCAATTGCCGTGGTAATAAAGTTAGAATAATTATTTTGCTAGCAATTCTATATTATTTGAAGTAACTCAAGGTTATAAAGCAATACAATTATTGTGGGTATGTATATCTTTGCACGATGTGTAAGTTAATCCTATGTACATGGGTAGGAAAAGTCCAAGGTTTGGTCGTGGGTGGAAAAAGTCCGGTTAGGAATAATCCAGGTAGGAAAAGTCTAGGTAGAAAAAGTCTGGGTAGGAAAAGTCTGGGTAGGAAAATTCCGGGTAAGAATAATCCTACAACCATATACAGAGGTGTAAGCTTGTCACGTTTCGCCAATAAAAATACACGTGCAAACTTTTTGCACTGTTATGATTGTATACGTTGTAATGACCCCACCACGTAGTACATATTCTGATAGCGTTTGCTTTATTTCGGATTTTACACTTGGGAAATGTTTCTTGTCAGTCAAAGTTTGAGTTTGAGTTTTACTTTATTTACGTGTCAGATTTTTCAAAATAAATACTGTTTTCCGAAAACGGACACAAATTACTATAAGAATTAAATACATAAATAAACTAGGAACTAAAAATAAAATATTATTTAAATGCCGGAAATCAAATTTAACATCTTTTCCATTATTGACTAAACGAGGAAAATACAAAACAGCATCATGGCGGATAATATTATGAGTACAAATTGGCTTCACGGTTTTTAACATAAATGTCAATTAGTTTAGATTTAAATACATTTGTATGACATAATTTAACTCCATCATCCGACTCGGAACACTTTACATCCTCAGGCAGAGAATTCCAACTACTTACAATGCGATACACAGGCAAACTCCTAAATAGCTGAGTTCGAAATCTTACACATTTAATCTTATACTTCGTGCTAGATCTAGCACACTTAGATTCCTTAAAAACTAAAAAATTAGAAAAGTACTAAATCATACGCTTATACTTCAGACATTCAGATGCAAATATTATCAAATTAAAAGTTACTCTCTCCTTCACAGATAAAATATTACACATTTCAAGGAGGTCAGCCTCTTCAATACATTTCACATGTAACTTACTAAATAAAAGTATACACCTATTAAACTTATTTTAAACAGATTGAAGAGCAAGACTAGACTGAAAGGCCCATATTACAGAACAATAATCTAGAATTGTTAAGGCATAAGCATTTACAAGCACCACAAACGTTCTAAAGTCAAGATAGCGCTTAACACTACTTATGACTCCAATAACAGTACATACTCTCTTTTTTACACATAGAAAATGATCATTAAATTGCAAATTGCAATCAATTATAATACATTAGTAGCGAAAGGTATACACACGCTTAATGTCACGACCATCACACATTAACGTAAATGGCTCTATTGCAGAGGTGCTTGTATCTTGACTCTTATGAAGCAACATATATTTGGTTTTTTGTACATTTATTTTTAGACTATTTACATGAAACCAACTACTAACTGAGTTCAAGCACACTTGCATACTGTCCAACATACATGTAAAATTGGAATGAGAAAAATACAAGACAAGATCGTCAGCATATAGTATAAATTTAACTCCACCAATAATTGATTCGTTTAACCTATTTATGTACATAATAAACAATAAAGGTTCAAACACAGAACCTTGAGGTACACCTACTAATAATTCAAAATTATCAGACACATATTCACCAATTTTAATTTTGAACTGGCGATTTGTTAAATAATTAGTAAGCACCCCAGCAGGTGCCCATTTACATTAAAGTCATCACGCAATTTACACAGTAATTTAACATGATCGACAGAGTCGAAAGCTTTTTGAACATCCAAAAATACTAACAGGACTTTACAACACTGAGTACCCAAATAATTAAAAGAATCTTGAAAAAACTTTAGAGTAGCAGTCTTTCCTGAAACCATGCTGCTCTTCACATAGATTCATGCTATCAAGGAGCCTAGCATGCATCATTTGTTCAAGAATATTATCTAATATAGGTTAACATGATATAGGTCTATATAGAGGATCCCTTCTTAAACCTTTACCCTTATACAATGGTTGTACTACTGCACATTTAAGCTTGCTAGGATACGAACATAGTATTAAAAACTGGGTCATGCTTGGACCTGGCTATCATAATATTTATCTCATTCCTTAAAGTCTGATATTCCTTAAATACTGCCTGGCCACCTTCCCGTATGCTCTTAGCTTTCAGTGTATCTCTTAAATGCATTTTACATTTTATATCAGCAGTGAGAAATGGAGAGGGCTTTGTACACACTCTTCTGGAAATAACTGGGGCATGCTCATTTATTACTTCATTTACACCCAGTTGAAAGAAATTTAGAATATCATCCCCATCAGTAAACATGCACATCGTAGACCAAGGAACCAAATCTAAATCCTTCTTGACCTTATATTAGTCCATATTGCGGTCGTTACGCACATTAATTACTTTAGGTACATACAGAGTTTTCTTTTTGCGCCTTACACAGAAAATGCCATAATGATCAGACACTCCCACCTTAATTATTCCATGCTCACTATATTTACTAGGAGTACTTACATATATCTGATCCAAAAGTGATAATAAATCTATGCTCTGCCTCGTAGGAGACTTAATCAGTTGCTTAAATACAATACTCTTGCATGTATTATACAGTCGCCTTCTTATAAAGTCACTCTTGCTTACATCTATATTTAAATCTCCAGTAATCACATTTTCAAATCCTAATTTATCAATACATGAAAAGTAGTGCTCTAAATAGTCAATAAACGCAGGCTTGCTTACTAAAGGTGGGTTATAGATAACTGTTAATAATATTGGTCTTGTAAATGGTAAAAAAAGTTTAACATTTGTTAACTCAAGGCCTTGAATACTTTCAGAACAACCTAATTCAGTAGTTGAAAGACTAACAAAAATAATATAGTCCCTAATGTAAATCACAATACCCCAACCGACTCCAGTACTTTTATCACATCTATGCACAGTAAACCCATCTATACAAATAGGACCATCTGGCATGCATGCATTAAGTTTGGTTTCTGTGATGCAAATAATATCGAAGGAATACTTTTCAACAAGTAATTTTAGATTTTACGGCTTACCTACACTTAGACTATTAATATTTAAGTGAAAAACCTTTAGACCCTTGCCATTAAAAGACTTTACACTTCCAGTTACAATGCTGCTACCACTATGACTAGGCTTAGCATCTTCATTCAAATCCACATAAAAGTCAAACACAAAAGAGGCATTATTATTAATTATACAATCCACATCAATCTAATCATTGTGATATAACTGCCTAAAAATATTAAGTGCAGTAGGTATGCACATACGATTAAAAACATTATTGCACTTACTACATTCAATAACAAGGTTCCTATTTTTTAAACTTGAAACCTTACATATATTTAGCCGCCATGACAGGTAATAGTTTTTTTAATTGGTAGATAAAAGTTTACAAATACCCTTATTCCATATACCACATTTGACTATAATTAAATGAATAAATAAATAAAATCTATAAAATTAGATAGTAAAATAATTTGAGCAAAATAACTCAGCAATATGTCAGACGTTGCCAAAAAATGGGGAATAAAATCTAAAAATATGTAACTCAGGGGGACAGTACGGGATATTTGAACCCAGGGTAGATCTTAGGTCCATCTGAAATATTGCACCGAGCAGGATTTGAAATTGCATCCTGCCGCTAAGAAACGGCGGTTCTCATCCCTTGGCCAGAGGGTTTGAGTTATAAATGTCTATTTTCTTTCTTAGTACTTACTTTGCCTATCTGATTTGATTTGCTAATATGCGAGAATATATTTTATGTAAGGAGGTAAAAGATAGAAACTCAAGACATACTAGATACACAACTGCAGCTCCCTTATAAAATAAAATAAATAATTATTTTCACTCACTAGCACTACTACAGAATTTATAAAAACAACACTATAATCAAAAGCAGAAGTATCCCAAGCACATCCAAGAATGGTCTTGCTAATTGACACATTCCGTTAAAACAATCTCCTTCTGAATTATCTAATGTGTTGCGTTGTAAATCAAATCCCCGCCAGTAATTTTTGGTTTATTTACTCCCACTGAACTCCCACGTTGTTTCAGATGGGCTGACTTCAGCCGTAGCTCTCAAGTGGCCAGGAACCTAGCTGCAATACAGATGGGTGCAACACCACTTCACACCGTAGGCTTACAGGTGCCCAGGAAGCAAATTAAATCAAGAAAGAAAAATTGCTTATTACTGTCCAGCTCAGCAGTCTGAATAGCTCTGAAAAGTGTCCTACATGCCGTAATAAGTCAGTATTTATCATTATTATTTTTATTGGGCACCATGTAGACCATATAACTGATCCGCATGGACACCGCCAAGGCCAATAAGGCCTATTGCGAACGTCCCGTTAATAATGATTACTCTTGGCCCACAAAATAACCTGTGGCATATGCGTATGCCAGCAATTCTCCCGCACTAGCCTGACCTAACATACCTAATGTGAGGGTGCAGCTACCTAGATACAAGTTCCTAGTAAAAACAAACCTCGGACACACGGTAAGAAAATGTATAGGGGTTTCATCCTCCTCACCACACAAGCAAATTGGTAAGTCCCTCCATGTCTAGTAATAATTCCAACCACAAAACGAAGGTGCTTAAGCGAATGTTTAATTAGGGACCGACTGCCATAAAGTGGCGAGTCAATCCATATATTGGTTTTGTTACACCTTTGTTCCATCATCCACGACCCTCTGTGCTCCTCCTAGGACAGCTCTTTGGTTACTTGGTGAATGAGAGACAGAAGAATAGGGACCACCGTAAGAGGGCCAACAAAATGGCAACGGTCGGCATCGTAAGCCAATTTTGCCATCCTGTCAGCTTCGTCGTTACCATGGTAACCTAAATGAGCTAGGATCCACACCAGCCTTACAATATTGCCTGCAGCAACTTTGTTCAGGCCGTGATGGCAATCCAAAACAAGTGTAGAGGTAGTAGGCCTTGCTTGAGTTTGAGTTTGAGTTTGAGTGAACTTTATTACAGTGTCAGGTTCATTCAATACAATTGTACTGATTTTCAATGAAGGACACTATCATAATTTTACATACTTAAATTAAAAATAAAAAAATAATACAATTACAAACACACATTATCAAAGCAAATCAATGACTTAATACCAATCAATACAAATTTCACATACACGATTCATTACCAATAAGACATTTATATGCTGCACCACCGATTACGGTGGTTGATACACTGAATATTCAATAGGTGTTCTCACACTAATTAAGTGTTGAGTAAGAACGGACCTGAAATTACAATCTTCAAAACACTTTACACTATCCGGCAAAGCATTCCATTCAGTTATACTTCTATACAAAAACGAGCGTCTATACACTTCTGTATTACAATTAGTGGGATACTCCAAAAGACATGAATTACTAGACCTTGTTACACGCTCTGGCTGCTTCAATGCATACCATCAGCCAAAATTAGCAATATTAGAACCATATTTTATCATTCTGTACACAAATGACATCGAATACAAAGTTATTCTTTCCGTTACTGACAACGTATTTGTCTGCTCCAGTAATACATTTTGCATAAGTACTAAGCGATCAGATTTGTTCTTCCGCTCTTTAAACACATTTTGGTCGGTAAACTGAATAATTAAACTATTAATTTTATTCTGCAATGCCTGCAGCTCACCTTTACTTTGGACTGCATATACCATGGCACAATAATCAACTATTGACAGTACATATGCATTCAGCATAATTACAAAAATATTGAAATTCAAAAATCGTTTTAAATTGACAATCATTCCAATGGCTGAGCTTACTCTATTCTTAACATATTCAAAATGATTTTTAAAGCTCAAATTAGAATCCACAATAATACCTAGATATCGAAACGTCCACACACGTTCAATATCATGACCATTACAGCTTAGCTTAACATCAACAGGTACTTTATAGTCTCTTGCTTTATGCAAAGCCATGAACTTTGTCTTAGATACATTTACAGAAAGTCCCTGTGACACAAACCAATCATTTACATCATTAAGACATGCCTGCATGTGGGCAATAGTATTTGCAAAGACAGGCGAGTAATAATATAAAACTAGGTCATCAGCATAAAGCACAAAATCAACACCACTTAAAATAACCTCCGAGACTTTATCTATGTAGATGATAAAAAGAAGTGGTCCTAAAACAGACCCTTGTGAAACTCCAACACACAGGTCAAACGAGTCAGATACTTCAGAACCAACTTTTATTCTAAACTTTCTATCCCGCAAGTAGTCTACTAGAAGTTTCAATAAATTACCGTCAATTTTGTAAACATCTCTTAATTTGACTAATAACTGATAGTGAGGGACTGAATCAAATGCCTTCTGTAAATCTATGAAGACTGCTATGATTTTTCCACATTTTAAATCAATACAGTTAAACACATCCTGTATAAACTTCAGCGTTCCACTCTGACATGATCGGCCCCTTCTAAAACCATGTTGCTGGTCACTCAAATTTATTCTACTTAAAAGTCTAAAATAAAGCATTTTCTCAAGAATTTTATCTAAAACTAGTAATGTAGAAATAGGGCGATAAGATAGTGCATCAAGCCTAGAGCCCTTTCCTTTATACAACGGAGTCACAACTGCACTCTTTAGCTTTACTAGATACGATGCTAAACAAAGAAACTGCGTAAATAGAAGTGCTAGTGGAAGAGCCAAAGACTCCTTAAAATTATTGAGAACAAAATACGATAATTCATTTGGGTTACATTCGGATTTTGATTTCAAACAAGATATACTCTTCATCACTTCATCGGGTTTGAAAGGCTCAAAATCATTATTAGTAGGAATGCTATCATACAACTCATCCAAATTATTTACATCTACAGTAGACGACTGAACAACAAAAGCAGATGCAAATGCTTTTGACAATTTATCTACGTCAGTTACTATTTCCGACCCAAGATTTAACTGTGCAACAGCACAGCCACTATTACTCTTGCCTATGAGCCTATTATGTACCGCCCATACATTTGACGACGATGGTACTTCCTCAAACTTCCTACGGTAATATACATACTTCGCTTTAGAAATGTCTCTATTGATATTATTTCTTTCCTCTTTATACTGCCTAAAAAGTTTAGAATCCTTTGTTTGCAAGCTTTTCAATTTCAAGCTATCACGGTAGTGCATATTGCGTTTTAGTTCTATGGTAAGCCAAGGAGATATTTTACCTTTAACTCGCCTAGATATCACAGGAGCATGCCCATTCAAAACTTCAAAAATTGACAATTCAAAATAATTAAGTACATCATTAACATCATCAAAAATCTCCATTGTTGACCAAGAAATAAGACTCATATCCTTATTTAAATTATCCCAATTAACATTTAAGTAGTTCCTAGTTTTAATGTGCTTAACAGGATAATGCATTTTGACCGCCTTCCTCACAGTATAGACTGCACAATGGTCAAAAATGCCTACACTTAATACTTCATTATTAGTATGCATGGAAACATTGCTTACATATATGTGATCAATTATGCTACTAGTAGTTAATGTTCTACGAGTTGGTTGATCAACTAACTGTTTCAAACCACTCTGCCTGGCAATGCTGCCCAAAAGTTTTGAGTACTTATCCTTAACAGATATATCGATATTTAAATCCCCCATAATTACTGACTCCAGGTTCAGTAACTTGAGATCAGCAACATACAGAGAAAAGTAATCTAAAAACTCACTCTTGCTAACATCAGGCGACTTGTACACTACTGTCAGTAACTGTGGCTTACAGAAAGGAACAAGCAATTTAACAGTTGTCATCTCTAGCTTCTTAGGCACTAGCACTGTCTCTAGAATGTTTATATTAACAAATTCAATTCCATTTCGCATGTAAATATCTATACCACCACCACGGCTAGCGCTGCCAACTCTGTCAAATCTATGCATACTAAAGCCTTTAATAGCTAATAGGCCAGAAAAAACTACATTAATCAGCCTTGACTCAGACACACATAATACATCTAGGTTATATGTGTCAACTAGCAACTTTAGCTTTCAATTTTTGCTACATTCAGACCATTGACATTAATATGTAAATATTTAAAGCCCTTAGACTCAAGTAAAGAATTACTTACAGCACTAGTACAATTCGTATTATCCAAATAATTACTCTCAGGCTCCACAGTACATTCACTAAGAGGAAACAGACATTGCAAGCAGTAATTGCTACTACCATTAGTACTTCCATCAATTCCGGCCCCACAATCTACACATATACCTACATCCTGTGTACCTTGCCTACAATCCATGCACTCCCATTCCAATATAATTTCATCCTGCCTGTTATTAAACCCAAACGAAGTACAAATAACATGGTACGCCTTATCGCAACTACTACAGACTACTTCAGATGGATTTTGCCCTATCCGCTTTTTACAACCTAAGCATTTTCCACTCATGACTGTTTGGAAGAACTATGTCACATAAATAAAATAAACTAATGTAAAAATAAGTCAATATTAAAACGGCTTAAAGCTATACGAATACAGGAATGACTACTAGGAAGTACAAAAGACCGAAATCACAACTAGACTATGAGTGTATACTGAATACATGACTAAAACAAACTTACTACAAGCAGTATTACGCACCATCTACCACACATTTATATTGATCTGCAACAGCATTTGATGTCTTGATTCTTGACGTTGTGGGAAATAGGATGTTTAAGTTGTGGCGGGACAGTGGGCAGGACCTCGAACACAGGAATCATGCACTCTCTGTCTCACGGCACACAGTTTAGGTTGTCGCCGGGTTACATTCTCCAACAATTCTCCAAATAGCGCCTAACACAAAGCCAGGATCCAAGAACAAAGGAGATGTTTAACACAGCAGCCGGCGGCACTCTCATAAATTTGCATACGCAATTCCACAAAAATAATTCGACCAAAATGGGGTGGTCGGAGTGAGCCAACTTTTTTGTCGAAAGTCAGTAAAAATGGAAACCTACGAGATAAATACGAAGAATTGCAAGTTGGCTCACCCCATGCGCCTTAGCTGGATTTAAACCTACGACTCCAGTCTCTTCACCCTGGATCACCGCCCCAACCCGAGGTGGTGAACTGAAAGACTTAGTTTTTCAACAACAGTTATACGATGGAATCCAACCAACAGCAATCAAAAGCAAATTTCGATTAACTTTGCTCCAGTAGTACAATGTAACTATGTCCTTACAATTACTACTGCACTAAACTTGATTTGCTTATCACTTGATTTGCCTGATATGCTCGTTGGCTTTGTATGCTCTGACGTCACAGCTCTTCCTCACTTCCCTCGTCTTTTGTCAACTTCTTATCCTTATCCAATTTTGATTTTTTACGACTTTTCCCTTCAATCCCGCAAAAAACTTTGAGACTCATTGTTCAAAAAATAAACTAACGAAGGGAAACAAATGGAAATTGGATCTTGTTGCGATTGAGATGGTTATGGTGTTGTCACTGATGTTCCTCGTGGATGGATGTTCTGTATTATAGAGTTTCAAAGTGTTGTTACTTGTCTGGATTTGTGTGGATGTGGATGTCTACAGCCGACGAGACACTGGAGACACTGGAGATACTGGAACTTATTGAAAGTATGAGTCTGGATTGTGTTACTCTCCCCAACACCGTCACCGAAAAAAAAGGTGATAATCCAGGAGCACTTAATAAACTTGCACTAACCAAAACGAAAATCAACCAACAACTTTGTTAGGTATTTGGTTCGATGTCGATGTGGATGGTCACTGAGGTTAAAAGAAATTTCTAAAAAAGAATCAAGACGCAAGAAATTATGCAGAGCAGTTGTGGTCTTGTTTGTGGTACTATAGAGTAAAAGTCAATCTATAAAATTGCGGAGCGACAGAAAAAGACAGACGTCTTTCCCGTTCGACAGACTGGAGTAAACTAACTTGAAGTGCCTTTAAAGCACTTTGACTATCCACAATAATGTAAATAGATGTCTTACGTACATCAGCTTCCTCCAACCATGTAATTGCATGTAATATAGCGAGTACCTTGCATTTTAAAACCGAAGTGTATTCACCAAGTTAAACCGATTCAGATTACAGTGGGGTTCTAGTCTCCGTTTTCTCCTCAATAAGTATTCCACTACCTGTAAGGACGCCATTACTGGAACCATCCGTGTAGCAGACAACTACTGATGTGATTTCCGAGAGATCAGAAGACCACACACTACGAATTTGAATATCAACGTCATAGCGTTTATTATTAATATCTTTAAGGTTCGTCTAGTCAGTTAGCATGCAAAGGATAGGGCTGGCAATGCCCCACTCCTCGCAGATTACCGTGTGACTTAACGACCCCCCAAACATCGGATTGGGATAACAAAGTCTCCTTGTGTTAAGCCTATGCTAGGCTCGTATAGCCAACTCCTTTAGAGTAAACTCTAAAGGCGTAAGGCCAATCAAGCACTGCATAGCGTTGAGCGTATTGCTCCTGTAATCATTAGGCACGCTTGCCTTTGAAATTTTTGAAGGCGGGAGATATACGAGATCTTTAAGAGTGCTGGTGCCTACACCACTATGTAATACTCAAGCAGAAATCTAACAATTGCGGTGTAAGCCCACTTGACCACTCTTGGAGTAAGCCCCCACTTCCTTCCCACCATTCTATTGCATCAAGCTAGAGCCATTGATGCTTTCAAACAAATGGCTTTACAATCAGGCAGCGACGTGAGTCCTCTATCAAGAACGACCCCAAGGTACCTCACTGTTGCTTTAATGTCCAAGGAAACACCATCAAATCGCATTGGCAGTGGGTGTAGCCTCGAGTTTATAGTAAACAAAACTAATTCTGTCTTGCCAGGGTTAGGTTTAGGACCAACATCCTGACACCAGGTTTAAGTACCTCTTAAGCCATCCGAAACTCTAAATACAAGAGTGTCATAAACTTTCCCTTGTTGAAATATCCCGGTATCATCCGCAAATCCTTGATTTAGGAGCGACGGCGCCGAAATACTCAAGCAAGCAAGTAAAACATCTATTACCATATTTCACAATAGAAGCAATAAAACACCTCCTTGTGGACAACCACGACTGACACTTTTTGTTCGGGACACATGGTTTATGGTAGAGACCACCACTCTATTCCGGATAAGGTAATTAATCCAGCGTCAAATGGGAATCTCCACCCCAAACTGACCCAAAGCAGTATAAATAGCCCTAAAAAGCACATTGTTGAATGCACCCTCAACGTCGGCAAACGCTCCCAAAACCATCAGCTCGTCATTCAGGGACTTTTTAACAAACGTTATAACTCTGTAAATGGCGGCGTCCGTTGATACTCCCCTAATGTATGCAAACTTATAATTGTTCCTTAACCTTGTTTCCAAGGCAGGAGTTCTGAGATGTCTATCAACTAATCGTTTCAAGATTTTTAGAAGAACAAGATTTTTAGGAGTTCAACTTATTAGGGCGCAAAGCGTTTGGTGACCCATAGCTCTCCTTCCCAGGTTTAGGTATAAAAACCACTTTAGAAGTCCGCCATACAAAAAGAACGTACTCTACGGACAGGCCAAGATTATATAACACACATAGATGACTAGAAATGATTTGAAGTCCACGCTTTAACAAGACAGGTAGAACTTTATCAACCCTTGGAGATTTATATGGTTTAAAGCTGTAAACAGCTGTTTTTAGGGAGTCCGGAGTGACTAATACGTCCGCACCCTCCCATATGGTCGAGTATGGATGAAAGTCCCGCGGACCAGTATCGCAATTCAGGTCTTCAGGAAAGTGATGACGAAGCAGAAGGTCCAGGGCATCCTCATGGCTTTCTGATCTCCTGCCGTTGACACGATCCACAAGACCTTCGGGACTCAAAACGCCATATCTATCCTCCGAAGAACCTGTACTGCATCCGAGTAATTATTAACGCCACTACAGAACTCAATCCAGGAGTCCCGCTTAGCTTTTCGTAAGGCTTCATTTAATTTGTTGCGCGCAGAAACATATTCCTCCCATAGAGATAAGTTACGTGTTTTAGTCAACCCCATTCGCTTGTACAGGGCGCGAGCCCTTTAACAAAGCAAAGTGAGATCTTTGCTTCACCATGGAACAACATTACCTAAGGTTTTTGTAGGTCTCAGAGGACAGGCTACATAAGTCAGTAAGTCTTGCACACGACAATCCTAATTTGGTAAAAAGTACAAACAGTTTAGATCAGATTTTGTTAGAAAAGAAGCCCAAGCTACATAGTGGAAACAGCGACTGCATTATTTAAGAAAAAAACGACAGAAACAGTCCGAAATTGGGTAGTTTAAAATAAAGGAGGAGTGCCAATAAATGAATGTGATAAAATGACGTTAAACTTCTGGGTGCTGTCAAACGTAATACCTAAAAGACCTTGTTAGTACCCTTGCAAGGGTCTTTCTACAAATGACGGTATCGTTACCGACAGGGTCAAACTAACTAACAACAAAGTACTATCCACGAACGATACAAGTGTTACAAATGGCGGTTAGTTCGAAGTATAGTTGACTAACTTGAGGTAATAACTTTTTTGAAAAACATTGCTACAAAATAAAACTTTAGAAATAGTCTATTTTAATATAAATAATCTTATTTTTACCAATGCCTTTCCAAAGCTCTTTACTACTCTCCAACCTCCTCACAACTATAACTATCATCTTAACTTCGTCCTCAAATACCCAAACACAAATTATTCTTTTTTATTCTTTATCTTTTAAATTCAGCTTAAATACTCAAATCATAATCAACACATATGAATTAACCAAAACCATTCAAGGATCTTCAAAATCCGATATTTTTAAGCCTGCAGACAAGTACTTTCAACGCAACCTCAAGACTCCAATAATCTGTCCCAATCGCTCACTCTACCTCATAGTTTGAATTGATAAGTTAATAAAATAGTTGCATACAATTATTAATTTGAATTTGAATTGTTAAAATTAAGAGAAGCTTGTAAGGGTCTTGTGTGGTTGTTATCTGACTATCTCGTTGAGTCGAGTAGACGGTGGCATGAACCAACTCTATAGAACATCAGTACCTAGTCTAAAACATATAAAACGAAATCCAAAGGGGAAGCGAAGGTTAGCCAAGGCTTAAACCTAAGCTGTAGATCCTGAGGTTGTGTCACTGAGAGTAGTGTAGTGGGGTGTCTAGAGTTGGGTAAGAATGCTTGGCTACTTACAAGGAAATGCCGCCGCATGTACTCTCTCGATTTCAAAAACAATACCCATGCTAGATTTTGCTGCACTTGGTTACTACAGATCCAGAGTAACTCGACTGCATTTTGCGCCGTTCTCTCACAATCACGCGCCAAAGTTCAAAAAAATCGATTTTTTGCAACTTTGCAACCCTGTAACTCCTACAATTTTGGTCGGATTTTCAAAAAATTTGTAGTTTTAAGATCTTTGCAACATTATCAAAAAATTTAAATAAAGTTTGAAAAATGTACATTTTTTTAATAAAATTGGGGTATTTTGAGTGCCTTCAAAAAAATAGGTTTTCAAAAAAAATTTGGAAAAAAATAAAAAATTTTAAAATCATAAAAGTTCTAATTTTTATTTTAAGACAATGTCCTGGAGATCGCAAAACTTCAATTTTTTTGAAAATCGGACGAACATTATAGAAACTACCGGGTTCCAAAATTGCAAAACATCGATTTTTTTAAAATTTGGCGCGTGATTGTGAACGAACGGCGCAAAATGCAGTCGAGTTACTTTGGATCTGTAGTAACTAAGTGCGACCCAATTCATTATGGGCATTGGTTTTAAAATCGAGAGAGTACATGCGGCGGCATTCCCTTGTTAGATGAGATAAAAAAGATATCAACACAACACACATTTCCCAATGAACTGTCTGTAAGAGCCTTTGCTATGTATCGGACGTTAAATAAAGTTTTTTACTAGTAAATTATGAACTTTAATGAAAAACTAATGATCTACATAATCAATTATAGGTAAATAAAAGATGAAAGTAAAATGTTCTAGAGGAACAAGAAATAATAAGATGTTGTCTCTCTGGCTTTGAGTCTCAGATTATTCTCTCTTTATTCTTTAAGTGTTGAGTAGGACTTGGTCTCACGAGAGATGAGGTGATTTTAGACATATCAATGTCTACATATGTATTACTTATGCATATAGAAGTACTAAATAAGTAACTTACAAACTAAAAAGCTTTATTGTAGTGATGGTTGAGAGGAAACGAATGTGGCTCAACCATCCTGTATTGTGAAATATACATGCCTGGGTTACTGCAATAAAGCAATAAAAAGTAAAAGCTAGTTGAAGGATGCCGAGAGGGACAATTCCCGAGTCGTCAGCATTAATCAATGCTCAATGCTTTCGTATAGAAAGGCTCAAAAATTTCGACTTCTTAAAGTTGACAATAATTTTCAAATATTCATCGACATGTTACTGTAGATGCTACAATTTGTCACAAGTTAAAATCTTTGATTAGATAAATATTTTTGCATGTGTAATGAATCCAATGATTGCTTAAGAAAACATTCTAATAATATATGAATATGCTAAATCTCTCCTTACTATGGACGGGATTGATTAAGTATATAGAAATATGTGCAATTTCACCTGTACCTATATGTATGCTTAAATACGTCTATAATTTATGACACATTCTACATGTATAGACAAGTGAATCCATATTTTAAAAATTTCTAATTTTATCGACATGTATGTTTTATCGCCTATATAACCAAATAATTGATAAAATTAGTCAAAGTCAGTTTGGATCTTTAAAAGATTTTTTTTATCTCATTACTTAATAAAGTTATTTGATTTTGTTTATAAAGTACTTTAAAAACCAAAAACGTATGTAATTGTAGTTTGTGACCTTTCAAAGGCCTTTGATTAAATTAAGCATAACAATTTTGGTAAAGAACAAAGTTTTATTGATACGTGATGGCCAGGCCGGGAAATGATAGCCAGTTTGACTTTAGTAAGTGATGACCAATTTTACTTAAGTAAGTGATGGCCACTTTGACTTGTGAGAACGTACTACTTAATAAGTAGTACGGCTTCTGAACCACTACGGATGAGATAAATAAATATATGGCAGACAATGATTTTGAATTTTCGGAATAAAGCGACCGGTTTCAGAATTTATTATTGATTTTCTTCAGGCTAAAATAAAGTTCAATATTATACATATCAGAATTCAACTCTTTAGTAATAACTGATGGATACAGACATTATTATATTATGACATTATTAAATTATGAAAATCTAACACTTTTTCCATGGACAGTTCACTTGTATCGACATTATTTTGCTTACTTACTAACTACTTACTGCTAATTACATATTAAGATATATGACCTACTATAAACATGAATATCTTGCAATATTTTATTAATATATTTATATTTACCTTTATATTCCAATGATACACGAATTCGTAAATCAAAATTATTTGAATTGTAATTATCAGGGTGTAAAAATACGAAATTACTGTTAGACTTAATTTCAACTTTTAAATTTTTAGGCTTGTAAGTTGTTCATACGCCCTTCCCTTTCTTTTAAACTGAATGCTGGCGCTTGATTTCTATGAGTAATTACTTCCATGGAAAAGTTGCTTACTGTCGAGATAATATTAGGTTTACGTGCTGTAGTTACGCAGTCATTCATAATATAGTATCAACAGTACATAATATTGATTTGCTAACTATATGGATAATACATATACATAACCAAGTATAACCAATGGAAAGACGGTTAATATTATTAGGTATGTTATTGTTGTTGTATTGGGTCCACGGAAACAGAATGGTTAGTAATACTATTTATATTTGGTTTGCCCTGTTGTCTCCACTCTTTAAAATTATGCAGTGTAATGTGGGGAAAATTATTCGATGAATTTGGAAGAACCGTATTATTACAGATATTAGGGTTATCCATGGAATTACGTTTGATTTTATGTTTCACTTTGCTTGTGATGGGGTGATGTTTGGACTGACCATGATGAATCTTCTTTGGTGGGGGCTGATATGGTGTATTAATAATATGAGCTACAGTGTTGGCATCGAATATAAGTAGGTTACAATTAATTTTATTGACGATGGCTGTAGCATAGAAACACTTTCTTGATGGTGGAGGAGACTCTTCCCACTTTTTTCTCCATGAAGGTAACGAAATCCGAATTTTCGATTTGTACAGTTTTCCATCAATTGGTTTACCAGGAAATTTTTTCAGCATTTCATTCTCAGCTAAAAAGAAACTAACACTTAAATAGTATTTCATGGCTTGAATTTTACTATTCTTGTTATCTGCACTTGAACGTTGTTTTGATTGTTCTATGGAATTTGATTTGGTCAAGTCTAAAAATATTAGGTCCATGGTTTCCAAGATTTTTAGTTCGGTGACAAATTCTTGGCCATCACTGTAAATCTTTTGTGCTGCTATCACACATTCATTTTTGATATTGGCGATGTCTAGAAATGTTGACAATGGCATATGGCTGTATTGCGGTAATTGAAACTTAAGTATAGGATCCACTATACCTTTGCTGTGTGAAGCAGCTTCTTTAAGGTTGTACGCACAGTGTGCCGTCTGCATGGAGTTCATCCAGTTTGAAATTGCAGTGGCCATGGTATTATTTTCTTGGGTTAATTGGTATGAGAGACTTGATTTAGGAATTTTTATAAATTCTTCAAACCTACTTGCTTGATGTGACGGAACAATAGCATATTTTTGAATAAGTGTTAGGTATTTTTGAACTTGAATGTCTGTTGTTGCATCCAAATACTTTCATATTGAAAGTTTACGATTAGGGTCAAGTTTAAGTAAGACTTTGCTGGCAGTAGTTCCATGTAAATTTCCTGAGCTCTTTCCACTTCCACAATTATCCATAATTAAACTATTTTGAAATGAATTCGTCGATGTTGATGAAAATTGTTGTTGTTGCTGTCGCAAATTAGCCGTTTGAAGATTATTTGCCAATTTTCGGCCAACAAAAAATTCTAGAAATGGATAAAAATGCGTACAGAATGTTAATAAACAGTATTTTGTAACTACTTACACAAGAGACAACACTGAATCAGGCTCCTAAAGCTGTCTGAAAACCGATAGGTTAAATTTTTCCATCCGCCTTCAGGGCGGATCTAAAATTTTAACCTATCCTTTTCTTCCGAGTATTTCTTTTGAGCCTTTTCAAGAATTTGGTTCTTGGCGGTATATAGTGAGGGCAGTTGAGCATTATGTGAAAGACGTCCTCAACCTCTCTTCCACATAAATCACAGTCAGTTGCTGCTGTACGCTTCCATACTTTATTTTTGCCATTAAGGTTGCTCACTTTTCCTCTAATTAATATCTTAGGTAGGCCTGTTCTTAGATTCAGCACTAACTTTTTTAGGTTCCAGGGCAAGTCTAAGTTGAAATATTCGGATCTTAGAGCTTTTGTCTTTATGCAGGCAAAGTGTTTTAGTGTTTTGCTGCTTTGCATACTACAGACATCATTATTAATACAGCTAAGTCTTTATTTTTCAATCATTTCAGATTTGTGCTTAGTTAGGTATTCCGTGCTTACATTCTCTAGATCAATTTCAAGTAATGCTTCAGCAAACAGATGAAATACTTGCAGCTTCCAGTTGTAACGGGGGTCTGTTGTTTTTGTCTTCAGAGCTTCAAAAAATCAATTCTTTGTGATGCTACTGTCTTTTGCATTAGTGAATTTTTCTAGAAATCCCATCAAGGCTATAAAAAGTTACAGCTTGATGTTTTTAGCTCCTGTAATTCCTTTTGATTTCCTAGAGCGAATAAAGTGTAGCGTGTATTTAGTAGGGTTATCAAAATTTCCTACTTGGCTGTTGAGGTCACCCATTAGAATGTATTTTCTTGCGCCTACCTCTGTGGCGTGATCAAACACGTTCTCAATTTGGTCGTCAAACTCTGTGGCTAGCAATATGTGAGCAAAGCAGATTAAAACAGATTTGCCATGTATTTTGATGTCAACTAGGATCTTGTACCTGTAAATGTGTAGGATTGGGCAGTAGCTTGTAATAGTGTTTTTTATCTCTAAAATTAGTCCGCCACTTTTTCTTCTCCTCGCACATATTGCACGGCTATTTGTAAGGGAAAAATTGCAACAACTCTTCATCAAGTCGTCATGTATTTCAGTAACCCATGTTTAAGATAGAATATATCTACGTCGTTTTGTAAAACAGTATTTACTTTGTCATATTTACAGTTGCTAATTTCATTTACATTTCAGTATAAAACTATCTACAGCAATTATCTTAGTCAATGCATCTTTAGTCAGTTTTCTTTTAGTATTTACAAATGTATGTTGTGTGGGGTGGCCGATTTCCTATTTTGTTTCCATGTTGGTGGTTCCGTCTTGCTTTACAATTTTGTTTGCCTGTTTCTTTCGCTCTTCGTAGTTTGCTTTAGAAATTTCTGCAGGGACGTCCGGAATAATGTAGTGTTTTTTGTCATTAGCTTCCCTTAGCGTCTTTTTGGTCCCAAGGACGGAGCTTTAGTCTGATGTAGAGCCAAATGATACGCAAAATTGGTTAGATGGGATACCTTTATTGCTCCTAAATCGCCTAGCATTGTCAATTTGAACGTTGCTGAGCTTGAGCACGGCATGAATAAATCTGTTGACTTTGTGTTGTGAAGTAAAGTAGTTTTCGGCCGAATCACAGTTTATGCCAGTGAATATAAGATTAGGCTTTCTTGCTTCTAGGTCCATTCTCAGTAGCCTTCACTCTAACTGTTTGCTGAGGGATAGACTGGATGGGTTTGTCATTAGCCATTCAATTCTGAACTTCAGTTATTCATTTTCTTCTTCCAGAATGGTTATGCGAGAAGATAGTTCCTCAATTTTGCCAGAAAGACTTTGCACTATGGTATTAAGGCGCTGGTGTAGTGTGTTTCCAGAGGCAGAGATTTTCTAAGAGTCGGGCTGTTATTTCATCTTTTACTTCTTGATTTCTGGATGGCTTTCTGGATGGCCTTCTGGATGGCTTGGCTTGTCTTTGGTGTCGTCGTAAAACTCAAGTAGGTCAGCCGCTGTCAGTGTTGGCTGCTTTGGTCGTTTAAGTACAGGTGGGGATTCTTCAGTGTTGTTTCTTCGTTTTCCGTTTTCGTTTGTTGCTTGTCCTGGATTTATTTTATCAGGGGATCTGCCAATTTGCTTTCCATCAGGAACACAGTTTTTCAGCATTTATTATCTGTGGGTGCGCACTGTAGGTCCGTGGTCATATCCTCTGGTCGTATCTTGGTGTCACACGTTAGGTCAGTCGCGTTACTTGCCCACGGTTGGTCCGTTATAAATATTTCACACTGTAAGACCGGTATATTACTGTCAAACTGTAGGTTTGTTATTTTAGTGTAACACAGTAAGTCCGTTATATTACTGTGACACGATGAGACCGTTAAATGTGAGTCACACTGTAAGACCGTTAACTTTGAGTCACACTGTAAGACCGTTAAATTTAAGTCACACTGTAATACCATTAAATTTAAGTCACACTGTAATACTGTTAAATTTGAGTCACACTGTAAGACCTTTAAATTGGAGTCACACTGTAAGCCCGTTTTTTTGTGTGCAGTTACCGTAATATAATTATAGTATTTTTTCTATGTGTCCCTACCTATTCGTTTGAAATTCCTATGACGTAGGAATTTAATTGTCAACTGTTGTGATCTGTTTCATAAAGGCATCACTGTAATTACCGTGTTATAAGTATATCACTATATATTTGTTCTTAATGGTCAGTCCAATGTAGTTGACAACTACATTACAAGTTTACAGTTTAATTCCAAACTTCAGCCTGCAGCTTACAATACTCATGCATGTTACTTTAGAAAAGAAAGTGTATTTAAGTAATAATTATTAGCAGCACGAGATTGTATAGTTATGCAGACTTTGACAATCACTGAATAATGAGGTATTGATAGAACAACTCAAACTTTCCTCCTTTAAAATGCTTTCTTATTTATAGTTATTTAAATTGGTTACATTTGAATATGCCTATAGATTTTGTGCTTTCGTGTTTATGCTATATGGTACCTTGTTACGTTTATTTTTAGCTATGTAAAATATTCCAATACAAAGTTACCTTGTTCTCCAGGTTCTATATCGAAAGCTTAGTTCGCTGCTGTGACTAATTTTTTCCTTGAATGTACCTTTAATGGCGGTCCTTTTTTGTTCAGATTTGAATTTTTAATAATTTTTCACTTTAATAAATTTTAACTTATTAATTACAACTATTTTTAGGCTACTTTAATTTTATTCGGATGTAGGACGTTTTTCTTGACACGTTAGTTGCTGGTTCGGTATTTTCCGTTTACTTTTTCACTTGTTATTCCTAATTAATATTTCTATCTATCACCGCTAGCCAGGGATGATGTTACCACTTCGGTTGTCAACCAAGGACATTAATATTGCTCCATACGTATAGTAGGATCTTAAATGTATCCCGAAAAAAGAGCCCTGGTGGTCCAGTGGTGCCGGGAGAAAGTTGATAACGTCTTAAACGCCGGGTTCTCCACATGTGTGGCGATTTATATCATTAAGTTGGACGTTGTTATTCTTGAGCGATCTTGTTTATTATATGAATAATATAGATTCAATGCATAACACATAATATCTAAGTACATGAGCATATAGGCATATGAGTAGAGACAGGTAGATATTTCCAACAAAATCAACTAAAAATTAATTGTTGGTAATTATATTTGGGTGCACCCTTACCGAGTGTTAGCAAAATGGTTCATTTAAAAATGAGGACTCAAAATATGTAAAAAGATAACTTACCGTATAATTCAAATAACTACTTAATAATAAAATTTAAATAATTCTGTCCGCCCTTTCTGTCCGCTGTCCCCCTCTATTACCTTATATATTTTAAATCCAGCATAACGCATGTGAGCGTAATAACGATTTAATGCATAGTATCTCCCAAATACGTTGAAATCACTCTATATGAGTAAGGTTTTGGAAATCTAAACAATAAATGAATAAAAAACCAATGAATAGCAATTTTAACACCTTGCTTCTGACTGCTGAATTATGCAGGGGCGTCCGCGCCTACGCTTATCTATTTCTATTGGAGGGGGCTAATTAACTAGACTATAGGCAAAGAAAACATGGACCTGCAGCCGCAACTGTTTATTAATAGGGGATCAAATTTTAGGGGACTACTATTATGTGACTATTGGTGGGGAATAATTTTTTGGGGGATTTCCAGGCAAACAACTCACAATTTCATACTCTTCTTAATATTTACTTTCAAAACAGCTGCCTTATTTCGTTTGCCTCCCCATCCTTAAACAAAAGAAAGCAAACGCGGATACAAATACTAACCTATAGTGGAGATCCGCTCTGTAACTGCAATCCACTGAATTTGTACGTTAAAAAACCTAAAATAAAAAACCCATTAATTTTATAAAAGTTAAAGTCTTAAATGTGCACTCACATTACAGCTAAGAGGAGGACTGAATGAAACAACGCTTTATGGATGCACCTTTTACTGAAGCAATATTTGAGACTCAGAGGAATACAGTTATATAAGAAAAGGTCAAGAACTGAGCGAGGGGGGACAAGAAAATTCAAGTATGATAATTTCAAATTAGAACCAACGAGTCAAAACGAAAACAGTAACAATCTAAATTCTAATTCTAATGTAATATTAAAGTATCAACTGCCGAAAATTTATTACAACAATGCAACGTCGTTGAATCAAGAAAAAATTGATAAAATAGAACTATTGAGTAAGGAATTTGAAATATTAGCTGTAACAGAGACATGGGGAAATTATTATAAAGATATCAACATAGTTGATTTTCAGCTCTATGAAACTGTAAGAATTGGGAAAGGAGGAGGGGGAGCTGCTATCTATGTTAAAAATGATATTAATGTTACTAGATTTAAAAATTTTATTAACAATAACTCAAGGCATTTTGAAATCACATGTATAATTAGCCGACCGAATTACCTACCTAAAGCAATATCAGTAATTGTGATAGTTGTCGTCTATTTACCGCCAAGTGCTACTATTGAGGTACAAAATGAACTATATGATTCAGTTATAGATATTTATGAGAAAGTAAATAGCAAGTATGTATCCCCAGGACTTATAATATGAGGCGATTTTAATCGCTGGAGTAAGGGAAGTAAGCTCACAAAAGTTACTAAATTAAGACAAATTGTCAAATTTCGAACATTTAATTCAAAACTAAGCAATAATGACGGCCCATTGGATCTTATTTATACCAATATAGGTAGTTACTATCATGCACCAAATAAAATGTTAGCTTTAAAAGAAATGAAATCTGGTCATGTTGGGATAAATCTTATACCATTATCTATGTATCATGCTCATGTCAGTAATGTGATAAGTAAGCAATATAGACAGTTTACTAATGAAAATAAGAGTAAGTTTATAACATGTGTAAATAATACCGATTGGAAACCTTTTTATGAAGCTGATAATATTGATGTAAAAGAAAAATTTCTAGAGAATAAGTTATTATTAGCCTACGAAACCTCATTTCCAATTAAAACGAAGCAATGTAAAAAAAATGATCCTAGCTGGATCACACCAGAAATTAAGCAATTGTCCAAAAAGATAATCGAATGTAAAATTAATTGTACAATGAATCGGAATTTACAAATATTGTTACAAAGTAAAATTGAACTTGCAAAGAAAAACTGGTATGAAAAATTGCAATTACAAGCTACCACAAGCTGTAAAGACTTTCATAAGATTGTCTCCAAATTATGTAGAACTAAATTAAAGGAATCAGTAGTGTCTAAACTATGCCTAATGAACAATACTAATGACAAAGTATTTATGTTAAATCAAATCAATGATCACTTCTCAAAGATTAATACCATATATGAACCAATAGTTAAAAATGTAAATAGCAATAAGAATTTAAACAATTATTTGGTAGTCAATGACATACAGGTACTTAAAAAAGTAGAAAAAACGAAAGCTTGTAAAGCTAATACACTTGGTGGGTTGCCGTCAAAATTAATTAAGGAACTAGGATTTTGTTTCACGCCGCAGTTGACACACATTTTTAATTATTCATTTGCTAATAATGTTGTTCCGTTATCATGGAAAATAGGATACATTACTCCAATTCCCAAAGAATCTGATCATTTGAGTATTGAAGGCCTGAGACCTTTGTCTCAAACTACTGTGTATGGAAAGATATTAGAAGAATTTATGTTTGAAAAAATTTATAATCAGATTATAGATAAAATTAGTATTAATCAATTTGGTTCTCTCAAGGGAGCATCCACAACACACTATTTAGTAAAGTTGTTTGACTTTATACAGAAATCACTTGATGCAAATAAATATGTAATTATAGTAATGTTAGATCTGTCTAAGGCCTTTGATCTTGTAGATCATAATATTTTGATTCGTGAAATAACTAAGCTAAAAGTAAATCAATGTGATATAAATTGGATAGCAGAATTTTTGTTCAAACGGTCTCAGTGTGTGAAAGATGGCAACTGTATGTCTAGTTTCAAGGAGATTTTCAATGGTACTCCGCAAGGAACTAAACTAGCCCCACTATTGTTTATAGCTTTAATTAATAGAGTATTGATTAATTTTCAAGAAAAATATCAGAATTTTAATGTTAATAACAAGAATTTGTTTGTTGGTTACGTAGATGATATGACACTTGTAGAAGCAAATGATTATCATGAAGCCCCAAATGTTCAAAATTATTTAAGTGACATAAATAAGTGGACAGATGAGCTTAGGATGAAATTAAACCCAATAAAATGTAATGTGATGGTTATCAATAAGTCTAAAAATAAAAAGTACAACCAAGTAAGATTAACACTTAATAGTACAAATTTGCCTGTTGTGTGTAGTACAAAATTGTTAGGTGTATTAATAAATGATAAATTGTCATGGGATGAGCACATAAGTAAGGTAATTGAAAAAACCACAAAAAAGGTTTTTATATTGCGGAAATTAAAATCTTGTGGATTCAATAGAGATAAATTAGCTGTAATTTATAATATGTATATACGGAGCAATTTGGAATACGCTTCACAGTCAATTAGCCAAAGTTTAAACAAAATGTCACTCTCAAAAGTTTGTAAAATCGAAAAGCGGTGCTTAGGAATAATCTTAAGTAAGTACGTAAGTGACCGAAATTATGATAAAGCTGTATTAGATATAAAGACAGACAAAATAGAAATTCGATACCAAAAATTACTTCTTAGCTTCGGAAAAAAAATGATAAAATCAAAACGTTACTCTGATTGGCTAAAACCATATGAACGTTGTAATGACAGACCAAGTAGAAATAAAAATAACTATAGGCTAATTAAATGTAATACAGAAAAGTACCGCACCTCGACGATACCATCGTTACTTAGACTATTGAAATCTGAATAACTTAATCCTTGTTATGTCTCTGTATTGTACCTAGGATTAATTCTTATTATTAATGTAATCCATCAATTCGTGAAAACTTTACTCCACTGCGCTTGCATATGTCGCGTGTGGGCTTCTTAATTTTTCCTTTAAAAATTCAATTATTTAGAAAAGTGTATAAGACGTAAAATAAGCAAATTAATCTGTCTATTAAATGTACTGTTTTCGATGGCAATAACATACTTTGTGTTGTCATTGCGTATGTATAATTTAAATTGAAAAATGAACGCAAATAAAACCCAGCATAAATAAAAAATAAATAAATAAAGAGGACCTCCATCTCCTGTACTGACAATTTCAAACCAGTTCTACGTAAATCTGCATTCCACAAAATTCAAATCTCTACATAATCTTCATGATAATAAAATTTAAATCTCTACATAATAATTAAATTCAATTCTGTCAATTATTACAGTGAAGTAAACTAAGCCGATTTCAACACTGGCACATTCACGCAGCGTAATTTACTTGATCACCAAAAATAGTCGGCTCTGGTCAATGTTGGGGGGGGGGGGGGCAGCGGATAGACGTCAAACATCGGCGGAAAGAATTAATAAAATTATCTGAAAATCTGTACCTAAATATCGAAGGAAATAAATAAATCAAAAATGTGTTGTCCATCACTATTTGTTTTCGCCAGCAAAAAAGGTTAACTTACGCAGCTAGCAAAATCAATAAAAAGTAGAAATGCGCTAAACATTTGTAACTGCAATTTGCTTATTATTTTACCTTAAATTCATTATGAAATATTTTCTATTTAGTTTGATAAAAAATGAAAGAAACATTAAGCGTGCATTCACATCACAGTTTATGGAACCTTTTTGTGTACCCAAATTTTAATTAATATTGATTTTTGCTAATATTAGTAGTTGTTGAATTTTTAGTTCAAATATGAATAACTGCATGTCGTCGTTTTGTTTTTATATTGTTGAAGGAAAACAGAAACGAGTTTTAATTTACACATGCCATTTAAACCCTGATGAATTCCGCCCGTAGGACGGGCCGCACTACTATCTTATAATAGTACGCGAGTCTGTAATAGTACGCGGGTCTGAGAGGCCTCAGTTTCAATAGTACGCGGGTGTTTTAGTACGCGGGTAGGGAGAAATGATACGAAATAGTTAAGATAATTAGATACAATAATAATTAGACAAATGTAAAATTATAACGTCATTACATTTTTATTTAAATTATCTGAATGTTTTTGTAAAATATATTTGTAAATAGCATATCCGTTTTGATAATTTTGTTGTTTGCAAGGTGAGGGCACTACATGTAATGACTGTGTTTCGGAGTATTTATTTATTGAATGGAGAGATTAATTAATTAGTAGGAAGATGAGGAAGTACCGGGTAGCGTAATGGTGGGGAGATGAGGGAGGCTGTGAGCCAGGACCCGGGCAATGGAGATAGGTAGGTAGGTATGTAGATAGGCAAGGGAGAGAGAGGGGAGATTTAATTCAATTAACTGAACTGCAACGCTAAGGGATTAGTGGGAGATATAATGCAATTAACTGATATGCAATGTTATGGGATTAGTGGGGGGTTTAATCCAATTAACTGATATGCAATGTTATGGGATTAGTAAGAGATGGATGTAGATAGGTGGTAGCATTACTATGTATAATTGAATTAGAAGTTATTGAACGGAATGTGATTTGAGGGAAAGCGAGTCAATGCATAGTTATTGCTGTCAATAACATAGGTATTTGCTGCTGCGTGCTAATTATAATGCGTTGTGTAAAAGCAACGTAAACATATGTGCAGCGCCATATAATAAGATGCATCACATATGCCAATCAAATTGTGTATGAGTTGTACTAGTACACAGGCAGGTTTATATACAAAATTACAATTTTTCTGATTTTAATAGCCTTATGAAATGTATATACCTCAGATGGCGGGCAGCGTCTTGGTAGGTAGGTATGTAATTTAATCCAATTAGGTGAAATTCAATAATATAAGAGGGAGATGCAAATAAATGGGAAATTAGCCAGTTTGTGGTATGTACATATGGTTTCAACTGTAGAAGTAGGCCAACAGGTTGTTTTTCCGTGGTAATGAATAAAGGAAATTAATTTCCAATAAATATTAAATTAGTATCTTTTCCTTCGTTTCATTCTTTAGTTTTTTTCAGAATATGTACAGGCCTATAGCTTATACTTTATACGTGCATTAATTAATACGCATATTGTTCCTATAATCCATTCGCATGTTTTTGCTTTGAATAAAAACATAATCAAATGTAAAGAAATGCGCAATTTGGGCGTCATGCTGTGGTATTACAAACGTTTTTCACAGACAAAATCACAATTTATTATATTTAGGATACCAATATAAAAACAACAAGCTATTATTTTGTTCTATACATATATGTTACTACAGCTTTTCGACGTTGATTTAACGACTCTAAATTAAATAAATTACGTAAAGATTTTTCATAACTTAATTGATTAGTGCAGCTACCTACTTTTATCTCCACTACAAAAACTACATTGCAAACAATAAAATAAATACGAAATGCACTACACTTTTATGCTTCAGGAAACAAAAACTACGTGATAAAACAAATTTCTGTAATCAATACGCATGTTATGTCTGTATTATTAACGCATTAGGACATTATTTAATACGCGTGTGTCATAATAATTTCTCATTGCAAATCCACGCAGTACGCATTGAGACACTAATTAATCCTCGTCTGTGTAAATAAAACATTGTGATTGTAATCAATACGCATCTTGAGTCAAATCAACAAACATGTTTTGTTTTCAATATTTACGCATTGCAAATTAAAGTAATAGGTATTAAGACACTTATTTGTGCGTATGTTGTGATCACATATTGTACCTATAGCTACTGTAATAAAAAAGGATTGAGACTCTTATCAGTGCGCATGTTGTGGGTAAAATAAATAAACATTGTGACTTTAAAGAAAACGCATATGGATTTTACCCAATAATCATTAGGACGCTAATTAATACGCATCAGTGCATTAACTAATCCGTGTTTTGTGTCTCTGATATTTACGCTTTGCTACTTTAATTATTACGCATTGTGACTTACATAAATAGGCATGTTGTTACTGAAATATTTACGAATAGCGACCAACATCTATACGCATTGAGACATTCATCAATATGCATGTTGTTACTGTAATATTTACGAAAAGCGACCAACATCTATACGCATTGTGACGTAAATGAATATGCATGTTGTTACTGTAATATTTACGAAAAGCGACCAACATCTATACGCATTGAGACATTAATCAATATGCATGTTGTTACTGTAATATTTACGAAAAGCGACCAACATCTATACGCATTGAGACATTAATCAATATGCATGTTGTTACTGTAATATTTACGAGAAGCGACCAACATCTATACGCATAGAGACATTAATTAATATGCATGTTGTTACTGTAATATTTACGAATAGCGACCAACATCTATACGCATTGAGACATAAATCAATATACATGTTGCGTCTTTAATAAATTTGCATTGCAACCTCACACAATAAGCATTAGGACGTTAAACCATCCGCATGTTGTGACTTAATTATTTATGCATTGCTATTTTATGCATAACACATTAGGACACTTGTCGATACGCGTGTGTCATAATAATTTCTCATTGCAAATCCACGCAGTACGCATTGAGACACTAATTAATTCTCGTCTGTGTAAATAAAACATTGTGATTGTAATCAATACTCATCTTGAGTCAAATCAACAAACATGTTTTGTTTTCAATATTTAAGCATTGCGAATTAAAGTAATAGGTATTAAGACACTTATTTGTGCGTATGTTGTGATCACATATTGTACCTATAGCTACTGTAATAAAAAAGGATTGAGACTCTTATCAGTGCGCATGTTGTGGGTAAAATAAATAAACATTGTGACTTTAAAGAAAACGCATATGGACTTTACCCAATAATCATTAGGACGCTAATTAATACGCATCAGTGCATTAACTAATCTGTGTTTTGTGTCTCTGATATTTACGTTTTGCTACTTTAATTATTACGCATTGTAACTTACATAAATATGCATGTTGTTACTGTAATATTTACGAATAGCGACCAACATCTATACGCATTGAGACATTTATCAATATGCATGTTGTTACTGTAATATTTACGAATAGCGACCAACATCTATACGCATTGAGACATAAATCAATATAAATGTTGCGTCTATAATAAATGTGCATTGCGATCATACACAATACGCATTAGGACGTTAACCAATCCGCGTGTTTTACCTTTTTGAATTACACATTGCAACTTTGATCAATATTATTACTTTTTAATAAGCTTACATTAGATAAGCATGGTATATGTATACAATACGCTCTAAGTTCATAATTTGTGCCCTATTTGTGCCATTCCTAATTAAGAAATTCAAATTTAAACAATACGCACTCAGACACTATTTAATAAATATGTTGTGTCTCCAATAATTTTGCATTGTGACTTGATAAAGTACGCATTTGGACACAGTTTAATAAGAATGTAGTATTTATTAATTACGCATTGTGACTTTTATCAATACATATTGAGACATTAGTCAATACGCATGATGTGAAATTAATTATTATGCACTGCGGCTTTAATCAGTACGCATTGAGACGTTAGTCAGTATTTACATACATGTGTTACTAATAATGACGCATAACTACTTCATGTAGTATCCATTTAGACGATAATTCAAAAAGGGGTTTGTTTTCTAATTACTTAAACACAGCAAAATAGTTCATTGCGAACTAACAAGTTAATGAATAGCATGTTGTAAATGTAATAATTACGCATTGTAAATTCATACGAAACGCACTGACACGTTAATTAATACGAATGTTGCACTTCTAGTATTTACGCATTGCTAATGTACACATTACGCATAAGAACGCTAACCAATACGCGTGTTCTGCCTTTTTGATTACGTATTGTAAATCAAACCAACACGCATTGAAAATTAAATTAATACGATTGTGTTGCCTGTCCTAATAACGAAATTCAAATTTAAACCATAAGCACTGATACTCTATTTAATAAATATGTTGTGTCTCTAATAATTTAGCATTGCGACTCAATAAAATACGCATTCGGACACTATTTAATATTCATGTAATATTAATAATTACTTGTCGATGACTCTACTCAATATGCATTGAGGCTTAAATCAATACCCATGCTGTGTGGCTATAATTACACACTGCAAAATGTATCAATACGCTTAAAGCGGTAATCAATACGCATGTTTTGCCTTAAATATTTACGCATAACTACTAATGTTGTACCCGTTCAGACGTTAATTCAAAAGGATTCTTGTTTTCTGATTAATAACACATAACAATACAATTTATTGCGAACTAACAAGTTATTGAATAGCATGTTGTAAATGTAATAATTACGCATTGTAAATTTATACAAAACGCACTGACACGCTTACCAATACGAATGTTGCACTTCTAATATTTACGTATTGCTACTTTAACTAATATGCATTGTGACGTAAATTTATACGAATATTGTGACAAATATTTACGCATAGCGACCCACATCAATACGCATTGATACGCAAATTAATACGCATCAGAATGTTAAACAAAAATCATTGAGACGCTAATCAGTACGCATGTTGTGTGTATAATAAGTAAGCTTTGCAACTTTAATCAATACGAATTAAGACGTTATATGGGTCTTATGCTTTGAATTTTTAAATTTCTGTTCAAACCAAATCACAATTTAATATATTTTACCTACCATTTATAAAAACAACGAGCATTATTTTTTATTGTGTACACAAGCTGTCACAGGTTCACAAAATTAGACTGACTGCTCTAAATAACGTAAACTACATAAAACAGAAAATGTTATAGAACAAAATTGACTAGTACAGCTATTTACTGCAAATACCGCTCAACAAACTGCAACACGCACATTAGAAACATTACAAATTCATTATATTTTAATGCTTGCAAAAACGTACAGTGTCTTGAAAAATTAAAGTTTCCTTGAACAATACGCTTTTAAACGTAAATTAATACGCATATTTTCCTAATTATTTTACTAAACATTAAACCTTTTTAATGCGCATTGAGACGTTATAAATTACGAATGACAGGTCCTATGCTTTTAATTTGTTTGCTTAGGCCCACTCACAATTAAAAATATTTTATAAAGCATTTGTAAAACGACCAAAACAATATTGTGTCTTACACAAACAGGTTGCAACAGGTTCTTCGAAATAAATTGACGTCTGTTCATACAATTATTAACCTAAGCATGAAACATGTTATATAACTAGGTAGACTAGTATTGACCTATAGTGGTGCCGCGGTAAGTATTGAGCGTTTTGTACATGCGCAATGAGATTGGTGTTCCAATATCACATTCAGCACTAATTCTATCCTTCGTGTGTCACTCACTGTACTTCACACCATAGAGTTTGATGTGTCATATCTTTTTGAATATACCTGCTAGCTACTCGCGCCTTAAACTATTTAAAAGTTTTAAAACAAGGAAAGTAAAAGTTATTGTAAGGTTATACGCATTGAAGCAACAGACCTCCTTTTGACTTTATTGAAGCTCAACTCTAAACGCAAGGATAATACTTTAATTATTGCTGGACACACATTAAACTTAAATCATTGCCAATGTTGTCTTTATTAATAATTACTTATTGATGACTCTATTCAATACGCATTGAGACCTAAATCAATACCCATGCTGTGTCAGTATAATTACGCACTGCAAAATTTATCAATACGCTTAGAGGCGGTAATTATACGCATGTTGTGCCTTTATGAATAACACATTGCATCTTCAATTGTCACGCATGATGACGTTAAATAATACGCAATTGTAGCATAATGCTTTGGTATTGGAAGTGTTTTGTTCAGGCGGAATCACGATACTAATAATTTCACATACCACTTTTAAAACTAACAGAGCATCAATCTATACATACAAGTTGCTGCAGGTTCTTGGAATTGAAATTGAATATTGATCGTATGTTGTGCCTTTATAAATTACACATTTCATCCTTAATCAAAACGCAATGAGACGCTTATGAGCACAGATGATCTGAATCACGCACTGCAAACCTAACTAATGCCTAGTAAGACGTTAATCAATTTGCATGTTGGGCAAATATAAATTATGCATAAGAAATACGCATTTATACGCTAGTCAGTGCGCATGTTAAGTATTTAAAAACTGCACATTGCAACTATAATCAATAGGCATTTAGACGCTCATACCTACTTATGTTGTGCCTTTATTATTACAGCGTTGCTTATATACTTTATATGCATTGAAAATTCAATAAATACTTATGCTGTAGCTGTAAAAATTATGCGTGGTAAATTATACCAGCACGCATTGAAAATTAAATTAATAAGATTGTTTTGCTTTCATTAAATACGCTTTACAATTAAACAATACTGATACATTTAATAATAATAATTACAACAATATACACTGCACATTATAAAACAGTATTTAATACATATTGAGAAACGATGTACAATACGCAATGAGACGCTCAATAATACGCATAGTATGCCCCAGACATATACGTACCGCGGCATTTATCAATACTGAGACATTATTTATTACTAATTACAACAAAATACACCACACAATATAAATGATTGCAGCACATGCACCCATATTTCTGACACTTAACATTTTAATACATTAAATATTAGCTACACATTAAATATAAATGACAGCAGTCAATATGCATTACACATTTTAAAACATTATTCAATTCACATTGTCAAAAATGTACATAGCGCTTTCAAACGTTTAACATTACACAATGTTTCAGACAATTATCAATACTAAAATATGCACGGCAGTAGATTTAGCTTTATTCAAGTAGGTATGTACATGTCGTGGTGCTGGCTCGACTTAAGTTGCTGGTTGTCATGTTATGTTGTTATGATGTGACTTGGTTTGCATTTAACTCTCAAGACTGTGGTGTAAAATCGTGGGGTTTGATAATTCTGTACGACTAAGTACAATTTACTACTTGACTACACGTACAACTAATATTTACGCTACTGATATTATTACTTCCACCACTGCAGGATCACTTTTAATACTGTTCTGTGATGTATCAGTAATATTATTATGAAAGGACAGAACACAGATTCAAAAAAGTCTTGTTTTGTAGTGTGTTTGTAGTTCACTTAAGGTTTTGGGATACTGACCTTGAGTTTGTACTATACTGTTCTGATGAGCTGAGCTTTGCATATTCCTACACATTATACGTTTTGTACCTAAATAAACAAACAAAAGTAAGGTAAAGCTTCTCATGTTGCTACTTTATAAGCTAAAAAACACTCTTGTCACTGTTTTTCACTTTAAAAAGTTCACAATTACTACAAAGTACCGATCATATTACTTTCTATGACCCAATGACACGTTTACTATTCATAATTAACTGCATTACTGTAGCTTTACACCCAAAATAAGTATGTACGTTTGGTAAAACTATGTTTCTAGAAAAATAAATCTTAAATTCAATATAGAGATTTGTTCTGTTTGGAAATTTTGCGAAATCTTATCGTATTTACTCTTAATGCCCATTTCAAAGTTGAAGATGTAATATCGGCTAACTTCTATATTTAACTTGCTAAACAGAAATAGGGACTTGTAGTCAGCGTGTATCGACATCACTAGAGTAAATAACTATTTCTCCTGCAGAATTATATGCTGGTCATATAAAATTGCACTTTGCGCTTTTTTAAGAAGTATGGCAAGCATTCTAACTGGTAAATACAGTTTCAAAGAGTCTCAAATAATCTCAAAGGTTTAAAATGCTATATAATTTAAAAATATAACTGTCTTCTCAATTCAAAAGTAATACGTGTACTTTGACACTGCATATGTTATATTCGAAATCAATAACTACAAATTTAAAATGACTGGTGTTGAACCTTTGTTATTCATGATTTTATCAAAAGCACAATATTAGTAATAACACTTTACATTTATTAAAGTTAATTAAACAGTGATTACGGTCTGATCAATCTAATAAAAGCAGTTACTACCCTCATAATGTCTCCACATTGTCCGCAGATAAAAAAGCAACAAAGCTTCCAATGTATAAATTAAACGCTAATTGTACAAGCTTAAGTCATTTAACTATACAAACCAGTAATAAATGCGTTACTTAATTCATAAAAATAATAAATTAAAACGTTTTTATACAATTTCTTTAATAGTTTATTATTAACATATTATCATTTGTGAGAAGCAATTTGTTGCAAGATCTACTGTGAATGTGATGCTCAATTAATCAATTTAAAGATACATTTACTTTCAGTGTTGACTTAATATCTGTAAATCATTGTTAAACATGATTATTAAAACGATAAAGTGTTGTGAAAATATATTTACGAATAATAATTGAGCATCACATTCGGGCCCCAAAGCCAAATTGTGATGCAATGTAATAGTTTCAATACAGTTCAACACATGTTTATAGCACGACTTTTCACTTTTGGTTGTTTTGCAGTCAGAAATAAGTTTCTACAGCAAATAAATGTGGGTATACTTCAGTGATAGAAACTAAGGACACTTTGAGTAATTTCACACACGTCTAGG